>OU342539.1:2300000-4800000 GCA_910589475.2 Bembecia ichneumoniformis | reverse complement strand
AGATATTAAGTGTCAAGGCATTAATGTACTCGTTAATGGATAGCCTTTAAGTTATCTTATAAAATATGTATACTCATACGAATATTATGAATGCGATATTGCTTATACTTAAATTTATTATAAACTATGTATTTGTGCCCACGACCTCGTACGCGTGGTTGTCGCATAGCGGTTATTATTTCAATTAACCTTTTTTGTTTGTGGACCGATTGGATTAAAACAAACATGTTACAGGAAGCTTGCTACAACACATCAGTGAAAACAGCATTCAAATCGGTTAAGCCGTTTCTAAGGTTAGAGGTTAGTGTGCATAAACGGATAGACAAATTTTAAAAGTTCATTTTTAAAAGTGTACAAATTTTTTTTTACGATTTTATTTTTCCCGCGTTGAAAAATAAAAAATAACGCCTGACGAAATATATGTGCAATGTAACATCCATAACATCTTTATTGTAGTTATAGCTTTGCCAGGCGTTAGATGATCCCTCGAGAACAGTACTTTCTTTCTGAATGATAGGTATCCTATGTCCATGATGATCGGTTGAGCGGTTTAGGCGTGAGAAGGTAATGTTAAAATTTTTGGTTTGTTTAAACACTTTTGCGTGCCTACACTCTATTTCTTTTTGTTGTGGGATCCAGTCTTCTTTCTTTAAATTAAACTCATTTATTTTATTATATACATGCACATATATTAATCCATTTCTTATATACCTTAAAATAAATAACACTATAAAATTCTATCCTTTACATATCGTTTCTAAACTTCAACACCTTCTCACTAATTTTTCTCACAATGACATCTTACATATATTTTTAAAACATTCTTATTTTAAACTCAAACCTATATAAATATATATTGCCAGTATTTATGTTCAAATACATCAACATCCCCTCTGAATCTTAAATACTGGCTCACTATACTACACCAACTTTAAATACTAAATCTACTTCATAACTCATGAAACTATAACATCTTCATTAACTAAAATACTCATCTAACATCCCCTCTGAATTTGACTGTATTAAACTTTTCTAAAAACCCCAACTGACTGTACTACACCAAAATAATCTGACTGAATGTACTTCACCAAAATAAGCTGACTGACTGTACTTCACCAAAATAAGCTGACTGACTGTACTATACCAAAATAATCTGACTGACTGTACTTCACCAAAATAAGCTGACTGACTGTACTTCACCAAAATAAGCTGACTGACTGTACTATCTATTCACCTATAATATCTATCCATCACATACATTACTCAATACCTATCTTCAAATACATTAACACAAACACAACACCAACCCTAACCCCCAAAATATAAAAACATCACCTTCAAATATAAAAACACTAACTCATCATATAAAACACTTATGTTCTCCTCGAACTTCATCTTCATCTTATATGAAGATCATCATCAACAACATCTCCACCTTCAATTACTTCACTATATAAAACTCCTCTATCTTTAAACTTCAAGCCATCTCTTATTTTAACATTTTCCCCCTCGAATCTATAATCCTTTCTATATTTCTCTCTTCTCACCAACTCTCGATATTGCTTTCTAATAGTCTCCTTCAATACAGCCATCAGTCATCAAACTAAATTTCCTGAATCCTTTCGTAAATAATTTTTATCTCCATCAAATCTTTCAAAATATATATTCCATTTTCCTACATATTAAAATTTCTACTTAATCATTTATTCTTTTCAAAATCAATTTTGTAAATTTTTTCACAAAAATGTCATCAATTGTCAAATCAATAAATTTTCAATTTTCGTAGCCATCTTTTAATCTCCTTTTCATCATATATAATTTTCAATACTTTCTTCATTTAAAAACATTTTCTCTCCATAACATTTTCTCTATAATTTTAATTTTCTTCTCTATAATTTACTTTACGCAGTGGAAGCGTTCCTGGGTCCATGACCTGTTTAAATTTTTGGTTTGTTTAAACACTTTTGCGTGCCTACACTCTATTTCTTTTTGTTGTGGGATCCAGTCTCCTTTCTTTAAATTAAACTCATTTATTTTATTATATACATGCACATATATTAATCCATTTCTTATATACCTTAAAATAAATAACACTATAAAATTCTATCCTTTACATATCGTTTCTAAACCTCAACACATTCTCTCTAATTTTTCTCACAATGACATCTTACATATATTTTTAAAACATTCTTATTTTAAACTCAAACCTATATAAATATATATTGCCAGTATTTATGTTCAAATACATCAACAGGTAACAGACAGACAAAGAGTTACTTTCACATTTATAATATTAGTAAGTATGGATATTGAATATCGATGAAGATTTATGGATTTTGAGTGATTATTCAATGTTTATTGACGAGTCTATTGGTCGAGTGGTTAAAATGCTTGCTTTATAGCGCTGTCTCAGTGGCCCCGGGTTCGATTTCCCTACAGCCAACTTTGGAAATGAACTTTTCAAACTTGTCTATTCTGGACCTGGCAATTAATGACAGGGCACATTGCATTTCACAGTCATTTGGGCACCACGTCTTGGGGCAGTAACCACTCCCTTACAGGTGACCACTGTGAAATAATAGCATATTGTGTGCTATTGTGTTTCAGTAGGTGTTTTTAATCCCTTATCCTTAATCCTACTGTGATCGACAGCAAACTTACAGCACCACCACCACCACCTGCACCGTCAGCCTATGTGTTGACCTTTACATATACAAAAAATGCATAAACCGAGGATGCATAACCATTGGATGAGTGGTTAGGGTGCTTGCCTTAACGCTTTGTTCCAGGGTTCCTGGGTTCGATTCCCGGCAGGGTCAACTTTGAAAAATCAACTTTTCAAATTTGGCTGTGGTGTGGATTTGGGAAGTAGTGGCAGGGCACACTGCGTTTCGCAGTCATTTGGATAGCCCATCTGGCGGCAGAAACCACCCCCTTACAGAAGATCACCCTAAAATAACAGCACGTGTGCTGTTGTGTTTCGGTGAGTGAATAAGGGATGCCAGAGCCCATTTCCCTATCCACTTCTAATCCCTTATCCTTAATCCTACTGCAGTCGGCAGCGCACTTGCAGCAGTTTAGGCGTTGCTTGTGTTATAGGCGACGATAGCCACCTACCATCAAGTGGACCGTCAGCCTGTCTGCCGACCTTAACATAAAAAAAGAGCTTTTTTACATCAAACTATGCACCCATATAGTCCAAGTGCCCTATAAAAATATTATACTTTTAATTCGTTTTTTGGGTGTATGAATACATATGTATGTAACAGACTGCTGACCCGGCTAAAATTTTCTTTGTCATACAAGTATGACAAAGAAAATTATTAGCTACTGCGACCTCCTTTTGTATTAACACCTCCTTTTCGCTACATCATGTTTAATTGTCTCACTGCGTGTATGTGTGATCATAATTGATGGTAGGAAGTCAGCAGGCAGACTTACTGTTTTCACCTGTAACTATCATATGACCTCTGGCATCTTTTACTCAAGCATCAAAAGCATATAAACATATTTATATTTTTCCATGAACTTCTATAATGAGGATTTTACTGTCGCCAGCCAGTTTTGTCTGCGTAACATAGCGATGTGCCTTGTGTAAATGATGTGTAACATTTTAAAATTATTTACGTCAGGTAAAAGTGCTTTAGTTTCAAAAGGTACTTAGAGTTTACAACTTGATAAAGGAATTAATTTGAAAACTGACGAAGGTTTTCATACCCCGACTGTATTTCAGGTGATTTTGATACTTTTTAATATTGTCCTAGATTTTACGCATCTAAATTTAAAAAAAACTATTCACTTTCATGTTGCACTCGACTTCGTCCGCGTCTCTTTGTAAAATATTAATCGCTGATAATGTAGTTTTCTATAGGTGGAAGAATTTTTAAATTAGGTCGAAAATTTTTTGAGTTTATTCATTACAAACATACATACCTACATAGAAATCTCGTCTCTTTATAATATTATTATAATTATAATATTATTATTATAATATAGTATAGATGATGTGATTTTGAGGTGCGTTTGAACTAAACCGATTTCGAACTGACTAAACCAAATTTTCTGTAATATTTAAATGATAAGAAGTATCTAGAATCTCCACCGCTGCTAGAATCTCCACAAACTCTATATTTTTTTAGGGTTCCGTACGCCCGATTAAAAAAACGGAACCCTTATAGGATCACTAAAATTTTGAAAAAAATACAGAAATAATTAGTTTTCTACTTATAGATTATAGGAAAACTTATAAGAAGTCCATGATATTAAAATAACATGGTTAAATCACTCAATATTGTGCGGATATGTAACATCGTACGGAACCCTCTTCACGCGAGTTCAACTCGCACTTGATTAGTAGCGCTTGACCTGATGTGAGGTGCAGATGCGGCCGAAGGTAGACCACGCTTACCTAGTAAAGGCCCATTTACCCTGGTTTTGAAGAGTCCGAGGTTGTAGTCCTGTGGGAACACAGACGCAGGCAATAAGTTCTACTCCTTAGCAGTCCGAACAAGGAAGGTGGAACTGAAACGCTTCGTGCGTGATCGAGGAACATTGACCACTAAGGGATGAAACCCTCGCCCACGCCTAGGGATCCGCAAGTGGAACGGTCCCGGTTAGATTTATTCGTACAGAATAGATGCACAATTATGATAACTATGGTATTCAATAATACAGGTGAGAAATCACCCAACCTTTAATTTTTTTACCGTTGAAGTGTTTTCGTTACTTTTGAAATGTTACAAACGATACCTTTCCTAAGAAAAATAAGTGAATAACGATTTTTACCCTAAAAGGTATTGAATTGAAATAGACATTATCGATGTTAAGAGACATTCAGTTTGAATTGCAAGAGCGATCGATCCGAAATAGAAGAAATTATATCACGTCTGCACAAAGCAATTTGGTCGACGCAATTTCTTATAAGTAGGTACGTATAGAGTACTTTGCTCTCTTTTTAACAACGCCATATCCGATGTTACATAAAGATGAGCCTTGCTTGTACTTTCAAAATAGAAAGGATATAATAACGCAGAACTCATCAATAGTCAAAGTTGAACCGCAAGTTAAAAGCTAAAAACGATTCTTACTTCAAATGTCAGAATCTTTAATGGAGTGTCAATAATATTATTATTCTGACAGTTGTCAAAAATGCGTGCACAGGAAAATATTTTATATGAATAGTTTGAATGTTCCTTTTTTATCATAAATATAATAAATTTTATCATAATATAGTTTGTATGTAGACCAATTAATGTTTTCTTATTTTTCTCTACTATTTTGTTAATATATTTTAATTAACCGGTTATAATTAAATGCAAGTTATTATAAATAATTAATAATAGATTGAGGAAAAAGTTTCTTCGCATTTTATATGAAAATTCAAGACTTTTTTAAAGTTATTTACATTTAATTACAGTATACATATATTTGCCATTTTGTTCGATGACTTTTTGTCATCTTGTAGGTAGTGACTTGACCCCGTTGCTGTAGAAATTTTGGGACTTCTGAACAAAAAAACGCAACAATTAGTTTTGGCAGTTCTCTCTTGATGTTAACCTGACACGGCCTAAAGGCCTAAGAAGAGACCGAAATAGGTGGAAATCTGAAGGTGCAAGGTCAAGGCTATATGGCGGATGCATCAACACTTCCCAGCCAAACTCTCTTAATTTTTGCTGAGTGGTAAATATGTGTGTGGTCTAGCGTTGTCGTGATGAAAGACCACATCCTTTCTATTGATCAACTCCGGCCGCTTTCTCTCAACTTCTAGCTTTAATCTCATCAGTTGTTGACAGTAGAGATTCGAATCGATGGTTCTGCCCGGCGGCGGTAAAAGCTCATAATGAATAATGCCCTTCCTGAGGGGGTAAGCCTCCTGAGGGGTAGAGGGGGGTGGAATTTTGTACATCATGTTATAAAGTATCGAACCCTAAGCTTTGGGGGCACTTTTCCCAAGACTATCCTGCTATACCCTTTTGCCTTCAAACAATGCGACGTCACAAGTCAGAACGTTTGATTTTGGAACGCAACAATATTCTGTTGTTTATATATTTTTTAATAAACAACATTATGACAACTTAATGACGAATAATAAATTTCAACAGGTTTTGTGGATATGTCAGGAAACAATTCTCTGAGCAATGTGATTTTGTAAACAGTATTTTAAAATTTAGCATTCATCCAGCTATTCTTGATCCTGTTTATGTATTGTGAACAATAATTTCATTGCATGTAAAACTACATATTATTAAAAGTCTAATGTCTTCTGAGTTGGACCATACCCTAATTGTAACATGTCGTGAGCAAAAGTCCGATGTCGTTCTTAGCCATAATTTGTATTGATGTGGCTTTCTTTCGTCTATTGTGTGTTCCCGAACGATTAGAAATTTAATTTCATCACAATTACTTGTACTGTTTGATGACTAATCACTCTTTCATTGTGGCCGTTGCCGTCAATAAAATTGCTGTGTTCCATACTTAAAAAGACAGTTATGTCATTATTACTGTTTGTTATTATTATTTTCTAAGTAGCGTTCGACAGGCAGTCTGACGGTCCACTCTATGGTAGGTAGCTACCGTCACCTACATATATTTGTTTGTTGTTCAATGACAAGCAAAATATAACTACATCTATAATAAATAATATATGTGCTGCAAGATGGATGCCAACCTTAGTAGGATGAAAGATAAGGGATTAGGAGGGGATAGGTGCGGAGTGTCTTCTGTTATAATTTCACTATTATTTCACGGTGGTCTTCTGTGAAGAGATGATATCTGCCGCCAGATGGTTTGTCTAATTTATGACTGCTTATGACCACCTTTACTTATATCTACCTATATTTGTACATAACAATACATATATAGTCATAATAAAATCGTAAACGAGCTGTCTTTGTAATTTTTTTTTAATGTTAAGGTCGGCAGACAGGCTGACGGTCCACTTGATGGTAGGTGGCTACCGCCGCCTATAACACAAGCAACGCCAAAGCTGCTACAAGTGCGCTGCCGACTGCTGTAGAATTAAGGATAAGGGATTAGGAGTGGATAGGGAAATGGGCTCTGGCATCCCTTACTCACTCATCGAAGCACAACAGCACACGTGCTATTATTTCACGGTGGTCTTCTGTAAGGGGGTGGTTTCTGCCGCCAGACGGGCTGCCCAAATGACTGCGAAAACGCAGTGTGCCCTGCCACTACTAAATAAATATTAAATATTAAAAAATAATATTTGTCTGTACGTTTGTGCACGCTAATCTCAGAAACTGCTTAACCGATTTGAATGCTGTTTTCACTTATGCATTGTAGCGATCTTCCCGTAATATTTAGTGTATTTCTTTCATTCCAATCAGTTTACAAACAAAAAAGTTATACCGAATACAGAAATATCACGCCTACGAAGTCGCGAGCACAGCTAGTTATAAAATTCGCTTGTATGTAATAATTGGACCTGTACGTACACATGTTGTCAATCAGATATAGTTAAATCATAAAAAATCCTCGTCGCCATGTTTCCGTGCGAAACGTCGCCAAGATCATTCTATAGTAGTTCTAAGCAGAGTTGATCGAATACGCTTCTCGACCTTGCAAACGCTGCGTTCTTTGGCCTTTTTATTGCGAAATAACAGTAATGTATATCTCGTTAACAACATTAAGATCACTGATAAAATCAACATTGCAGCAAAGGCCATCCCGTTCGGTTCCCAGGCGGAAATTTATTGATTATCTTCATGAATGTGCATCATCATAACCACGCAATAATATTAGGTATATTAATGTGAAAATCGATTCTAAAAACGAAGTTTTATTACTTAATTTAATTACGGTAATCATCGCTATTTTCTACATATATGTATATATGAAAATCTCGTGTCACGGTGTTTGTGGTCCCACTCCTCCTTTTTTTGTATATTTGGTAGGTATGAGAATAGGTCGTAAAGTATATCTATATTTCAACCTCCTATCTCCACCTCCCATTTTTAAATAGTGATTTTAGTATTTTTGTATGAAGAATATCCAAAAAAATTAACCGTCGTTCATTGACGTTAAGCAAAAAGATTAAATATATAGAATATAATAGTTTAGGGATTTTTTCCTACAACAATATTGATTCTGATCGTCTTAATCAGGATGGCCACGGCGTAGCTAAATAGCCTTGTAAAGTTGGCGATGGACTGAGAGATTTTGTACCACGTGGTTCTAAATGTCACATTACGGATTCTTTCGTCTTGCCCGATCTATACAGTTGAAAATCTTTGACGTGAAATGTCGCATCATTTTGACATATATAATTCTTATTGGACCCGAAAGATGGACGACGTCTGCTGGTCTCATTATAAAACATTAATCCTCATAAATTATAAAACGGTTTAAGCTTTTTGTTAGTTTTGTTTACCCCCCAGCCTGAGCGACCACCACCACGGGGCAGTACGACTGGCTGTAGTATACAAAACATATCTTTTCACCTATATGTCCCCGTTTATAGGCTTGATTGAATAGGCTACTATGGCTGCTGTAGTACCATCAAATTTTTATTTCCAAGACACTTTGTTATTGTTTTATTTATAAGTAGCACTAACTTCACTACATATCACTAATCTGTCACTACACTTATTCAAAAGGTTTTGTCCTTTTCAATAATCAAAGCTGAATATCTCCAACTTTTACATGGTGAAGTTTTTGTTGATCCGCCTCTCTTTATTTTTAATAACTTTACTCAACTTTCAAATAGATAATATATTTTTAAGAAAGAGATAATAAAATATCGCTTGAAACAATAGTAAACATTCTAACTTTGCTAAAGCCTAACTTTATAAGGCACCAAGCCAACAAGTCACCAATTATACCATTATGTTTACTGAAACTACTGAGCTCAAAGTTACTAATATAATGAATCATAAGAAACATAATCGCTCGAAACATATAACCTGTACCATACACAGTACACAATTATTTATATTAATAATATGTTTACTGAAATGATTATTTAAGTTAAAGTAATAAAAGGTTTAATTAAGTGCGTCTGTGGCGAGAAAGATTAGCGTGATTCTCAAATGGTCACACTCTAGTTGCTACGTGCCCAACAATAACTAATAGAGGATGTACCTGCGATGGGTTATCAGGTGAGGCGAGCGTGAAACGAAATCAAAGCTAAAACTACGACCTTTCATTGTCTTCGGTATCAGCGGCGTGTTACCGAAATAACGTATAATTATTCCTAAAATGCTGATTTAATTACTTTTAAGAAATATGCTTGGATTCGCACTGTTTCTTAATTAAAAACCTCATTACAATAATTTATTTGATTTTGATGAGCTCATTGGTCGAGTGGTTCAGGTGCTTGCCTTAACGCTTTTAAGGCTATTGGTCGATTACATTGAACAAACTTACGATCTGCTAATTATTTATTGATTAAAATGGACGACGAACCAATGGTGGAAATTGATTTAACAATTTAACTGTGTTTCTATTATAAAATAAACTGTTTTGATATGGATTTCACCAATAAATAGAATTATTAATGTGGAAAGTTTATGTATATTACTTGTTTAAAAAGTTGCGTCCGTTCAAAGCCAGGGGCGGGTCGCTAGTACCTAATGATTAAAAATAAATCCGAAAGACTTCAGTCGATTGAAAATACAAAGTTTTACATTCCTATTGGACTTTTTTTTCTTAGTGACTCCTTTTGAGGATAAGACAAATGCTACAAGACACTGCGAAGACAAGACACTGCGACACTATAGTGGAGTTAGGTAGCTGAAAAAGTTTCAGATCTGACAACCAATGCGCCCTTTTGGATGCACAAATTTTTCTGGCCCTCTAGCGGCGTTGATGACGTAATAAATATGGCCGCCAATTTTTATGTGATGCCATTCTACATGCAATTCTATATTGTCAGTGATTATTATTCAAAAGTAAACACGCTTTCCTACGGCATATTTGACATTATCATTTAGATTCATAATACCAGAAATATTTGTAACTTTATTACAATTTTTGATCTTATTTAAAATAGGTAAATTCAAAACACAAACCCGAGTTATATAGACAAATGTAGAATCACATCACAAAAATTTGGCAGCCACATTGATTACGTCATCAACGCCACTAGAGGGCCAGAAAAAATTGTTTCCCGAACTTTTTACATTCGTTTACGCATGTACTATCTGAATCCAAAAAGGCGTATTGGTTGCCAGACGTAAAATATTTCGGTATAATTTTCAGCTACCTCACCCCACTACTTTCGACAAGAAGAAATATTCAATACAAATCATGTTCTCCTGTTTGTACAAATCATCATGTAACTGGTTGAATATCGAAAAATCAGCCCCATTTCTTTACAATTGTCGATATAATAGTTGTTTATTATTTCCGATTCAACAATATACAATGCCGAATATATTATAATTGTTGATTTCCCGCGACTTGGAAGATCTTATTTTGAGTAAAAAATATCCCTTAAACACTTTCTAATAATTTAATAAAGAAAGGTACACATACAAAATTTTAATATTTTTTTATATATCACGACTTAGAAACTTAAAAAAATAACACGATCTCGTAGACAATTTACTTTAGAGAAAATATGATGGAGATTGAAGAAAGATTCGTAATCAAAGTCACGCCTTCGGCCCGATCCCGATGTTTCTTATCTATCACATGCAACTCAACACACTACAAATACTGCGTTAACAAATATCTTGTTAAATCTACAAATCTTTACCATTCGTTACGATACAATCTATTCCAATTTCTCTGTTTTGTGGTCCAAGTCATAGACGCTCATTTTCGAACAATGAAATGATTGCACAACTAGTTGTGTTATCGAGTTGGTCCACGAATACCTTGCGAAAAAAACGATCATTACTCTATCAAATTATTTTAACATGTTACCTTAATTTCATACTTTGTTTACAAAAAATAAATCTATGATCTTTTAAAAACGAAGGGTAACGAACGCAATTATCATCATGAGATTTTGGAATGAAAAATGTATTAAAAACAATTTTATTTTTATAAGTGCTTATTCAATAAATAATAAATAATAATAGTTTATTCATAACCCGAACTGACACGGAACTATAAACCACAAAAACTTTTCTAGACAACTACTACTTATAACAATGTTATATGCGAACATGGTTGGATCTCTGGCTCTGAAACTATTTTCACAGCTGAAAATAGTAATTAAACAATTCGCCAATATATATAGCGTTTGTAAATATCTTTGACGTGTACAAGCTGCATTGGTAGGCAGACGATGTACATTAATCGCTTCAATCTATACCTTGGAACACACTAGACTACTTAGCGTCTCACGATTGTAGAGTGTTCACACGCGGCGGCGGATTCGCTTTTTATTTTATTTTAAATTATTACACCCGTCTTCCTGCATTCGTGATTATTATAATGTACTTCTTGTAACACTGTGACACCAATATACTAATTGCTCTGAATAATTAACTTTTTTTCTTTAATTTCACAAGCTTTTCACAGATTTGAGATCGGAATTTTGCAGTTCTATTATATCTACAAGGTGAACAGACTTCCGCGCCTCAATTCGATATTCTCTTTAAACAATTAAAATATTAGTAATATGTTTATGTTTTAATTATTTAATGTTGATTAAGATTATTAAAATTAATAAGTGTGTGAAACTGTATTGTTGCAAATAAGCAATAGGTATCTGGTTTATAAACTAGGTTTACCGAATTAAATAGTCTGCGGAAGTAATATGAGCAAATTCTTATTTTCTATGAATTTTTGCATGAGATACAGACAGAGTGCCTAAATCTATCTGCTATAAAGAAAACGCTTGAAGATCTATTAAGATTTTATCACAGAAATGTATGGACCACAAAGCGAAACGATATGGCAATAAGTAATTTAAAATGTGTAAGTATTTTACATTGATCTACTGCTGCATCGTATGTAGATCAATGTGCTTAGGATAACATGCAACTTTAAAATAATGATCTGACTAAGTTTATCATCATTAGGGTGACCTTGTCTAAAGTGGTTCCCACGACGGAGCAGAACTATTTACTGATGCCCCACATATCTTTACTCGAGTGATTATTAATCAAAATGCAATATAATTAAGAAAAAAAAACTTTTGAAAAAGATAAACAGAGTTCAGACTTTTTAGAACATTAACAGTAAAAAAAAAGCTAAGATGATGAGGATCCTGAAAAGAATCCTGAGAATTATTTTTGTCATATTTTAAATAAAATATGTTACAATTATATTCCTTACAATTATTATACACAAATCATATTATTGATATTGCAAATCAATAAGCTCAGAATCCTTTAAATATAGGCTTCATTATCGCTTAAGTAATCAGCGATTTAGAACAGCGAACAGAGTTTTGTTTTCAATACATTTAGGTCTCTAATTATCCCGGGAAGTTTAATATAAAATCGTGTACACTGATAAAAGATATACTTATCTTAAATTTATCTTAAAAAATACTTACTTGTAGAAATCGCACTTACTATAAGTGTTATAAATTAATCTGGTTATATAGCATTTTTTTATATAATTAATAAAATTAACCCCTTTTTAACATGAAATATTTGATTCAATTACTTATATCTCTAAAAAATAGCATTAGACAAAATCGCCGTCTGCCGCATAAGACTAAATATAGGTTATTGCTTATATAATATGTGTGTGTTGGTGCAACAAATAAATATATATGCGATCTAAACCTGCTATACATTTTGACTCTGTAACAGAAATGGAACAGAAGAGACCGTTGGTACTTCGCTAGGGGAATATAGGATACAAAACCTATCAATCTCCTTGTCCTAATGGTGTACTTTTTGCCCTTTATCCTATCAGATTAACAGGACACTTGTGCCCGCTTGATTTGGCCTGTGAAAAAATGTCAAGTGAGAGTAAAAAATTAAAATCGATAATATTTTAAAAGTTGTTACATGATGTAATCATCTGTTTATTCGATTAGTTATAGATCAACGATTCGCCAACGATGCAAGTCATTGTGCGCATACCGAAGTCCCGCCCCGTGCGCTTACCCAAGTAGCTGTATTGCGTGTGCGACGGAGAACTGTCTAACATTGATCGAGTGTGGTACAAGTTATATGTTTCAAGCGATTATGATTCTTCTTCTTCTTTTCCAAAAAATATCTATAAGAAATTAGTGCAAAAGTTAGCATTATATTTTAAAATAATACAGAGACAAGTGTATTTTTTTCCCTATAATCGAGTTAAGGCTATTAAAATATTTAGCGACTCTAGTTATACTCTCATGAGAAACTATCAAGTATTGGAAGTTGTCCCATGAAAGAAAGGGGTTTTTATATACAGTCCTATTTATGCCTACTGAATTTATTTAATCAAATAAAATTTGAGATTGGCTGGACTAGTGACTAGAGGGACATTCTTCATCCCGCAATTTTATCCCGCATCCTATCTGACGAGAGTCACCTTCTTGGGTGGTATAAATAGATTATAGATTGGAGTCTTAAAAAATATTTAAGCAAAAAATCTAGGCGATAAAAGAGAACAAATAAATATTATGTAAAATTGTGGTGCCACCTATCGGGTCCAATTTTATTTTCAAACCATATGTTAAAGTGAAGACCTATTCTCATACCTACCAAATATAAAAAAAACCTAAAAATCAATGTCACTTTGTGAAATAATGTTGCCATGTTCAATGTAATAGTGGGGCGTTCAGTTTTCGTTCAATCACAGGAATTAATGATGATATGAATGAGTACATCGTTAATCTTATCTTACTACACAAAAAAAACGAGTGTGCTTATGACCACACGACTGAAGTGAAACTTCTTTCGCTCCATCTGAACGTATTTGGCTATGAGAGGAAGAGAGAAAGAAAATGTGCGCGCGCACTGCTGTCTCTTGCTTATATCCCCCACATAACTTCCGTTCGCCTTGCCCGATCACACTTTTCGTAACGCTTACGTCACGCGTTCGCCAGCTTACTCCCCAAGTCAAGGGTGCGTAAAGAAGTTTCACTTCAAAAAGAAATTATTTATATTTTATTGTATCCGAATGTTATATCGATAAATTAATCTACAGCAGGCCTACCGTGAATGTCATTCGAAGTTTTCTCTCTCTATCGTACTTATGTAAGAAGTTGCAAGTTGGCCACAGAGGGTAAACTTCGGATGCCGTTCATGGTAGCAAGGCAGAGCCATCTATTAATAATTTATCGAACTAACCTATAAATAGACACTGTATAATAAACATTTAAATTGCAATAACAAATATTGATGTCAATAATTAAGATAAAAACTATCCTATATTTTAAGTTGGAAAAATAACAGATACTTACGAAGTTTGATCAAAGTCAGTTCAGTAGTTTTAGAGTTTATTGCGAACATACATCCTGACACGAGATTTTCATATATATAATAATAAAGATATTATTATCTCGTCTCTTGTAGCACACCTACACTTTCACCGCATCTAGCTAGGATGCGCGGGAGTCGTCCAACCGAGAAATCGATGCAGAAATCATTTAATTGACTCTCGTTGAAATGTCGTAACACAACACAATGTTTATCTAAGCGAACGCATTAATTTTAAATTTTAAATTTAAAAATACATATTCCTTTAGTTAGATTGACGTTGATTCATAATCAGCTGATTTTGTCGATAGGTATTCAATAGCTTGTTACTCTATCACAACGATTGTTACGTTTGAAACAAATCTTGACAAAAGATTCGATTGATTAACTTTTTTCTTATATTTTTAATATCGGCAGACAACCTGACGGTCCACTTGATAGTAGGTGGCTACCGTCGCCTATAACACAAGCAACGCCACACTAGGTGCTGCACGTGTGCTGCCGACCATTAGTAGGGTTAGGGATAAGAAATTAGGAAGGGATGATCTAATCAAAACTCTATTGCTAAAATAGTTCTTAGAGATACAGAGATCTTCCATCACGCAACATTCAATGCGTAACTACATACGCGTACATGTTCTTTCTTGTCAATGACTTTAAAAAATTATTGATTTAATAAAATCAGTAGATTTAGCCTAATAATAATCAGATGATGTAGCTACCTTTATTTTTGCATTTGTTATCAAATAAGATTTTACAACAAACAGATTGTAAGTGCTCAACTTACTTATAAGGGATAAATGAGTGATTTATTTCTCACGCGTTTAGTTGTGTGGGCGAATGTAGCCAAGAAACCAGTCGGCGGTAACAGCTATCTCTCGACCTGTGAGGTCAGGCTTTCATCTGTTAGTTAAATAAACCGACTTGCACTTATAACCCTAGACATCGATAACGGAAGGTTGGCCTTCCGTACAATCGCACCTTGATCATGATTGTTACCAACAGGTGCTGTATAGTGTGATATATGCTAGCTTTTGCCCACAATTTCTTTCGCGTCCCTTAAGTGTTAATAATTTTTAAAAAATACGCTTGACAAAAATATATGCTAAGCTGCAAAGCCTGGCACATAGACGCAAAGTTGCCTGTCTGTGTGTATTCTATAAGATGTACTTCAGAGAGTGTGCTCGAGAGCTGCATGAGATCATACCGCCTTCCCCTTTCTTCTATGGGACATGCAGACGTACGGCTGGTTACCATCCTCACCTTGTCGAAATCCCTCTAATTCGGACCAAGCGCTTTAAAACATCTTTTGTGATGCGCACTGCTAAGGATTGGAACTCCCTGCCGGCGTCTGTATTTCCGAGCTCATATAACCCAAATCTTTTCAAGGTTCGAGTGAATAGGCATCTTCTGGGTGAGCTCGCTCCATCGTTGGCCTCATCCTTCCTACATGGATAGATGCTGGTCAAGAACAAACCCATCTTTAATAAAAAAAAAATGACTAATAATTGATCCAATCTTTATTGCTCACATATCTCTTTCAGGCGTTGATTCTTTAATATTTTTAAATGATCCTTTTTTCTGGATGAAAAGTACGATACGTCCTTTTCTGTATCCCTGATAAGTAAGTAAGTAAGATTAAGTAGTTAAGGCTTGAAAGCGTGACAAATAAACATAAAAACAAAGTCACTTTCGCATTTATAATATAGTATCACTTAACCGTATACTGAAAAAATATGTTATTAGACAATATTTTATAAGTGTATACAATATATCATAAATACAAGAATGTAGCCCCCTTACGGTTAAATATATGTTATATTTAACCCTCGGCAGGGGTAGCAAGAAAATCAACCTTTTTAAGAATAAGAAAAGTGTGTGCCAGCTAGGGTAAATAAACGCGCCATATATTATACTACAATAGAATTAAGTGAAGTGGCGACATGCTTGGAAGGACATAACGCTATTAATTTTACTCCTCATAAAATTTCCATAACGGTGGCCTTATGTATATGAAAATCGATTCTTAAAGAGTACTCTAAAAAAAATGTATTTTTGTTATTCTTCACATTTAAAAAAATATAAATATTAAAAGTATCATGTAATTTTAGGAATTTATTTATTGAATTTGTGCAATTTTGTTTTATGGAAACAATTATTAATTTTTATTGGAAAATAGTTGTAACCGATGCGGTACTGAATGCTCCAAAATAAAACATACTCGTACGTATACATTATTTTATATTCAACAAAGATATTTTTAGAGTAATTAAATAATTGTTTTAACATTATTTAATAGTTCTTTGTACTGATATTTTATAATGCTTTATAATTGACATGAAGATTAGATACACCAGCTATAAAAGTTAAATTTATAAATTTTGGCGTAAATTTCTTTATCCTCTACCATACACTTTTACTCTATTTCTTACTCGTACATGCATCTTTTAACATCTGTTTTTTTTCGAATTCCGATTTTCTTAGGGAGGACGCACATATAGTTACTGAAGCGACGATCCACACACGCACTGTCCTGTCATACACGATATAATTGTTGCTATTCTATTCTCTCGCAAAAGCGATCAATTTTCCCCATAAATTCTGTAGCTGAAGCGACAAGAACGATCGCTCAACAATATGAAAGTCGAACCTCACGGCGAACCCAGACGAAACGCGTTGCCCGCGCGATAGTAGTACATATATGGCCGGCAAAGCAACTCAGTTGCTCGAGCGATAGTAGCCAATGTGCGACCTTCCTAAATCTTTTTCATTTTAAAAACAAATACTAAGCAGTATTTAACAATTATATTGAAACATTCGTTTTACTAGCTGAGCCCGTAACTTCGTACGCGTAGTATTCTGTATAGCGCGTAACTTTTTTGTTTGTAAACCGACTGGAATGAAACAAACACTACGGGAAGCTTGCTACAATACATCAGTGAAAACCTCATTCAAATCGGTTAAGCCGTTTCAGAGATTAGCGTGCACAAACGCATAGACAAACAGACGAAAATTCCAAAAACTATTTTTTGATCTCGATGACATAAGTACAACTTATGCAAATTGTTTTTGAAAAAATGTTTAATGTTACGACAGGGCTCGTTTACGATTTTATTATAATGTATAGAATCTTTTTAAATATTTTTTGTGTATTTTGTGTACATAATCTATATCTTTATACCTTATTGTCTTCTATCTTCTATACATCTTATAAATTGAAGTCGCTGTAAGCGTCTGTCTGTTTCTCGGTTAATTTCTTTCAAAACATTCAAAATTTGGTTTTCACTAATGAGATAGGCAGATAGTGTTTGTGTATATAATTTATAGAAAAAATTTCACCCGTGTGAAACTGGGGGCGGGCCGCTAATATATTTTAAAAGAAAGTCACTGTCCGCCGCTGTGTTTTTCTGCGCTACCTTCTCCTAGTCCTTCTCCGCTAACGGGGAAGATTTGTATATTTGCAGAAAAAAACAGTAAATCTTAAGGTTGATAACTTTTCGATACTTAATCAATAGTATTTTTATTGTCTACTCGTTGAAACTTCCACTGACTCATAAGTTTACGCTCCGAAGCTTCGGTCTTGAATTAAAATGCCCTAATCAGCCTCCGCAGTTATCTTATTTTGATTTAATTTGCATAAACAATGCCCAATCTGTGCTCATCAAATTTCAAGGTCCTGCAGCAGCATCAACTACTTATGCATAAATAAACTCTTTTGTTTTGTGATTTCGGAAGTAGTTGTAGTACAGTGATAGAACGGATATTAATGTCTTGCAATATCTATTATTTATACGGTCGAGTTCAACCGTTTTATATTCTCTCTCTATTGTTTTTGATATTGTGTGTGTTTTTTTTAATTGAGGATGTAATACTTGTTTATTAAGACGGATAAACAAAACTTGCAGGAAATTTAATTTATTACACTAGACAAAATAGGATTTTATGAAAAATTATCTTAATTTTATTTAAGACTTGCTTGTAACCGCGACTCTGTCCCTGTCCCTCTAGAACAGTGCTTCTTTTCTGATACCCTATGTTCTTTTTTGTACCACTGACAACGTGTATTTATCCAATATTTATTGCTCACATATTCAGTTGATTTTTTTTAAATATTGTTAAATGATCCCTCGGGAACAGTTTAGAACCATTTAGAAAATCTAAAATATTCACAGGAAATTACTGAAATTTATTACCAAAATTTATTACCGAAATCTTACTTTATTACCAAAATCTCCAATCGTCTGGTTTTGAACGACGACGTCCTTTCAATGTCGAATATTGAGTGACGCTTTTGTAACGTTTCTCTATGACATCTACCGCTTACTATATGTTTCACTTTTGACATGCGTACTACTCTGTACACGCTCTTTTTTTTTCTGGGTGAAAACTCTTTTCTGTATCCCTGATAAGTTTTATTTATGTATTGATCGACAGACAGGCTGACGGTCCACTCGATGGTAAGTGGCGACCGTCGCCTATAACACAAGCAACGCCAAACGCCAAAGCTGCTGCAAGTGCGCTGCCGACTACAGTAGGATTAAGGATAAGGGATTGGGAGGGGATAGGGAAATGGGCTCTGGCATCCTTTACTGACTCACCGAAACACAACAGCACACGTGCTGTTATTTCACGGTGGTCTTCTGTAAGGTGGTGGTTACTGCCGCCAGACGGGCTGCCCAAATGATTGCGAAACGCAGTGTGCTCTGCCACTACTAAGTATACATGATTTCATGATGGTCGGTGGAGTGAAAAAACCTAGCGTGAAAGCGATACAAACTCCTTTTGGCATTTGTAATATCAGTTAGGATATATGAGATTTCATGATGGCGAATAAGGAGCGATTTACATACTGCTCCGCCGACACCTTAAGTTCTGTATGTATTGCATTGCACTCCATTATTCATTGTTGGCTTTGATTGTACCTCTATTGTAAACGATTTCACGCTAATGTACAGTCTGCAGCACCAAACAAAGAATCGTTTAAGGCACGGCCAATTTTACTGCAAACGTGTTTGGGTGGATCGGTGTACGCTCTGCGTTTTATTGGGGCGATCGTATGTGAAGACAACGGCTTGATGGATGGGCTAGTTGCACGTAAAATGTGTACCTGTGTAGCAGGAAATATTTACAAACACATTTTTAAGGCCATTTTGGAGAGACTATTCCTGTAGCGGAAAAATAAAGAAGTACTCAATTTAAAAAGAAAATTTAAAAAAGTTAACAAAGTGTGTTCAAATAAAAATTAAATTAATGAGTCCATTGGTCGAATGGTTAAAGTAATTGCCTTAACGCACTCTTTCAGGGGCCCCGGGGTTGCTTCCTGGCAGGGTCAACTTTGGAACTTTCAAAGTGGACTCTGGCAAGTAGTGGCAGGGCACACTGTGTTCCGCAGTCATTTGAGCAACCCGTCTGGCAGCAATGTTATCCACAGACAAATATATTCTCTTTAATAGAGATCGCAATACAATATAAACACTTTATGCATTTCCCATAAATAACTTTATGCTACGGAAACATAACCAATTACGCGAGCAACATAAATACTGTATTTTTATGAACCAATAAAAATAAATGATCCGAAAACTAAATTAAAAATTATGTTCTGTAAATAATGAAAGTTTATCTTTACTTTCTTTATAGGTCGAGTGATTTCACTATCCCAAATATACCTTATGTTCCTTTTACCAAGTTACATTCTTGAACCCTATTCATTTTGCTCTCAAGATTTCCTCTATAGATTGCCAACCTTCAGCAGATTGTGTTATTGAATTTCAAAAGTTGAACTGTTTGAATCTGCAACGTAATATAACAAAAAATAATTTTATTCATTCAACAAACTCATCGAGCTTGTTTCTCAATCAGTGACTACTCAATAAAGTATCTTATTATTTATTTATCTATATCTGTTATTAAATCTAATATATAAAATTATCGTGTCAAAGTGTTTGTAACAAAACTCCTTCGAAACGGCTGAACTGATTTTTATGATTTTTTTTATATATTTGGTAGGTATGAGAATAGGTTGTAAAGTATTTTTCACTCTCCTACCCCCACCCCCCATTTTTAATTGCAATTTTTGTATTTTTGTATGAACAATATCCAAATAGTTTAACCGTCGTTGATTGACGTGAAGTGTCGCGTCACTTTGACATATGGTTTGAAAATAAAATGGACCCGATAGGTGGCGCCATAATCGGGTTACGGAATTATTTTCGGATTCTGGCAAGACAACGTCTGCTGGGTCTGAATAGCTGTCCGCTTGTGTCTGTTTCTCCGCAGAACGTTCTAAACGTACAGAATGGACAAATTCGTCTTACTTGGTTTTCCGTTTGACAGATTAACAACATCATACAATTAGAATTATTTATTTGTTATTAACGAAAAAACTTACAACACAATTAATTTCGACAAAATATCCTAATACTAATATACTAATAATATTACAAATGCGAAAGCTTGTATGTTTGGATGTTTGTTCCTCAGTACCTAATGCAAAAATGTCTGAACGAATTTGGTAGAAATTTGGCACACAGATAGCTTATAACCTAGATTAACATATAGAATGCTTTTTATCCTGAAAAAATGTGAGTTTTCCGAGAGATTGTCTAAAAATATAAAAAATTCAGCGTCACTGTTGCAGTGGCGGCGCGCGGCACCACGGTCTTGCAGCGATAAAGTTGTCAGATGTTATTAACTAATATATTTTAATTTTACAACCCAGACGAATTCGCGGGCACCAGCTTGTATTAATATTGTTTTGTAATGTCATTTTTTTATTATTATTTAATTAATACGCGAAATAATTTATGAACTTATTACTTTTTTATATCCATAGGATTTAAGTTGGGCTCTTTTTCCTATGCTAACAATCAACTATAAACAAGAAACACATTTCATCATGAAAAAAATTGTTGCTCAGGGGCATTTGTGATATAAGTTTCTAAAAGAGATGAAATATCGATGGATGAAAGAAAATTTTAATTTCACCGTCTATGAGAGGTGGAAAAAAAAATATATACAAAATTTAAATAAATAAATTTAAATAATAAAATAATATTAAAAAAATTCCAAATTATGCGAAATTGGTAAGAGTTAGAAAAAAAGTTTCAATTATAATTTGGAAAAAAAATGGAAAAAAAAATTTCCGACTCCTTCCACAGGGTGAATTTAAGAATTTCTTCCACCCATCGATGTTTCATGTCTTCTAGCTAAAGACATGAATTTTAGTCAGTGAACGAAGTCCAGGAAAATAAGTAATTTTTAAAAACTAAATACGTACACATCTTTACCTATGCTTAAATAACAAACCAATGTTCTCATAATAGAAAGGAATTCTTTCAGTTAGATCCAAGTAGGTATTCATCATCAGTATAGTAGGTAATATTATGCTAACAGCGGTAATGTTACGGTAGCAAGATAGTTAAGTATCGTGGTAAGATAATTTGTTTACTTTGAATAATTTTGATGCCGAATCGGGCATTAAAACGTGAATATTTTCGTCATGACAGCGGGTAGTTGGTGTCAGTTAATGGGCAAGATTCCATTTAATTTTCCATTTAAGAGCAGACAAAAGGTATGCCTTGTATTTATGGCGTGGAAACTACTTTAGCTACTAGATAAAATTACTGGGGCTTGACCGGCTTTGATTATTATGTAAACTTTATTGAAGAATTAAATTGTATTTTTATTTTACATGAATCACTACAGATTATCGTCGATAAGTACTGATAAAAAAACTATAACTGTTTTGTTGACTACAAAGAATAATGCTTAACTTATTATTATTATTGACTTATTATTATTTATTGACTGAATAAATAATGCTTAACTTTTGAATTAATGAAGAAATATTGTGGTTTTTTTTATGTAGAGATCGTCAGACAGGCTGACAATACTCTTGGTGGTAGGCTGCTACCGACGCCTGTTGATGTTGTTAATAATTTTATTGAATGCAGTTGCGGAAGGGCTGCTTTGAATTTTTTTTTTTTCACCATTCATAAATTCTATCGTTTCAGGTCATCTCTTCTGGATATAGGAAAAGGAAAAAATATATTATGCGTACCTATGTATGTATGCATAGTCATGAAATGTATTATTTACAATAATAATTGAGGAAAACTAGTAATTTACAAGGGTTTATGTTGTCATTGTTTGTTGTTACTAAAAAAAAACTTATTTACAAAAAATGTATGTTTGTCTATCGTTATATTTTTTCAGACATCATTTAAGAGAAAAAAAAGTGGCCGTTCAGTACTCTGTACCATTGTATAGCAATACCAAATCTTTATAGAGCAAGTGAACTTAGTTCGTTTACTCTACTAGCTATGTAAGGTGTCTAATCTATGTCAGAGGAACCCTAGCCGGTAGGACAAATGAAAAAAAAATTGAGGCGCTATTCTCAATCTCGAAACTTGATAACTCAGGTACAGACTGATTCCGCACAGGTGTTTCGAGTTTGTTATCTCTGGGAACATTCCTTTTACAATCCGGACAAACCCATGTAGCCAGTATGCTTGCCTTGTTCCTCGTAATCCCAACGCAAGCGCAAGCGAGGTGATACACTAAACCACAAAGATCATTTGTGCTGGTGGCAACTTCAGTCGGTGACACCTTACCACTGCAGGCATTACACTTTGACATCTTGGTAAATCAATAATGAGTTTTAGATAGATTTTTCTGATATTGAGTAAATGGGGGTAGATGTTAAATTTTTCGAATTATTCACAAATCCTTCAGTTTATATTCTCCCGAACACTAGCAACCATTCTCAAAGTCCATTTAATAATTTACGTAACAAGTCATTCTCTTTAAACACTCCTTACGATTTTAATATTAATTACTACACTGCACCAAGATACTCACAGTGCGTCAATATGACAATGCGGGCCTTATGACGGGACCTATTTCTTAGGCTTAAACCTAAAGGCTGAAACTGAAAGAATTCTTCCACAAAAACCTAATTCTAAAGACTTAGATTTTTGTAAGTAATTGTATTTAAAAAAAATGTAGTTTTAGCCCTTGTTCGTTGTGTAGCTAATACAATTCAATATTCAAATTAAATATTACACATTCAAGAAATATTCATCTATATCATCATAAAAAATAACGGTTTTAAACCATTGCCCAAGAGATTGTTCCGATATCATCAAGGTAAATACAAGATTTATTGTTTCAAAAATTACGTTTCGTTTAACGCGAATTTAAAGATGATCGTATCTCATATATTTGCAGATTATGAAATTTGTGTATCCTATCGTCATGGGTTATTAGCGGACCAGAGTCCATGACGCCTGCTGGTATACACTTATTTTCAATGTACCGTGGGTTAGAAGAGGCGGATCGAATAATACTATTTAACGTGCGGGTGTAAGGTGTAAGGGAACATTTTCTCCTCGAAAAAACACAAACATACATTACTAAAACATAATATGAGAAAGTGGGGCCTAGTCTCAGGCCTGACCGGACCACTGAGCCCTTCTGCTACCAAAAGGAGTGGCATAGAAAACCGATGTTCCTGGTATAAATTAAATTTCTTATATGATATGCTCACGCCGAAGTAAACGCACAGATAACATTTTCGGTTTAGTGTCTAAATGCCGACTTTCTACCTATATAAATGCCTGCTGTTCTCATATCACTCCCGTTTTGATTGATACAATTATTACAAAACCGACAATTTTTGAAGCGGGACATATTTTGGAGACATATCCTTTTTATCAATTAGTGTACATGCGAACATGATATTCATCCAATCCCGTTATCTTTAATCCTATTGTAGTCGGCAGCGCACTTGCAGCAGCTGTGGCGTTGTGTTATAGGCGATGGTAGCCACCTACCATCAAGTGGACTGTTAGCCTGTCTGCTGTTCTTAACAGTAAAAAAAATCAATAGTGGAGAGAATATGACGTACTTATATGCTGTGCTGGGTGACGGAGTCCATTTTTCAAAAGAAATTTTTAAAAACTTTACTTTTTTTTTTATGTTATGTCGACAGACAGGCTGACGGTCCACTTGATGGTAGGTGGCTACCGTCGCCTATAACACAAGCAACGCTACAGGTGCTGCAAGTGCGCTGCCGACTACAGTAGGATTAAGTTGCACTATAAGTGACATCAATCTCAACTTAAAATCTCGTTTCAACAACATGATAAACCTTTTTATTTTGACCTTTGTTTTTAGGACCTGACACTTTGCTAAAATATGACACTGAACTTATTTAGTTCATAAAAATGTTGGCAACGTCTTTAACATTCACCTTAACCTCATGTAGGTAATCTCAGGGACCGCGGGTTACATAATGTAGCCATTGACAGAAATCTGAGTTTTTTTTTTTGCTCTGCTTCTGAGATTCGTAGCGTGATGACCTTCACCAAAAATTAGACTGAAGTAAGCAAAAATAATTTTTCAAATTCCACTGTAGTCCAGGACATTTTTGAAAGGTACAAGGTTTTTGGAAGATATGAAATATCAATAGGTGAATGAAATTTTCGATTCCACTATGTGGAAGTATGAAAAAAAAAATAGATTATTTTTCCAAATTGAACAAAAATGGTAAAAGTTAGAAGTTAGTTTCAATCGAATATTGCAGAGAATTTTTGTTTTATGTAAAAATTTTGCTAAAATTAAAATCCACAAAGTTAGGGAGGTTATAATATATAAGGATTGATAGGTACATTTAAAAAAATTGCAGTATCAGTCCTTATCTTCCAACCTCCCTTATAATTTTAAGAAAAAAAAATTTCCTATAGAATTTTATACGAAAATTTTTTTATGAATATAATTTTATGAACATTTTTATGTAAAATTAAATTCTCTACAATATTTGTCTGAAACTTTTTTAACTCTTACCCTTTTTGCCTAATTTGGAAGAAACACCTCTTTTCATTTTGTTTACCCCTTCTACAAGGTGGAATCAAAAATTTCTTTCATCTATCATTTTTACATATCTTCTAGAAGCATATATCAAAAATTCCCTTGAGAGATTAAAATTTTGATTTGTTATTAAATTTTCCTGGACTCCTGGTAGTATCAGCGCGTTTAAACAAAATACTAAAACATTACATAAATTATAGTTAGATTCTAGTAAAATTTTACGTTATAAAATCCCCTCCATATGATTGAAGTTAATTTTTTTAGTTATTTGTACTATTATCTATTCTGTGGCATAAGCTAAATAAAACTGCAGGTCTTGACCAACACCTCAAGATGCTCTCGCTAGATGGCTGGATCAAGGTACAGATACCTAAAGTACTTCCTAACACGGCGCATATTGTCAGAAGTTCTTTACTTTGCAGCTCTATCCACCGGTAACTTGGACCTTGCCCCGCTACAGCGGCAAAAAACTTTTTATTGTTTTTTTAATAAATATTTTAAAAAATAATATTAAGGGCTTCACTTAGGCAAATGACATTTAGGTACATTAGAACTCGCTGGCGGCGGAGACAATTCAACAGTCTAGAAATTGTGTTTTTTTTTGTTTTTACCAATAGAACAATACATAAAAAAAAAATATACAATTTTTTAAACTGACATTAACTTATTAATAGATACGGGCTTAATGCGCGCAATAAGCCGTTTTCGAGAGAATTTTCAATAAAAGTAAAATTCTACTTATGTTCTAACCTTTTTTGTGGAGTTTCTAATACTTTAACGAAAATTCTAATTAATACAATTGGTTCTTCACATGTTTAAGTATATATATATTTCAAAGCAATTGTGTTGTCTATTTCTTGTAACATCTTCAAATAAAGCTGAAGAGTTTGTTTGGTTGGTTAAACACGCTAAACTCTGAACTGCCAGTCGGATTAAAAAAAAAACTTTTTGCATTTCATAGCCCGAATCTTGAATTGGCAATCCAACCTCTGTGAAAACATTCTCAGGATATAGTAATATTGCCACGTGGGCTTCTGAAAACATGCCTGATGCACTACAACATCGAGGGAGCACCAATTAGTACCCAAAAAACGACATAGTACTGGACTTCGAGGGTCAGTATTTAAATGATTAGAAAATGACTTAATATTTAATACTAGTAATTAAACAATGTGTACCTACGTTTCACAAGCAGATTCATCACAAACCATGTTTTTACCAGATGTAAAGTAAGATATGGTGTGTTGAGTTACAAAACTCTCATTGTTATTCGCAAATAAGTAGGTATAATCACACGACACGCATCAACAACATAGGTATTATAAAGTAGGTAAACTTATTTAATGTAAACATTTAAATCTTCTCATGCAATAGGCCTTCTCCTGACCGACCATAAACTAATTTGCAAATTTCTTACTTCTTCGAGGTTGTTCTATACGAAAATTTGCGATTTTTCAACGCTTGACTCGCCAGAAAACGATCACCCGTAGCGGTACATGGTTTTTTCCATAACCAGGCCTTCTATTAATGGACCACGAGCCAGGTATAAATTTCATCAATAATATCCTCTCGGATTTTAACTCGTAAAACGCCTGTGAGTTAAAATCCGAGAGGGACTGAGTTATCGCCCAAAACAGTCATGAGAATCTTTTGGCGATAGAGGCTTTCGTCTGAATTCTGCATTACACCCTTCAGGTCTTCAGCTGACAATGATCCTACCGCGATACAGGCGGCCGACATTTTTAATTTTTCATAATAGCTTATAAATTGTCATCCGATAAATTTGCAGCTGAGAAGAAATCACTGAAAAAAAAGTTTTTTTTTTATTTTCAAATTCATGTTATCAACTGACGTATTTATAATCCACCACTTTACAGTCAGCTGACTTTATTTTTCTTCAAGATATTTGATAAATATATCAACTATAAACTATAATTTGATAAATACCTACCTATATCAATCGGGAGGAAATAACTAAAAAAATTTTTTTTACGCTGCTCAATCCCACCCACAGAGCCGCACAAGGCTTAATGATACAACTCTCACAAGCATTTTAGGAGTTATCGCCTGAGAGGAACTTGGTCATGGAAATCTGTTGCTGGCTTGCGCACCATAAAGGAAGTGGTCTCTTGATAGCGGTCCTTTGAATTGTCAAACGACTCACATTTTTCTCTGAGCCATGAAACATGGGCTGCAACACTTTTCAAGCAGCCTAATAACTTTGCTGCCTTGTACCACTTTATCTCCCATATCCGAGGTAACAAAAATAGCAATAAAATACTATAAAATGAAATAATTCAATTAAAGTTGTCTAAAAATTATTAAGAGCCGATATTAAACTATCGGGAATTGGCGCCTCAAAATGTAGTAAAAGTTGTTTTCTTTAAAAACCAACGCCATTCAACTAACTGAAGGTTATTTATAAGGTAACATTACTAATATTGCAAAACTCACATAATTATAGACATTCCTCAATGAGTGCTGTATGTCTTTAGGAGAGAAGATTGTTGCGGCTAATTAGCCGTGAAGGTTAATTATCACTTTAGAAAATTAATGGTTGATGACTCCATAGGTCCTTGAATTAAAGTCGCCCTAGAATGTTTTGGCTGTGAACTCGGTATTCTCAGATACAGACATATTAATGACATTTTATACGCATATTGATTCCAAAATACTTGTTAGATATACAGCCCCTGTCGATTTGAACCTGGTTTGTCGCGCCATCACTGCTTGAATCAAGCTATACTTGCTTACTTGCAGCAAGCTATACTTGCTTGAATCACTAACTATACGGATCACTGCAAATTAATACCTATCGAAGCTTTGGCAATAATCAGTAATTGCTGTGTTATGATGTCTAAGATCAATACGCACCGTCGAGATGCAGATTTATTACATCACAGAAATAACCCGGACATCGAACCGGCGACCCACCCACCAATTAACCAATCAAAACAGAACGTCGCTGTATCGTCAAAGATCTGGCTGACAATCGCGTTTCGTGACCGACGAAAGCCAGTAAGTGCATGAGAAAAGTACGAAAACGGCTCGTTTCGAAAGATCTACGAGCGATAGATCTCGCTACTCGCTAGAAGGAAGTCACCTGCTAATCTTGTGGCGTACGCCATGAGCGACAGCGAATTATAAAATAGAAGTGACAATAAATTTTGGAAACATCAATTTTATTAATAGATTTACTAGAAATCGGACAAATAAAGTTAAATACCTAGATATATGTACATTTTTTGTTTACAGCTAAACTAATTTCTAGCTTGTTTAATATTTTTTTTAACTATTTTACCGTATTGCAGTATTTACAATAAAAATTTTCATGTACTCCTATATATATATTTTTTTTTCGCCAATAGATTCAATAGATCTCTTTTTCAAAACAGAAACATTTGGTAACAATCTATTTTAAAATGCTGTCTTATGCCTTGGACCACACGCGAATCCATTGATTTGCACATGAATTATTCGGTAGCCATCTCAAGTGATAGGTTAGCACTCTTCGTAACTGCTAGTTAGCTATGAAAATTTATTACCTAATATTACACTCTTTTTCATTGATCTTTGACGTTTTACTGTTTCCCCCATAACTAACGTTTCCTTAAGTTTTAATTTCATGACAAAAAGTAGCGTATGTCTTTCTCTAATGTCCTGTCTATCGCTCTAGACCAAAATTCGTCAAAATTGGTTTTGACCTGACAGGGAGACAGACAGACAAAGTTACTTCCCCATTAATTCCGCAAAAATACTAAAAATAGAGTTAATTTAAATCAAATGTCTTATTACTCTTACGATCGTTTTCCCATAACTCACAGTTGGCTTGACTTCTGAATTCCACGATTTTTTAATAGTGCGTTCAAATATCAATCGCAAAAAAGAATAAGTCTACTAAGTCTAAAAATAAGTCTGGTTAGGGTGCTTGCCTTAACGCTCTGTTATGATTCCCGGGTTCGATTCCCGGCAGGATCAACTTTGAAAATGAACTTTTCAAAATTGGCTCTGGCTGGATCTGGAAAGTAGTGGGCAGACTGCAATTCGCAGTCATTTGGGCAGCCCGTCTGGCGGCAGTAGCCGCCACCAGATGACCATGGTGAAATAACAGCCTTTATGTGCTGTTGTGTTTTGGGGAGTGAGTAAGGGATGCCACAGCCCATTACCCTAACCCTTCCCATTCGGCAGCACACTTGCAGTACCTATGGCGTTGCTTGTGTTATAGGCGACGGTAGCCAACTACTATCAAGTGGACCGTCAGCCTGTTTGCCACCCTTTATGAAATAAAAAAGACTATTAAAAATGTTGACTTTGTAGATTTAAGAAACAGATTCTTGAAATTTTTGATTCCAAATTATATTTTTTCATGTAAAAGTCTGCAGGATGGCTGATGGTCGACTTGATGGTAGATGGCTACCGTCGCCTATTAACACATAGGTTCTGCAAGAGCGCTGCCGAGCTTAGTAGGACAGCCGATAAGAGATTGGGAAGGTATAGGGAAATGGGCTCTGGCATCCCTTGCTCACTTAAACATAACAACACACATGATGTTATTACACGATGTCATTAATACCTATTCTTTTGGCGACTTTTATTATTATTTAATACCATTCGATATCATAATTTGAAATAATAAAATAAACAAGCATTTAATTTTGTTTTTTGAATTTAAATACTTTTAATAAACATTTCTAACCATTAATTTAGGTATTCAGCTTAACATATGTATATAGGTACAGATAAAAAATAATAAACTGTGCCTAGAACTCGTTTCGAAGCAATTATAAACCTTTGCGTGACTAATTATTTCTAGAGAATTGTGTAGGTAAAGTAAACACACGTAGGTATAAAATTTATTACAATATGCAAACGTTTGTCGAATGTCACGAAACGAAAGTTCTATTCGCGCGGCTATACCTGTAAGTAGGTGCGTTATGGCGGCAGGAAGTTGGAATGTTGCATGACTTCCGGTCTTCCGATAGACAGGCGTGCGACAGCGTGGGCGGGCGGCGAGTTAATCCATAAAGAATTCGAGAGCTCATCTTACTTCTTTATTTGTTTTTATTTATTCATTTATAAACTTATCTTTTCTCAACACCACGCAGTATATGTACAAAATGCAGGTCTTAACTTTTAAACATTAGCATTAAGTGACTGACTTGGTACTTATGGTACTTATACTTACTTACTATATTTTTATAGTAAATAAAAATATTCATAATCAATAATATAAATTTAGCTTATCTGAGGATGTTGGATGAGTGGTTAGGGTGCTTGCCTTAACACTCTATTCTAGGGTTACCGGGTTCGATTCCCGGCAGGTACAACTTTGAAAAATGAACTTTTCCAATTTGGCTCTGGTCTGGATTTGGAAAGTAGAGACAAGGCACACTGCGTTTTCGCAGTCATTTGGGCAGCCCGTCTGGCGGCAGTAACCACCCCCTTACAGAAGACCACCGTGAAATAACAGCACGTGTGCTGTTGTGTTTCGGTGAGTGAGTAAGGGATGCCAGAGCCCATTTCTCCTTTCCCTTAATCCTACTGTAGTCGGCAGCGCACATGCAGCAGCTTTAGTGTTGCTTGTGTTATAGACGACGGTAGTCACCTACCATCAAGTGGACCATCAGCCTGTCTGCCGATCTTAACATTAAAAAAAACTGTCAAGGAGGCAAGGACATCATGACTTTTTTCATCGTTTCAGCCGCAAGACACTGCTGGACATAGGCCTCCCCCAGAATTTTCCAATAGGACCGGTCGGAAGCAGCCCGGATCCATTGTCGACCGGCGGCCCTTATCAAATCGTCTGTCCGCCCACATTGTGGGTGGACACTCTACGCTATGCTTGCCGGTCCGTGGCCTCCATTCCGTATTATGTGTCCTGCCCACTGCCACTTCAACTTACTGATCCGCCAGCTTTTGTCAGTAACTTTAATAATAATAATAATAATAATATTTATTATTATATACTATTATAATTTATAGAAAACACATACCTCCTGCATCAAGAGGGTTGTACAGAAAAGAAGGGTTGTAGTGTTAACAATGGTATAATAACCTTGGTCAAGAATTCCGCCTATCTAACGTCCTACATCTGTAGATAGGCATTATGCTCTAAAATAATACTGCGTTTCGCAGTCATAAATTGGGCAGCACGTATGGCAGTAACCACATCCTTGCAAGACCACCGTGAAATAATATCGTGTTTACTTACTGTTGTGTTTCGATTAGTGAGTAACTAATGGCAAAGCCAATTTCCTAATCCTTTATCCATAATCCTACTAAGGTCGGCACCATAATTGCAGTTCATATGGCGTTGTACGTTAATAGGCGACGGTAGCCACCTACCATCAAGTGGACCCTCAGCCTGTTTGTCGACTTTTACATATAAAAAAATCTCAATTTTATAAGTCAATATTTCAATCTCTCTAAATAACAATTTCATCGTCTTGTTTCAGATTCAAAATGCGGTGGAGGAAGTGCGACACGGGAGTCAGATTGTTCTCGAAGATTCTACTAATATCCCTTTTATTAACTGGTTAGTAAATCTATACTAAGTAATATAATAAAGTGGAAGAGTTTGTTTGTTTGTTTAAAAGTGTTAAACTCTAAAACTACCATTCGGATTTTAGAAATTCTTTTTGTATTTCATTGCATAAATCTTTATGCAGTAAGAAATACATTAAGATTGAATATATATCGGTGAGTTAGGAAAAGTTATAGGCATTCCAACCTCTGTGCAAACATGCTCAGGATGTTGGTATGGCCACGCGGGCTTTCAAATATCTCTAATGCATTACAGCCTGAAAACATCATTGTACTGGACCTCGAGGGTCATTATTTAAATGAATTCATATTTAATACTAGTAATTAACGTTTGACAAGTAGATTATGACTTTGGATCAGGGGGCGAGGCGACAAGAAACGAACATTATCGAATGGAGTCGAAATGCGCATGCCTTTTGAATTAAACGAAAGGTGAAACCACGGGACACATTTATAAGACTGGCAAATCGTACTGAGTTGAGTAATTGGCAATGACAAGACTGGCAAATAGGTATTATGATTGAATACAAAAAACCATATTGGCGTTACCTTTCACATAGTGATTCATAAAGATGAGTCAGACTCAGCATCAATAATGTTCTAAATAGTATGAGGAAATCCAAATCCTCCATTCTTCAACCTGAAAAATTCGTTCCAAGGAACTTATTTTAATTGGAGGAAAATTACATTTCTGAACTTAATTAAATCGCTTGACTTACTTAAGATATCATTTACACTACGTAGTTACTCAAAATACCTAATAGAAAAGCTAGTTATTTTTTGAAATACAAATAATTGTTGTTTTTTTTTATAAACTAGGATTGCAATAAAACACGATTTGAAATTTTTAAAAATCCTTTCTTAGAGGTTTCTTACTTAATAAAATAAATCTGTAGGAGGTTTATCCTGTGTCAGGAAAAACAATTTTATCAATATAGATAACAAGGAGATTAGACCCACCGAAACACAACAGCACACATGCCGATATACTGTGGTCTTCTGTAAGGGAATGGCTACTGCCGCCAGACGTAAGTTAATTGCAGGAATTCACTAAAGTTTGCCCATTTCTAAACAACAGAATTCTCAGCTAGTTGCAAAGTGAGTTTTTTAGTGAAGTGCTAAATTGCAATCTCCAATTTAGTCTCCATAGAGGTTTGGTTCTCAGGATGAGTCCGGCGATCGGTTGGGCAACCGATTGGGCAATCCGCTGTTTACACGTTTTTCAAGACGATGCCGTAAGATAGTTTGTAACATTTATCTTTTGCGTTACTCACAAATTATATAGAACGTCATTATTTTTACTAGAGGTTCACGTCAAATGATCATGCAATTTATTTCAATGAGGTGTGTCAAAGAAGCTTTATGATTTCAAAGATAGTAGGTAATTCTCAAGTGTGATTTTACAATACTAAATATTACAAAAGAAAAGAATGCATGTATTTTTGTATGTTTGTAATGAATAAACTCAAAAAGGACCGATTTTAAAAATTCTTTCACCTATAGAATAGAAAGCTACATTATCCGCGAGTAACATAGGCTACTCACCCTGTCCCCATCTCCGCCCTTTACCCACCATCCATACAAAATTGCAGTTTTCCACGAATAAACTCAAAAATGTTTAAAAAATAAATGTCCACCCGTGCGAAGCCAGGACGGTTCGCTAGTAATTATATAAAATAAGAAATATTTGACGAAGATAAATGTTTACATCGAATAAATAATTTATTATTATTATTATTATTAAATGCAATCGTTCAAAGCAAGGGGCGGGCAACTAGTATACCTACTTAATAAAATAATTAATAAGTATTTCGTTTTTTTATGTCAAAGTGAGAGGTAAATGGATATAACCTACTACCTAGTTGACGAGCCCGTTGGATGAGGGGTTAGGGTGCTTGCCTTAACGCTCTGTTCTAGGGTTTCGATTCGATTCCCGGCAGAGTCAACTTTGGAAATTAACTTTTCATAGTTGGCTAGGTCTGGATCTGGAAAGTAGTGGCAGGGCACATTGCGTTTCGCAGTCATTTTGGGCAGTCCGTCTGGCGGCATTAACCACCCCCTTACAGAAGACCACCGAACCTTACTGTTGTGTTTCGGTGAACGAGTAAGCGATGCCAGAGCCCATTTCCCTAACCCTTCCCAACCCCATATCTTTATTCCTTCTGTAGTCGGCAGCGCACTTGCAGCACCTACGGCGTTACTTGTGTTTTAGGCGACGGTAGCCACCTACCATCAATTGGACTGTTAGCTCTAAAAAAAACATGGAATAATACAACCTACTGGGGGGTAGTGTCGCAATAGCACTGTTAAAAATGCAAATAAGAAGTAATTAAGATTAAGAAATTATGGCTTTGACACCCCTACATACATATAGGGAATCAAAATATTCAATGCTTACCAGTTCCTACTTCAAACGAAGTTCGAAGGGTTGGTTAATATGTGTATAATAATTACTTCTATACTTTGAATAAATATTTTAATAACATCATAATAATAATATAACTAAATAGGTACAGATATTTAAGTATCGGTTACATTTTTATTCCCTTCGGTGTCGAATCTCTGGATCCTTGGGGTCTCAACGCTCTTATATTTTTTAACACTTTATCAAAACGTTTGGTCGATAAGTGATGATTCCAGAGCTTGTTATTACCTCGGTCAGCAAATTAGTTTTGCTATAGAAGTTGCTCTTCATAGTCGAGCAATAGTTATTACGAAAACAACTTACCGTGTCTCACTCGTATAATTACTGTTATCTCTGGATCTATAGATGATACCGCATTATGATTCCATTGATCATGTCGTAAGGTGTTGCAATCCCGTTCGAGAAATATCCTACAATAATTTTCTTGCGAAAATATGATAACACCGTAGGTAACCAATTCGGTTTAAAAGTTAAATAAATGGTTGGACGAAATTTTGTCCTACATTAAATAAATTTAGGCCATTTTGTAAATTATTTTACACTCAGAGGAAATAACGTGAAAAGTAAAAAAAAATTGTTAACTCAGGACCTTTTCAAGAGATTAGCTTATAATTTACATTCAGTATCTACCTAATACTTCTTTAAAGTGAAAGAAAAATTACTTATTTTCAGACATTAATTAATAGTAAATTTTCAAAAATTAATAGTAAAAATCACTTGAAAATTAAAAAATATTATGAGCTATTTAGTTGAGCTTTGTTTGGTGTCTTTGGGCAACGGTAACCACCTACCATCAAGTGGACCGATAGTCTGCCTGCCACCGTGTCTATGTATCTGTATGTCTGTCTGTCTGTGGAATTTTGAGGGCAGATTTTGAACCAATGCGGTTTCTTTTTATATATTTTCACTAAAAATATAAGAAAGCTGTATTAAAAAAACTTCTTTCACGTCAATAAAAAATACATAAATATAGCCTTAAAAATCTTAATATACTTATTATATACTTACTAACAGGTGCACGAGACTATTGATGACTATAACACTATTGATGACGCCATCTATTATAATATAACAGAATTAGGTGAAGCGGCGACATCTATCGGTTTTGTAGAACTGCTTAGCGGTAGACATGTGGCTCTAGCATGAGTTTACCATACTACATTCGCTAGCGAGAGCGTAAAAACATTTATATGGAAAATTGATAATTTGACATTGACAGTTCACGATTTCCCATACAAAAGTTTTACGTTCTCGCTAGCGTAAACTCATACTAGAGCCTCAGAGGCTCTAGTATGAGTTTACGATACTACACCAATACTACACTCGCTAGCGAGAACGTAAAACTTTTGTATGGGAAATCGTGAACTGTCAATGTCAGATTATCAATTTTCCATATAAATGTTTTACGCTCTCGCTAGCGAGTGTAGTATCGTAAACTCATGCTAAAGCCACTGTGCGTGCATAGTATGCTTCAATATGCAAACCCACATAGATTTCTCAAGAATCACTCTGTTTATTCTGTTGAACCGCATGAAAATCCGTTCAGTAGTTTTTACTATTTTTAAGCGGCGGGGTACTTTGTTTTATAATATGTAAGGCTATATAAAACGATTTATATTATAAATACATATAAATTAAAACAAATACAATAGGCATGATGACGATATTAAAGAATCAAAGAATGAATGGTTTTGGAGAAAAATATATGTTGAAAGGAGTCTAAAACATTACTCATTTTTTGTATTAAAATTGAGATTAATAAGATTTTCAATAAAATAGAAGTATAAATAACTGCAATCGGCCATGTTAACTAAAACGCCAATCAGAGCGAATGACGTCACGCCCAGTAAGTGCCATCGTCTCAATCAAAGATGTTGTATTAGTCTGTACCTATAGATGGATCACAAAATGCAGCAATATTTTATTCTTTCTAACACCTTCAAATTGTCATAAGATTGAAAGAGACATACATATATAATCTGTCGGGTCGAAGTTGAGTGAATGTCTCCATTTTGACTATACAATGCAAGCTAAAGTTATAGCGTATAATAGTGCTGTGCATTTTTATTGATAACTAGATATCGTTGATATAGATTTTAAATATATGACGGATAAAAAGTATGACTAAATGCGTTTCGGTGTACTGTTTGGTTATTCAATATAAATAAAATGTGGGTGCGTACTGGTACTCGCCGCATTGCTAATCGGTTGTATGAGATTGTATGCAACCTCTCGCATTTATTTCACCAAAATATTTCAAAAGAATAGTTATTTTTTGAGTAGAAATATTTAGAATCCATCCTTAAGGGGTAGAACGGGAGTAGGTTTTTATTACGAGAGAAAAAAAACTCGATAATCTTAAAGTTTTATTTTTAGAAACGATATCACAGATTGGATAATCTGTGATATCGTTCATCTGTGATTCGTCAACATTTTAATTTAAAGACTTGCAGTTAATGTTGACGCTTGGGTATCCACGTATTTATTAGTAAGTTTTCTTTTTCTGGGTAATTTCTGAAAAGAAATAGTTTTTGGTTATTAATGATTCAAAAGATTTTCATAATTTTCATAGATTGAAGCATAACTTATAGATATTACTTACTGGTTTACACGATGGTGGTAATTTTGGGAATATTGTCGGCACTGCATACGAGTGTAGAATTTTACGCTGATATCCTTGGCGAAAGCAAGAATCTTCAAAGTTCATCGAGCATATTCTTGTATATTGCGAAGCTCTCCAATCGTCGGCTTTTCTTACATTTTTTGTCCACGTTTTTTTTAAATCGATGTCGGTGGGAAATCTGTTATAAATTGATAAAAATTACTTTCAAACTGCAGTGAATGCTAGAAATTGTCAACACTCTACTAAAAATAAATTAGTTATCGATATCGATAAACTTATCAAGATCAGACTACAGCACTATAAAGCAAGACAAATGTCAAATATTCCGATTAACTTTGGTTTTTGTAAATTTTAGTTATAAACACCAGCTTTTCTTTAAATAAATCAACCTTAGAGCTGTGTATGCATGTACAACGATTCATTTTTAGTAAATAATTATAAAAATTTGTTTACAAAACACCAAAATTAATGAGTGCGAGCTGTTCGACTTACCGGTGAAATGATATGTTTCCATTATTCTCCTTCAAAACACCCACTCTACTTGAACAAATGGGAACAGTACAAGCCATTCTTGGCAAGCAACAGATTTATGAAATCACATTTTCAGATTTTTAAGTATTTTAAATCACATAAAGCTAAACGCGCTTGTTAACCAGCATGATATAAACAAATATGACGTTGCCTCTTTTATGGCGCGCAGCTTTTTAAGACGTCATATTCGGCTATTGTTATCTCTTTTTAACATACGACATGCAGCCATTAGAAAGACGGGTATCGAGTATCGAAGGAATCTTCAATTTTTATTGTTCCATCTATACACTAATACAATTATCTTTGGTCTCAATCGTGTTGCTTGACTTTGCTTTGACAGAATGAAAAATCTGATGAGATGTCGGTGACATCACGGTTCATCAGACGCGATGCCATGACACCTAAGAGCGTTTTCGCGCGTAATTCAAAATAAATTTAAAAACATTCAATAAAACGCGTTGAAATTTAGTTTTTTGTTGAAATGTTGTTTTTTTCGGATATGGTAGACGTGTATCTACTTTATGGAAGGGAATTTCAAAATCTGTCATCATGCCTATTATGACAGTGTAAAATATCAGTCATGTACCTAAGTCGGCGCGCGTAATTTTCCTAATATCCGTAGACACCACTAGCGCACCAAAACAACTAACTTCAAAAATCATCTTTGTATTTGTAAAATATAGTTGATAGGGTATTATCAACTTTATTAACTAAGACATAGATATACCTTTTGATTGGTCTCAACTCAATGGATAATTACTTGGTACACTTGGATAATTTTCAGAAATATACTCAAGTAGCGATTCGCTCCCGGTTTCGCACGGTTTCTGAAAATTATATTAAAAAACCTTACTCGTTTAACGCCCTTTCCACTAGTGAAAACTGCATTAAAATCTATTGCGTGGTTTAGAAGTTAGAGAACATACAGACAGACAAACAATATATACTATGTAAGTGAATCTATTCTATTTCCTAATCCTTGCTCACCTCTAAGCTACACTAGTTACGTTTTGCTTGCTGTCATCAATGTTTTACGCTGAATCAGGCCTCTGTCACTCCGTATGTGCCGTGATATAATTCCCTACCGTCGCTCACATTGGATGTGAAAGGAGTGCAACTTCTGTACGCTAGTACTATTGTTTATTCTGTGGCTGAACATGATACATTGAAAACGACATAGAAATTTACCTTGTAAAGGTTTATACACAAACAACACTGACACTAACGCACCATGTTGACAAAACCATTATTAGAAGCGGTTTTTAATAAAAATGAGGATTTTTTTCAATTAAAAACTATAAATGGTTCCAAATTAAAAACTCGTTAATATATAATAATAATGAAATCGGTTCACAAACGCATTGAAAAGAGATCCGAGTTAGAATTTGAAATCCTTTCTTAGCGGATTCTTACGTTATAAAATAAAGCTATGTTCCAAATTTCTAGACTTAGTAGTTTTGGCTGTACGTTGACAGTCGGTTAGGATAAATAATTTTATAGGTTATTGAGTTAATCATCTAGACATATTGTTACATAAAACATTAACAAAACACAGTCGCTGTCTGCCTCTATCTGTTTTGATACGGTTTTCACAAGTGGAAAGAGCGATAAATGAGGAAGGTTTTTGTTTATAATTTTCAGAAACTTTTCACACGTGCGAAGCCGGAGTGGGTCGCTAGTTTGATATTATTCTGAGTTATATGTATATCGCAAACCTACTTGACTGCTATCTATTGATTTGAAAAATATTAGTAATGATTCCAGAATTACAGATACTGAATTTAGCAGCATAGATTTAGAATAGTAATTTTAGTTCTACCACACAGTTCACAGCGCATACGAGAGCAATTTACTTTACATATTGTTTGTGATATATAAATATTATATAAAACGTAGGTATGCGCGCGAGTGGCGCATTAAAGTTCTCTCAAACTACCTGACTTATAAAAGACAAATGTAAATTGTAATTGCTCGCCTAACTGATTTGATCTGACAGAAGTAACCACCCACCCCCCTTGCAGAAAACCACAGTGAAATAACAGTATGTGTGCTGATAGTATTAGTATTTCGGTGAGTGAGTAAATTCCCTATCCCTTCATTATCTCTTATCCTTAATCCTACTATAATCGGCAGCGCACTTGCTGCACCTGTGGTGTTGCTAGAATTCGATGACCACGTACCATTAAGTGTACCGTCAGCCTGTCTTACACCTCTATATAAAAAATTACTATTTAATTTTTTTTCAATATTTCTCTTTTACTCTGTTCAGAGGTACCTAATGGTGCTGGTTGTGCATAATTACTATTTATTTAATAACTAAGTAAGTTTTTATCGTACAATTTTTTGTTATACTGAATAAAATTAAATTAAATCTCCCAAAACAGAATCACATCACGGTGCAAGAAGACAATTTTAGAAAGCATGGGTCACGTGTCCACAGCTTTCCTAAAAAAGAAAACGCCTACATGCATTTAGCGCTATTTTATCTTCATCTCATGGTAGGTTACACGTCTGTCTATGAAATTCTAGTCGACAATATGATGTACAGCATCGATACATCTGCATGTCGTTGACAGAAGTGGATGGACAATGACGAAATTCGTCACAAAATAGTCGTACTCCTGCTAGAATTCAGTGTTGAATTCTGCTAATCTCTTTGTCATGTGTCTCGATACTGCAACGTTAAAAGCAGTATGAAGTGGAGCAATGCTATGGTCCATACATTTAAAATCAAAGAGATTCACACTAAGAAAATATCCACCGTTTAAATTCAACCTTTGGAAAAACAAAGTACAAAGAAAAAACTTTATTCCACATCCGAAGAGCTCTGTTTTCAAATGTTGTATTTAATTTTTAAATATATTGTTACGACTAATCATGAAACGTTCTGGAATGAGCGTGTGCGCCGGGCGAAAGTCTCGAAGGTCGATAGTAGTCACGCCAATTCTCCGTTAGTGTCAAAAGAAATTGGTCCTTATGTTTAATACATAGAATTCAAATTCAACAGAAATAGCATTCCCGAACTTTCAATGGACTTTGTTTACAATCACGGAATAGAAAAAATTCCGTGTTTACAATTTTGTTTATGTTTCTAGTAAATTCGAAATAGATCGAGATGTTTGGCGCCAAATATAAAATATAAGAGAGCCGTCGGGGAGAGGGACAGTTGTGTGCGTAACAGTGATTCGAAAGCGACTCTTCGGAGCTTTTGTGAAGTTACCTGCGACAGTGAACCGGCGACTCATTAAGGGAAGGGAATCATTGACGACTTTTGGCAAGTTTAACGGTTTTATCGGACAAGTGTAGCCCTTTTGGAAGTCATCTTGGTTCGTGAAAATAAATAAATATTTCATTTCGCACTTACACGGCAGTTTGACTCACCCCACACTTAACAATACCTGGCCAATATTCTGGCCAGTTCCGGAAACTTTCATTGTGACATATTAAATACTGTAGAAATCCTAACTTAATATTATAAAAGCGAAAGTGAGTTTGTTTGTTGCGCAAAAAAGGCCGAATCAATGCTTACGCCTAAGAAATACAGGCAAAAGCTACGTAGATTTTGTCACAAAATAGGACGCGAGCTCATAGACGCACGATCATTTAAGAAGATTCAAATTTCGAACAAGCTTTTTAATATTGCAACATTCCTTATTTGAATCTGAAGTCAACAATAGTTGTCTCGTTAGCCAGGTTTCACCGAAAAAACCGATGAATCCGCCTTTCAGCTCGTAGCGGGTGGTTTGCGCAATACAGCTTTCGCTCGAGTCAGTCGTGAGAAGAAGCTGCGATCTGATAAAACACATGAATAACAAAATTAGTGCCTACAGGCGAGCATCGATTGTTAAATAAATGTATTGTGATTGGCCGAGTTATATTATCAACTCATTACATCGGATGGAACTTAAGAGTAGGTCTGGTCTATCGAATCTTAACCAAAAGGTCTATATACACTGAAGGAATATATATACATCCTCTGATAATATACATCAAAGACGTAATAATATTATAAGTAGGTACATTATAAGTAGATACATTATGATATTACCAAAGATCAAAGGGCCTCGTCAAAATCTTTAAGAGTATTATTAATTTTTCTGAGATAATCCTTTCAATATTTTTACTGTTTAATATTTTAATAAATTTTTATTTGTGATACACAATTAATAATTAATAATTAATAAGTGTGTTTTAAAAACATACACTTTTTAATTATTAATTACATTCCCTTTCTTTTTAAATTATTTTTTCTCATTGTTTTCATAAAGTTGTTTCCAATCACCTGGAGTCGCTAAGCCTCCTAATTACTAACGAAGTAATTAGTAATCAAAAATAATAAATTATGTAGGTAACTGTGTTCCTTAGCCCTGTGTCTCTTCTTAGTATAATAATAATAAATAGTAAGTACTTACAAATCAAAGTCGCTGTCTGCCTCTGTTTCTCCGATTAAATTTGCTAGTTCTAAAAGATTTTCCGTAGTAAGAGCATATGATATGATATATGATACGATACGATACGATACGATACGATACGATACGATACGATACGATACGATACGATACGATACGATACGATACGATACGATACGATACTATACTATACTATACTATACTATACTATACTATACTATACTATACTATACTATACTATACTATACTATACTATACTATACTATACTATACTATACTATACTATACTATACTATACTATACTATACTATACTATACTATACTATACTATACTATACTATACTATACTATACTATACTATACTATACTATATAACATAACATAATATAATATAAATTACCTATAGCTGTATTAGCTGATTCTCGCGAATTCGTCTGCGTCATAGATACGAGTAAGTTAGCAAATATTTGTTCAATTGATCAAACTCGGGAACACTACTTTATGTCCTTTTTTGTACCCCTGACAACGTCTATGTAATATTTCACAATGATAATTTATCGGTCGAGTTAAGTAGTTTAGGCGTGAAAAAGTAACGTACAATCATACAAACAAACAAACTCACTTTCTCATTAATAGTATTCTGTATTGAATAAGATCTCCTACATTCATCTTACAGAACCGTGTGGACAAACTTACCAATAATTTAGCCGAATGAGCTTTCAGATGAAAATGTTATGGCATTCGTGACTCAATCGAGTCTGACGCCCAGAGAAAGGCGATAGTCATAATAAAAACAGTTTCCCAAACGGCTCGTTAGGGAACAACGCGGAAGAATGATTATAATTGCAAATATTATGTTAGTAATAGCATTGTTTCCCATATTACGAGTATGATTCAATACTCTGAATAATAGGGTTTAAAGCGGTTGGGTTATTAATTTATCAACAAATACACAATATCTTGCATAGTTTGTCTATTTTATAACAGCGTCATCCATTTTTAATAATTTAAATCAATTTAATATTAATTTTTGATATTAATGTTTTTGTTTTGTTTTAAAGTAATGGTAGGTATCTGATTTAAGGTGAATACATAAGTATATATGGGAAAGATTCCTATGTGTGATTTTCTGTGATTTCCCATAAGTACCTTTATGATCTGAAAAAAATGATACTATTACTCTGCGCACACCAAAGAAGTTTCATGCTGCGGTTGTTATAGTTAGTATTTTCAATATCAATAATTTTGAATACAAGTAAGGGTATGTTCTGTTCTCATTACTTTACGATACGAGTACTGGCCCCTTGCACTGGAAATATTGGAATTACATAATTATTGCCGTACTGATAGTTTCTAGAACTGGTCAGAAAGTTAAGACAGAAATGAAAAATAAATATAAATTTCGAATTAAGAATTTTTTAGAAACCTATCGATGTAATTCATTTGTTTTTACAAATTTGTGGTCATTTAAAAAGTGTGTGTCGTGCGAAACAATTAATTGAAAATTTTCACTCTATGATTTATTATGACTTTCGTAGCGATCTTCGATTGACATTTCATGGCGAAGTCCCATCCCCTGCCACTGTTTATAACTAGTTCAGTGAGCTTAAACGTGGTCGTAGCAATCTCACTGATGATTTACGTAAAGAAAACCCATCTATGGCTACAAATGAAAATAACTTGAGTGCTGTTGAAGATTGAAGCAGATAAAATAGTGGCATATCAACAGATTCGGTCAAGTTTAGGCATAAACTCTTACACAAACATCTGGGCGTGAAAAAGCCTAGATACCCCATAATTTAACAGAAAATCAAAAAACGCCATCGTTTAGATCGGTTTTTTTTTATGTTAAGCTCGGGGGGTTGCGGGTATCATATTAGGGTTATCAGCGCTTTTGCATCTCCTATGGCGTTGCTCATCACGTGTTCCAACAAAAGTTATGTTAGTTACGTTCGATATATACAGATGTCACTACGTTTTATAAGTTAAAATAGTTCATTTTTTCGACGACAGATGTCGCTGCGCCGACAGGTTACTCGTATGACGCGCTATCGTTTCGTTCCTCAACGCGGACTACACTTTTCATACAAGATTAAGCCCAGATTAGGGAACATAAATACATACGTCAGCTGTCGCACAAGTGACAGATAACATAACGCTTTTTAGTTAACTCTTGTATTAATTTACATACCGGAGGTAAACTCTATGAAAATCTATTCTTAAGGAGTGAACTCCAAAAAGAAAAATCTTAAAACTTTCCATAATATTATAATATCGTAGGAGATAGAAAACCAATTCGCATTCCGATCATTTTATTATAACAGTTGTTCTGGGCTATGTAATAGGCAGCTTACCACAAACAAACCGCGTGTTAAACCTTCTTAGTTCCTCCATTTACTTCATACTAGACGCTATGTGTATCGTTATATCATGTTATGTAATGACAATATTAACTCAGTGGTGTTCTAAAAGGTGAAAGCAATATTGAATGTGTGCGAATTCTCCGATTAACGACTTTACGCCTTACACATAAGGTTTGTTATAATAGCTTTATATTCTAAGTAGTTAGGGTTAATTAATTTAACACAACTATTTAGTATATGTAATTTTAACTTAATTACAACATAATTTGTTGGCCTTTTCTTCGCCTTTTTCCTCTTAAATCAGGCGTTAAGTGGCTTCCCTGATTAAGTAGGCACTCGATTGAATAACGCAAATACCTACATAGCCTAACTTATATTAACTTATATATAAATAGGGATCCTAACTTATATTATTAAATGCGAAGTGAGTGAATTTGTTGTTGTGCTTTCACGCCTTATCTACTTAACCAATCATGAACTTTTGCACACATGTTGTTAGGGATACAAAAAAATACATAGTATACCGTTCATCCATAAAAAGTACCGATCCTATTGTTTGTCTAAAAATAATATTAAAAAAATTTAAAGCCTGACAAAAATATTAAAATATATTTATTTTAATATTTTTGGGCACAGATGAAGTCGCAGGCAAAAGCTAGTTAAAAATAAAGTTTGAATAACGATTACATGTAAAATTCACCCTGATTTAATTTAAATAATTTTATTTGAAACATTGTCCATATTGTTGGTAGAAAAATGCTATCTATATGTACATTTCTAAGAAACGAGTAAAAACATTCTAAAATGTTTGCAAATTTGTTGTAAAATTATCTAAAATGGACATATTTAATGAAGAGAGTTAAAAAGAAGGAAAATAGGCACAGATGAAGCTTGAGCTCGAGAGACGCGCGCGGAATATATTATCCTCTAGCCCTTAGGCCGCTCTTACTGCCTGCAGCCAACCGGCTCGTCCCTCCTGCACTGCCCAATCGCCGGTTCAGTCTTTACAATATTTATACTATCTATATAAGAGGTAAAATTTAAGAATGTTTGTTTGTGTGTAGGAGGTAATCTTCGAAATTCATGGAATTAAAAAAAAATTACCAATAGTTAAATAGAATTTCAGGACGGATATAGGGTTCCACGCGGGCGAAGCCACGGGCACCATATCAGACCTAAAAATAAAGATCCAACGCTTCGCAAAAATATCAATCGTTATATTCGTTATATTGCTTTAATTATTTATTTATTTATCAGCGCGGACGAAGAGTCGTAAATAATTTAATTCAATTTGGCGACTATTGATATGTGTCCAATAAGAAAGAGAATGGAGGTACTAAAAACTATTTAGGAGAGGAAGCTACAATATTAAGGGCAAGTACACTAGTTGAAGAATACCGAATTCTTCAACTAGTGATGCAAGGAAAAACACAGGGCGTATTTTGAGCTTCTCGGCCGCAGTTGTGACAACTGCTCCATGAAGGCCGGACGGTGCCAAAGGTTCGACGCAGGTGGCATCCCACACTAGTGGACGACCCATGCTCCATGGAACTGCCATGGAGTTCATGACATTCATTCTTGCCATCATGCCGTACGATGCCATTTGGCTAAGCATCGAATGTACATTGATGGTGGCAAGAGACTGTATGATATCATTTATGCTGGCGTGCCTTGAAACACGGTCGGCGCTATTATTTGTTAAATCCGTGATATCACCATGTACCAAGTTGGAGCCCGATCGCGAGACGGTGGGTATTGTGGTTGCCCAAATTCGGAGATGGCACGGCGTGGAGCCAGAACCCCGACTCTTGGCTTTTTAGCGCCCTCAATCTAGCAAGATCGGGACCCGAAAAGCTCTGCAGTAAATTATCATAAATAATTTGATAATTTAGTCATCCCAAATCCTCTGTCTTTCTGGTATTTTTGATGAATTTTGACTCGGAAAAGCCATATTCCAAGCGATTCGACTCTCGTATTAAATATCCAACAAAATTAAATAAAAAAGTGTAGTAGTACGTTCGAAATGGGTCCCTGACTCTGCATAATGCGGTGAGTGGGACATACAGCTCTTAGAAGCTCGCTTTTAGCATGTATCTTATCACAATATAAAATGTTTTGTGGTGATTTCGCCACAAAATATGTGAATAAAATGAATAATTAATGGTTCACTGAGAAATATTAATGCTTTTCAACAAACAATGTACACTTACTAGCGAACCTCGACACGAGTTTCTTTTTATATGTCAAAGATTTCTCTAATATAAATTTAGTGTCCACGATAGAGGACAAATGGACCTGACATAACATGAGGTGAAAAACATCGTGACAGAACTTTCGCTTGTTCGTTTGTCTATCACGCCCTCAATCATTGTTCAGTTCCTATTGTCTAGACTTATATTTATTCTCATAATAATGACTAAACATTTATCTGAGTATTTATTAGTCTGACATCACGCAAGACAAACGATAGTTCCGAGTTGTTTTTTTTTTCGCATTTGGGTTATGCAGTTAAGCCTAACTGTTTGAATCCGCATAAAATACACGTTTCGAATTCAAATGTTTAGTAGGTATAATTTATTTACTTGGCTACTGTTGCGCCCAATTTTTTATATTTTTAGATGATCCCTTGGGAACCTAACATTTTTATACGATAAAAAGTATTCTATATCCAATAATAAAAGAATAAAAGTATCCGGTAATAAGGATAAAAGTATTCTGTATCCAGGTAATAACCTATCTGTATGCCAAACTTCATCCAAATCCGTTTAACAGTTTGCGTGAAAGTGTAACAAACATCCACACATACAAATTTTCGCATTTAAGTATAATATTAGTGCGATAGTAGGATTGACAGGGCAACGACTGTCGGGACAGCTACTACTATTATAAAATAAAGACGCTGTCCGCTTCTATCTATTTTGTCTATCTGTATCTGTCTTCTATCTGTGCATCCAATGGATTCTGATAGTTTTCACTAATTTAAAAAGCGATGAACGATGAAGTTATGTGTAGAAAAAGTTGCATTCGTGGGAAGCCGGGGGCGGGTCGTTAGTAGGTATAAAATATAAAAAGGCAAGTGACCATGGCAAGTAAGATTTTTAAATATTTCGAATGATACATACGAGTACGTGGATCTTAGTTTGTCTAACTCTGTATTTACTTTTCCACATTAACGTAGGTACCTACATAATCAGTTTTGAAAGTCTCTGTAACTCATTTTTACAATAAATTCTAAATTGTCCCGTGAAAATGTTTTTTTCTTTGAATATCTGGTCCCTGGCAGAATATCAGTGTTGTGGTCTGCACCACAACTGTACACTGAGCCAGAGTTCCTTTTCCTCTTGTTATTTGTTTATATATGTGTGTGTAAAAGAATAAAAGTTGCTTTCCTTCTTTCTTTCTTAAATGATTCCCTTTTTCTATTTCCCTATCCCTTTCCTTACCCTTAATCCTACTATGTTCGACAACGCATTTGCAGCATCTTTCGGGTGAGCTTTTCTTTCTCTTCCATGTTTTTGTCTGTCAACCTACGAATTCCCGTTACTTAGCTACGATAAAGTTGTGTTTCTTCCGATGCATCGTTTTCCTACTGTTATCCTAATGCCGCTCCTTTATTTTTCAGATCAACTCCATGGGTGTAATGGTGCTCGAAGGACAGCTCAGAGAAGAAAGGTATTTGAGTTTATCTATAATAGTGTTCGGCCACTGGTCCAAATTCGGCCAATTTAAGAGTAAAAGTATATTTATTCTTTTGACAAGAATTTTTTATGGGTATATTTATACCAACTCTACAATAATAAATAAAGGGGTATTAATAACTATATAAACACAATATTAACAGTGTAAAATATCAGCCACGTAATTATATGAAAAACCCTGATTTGGAACTAACTTCTTGGTGCCATAGATAAACACTCCCAAACCACCAAAACAAGTAATTTCAAAAATATCCTTTTGTACTTGTAGAAAATATCATAGTAATAAAAATACACTTTGATTTTTGATTTAGGTACAAGCGTTTTGTCTTTATTCAATATAAGATATCTGATGACGTTTGATGTCAAAAATGAAAACATGTAATATTTATATTATAAAAATATAAACTTTATTTTGCTGCTTTCAGCAATACTGCATTTATTAATTCATAGTTAATTGATTTTATCTGGCGATTATTTGTATGGGAACCGCTGCAGCTTCTCTATCAGTTAGATGAGTGTCGGATTGTAAAATCAAAGGGCAATTTGATTCCTTGAGAGCAAAACCATCGGCCGTTAAGAAAGGAAGATAAAAGACCACTAAGCAGATAATGAGAGGGGGAGGTAGAGAGGTGAAGAAGTGGACCACCAGCCTTAGTGTTAGTGCAATACACCCAATATCTATACAGAGTATATTGTTTGAAGAATTTTAATTCGAATTCAACGTTTGAAGAACCCTTCTCTCTTGTGATTCACGCCACATACGAAACCCAACTTTAGCCGCAATGTTTGGCAAACGCGAGTGTTGCTAAAAAGTAGTGCAGAATATAAAATGACATATATTTATTGACCCTATACATATATTATTTACACAGTGCACATCCCGTGCAGTGCATTGAGTTTATTTGTGGTTAAGTATTTAAAGTTTATGTTTAATGATAATAACAAACTGAAATCACCTACTTTACCTTAATTTATTAACATTATTTATTATTAAACTTAATAATTTTATTTCTATATGTAATGCTAATTGTATTTTATATAATATACGTATTATGTAATTATTAATGAGTAACTCAGACAAGGTGTCCTGTCCGTATTGCCCCGGCTGCTCACGTTTATTTGATACTTCCCGTGGCCTCCGAGTTCACATTGGACATAAACACAAAGAAGAGATTGCCGCGGGTCTATTGTTGCCATCGCAATCACAGTCCTCACAGTCTCACGATGACGCGCCATTACCGCGTCGCCTAGACAGCCTCTCACAGCTTAAAAAGACGGTTAGAGTTCTTCGACATATACCGAAAGGAGCTAGAAACCTGGCTGCTAGCAGATTGTGTTCTATTATTGATAAATGTCTCTTCTCTAATAGTGTCAACGACTGGTTCTCACTTTTATCTTTTGCTTTCACTGCCCTTCGTGTACCGGAGAAAGATGGTTCGGTTACTCTCACAGCTAAAGTTAAGAGAAATATTGAGTCATCTACTTGCTCAGATTTCTCAGAAAATACCACAAAATTTAGGTCAACTTCAGTATTGGGGTCCATTGAATCCAAGGTCCATGAGGGCGATCTTAGAGGTGCAGTTCGCCTGCTGATGTCGGACGATTCGTTCGCAGGTTCAGATCCCGAGACCTTGGCCGCTTTGCGGTCTAAGCATTCGACACCCTCTCGCCCGCTTGACTTTCCTGCGGCGCCTGACCGGTCAATACCGACTCTTACCGTCAACAAGGAGGACATCGCGTCAGCACTGAGTACATTTTACAGTGGGTCATCCTCCGGGTTGGACGGCCTTCGCCCCGAGCACCTAAAGGAGCTCACATCGAAATCGGCCGGAGACCATGGACCACGACTTCTTAGTTGCCTCACTAAACTCTGCAACTTCCTGTTCAGTGGCGAGCTGAATCCAGAAGTATGCCCTTTTATGTACGGGGCCACACTGTGTGCCCTGTCAAAGAAAGATGGAGGTATTCGGCCCATCGCTATCGGTAACACCTTCCGCCGTCTGACAGCCAAACTTGGCTGTCGAGCGGTGAGGAATACCATGGCTGATCATTTACACCCTCACCAACTGGGTTTCGGGACGCGACTAGGTTGCGAGGCAGCTGTCCACGCGACTCGCACCTTTGCGACCGAACCGGAGAATTCAGGATGCGTCATAATAAAGTTAGATATTAAAAATGCTTTCAACTGTCTAGAAAGGGATGTTCTATTATTGGAGGTTCGTAACAAGATACCATCACTATACGCTTTTCTGTACCAGGTTTATCACTCGCCTAGTAACTTATTCTTTGGTGATGACTTGATCCTTTCACAGGTGGGTGTTCAGCAAGGGGATCCCTTGGGTCCACTAATTTTTAGCTTGGCTATTCACGATATCATATCGGAGCTTAAATCCCCGCTTAATATCTGGTATCTCGATGATGGAACGATAGCTGGGAGACCGGAAGTAGTGGAGCAGGACATCCTCACTATTATTCCTAGAATGAAGGAGATTGGCCTAGAGGTGAATACTGCGAAATGCGAGTTCTTTCCATGTAGCTCCAAGTCGCGTTCGTGTTTTTCTCTCTTTGAGAATCATATTCCGGGTCTGGTAGAACTTAATGAAAACTCATTCAACCTTTTAGGGTCCCCCATCTTCCCTTCCGGAATACCTGAGGCGATAAAATTGAGAGGGGCATTGCTTACGAGGGCACATGAGCGCTTACAATATATTTCTCCACACGTAGCCATTGTTTTGCTTCGCTCGTGCTTTTCAGCGCCCAAGGTGACATATCTGTTGCGGACAACTCCGACTTGGTTACACCCACAAGAAGTGGCCTCATTTGACAATACCCTTAAGAATTCACTCCAGCGCATTGCTAACGTCGAACTCACTGATGTGCAGTGGATGCAGGCCGGGTTACCAATCAGGCATGGCGGATTAGGGGTCCGTCGTATTGGGGACATCGGACTGCCTGCTTTCTTGGCTTCCGCTCACGGATCTGCGGGCCTTATCGCTAATATTCTTTCTATAGATGGCGACGAGACTCGCATTCCTTTCGTGGCGGAGGCGTTGAAGGAGTGGCATGCCGCTAACCTGAATACACCGGACGCTCCCGACCGGCAACGCTCATGGGATGAGGTTGCTTCGAGGAGATCAATCGAACGTCTGATCAGCGACGCCGCCGGCGTGGATGTGGCGCGTCTAAAGGCGGTCTCTCGACCTGAATCTGGGGCTTGGCTGCATGCGATTCCGTCACCTCACTTGGGCACCCTCCTAGACAGCGACTCGTTCCGTGTTGCTGTTGCTCTCCGCTTGGGCTGCAATGTATGCGAACCGCACATATGCATTTGTGGTACCAGGGTGGAGGCCAACGGCCATCACGCCTTGAGCTGTAGTAGATGCTCGGGTAGATTCCCGCGACACAATGCACTTAACGACCTCTTGCGCAGAGCCCTGGTCTCGGCTAATATACCATGTGTGCTCGAACCACCTGGCCTCAGTAGAAGCGATGGTAAAAGGCCTGACGGACTCACCTTGATACCGTGGCAGAGGGGGAGGTGCTTAATCTGGGATGCAACGTGTGTCAGCACGTTCGCACCTTCCCATCTAGCGCACACCTTGAGAGTCGCAGGATCAGCTGCTGAATCAGCTGCTTCCATCAAAAGAATTAAATACGCAATGCTGGAGCAAAAATATGAATTCATCCCATTCGCAGTCGAGACAGCGGGGCCATGGTGTTCTGAAGCCAAGGTTTTCGTTAAGGACATTGGTCACATTCTACGTGTTAGGGGTGATGATCCCCGCTCAGCATCCTTCCTGGTGCAAAGGATATCCATAGCTATACAGCGCGGCAATGCCGCGAGCGTCATGGGCACCTTCGCACCAGGGACGATGGCGGGCGGGATATTTTAATATTACTTTTAGATTTTAAGTTTGTTAATGTCAAAGTACTCAATTTTTTTTTTTATTATATCGCTATAATTAATTATGTTATATTGTTAATTATTTTGATTGTGATGAAATGTATTAATTAAGATTTCAATATAATACTTCTGTACCAGTAGATAAAAATAAAATAAAAAATAAAATAAATAAAATAAATCTTTATTTGCGCGTAAGGCCAGACCACTAAAAGATGGTATATTCTTCGCAGATGTTTACAACCCTTTTCACACCACAAATAGATGCACTCAACAGTACCAACTAATATTATTAACGCAAATACCGTCAATATGGCAACCTACTCTGGTGACCATTTATTTAATGTTGCAGGATACAGCTCGCTCAGACCTGTATTTGCCGTCTCCGAGTGCGGAGAGCTTGTCGGCGTTGGCGCAAGCTATGGGTGCAGCAAGCTTTGAACACTACACGGAGGGCAAGGCGTTAGTCAAACGACTCATACCTGCCGATAGTCATCCGGACTTAGACGTTGTTGAACATCAAGGTACCTAAAAAACCACATTTTTGACTGTCTGTCTGCACAACAAGCAATATATTTATAGATCATATGAAGATCTTATAACTGGGAATTTGGATTAATTAAAAAGGTACATAACATAACGTTGACCTTAAAATATGAGACCAATTATTACTTGTATGAAACTAGTTCACTATTTGTTAGTATTGCAAGTACGTACATAGGCTATCGTGAAACCACCATGTGAGACAATCTTAAAATATGTATATATAACTCGTCTCAACTTCATCATATTCTGTACATTTCTAGAGAGAGGGTGGTGTAAGCCTAGATTTGGCCACTCCTCTCTAGCCTAATTCTAGAACGTGGGTTAATGTAGGGAAAATTAAGCCTAATATTAACGAGATATAGGCCTTTTATTGTATAAACAATATACTTTCTAAATGTTTCTTTTTTAATTTAAGTTGTTCGCTTCAGTAGTTTTTGGAGTCTGAAAACCACTGTAGCCAACCTATGAATTTTAAATACATTAAGAACGACTCACTTTGTGAGAAGTTTGGGTTGTCAAAGCTGCTCCACTAAGAATTCCAGGAAAATTACGTTTCGACGCTATATCTTCCCTGAATATTAAATCGAAAAGCAGTGCCACATCTACAAGGTCAGCAGCCTAGGTTTATCACAGCTCTTTAGAAAGTATTTTTAATAAATTGAGATGTAATTGTTTATTATGGAATTACATAAAAAATTAAAATAATTTCAGGCGTGATCGGCAAAGCGGGAGTGGATTTCCCTGCGTTTCCGAGCATACCCAACACGGGATTCAATTGCAAGAATGTGCCTACAGGATACTACGCTGATCTGGAGACCGACTGCCAAGTTCGTAACAACTTCTTATATAATAAAAAAGTTAAATTGTGCCAACTTTGGTCAAACAAAATTTAAAAAAAAAACGATATATAAAAAAATGTAAACAATTTCAATTGAATCAGCATCAGCAATCAATTTCAAACTCTTTTGCTGATGAGTAAAAAGACTAAATTTAAATAATTAAATGAATCTTATTCGAAAGTTGCAATTAACAAGACTTGACACTTTCCAGGTGTTCCACATATGCGACACGTCCCGCAAGATATCGTTTCTGTGTCCAAACGGCACCATCTTCAGCCAGTCGCATCTCATCTGTGATTGGTGGTTCAAGGTGGACTGCGCCTCAGCACCAACCCTCTACGAGTCCAGCGCCGAGTATTACTCCAACGAGCAGAAGAAAACTCAAAAGGTCACCAAAACCTTGACCAAAAATCCAGACTTGCAGCAGATAGGAACCGATACAAACATCCGATCGGAATCCAGACGTACGTCGATTAACATTCCCAGCACAACCGAACGACTTTTAAGACACAGACAAAGACTGCAAAGTGAAACTTCTTCACCTACCACAAAGTCAACGGCAAGGAGTTTTCAGCAAACACTGTTCGGTGAAAACAGTTTCAACCCTACACAGAGAACACAGGCTACGACCGCTTTTGAGAAAAGACGCAAGAACTTAGTACAATTGATTGCGAATAATTTTGGCAATCTTCCCACAAGAGCTACGCAACCAACTTACACTGAAGGATCCACTTACAAACCTACAGTTTCGCCTGGAGATTATAACAATATCAGAGAAATGCAAGTAGCTGCGGAAACTGCTTCGTTCACTAATAATAACAATAGACAGTATTTACAAGATTTTAATAATAAAAACTATAGACCTTACCCGGTTTACACTCCAAATCTTCCAGCGCGAGTAAGTAAATTAAAAAATAGCCCCACTTTAACAACCCTGTATGATATTCGCGACAAACATTTAAATAAATTGTCTCAGGAAACGGTCACGAAGCGACCTACTTTGGTTCCGTATACCAAAAGCTATACTACTACAATAAACGAGAAACATGAGCCCTACACAAGACCAGGAATATCTTTGTTGAAAGGTTTCCTAGAAAAAGAGAAAAACAAAACGTTGGCCACAACTATGGAAGAAGTTATTGAAATAACAGAACGAAGCGATTTATTCAATGATAGAAGCAATATTGAAAACAAAGTTATTATCGAAACAGCTAAAGATAAATTTGAGTCGGTCACCAAAATACCGCTAACAACTAGACCAGAAATAACATATTTCACTGAAACATCGTCTCCCGACAGATTTGATGTTTACTCAAGTACCAACGACGTGACTCAAACAACGGAGCCTTCGTATCAAGAAAGACGAGAGAGACTTATGAGAAAATTGAATCTAGACACCTACGGACCAACAACACCTACCACGACAGACATTACAGAGAAATTTTACGGTGACCTACCAAACCGACCAGGTCTCATCGTGCCTCCGTCCTTAACTCCAAAAACACTTCATACTTTAGCAATTTACTATGCCACCGCCTTAGATAACCTTTCAACTACTGCGACTCCAGAAGAAACAGAAACATCAAGTCCGGCTTACGATGAGTATGAGATGCTCGAAGAAGGTTTACCGGCACTATTTAGCCGACATACAATCAACAAGTATGGTAAACTTTTCGGACAGGGTGTCGACAACTCTGAGTTACTAGAAGAAATAAAGTTAGACCCTAACGGAACGTATAACGATTTGGCAGACGATTTATCCGTTCAACAGAGTCAAAATCCTATTGCTACATCCCCGCAAATTAGAGAACTGGCTCAGGTTTTCACTCATGCTTTATCTGCATACCTACAAGATCCAGTTCAATTTAGAAAGGTTCTGTCGGATATCAGACCTACACACCCGTCTTTCGGAGATATGTTATCAACCACCGAGGAGTCCTTTAACACTGAACCAACAACTACAATTAACGAAGAAGACGATGAAATTTTAGGATTCTCCGATGATAATAAAATAAGGCCAGCTTTAACATCTTTAAGAGACCCGAAAGCTTTAAATCTTGCAACAGACTACGCTTTAATTCCTGAAGATATAACAACACCGAAGCCGTCAACCACAGAAACAGTTTCTACTACGACAGCTAGAATACCCTTTAAATGCTGCGGAAAAATATCAGCTACCTACACATCAGCTTCAACACCAAGAGAGGCTTCAACAACTCCGGTTTCTTTCATTAACACTGCTGACGTAAATTTTGACACATTAACAAATAGCGTTAATAACACAGTCACTACTACGGAAAACAGTTATACAATATCCAAGTTAGGTGGATTCCACAACAATACATCTCCACCTAATAACCCGCCTTATGGTAAAGACGTACATCCTACAGATGCTAAACCCCTAAATCAATACGTAGAAGCCACTAATTTGCCAACTGCTTGGGGTGTAGACGCATCAGCCGCAACCATCCCTCCCATAACAAATTCACATAGCTTTGAAAGTAAGAAAATTCGAACAACCACGTATATCCCAACTACGACTCCCATTTATTTTACGGAGACAGAGAGTGTCGAATTAGAAAATGAAGAAGAATTACAAAGAGCTCACAGTCAATCGTTTGTTACTCCCCAAGAAAACGGCTTACGTCAAGGCAAACAGATTAATTTTGAGGAAACGAAAACGACAGTAAAGAAACCTTCTGAGGAATTGGAAGCACCGACGTTCACCGACATTGATACTACTACAGTCCAAACAACAACAGTTCCAACCACGACAGTTAAAGTAACAGACACAGAGTTCGCGACAACGACTTCAGATTTATCTGGTGTGTTTACGTCTCCCGATAGCGATAAGACGACCAATGAATATCAATGGTTAAGTACTTTTAACAATTGGCATAGCACGATAGTCGATCCCATAACATTAAACGATGGTTTAAGTCCAACCGGGCCTGAGCAATATGTTCCTCAAACAGCAAGTCATGCAACCACACCATTCATCGACTATACGGCAACAAACGAGCAAGCATTCTCGTCATCGATAAACGTTGAACAGACGACCCCAGGCAGTTTACATGGACAAAGATTCGGAAGACTGCTAGCTGTATCGCCTTCTACCGAATCAGCTCAGGACATTACCACAATCGCTGACACTGTTGTTGAAAAAGCTAAAGAAATAATGGGCGGCATGAACGCGACCACAACGGAGAAACTTATGAATGTAATGAAGAAGACAAAATCGAAAACGGTGAGACGTTTAATACTTTTGTTAGTGCAAACGTGTGACGATGATCACAATACGACAGCTGAGGCTTCTAAAAAGGCATTACTTGAAGCTTTAATGGCAGTCTCTCAAAAAGACATGGACGAATTAGCGAAAGAAGAAGCAGTATCCGGTGCGCCGACACAGGACTCTGATTTCGACGCTCACAAAAATACAAATGTTCATAGAAGGGCAGATAACGTCTTAGAGAGGCAAGAAGTGAAATCTAGACAAACTGACAGACGAGGGAAGAGCTTAAATTTCGATCCGAGTGCTATCAATGCACTGTCAAATCCGTCGACCGTATCATATAGGACAACCACAGATACGCCAGAACCTACTACATCTGTTAGACCCACCCCAACTAGCTTTAGGGGTGCCAAAAAATTCCAAACACGGACAACTCCAGTAGAAATTGTCGCGAGTAGTACGCCCGAAAATGACATCCCTAGAGCGGAAGCTAGGGTTGCGCCGAAGGGGGCAGGAGACTTAAAAACAGCGTCCGATACGAGAGCATTAGAATTATTAAGATCGTTGTACACTATCGCAGCGAGATGGGGTTGAGAAAAATCATCTAGGAAATATAAGTTATTGGACTTTTGCAAATTATATTTAGAGATTGTTTGCCAGAAAACAAACTCTAAACATAAGAAATTGTTAATGTGATTTTTGTAGATAGCCTTATTCATCCGAACATTTAATTCTAAATACCTACTGTTAAAATTTTCGGCCTTAGGTTGCTGAAAATACTACAAACGTTGCGCTCTACTTAGAATAATTTATTAACCTGAATTTTATTCCTAATTCCATATACAGAGTAAATTTGTAGTAAAAATCCAATTTATTTAGGCATAAAATGTAGGCAAACATTCACGTTAAAAATAATTGATAGAATTGTCTGTATTACATGGTCACCAATATTCAATATTTATTAATGTTCATATTTAAAAAAAACGTCATATGAAAGGTTATTTCATATGAAATTTCAATATTTAAATTTCAAGCTCCACAATTATTATTTTTTCATTTATACGATAAATTGCTTTTTAGTGCCTATTGTCAGCAGATTCCATTGAAAAACAATCACTATGAATTATTACATAGAATACATATTTCAGAGACATTAGTATAAGTGCATACTGAGTTACCTACTTTATTTAATAATACTTGTTACACTGCCAATCGATTTTACATAGACGACTATTATTTTACTTATAAGTTTAGAATTTATTTTGTATCATACTTTACAGACTATACCTACTATTAGATGTAATATAATGTTAAGTTTTTATAGTAAAATTTTATTGAATAAAAATCATCTTTTTATTTTCCTTATGTTAAATTAGCGCGCGCCCCTGGCTTCGCACAAGTACCATTTTTTTCTGCAAATTAATACACAAACCATCATTCTTCCCATTTGTAAAAACCGTAGCAAAATCCGCCAGTTTCTATTTGCATGTTGTGGAGTAAACATTATCCAAAAAATGATAGAAATGCCTCGATGTGCTGTGATTTGGTGGAATAAAGTAAAAATGTGAATAAACAAAATTCTGGTGTATCAGATCACAAGTAATGCTTATCTGTGACGATTCTTTGCTCTGTGGTTTTTGGCCTATGGACCAACTAGTTACAATATTTAAAAAAATATTTAAAGCCCTTCCTACCTACCGACGCTATATCGTAATATGAATATACATACATATTTATTTATATCATACGAATGTGCATATATGTAGATATTCCCAAAGACTAATTTGCAGAGTATGAAGATTTTTTGGTAATAATAATTTTTTTTTCACTTCTCATGCTCTGAAAGTGCTATTTGTGCAGGATATAGGCTGCACAAAATCGAATTTTGTGCACAAAAGTGCATTAACGTATCTACTCATAAATTTATCTATATTAAGGCAAAGAAAATGAGCCATACAGCCAAACACAATAAGAAGTTCATAGATAGAATTTGTTATTTTATATTTACTTAAAATTTTGCCTTGTGTTTTTTAAAACATAAAAGATATTAAAATTTAAATTCAAGTACGTATCTTAAAATTTAAATTAAAGTTATTTAATTAATTTAAGAAAATTATTATTACAAAATTAATTTAATAGTAGGCTGTATAACGTAGTGATTATATACTCTTTGGCTGTATAGGTCTGCAGCCCAAGCCAATGTCATAAGATGTCAATGTCAATGTCGTAAGATTAAAAAAAATAAAGCGGCGGGAAACAGCTCTTGTTTTTTGTGCATTTACAGAAATGTTATGTTATACGACTGTTTTATTTCCTCTCAATCGAAGTGAAAAGCAGAATTTATAACTCGTCCACAAAACCATTTTTATCCTTGACATTACTATCAGCCCTCACCGAACTCAGATAAAAATGGTTCGTTTTGTGCACTTGTTGTAAAATCTACTATTAATATACAATTGGAAATTAAGAAAAACTTTTAATTTTTAATGTTTATTAATTTACAATTTATACATGCATATAACTAGGCATATAGTTGTTTGTATGCATATTTGTTACTTCTTCCCGGCAGCTTTGGTCATATACCGCTCCACATCCTTATCAGTTACCTAGAATTTAAAAAAAATCTGTTAATAAAAGAGAAAAAAAGAACAACGTTTACCTATTGATATAATCGGATAGGAATAATAGTTCCTGCACTAACATCTGACGTTAAAAGGATTAACCTCAGACAGAACACATTTTTTACCAAATTTTGTAGCTTCTCGGAGATGACCAAACAGATTTAAAATTGGAAGGTTTTTCTTAAATATTGTGTAAAATATGATTAAAGAAAAAAAAAAGGAGCCGATCAACACTTTAGCACAGAACTTAAGTTAATAAGCTTAAAAAATAATGTAGTTGTCGCTGTGACGAGAAAGCTTTTTATTGGGCAGTAATTTACTATTTATTAATTTTTGTTTTTTCAGAAAATTTCAATCTATTAAGCTCCGTATTTTTATCTAAGTTATAATTTTGCTCTAACAAGTCAAATTTAAGCGACGAACGAAAGTAACGTTTTTCTGCTAAGTCTTCTTCGCCATGTTTTAATTGTTAATATTTTGTTAAATTTGCAATTTGATAGGCAGTGTGCCCTGCCATTCATACATTACTATCGCTGGTCAAAGGTCTCTTACTCGCTTTAATCCTGCAAGCCCAATGCAGAATAACAAAAGCTGTTTGTTACCTTGTGTCCGGGCTTGAAATAAGACTTGAGTTTCCTCTTCTTCTTCATCATGAGCTTGGCCGCGGCGAGGGCACCCCGACGCTGCAGCGACTCGTATCGGTCCTTGAGCAGGTTGGTGGCGTTTTGCACGTTCCTCAAGTCGCCGGAGAGCGAGGCGGGCTCGACAAAGTCGGGCTCGGAGCGAGGCACCTTGTGAGCGTTGAGGGCGGGCGCAGCTGTGGCCTCTTTCGCGTTTCGTTTACTGATGCGTCTTTCTTTCTCCACCACTTGTTTCTTCTCGGCGGAGACTATCGACGACTGCAACTTGCGAAGTCTGTACAAGGATGTTAAACAAGGGAGTTAAGTGATCAATTATACCTGAGATATTTCTTGCGGGTGAGCAATCGATTCTTTACATTTGGGAGAAAAACTACATCAGTTAGATTGATAGTGACACATTAGCTTATTACATGTTAGTGAATTACATTGCCTTAAGAGGCATGTTAGGATTTGTAAATTTACTATTTTTTTAGGGAAATGGGCTCTGGCATCTCTTACTCACTCACCGAAACACAACAGTACATGTGCTGTTATTTCACTGTGGTCTTCTGTAAGGGGTTGGTTACTGCCGCCAAACAGGTTTCTCAAATGACTGCGAAACGCAGTGTGCTCTGCCACTACTTTCCAGATCCAGACCAGAGCCAAATTTGAAAAGTTCATTTTTCAAAGTTGAACCTGCCGGGAATCGAACCCGGGAACACTAGAACAGAGCATTGAGGCAAGCACCCTAACCTCTCATCCAACGGGCTCGTCAACTGGCATTCCGTCGTCTAGCAGCAGTAACCACCACCTTACAGAAGATTACCCTGTAATAACAGCAGGTGTTTCGGTATGTGATTTCAGAGCAAATTTCTCTCTCTATCTCTTCCTAATGCTTAATCTTATTTTGGTCAGCAGCACATTTGAGCACCTGTGATATTAAAGTGGACCATCAGCCTGACTGACGATATTTGCGTTTAAAAAAATCTTAAGAATTTAAAGATGAGGGAAAATGTAAGTAAAAAATATAAAGTGTAAACTCACTTATAAATATCGGTTATTTTCTTCTTATTGATTTTCTCCCGTTTAAGTCTCTCCTTCTCCACCAACATCTCTCTCTGTTTCCTCCTCGCCTTGTGATCCTTCTTCTTGTTGAGCACGGGCGGATTCACCGGTCTGTATTCACCGTCATCCGTCTCCGAGTCTTCCTTAGCAGCATTCGTTTGATCTTCGACGGCCGGAAGACCAGCGCTCATTTCATCGCGCCATTGATTCTATTAAAGGAGAAGTATTTTTTTAATTTTTGTCTGTTTGAGCAAGCTAATCTCTGAAACGGCTTAACCGCTTACAATATATCTGTGAAAACCCAATGCAAGCTACTGTAACATTGAGCGTTTGTTTCATTCCAACAACAAAAAAGTTATGCGCTATACCGAATACCAGGCGTACGAAGTTGCGGACTCAGCTAGTTATTTAAATAACTTTTTTTGGCCGGATTCCCATCCTTAGGAAGACCAAGGGGTCTGAGGAATTGGTCTAAGTCTATATCTATTTACTTATAATAATAACTTGTGACCGGCCCACGGCTATGCATGGATGCATATTTTTTCTGCAAATTACATACACAAACCTTACTCATTTATCAATCTTATCAGTGAAAACCGTAGCATGGTCCGTTGGGAGATTTAATAGAAATTGGGGGAGAAATAGACAGTTTACCTCCTTCTGCGCAAGAGTGACCTTCTTGAACATGCCAGTGGTGACGCGGTTAAGGTGAGATTCGCGTTTTATCATCTTTGTCTCGTGACGCACCACATCTTGAAGTAGCTCTTGGTGTTCCTGAAGTAACAAAGATATGCAGATTAAACTATCTTTTATACGATGTCATTTGAAATTATGGTCATTTCATTGGGGCCAATTCCCCAAACGAGACAAAATACCTTTAGAGTAGGTTCCAGTCCTTGTTGGACTAGTAGAAAATAGCCCATACTCCTCACAGAGAAAGTGTTCTGTGACCAGCAGTGGGGTATAATATACATAAGCTCATGAATATACAATCAATGGGTGTATATTTAACCCTACTTTAACTAAGGTAAAAGGAGCCTCGCAAAAGTAACTTCAGTCACACTTACAATAGTCTTCTGAAACATAAGAAATTGATATGGTGTGATTTGTTACCTGGAAACTGGGGTTGTAACTGACGCCAGGGTGAGGTGTGTCAACTGCAGCTCTCGTGACGACAGTCTTCGGAGGAGGTGGTTTTGGCCTCAAACGTTGTTCGGGCAGCACATTATGTAATTGAGCTTCTGGAGATATGAACTCTTCACATAATGTGGATGGAATGCCTTTTGCTTCAGGTACTGAAAAAAGAACATTAGTAACGTAATAAAATTTCTTTGGTCTTATTCTCGATAAACATTAATTGATTTCAATCGTTAAAATTCAAAGAAAATTTCTTCTTATTTTAAATTTAAAAGTCTTCAATACTGATATAGCAGAAGCATACATATACATATATATTATAGAATATTAGTGACCCGCTCCTGGCTTTGTGCTAACTTTTTCTGAAAATTATATACATAAACCTTCCTCTGTTTGTGTGTTGGTGGACACTTTTACTTGTATATCGCTATAAAATAAAGTCTGTCCCTCTCTCCACTGACTTCTTCTATATCACCATAGGGTTTTCTCTTTGGAAAGAGTGAAAATGAGGAATGTTTGTTCATATATTTTGCGGTAAAAAAACATCATTTTGAAGCAATAGCCACATCGCTAGTATGGTGTAAGTAAAAACAACCACATGAAAAATTACGTAACATGCAGTCATCGGATTATCACTTATAATAGCGGAATGGCTATCTAGAAACCTATCATCAAAACCCATATGGTCATTACAATATAAGTTTTTAAAGCATAGTATAACAGTCAGTTAGCAATTGAGCGATCCCAGTTCAAATTTCGCTGGGACCTGTGTTTTTCTATTTCTTTCAATGTTACTTACAATCTTACTACATCTTTTATATAATAGTAAATACTTTAAGTTTTTATATATTGCTGTAAATATTTAATTAAGTTTAATAAAACACGTTGTACACTTCAAAACAAATAAATATACTTACAATCTCCACCCCACATATCCTTGTTGAAATTCTCCCTGACCTGCTTCCGTTTCCTCTTATTCTCTAAGGCCATTTTTCTATTTTTCCTCGCCAATTCGATTTTCTTTTCGTAAACACCTTTTGCGGCTTTTCGCTTTTCTGTCACTTTGCTCAGAGCAGTTGGCTTAAAGCCTACTGGGTTTACATGGTTACGTTTAGCATTTGGATCTTGAACCTGAAATTCGAATAAAAAAAGAATTTGTTTATTTTTTTAAAATACCAATCCCTTCCTAATCCTTTACCCTTAATTCTACTATGGTTATAGTTATTAATCTATCTTATTAATTTGAATAAGATAGATTAATATTTGTTTATATTCAATTTATGTACTAGTATTTAGTTATTAAAATGTAAGTTTATGATGACCTTACCATGACTTTTACCACCCACATTGTTTTATTTTTCATATAATTATTCTTACCCTAAGGTTGCCTGGAAGAAATCGCTATAAAGCGATAAGGCCGGCTTTTGTACTATTGCTTGTTGTTTCTATTTTTAACCTTTTTTATGTTTAAAGTACAAATAAAGAGTTTTAATAATAATAATAATATTAATAGTTTTAATAATAATAATATAGTTGGCAGTGCACTAGCAGCACCTGTGGCATTGCTTATGGTATAGGCGACAGAAGCCACCTACCATCGGACCATGTGAACCGTCAGTCTATCTGACAACCTTTTCATAAAAGAATATTTCACTGTTACATATTTAATAAATTTATGTTTACATTTAGATACAATAGCATTATTTATATGACAGAGAAAAGTCATCAACAACTGTTGCTAGGCGCTTGCTTAGGTTTATAACAACTGACTTGCCACAATCATGCTGGAATGCTTGAAATATAATCAAAGATAAACCAGTGGGTTGAAGGTTTACTGCAGAAAGGACAGAGGCAAGTTGGAATTGCAGTTATACCTGAGTATCTCGAGTGATTTTCCATTTAATTTGTTAATAATTAGAAGTAATGAATAAGCGAATATATGGTAAGGGATTCAAAAATTTTGTGACAATTTGGCTAAAATCCATACCTGCAAGGAAACGCTACCTCATACTCATATGCATTTACTTATATTATGTAATTTTTAATCATGTAAGCTTACATTTGTTCATATTATTGCTATAAGCTAAATATTGCTTTAGCTTATAATCCTGTGAAAAAACAAGCATCTACAACAAAAGTATTACATATATTACTTCTGCATTGAATACATTGTAAACAATAAAACATTTTTGTGTGAGAGAGTATTTAATTGCTTCAACTTATGTATGCCTCGAAATATATAAGATATTTAGCTGTCCGACGCAAAGTCAACTAATCTCTGATCTCTTAATATGAAAAGGCAGACGAACATTTTCTTTATAACAATGTTAGTACTTTACACTTTCTAAGAGCCAATAGATAAATGTGCGTGGGTATTTAGACAATTTAGACATTTACATGATAGGCTCCTAGCTGCCATGTAAATACAAAATCGAGTAAAATGTTATTTGCACAGAAAATTACCTGTATTATTAAGTTTTTTTTTATTATTATTATTCTGTATAAAACTCAGCCAAGGGATTTTTAAAAATATGTGTTTAAAACATACAAAATTACAAAATCATCTGAGCTATAGGACATCCACTGCTGGAGAAAGGCCTCCCCTCTAATTTTCTAATAGGATCAGAAGCAACCTGGATCCACCATCGACCCGCAGCCCTTATCAGGTCGTCTATCAACCTTGTAAGTGGAAGTCCTAAGCTGAGCTTGTCAGTCCGTGGAATCCACTCAATAGCCTTCCGGCCCCAGCAGCCGTCGGCTCTCCGAACTATGTGTCCTGACCACTCAATTAGTAATCCGTTGGGTATGTCGGTAACTTCGTTATTTTCAGATCTCCTCATTCCTAATTCGATCTCACAGTGTAACCCCAGGCATAGCCCTCTCCATTTCTCATTGAGCAACATTGAGCTTTCTTACAAGTCCCATAGCGAGCTTTGTTAGAGATCACGTTTCAGCATCATATTATATCATCACTGACAACACACATTGGTTGAAAACTTTTATTTTAAGGCACTGAGGAGTTTTGGACAAGAAGATGCCGCCATAAGCACCATTAAAAAAAAACATATTTAGCAAAATTTTCGACCCTCCTAAATAATCACGTATTTTTAATTTATTAAAAATGAAAAAAATTGCCCCGTTACCCCCCTTCAGCCCTGACTTAAATTTTGAATTTAGATATAAGTAGAGTTTTGTATAGTTTAATCCTTGCCTCAAATACTGAAAATTAATCTTACACTATCTGTAAACTAAAATTATCCTTACACTATCTATATCATGTGAATAGTAAGACTGCCCATTAGGTATAATAATACCTAATGTTAAAAACGATTTAACATACATGTTGTACATGTATTTAATAATTTATTATAATTTAAAATAAAACAATTCCCAAACTCTCACCTTGGATGAAGGTATTAATATTTCAAAACATTTTGGTGGTTCAACTAACTTGGCCCTCTTCTGCAGTCTAGCTGACAAGGGTTTAACATCTTCAACCTGGTCCTTACTTCCAGTGTCCACAACAAACAATTCACTGTCCGGTTTTATGTCAAACTTTCTGAAAATATTTCAAACAAATATATTGTAAAAATTAAAATACATGTTGAATAAAGAAACAAGAGGAGAAAATGATATCTTCATTTTATACCTTACTAATTTTATACAGCATAAATCACTTAATTTAAAAAGGTTATTCATTGATGTAAAATATCTTTTGTGGCGGGTGAGCCTGGCTATTGGCGTGGCGACACAACATTAGGCCAAACTGTGGCCAAATAGCGGAACTTGTAACTATATGACTTTCTACTCGGCTCGACGATCCCCTCTCCACTGCAATGAGCTCGTATAACTATAGCATATGTAATATAGAAGCTATACTGTGATAGCCATTGATTTTAGCTGGACATTTCAATGTAAATGTTTGTTAAATTAAATTACCTTTAATAAACCAATCTTTCATGCTTATTTTATTTACAAAATAGTTTTGATGTTTCACATCTGCCAGACTTATTTTTTTATTATTCCGTCTCACTGAGAAGCAATGGTGCTGGATTAAGAACAAAGCCCTGTCGATCAAGCATGACGGTATAACCAAACTTCTTAACAGAATTCTGTTAGAAGAGGTCACCAATGACATCAGATTTAATATCTCCAAAAAATTGTAGCAGTTGTACCTTGGGAAAGTATCACAAGATTTTTCCCAACAAAACAAATTGCGATGAGTACAAAAATGAATAATGAGATGCAATCAGGATTGCCCTGCCTCCCTCTGGCCTGTAAGTGGGAAATTGGTTACAGAAGACTGTAAGGGATTATAAAGGTTCCCTTGCCAGTGAATACTTCTGCTCGTGAAGAAAATCAAAAGCTAGTTCAGCAAATCTTACATTCTGCTTTTTCAACACTGTAAGAATGGACACTTTAATAAGTCTCATAAAAACTCTAGTGTCCACAATCTATAATTACTTCCCACAAGGTAGCAGTGTGGAACCTAGATCTCCTGAAGAAGAGGTAGATGTTTAAGATACATACACACAAGTCACAACAAAACATTCTATTGGTGTCTGAATCACATATCACTTCTAATAGTATTTATATAAAAAACTATAATGTTGACTTTGCAATCAAGATCATAAACAGCCTATTATATGTACCCACTGCATGAGCACAGGCCTACCCTCTCAACAAAGACACTATGAACACCATACTGGCCCAGTGCAGATAAATAATTTCACATGCTCCTTAAAATTTCTTCTTTGAGATATGTAGGTTTCCTCACGATGTTTTCCTTCACTGTTTAAATATAATACACTGTTTATACACTGCTCTATATATTTTTTTCTAAAATAAAATTAGCCTATGTTATTCCTTATAACATCAGCTAGATGTAACTATAGATAAGTAAGCCGAGATAAATAAATGTTAATATTCGTTTGTGATTCCTTGTCTCGATTTGTTTATCAAATTCAAAAAGCCTATTGTTCTCCACAGCACACGGAATGAAAATTATACAAATCTACAAATCTAAAGAAAGATTTTTATATAAGGTTGAGTGCAGTTATGTTACCTAATATTTCAACATCAAAATATGTTTTTTTGCATAAGAAGTAATTTACTCAGCTTTCTAATACATTATTATAATACATGGAACAAACATAACCTTACCCCAAACGTTCTTCTAATCTCTGCTCTTCAAGGTAGTCTTCTACATCGCGTATATCACAATATTTACGCCATGCTTTCTTGTTTTTCTTAGATATGTTTTTCTTTTTCTTTACTATAGACATGATTCTGTTAAATATGTACTTTTAATCACTCTAGAGTCTAGAACACACACCAATTCACCACACCACCACAGCCAGCGCAGCGATAACCCGGCCACAGGACACCACAGGACACTAACTATTACTCCAAGCAAGCCAGCACTTACAATACTCTTTGGCCAGCACCAGCACTCCACAGGCACACAGTCCACCAAACCATAAATGACACACATTGACATAAACAAACACACCCATATATTTAAAAACAAAGATAATTGTATTAGTGTATAGATGGAACAATAAAAATTGAAGATTCCTTCGATACTCGATACCCGTCTTTCTAATGGCTGCATGTCGTATGTTAAAAAGAGATAACAATAGCCGAATATGACGTCTTAAAACGCTGCGCGCCATAAAAAAGGCAACGTCATATTTGTTTATATCATGCTGGTTAACAAGCGCGTTTAGCTTTATGTGATTTAAAATACATAAAAATCTGAAAGTGTGATTTCATAAATCTGTTGCTTGCCAAGAATGGCTTGTACTGTTCCCGTTTGTCCAAGTAGAGTGGGTGTTTTGAAGGAGAATAATGGAAACATATCATTTCACCGGTAAGTCGCACAGCTCGCACTCATTAATTTTGGTGTTTTGTAAACAAATTTTTATAATTATTCACTAAAAATGAATCATTGTACATGCATACACAGCTCTAAGGTTGATTTATTTAAAGAAAAGCTGGTGTTTATAACTAAAATTTACAAAAACCAAAATTAATCGGAATATTTGACATTTGTCTTGCTTTATAGTGCTGTAGTCTGATCTTGATAAGTTTATCGATATCGATAACTAATTTATTTTTAGTAGTGTTGACAATTTCTAGCATTCACTGCAAGTTGAAAGTAATTTTTATCAATTTATAACAGATTTCCCACCGACATCGATTTAAAAAAAAATGTGGACAAAAAATGTAAGAAAAGCCGACGATTGGAGAGCTTCGCAATATACAAGAATATGCTCAATGAACTTTGAAGATTCTTGCTTTCGCCAAGGATATCAGCGTAAAATTCTACACTCGTATGCAGTGCCGACAATATTCCCAAAATTACCACCATCGTGTAAACCAGTAAGTAATATCTATAAGTTATGAAGAAGTTATGCTTCAATCTATGAAAATTATGAAAATCTTTTGAATCATTAATAACCAAAAACTATTTCTTTTCAGAAATTACCCAGAAAAAGAAAACTTACTAATAAATACGTGGATACCCAAGCGTCAACAAAGTCTTAAAATTAAAATGTTGACGAATCACAGATGAACGATATCACAGATTAAAATGAAACGATATCACAGATTATCCAATTTGTGATATCGTTTCTAAAAATAAAACTTTAAGATTATCGAGTTTTTTTTCTCTCGTAATAAAAACCTACTCCCGTTCTACCCCTTAAGGATGGATTCTAAATATTTCTACTCAAAAAATAACTATTCTTTTGAAATATTTTGGTGAAATAAATGCGAGAAGTTGCATGCAATCTCATACAACCGATTAGCAATGCGGCGAGTACCAGTACGCACCCAAATTTTATTTATATTGAATAACCAAACAGTACACCGAAACGCATTTAGCCATACTGTTTATCCGTCATATATTTAAAATCTATATCAACGATATCTAGTTATCAATAAAAATGCACAGCACTATTATAGGCTATAACTTTAGCTTGCATTGTATAGTCAAAATGGAGACATTCACTCAACTTCGACCCGACAGATTATATATGTATGTCTCTTTCAATCTTATGACAATTTGAAGGTGTTAGAAAGAATAAAATATTGCTGCATTTTGTGATCCATCTATAGGTACAGACTAATACAACATCTTTGTTTAAAAATATGTGACCACACCACACGTGAGTCGTGACGTGACAGCTGAATTAATTTTGACATTGACATTGACAAAACAAAGAAAAATATACTGAAAGATATACTAAAGTATAGGTTTTTGTGAAATGAGCATTTTCATTAGTAAAATAAGACAATATACCATAATACAAATTAAAGTACCAATACTAATATTAATTTATTATATAATATATTTACAAATTATTAAATTAAGCTTTGGTCCCCTAGGCAGGGTGCCAAGCATGCTGGCTGCATTACCTCGTTGTATTCAAGACTGATTTGCTGACCGAAGTAATGGCCAGCTCTGGGTTCGAGCATTGAAGGTATATTAATGGTGGCAAGAGACTTATGTATGATGTCATTTATACTGGCGTGCCTTGAAATACGGCCAGCGCTAATAATACAGGAAAGTCCGTGATGTCCCAAGCGGTCGACATCCCGGCCACAGGGACAGGTGTGGGGGATACATACCTCTGTACTGTACCAAGTCGGAGCCCGATCGCGAGACGGAGGGTATTGTTATCCAGAAAGATAAAAGATAAGTATATATATATTAGGCACCACAGAACAAATATACTCTCTCCACTATGTTCCTGATACTTTTGATCAAAGGTTGTGATGTGGAAAAGAAACATCTAAATATTTAGCTAGTCATTAAAAAGAAACAAGCAATAGTCGAAAGTTTGAAACAAAAATAATATGCATCAAAATTTTAATATTGGCAATTATGTATAATACATACCTACTCGTAGAGGGGATTATGCCTCTACGTACCTACTCCGTATATGTATACTCCTATATTTATATACTCATTCTCTATCTGCGACATACAGTTATATAATATAAATGTCAATATTGTCTAAAATGTCAACATAGAATCAAAGATTTATAATCAATAATATTTAAATTTAAACTTTTGCATAGAATAAATAAAGTAAAGTAATATATAACATGTAGGATGAGGATCCGTCCGTAACAATTTAATTAAATAAACACATCAAAAAAGTCTAAGCAACACATACAAATTTCAATTTTACAATGTGTTTTCGCATTAAATCCTTAGTGTTTTCTTATTTATATTAATTTTTAATGCTATTTTGATATTAAACCTCAAATTTTTTTTTTATAATCTTAATTAGGTAACAATAATTACGAGTAAGTACTGTATGTACGTAGTACAAAGTAAGGTGCCTAATCAACTAAACTTAAACTAAAATTGCATAAATTAATACAAAGTGTGGCCACCTCTGTTATTGAGAACTTGCTGGCACCGATTATTCATAGAATCGATAAGACTGTTAATGTTATCCTGCGGCAATTGTTCCCAATGAAATTTTAGTAAGTCCATCAGTTGTTGGGTTGTTGTCACTCCATCCAAGTCCTTTAAAAGTCCTCCATCCACGTCTCTGGAGCATGTCCCATGCATGCTCGATGGGGTTGAGGTCTGGCGATTGTGCATGCCAAGGCAATACCAGGATGTTTTCCCTTGCCAAGTACTCCCGTGTGTGCAAAGCTGTATGCGAACGCGCATTGTTATGCATCAACGTGAAATCGGAGCCAAGCGTTTGTGCGAATGGACGAACATTAGGCCTTAGAACATCCTCAACGCAATTTACAGCGTTCATGTTACCATTTACAAAAACGAGCTCAGTTCGTCTGTTCTTCATAATACCCGCCCATACCATAACTGTTGAGACGTTGTATGGATGCACTTCCTGAACGCACCTCAGTCTTTCAGTTTTTCCGGGACGACGGTACACTCTTACCCTTCTATTCTAGTATCAGGCTTGAACCCAAATCGAGACTCATCGCAAAATAAAATTTTATCCCATTGTTCCCGGGTCCATGTAATGTGTTCCCTACACCATTCATTTCGACGAGCGCGATTCCTGTGACGTATCGGTGGGCACCTAATTGGCCGTCGTGCTCGTAGGCCATACTCATGCAGTCGATTTCGCACAGTTTGGCAGCTAACAACAACACCACTTGAATTTTGTAGCCTTAAACCTATCTCTCGGGCGGTTAACATCGGCTGGCGTCTAGCAGTCAGTTGTATGTATCGATCTTGCCGTGTGGTTATACACCTTTCTCGACCTGGGTGCTGCTCAGCAGGATCTCCCGTGTTAGTGTAACGCTGATGAAGACAGCAAATAACGCTTCTGTTGACACCAAAATATCGAGATACCTGAGATTGACTTCTTCCCGCTTGCAACATCCCTACAGCATTTCATTTCATCTGCGTTCAAATGACGTCGCTCCATGACGTAAAAAATGTCTCAAAATCCAAATTTGTTCAAAATTTTTTTCAAATTATTGCTAAAATCATAAAATTGATACAGAATACTAAATTTTAATAAGCAAAGAAAATGCTATAAAATTCGGACAAATGCATTCGCTTTTGAATTTGTGAAAAAATAAAAAAACAAATGATACTCGAATTTTTTTTACAACCAGCCAGTATGTCCTCTAGATCAAAAAAGTTTACATAGGTATTACCTACTTGGTAAGAAAGATTAATAATTTGAAATAGTATGTGTTGCTTAGACTTTTTTGATGTGTTTATAAGTTATATTGTGTACAGTTTTAATTTTATATTGTAGTCCTTTGTAAAAATAAAAATTCAAAGGTCATTCATAATAATCATATCGCAGATTAGATTAATTATTATTATTATTAGATCTAATTATTATTAGATAATTGTTATAACAGACCTTAGATGTCGCAGGGTTATTGTTGAGATATGTGTACCTAAATATTGAATTCGTTTTTTTACCTACCTACTAATTTTCTAATTATTGTACAGTGTTCACTAGGTATTGGTTTTTTAACCTAGAAATTATTTTGATAAGTAGGTTATTACGAAATTTAGTGGTCTACTAATTATTATAATACTTAAGTACCTACATTTTAAAATTTAAAATGGAAAAGTCCAACTCTAACTTCTCCTCGTTATTATCTTTGGCTGACTCATATTTATCAAATACAGCACTTTCTGAACGGAGGGCAGCAATTAAACCACTAACTAATGGTTTAATTAATGGAAGCAAGTCTGAAACTATTATGACACCGAATAGATCATGGTACCAATCAGATGTCTTGGACAGACAAATTTCAAATATGCTGAAAAGAAAAGAAGATAAATTGAGAAAACAGGAAAAAGAGACGAGGAAAAATAAGGAAGTCAACACAAAACTTTTGGAAGAAATGAAAGAATTAAATCTAGAAGAGCAAGATAACGATATTGTAGATTTAATGAAAGCCATTGAGATTCCAGATGATTATGTGCCAATTGTGCTAAATGAAGAAGTGCTTAGTAACAGAACTTCCTTTGAATTAGAATTGGAGAAAGATATTGAAAAATCTGAACCACCAAAAGACTTACTGCAGTGTACAACTGACATATCATACATTATTTATGAGAAAGTCTGGAAAGCAAATTGTTCCGCTTTTGGCAAAGTATTGAGATCTCGTATAAAGCCAATTGCAGCTCCTTATATATTTGAGAAGTACACGTCTGTTAAACCATTTGACTTTAAAACTAAATCACCGTGATTATAGAGGAAAGGAATCGCCCAAGCAGACCCAATACATATGATCATACCTAATATTATGAAAATAATAATGGGTGATGAAATTTAAAAAATACATGTATATTTTCCCACCAACCAGTGTTACTTTTTATAATTTTAAATTATTTAAAAATAATTGCCATTATTTACCTATTACAAAGACTTTTCAGGTTTTGCAAACCATGATAATATATTTCCTGCTAGAAATCAACTTCAAACTGATTTTCTTTAGTACTTATTTTCTAAAGACAAGAAAATAAGTATTTTTTTAAATATAATTTTATTTATTTATCACAGGTAAATAAATATTTTGGAACCAATTTGTTGTGGAAAACTTCTCTAAAATAAATAAAAATAAATGCATAAAATAGTTTCTCTTGCATAAATAGCTTTGAACAAGTGTTTTTGTAGTCATTATCTATTTTTTAAGACATTAATGTTACCTAAAGAACATTTTAATTTAAATTATATATTTCGGGTACCTATCTTGAAAACGGTTCAACTATTTGAAGTTTTGTTTTTTAAGTTTACCTATCCTATATACCTAGTTATTTCTTGTATAAAATGCAATTTTGCACAAAAAAAGATTTTTATAACTATTTCTTAAAGTGCCATCTATTTCATTTTTGTGGTACTTGTATAGTGTCGCTGAATGATAATCAACTGTTACCTCAAAATTTTGTGAGATAGAGCTATATGAATACGAATATATTATATTTGGCTTACATCCAATAATAACAATGCATAATGCGTTAACCGGCGCCGGCGTCAGTTGCAATACAATTATTGTGACGATCTCAAGTCCATGTCGGCATAAAAAAATGATGCAACTCGGTCGTCCAGGTACTATCGTTTAAGCCAGCTACTACAATTTTATACATAATTTCCAATTAACATATTTTTGGAACAATAGGTACTTTTTTGGATGAAAGGTACTCTATGCCCTTTTCTGTACTCTGTATTAGGGCGTAAATGCCTATAATACAACAAACGAATTCATTTTCGCACTTAAATTATATAGTTAGGATTGTGTTATTGCAGAGTTTTATTAAAATTCGCATTAGATTTTTTTGCAAATTTTTGCGCGAAAGAAAAACAAATAACCATATATCCATCCTCATAAGTTACGCTTTTATAATACTAACTTTTACTTGTGACTTCGTCAACGTATCTTTTAATTATAGTTTAACTCTTATTTCTAAACTATATCACTGTTAAATTTCATCAAAATTCGTTCAGAGTGGCGTGTGCATGTCTGAAAATATAAGAATTGCAATAAGCTGATATAAACAATGAAAACATACGGACTTCACAAAAATTAGTTAATTAATTAATAGGTAATTAGTAATTAGGTACCTAACAATAATTAGGTTAAGTAAATTTAATTTGTTAAAATTCAATTTAAAAATATATTAATTACTAGTTGAGGCACCTTAAAGTAATGGGGCTCACTAGTACGGGAGAGTGTCGCTTCTGCCATGAGGCAGAAGAAACACCAATGCATATCCTGTTCGAGTGTGGCCCCCTGATACACAAGCGCAGTCACATCCTAGGAAGCCAGACAATGGCTTGTGAAGATTGAAGAATGCCTCTATCAAAAAAGTACTACAGTTCCATAACGTGGTAGGCATAGGTAGAGAGCTTTAGTTCACGTGGCGATCACAATATTTTAGCAATGGACGAAGTGATACTGGTACTCTAGCAGACAGAAATAGCCACAAAGACAAGGTAAAGATAAAGATTACTAGTTGAGCCCGTAACTTCGTACGCGTGGTATTCGACGGTATAGCTCGTTACTTTTTTTTTGTAAATCGATTGGAATGAAACAAGCACTAAATGTTACGGGAGGTTTGCTACAATATATCAGTGAAAACCGCATTCAAGTCGGTTGAGTCGTTTTAGAGATTAGCGTGCACAAACGCACAGACAAACAGACAAAAATTCTAAAAACTTTTTTAACCTCGGTAGGTAACATAAGTACAATGTGTACAAATAGTTTTTTTTTTTTTTTTGAAAAAATATTTAATGTACAATCTCTCTACGTACATTAAATATTCTATACCTATATAGATATATATATAGGTATAGAAGTAGGTACAAGAATGCATCAGGATGGTAAACCAATATTGTAACTTATTCTATTTCGAAAATTTCACAAGAATTAAATAAGTAGAAAATTGATGTATAATAACTTAATTTATATTTCCTTATAATTTTACAGTATCAAAATTATTTACTAAAACAAAAAAGTAATATGAAATGGCATTTAATTTGAAAGTGTAAGCGGCACAGGCCTTATTCTTCTTCACAGTCTTCTTCTTCTTCATCATCATCCTCCTGAACTTCTTCAGCAACTTCCTCTGTACCTAAAGCAAAAGTCGCATAGAGTTTGTATTTATGCGAAACCGTGAGTTACCAAAAACCTAATTTATCAAAACCTCTTTCCTTATTAAGTTTTAACGAATTTGAATTGATGTGTGACTTCGGAATAATTTTATTTACATGGTCTAACTTAACGTCAGTGACATGGGGATAAAAAATTAATTGATGGCTTGGGTCTGATGAGTTATCTAGGATTTGGAATTTGACGGAATGTTCCGGATTATGCTGAATGGGTCTTGAATGGGGTGACAAATCGAATGATAGTGTTTTTGGTGCATTTTTTAATGAAAAATGAACTGGTTGCATGTTCGTGTCTTGATGTTTGGGATGATGAAAGGTTTTCTGTGCACTGGACTGACGTGGATGATGCTGTATCCGGCTGGACAACTCTGAAAGAATGAAATAACTAACTTTACGAATCGTTTTGGATTCGCGTTTCGAGATGCCAACCTTACTTCAACAGGTCCTTCGAGCCGGATAAAAAAAACTTTCATTTACTTACCTCAGTTTTTCATTTTACACTAAGATCAACTAATTGAACTGTTAGTAAATCACCATGTTATTTTAACAAATTCGACAAATTGCTATATATTTAGTCACTCGTACAACTTTTTTATTAGTAAAAAATAATTTGTAAAAATCTTTTACATGATCTTTTAGTAAATTGTTAAAATTAAAGAGGAAATGATGGAGGAATAGAAATGTATAGAGTAGAAAATGATGGAGGAGTATTTGTGACAGAAGGCCAAGGACAAAGCAAGGAAATAAAAGAAATATGTATCAGTATTACAAGGACAATTAGTTATTTGTTTTTGTTAATATTTAAAACATACCAAATTACATTGTTAACAAAGAAAGGTATAAGGTTATTATTCGTTAAGACTAAACCCTACCTAGTATCAGTAGGTACAGTAGGTAGTCTCATAAAATATGCTATTGTGATCCATAAATTATCTTATTATACGTCAAATATTTAATATTTTTAGGCTATTGCAGCTTTCCGAAGATATATCCATATTTTCTTTTAAAAGTCAATACTAAATATCTTGATAGTAAATACATAGAATGAAGATTAAATGTGTTACTTTGAAACCAATTTAATTAAAAAAAATCACTGATAAGTGCCATCTGTTGTGAATTTCCAGTAAAACTGTTTTAATGTTGAAGGATATATTGTCTTCGATAAGTTGTAATAGCCGATGGCTGGTTAATGTGGTTAACTTTATTAATATATTAACGGTGTTAAGTCAGCGCAAATGTTATTTTTTATGGGATACGCTACCGTATCCCTTTGGAATAAGGTTTGTCTTTGAAAAATAAAAACAAATTATACTCCGGCCATTATATGATTGCCGTTTTGACAGGGGTCAATCTGCATACATTTTCTATATCGCTTAATCGAAAATGAATCTTATGCAATGGACATAAAGAATAAATGTCAAAAACGCATTCATGGAATGACCATACGTAAGTGACGTTTGTAAATGATTAGTGACGTCGTGATAATGAATTAAGTGGGATGTCAAGTAGAAGTCAAAGCAGTCAAATGAAGACAGTCGAGTGGAAAAGTCGAGACAGTCAAGTACAGTTACATACTAAAAATGATAAAACATAGTGTTACGAAATACATTTTATTGTTTAAAAAAAACACTTCGTTTTGACATATTTTTATGGCTTGAGGAGACATCGCACTTAATTTGATGTTTTGTTAGTTTTTCGACTACTTTTTTTTCCTGTTGTACTACTACTTTTCTTTCCATTTTTTGTATAAAACCATTTCTAGTTATACAAAATTGAAAGCCATACATTCTACGGACCCACATAAATAACAGGCGTAAGTAGAAAAAATATAAAAAGTAAAAAAAAAATTATCACAAGGTTTAAAATGAAAAAGTACAAACTATCTAAACATTTAAGGTTAACAAAAAAATATTTACATTTGGTAGAAAAATCTACATAAAATCGGCCAATAATGGAATCAAAATCAGTGTTCTCTTTATAAATAATTAAACCTAAGCAGGTTCTCCAAAAGAATTTGAATCAATTGACCTCATTCGATTATTAGCCGATTGTGATTCTGATATTATCAAAACTAAAACCACTTTCAAACGTATTGCTTTCAAACGATAATTTCAGTTATAGACTGTAATATTGCCAATAAAAAAAAAATTCATGCTTGTAAGTAATAGAAAAACATTTTGATTTTTATCAATACTGATTTCTATAGCATAAAATTAATATACCAAATTATAAGGTCAGCTTTAACAGGCGAAGAAGCGATTGCGGTACCTCTACATTTCGGCATAAGTAAGTTTTTTGCGTACAAATAAGTCCAGAATTATTTGTATTCTGTTTTAAAATTTACGTCAGATAGTATCTGTAGACAAAATGTGGAAAAAAATTGTACTTAAAAAAATATTTACTAAAAAATTGTTAGATTTCGCTTTAAATTCACTTTACCACCTCATTGTGTTAGAACTATCAAAAGGCATATTTATTAAGATTATATTAATGAATAGCTAGAGGCGTTGCTGAGCGCAAGGCTCGAGAGACCAATACGGCTATTTTTTTTTTCGAATATATGAAGAGAAAACTGGAAAAAAAACTCCATGCGAAGCCGAGGCTGGTCGCTAGCTAGTTTTGAATGAAATAAAATAAGAAAATAGTGGTTAAAGGCGTGATAATTTCAGAGGTGACTACCTAAAACCTTAATGTTACTAATGATAGTAATTCGACTGATAATATTGTTCCTTGGCGCCTTGTTCAGGTGCTGGTGCCGAGGCCGTATACTCCTCGTTGCTCGTACCTTCGTGGGAGGCGTCGTGTTGAGGCTTGTTGGCGGCCAGACCAGCTGCCGCGGCCTTCGCTGCGGCTTCAGCAGCATTAGCTTGAGCTTGTTGAGCGGCCGCCTGAAGTTAGCCACAATATAATAAAATACTATACAATAAGAACAAGAAGCTATATAAGAATAACTATATAAATACTGTCTCAAATCAGCTGCCCAGTTTATTAAAATAGTTTAATAATAAAATAGTAGATAATAATACATTCAGGAAAAATAACGAATAAAAGAAAAGAAAAGAAGTAATGATTTATAAATGTTTATTTGGCACAAACATTTAATGGCGAAAGCGACAGAGAAACTGTTTCAGAAGAACAGGGATATCTTAATGTCTTCAAAAATGTACACCTTTGAAGTCATCGCCAATTCCTGTTTGTGAAAATAATTGCTTTCAGTAAAACTCAGTAAGAAAACTAACTAATCATGCTATTGGGCTCAAAATAGTAATTTTAGTAGAGTTATTGATGTGTTATTCACTCTTATTGAAGTCTAGAATTGAATTCACCCTTATTGTAAACAGAATCTCTCCATTCTGTCAAATATTCGTTATCAAAATAGGGATTTCCCCTAATGGAGACATCTTAAAATGGGGAATTAACCCAACTGTCAAAATGTTTGTTATTCTTTAGACACACTCTTCTCATTATCACACTAAAGTTAATGTCAAACCCCTATAATAGCAATAAATAAACTATAAAAATACTGACTAATATATCGCAGAAAATATATGGACTTTACTAAGATTAGAGAGAAGTGGTCTATTTTAAATTCCTAAAAACGGGAACTGCTTATTGGGAAAATACACATGTTGAGTCTAAAAGTTCAAGAGTGATTATTGTTCAATTACCTGAGCTTTTCTAGCAGCAGCTTGAGTGGCCTCGAAGTCAAGTCTGACACCGTGCAACTGCTCTTGAAGCGTATGCAGCCTTTGTCTGGCAGCACCAACCATAGCAGTCTGTGCTCCGAGCTCTCCGGCAGCTTGTGACGCGGCTTCGTTGGCGTTTTCAGATGTAGCTTGAGCGGCGTTTAGTGCAGCTTGGATTACATTCACCTGGTGACATTTTAAACACTCCTTTAGCATTATGTATGCATATTTGGAGGATTTCGTTATTTATTGGCATAAAAGCTCACCAGCGTTACATATATTGATATAAAGCCCGGGCTCCACCAAAGCGGAGATGTGTTTGGGAAACCTTCAAAATTTCGGGATAAAAAGTAACCCAGTGAGAACAACAGCTTCTATAACATTTCTTTGCTCTTAGGTTAAGACCTTACGTAAAATTTCATGAAGAAGTCTATACGAACGAAGTCGCGGGCACCAGCTTATTGAAACATTATTTTTCTTCCATTACATATGGTACTTACACCAAAGATTTTCAACTGTATAGATCGGGCAGTACGAAACAATCCGTAATGTGACATTTAGAACCACGTGGTACAAAATCGCTCAGTCCATCGCCAATTTTACGAGGCTATTTAGCTACGCCATGGCCATCTTGATTACGGCAATCAGGATCAATATTTTTGTAAGAAAAATTTCCCAATGCCCTCTCTATATATTCTATATAGTATATATTTAATCTTTTTGACTTACACAAACGATTCTAAAGGTTTCAAATCTAACAATAAAGGTCTAACGCTTGACAATTTGAATTAGTAAATTATCCGAATGTTGTTCCTAACTTTTTAAAATCTGTTTTATAGTTCTAGTTATTAGCGTGAACAAACAGATAAATAAAAATGTTATAAATCGTGATTTTTTACATAAATTGGCTATAAATTAATTTGCGTTGTCTATAATAATTAATCAAATGTATCTGATTTCATTTTATAATTCATTGATGGAATATTATTGCTTTTGCCTGACTTCATATATTATATTCATATTGAATATATTATTCTGACGTATATTTGACGAGCCCGTTGGATGAGTGGTTAGGGTGCTTGCCTTAATGTTCTGTTCTAGGGTTCACGGGTTCGATTCCCGGCAGGCTCAAAAATTAACTTTTCGAATTTGGCTCTGGTCTGGATCTGAAAGTAGGGGCAGGGCACACTGCGTTTTGCATTCATTTGGGCAGCCCCTCTGGCGGCAGTAACCACCCCCTTACAGAAGACCACCGTGAAATAACAGCACGTGTGCTGTTGTGTTTCGGTGAGTGAGTAAAGGGATGCCACAGCCCATTTCCCTATCCCCTCATAATCTCTTATCCTTAATCTTATTGTAGTAGCGCACTTGCAGCAGCTTTGGCGTTGCTTGTGTGACAGGCGAAGTCCACCTACCATCAAGTGGACCGTCAGCCTGTCTGCCGATCTTAACATAAAAAATAAATAAAAAAGATGCGTTCAGGAGATTTTGGGTGAAAAAGTAACAAACATTCTCACACAAACTTTCTAATTTACAATCTTAGTAGGAGAGGATTGACTGGATTGTTTGAGTAGGTAAAGTTTCTGTGAAAATAAACTTGTAGTATGATGTAATTTGATTAACTTGTAAATTGAATACACATAAGAATATAAAATTATATAAATTAAATGTCGAAAGTAAGTAGTAATTTATGTTAGCGACAATGAGTTTAATAAAGACTTTCAACCTTGCTCTACAAATAATTACGTAATTTCAATACGCGTAATAAAACTAGGGCTATTCAAATTGAATTGAAAATACAATAAAATTCGTATTATATTGAACGATTATATTCAAAACAAATGGAGCGTGACTAATACTATAATTATTGTAGACACATACCTAATAGGGTATTTTATTTAAAAAAAGCAATTAGATACCTACTCACATTTGCTTTAAAAATATGTGTTTTCTTTGAAAAACAGTTTTAGTTACACTAGAAAATTGTCTGTTTGCTAATAAGAGTCTCATTAAAACTGGTTTAACCATTTCTGAGTTAGTCCAGCCATACAAAAATTCTTATACATAGGTTTCTTATTCGTAATTAACAAAAGTTAAATTAAGGAAATATATATATTTATTATATTAAATGAAAACGACTATTCACAAAATTTCATTGAAATTGATTGGGCAGTTTAAGATTAGCGTGCATTTTCACATATGACTAGCGACTCGCTCTAGGCTTCGCATGGATTTTTTTCTGAAAATCGTATATACAAACATTCTTCGCTCTTCCATTAGTGAAAATCCAATCAAAATGTGTTAGCTAGTTTAGAAAATGTTAGCGGAGAAACTGACAGAAGTGAACAGCTATTTATAATTTGTATGTGGAAAAGATAGATATGTAGAAGTTTCTTTAAATATAAAATTAATATCCATTTTGGAGAAAAAATGTTAATGATAATTAATATACACTACATTATTTAATAAAGACGCGGGCAAAAAACAAATAAATACCTATTCTTCACGACACTAAAGGGTTTCGAAATTCAAATTGTTGACACTACCCGCGAACTTTTCTATTTTTTTTAAATTTTAATTAACCGAACAATCGAACTTAATTAGGAATTGACATCTGTAAAATTATAAATTGATTACGAATTACAAATATTGTCTCTTTCGACATTAAATTGGTCACAGAACTGCACGATGAATTCTTTGTCAAGATTCCCTTGCGCAAAAATACGCTGAAACGCTGTTTCTATTATAAAGCTACTTATTTGCAACTAATCAGTTACTACACCCTTTAACGACTAGGTGATTTCATGAATGGCTTTCTATAAAAAGATTGAATACGTTTTTAATGGTTTTCATTTTGTTTGGTAACTAATAAAATTGCTTAGTAATTTTTAGTTTAGAATAAATGGTTACAAAACAATTACATCGGCAGACATATGTTGACAGTTCAGTTGATTGCTTATGGCTGAGTCAACATAACATAACATGTGGTTACCAACATAGGTAACCACAAGTAAAACACTAGGAGAGATGCAGTTATATAAAATGCAGTTAGATAAAATAACGGATTGGGGATAGATAAGGGATGAGAATGCTAATTTTTGACCGTAGGTCGTAGCATGCTATGGCCTCTACAAAACAAGAAATGCATAGTAAAAATTAAATGGCTTTAACAATAAACTAATAGCAAATATGACACAGATAATGTCACATATATATGTGACAAGTTTTCTTGTCTCATAAAAGTAATTAGTATTGATGAAGTTTTTAACAAACTTAAAGGATACAAGTTTTTTAAGTAATTAGTTTTGATGAAGGCTAAATAAAAATATATGATACATTTTTTAAATTTTGTTTCCATTTCCACAATAATAGCGAATCGTTTGCTCACTGAATTATTAATCTATCAATCTTTGTAGGGATTTTATTTAGGATTGCAGGGATTTGATGATAGGTGGCTACCGTCGCCTGTTATTGTTAGATACGTCATAGATAAGTTATAGAATAAGGGATAAGGAAATGGACTCTAGTATCTCTTACTCACTGACAGAAACACAACAGCACTAATGCTGTTATTTCAGCATTACATCTAAATTACTGAGTGCTGCTTGGAAGTCTACGTCAAACAAGTCAAAACCTTTTAATGTATGAATTCAAGGCATGGTCATTCAGTTACCAAATATTCGCACAATAAAATTCAAGGTGGCCGATTATTGGTTGGTTACATAATTTTACCAAAAGTCAAATAATTTGTTTCCAAATATTTGGTGAATTTTATTAAACGGAAAAACATTCAGTGCGAACGCCGACAAATGGAGCGAGCCAAGAGATCGATTTCGATTACTCAACAATGTCTCTCGATATCTTTCTAAAGTGTTTTTTTTTTTTTAATTTTTGTCCCACTCATTACAATCGATTTACGCAACTGCGCCGTCGCGGTTTTTAGCACCATTCGATTATTCGTACCGAATTTTTAATGACTTTTTTCTCCCTAAATTGCATTGCAACGTTGCAAAAACTGCAACCAGTGTTTCTTTGGTGACAGTTGTCAATATTAACAGCTCAGTGTCAGGGCGTAGCCTTGCATCAGATTTTGATAAAGCTTTCTTGCCCTGAAGGCAGTGTAATGGCGATATTGCAACAACCTACAATTTGTTGCGTTTATTTGCTGGTTTCATTTATTTACCTACATTCAATTATATACTGTCCTTTTATTTCACTTTTTATAAATATTGTTACTCAGTAGTATCTTAGACTTCAGTAGTAGACTTCAGTAAGTCTAAGAGTAATAAAAAGAGCACTTCTCAAGTATCTTAATATTATAAAAGTAACTGTAGTTTTTATTAAAGATTTTAAAACTTTTTATAAAATTTTATAACCTTTAATTTATTTAATATTTCATTGATTTTCAAACTGAAATAAAACGCAAAAATTCCAAATGTTCGATTAGTGGTCCAAAGTATTTTATAATTAATACTGAGGTAGATTTGCAAGGGCAATTTTAAATTAATTACAATAAATAATACCTACATAATGTTTTATTGTGATTTAGTTAATATGACATACCTACGTTAAATATCAATACGCATAATAAAATCGTAAACGGCCCGTGTCTGTACATTAAATATTTTTTCAAAAAACAATTTGTGCACGTTATAATAATTTTACCGAGGTCAAAAAATAGTTTTTAGAATTATCTGTTTGTCTGTGAATTTGTGCATGCTAATCTGTGAAAAGGCTTAACCGATTTGAATGCGGTGTTCACTGATGAATTGTAGCAAGCTTCCCGTAACATTTGTTGTTTCATTCCAATCGGTTTACAAAGAAAAAAGTTACACGCTATACCGAATACCACGCGTACGAAGTTGCGGGCTCAGCTAGTTTTTATATGTTTTAGCAATGTGATAACTAAAAAAATAACTAAAACTGTCTCTTTTATGTCAATCACTATCATCATTGCCAGCTGCCGGACACCCACTGGTAGACATAGAGCAATCGTTAGATTTTTTTTAAATCGTCTTCCATAGACCATTAAAACGAACAACTTAACTAACCGCGACCTTTTTTATGTCGTCGGATCTAGTTATATTCTATCGAATAGTTAACCGTTTTACACGGTTGATAATGGAATCAGACCATTCTTCAGCAATGGATAATGGTTCTGCGCTATCTATATGAATTTAATCAAATGACTATATGGTCATTTAAGCATGGTAATGCCATGATTGTGACATTCCCAAGGTCTCGGAGGGAGACGAAAAGCATAGCTCCTTCTATAGCAAACTGAACAATCTTGAGATTCCTTATCAGGCTAACAACATGAATGTCTGTGTCTGTGCTATACTGATTTAGTAAGAACTTTAGATTTTCCGCACTGAAGTATGAAAATTTGCTAAGTATTTTCTTAAAAATATGTGGCATAGTTAAACATTATCTTACCTGGTGCATAGCTTGTTGCGCAGCTTGAGCAGCGGACTGGGCAGCTCTCTTAGCTTGTTGCAGTTGCATTTCTTCACCTTGAAGACCGACCTTCGCGTCTCTCACTTGCTGCTCCAAACCTGACAGGATAACCTGTTTTCCTGCGAGCGCAGCTTGAGCTGTGGCACTGGCTTGAGCGGCAGACTGAGCTAACGTGTTTTTAGCTACGTAGGCGGCTTGGTGTGCTGCAGCATTTTGGTTGCCTAGAGCTGTTTTAGCTTGGTTAGCGGAGCCGACAGCAATAGTTCTCAAACCGCTGCCTCTACTGAATCCCTTTTTAGCACCACCACCACCGCTGGCTGCAGCTTTAACATCCTGTATATATTCGTCGTAATGACTCGCTGACTCAGCCGGCTCCTGTACTTGGTTTGGCGCTACCTCGTATCCGTAATCATATTCGGATTGCTGTGGTGAGTTGTCGCTGGGTACTGGCGCGGTAGATGCTACAGTTAATGTGGCTGGAAGCAAAGACCATACATTTGATGAAAGTGCAATTTAGTTTTGGGAGTGTGACATTGCATTTTATTGTTATAAACTTGACAGCCTGATGGAACAGTTTTAATTACAGAAGATCATAGCAAGTGTATTATGTCGTCAGACACCAAGCTGAAGATCCACTTGGTGGTAGATGGCCACCGTCGCCAATAAATCAAGCAATGCCACAATTGCTGCAAGTGCGATGCCGACCATAGCAGAATAAGGATAAGCTCTGACCTATGGCTTTGGCCTTATTCACTCACCGAAACACAACAATGCCCAAATGACTGCAAAACGCAGTGTTAGTCATTATCAGTTAGATGCGAACTCGAGCCAACTATGAAAAATTTATTTCCATAAAGTTGGCCCTGCCGGGAATCGAACCCGGAACCCCTGAGAGTAAGAGCGTTAAAACAAGCATCTTGAATCAATAGACCAAGGGGTTCGTCAATTATTTTTATTGGGTAAATTGTTTCATTAAAAAACCAATTCAACGAAATAAATATTCTAAAACGATATGTTAGATCTGATTAAAAGTCTCATACAAATAGGGACTGAAAATTAATTTTCATATCTCCATAAAATTGTCTACAATGCCCAGTTTTTCCGATGTCTGATATTAAACGACACAACGGGTTTTGATACGGTTTTCACTAATGTTAAAAGAGCGTTAACGAGGAAGATTCTTGGATATAAATTGAAAAAAAAATCCATCCATGCGAAGCCGCGTGTGTCTCTCTAGTTTATTTTAATAAAAAAAAAAGAAATAGATCACGCAATAATCGTTAAATACAACTGCAAATACACAGCAGAATTGTTTATCGAACTGTAAAGTTACAAGCAATTACATGGTAAGTGCTTGCATAGTACTTTTTTTAAGTTATGTAACTTAGTAAAAACGCATTTCCTAATTGGAACCCCAAACGTTGCATGAGTTTTTGCTTCCGATATCTGAACGCATAACTGAGTTATTGTAAGTGATTGATGAATGTTACGGCCAATCAACTATTGAATTGAATGGTGTATTTCAATAATGATTGTCAAATAAAAACATTTCTGAAGATATTTTGTGTAAATCTAATAGATTAAAAAAATCATGCAATTAGATCGTTGACAATTTATTTAATATTTTTATTTATTTGTCTTTTTTTATACAATTTTTGTCGCAACTGCCAGTACACCTTAAATAAGTAAAAATATGGTAAATACAGATAAGTATAAATACTTAATTGATCGATTTATAAACTGATTTCAATTTATTTAATTTAAAAAGCATTTTTTTAAATTAATTGTTACTTAATAAAAAATATAATATATAAAATTAATCGTTTTAATTCCGCTAACCGCACATAATTTTGAGTGTGTTGTCTCATAAAAAAAATCATTGCAAGGGATCAAATAATTTACGAGATATTATAGTCTTTAAATTTGTAGCAGAAAAGTTTTTGGAGCCCATAGGAGCAATTTTATATTTTTAAATAATATTTAATTTTACTCTTGGAGCTGCTGGGAACGAAATCGTGGTGCGGGTGGAATAATACTTCCTCGCAAAGGGGATGATTAACCATTTTTATGTTAATGTCTTTTAATAATATACTATGTGTAATTATCAACATCATCTGTTGATATAGGCCTCTCCCAAGGCTCGCCACCAACAGGGTCCTCAGCTCTTCGCATTCAGCCGCATAAGGAATACAAGCAATATAGGTGTGTTTATATCTATTTTTTTTAATTTAAGACTAGCTATCCGCCCCGGTTTAGCACGGAAGCTTTCTATTATTATACATACAAACCTTTCCTTGTTTATCGCTTTTCTATTAGTGAAAACCCTATGAAAATCCGTTGAGTGCTTTTGAAGAAGTAAGAGGACAAACAGACAGAAGCGACTGTATTGTATATTAGGTGTACAATATATAAATCAGTCCTAAATAATACCCTACGTATAAATATATTCTTAATTAACTATCGAAGTTGAATAGTAATTTAATTATTGTAATAATTTTATGCCATATAATGTGATTTTCTGCTAGTATTTAGTTGATTCTTAATTAATAAAAATTTAATTCTATAAATATACTTATTAATAAGATTAAAATTGATTAAAGTGAAAACTTTAAGAAATTCTATCACGTTATACTTTTTATATTTCTAAAGTGTTATTTTTTTATTTTTTATTAAAATTTATATATTTAATTTAAATTATTTCATACTCACCGATGCATAATAAAACAGTCCTGAACGCCATCATATTAACAGTCGAACTGAAAACACGTCAAACTGAGATTAAAACTTTTCATAAAATAAAATAAAAATGCATTTTAAATTAAAATAAATAAATGAATCACTGAACACTGAAATAAAAGATACCTTCTAAAACTTTCACAAGTGCTTGATTCGTTTTGGTTTAGGTCGCGGGGGTCTGAAGGACCCCTGTGTTCGGTGGCAAATGAAGCAATGTATGCCAACCAAGAAAATCACTGTATTTATAGTGAACGATCTGCGAAGCTCCGACTCCGGATATCAGGAATTTGTATAGAGCTGTTGTTTGTACACAAAAGAAATAAGATTATACACAAAAAGATAGTCACGTTCTTTGATATAATTCACGACTAAAAATTATTTCTTAAAAGAATTTATCGAAAGAGCTTACTTCGCTCCGTTTCATATTTAGGAGACCATAATTTTTTAACTGTGTCCCACCGTCTCATCCGCCTTTTGATTTGAATTGAAAAAGCATGCAAATTTCGTTTCTTGTCCGGCAACAACGACTGACTCAACGAGTCGCACACGTAATACCATCGGCCTCACTCGCCTGTTACTTCGTATTTCGCTTTGGCTAAAGCCACTTACGTCCTAAGCTTAGAACTAAGCTAGGAGTAAGGCTGGGGTTACGAAACCAGCGGAGCGGAGCGGGACGGGGCGGGCGACAGCGATCATACAAATTTATGGAAATTAGGTGTTGTGGTTTCTAACAAAGAGGAACGGGGCGATCATATATTTGTATGATAGTTGTCGCCCACCCCGCCCCGCTCCGCTCCTGGTGTCGTAATCGCAGCTTTATCTAGATACAAATGTGAATAGAACAAATATATCACAAGTATAGTATATCACTCTCTAAGAAATTAAAATTACTCAATGCTTAAATTTAATACAATTTAAAATCGATTTATTTTCAAAACAGCAGCAATTAGAACTTCTTCCATTGTAAATTGTAAAGTCACTAGGCGAACACGTTGGTTCGTTACGCGACTCGCTTGCAGTGTAGCTAACGCGATAGTATGCTGTACGTCTGTTCACTAGGATCAGTCACTAAGCGAGTAGCTTGGCTCTTAGCCCTAAGCGAGACTCTTTGTAGTGTGGCTTTAACGTTTTTTCTGACTTATTCTCTTTGCTTGGCTTCTAAAGGTCATAGAGTGGTGATAAACGTAAAATTTTATTTAAGAAATGGGCAATCAAATGCAAAAATAATTTTTAAAATCCAACTGGTAATTCCATTTGAGTTGAGTGCGTTCAAACAAACATACTCTTCCACCTTATTATATATTTTTTATGTTAAGGTCGACAGACGGGCTGACGGTCCCCTTGATGGTAGGTGGCTTCCGTCGCCTACAACACAAGCAACGCCACAGGTGCTGCAAAGGAATTGGGAAGGGTTAGGGAAATGAGCTCTGGCATCACTCACCGAAACACATCACAGGTGCAGTTATTTTACGGTAGTCTTCAATAAGTGGGTGTTTACAGCCACCAGACGGGCTACCCAAATGATATTATTATTTAGCCAGTTTACATTTGTACAACTTATTATAAGCTATGAAACATTATAAAGTTTTTAAATGCATTCTTGAACACTTAGGATTAGCTTATTGAGTCAATTTTTGTATTTATTAAAGTGTAATATGATTTTTTTTAGTAAAGTACTAAGTAGATACTAAAAAATCATCACTTCACTTAACACTATTGTTAAGTGAAGTAACATAAACATACCTACTAAGTACTAAATTAGTCTCATTTAGTACTAAGTCTTGAGCGATCTAAGTGCATCAAAATCAAAATCAAAATATTTATTTATCAATTAGGTTTCTCCAAGAAACTCTTATGATCGTCATTTAGAATTACCAGTTAAATTTAAATTTACTAGGGTTTCGGAAAAAAGCCAAGATGACGATTCTGAGAAGAAACCCCGAAAGAAACTCAGGATACTATTCTTTTTGTCATCTTTACAATATAAAAAAATTACAACAATTATAATCATACACTTAATACCTAAAGTAAATATACAATACTAAGCATAGTATGAGCTCCGAATCCAGGCTTTAATTCCAGGCTTTTAGATCGCTCGAGAGTTAAGGCTCTCATGTTATTTATACTGAAACCTATTAGGTTGTAGCTATAAATTAATGCTAAAATATCTATTTAGCACAAATTCTGTTTTATTACAGCAACGTGTAATAGTGGTGCCTAAATCTCAAGTCTGTCGATGCATAACAGCAAGTATCTTTTGACTGGATTCATTCGTATGGTTTTATAGGTATAACTATTATGTACCTACTTTAATTTTCTATACTTAAATTGTTTGTCCTCACTGACTTTTAACGCACAGCCAAAACTACTAAGTCTGGGAAAGCTGAAATTTGTAACATAAGCATCCGCTAAGAAAGGATTTTTGTAAAATTTCAAGGCCATCGAAGTCGGGGCGGATCGCTAGTAATCGTTTATTATTTATCACAAAACCATATAGGCTTGAAATAATATCAATATAATACTTAGAAAGTAATTATTTTTGTTAGTATTCCCAGATCACAAATTTCAGACTAACCTGTTAATATAAACTTTTTTAGTTTCCAAGGAGAGACATAGTTAAAATATTTAGTTATTTACAGCTTGGAAACCGCATTGATACCTGTTTTTTTCATACAATGTGAGCATTTGTGTTTCTCTGTGTGAATAAGATATGCCAGAGACTTTCTCTTATCCTCACTTTGTCCCTTGTCTTCTTAAAATCCCATCAATGTCGGTAGCACACCAGCAACACTATGGCATTGCTTGTGTTGACGAAGGTGACCACCTACCATCAAACGACTGTCAATATGCATGCAGATTTTTAACACAATAAAAAAGACTCCAATTTATATACATACTGTAAATGTCGATTGTAAGTATCCTAGTTATTATAAAGGCGAAACTTTGTGAGAATGTATGTTTGTTACTCTTTCACGCAAAAACGGCATAACGGATTTCGCTCAAATTTGGCACAAAGATAGTTTATTACCTGGATTAAGGTATAGGATACTTTTTATTCTGGAAAATGTTAGATTCCCGCGGATTAGTCTAAAAATATAAAACAGCGATAAAGATGTCAGGTGTAACAACTCATATACTTTCATTTTCCAACGTGTACGAAGTCGCGGGCACAGCTAGTATATCTATAAATGATTCCAGTTTATTAGTTTGTAGGTAATAACATCTCTATGTTATGTCTGCAGCGTTTGATAGCGAGTCAACAATAGACAAAATTATATCACTTCACAAACTATCAAACTCAATCAATTTGTACGCAATTATAAGAATATGATACTTTTTATAAAAAAAATACGACGATGATACAACGGATGATGGAACTGGGTATTATGGAAAAAAATATCCAATTTAGACTTAAATGTAACATAATTGTTATCCCTATCGTACAAGGATCTAATATTCCTATGATTTTAATATGAGTATGGTTTTTATGGCTGAATAGAATAAGAAGATAATCTTCAAACAAATTTTTATTGCTTTATTTATATATAAAAGGAATTAAATTTGCGAATACGTTTTTATACATTAAATCATAGATAGGGCCTCATAGCCCTTTCTATGTGGAAGAATTTCATATACCATATATAAATAAAATATATAAATTTATAATATATAATAAATATATAATATAATAAATAATATATAATAAATTACATATATAAAAAAAATGTCAGGCGACAAACGTAAACAGGCGCCAGCCCGTCATTTTGAAGACAATATTCATATCTATATTTCATACATATTATAAAATAAAGCCGTTGACAAGCCCGTTGGACGAGTGGTTGGAGTGCTTGCCTTAACGCTCTGTTCTAGGGTTCCCGAGTTCCCCCCTAGGTGTGCCAGGACCTTGTCGTGATGGTGGAGGGGGCTTAAGCCTCGGCAATCCGGGCGGTTTCAGGGGCCGGTGGGGTCACCAGACTTCGCTTGGCTGTTCGAATTGTCGTTGAGGAACAAAGGAGGCACACCCGTGAGTGCTTCGAGCGAGCTCCGAACATCGGAGCTCGTGGCGGAGCTCCAGGCTCCGGCTGCCGGTTGGAGCTTCGCCGGTCACCGCTAACCGGGCCGAGGGTCCGTCCTCGGCTCATGCGGGTGTTGGTCGGTGAAAGACGGCACCCCAGGTCCTTGTGCGTCGGACCGAGGTACGGGTCCCGGTTCTGCGCACGATGACCGGCGCGGGTCGCAGCGGGCTCTGTCGCTCAGTGGTTAGTTGGGCAACGTACGCGAAAATGGAAGTCTACGGCAGGGAAGGACCATGTGGCAGAGTACCGCAGGCTTTATGGGGGGTGGTTGCAGGGGACCGGCCTAGTAAGCACCCTCCGCAGTCGTCCGGAAGAGTGAACATCCAGCTTCGCGACCCGGCTTAGTAACTCTTCCGCGACAACAACACGAGATGGAGCCCGTCTCTTGGCCTGCCGCGATTGCTGTGGAAATATCAGGTGGAAACCTCCTTTGGGCCGCCCACCCTTAATGCCGTAGAGATGAGCAGCCACATGAGCAGGGGTTACCCGAGAGTTTCAGGTGGAAGCAGCCTCCGACTCTGTGGTAGGTTGTGCCGCAAAGAAGAAATTATGGGGTGGAGATGGACAGTAGTGGCAGGGGACACTGTGTTTCGCAGTCATTTTTAACAGCCCGTCTGACGGCAGTGACCACCCCCTTACAGAAGATCACCGTGAAAAAACAGCACGTGTGCTGTTGTGTTTCGGTGAGTGAGTAAAGGATGCCAGAGCCCATTTTCCTATCCAATCCCTTATCCTTAATCCTATACTGTAGTCGGCAGCGCACTTACAGCAGCGCACTTACAGCAGCGCCGGTAGCCACACCATCAAGTGTACATCCATATCATTAAAAAGACATATCATTATGACGCATATTAACTCTAATCAACCAAGCCCATTTAGGTGAGTTATTAGGAAATATTTAAAAGAAAAACCCGATTGTAGGTACAACAGTTCTTACATAAAAAAATTGATTAAATATTAGGTCAGATAAACATTATTGTGATATTTATCTTTAATTTAGATTTAAATGTGAGTAAAAAGGGTCAGACATATCATTGCTATTAGAACGGTAAGAGATTTTATCAATATATTGTTGTTTTATAGTGAATGTTTGTTTTAGTTAATATTTATCATTGACTTACTGTCATTGACTTAAGATCCTATAGAAAATGTAAAGTATTAACCCATAGTAGCATTACTAAATCCCTTTATAAAGTAACTATAGCATCATCCAAATGTGTACAAGAAAAACGCCATCGAAACCATATCTAAACCTGACGATAAAGTTTAAATTGTCCCATGACCTCTTAGCATTAGCAATATAAAAATAGTATTTCTATACCGGTGAGCAGTAATAACTTCACATGGGAATCAGTTTATGAGTTTTAATCCAAGAACTGTGTTAATTTGTGACAGAGCACACTGCTTTTCGCAATCATTTGGCACCGTCTGGCAGCAGTAACACGTTCCAATCGAAATCGTAAGTTCCTAATCCCTTATCCTTAATCCTACTAAAGTCGGTAGTGTACTTGCAGCACTTGTGGCGTTGCTTGTATTATAGGCGACGGTAGCCACCTACCATCAAGTGGACCGTCAGCCTGTCTGACGACCTTTACATAAAAAACGGGACAAGTGCAAGTTGAACTCGCGTGAAGAGGGTTCCGTACGATATATGTTACCTATCCGCATAATATTGAGTGATTTATCATGTTATTTTAATATCATGGACTTCTTATAGGTTTTCCAATAAATAAGTAGAAAACTAATTTCTGCATTTTTTTCAAAATTTTAGGTTCAGTAGTTTCGGAGATAACGTTTGAATGGCCGGACAGACGGACACACACACGAGTGATCCTATAAGGGTTCCGTTTTTTTTATTCGGATGTACAGAATCTCTGTTCCAATTTTTATTCAAATCAATTCAGCGAACAAACATTCAAACGTCCAAATATTGCATTAATAATATTTTATTCCACGAATTATATCGCTTTTTCATTAGGAAAAACCATATCAAAGTCTGTTGCATTACTTACAAAAACAAATTAGAGAAGCAGACAAGACGGACAAGTCATTTACTTAAATATGTTCTTTATTTTTATACAGATAATATTTATTATTGATAGTAAGACGTGTATAATAATATACCTACTTCATCGAAATTATCTTCACAAAAGTACATACATTTTTGTATTTGGTAATAGTTTTTTCCGCCTCTCGTCAGTCCTTGTTTGAGTAATATGATGTCACAGAGACCACGTAACGACGTATAGGTGTTTAAGCGGCAAATTTTTTTTTGTTTTTGTTATTGTTATTCGGTAATTGTTTACGCAAAACAAAAACAATAGCTTAAAACTAATCAAGTTTAAAGTTTAAAGTTTAACTAATTAAGTTTAAATACTTTTTTAAAAATAGGTAAATACCATCAACAATTCATCAGAGCACTCACTATTGTACAGCCGATAAAACACACAAAGAGAGGCTACATCTTTTTTATTTCTCGGGGAGAATCATAGCAACATTTTACTAGAATCTAAGGGGGTTTCAAGTCGTAATTAGTATGGAAATATGACGAAACCCATTAAATCTGACGAAATGGCCAACATAACATTAGACTTTGCAAGGAATCGAAAAAAAATCTAAATTGTCAGTAAAATATCTACATTGAAATATAATGGAAAGTACACATAGGCGGACCTTGACCGACAAAATGTTGCGAATTGCGTTTTGTATATAATACGTTGCCCTCAAAATATGCGCACACATTTTTAATATCAATAGCAGATCTTGATTAACTGATTTCTTTTGTGGGACAATAAATTTAACTTCACGGTCGTTTTTGATCGAAAGTGTAACTTGTATTTATTTAGTTGAAAAGCCGACGTAACCCCTTCCACTTGCATAGACTCTACAAAGGAAATTCATCCATTTTTTTCTAGATTCACCTAGTTTTAGAACCAAGGTGAAGCTGTAGAGAACTGACATTTTCAAACATTAAGTAGGTATATTTGTCAATCAATTTTCGAGTTAGGTCATTATTATTTGGTTTGTAAACGTTTAGACTCTCTTACTATTTAATTTTTTTATTTATTTTTCAAATAACATGATTCATTGTAATTTAAATATCGAAAAACTTATTATATTAGAAACTACATAAAATGTTTAAAAATTGAAGAGTTATAAAATATTTCTCAGCAACAGTTTTTAAAATACTGTTGGCGCTAACTCGAGTCTTCTCTAGCAACGACGGCGTTTTTTTTCTTCAATTGCATGAAACCCGTCAGTTCTTGCTTCGGCAAACATTTGAGAGGCACTACAAAAACGAGGCAACCCTATCAGCATCCTAAAACCGTTGATGGATTTCTTGGTGTAGTTGGTCCAAAGATTACTCGTGTATAGATTTTGACAATATGCTTTAAAGAAAGTAATTTTAACTTGATTTAATTTTAAAGAAAGTAATTTCGCTAGATAATATTATATATATTTTTATATAAGGGTCTGCCAGGCTGATGGTAAGCGGTTGCAGTCGTCTATAACGCAAGCAACGCCATAAGTAGATAAGTACAAGTAAACTGCTGATCTTGATAGGATAAAGGATGAAGGAAAATATGGGGTTAGGGATATAGGCACTGGCATCCCTTATACTCTCACCGTAACACTACAATTGTTATTTGACTCTCTGGAAGGGCTAGATCATTCGCACCAATCAAAATTTTTTGCATGGTTTCGAAGAATTTAGCAAAGAAGCTAGACAGAGACACGGAGCGAACTTGGTTTTCCAATTTAGGTATAGATACTAGCGACCCGCGCAGGCTTCCGCGGTTGCAAATTATAATATATACAATCTCTTTACATTAATGAAAACCATATCAAAATCGGTTGAGTTGTTTACAAGAACAAAATGTAGGAACAGGCAAGACGGACACTTCGTTTATTTTGTTTAAATATTAGCTGAGCCCGCAATTTCGTTACGCGTGGTATTCGGTGTAGCGGGTAAATTTTTTGTTCGTAAACTGATTGGTCAACCGCAACCGGATACGGCTCATTTGGACGACGCACCCGAGTGCCTCTCAGGATTGAGCGGGCGGTAGAGTCCCCATCTACCGGGGACTCTACTCTGGGATAGGACGTCGTCCTCCCGCTCTCTCTCCGCCGCCTCCTTCTGCGGGATGACACCTTCGCAGAAGGATTGAGTCGCTCGCCAAGCGGCTCTGCTGCCGACCATAGCTTTCACTACGGCCGGCAGAGAGAAGTCAAATCCAATGGTCGCAGCGAGCTCAGTTCGCTGCGCCGACCATCTAGGGCACTCCGCAAGAGTGTGCTGTGTGCTGTCCTCAGCGCACGCACACGAGTGACACTCTGGGGTTGGCTCCCTACGAGCCACCCGGTAACGCAATGTACCCTGCTCATACTAATGTGTGTTAGTTTTTTACACTTTAAAACTCTCTTATCATGAAATTACTTAGGTAATTGTAATTTTGTAAATTACCATTCTCATCATCATATACCTGCTCTTGTTTTCTGCTGCCGGTAGATATTTATTCCATGCGTTCAAATTCTATAGTAGGTATAATCTAAGACATCATTGATAGTCGCGAGTGACAATTGATTCACTGGTTCAAAAAAAAAACAGATTTTTATTGCAAATTTTTCGCCCAAATATCTCCCTTTTTTATAAAGTTTCAATTGTTATTCAAATTCTTGGCTTTCTAATAAATTAAGTACTAAGGTGACTAAAAAATGCGTGTTGCACAAAAATTTGTAACTTAAAAAGATAGTGACACCGAGTAGAGAAACTAGTCAAGACAATGGTTTTAGCATTTTGTCCATTTTAAACATTCCTAAATTGTCAGTAAGGTCAGTAATTGTTAGTATTGAGCACTGTTTTTTAAATTCCAAGACTAAGCACATTTATGCCCCAAAGTAAGCACTTATAGGCTTGTGTTATGGGACAGCCATACAAAGGACAGGGGCGTAACCTGCACACCCAAAACCGGAGTCAACTTTGAATAGTTCAATTTCAAGTTGGTCCTGCCAGGAATCGAACCCACTATGGCAAATTGTCAGTAAGATGAGCCAAATTTTCAAAACAAATAATTCCAGCCGCTATTTTTGCGTTTATATACTATTAGCACTCTTTTTATATTTTTTTTTTTTTCATTAAGTCCGGGGGGTATAATTTATATAATTTAAGAGATATTTTATGAAGGCAGTTATGGTTTCTGGGAAAATTGAAGATCTCGGCTTCGATTCCTAGTCAGTCTTGGACTTTTACTGAGTGCTTTCGATCTCATGCTTAAAAGTTACTTACAGCGAAAAAACAAAACAGTACCTACCTACAAACATCACGAGCCCCGTGGTTGAGGGGTTAAAATTGTTTGCTATATCGATGTATTCAGGGATCCCGGGTTCCATTCCTTGCAGGACAAACTTTGGAAATAGAATGTTCATAGTTGACTCTTGTCTGTAAGTAGTGGTAGGTCACGGTGCGTTTCGCAGGCATTTGGACAGCCCGTCTATAGCCGCAGTAACCACCCCCCTTACAGAAGACCACCGTGAAATAACAGCATGTGTGTAAGTGTAGTGATTCCGTAAGTGAGTAAGGGATGCTAGAGCCCATTTACCTATCTCTTCTTAATCCTTAAACCTACTATTGTCAGCAGCGCACTTGCAGTACATATGGCGTTGCTGGTGTTATAGGCAACGATAGCCATCTAACATCAAGTGGACCGTCAGTCTGTCTAAAAGCCTTAACATAAAAAACACAAGAACAAATTATTGGATGTTGTTTCGCAACCCCCCCCCCCCCTCCCCCCTACAAAAGACCACCGTGAAATAACAGCACGTGTGCTGTTGTGTTTAGGTGAGTGAGTAAGGGATGCCAGAGCCCATTTCCCTAACCTACTGTACTTACTTACTGTACTGTACTGTACTGTACTGTACTGTACTTAAACTCTTATCCTTAAACCTACTGTAGTCGGCAGCGCACTTGGGAAGCTTTGGCGTTGCTTGTGTTCTAGACGACGGTAGCCACCTATCATCAAGTGGACCGTCTGCCGATCTTAACTAAAAAATAATAACATTGAAACAGATATTTTCTTAGAAACAAATTTGACGAAATTCATTCAATAATGAAAGTGTTGTGAAAAATGCGACTTTCATAAACGTGCATACAAAACAATAACATACAAAAAGATTCCAGTAAAAATTAAATCACGATCATAGGTAATGCAAAATTACTATTGCAGCTCAGCCGAAGAAATGTAGGCTTTATTAACGAGTCCGTTATAAGGCCGTAAACATTATTCGCGAACGCATAGGCACCGAATTGGGTTTAGCAACAGCCGGATCGTCACGGACGGTGATACAAATTGGCAATCTATGGGAGAAGCGTGATGATTAGTCAACTTGAACTCGTGATAATTTGTGAAATAGATTCCGTAAGTTATAGTTTCAATTCCTCATTACTGTGGCTATTTATGTCGGATCGTACAATGCGTTTATTATAAAGGAGAAAAACGATTAGATACGCTTCGCTCGTGTAAAAATTAGATGCGCCTAAGAAATTTCTGTCAATTTTTTTATGGTGAAAAAGGCGACAGGTAGTCTGATGTACCGCTTGCTGGTACACCATAAATGAAGCAAGTGTGCTGCCGACAATGATACAAGGAGGGGAGAGGTAATAGGCTCTGGCATCTCTTACTCACTTATATTACCAAAACATAATAACACAATGCCGTTATCTCATAGTGTTCTTCTGTAAGAGGGTGGTTACTGCTGCTAGACTGCCTGCCCAGTTGCTAAATGCGTTTACCGTTACATTGTGAGGTGATTGATATGCCCACCATGCTCGGTCGGTGTGGTCTTGAACTGGATACCTTTTTTATTTCTCGTTTTTTGTGCCTACCACCAAGTGGACCGTCAGCCTGTCTGATAACCTTAACGTAAAAAATGTAAAGCATATTTATGAAGACCTACACTTAGTTACGGATTTTGAAGAATTCAGCTTGTTAAAGTAAATAGTCTTTAAAAGTAAACCACCTTCACTGTAGAGGGTGGATTACATTACATACCTACAATTATGTCTTAAAACTATTTTTTATAAGGGCAACAGACAGGCTGACGGTCCACTTGATGGTAGGTGGTTACCGTCGCCACAGGATCTGCAAGTAATGGACTCATTACCATTTCGTGACAAACGCCATTTCTATTTTAATATTTTCATCTTTGACAGTTGAATGGATAAATTGTTACCTAACCCCCAAAGTACATAATAAGTTTCAATACAAAGCAAAAAATACTCAGTTAACAGTTAATAGTGACTTATTATACTTATTGACTTCAGTTTTCGCGCTAATTACATGGGTAGCTAACTCCGAGTTAGATCATTCCAAAAAATTCGCTAGTGCAACTTATGTGGGGCCACAAAATCAACGATTATGTCATCCTAGCACTCTGAATGCAAAACTGATTGCTTTTTAATTGAGCGTGAGAATGACTTATGTAGGTATCTGTTTATTTACTAAGCAAAAGCAGACAAACTTTAATAGATTATAAATAAAATATAGACATTATTTTCCTATAAAGTAAATACAAAATTATAAAGAAGCAGTGTATTGTGAATAATCATAATCTCATTAAATTCCCATGTATTAAAATTAAACATGCTTATGTGTGGTGGGGTAGATGATAATTGTTTTAAACTATAGTTTGCATATTAACTTCGTATTAAAGTACATATGAAAATAACAAACCAAATAGTTTTAAAAGTGTAGTTATTGATTCGTCTAAATCAGGCTGCAGTTAGACGGTCGCGAAAAAATTCTTGCGATTCGCTTGTGTTCATTTGCGGGAAATTTAAACCATATTGTCTAGGCAACAACATTTAAATTATTCGCATTGCACATCCGACCTCATACTTCTGATATCTATCGAGAGTTGTTCCAATTAATGTCTACCCCGAATTTTTAGCTCCGTTCTGTGAGCTTTAGTTGCTGATTTCATCTCCATTACTTGAGAATGCGCGCAGTCTGGATGAGAAGGAACTTTATCGGCGCACGCGCGAACTTTGGAATAATCACCTTTCTGAGGTGTTTTCACCTACTTAACTACAGTATGGACTTCTTCAAGCGAGCCATTAACAAATTTCTGCAGGATCGGCAGCACACTTGGCGTCCCCTTGGTGTTGCTTGTGTCTTAGGCGACCGTAATCACTTATCTTTTGTATATAAAAAAAAAAATATATAAGACTATCGAAACACTGATGAACAATGTATTTATTTATTTTGTCATTTGTATGAATATCATTTCTCGCAGCAACTCGGCCCAATCGATCGAGAGTATTTACCTATTTTGAAATAACATCCTAATTTAATGGCCCAACAATTTCAAAATGCTGTTATATCAATTTCACTATCAAGCTACGACGATCCGTTTATCAGAAAAAAAGGCTTGACTTAGTTTAATATTACAAGATCTTTTATTGAGAAATTATTAAATTTAATTTCCAAATATTTTTTCTTACCTAAAATAACTACTCTGGCCATAAATACTGTTTCATAAAAACTTATTCTTTTTCAATTCTTTATTCATTTTGAATTTGGAAAGCGCTTATTATGTCAAGAACTTCTTTTTATTTCATGGCATTTCACATATTTTTTTCGTGTTTATTATTTTATCAAACTACCTGAGCCCGCGACTTCGTATGCGTGGTATTTGAAATAACGCGTAACTTTTTTTTGTAAACAGATTGGAATGAAATATACACTATGTATTACCGGAAGCTTGCTAAAAAACATCAATGGAAACCACGTCAAAATTGGTTAAGCCGTTTCTGAGATTAGCGTGCAAATAGTAGACAAAGAACGGCAAAACCCTAACTTAGATCATATAGATTTGAGGTCAACTTAAATTGGAATTTCAAAATAACCTAAACTGCTATTTTTAACTGTATTACATATAAACTTTCAATCATCATAGTTTTACAGATGATTATATATAGTTAACTAAAGTTTTAGCCAATTCAACCGAAGAGTTATTTTATTGCATTTTTATCGAAGAAAATGTTGGACGTGATTCTTTAAATTTACATAACTTTTTTGTTTGTAAACCGATTGGAATAAAACAAACACTAAAAGTTACGCAAAGCTCGCTATAATACATCAGTGAAAACCGCATTCAAGTGTAAAATAACAAATAAATCCTAATAGTGTATTTTCATACATATTTTTTTAATGTCGTGGTTTTCTAGTTATTATTAGATATTTAGTGCAATCTCCGTCTTTAGATGTCTTGTTTAGATTCGTGGCGAAGCTAATAGTGGCAAAATCTCCCACACATTAGTCCATTGAATGTCACATTAGTCGGGGAAAAAGTCTTTTCGCATATAGTATGAATAAACTTGTAATAAAATCTCTTTGGCTGTACTATTTGTATCTGGCTGATTTTGATGACATTAACAAGGTTACATTTCAAAAAGAAACAAATTATTAAAATGTTGTTTCCAGCTATTTTCCATTTGCTTTTCTGTCAAATCGAATCAAGAAATTAGATACATTTTAAAATTTTATTACAAAAAAGGAAAAAATGCAACGCAAGCCGAGAAAAAATTTGTGAAAGCCGCGAAAATAGAAAGTCTTTCATCACGACAACGCTAGACCACACGCATCTTTAGCCACTCAGCAAAAAATTGAAGAGTTTGGCTGGGTTGTGTAAAGTATCCAATCTAATCTAATCTGCGTAATTTAGAACAAAAGTATCCAGAACGGTGGATAGGGCATCCAACCGACCGTAGATTACGGTTGGTCAAGTCTTGATCCAATGTTTGGCCGCCAATGGGTTCCAGATTTAAACTCATTGTTTTACTGGGTTTGCCTGGCAGACAAAAAATTACAGTGATATTGGCAAAAAATAGTATAGATTTATCTACTTTTTTACAAACCATTAGGGGAGCAAATAAAAATGCATTAATATCACATAAAAAAACTATTTATTACTTTAAAAAAACTTATTCAAAATCCTAGAAATGGACACAAAACATACAAAATGTTCTTACATTTATATTAGACACCAGATTAATAAAAATATTGATTCGATTGGCATATCATGGAGAAACATAAAGAGTAGTTTTAATGTCTGCCAAGTCAGAATATGAATTTATGTCTACTTATTGACTTTACAATATCTGAATCATTTTATACTAACTCTTCAACACAAAAGTAATGTAATTTAACAGTATAATGTAATAAAGAAAATTCCTGACACTATTAAATTAATTAGTAAAAATAAAAAATTCTCATTGAAAATCGACAATGTTGATTACAAGTGAAAATAACCATGACGTCATTTGACACGACAATGAAGCTTACGCTTACTTCTTCAAACAAATACAACAAACAATTCAAAAAAAACCAAAGCAAATAGAAGCCCGAAGTGCACTAGAAGTAAAAAATAAATTTAAAAACTAGAACGAAACAAACACAAAATCAGCATTGTCTTGTGAAATCACCTGACGTCTCACACAATTCAATTTTATTTTGCGCGATTATTTTAGAAGTGATGTTTGTTAGATATTTGTATGTATCTGATCGATATAGTATCGATGTTCAAATTTCTTGCATTTACCCAATTGTAATGCAAAAAAAATATACAAATTTTTGAATCAATGTCAAATACCGAATCTGACTAGATAATTAAAATCAGGCACTTATGACCTGTTTCGTTTGTGATTTTCTTAAGAATACTATAACCAGCTTCGGGTCCTCTTCATAGTATAAATGTAAAGAATAAAGAGCGTTTCTTGTATATGGCATCTTAAATTTAAAATACTTCCTTCAATTTGTACGTGTTGTTCGGCTTTGATCAAATATACTTAATGAATGGTACTGTTGGCGTTCAATTTTGTCGAGGGGCCCTCCTACCTGCTTGCGAAGTCCAATTGGAGGATAAAGATTTTTTTTACAAGAATCAAAAAACCTCGCTTGTTTTAGACGCAATGCGTTTAAACTAACTCTTTAACGCTAAACTCGTACGCCATAATTTTTCTAAGAGAGTTTAAAAATTTAAGAGAATGTGAATCACTTACGAATTTTTGTTACACACGTCGGGGGCCCTGCGTGTCGCGGGCCCTGTTTCCCGGGGGCTCCAAGATATTGATACGGTGTTAGCTACGCCCCTGGTTTAATGGCACCACTCAATATACAATCTTAATTTTGCATGTGAAAAATATTATAATATATTTGATCAAAGGTTTTTAGTAACTTATTTTTTAACATTCTACATTATTGAGGTGGGACGAAGACCGATTCATACCAGTACACAAATATTTTATTTTTAATACCTATTCTCACATTAAAACAACACTAAAACAATTATCATCAATCGATATAACACATCGGATTTATTTGAACATTCAACATTAATTTTGCCAAGTATTTTTATAACACAGTCATTGAGAAAAAAAAACATAAAATTTTATTCCGAAACTTTTGTGTCACATGTCGTCACTACCTCTTCATTCTGTGTGGATTCCTTTTTTAAATTTTCGTCAACTGTTGAAGAGACTTCTTTTGTTTCTACACACACCTCTTTCGCTACATCTGTGTTTGCGTCAGCAACCGTATCTACGCCAGAAACTGCTTTTACGTCAGCAACCGTTTCTACGCCAGAAACTGCTTTTACGTCGGCAACCGTTTCTATGTCAGAAACTGCTTTTACGTCAGAAACTGCTTTTACGTCAGCAACCGTTTCTATGTCAGAGACTGCTTTTACGTCAGAAACTGCTTTTACGTTGCCGACAGCCACAGTCTCTTCAGAAACATTATTATTTGAAATTTCTTCGGCATTCGACGATTCCGTTTCTGGCGTAACTTCTTTCGAAAATTTAGCAGCTTCAATACTACGAATGCCAATGTCGACATCTTGAATGGCTTTCATAATAACCTCCATCGCCTTTTTGTCTTCAGGGCTGCAATTATGATCGTTATTGGCCACAATTTTGTCATTTTCTAAATCGGAGGATTGATTCGTCTTCTTGTCCTTCTTTTTGTTTTTAGACTTCTTGTGTTTCTCGGGTTTCGCAGACTCCTCTTGATTTATTTTGAGCACATTTAATTGACTTTGTAACTGAGCGAGGCTCTGTTTTAATTGCACACAATTAGCAGCCATCACTTCCACCTGTAAATATTTTGTACACTTTTAAAAAGGATACGCCAGTATCTATCGCCAATTGGCTTCTTGTGTCACCTTCTTACAAAAGACCACAAGTAAATTAACTTGCACTCGATTTTAACTTGAATTGTTGTATTTCAATAATTAAGGATTCAAAGGCCATTGTAGTATAGATATATAGAAATCTTTTCTCCCCTTTTATTTATTCTCTAATAGTAAGCAGTCTCCATTTTATTATCCTGATGTTGCTTGTGTATATATATAGATAAAGGTACACACCTTACCTAAAAATGAATAATGAGCCTTCCGCTATTCTCATACAAATTTGTTGAGACTATTCTTTTAATTTATACTGTTCGTTAACTAAAAATCACAATCCGATAAGATAGAAAAGATATAGATGATGGATACATCTACTTAACTTTTAACTCGTTCACTGAAGAGAATCAGCAAAATCATAACATAAATAAATAGAAATTATGTTAAATTTCATTACGATATTATTTTGCACAAAACATTGAAAATTCAAAATATTTCTCACATAGCCAAATTGTTTCATTAAGTATTTTGAAAACCTGAACTGTAAGCGTGTGTTGGGAGTACTGTAGCAATTGAATAAATTAAAAAAAAAATTTAGTTAAACTATGCGTTTTTCTGGCACTAAACTATAATTTTTTAAAGGTTTCATACACAGAAACTTTAGGCAATTCGCTTAATAAGTCTGGCAGGGACTTACCTTGGCGTTGGAGGCCGGGGTAGGGGCGGGCGCGGGAGGCGCAGGGGGCGCAGGTGGCACGACGGGAAGGGGGGGCCGCTCGATGTTGTTCTCCTTCAGAGTGTTCAAGAGAACAGTCCGCTCCGCCTGTCCACATCGTCGTAACATTAAACTACAACTGTACACTGTAACGTATTTTTTGGCACGTTTAAATAAATTCATATTAATTGGTAACAAATTTAAAATAAATTCTAAGTTATAACCGCCATCTACCGCATGACGGTATAACTACCTCAAGGTGTTGCGAACGGGCGCATGATTGTGGTCCCGACACACCATTATGAAGCGACATCTGTCGATGTCGGCTCGACGGGGAAGGTTTAGACCGATGCACAAACGATGAAACAATGGGATTGGTTAATTTTATTGTCGGCCATAGCGAGTGGTAGGACTTCCGGCCGAGCTATGGAGGGACGGTGGCAGCGGCCACGCGGTCTCTTGGCACCGGGCCTTTGAGAGAAGAGGAGCTCGAGGGACTTGACGATCCGCATTAGTGCTTCATTCATCACGCGGTCGTTTTGAATATTTTTATGGCTTCTTAGCCGGTAGGTCGCGGATATTTAGTATCCCCAGTCGACTGAAGAAGTATCTGGCAAGTGCCAGATCAATTAGAGAGAATCGGGCTATCCGCACACGTGCGTGAGATTTATCCTGCGGCTCCTGGGTCGGTCTCGCCTTCCTGCAGTCCAAGCCACCACTGGTGTGGACTATAGCTGCGCCGCAGTCGGAGGCGACGACATCCACGTGTCGACAGGTATCCCCTAACGACATCTCCCTTCGCCGAGCCACCAGGCCACGTGGCATCACTTCGGCGTGATCTGTGTGCTTATTGGTGTTTACAAGTGAGTGTTTAAGAGCATTCCCCGCCTTCAGCGAGGAAAATCAGGACAAATTATTTTCAAAATTGTTTTCCTTTTTTTTTGTGCATATTTTATTAGTAATTTAATTGTGTGTAAATTTTAGATTAAAGTGTTGTGTGATTGAACTTGGCTTTCCTTTGTCTAAGTCCACCCCCAAGTAGTTGGCACCCTAGAGAAATAACACAGGTCTCGTGTAGTGTCTACCCCTGAGTTTCAGTCGGTGAGTAACGGTTGGAACACCTGCGGAGCCCTAACGCCCCGCAGAGGTTTCGCGGTTACAACACTATTATAGCATTGAAATTGATTCAATTTTTTTTTAAATTAAAGATGGCTTTGCTCTTGGCCAGCATCTATCCGTGTAGGAAAGATGAGGCCGACGATGAAGCGAACTCACACAGAAGATGTCTATTCACTCGAACCTTGAAAATATTTGCGTTGTATGATCTCTCGGAAATACAGACGTCGATATAGAGTTCCAATCCTTAGCAGTACGCATTATAAGAGATGTTTTAAAGCACTTGGTCCGAATTAGAGGCATTTCGACAAGGTTCCTCACCTTGGTTAACAGCCATAAGTCTGCATGCCCGATAGAAGGGGAAGGCGGTATGATCTCATGCAGCTCCCGAGCACACTCCCCGAGGTACATCTTATAGAATACACACAGACAGGCAATTTTGCATCTATGTGCCAGGATCTGCAGCTTAGTTCTCATAAAACTTAGAAGTAACGGCCTGGCCACGGAAACGGGTGTTGCAATTCATGCGGCACGATAAATAGGCCACGGGCAGAGGCGTTTCCCGCCGCGACCAGTAAACACGGAAATGTCCAAGTATCTATCTTTATATTGCTTGAAAATTAGTAGTTTTTTGGTTGAAGATATTCACGATAATTTAAGTAAAACAAACATCAAAAGCACATCATAATCAAAATGAAATCATCTTCAGATACTGATTTCAATGATGAAAGTGAATTGATTAAGATCTAGGAAAATATTAAAGTTTCAAGATCGCCTGTAGATAATTTTTGTTTAGAATGTTCATTGAGTTGCATTGTTACATTTACTGGGTCTCATGTTTTCGGTATTTTTAAAATGTTAGAAACTATACACACTGACACACAGTTGCAGAGTACGTGGTTGTTATAGCATCTGTAGGGCAACGTTTTCAATTTGCACAACACTTTGGTGGGACTGAGTATAGGGCTATAATTTATCTCTTCTGTTTTTTTTTTAAGTTCTGTTTTTTTTTTAAATTCCTATGTTATATTTCGCACTAGAAGATAAAATATAAAAAGGTACTTCTAAAAATAGCAGCAACCTTTTAACAAAATTAATAATTATTATTATTAGAAACAAAATGTATAAGCGATAAAAGTTTTCTTGTTCAAAGATGATGTTGACACAGCGTACGGTCGTAAGAGCGGTAGTTACTTCAGGGCTAGAATCACGCTCATCCCGTAGGAGTAAAAATCCCACATAACCCTTCGCAATTTGCTCTTAAGTTATTTTTGATTTCCCTCTTCGTAATAAAACAATTAGAAAAAAGTGTAGTAGAAAAAGTAGTAGATAAGATGACGATGAAAATAACGTGAGATGGTGGTGAAATTGGTGTGTGATGAATGTGAGCATTAGTGATGAGTGATGACCGTGGCAAGTGACGGTTGTGTGGGTGGAGTACCTGCAGGGTGCGGCAGAGGCTCTGCATGTGATGCAGCTGCTTAGCGGCGTTGGCGGCGCGCTGTTCGCCCGCCTGCCGTTCCGAGCACATCTCCAACAAAGCGCTCTGCGACCGCTCCCACCGCCCCTTCCACGTCACCGACTCCTTCTCCAGCTTCTTTATCTTGCCAGACATCTGACACAACATCAACAGTTGTTACTTTCAATATAATTTTATTTAATTTTAGTTTTCATATTTCTTTTATCTATTGTTACTAATCGTTAAAACGTAGGCGCATAGTCATTGTAACACATGCAATTTGTATTGACCCATAAGCAGTCTGCCTATACGTTATACCACCTGCCTAGCGTCCGTAACCACCCTTCTTACAGAAGGCCCCCATTAAAAATAACTTCAGTGCACAAGTGAGGTTCGCTGGGCTAATTTCTTTATTATTTTATTTTATTTATTTATAATAGGTACACCAACAGAAAACACAACAATCTTATAATAATAAATTTCACATTCGGTCATAGTCTGATGTGAGTTCCAATTAAAGGTATACACAGCATTTACAAATTTATTATCGACCGTTAAGGTTTAGAGAATAAAATATAAGAGTACTCATACTAATATCTAAAGTTTTAAGTAAGAATAGTTACAGATTCAAAGCAGACAACGGAATTATCAACTTTATTTATCCCATCAAGATTAGCAGCACACACGCATTCTGCCTGCTTTTGCTTGTTATAGACAACGGTAGCCAGATATCATCGATAATAAGAATAAATTTTATTTATAACAAAGCTCAATTTGAATCTTCACACAAATACAAGAAATGTAAACCTGTACATCGTCGGCATATATGTGATATTTACAGAGTTGAATGCTACCTACTATATCAGCGAAGAAAATCATAAATAAAATAGGTCCCAAAACAGATCCCTGAGGCACCCTTCGTTCAAACAGTTATAATAAAATAGATAATAATAGATAATAATAGAACCAGACCCGCTCTGATTTTCCATAAGAGCAGACGGTGAGGTCAGGCACTTATTAAAAAATCAAAAACATTTATGGTCAAAAGAAAAAAATATAAAACAATAGTTTCGAATAAGAACATTAAACAAGAACAGAGTACTTATTGTATTATTGTCTATAGGAGTAGTCTCATATTTACCCTCTTCTATAGGTATATATATATAATATAAAAATCAATGTGTCACTATGGACTCCAAAACCACTCAACCGATCACCGTGAATTTTTGCATACAGGTTGCCAGGGCTGTCACACACATTACTATAAAATAAAACACAGCATTCATATACCTGTTCCATTTGCTCCTTGAATCCACCAAACAAGTTGTTACTCTTGGTCAAAGCCGACTGAAAGTCATCGTACTTCTCCATGTACACGTTCAACTCGCCCCTCAGAGCTTTCTCGATACTCTGCAGTTCTAATATTTTACTCTCACTCTGCACCAAGCTCTTCTTCAATTCCTCCATTTTCACCTTCATCACTTCCTTGTCCGCCTGGTGTTCCAGAATCGCCTTCTGTAGTCTTGCATCCGATAGCTGAGATTCTACAGCCATTTGCTTCGCCATTTTGTCGACCTGTAAATAGATAATTTCATACTTAACAAATTATAGGCATAAAGAAAGAAAGAAAGAATTTATTAAGTAAATTAGTCTTGACAAAATAAATATATATGTATATGGCCACTGGCGCTGGAGTCGTTTATAATCAGGGTTCGCAAAATATCCGATATTTGATATATCGCATATTATATATCAACAATAAGAAAAAAAAAACATATTTCTGTAAAGCCCTACGCACATTATGATCTTAACTCATCTTAGTGGCTATTTCTGTCTGCTAGAGTACCAGTATCACTTCGTCCATTGCTGAAATATTGTGATCGCCACGTGAACTAAAGCTCTCTACCTATACCTACCACGTTAAGGAACTGTACTACTTTTTTGATAGAGGCATTCTTCACAAGCCATTGTGTGGCTTCCTAGGATGTGACTGCGCTTGTGCATCAAGGGGCCACACACGCACAGGATATGCATTGGTGTTTCTTCTGCCTCATGGCAGAAGCGACACTCTCCCGTACTAGTAAGCCCCATTACTTTAAGGTGCCTATTGAGGCGGCAGTGCCCCGTTAGCGCCTACTAAGCGACATAGCCTGATTTGTTACATTCCGACTGTAGGCTTTAATGAGCGCTTTGGAATGGTTCAGCCCTGGCAAGTCAATCCAGCGTTTGTAAGATTTAATAAAGCACTTTCCATGTTGTCCAGCGAGCCAGGCTATTTGGTAGTCCGCACATAGGTTCAGAACCTATTAGTCTACCTTTTGCGCCTACACGAGTCAGTTCATCGGCAAATTCATTGCCTTCGATTCCCATATGGCCAGGTACCCATCTTAGGACCACTTTGTTCTTGCGCCCTAAGATATTTAAGTAGTCTACACAGTTTCGCATCAGCTTAGAGACTGTAGAGTCTGAGTCCAATGCTTGAAGTACAGCTTGAAGTATTACACGATTGACGTAGTTTCTTTGCAGGTTGATTTCCGAGCATTCTAAGATGGCGAAGACCTCTGCTTGGAAGATGCTGGCGTATTGTCCCAAGTTTACACTGGTCCTGTAATCCTGGTCACCGCCATACACTCCACAGCCTACGTCAGGTCCTGATTTGGACCCATCAGTATACCAAGAAAGTCTACCTTCCTCCAAGAGATCACATTACGATACTCCAGTCGTATACCAGTAACCGTACTGGTTCGCGAGTCGATGTTCGTATATCACGGGATTAAAAATGAATCAAATTTTATCAATTATAATTGCACAACACAACATTTTAACGTCTATCATGAGTGACTCTAGTGATGTAGGTGCACTTGCGGTCTTTCTATTTTATAGAAACAAAAAACGACTTCGATAAAAAAAACTGGACTCATCCTTACACTTATATTAACAGAAATATTAATTGCAGAGCTTTTGTCGCAGTCTGGAAGTTTTTAATTGTGCAAACATGGAAAATTTTCCTGCACAATTTAATATTTAGTTTTTGAAAAAACTTAAAAAGCTTAAAATAAAAAGCTACAAGACAGCGACAGCATATGTTTAACTTATATATTTAAGACTTATTATATAATAAAAAAAACTACTTTTTGTATAGTAAAAAAAATCGTTAGGTGATGCTTATTGGTCATATTATCAACATAATAATGAATCCTTATCAAAATCAGCAAGAAGATTATCGTCTCAAGTATTTAATACATGTGATTTTTGTTTTAACTGCATATGTTTTGGACGTATAGTTAAAGAGATAATACTATATATGATAATACTATATAAAAGATAAAAGTATAAGTATATATAACAGATAATACTATATAAAAGTTAACGCGCCGTGAAACCACAGAGGCAGTGCAAAGTCGAGATACGTACGCTACGACTGCGAGGTATGTAATTGATTTTTACTGATACCGAGAAACAATCGGAATTCTACGTGGGCGAAGCCGCGGGAACGGCTAGTTATTTATATTATTATATGGCACTTTCATATATACACTGAGAAAAATGGACACCATTTTGAAAATGTTGGTAGCAACGGCTGTGTTGCATAATATTGCAATTGAATTACAATATTGCAAATTGATCTGGAAGAAGAACCTCCGTTAGACCTCAATATCGGATTTGATATACCTGAAGTAGCAGAAATTTATGGCCAATAAGATTTTTCAGTGCGAACATCATTGGTTAATACTGTTTTTAGTTAATAGTTCAGTATCGTACGGTTTCGTTGATTTTCAAAATTAAATATTAACATTTTAATTCTAACATATTAATCAGCCATTTCAATTACTTGGTATGTATTTTACTGTTTTGGTTCATATTGACCAATATGTATTTAGAAGAGATAGATATTTACATGTGGAATATTGTTATAATTTCATTTAATTGCATTTACTTAAATAAATTCAGTTTTTATTTAAGTAAATGCAATTACTACACCAATATAAGTTCAAATTTTCTTAAGATATCTATCTTTTTAGAAAATTGATTGATATTTAAAAAAAAAATTTACTTGGGAATATTGTTATAATATCCTATTTTGTAAATAATACAAAGAAACATTTTCAATCAGTTTTTATTATAAATTACAAAATGCATTAATTTTTTAGTTTCATTTTTCTTTGATGCTCTTCTTTCATTATCTGCATTCTTAACTGATGCTCTTTTAAAATAAAAGCATGTTCTTTTTGCCTTAACCTTATTTCTTGATACACTTTTCTCCTTTCCAGCAATGCATTTTGGCTTTTTCTTTTGAAATACAATTGTTTATAATTTATTTGTTTGTATTTTCTTGGTTGGGCAGGTGTCACAACTGTAAACAAGTTAATTAATATGAAAAATAAAATTAAACATTCGACTGCAAAATTATAAGTCATTTATAAGCTTTTATTTGATAGCCATATTTTTTATGACTAAATATTTTTCTTATTCCCCCTCTTTTTTTTATTCGTAGATGCTATATTTTGAATTGAAATATTATACCCTATGTAAAATCCATCAAGCCGTTTGGGCTACAGAGCTTGCCAAAGAAATAGACCTTCCTTCTGGGGCAGTTAGGTAATAAGAAATAAAGTTAAATTTTATATTCTATCTTTTTGTTGGCGCAAGAAGACAGATTTAGTGCTCCATGGTCCAACATTGAACTGATATTTTGATGTTGAAAACAAAATTTACAAAGTTTCTTTCTGAATTTGTATGTTACCTTTTTTTATTCTTGAATTGTGTATATTTTTTCTTGTAGGGGTCGGTATTACATTTATTTTACTGGTTTGTTCTGGTTTACTCGAATCTAAAAAAAGAATATTAATCATTACACCAAGTTACCAAATACAGAAATAACAATAAACAAATATCAAAGCAATATTATTTTCAGATAAGTGGTAGTAATAACTACCATTATTTCCTTCACTTTGCTCAGTAAACAAATCTTTAGGCAGATTAGTAATTATTTCATCCTGCAGTGTTTCTGGAGACTCTTTAGTAAGATCTGTAAGAAAACATTGAAATTGTTAGTTTTCCATGGTGTTACAAGTAAATTACACGACAAAATAACTTTAAAAAAAAACCTCTAAAAAACACTGCTGCACTATCACAAGTATTGGGTAGAGGTGTGATTTCATCCTTTACTAAATTTTGAATTTTGTGATCATGGTCAGTCACAGGTGATAACCAACTACCACCTGCAGTTTTATTGTATTGTCCCTGCAAACAATAAGTATTTAGTCATTAGAATTGATAAAAGTTGTAATGAGACTCATACACACACACCCACACACACAAAGCCTTTATATATACATATCACACTGCAGAGAATTAAGCGTCCTGGTTACCTGTAAAGATGAGAGGGTGATAGGCTATACTCTACCAGCACCACGCATGCCCAGTGCGGATTTGTGGAGTTAGGTTAGTGAGCAATCTACTGTTTAGAAGTTTTCAAATTGCCCACCCTCAGATCCTGACATGATTTAACGACTACCATTATGTCTTAACATACTTTCTGAAGTGCTCTAACCTCGGTGGTCAGTTAGGACACATAGGCTTGCCACTCCACAAGCGCTTTTGAATTTCTTTTATGTTAAGATCGGCAGACGGTCCACTTGATGATAGGTGGCTATCGTCGCCTATAACACAAGCAACGCCAAAGCTGCAAGTGCGCTGCCGACTACAGTGGGATTAAGGATAAGGGATTAGGATGGGGATAGGGAAATGGGCTCTGGCATCTCTTACTCCCTCACTGAAACACAACAGCACACGTGCTGTTATTTCACGGTGGTCTTCTGTAAGGGAGTAGTTACTGCCGCAAGACCGACTGCCCAAATAACTGCGAAACGCAGTGTGCCCTGCCATTACTTTCCAAAACCAGACCAGAGCCAAATTTGAAAAGTTCATTTTTCAAAGTTGACCCTGCCGGGAATCGAATGCGGGAATCCTAGAACATAGCGTTAAGGCAAGCGCCCTAACCACTCGTCCAACGGGCTCGTCAAATGGTCGCTATTATGAAATTTAATATTTACCTTGTCCTTTTTTGCATGCTGAATAACTTCTTCCTCCGTAACATGGTGCTGTTTATATTCGCTTTTCTAAAAACGGAAAAATTGGATTAACATAACTATCATTGTACACTTTCTTTTTAATAGTAAACATAAACAACACGTGATACCTACATTGGGTTCAGCAAGGGCTTTTCGAGCCTTTTGTTTTTTATTATCAAACAATATTTTAAGCTGCCCTACTGAACGCACACCACTAGTTGCCACAGCATTGTATGCTGTACATATTTTCTCCCACGCTTCCTTTTTACGGGCCAAATATATGGCACTGTTCCTTTTGTCTTCTATGGATGGGTATCTGTAAAAGTATCAGGTTATGTGATACTTATCCAACATATTTTTGAGTTGTAACTATTTATTAAATTTTTTATAAATAATTTTATTTAAAAAAAATTTTTTTTTATTTAATTTTATATTTAAAAATATCGTAAGCAGTATAGGTACTCACTGTGCCACCAATTCCAAAAGTTTTTCGGTTTCTTGCGGAGTATAATTAGGGCCACGTTTCCTTTTCGAAAACATTTTCATTTATTGAAACACGGATCTAAATCAGATTTAGATCCGTGTATTGAAAACAATTCACGCAATAACGCAACAGGACGAAATAACATTAAATTAACTAATAAAATAATGGCAAGTCCAGGTTGTGAGACTGTTAGTTTTTTTAAACTGTCAAAATTTACAGTACAGAAATGTCAAATCGCGTTTTGTTTGTCTTGAAGCACTTATTTTTATTGATAACCAACCAAACGCAACCGTACGCTTTCATTACGAGTCCATTAGTAAATGAAAACCTACCATTGATTGAGCTAATGAACGTTCCTGCAATATCCATTAACTTAATGGTGACATTATATTTAATTAGGCATTAGAAAATGTCGCGTTTAATGACTGCAATAATGAATGCGTTAATGTTTTTCTTGCAACTGACTGTTAGACATAAGAATATAATGGCTGTATGAAACCTTACTAATTAAATAATAAAAACATTTCTCCACATAGTTCGCACAAAGAACTTAGTGGTGAGACGTATTTACTCGAATAGGTTTTTGTGTGTGTGGACGCGTAAGTACTCGATTCCGGCCTCGCGTCTTTTAGCGTATCGAGTACTATCGAGTATTTAGGTGAACTCGACTCGATTCCTCTACCGTGCCGTAGCGTTGGAAACGAACGTTCGGAATAGTTCGGGCACGTTCGGGTCAGTGCCCGATGATACGCGGCGGGGAGTGACGAGTGGGACAAGGACAGTTGATAATTTTGTTTGATTTTGTTGTTGAAAAACGAAAGAAAGTACGTTGCAATTTGTTTGCGTTCGTGTTCGCGTAGGTAATTTTAATATTTTTGTGTTGTAAATAGGCTGTGAAACTTAGTTAAGTCCTCAAACAAACAAAATGACTAGTTGTGTAAATAATTTAAATTAAACATAAAAAAAAAAAAACAAAAAAATATTCTTGTAAATAATCAAATTAAAAAAATACATTAAACATTTATAAATATAAACAATTAAATACTACAAAATAAAATATTGTTTTAAACCTTAGTTTTAAACAGCTGACAGTCGTAAGCCTTTAGAAAGTATTAAGGGAAATTCTTAATCGAAATCGGCCCTTTTCAGTACTCTTAGTACTAATAATCCCGGGATAGATCAGAAGTACTAGAACTAGAAAATGCTCAAAACGCGGTAAAATACGTTTTACTTTGTTGCAACATATGCAGACAAACTCCAACTCACTAAAAACTCGTTACTCGATTACACTACACGGACTCGGACTCTGACTCTATTTGCGCAACGCTTACTTATTTTCTTATACGTACGCATTACACAAATTCTGTTCCAAAAGTCGCGTACTCGAAAGTACTCTTGGAACTAGTCTTTGGATCTAGTCTTTTCGTGGACTCGTACTCGGAAGACTCAGTACGCATTTTGCCTAGTACGTCTCATCTCTAAAACCCATTTGTTGGCAATAAATTCATGTTAACTATCTTACCCAAATGTTTCAAGAACTGACCAAAAAGAGTTTAAAGAAAAAATATTGTAGTGCCTTTTAGTTCTTAGCTTTTGATAAAAATCTAACCCATTAAACTATCTTTTTCATTTTTTGTATCTATTTCAAACATCCCTTACTATCCACTTATCCTCATGTCAAATAGGTCATAGTCCGGGAGCCGGTGACAGCAAAACTGCACTTATACGGATTTCAATATTTTTTATATAAATTAATAGCATTTAACCATAGGTACAAAATGGGCTAAGTGTGCCAGGGTTTGGCCTGGCAGAAATATTTTTTATAAATTTTTACATTTCCAATAATCATAAGTACTTTGCACTTTCATGGAAATTCATTTCTTAAAGGCCATTTTATGTCTAATAATGTCTATTTTCAGGAAAATTTGGTGTGCCAGCTCTCATCGTGGCAGAAAAGTCTGTCACACTGATTTTTAATTCACAAAATCAATTATATTTTACCCTTATCGCGGAATTACTTTTTTTTATTTCTTCGTTTTCACTCCTATTTTCTAAATATCTTGGTCTGACAGCTTAAAACTTGACAAAAATATCTCTCACACCAGTTTATACAACAACTTTAACCCTCAAACATAATTAATATGGAGTGTATGTCAATGTTTTTCGGAGCAACTGCTTACTATCATAATCTTTTGTTTTTAATTTTATTTTATGATAGAGTTAAATAAAATGGAATTATTTTTTTTTATTAGGAATTTATTTATGGAAGGAATTAATAAATTCATGCAAGAAATGAAAGTTTCGGGCATTTGATTGATTCAAATGTTTTGCTGGAAACTATTTATTTATAGAAATCAGCATTTTATTTATTCAGAATATTTTTCATATCAATACATCAATTATTACATCCCGAGAAATAACATATTTAAAAAATGAAGGTCATACGATTAAGCTACTTACAAACACTAGATATATTATAATTGGGAAAAATTTTACTTACAACATTTTTTATATCGATAGACTAAATATTACATTATGCAGAAATGACATATTTAAGAGATGGTCATACTATAAAGATACTTACAAAAATTAGATACAATATATATTATAATTGGACAAAAATTTAGTTCTTTTTTTTCTTTTTCAGTTTCTCTTCATTTTCGAATGGAATAATTTTTTTTTCATTCACTGCACAAGAATTATCACAAACAAAACACTTCATCTTGAAGTAATGATAAAAAAGAAAATTAAAACGTTTAAAAAACCGATATTTTTCAAATGATTAATAGACAAACTACACTGATCGAAACGTTGCAATAATGATAATCTTGTGATACTAATAAAAAATTCAACAACGATTAAAATTGTTCAAACTATTATTTTTTTCAAAATAAAGAATAGACAAACACACAGATCGAAACGTTGTAACGTTCAACAAGAATCAGAGCAACTGACTGAAGGGACAAAATGACCTGGACGTCTTCAAGGCGTTTAGGGTAACTCAGGTACAATATATTATGCATTTTGTACAGTTAGAATATTTCAATCCCAAAATGATTGAAATTAGAAAAAGAAAGAATCATAGAAGGTGGTCAGTTAATTTCAATTCTCTCGCTTTCTCTCATGAGAATTATCGTTGCAATACGTAGAGTCAGAATGTCTCTACCACTGCCTCATTGCATTTTACACTTGAGTATAATGTGTGTCGAAAATTAAAAACAAAAAATTATGATAGTAGCTTAATCGTATGACCTTCATTTTTTAAATATGTTATTTCTCGGGATGTAATAATTGATGTATTGATATGAAAAATATTCTGAATAAATAAAATGCTGAATTCTATAAATAAATAGTTTCCAGCAAAACATTTGAATCAATCAAATGCCCGAAACTTTCATTTCTTGCATGAATTTATTAATTCCTTCCATAAATAAATTCCTAATAAAAAAAATAATTCCATTTTATTTAACTCTATCATAAAATAAAATTAAAAACAAAAGATTATGATAGTAAGCAGTTGCTCCGAAAAACATTGACATGCACTCCATATTAATTATGTTTGAGGGTTAAAGTTGTTGTATAAACTGGTGTGAGAGATATTTTTGTCAAGTTTTAAGCTGTCAGACCAAGATATTTAGAAAATAGGAGTGAAAACGAAGAAATAAAAAAAAAGTAGTTCCGCGATAAGGGTAAAATATAATTGATTTTGTGAATTAAAAATCAGTGTGACAGACTTTTCTGCCACGATGAGAGCTGGCACACCAAATTTTCCTGAAAATAGACATTATTAGGCATAAAATGGCCTTTAAGAAATGACATGAAAGTGCAAAGTACTTATGATTATTGGAAATGTAAAAATTTATAAAAAATATTTCTGCCAGGCCAAACCCTGGCACACTTAGCCCATTTTGTACCTATGGTTAAATGCTATTAATTTATATAAAAAATATTGAAATCCGTGTGTGGTATATCTTTCAATATTGTCGGCTCTTAGACGCGCGTGCCCTCTCACTACCGCCGCTCACAGTTGACTAACTGCTTGTTGCGACCGCACGTGCGCTAGAGATGACACAATGCTTCCCTCTCCTTTACTCACATACACTACATCTCTTCTTTATTTTATTATTTTTGTTTAGTGAAACAATTTACAGATTCTTACTTCATCAATTTATTATCACTATACTTCTGATTACATGATTGAGAATCAACTATAATTATTCAACTATTCAACAATTTATTTTCAACTATCAATAATTTCAACTATCAATATAATTTCATTTTTATAATCAACTATATATTTTAATTTTGGTCTTCTACCTCCTGCTCATCTTCAATCTCCTTTTCTGAACTTCCTTCTACTGCCATTTCTAAATTCTGTCCAATGATTTTTTTGTTCACAGATTTCCATTCTCCTTCCACCTTTTTTAAATGTAATATATTCCGTCTTAACTGCTGTCCTGTTTCGTCGTTCTGTACTTCCACATCTCCCCCGTTTTTTGACTTAACCGTGTGCGTGACTGCATCAAAATTAGGACTAAGTTTATTCGTTTTGTTAGCATTCTTAACATACACTTTGTCTCCCACTTCTATGCCGACATCACGTGCTCTCCGTCTTTTGTCTGTATACTCTCTCCCCTTTTCTTTTTGTTCTTTGTCTTTATCTCTAACATCCATGTCTCCAAAATTTTGTTCTGCAATTTCTATCATCGGAATCTTGTCTCTAAATTTCCTTTGAAAGAATAGCTCTGCCGGTGTTTTCCCAGTCACACTATGTGGGGTGCTATTGTACATTGTCAAATACTCCGTCAATGCTTCTTTCCAGCTTTTCCTCTCTACTTGGCATATTTTTAGACGTTTAATGATATCCCTGTTCTGTCGCTCCACCTCTCCATTCTGTTGCGGCCAGTAAGGTATTGAATTAAATAGTTTGATATCATTTTCCTGGCAATAAGTCTTGAAATCTGCGCTAATAAATTGTTTACCGTTATCGGAAGTTATGGAAACCGGATGTCCTAAACGACTAAAAATCTCTTTAAGTAAACGAATCATTTCCTTACTGCTTATGTCTCGACATGCTTTGATTTCCTTGTACCTAGAATAGTAATCAATAACAACCAAAAGGTAATCACCACTTGGTAATGGACCTAAAAGATCTATAGCGATATCAATCCAGGATTGGGTAGGTAATTCTCTCCTCTTGAGCGGGTGTGGTGGATTTGGTGCCGATACCAGTGTGCACCCTTTACAGGACCGTACTAAATTCTCCACATCCTTGTCATAGTTAGGCCACCAAACCTTCGCTCTAAGTCTCAACTTCATCGCGACCATTCCAGGATGGCCCTCGTGAGCAGCATCTAATACAAGGCGTCGCAATTGTGTCGGGATAACTATTTTGGTGCCTCTTAGTAATATGTCACCAAAGAAACATAGCTCGTTCTCAAATAGCTTATAACCTTTTACTGCGTCATCCCATTTTTTGTTAAATACGCCCTGTTTCACTTTTTGTATGGCAGTATCAGTCTTTGAATGTTCTTCAATATCTTTTAGTGATACGGCTATTGGTCTAGCATGGTCAATAATATCCTGGACGTAGTCTCTGTGCTGAGTTGTATCGTGGTTAAAAGTACATAATCTAGACAAGGGATCGGCTATATTATTTTTTCCAGGGCGATAAATGACGTTATATCTATAAGATTGAAGCCTTAATATCCAACGCTCAATCCGTGCGCAGGGTTTGGACTTCGGGCCGAATATAACCTCAAGAGGTTTATGGTCAGTAATTAAGTCGAATTCCTTGCCATAGAGAAACATGTGAAAGTGCTCCACAGCCCACACTAGTGCCAAAGCCTCCTTTTCAGTTTGGCAATACCGACGTTCACAATCACTGAGAGTTTTGTTTCCAAACCCAATAATGCGTGGACCACTTTCATTTGTCTGTACTAAGATTGCTCCGAGTCCAACCGGGCTTGCATCTGCAAATACCATCGTTTTATCGTCTACGTTGTAGTATCCCAAATTTGGTATGTCACTCAATGCAGCCTTTAAAGAACAAAAGGCTGTTTGTTGACTCTTCCCCCAAGAATCCCTAATATCAGCATTTCTGGCTGATTTTCGACGAAGCAATTGCTTCAATGGTTCTGTGACGGTGGCCATATTAGGAATCCATTTCCCAATATAGTTAATAAGCCCTAGAAAACTTTGTAGTTCCGAAATGTTTATCGGGGTCCTAAAATCTTTTATCGCCGTTACATATTTGTCTAGTGGTCGAATTCCTTGATCTGACAGCTCATGTCCTAGGAATTGGACTTTGGTTGTTCCGTAGATACATTTATCTTCTCTTAACATGATGTCATTCTTCCTTAATGTTTCTATTACTTTTTGCAACCGTTTGTCATGTTCTTGATTGTCCTTCCCATATACCAAGATGTCGTCAATAAAATTGACTACCCCTTCGCATTCAATTAACACCCTTTCAAGTGTTTTCTGGAACATTTCCGGCGCACAAGTGATTCCAAACATCAACCTCTTAAAACGATATAATCCTTTACCCGATATGAATGTAGTAATATGTCTTGAGTTGGGTACCAGCTCCAATTGATGAAACGCGTCCTTTATATCTAATTTACTAAACATTTTAGCATTTTGGATCTTTGGTAGTAGCTGTTCCATCGTTGGTAGTGGGTGATTTTCTCGCTTGATGGCCAAGTTTGCACGCCTCATATCAATACAGAGACGAACATCCCCATCCGCTTTCAAAATCGGCACTACTGGCGATATCCATTCAGACGGTCCTTCTACTTTTTCTATTATATCCTTTTGAAGTAGTTCGTCTATTTTCGAATTAATTTTTTCTTCCAGTGGAATCGGTATTCGTCTGTAAGGTTGTGCGACCGGTTTTACCTCAGTATTAATTGGTATTTGTATTTGAATGTTTTTGAATTTAGGGAACGGTGTCTCAACTTGATTTATGTCTAATCCGAGTTTTAGTACGCCTAATGCTATTGCCGTCGTTTTACCTAATAAATTGCGTGTCCCTTTGTCTATTACGTAAAAGGTGGCGTTATGCGTTTTTGATCCCACACGGATATCTGCATTAAAAGACGTTAATAACTTGAGAGGGATTTCACTTCCATAAGCAACAAATGTTTTTCCTGGGTTTTTTACTTCTTTTCCTGTCTTCAAAATTCCTTGCTTAATCTCTAACCATGTCTTGTCTGTTATTAAGTTATGTTGACATCCTGAATCAATCAACATCTCTACTTGCGTTCCCCCTACTAAACAAGCGAGTGTATCATTATGGAGAACATTAAAAACGTAATCGATTTTATCTTCTATCGCGTTCGCCTGCTTCATATCTTCAACTCTTTGACTCGACTTCTTTGATCTTTTCGCATCTACGCTCCTTTCCGCTTTGCTATCTCCATTGCTTCGTTTTAGGCCTGTTCCTCTGCACTGAGCTTGAAAATGCCCCACCTTTTTGCATTTGTTACATATTTTACCTTTAGCTGGGCACTTTGCATCATAAGCTAGGTGATTCCAGCTTCCACATCGAAAGCACGCCTTTTTTCTATTTATGAATGTTGTCTTTTCCTTCACTTGTGTATCAATTTTGTTAACAGTTTGATCTCTTCCTTTATGACTGAAATCACCTAATTGACGTTCCACCACCTCTAAAGTGTTTGCTTCCGTTATTACTTCAGTCAAGGTAATTTTTTCACCTGCGCGAAGTACTTTCTTCCTGAGTTCTTCCGATAAACACTTTTCAATGATCTGATCAATCAAACTGTCATCCACGTCCGTAAATTGACATTTCAAAGCTTGTTGTCTTAGCCGAACTAAATATTTTTCAAATTTCTCGTTTTCTTCTTGTTTAATTTGTCTGAATAGGTGTCTCTCATACCGTTTATTTTGTTTGGGTGCAAAATATTCATCTAATTTCTTTATTGCTACTTCAAATACATCTTCGTCAACATCATCTCCTTCTATCGCCTTGACATAGCCACCCGGTATATTAAAAAGTATTTCTTGGAGTTCTTGTCCTCCCCAATGCAACAAACTTGCGCGTTTTTTTGAACTGGTATTAACATCGGCAGCTTCCAGGTAAATATATAAACTCCTTTTCCAACGTTCCCATCTAGCTCCAACAGATCCTGCTTCACCATCGCACTCAAATTTTTCTAAGGTAAGACTTGACATTTAATCTGTGAACAATGAAACAAATAAAGAATGTCTAACTTAGGTCACCAAATGGGCATCATCCTTTTAACAACCTGATACATTCATTATTTATTTTTACAACCTTCCTTAAAACATCATGGTGTTTTTTTTTTTTTTTTTTTTTTTTAATTTTTTATTTAAACTAAAATATAGAACAAAATAAAATATAGAAGTTAAATTAAATTTAAACTAACAATGTTGAATGAGTTATCTTCAAACTTCAGTAAACGGGCGTTACCCGTATACACAACTTCATGTTATGGGCGTCACCCGTATAAAACTTCCATGTATCAACCTCTGACATACCTACGTCGCATCGCATCATGTACTTACAGGCATCACCTGTGCTAATTTACATTACGAAATCCTTACAGGCATCACCTGTTTTCAGACTACCAGGCATCATCTGGTGACATCTCAGCTTAAACGGACGTCACTCGTTCGTGTCCAACTCATCACGCTGATCTTGTACATAATTACACTAGGACTTATGTAACAGGCGCCACCTGTGATTTAGTCCATACAGGACAAGACTCGTGTTCCCCTTTGTGCAAACATCATTACTTAATACAATGATAAACATTTGTCTAGACGAGTACTAGATAACGAAGTTAATCATGCAACTCAACAAGATGTACGCATTTTGTAAATGTTATATTATAGCTGAACTCGACCATGGTTCGCCACGGCGCGGCGGCGGCGTGCGCGCGGAGCACACAGCACCGGATACCGCCTACATATATAACACTATTGATCGCAGCGTGATGTCAGACAGCCCATAACCCTCCTCGACAAATGGACCATTCAACACAAAAAATATTTTTTCAATTCGGACCAGCAGTTCCCTAAAATTAGCGCGCTCAACCAACCAACCAAACAAACAAACTCTTCAGCTTTATTTACTAGTAGTATACGTATATATTTGTAATCTGAAAAATATTTATAGTGCCCAATTCTAACTGACCGGGGGTTGGAGTTCAGAGGCAAAAATTCTAAATATAACTTTTAAATTGTAAATTTATTCGTTAATCGTATGGCATTAAACAAATCATGCATAAACGACCCCCATAAGTAGGCATATAGCATCAACAAAACAAAACATCCCGCGGTCGTCTCACATCATGGGTGACCAGATACGTAAGTATAATAACTAGATGAATAGAACGATGTTTGCTTCATCGTACTTGTACTGTAAATTTTAATTAGTTTAAACATTCTTAGTCTCAAAACTCCGCACACTATTTCTCCACACCGTACTATTTCCGCACACTTTTTTTTTTTTTTCATGAATGTAATTTTAATAATAATTACTCACGGTAGTCCTGTTAAACCTCGTCGCCAAAATGTGGTATATCTTTCAATATTGTCGGCTCTTAGACGCGCGTGCCCTCTCACTACCGCCGCTCACAGTTGACTAACTGCTTGTTGCGACCGCACGTGCGCTAGAGATGACACAATGCTTCCCTCTCCTTTACTCACATACACTACACCGTGTAAGTGCAGTTTTACTGTCACCGGCTCCCCGCCTATCAGGAATTATGATAGTTTGAATTGACATGCACTGCGCTCACATAACGCGGTTACGGTGGATATTTCATCCTGCTCACAATAAACAAGTTTGTGTTGACATTCAACAACGCGCTTATAAAGGGATCAGTTGACCACATTTTATTAAAATAATAATAATGGGTATAGATTCGCGAGTTTATTACAAACCCATGTTGACAACAATTTTAAAAGCCCCTTAAAGGAATATGGAATCTTTGGCAATCATCCAAATAAGCTGCTACAATTAACCGATGTCTTAGCTCTTACTACTTCTAAATATTTTTGCTAATTAACTGTATCTTTTCACTAAGATGTGTTCATAAATTCCCTCTCTATTATTTTGCTGTAAATATTTACTTTTTGATGGAACCCAACTAAGATTCTTCAAAAACAATAATGTTCGGGACAGCCTACAGTTCGTGCAAAACAATTGTGTTTGTGTAAAGTGTTCGAAGAGAAATGGGACCAACGCAGTGAATGTTGGCCCATATAAACGTGGCTAGTGAGAGAAACATTGATAGAAAAGTGAGAGTGACACTAATAGCAGGCCTCCGTCACTCGCCTATACCTACCGCGATAAGCACCTACAGCGCGCGGTACCTTGAAGGTACAAATCAGTCGAGGCCGCTCCGCGCTTGTTTGTACTCGCGTACGTCGATCATTTATTGCTCCAACAGCACTGTACTATAAACGCTACTGTTCTTTATAATGAGGAATCGTAATAATTGCTGCGTGGACGGCTGTCGCAATAAACAGAAGGATTTAAAGTTTTCTTTTTTTACTTTACCGAAAGATCCTGAAAAGTAAGAAATATTTATTTCTTTTTTATTTTACTCGTAATTTTTTATGAGTATTTTTGATACTATAGGTAGGAAGGCGTGTACTTACAATACTCTTTTCGTGGGTAATTCGCTCAAATTTCTTCTTCATTCTTTTTTTAGCAAATTATAAAATAACAAAAAATTGTTAAATAAATTTAACAATAATAAATAAATATCTATATTGGATAATTGGGCGCGACATATTATTGGCTAAATTATATTTTATTTCTACCCTCTAATATATTAACTCTTAAGGCATAATATAATTCGCATTAATACATTTTAACGAAATAAATCGTAATTGAAAAAACTTAAAACTCTTCTAGCAGATATAAAAGCTTCAAATTTAGAACACAATTAGTGTTTAGTGTATAAATCAAGGAAAAACTAAAATATTTTGCATTTTCGGTCCAGTTTTCTAGATACACCAGCTGCATAAATAAGTTTGTAATCCCATATAAATATATAGGATTACAAAGTTATTTATGCAGTTGATGTATGTAGCAAACTGGCCCGAAATTGTAAATTGTATATATATATATATAGGATTATTATATGTATAAATATATAGAATTAAAGAAGTAGAAGGTACCAGAAAGGAAAAAAGTAGGACTATCTACAAAAAGAAATGAGATGCCATCATACGAACCTTTTTTAAAAGATATTAAGATGCATGTTAACCAAATAAATAATAATACCTAATGAACCTTTTTTTATGTGTCGGATGTTACAAATAGAAATGCACGTAAAATTATGTTGTTATTTATTTTACTTTGCTTGTACAACCCTGACGCTTGGGCTGTGGTGTAGGTAAATTCTGAACACAAAGAAATTGCGCTCTTGTGAGCGTAGTAGTAAGGTGCGATTTCGAATGCACCAGGTGCGTTGGATATTTTGTAGGCTATTAAAATGGCGGCTTTCTTCGAGATCAAAGGAGTGCAACTTCTGTACGTCTAGTACTAGTATATATTCTGTGCTAATAGTTCATTATTGTTATCGTTCGGGCGGCCGTGTCACACTTGTTCGCTATTGGCGCATATTGTTTGGCGCTTGGCACGGTCGCCCCTATTTGACTAACTATAAGTGAAAATTGTATATAAACTGACCACTTTTTCAATAAAATTGTCTATGCTTCACCACATGACCTGGTAACTAGTACAAACTTGTTCTTGGAACCTTACCCACTCTCTTCGGCCTAACAACCGAATCGGCTAGACCAACGATGCTTCTTCACGAGAGCGTTGCCCACTAACAGGTACACACACAGCTGTACCCATAGCCCACATGTACGGGAGCTTACAGGCCCGTACAAATAAAAATTATAAATATTCACATTATATGGCAATTTTATAATATTTTTGACAACACGTTAGAAGAAAAGGTGAAAATTATTTATGTACTAGATGATAATGTGACTCATAATATGTACACATGTAGGTACAAAATGTAGGTATATATTTCTGTAGTTATCGGTTCTCAAGGAATATTAAAGGCAAAGCGGCGTAGATTTCGCTCAATGTTTGCGGCAAGACGTTTCGTTTTACACAGTCACATGAGTCACAGTTCTTTGTAATGGACACTTTGTTTTTAAAATGAATGGTGCGACGACGTATTAGGCGTATTGTGCGCTAGTATGAATGAAACGAAACGTTTATTAATTACTCAAGATGTCACAGGTGTCAATGAGTGACGTTTCGCTAGAGTGGTCAGTATGGCGACTGCGATTTGTCTGTCAGCACCATTAAGCTAGGGACAAACTGAGCCCACGTACGCAACGTATGCAAGGCAACGTGGGAGAGATGGTGTGCACACTTGTCCCACGTATACGACGTATACATCAGACGCTGTTGTAATTTTTTCAGGTGTACAATGTTTTCTGAGTCTGACAGTGAGTTTGAGGACGATTTACTACGTTTGTTATTTTTAAATGTATATTTCCGAGCCAAAAGAACAAAAAAAAAAGAGTTAAGAAGAGAAGATATTGATTGGGTTCATGAGATAAATATTCAATGCATTTAATATTATAAATGGCTTCATATCGCCTAACCAAATCAATTAGTTGTTCATCTCCCATTTTAAGCGAAAGAACGCTATACGTTCAATCCGTGTCTGACGCGCTGCGAACGTAATATCTAGAAACACACTCACACTAGTCGTACGCGTGGGATAGCGTATGACATCCCCTCCACGTTCCCACGCCGATCTGGCTCGACAAGTCGCACGTTGCATGGGACGCGTGTGACAGCGTTGCGTATGACAAGTGTGTTTCTATGTAATATATTTTCATACAAATTTAGTACTTCAGATCTTATAATGCGTTGCATACGTTGCGTACGTGGGCTCAGTTTGTCCCTAGCTTTAGAATTTAACAAAATACTTGACAATCCGAATTTTGCGGATATATGTTGTCAACTCGAAATCTTTATTTTTTTATGTTTTATTATTCAGGTAAGGTTTCAATCGAGTCTACCGTACCCCTTGACGAAATTATTAATATGGATTAGTGTTTTCAAATATATAAAATTTGTATATTTTCGAGCGCAAATTGCAAAAAAAAATCAATAGAATTAGAAAAAGGTTGCTAATATTTGATTTAAGTATAGCCACTTGAGAACTGTTAAAAAATAACAAAAATGCTGGTAAACAAATAATAATGTAATATTCACCTGTTGCTCCCTCACTTGGTACTGCTGCATGACTCCTTTAAACTTTTCAGTCATGATCACATTGTCATCTCTTAACTTTGCATTCTTCTCGTTATTCTGTTGCAGCATCACGGTAATCTCTGACAAGGTGCTCTGAAACTTGGCCTGGGTCTCTTTCCTTTTCTCGTCTTCTTCGCGGATTCTTAACAGAGACTCTTCCTGAAATCAAACTTATGAGTTAGTAGATAATAAAAAAACAATAACGATAATTGTGTGGTGGACTAGATTAAAACCTATGAACTGTCACAACCGGCCCGGGGACTGAAGGATGCTTACATAAGAGTAACTATGCATATACGAGTATATATGCTGTGATAGCCTAGTGAGAACACTCGGCTACCGTTTTTCAACCCTTTTGTGTGTTTGGTATGTTTGATAACATAAAATATCACAATTTATCATAATATCATTACAGTTATGATCATCATCAAAGATTCAAATCAATTACGATAATATTTTACAAAACATAACAAGCATCCATGATATACCTATTGTACGATTTTTTAACAATCTTGGCTATTTATGATAATTGTGAAGATTGGGCTCATGCAATTTTTCTCAAAGTTCCAATTGATGGCCAATTTCCAGACCTGTACAGGCCCAGGCTTGTATGAGAAATAGGTGTTCTTATAAAGCCTTAGAAGACTTATAAAGTCTGTTCTAGATCATGCATACCTTGATAGCCTTATTCTGTTTTTGAAGTTCGCGGCAAAGATTTTCCAGCTTGGATTTCACAAGAATGGTCTTGTTGAATTCAAGCTGGAGCTGCTCCTTCTCCTTCAACAACAGAGCATATCGCTTGTCAGACTGTTTGACATACATATGAAGTTTTTTATTGTCATCTGTCATTTGTACATATTTTCTGCACACAAACAACAGCTTCTCCTCAGATGTTTGTGCAGAATTGAGAGTCTTCATAAACTGTTCGACGATTTTGTCATCTCTTTTAGATCTCTCATCTTTTTTGGGCTTCTTTTGTGGTTGTGCAGCAGCTGAAGCTTCATTTTCCTACAATATATAAATGATAAATTCTATAAATATACTGAAACTGGGTGAATTTGTAGTCATTATCAATTTTTATTCAGATCCAGTCTACCTTAGACCACATGATTTTTCCCCTATCTTTTACATTATTACTTACTAAACAAACAAATAACGAGACCATTACAGTACTTGCCTTAACGCTGTGTCTCAGGGGTCCCAGGTTCGATTCCTGACAGTTAAAAATGAAGTTTTCAAAGTTGACTTTAGTCTGAGATTTGGAATGTAGTGGCAGTTTCGCAATCATTTGAGCAACACTCCACCCTTATAGAAGACCATTGTGAAATAACAGCATGTGTTCTGTTGTGTTTCAGTGAGTGAGTAAGGAATGGCAGAACCTTATCCTTAATCCTTCTATCGTCAGCAATGCATTTGCAACACCTGTGGCGTTGCTTGTGTTATAGGCGATGGTAGCAACCTTCCATCAAGTGGGCCATCAGCCTGTCGACCTTAATTATTTGTTTTCTAGTATTCAATGTAAATAATGGCATCCCATGCCACCATTGATTTGGTTTTCCTTTACACATAAAACCTATACATCAAACACAAGTAACAAGACACTCTGAAGTCACAATTTGAAAATGGCCTCTCTACTTTTAACTAATGATTGTAATAATTTGGTTAGAATGCAACCAAATTATTGCAATCATTTTTTATGATATAGTGTTTGTCATTCAAGATTCTATCAAGATTTATATTCTTACTAGAAGTGAGACTGGTGGAAGTTTGTATTTCTTGAATTTTTCTTTTTAAAAAAAGACTTATGGACTATGGAAATGTAAAAATGTTTGTGAAGGGTCTTATAGGAAATTAATCATACCATAGATAAAATACTACTTAACCAGTATAGATGGTCAACCTCCATATAACGATCTGAAGCCAATTTCATATTGGGAATTCCACTCCCTAGATGTCACTAAGAGTCTCGAATTTAACATTAATGTGTATTTTGTTAAAAATTATAACCAACAAATTCAATCACGCAGTTATAGTTCCTTATTATCGTGGTAATAACTAGAGGGCGACGTTGCTGAGAGGTACTTTTATCATTAATCTGTGACTTTTATGTATGATATTATTGCCCTATTTTTTAGAACAGAACCTATACCGTTCATACGGCCCTTTTATCGCTGTTCGTGCCCACTTCTTTTATATTTTAAATAAATTTTAGTAGTGCCATCTCTTGTACACGAGAATTGACTGAATGGTCGACTGCAGCGACTCTAGCGGATTTTTAATGACAACAAATAAGCGACAAACTACACAGGCGGCATCTAGATATAAGCGAAATTGGATAGGGTACGGATTCAATGTACGTGAGTGACCATCTATACTGGTTAAGTAGTATTTTATCTATGATCATACTCATACTCTTCATATTTCTGGAATCTGTTTAAATCTTCAATATGTCAATAAAACTGCTGTATACTCCATTACATTTATGTGCACATAAGTAAACATTTATTTATAAAAACAAATTTAATTTGTAAAAACAACCAACAACATTTTTCCTCACATTTTCATCTTATTTTTCTATCTATATATATAAAACTGAATCCCTATTTCCCTTGGTCACGGCATCACGCGTGAACGGGTAGACCGATTTTAATTCGGTTTTCACTAATGGAAAGAGGAATAAACAGGGAATGTTTTAGTATATAAAAATTGCACCACGGGCGAAGCCGGGGCGGGCCGCTAGTTACATATAATATTTTATCAATTTCTTGTCTTCTAATGTCATTACCTTTCCAAATCTAAAAACATTGTAAATTAGATATTTCTTTTTTCATAGATAATAAGAATAAGAATTCATAGGAGAATCTCCTATGAATCCTCAAAGCAATCATATCTATCAGTATTAAGAAATCCAGTAATAAAATTGCACATTATTTAAAAGGTAAAACGAATTTGGCAACAAAACCTCCTATCCTATTCCTATACCATAAAGGAAGAAAGCACGTGAAGCACCTTCTCACCAGAAATATCATAAATATTTTGAATTTTGGCAATTTGCCAAATCAACTTTTAGGTTACCAATTTTACCTATTTAAGTTATTTGAAAATAAAAATACATGCATTTGTTGTAATTTCAAAAGTTCTTATTAATATATAGTATAAAATATAATTTCAAAATTCATTTGCTTCGCGTAAAAAGTGAAACTGGTATTTACCGACATTCGATAGCGAATTCTATTTATAAATCTTTAGTAAAAATACATGGTATAAACTTACATTCATGTTTTTATCTGATATATTATTTTCTTTGGGAGAATCATCAGTAGTTACTTCCATTGTACCAGTGTTTTTCTCACAAAATGTTTTGCGCTGAAATATTTCATTCAACAAACAAAATTAGCATAAAACCAAAATGCCAAAAACCGACACCGACAAATTATAACCACAGAGGCCACAACACAACTCCTTGTGATGTGAATATATATATAGTGTTCTGTGGACCACAATGGACACAGAGAAATCATTTCATGGTTAATTTCTGTTTCTGAAACCGCCTGTCTTCCACAAACTAAATAGTAGATTAGTTATTTTTCTATGTAGTAGATAGTATACTAACTGTCCGAGGGCCTTAGACAAAGTAACATTTTAAAAACGATAACGAAGTTCGCAAGAATAAAATGTAGGTATGGGATGTATCACGTGATTTAGCGACGGCATATGTCAATCCCATACATTTTATTGTTTTCGAACTTTGTTATCGTTTCTAAAATGTTACGTTGTCTAAGGCTCAGATTAATCACAACTAGATGGAATGAATCTGACGTCACAACAAGGACTGTTGTTACAATAACACCTTTGAAAAAAAGGGATGCAAATGTAATTTTTTGTCCTTATCGTCGTGGCCGGTTTTCTGGCCTCACAAATGTCAAATTGTGACAGTTGTATGGCCAACAACATTAAATGTTGTAATATATATAATCGAAGAATGCAAATTAAAAGAGCTGTCACTTCTTTTGGACTGTAAAACCAAGAGGAATGCTGAAGCAATTTTATCTTTTAAAAACCTGCATTCAAAAAGCTATTATATTATTTATTATTATTTTATTCTCTAATTATTACTAATGTAGAATCTACAAGAACAAGTTAAAAATTCCTCAAAAGTATGGACACTTATTTTTCTGGCAACATTAATCTTAGAGCGGGAGGGACTGAGGCGGCCACGCGAGGTGCAGTTGTCATTAATCTGTGGTCTAAGGCCCCAGTACTCCCCAGATCACAGAACACTATTACTCCTAGCGGAGTAATAGCGGAGTAATGCCCCAGATCATAGAAAAATAACTAAAGCATAGAAACCCTACTAAAATAGCGACAAAGTTACATCAGTTCATACTGTATTCTCTTATGGCAATGAAAAGGTGTTAGAAAGAGATGCATATGCAGCAGTATATTCGTAATGTAGAAGGTTGTCACTAGTTTTCATAATGCTAGTGATGTAACTGTGTCGATTGATAAAAGGCTTATACAACGAAGCGCGTTAACATAGAGTTTTTTTTATTCTGAGATAAACTGACGCTTAGCAGGAAGGAATATTGGGAGACGTTTCAAAATCAAATCATTTTATATGAACACACTTGGTAATTTATAAAAGGCATATTTTTGACGTGTTTTCGTTTTGCAAGGGGTTATTTTGTGAACAGGAGTGCATAATGCTAATAAAATCAATAAATTTTTGCTGACTAAATTCGTAAATCTTTGAATAAATATAAAAAAAAATTGACTTTACCTACCACCTAAGTGTGTTATAGCTTTGACGAAAGAAAAACGGATATAAATAATCGTGTTACCCTTACCCTTGATAGTTTGATTTCAAAACGAGTAACTAGTCTTGTTTTCTGTTTACCGATATACATACAATTCGACATTTTACATGAATCTCAAAGTTCACTGTAGACATAGATCACATAGACCTTACTCAATGCGCGCCACCACATTCGGTGCTCTGCGTTTCATAATTCTAATTTTTTGGTGTGCATACATGTCTAGTCCAGCCATAAGTTCTGTTACAAATGAAAATGGATTTATTTTTATGTGAAGTAAGGTAATCTTAATAAAATTATTTAAAAATATAATATTTATTGAAGTCTCAGCAAAAGTATAAAAAATAATTCTATTCAAAATGGCCATCTTTAGCTTTAATACAGGCCTTTAATTTGTTTGACCACGAATTTATGGATTTACGCACTTTTCCATGGGAAATTTAGCCACTGCTTCTTAAGGAGATTGTAGGGTTCATCATCATTCGCTTTTCCCATTCATTATAAAACTTTTTGTTTCCTTTTTATAATGTACGTAACCTTTTTATCTACTTATATTACATATACATACACTGGCCGGCGGGATTTCAAATGAAAATAAGAACAACAGAATCGAAGTAAAGAGAAAAGGGAGATTGACAGGGTTTTTTCACGGGAGAGAGCATTCTAGAGAGAGAGCCTTAAAGAGAAGATGTACGGAATATATATACAATAAAAGAGATTCAGATTTTTAAAAAAGGAATAAGAAAGGCGATCGAGCTGACGATCTCATCCATACTGAACGAATCCAACTCTTACTTTTATTAAGTCGACGAGATCCGCTTATATCTTTACCTGTGCTCCTGTCGAAATAGAGAATAAAAATACAAAACGACGTGATCAACGGAAGATCAAGGAGTGCAACTTCTGTACGCCAGTCATATTATTTATTCTGTGCTACTACCATCTAAATGGTGTTAAGAAAGGTTATGATTGATCACTTTAAATCAAAGACTCAACTTAGATTTGCAAATTAATACTACATGCAAATTGGTTATTTGACATTTTTTATTGATATTATCGATATTTTGTGGACGATAATATCGAAATATCGATATTAAGCTATCGATGTCAATATCGATTCCGATATTTCATCAATATCGCTCATCCCTACTGACGGGAGCAGTGAGACATAAGAAAAAGTATCAGTCATTATAATGCAACCAAGTTATGTAGTGACGTAACGACACCAGCAACTGAACAACGACAAAATATTTAATTTGGTTGTATTAAAATACATCCAATTACATCCGTTTGACATTTGTCTAGTGACAACCTTCTACATTACGAATATACTACTGCATATGTATCTCTTTCTAACACATTTTCAATGCCATAAGTGAATACAGTATGAACTAATGTAACTTTGTCGCTATTTTAGTAGGGTTTCTATGCTTTAGTTATTTTTCTATGCCCCAGATCTACGAGCGTCTCGCGACAGTAACGTTTTGGCACCCGACATCTGAAGGCGCGAAATTTTGAATTAGGAGATGGGGTGACATACACATTTTAAGTTTTTTGTAATATTTATAGGTTTTTATATTTATATTGCAAAAAATATAATAATAATGTTTTATTAATCAGACAACAAACTTATGTACTTACAATGATTGTTTCGCCATAGCATTATTCAATCCAGTTTTTAATTGTAGAAAGTATGACTACTTATAGTGGATAAAATTTTAATTCATAATTCTATAAATTTCAATTATACCAAACAACTAAGTTGGGTGAACGTCAGTTCGCGCAAGTACAGTCAAAAGAATATTTATTTTTATATATCACTGAGTCAACGGAGAATGCAGGAGAAATTGAGAATGTCACTTACTCCTTTTACCACGATTCATAAACATTTACCTACTTACTACAATTTACTACTAGATAAAGTCGACTAAGTACTCGAATTTTTTATTTTACGACTGCGTACGTAAAACTAAAACACGATATAAAGTCTATTTTAAATTTTCAAACCCGTATGTATAAGTAATTGTAGTCTTTATTTTCAACCATAGAATTATTTACGTAATACATAATAATAATAAAAAGGTTATTTAATAAAAAAGTATAAACTATTCTCCTCCCACTGCGCCGACGCAGGAATACAGATGTATGTGTATGTCACCCATCTTCTAATTCAAAAATTCGCGCCTTCAGATGTCGGGTGCCAAAACGTTACTGTCGCGAGACGCTCGTCCAGATCAGTGGGCCTAGCATGAGTTTACGATACTACACTCGCTAGCGAGAGCGTAAAACATTTATATGGAAAATTGATAATTAGACATTGACAGTTCACGATTTCCCATACAAAAGTTTTACGTTCTCGCTAGCGAGTGTAGCATTGGTGTAGTATCGTAAACTCATACTAGAGCCTCTGATGCAGGAGGGCTAACGCTCCCCTGCAGAAGCTAATTTAAAATGTTGCCACCTCAAAAATACCGTAAAATACAAATACATTGAAATTATAGTAAAATATTTATTTAGTATGATTGAAAAAGTTTTAAATTTGTAAATGTATCATACTAAAATAATATGCTCACGGTTTTCGTATATCTTTGTTGTCATCTTAGAAATAATTATTTTTGTTGGAGTAAAATTGACACAATTTTTTTAGTTTCGACGAATTTTGAAGGGACAATTTTTTTAATTGGTCTTTATGTTATTTCACTGAACTTATGTTCACACTCTGCATTCGAATGTGACAAAGATAACAGTTGTAGCATAAATCGTGGTAGAAGATGGAATTGTTTATACCTACCCATTACTGTCTTTCAGTAGAGTTAATTATAAAAAATTCATAAAAAAAAGTTAAACTGTTATTCTCTATAATTATTAGGTTTTTCAATTTGTTGTCCAACTGCTGTCGGTATTGATCATTTAAAGGTTGTAGTTTTACGCATAAAAAGTACAGTTTTGAAATTACAGTAGATCCATACATTGTTTTTCATTGTTACAGTATACAAAATACAGTAAATCTACTGCAATATAGGTGAAACTGGAAGCACTGAATTAGTACTGAAGTTCTATGACCACGGAGTGTCCTAATTCATTAACATTTAAGAAACAACAAGTACAAAATATTCTCAACACATAAATTAATATTCATATTAAATAAAGTGAAATGTGTTAAAGTCTATACTTATTTTTGGACAATATCTAATGTATCGATTTATCAATTTATAATTTCAAGGGTCGAAAAGTTATATAAATAGATTTTTTGCAATTGCAACTCCGACGATACAACTCTATGGCGTCAGTCCGCCATCCATCTGCTATCCGTTATCCGCCTGTATAGGGATGTTCATCCAAAAAATACATCGATATTTTTTTCGATGTGATATATCGGAACGTTGCATCGATGCTTTACGATTCATCGAATAAAAACATCGATAAATATATGATATATACCCATATAATGTCAGCAAATTAAAAATACACATTTATTTGAAATATTTTTTTAATTAATCTTTACCAAGGAACTTTTGGATGTTTACAAGTATTTGTAATCTGTAATCTTTTACCTAGGAACTTTTGGATGTTTACAAGTGGAAAATTACAAGTAAAACGAGAAAGTGCTGAATGAGTAATATTTGGATTTTTGTTTAATTTGGAATTTAATATTAATATTATTAATTTAATATTATAGACAAAAGCAAAAAACACAAACTTAAACAACAATGAACGGTTCGAAAATTTCATGCACAGTCACAGAAAAGGCTAAGTTGGCACAGTGCATTGCTTGCATAGATAAATTAAATAGACGTTGCTGTTATTGCACAGACAGCTGCTTGAATATTTTTTGTGTGAATTTTTGTGTGAATAAATAACGCTTAGAAATATACAATTACTTTTGTTTAGCTTTAAAAATAATCATCGGAAGAATGCGTGCGGTCTTTCGATATATCGAATGAAATACATCGATGTATCGTTAAACATCGAAACTAACCGATGCATCGAATAAAAATCGACTGGCTACAGGCGGCCTGTAGTCGATCTCGGTCAGTCTCGGTAGTCGTACGCGAGCGCACTTAATAAGCGATATTATCTTTAATAAGGGGCGTAACGACGGGAAGGGGGAAGTAGTTATATAAATGGCAGCGTTTGGGACTCTGACAAAGAAGATTCCGTTCTACTTGTTATTATTTTTTCTTATGCTACTGCCACTTCAACTTACTAATCCGTCGGGTTATGTCGGTAACTTTCATTCCTGATTCGATCTTGTAGTATAATCCCAAGCATAGCCCTCTCCATAGCTCGTTGAGTAACGTTGAGTTTTCTTAAGAGGCCCATAGCTAGAAACCACGTTTCAGCGCCATATGTTATCACTGGCCATTTTGGACGAAAAGATGTCTCGGAGCTTCATTAACGCTGTTCGTCTGATTTGACTATTGACCTTCTCGAAGTTAGCTCTACCTAATTGGACTGTTTGTCCCAAGTAGATGTACTCGACAACAACTTCGAGAGTTGAATTTCTAACTGTTATTGGGGTGAGTAAGTACAACATGGATATTAGACATAACTTTCGTCTTGTCTATATTTATTGGAAAACTCCGTTCCTCCTGCTTTATGCATTTTATTGTTATCTTCTAAAGTCTTAAAAACCGATCGGTTCCGTTTCTTATTTGGAATTAATACTAATACTTCTATTATTTCTTTCTAAGTCCTCGGCGTATCTCAACAGCTTCTTATTAATATTTGTCTTCAAGGCTTCCAAAAGCTTCTTCGTCAATTAATCAGAATTTAAAAATATTAACCTCTAATCATGTAACCTTTTTGGTTTTGCGTTCTTCTTATTCGTGCATACTAAGTATGTGTAATATTAATTTCTTATATCACCTATTTTCATTCTTCCACATTAATGTCAATAAGTATTATCATTTTCAATATCATAACGTTCATCCTCTAGTCGACTTCTTGATTCTAATTTAAATTTTTGCTATCCTCAAAACCAATCGTGAACACTCAAATCATGAACACTATTCAAAATCACCTTTCTAATGTTCATTACGGAGTACAGACTTTTCTGGTATGATGAATTTTTCTGATTCTTTTCGCAACATTCATTATTTTGACCTCTAACTTTAGCGTTTCTTTTTAACCATGTATCAAAACCATATTATATTCAGAAGGAAAGGTTAAAACAGTTTACATATACCTGTGGCTCTAGTATGAGTTTACGATACTACACCAATACTACACTCGCTAGCGAGAACGTAAAACTTTTGTATGGAAAATCGTGAACTGTCAATGTCAAATTATTAATTTTCCATATAAATGTTTTACGCTCTCGCTAGCGAGTGTAGTATCGTAAACTCATGCTAGAGCCACTGCTCCACTTTTCATTTCAATACCTCATCTTCATTACCATATTCGTGCATTACATAATAAATCAACAAAAAAACCTTCCTGAACTCTAAATTCCTAGATATACATTATAGCTCAAACCGACAAAAATATTTTTTGTTAGTAATTTAATGATTAAATTCTCATTGATATGTATATAGTCTGAGCCAACAATACTGTACAATGTCAGTTGTTATACTTGTTATTAATCTGAGGTCAGTCAGCTCAGCACTGTCATTTCATTTTAGGTTATCATTTTCTTTCATTCATTTATTTTAAATCTTTCATTCAAACAAAAGGAAGGAAGGAAGGAGTGTGTGCGTACTGCGTGCTATAGCGGATTCTAGTTAGCGGTGAGTAATCATTATTCAATGTTAATAAAATATAATTTTGGCAATGGCGTTTTTCTTAGTTTAAAACTTCAAAAAAGGTAATTTTCTATTATTAATTTTGCAATTGCAAAAGTATTGTAACCGCTTTGTGGTCTAATGTCTATATGAGGCCGTTATTTTTCAAGATTAAAAAAGGTCAATGCGCCGTGAATGATCGTAGGACGGACGGGAGTAATGTATGTAAGTAATAATAATATATTGCCAGATACGGCATAGGCTGGTATGGATTATTTGCCACATATTTGCATAAAATCGGCATTAACTCTGGTTCTGCCGGATAATCGTAATCGCGTGTTAGGTATGAAACAAAGAGACTCCGTTAAGTTGCCGCATGAATGACTCGATCGCGCTCGATTATTTTTACAGTTATCTGTCTAAAATAACTTGATTACTAACTTTTTTCGCCGATAATGTCAGGTCGAATTGTATATTACAAACTTGAGTACCTCCTTATTGAAAGATAACCAACATGCCTACTGTATTTAGAATATAAATTTATAATGACGTACCTATATTCTTTTTCTATGAGAATTTAACTTTTCACATCGAAATTCTTTATTTCCTTCTAATCCTGATAAAGAATTACTTTCTTAACATGCATGTAGCAAAAAGCCTTGTGATTGACATTGATGTAGATAATACTATTTAAATCAGTTACTGAATTGGTTCCACTTCATTAGGCTACATAGATTGAATGTCTAAGTCATCTTTCAAATGGAAATGCAAGCTACTTATATAAAAAACAATAATAGGCCAGTGAGACAAAACAGTTTTGTACTTATTTCATGTGTAAATTGTAAGTTTTGCTTACTTTTTTTGTGTATAATTGAGGCTGACACTCTGAGTGACCTTAGGTCCATTATTAAAGGGAGTAATCAAGAACGCAATATAAGTTAATAGCTTTTCTTGATAGACTTGTTACTAGTCAACAATTGATATCACTGTTATCAGAAGAAAGTAAACAATTTTTTTTTCTTATTACTGACTTCCATACACATTCCAATAATGAATGAAAAATGTGGTGCATCTTTATTAGTACCAAACATATGAAATTTTTTATTTGTTGTGCTGTGTCCAAGACACAATCTGAAGCAGTTATTACTTACTCACTAGTCAAATATTTGCAGACATGTTCACATGTCTGGCCAAATACATAATTTCGTATTGGGTTTTTTTGGCTGGGTAGTTAGGTTAGGTTAGGCAGAGGGCTGGGTATGAAACTGTAGAAAAGACACAGACAGAGAATGTCTTAAGAAACATTGAGCTTTTTTATATGAAGAAAAACCAATTTGGCATCATAAAACTTAAGTATTTTAAAATATATGAGTTGTCATAACAATAGAAAAAAAATACTAAATTTTTTTGTACTTCTTGACTTGGTTTCATGTAGTGTCTGAGGTATAGAATTTGAAAAAATATTGTAATAGATTTTCTTTTTATACTTAATTTTTCTTAAAACCCTTTATTTTTCATTGTAATGCATAGACAGCTATTTAAATCACCCCTTTCTTTAAAAAACACAACATAATGTTGGCGGCCTCTCAGGCCTCACATCGGTACTAATGTTAAAAAAATGCACATTGGTACTTGAAAGGTTAAAGATGGTTTCCCTGTGTTTCTTAACCATCATGATACAAATCTATACATGTAATAAAATCGTAAACGAGCCATCTATACATAAATTTTTTTTTTTTTTTAAAACAATTTGTACATGTACTTATTTTACTGGTTTTTAGAATTTTTGTCTGTTTCTCTGTGCCTTTGTGCACGCTAATCTCAGAAACGGCTTAACCGACTTGAATGCGATTTTCACTGATTTATTGTAGCAAGCTTCCTGTAACATTTAGTGTTTGTTTCATTCCAATCAGTTTACAAACAAAAAAAATTATGTGCAGTTCCAAATACCACGAATACGAAGTTGCAGACCCTGCTAGTTGACTAATAAAATACAAAAAATACTACATAATGTCTTAATAATTTCGCTTAGCTGTTATTGTTCGTTATATGGGTACCTAAGCATAATGGGAAAATAATATGAGTCAGCCTTCCTCAGTACAAATCATACTTATATTAGTCAGGAATACCTTTTATAGATTGATTTCATTGATTCATTGTTACAATAATTATAGAAAAAAAAGAATGATGAAATGTTTCACCATTGCTTTTCCACTCTGAGTATAGTCTTCACTTGTTTTCAAGCAAAGAAACTCCCTAGTGTATATTATGTTTATAGTTGACACTAACCGTCCACCATCCAGTGGACTGTCAACTTGTCTGCTCCCATTCTATGGTGAAGAAATATGTCATTTACTGATAAATAATTAAATAAATATTATCAGTATATGAAAGAACACCCATATCATTATACAATGATATTACAAGTCAGTGAGTTGTATAGAGATACTCATTAATGCATAATTTTAAATTAACAATGCATTATTGTCTCATATTAGACAATGTATTTATTGCAATGGACAGGATGTGTGCTCAATTATATGGTAATCAACTTTCCATAGAAAACATGATTAGTTGTGTTGCTCATACATGTAATATTGATGTTTCCTTTAATTTCTAGCCTTAAATTCACACCTGTAAATAAAAAAAGGTCCCAATACTACAAAATCTGATCATATTTAATTTTTTCTAGTATTAGTGTTTTGAGGTTGTGCTTTTATTCACAGTATTTATTAAGTTTGTACCTATGGATACTAGCTGTTCGCCGCGGTTCGACCCGCCTTGAATTTATCTTTAAAAACGTTATCCTGTTTGAAAGGAGGTTGTGATAGAATGTTTTACATTCAATAATATAACATCCCAGAGAAGGAAAGCGTCGAAAGGGCAGACCGGTGAGCCATTGGTGAGACGATCTGCCCAAAAATTGGAGAAGAGCAGCTCTTGATAGAGAGAAATGGTAGAGCTTGGAGGAGGGCTATGTCTATGGACAGTCTGAATTGCAGAATGCAGATGTCAAAATAATCCAAAGTGTATATTTATATTGATGTTAGTTAATAAAGGCTATGTTTATTTTTTTTATTTATTAAACAATTTTTAGATACATCTGCATACATTTTCTCTTCAAATTTGACAGATCATATAACAAAAATGAAATGAAATAATTTTAGAGATACAATGACTTCAACACCCTTCAACGTTGGCCTTGGTGATGGCAGTCGTTCGTCAAGCAGAGTTCTCCGTCCACCGGGTGGTGGTCACACAGACATTTTTGGTGGGGAAGCAGAGCCTCCAAGGGGTAGAAGACCAGCCCCTTCTGTTGTTTGTAAGATTGTTGTTTAATCTTTAGTACTTAATTTCTTTTATTCTTCCATATTTTCACTGATTTACTTTATTGACACTTTTGAAGTATGTTTGAGGTTTGTGATGTTATCAAAACCAGAATCATTAAGCGGACAGGCTAATACAATAAACATTTGACTAATGGGCGGTGTCATTTTTAAGAAACGCCATTATGTTTCATTTCAAGATAGGACTTTATTTTGCAACATTTTATGTATACAGTGACAGTTTATTTTTGGTTACTTTGGTTTGCCATTTTATATTTTCATAATGAATAAACTCAGGCCAAAATGTCTACAAATTGTTCAAATTTATTTTGAAAACAAATTACTATTAAAATAATGCTCCACAGCCTTCTGCCCAGTTCGAGTGCTGAATGCAGTATGCTGTGCCTCGTTTTTGGCCCTAATTACTGACCTCTTGTAGTATAAATCCAGTCTGTTCCTTCTGCAAGCTATGTTATTGAATATTAAGCACATAAAGTATTTGTAGTTCTTGTAAAGTAAATGATATTTTTGATTGGCTCAAATCATACTGGGAATACATACTCACTTGAGGTGTTTTTCTCGATCTAATAAAATTACTATATATTTACAGCTCAAATCGGGGAACCACCTAAGGCAACCAACGGTACTAATACAATCGACACTCCCGCTCAAAACGGCCAGGAAGCACCTCCACAGGAGCAGCACATCCCGGAGCCCGCTCAGGCGCCCAAAGAAAGTCCGAAGACTGAGGCCCCCAAGGCTGAACCACCCAAGGTAGATGCTCCAAAGCGCGTCCGCGTTCCTCCAGGTGGATTCTCCTCGGGGCTCTGGTAAAATTGGACCCCAACTAATGGCTTATTTCTGTGGCATACGTTGTAAGATTCTCGCAGGGACCAGTAGAAAAAAAAATGTTGAAAAATTTGAAAGGATATTGATTGTTAAATGTGTATACTTGTTGGCTTTAACTTTTTTTATGTACTTCTTTTGTAGTGTTGGCTAAATTAGTTGTATGATTGCCAGTCAAACTGAGTAGGATTAGAGTGTGGGGGGGTTGAAGGTGAAGCATGAATAGATAATAACGTAGCTCGGTATGGACATTTTTGAATTTCTTTCTATTTTTCTACTTGACCCTGTTATTACCATATTTTTCTTATATTATGGTAAAAAATGCATTTATGATGTTTTGATTAATTGAAAACTTTCTATAACTTATTTGAAAAAAAAAACCATTTTAAAATGAATTAATCTAAAATTAAAAGAAATTTAAGTAGGAATTTACCATTTACCAAGAAGCTAAAAAACATGGTGTTGAAATTTTTAAATGTTGCCAATTACAAGTTGAACTGTGAAGACAAATTTCAGAATGTTTAATTAATATTTCATTTTATCCTTCATATTATTTAATCACAATTTCTGATGGATTTAAATATCCCAAGAATTTTTAAAAAATATCCTGAGGGATATTTAAGTGTATCAGATATTGAAGATAAACCAAAACAATCATGATTCATTTTCACAATTTAAAATCATATTAAGCAATATTCTGAAACATTGTTGGGTATGAATATTTTTATGTAATTTTTTTTATGGTTCAAATATAGAAATTAATTTTTGTCAATGTTGCTGTAAAGAGATTGGTTAGACTTTTGCTAATAACTGGTCCCCGGCTAGAGTTCTTAGCTTGGTTTTAGCAGAAACCAGCATGACAATTGGTACTTTATTATCCTCGCAAACATATTATTTACTGCAATTATTATTTTTTTACATTACTTTTGAATAATTAAAGAGATTAGTATGTGTGTGTCTTAAACAGTTTATAGTAACGTGTTAAGCTGGTAATATTTAATATTGTGGCTGAATTTATATTTGGTTGTTAGTAGATATGCAATGGAGACACTTTGCCAAATTTAATGTAATGACTATATATACCTTGTTATTTTATCTAGAAGCTTACTTTTTATATTCAATTTTATAATAAATGAAAGCGTCATAGTGATGTGATGAACAGTTAAAGCCTACATAACCACTCACTATTCGCTTAAATGACTAATATAATTAAGACGAGCCATAAAATTATTGTCTCAAATTAATTGTAGATGTTCGATTGTGATGTTTTCAAAATGGACTGACATGTTTGTGCCTCTGGATAATTTTCTTTGTACTTAATAAAAAATTTCTTAGCATTTGCATATTTTACGATTAAATAGGGAACTACGAATGTATTGTATGTAATTTCTCGCTCACAGCCCTATTTTAACTTTGCTATTACCTATGTATATTGATAATAATAATTGTATTTTTATACGTATAATTAAAAGAAATAAAATAGGTGTAAGTGGTTTTATTTTTAACTAGCTGAACCCGCAACTTCGTACGCGTGGTATTCGATATATCACGTTTATATAAAACTAGCGACCCGCCCCCGGCTTCACCCGGCGTGCAATTTATCCCTCTTTCCATTAGTGAAAATCAAATTAAAATCTGTCTACCCGTTCACGCGTGATGCCGCGCCGTGACCAAAGGAAATGGGGACTCATTTTTATATATAGAGAAGATATGAAAAATCTTCACTTTGGTTTGTTGACTAATCGATTCTATTAATGTTTCACTCTTTTATTATTTTTTAATTATTTAGTTTTGCCAAGCGCGTACTCCCAAAAAGTTTGCCAGTGGCGTTCATGTTTAAATGGTTGTCACATTTATTTGCGTCGTATTATGCATAATTAATTGCTTATAGGTAGGCAGTGAGCTATTAGTATAGCTACTACTAGGTGGGCAGATATTGTAAATGTAGGTATATTATATACAATACTAGCGACCCGCCCGGGGTGCAATTTTTATATATAAGAACATTCCCCGTTTATCCCTCTTTCCTATATAGCTAGCTGACCCAGCAGACGTCCTGCCCGAACCCGAAAATAATTCTGTAACCCGATTGTGGCGCCACCTATCGGGTCTAATTTTATTTTCAAACCATATGCCAAAATGACGCGACACTTCACGTCAATGAACGTCAGTTAAATTATTTGAATATTGTTCATACAAAAATAGTAAAAACTCGATTAATAAATGGGGGTGGGGGTAGGAGGGTGAAAAATAGTTTACGTCCTATTCTCAGACCTACTAAATATACTGAATTCCATAAGAATCGGTCAAGCCGTTTCGGAGGAGTTTTGTTACAAACACTGTGACACGAGAATTTTATATACCTATTAGAAAATGTAAAATTATGTAGGTATAACAAATAATGACCGATATTTTGTCTGCTTGTATGAAAGGATTTGAATCAGATACTTTACCTATTTAACCCGATATTATTTCTTTGTAACGTTTAAAATGTCATTTATGGTAAATTAAGATTTTGTACCATGTGATTCTAAATGTCACATCACATTGTCACACGATAATCACATCACATGACAAATAGTATTATTAAAATTAAAAAATAAACCGTAAAAGTTTCTCCTAGATACTGGCACTCAACGAAAAATTGACATTAAAAAAACAATATGAAAAAAAAAACATCTAAACGTCAAGTGGGAACGGACATCACTAAAATATAAATTAAATAGTGAAAAAATCATGAAAAATCCATAAAATGATGAAATGAAGATGTATTTTTTTATAAAATGCATAAACAAGGGTCCACGCCATCAACCCGGTAGCAAATAAAACTTGTTAGTTATTAGACTTAAACCTATTTCAACATTTAGTGTTATTTACCTAAGGTGATGTAAGGTATAAAAGCTATTTTACTGTTAACTATAATAAATTTATCAATTGCGATATTCAATGCATTAATTATATTATATGTATGTAGGTAGGTACCTAAGTAGATTGTTAACTGAAAGTTTGCATTGGTGGAAACTACTTTTGCGATTTCTATAAGACTGTCTATGAAAGATTGTACGCGGTATGCCTCTGTCACGTATGGCTACTGCAACCACTCGCCGCGTTCAGCAATTACTCCTTACCCCAATCAGGTTGATTGGTCCCCATATGAATGTTCAATGTCTGCACACTACAGTCGATAGCGAACACTTTTCTTGTCGTGGGATATTCCTACTTCTTCGAGTGGCGAGCGGGCAAGCGTAGATATTAGGAGTTTGTCAAAACTGGCAATTCGCATTATAGGCCTTCTTTATAAGGCATAAGGGGAAAGATAAAAAGCTTAAGAGCGGTAATACTGATTGAGAAGGTTGTGATATCTCCAAGGGCACATTCCAAGTACAGACTGCGAAACAGAATTCCTTATGATGAAATTTCCAGGAGAACTGAAGTAAAAAAAATAACAAAACATTTTTAAGGTAAAATGGCAGTGGCGACTTATGTTGTAGCCACGCTACGTTGAAAGGCAATATGGACGCTTGTCGTTAATTGCGCGCGATTTTAAAATCTGCGAACTCAAGCAAAATGTCATTTACATATTTTTTAACATTGGGAAATTTTCATGGATATCCGGCAGGCGGGATCGCGGGAACGTTATGACACGACATCCGCGGCTATCCAGCGCGGAGACTGGGAGTGCAACGCTTCCTATCGAAACCTCGGCGTACTCGAAAGTAGAGGTACCCCGACCATCTTGGCGGACCTCATGTCGGGAGATATTCCTCTAAGACTACCGTCCAGGTCCCGATCAAGGGGAAGGCGGCAGACATAGGCCTGCCGCCTGCATCCGAGCCTCTTCTGGGGGATCGACTGGGATAATCACCTAGTGTACATGAATCACGAATGCAAGGTTTCCTACAAGACATTAAAATAGGCTGCGTTTTTGTGGGTTTTTGCGATTAATTGTGGAGGCCTACTTCCAGCAGTCTGCATCTATTGACTCTAATAATGAGTGATGTTTACTAATTACGTCTTATAATTACTTTTTATTGCAGTCTAAATATATATCCGAATACAGACAAAGACGGGTCAAAAAGGTAGCCGACAGGGCATGGAAACAAGTGGAGGTAAGCAATCGAGGTTGCTTAGTCGGTTGCTTGGAAAGCTGCGCGGCGAGCACCGAAGCTTTCGCATGGATAGGAGTCTATCTATTTTGTCAACTATGTAGGTATCTATTTATTTGCTATGTGTATTCTTAAGGTAGAGACATACTACTGGTCTGACGTACGCAATGTATGACATCTGAACCTACTCTTGACTTTTTTTTAAATTAAAAATGGGTTTGCTCTTGACCAGCATCTATCCATGTGGGAAGGACGAGACCGACGATGGAGCGAGCTCACCCAGAAGATGGCTATTCACTCGAACCTTGAAAAGATTTGAGTTGTATGAGCTCGGAAATACAGACGTCGGCAGTTCCAATCCTTAGCAGTGCGCATTATAAAAGATGTTTTAAAGCGCTTGGTCCGAATTAGAGGGATTTCGACAAGGTGAGGATGGTAACCGGCCGTACGTCTGCATGTCCGATAGATGAAAGGTGTATGAAAACGAATGACTTAAGGTCAGTTCACACTAGAAGGCGACGCGGCGCGTACTATTTAAGATAACACGATAAGATAGCACATAATAGCAATTGGTGTCGGCGGCTTCACGCTGCACCGATACACTTCACATGAATCATTGTGCTGTGTATAGTAAATAAGTGTATATTGTTATCTTGACACACCGTGACGCGTTCCTATATGGACTGACCTTTAGAAGCGTATTTATCATACACGCAACGTTGGACCTGTCGCGCTAAATCGGCGTGGGAAGGCGACGGGATATTATACAGTGAGCTATAATGTTAGCAGGCCGGCTTTACCTATAGTGTAGGGTGTGCCGTACACACGGGCGCAGAGTCTTAGGGGGCGCCGAGCAAGCGCCGCTCCCACTCGGAACACCTTCAAAGAGCTTCTGTCTCTCGCGGTAACGACGCTCACAAAGACTATGTACCCATGTTATGACCAACGCCGGGCGTTATGACCATGAGCGGCCAACATTTTAAAGCATTTAAAATGTTATAAAAGCAAAAATAAGACATTAAATGAGTTTCAACATACCGGAACTCTGTATATCTATACAGAGCGACAGCTCCCTAGGAGCGTAAATTTTATTAGCCTATTCTTGTAGGGTTGTCACACAGGGAAAATAAAAAAAATGATTTTTTGTTGTTGGTAAATTTAAGTTTATTACTTACATTTTCTAAAAAAAATATTTTTGAGATTCTTGTTATTTCGTTTTACGGTGTAATAAATTCTTAGCCTTATGTACAGTTTTTTTTAATACTTAATTAATTAGGGTTTTCTGAAAGGGTCTAATTGAAATGGCAGCACTGTAGCGTCAGGTCCAATGAACTGTCAAAATACATACGCGAATTGCAATTTTCTATGTATTTATTAACATACACACACAATAGAATTTCAATAATTTAATGTTTAGAATAATTTATGTTAATTTTAGTTTGCCGCCGCGCGCTTCTTGAAGCTGTTCCTCTGTAGTATTATTCCTCTGTGGCCAGGGTATTAATTGCACACGGGCGCTACATGAGCTAGAGTCGCCTCTGATGTTTAGTACATAAAATAGCTCACAGATATTATACTTACGCGCGTCAGAACCATATGTATTCTGTGGTCAGAACGAATTCAACGTTGGGACAGTTTAACGTTTTTGCATTAATGCTACTTTTTATCTTTGTTTATTTATTTCATGATTTTTTTTTGTTTTTGCGTCGCGGAAATAATTGTTTAAAAATAATAAATTTAATAAATCGTTCTCAAATTCATTATAAGAATCAGACAAACGAACGTGATGCCCCTTTTGAGAAACCATAACAGCATGTGATGATGCCAAGTTCCTACGTTGCATACGCAGGACAAAAGTGTGTACCTACATCTACTCTCTCACGTTGCATCGCATACGTTGTGTAATGGGACCACATTTTGTCTCTACCTTAATTTCTGTCGCATTTTATTTTACTTTTGCCGATAAGTTAGGTACCTACCTACTAATTTACCTAAGTATTTTTCAATTTTATAATTTTAATTATTTTAAAATTTAATTTCTAGTACGACTCACAGTACGGGATGTGCGAACGTTGCTGCTGACAAAGAGGATTGTATTTCGAATCAATCTAATACAACAACAACCGCAGGTCCCGCCATCGACAAATCCAAATCTTATATACAGGATGATAATCCTGCTAACGTTGATTTGAGGTTGCTAATCGTTCCTGCCCATTTAGTATTATTTACAATTTTGCGAAATATCCTGTATTTTTCTTTCATTTTGAAGGTATGGTGGACAGTGCCTTACGCCTGAACAGCTACCGGAATTTTGCGACCAGTTACACAATTTAGTTTCTGTCATAAGGAATATACAGTCGTATGCCGAAATCACTGGTGAATATCCCAGGTAAAGTTAATTTTCTATTTAAGATACTTGGCCAGGTAGATACTGATAATTTTTTAATTTTCTGTATTTTGAGGAGTTTTTCCTACAAGACGTGACAGCTTCTATATAATATTAATTAATGAAACGTTATATACATGATTAAGAGTTATCTTGATACCTTAAAATATCAATATTACTTATGTGGAGTCGAAAACAGAGAAACATATATTTCAACCTACCATTAATCTGTTCAAATTCGAAAAATTAAAAATTAGTGTCTGAAGGCATAGAAAAATAAATCTGAATTCTTATTTTTAAATGAAGTTAGAAAATATTTAATATTTTAATCTCATAGGTACAGAAGGAAGATTAACTTTCAGTAAGATATAGAAAAAAAAATTGAAATTGTGGCAGGGCCACAGAATAAATAATAGTGCAGGGCACATTGTGTAACTTTATTTGCAGTCATTTGGGCAGCCCGTCTGGCGGCAGTAACCATTCCCTTACAGAAGACCACCGTGAAATAACAGCGTGTGTGTTTCGGTGAGTGTATAAGGGAGCCCATTTCCTGTCCCCTCCTTATCTCTAATTCTCAATCCTATTAAAGTCGGCAGCGCGTTTGCAGCACTTGTGTTATAGGCGACGGTAGCTACCTACCATCAGGTGAATCATCAGCCTCTCCCTTAACATAAAAAAAAACAATAAAAAACGATGTTTTTTACAACATCGTTTTTTATTATTATACAAACAAATTTTTGTTTTTTATCTATGTACCTATGCTAATATCTTTTAGGAATTTTGGTATACAAGAATGGATGGCATAATAGGTATACTCGTAGTTATCTCTGCTTTCGACCGTTCACCTTCATATTTAGGTCAACACATTGATAACAAATTGACATGGAAAGTTCATATAGATAGTGTATAGGTATATAAGAAATTAAACCAGTATTTATTTGCTTTAAATAAGTTGAGAAGAGTATACTGCCTACCATGGCCAAGCGGCTGCAACCATAAGATGTGGTATAATTTTGTGGGGAAACTCTACTGATAAAGAGTAGGTATTTAAAGCTCAAAAAAGTGTATTAGAGCCATCTGCAATTTAAACCAAACATTCTTGTAAGATCTACTTCAAAAAGTTGAAAATGTGCCTTCTTCAGTACTAATATTTCAGTGTATATTGACATTCTAAGATATTGAGCGTCCACGTCATAATGATAAATTTTGTACGGTCCTTGTCAAAACTAGATTGAAAATATAAGTGTCTTTTGTATTATAGCACCACACTTATACAATAAAATTCCAAAAAATATAAGAAATGTTAGAAATCTGGCAGTGTTCAAGGAACACTTACGTAATTTTCTGGTGGAAAAAGTATAATATTTCTAAGTGTTCTCAACGAAAGTGTTCTAAAAAGTATTTTATTCTCAACGAATTTCTAAGTGATAGGACTATATAGTGCGAACGCTGCAAACTATGTCTTAACTTAAATGATTAGCTGAGCCCGCAACTTCGTACGCACGGTATGCGGTATAGCGCATAACTTTTTTATTTGTTAACCGATTGGAATGAAACAAATTAGATGTTACGGGAAGCTTGCTAAAATACATAAGTGAAAACCGCATTCAAATCGGTTAAAAAGTTGTTTCTAAAATAGCGTGCACAAATGAACAGACAAAAATTCTGAAAACTATTTTTTTTACCCCTGTAACATAAGTACAACGTGTACAAATTGTTTTTATGAAAAAATCTTTAAATGTACAGTACAGACACGGCTCTACATATTAAAACCGTTTGTCGGTTTGGTTAGGGTGCTTGACTTAACGCTCTGTTCTGGGGTTCCCGGGTTCGATTCCCGGCAGGGTCAACTTTGAAAAATCAACTTTGCAAATTTGGCTCTGGTCTGGATTTGGCAGGGCACACTGCGTTTTCGCAGTCATTTGGGCAGCTCATCTGGCGGCAGTAACCACCCCCTTACAGAAGACCACCGTGAAATAACAGCACGTGTGCTGTTGTGTTTCGGTGAGTGAGTAAGGGATGCCAGAGCCCATTTCCTTATCCACTCCTAATCCCTTATCCTTAATCCTACTTGCAGTTGGCAGCTCACTTGCAGCAGCTGTGGCGTTGCTTGTGTTATAGGCGACGGTAGCCACCTACCATCAAGTGGAGCGTCAGCCTCTCTGCCGACCTTAACATAAAAAAAAACTATATTCAGCAAATAAATTATTTTGACTTTGAATTCGAATACTAATTGCAATGCGGTTGCAATGCTAAATGTCTTTAAAACATATATAAATAATTATTGTTGAAAATGCGAACTTTATACATAGTTTATTTAAGCTGTGTTCCTTGGTTGCACCCAGTTTAATTTAAATTGACAAGGGCATGCAAATTTCGGCTCATCTCGGTAGTCCTCGTTTTTCGTCGTCTCGGCCCCTGACCCGACGCTTCGCATCTCATGCATCGCACGCACTATTACTCGTATATCGTTTTCGCTCAGTGTTCTTTCTGACTTTTTTCATTTGCTCGGCTTCACTGCGATTACGAAACCAGCGGAGCGGCCAGGGCGGAGCGACGCAAGCGACGGCGATCAAACTTAGCTTGGTGGTTTCCAATACAGCGGAGTGCGGTGGCGTGAAACAATAGTGCCGGCGAGACTGTCGCCTCCGCTTGTTTCGTAACCGCAGCCAAAGGGTCATAGCGTAATTATAACTGGTAATAGTTCCAGATTTCCAACAGACACAGCTACGTTAGCGCGTTCAAACAAAAAAATGAATCAACTTTTCAGCTTTGTTACATTAGTTGGATTTCATTAAAAAAGGCTGGTTCGTGATCTTTGAAGTAATCTTGCTTATTAGAGAAGAAAATTTTTTTTTAAATAAAATAGATTATAATCTTTAATATACAATAGACAATTGTATATTAAAGATTATAAATCTCTTCTTATTACTCCATTGATTTTACCTATATTTTAATTGACCGACTCTTAAATATTTTTGTAAATAAATCATTTGCACTTTTATACCTCCTGTATTTACTTCACAAAATCGTAATTGGGAGAGTTCATTCCAAGCTTAATATTTTTTTTTCTGTTTTCCAGTGAGCTAGAGCGTCGTTTGGAAAGAGAGGCCAACGAAGTGGCAGCCTTGGCTGCCGAAGCCCGCAACGCTCTGGAGGTTGTCAATCGAACGCGTTTACAAAGAAGGGCTCTGAATGATCAACGCTCTTTTTTGGAAACACATCTAGCAGCTCTTAGGGAGACAGGTCGAAACTCTTTATTGATATTTATAAAGCGTTTCGTAACTATTTTATTAATATCAGAAGTGATAGGACACACTATGTGTATCGCACAGATATAAAGGTTTCGGTGAGTAAGTGTGGGAAGGATACATTTTGGAGATTTTGGCAATAAAAGTCTTTCTTAATTTCAGTACCTAATATCTTGTAAATAATTCAGATTTTGTGAGCCTTTCAAACTCACAAAATCTGAATTAGAAATCTGAATTCTACCTACTTTCAAACTCAAGTATCTATGAAACCCCATTACCAAATTACGCGATATTTTTCCACTAAAATCTATGTATATCTAGATCTACCATTAGGTAGATAGTAATATCTATCTACCTAATGGTACAAGTTTCAACCATTAAAATGAAATTACCATACAAAATTGATTGATCTCCTTTGTTGCTATGAGCGCAAAACTTGAGAAACGGCCTTTTTTTTCTTTTTCAAATATTCGTTGAAGTTCGAGGAAGGTTCTAAAATTGCATTCGTGCGAAGCCAGAGGCGCTCTTTAATAAGTTTGCATATAAACTTATGAATTAGATATGTATCGTATATCACCGTGGGGTCAAAAATTGGTCTGCTCCAATTTTTGAAAAGACATTGTAAAATGAGACTGTTCACCATTTTTTTTTTAATTTATGTCTCTTTAACAGAAGTACGCGAATTAGAAAATACAGTGCGCCTTTCTGATCGGAAACTTTACAAGAGTTGGGAAGTATTAAAAGATTCCACCGATCCAGCCGCCTTTGGACCTTTACTTGAAGAAATAAAGGTCTGGTAAATGACACCATTTTGTTAATGAACGTGGTACCTACCTTTTTTTTTGTTTTAATCTTACGTATTCTTCAATAGAACAAGCAAACAGCTTTAGAGTGTCTGACGAGACTTATAGAAAGTCGTCGATCTAATGTCAGCCGAACAATAACTCGGCCACAACCATTGCCTCCACCGCAAAGAAACGACAATGAAGGTAAGATTAGGTATTAATATAGATTTAATTGCAAAAGAGAAATCGTATAAAAGTTATTCATCACCTATAAGGCGTTACATAGTTTAAAGTTTTAGACACCAGAGTAGGTAACACATAGGCTAAAATTTATAAATATCGGTACGCAGGCAAAAAAGCTATTTTTTTTATAGTAAATTATATTTCTCATTTAGAATCGTCAACGGACAATGGTTTGACAGGAGTCCGTAAAAAGTACGACGGTGGGCGTCGAACTCTTTGCAAGCGACGACGCAAAGACACTGCTAAGGAGCCGCGCTCTGTGCCGTTGTCTGGGGAGCCGAGTTTTCATGGACCACAGAATCAAGTAAGAGCAACTAATATACATTCACTACACCTTTACAAAGAAAATTGCGCTTAAATCTTCCATCAAATATGTACAAATTGGAGCATTAACATGGGTATTCAACTGTATAGCCGGCAAGACGAGTGAATCCATAATGTGACATTTGAGAACCACGTGGTACAAAATCGCCAGCTTTACAAGACTATTTATCTATGCCATGGCCACCCGGATTACGGCGATTATGATCAAACTTTTTGTAGGAAAAAATTCCCAATGACCTCTATATATATTCTATATATTTAATCTTTTTGGGCAGCCTATACAGGATCACTTTTATCATCCAATCAGAATGATACGTTTGGTATGATCCAATTTATCGTTAATTTATCGCTACACCATTTATGATTAAGTTAACCGTCCAATTGGCTTGATACAGTTCATTTGAAATCGTGTCATCACCAGCAACGGATGACGATGCCTCAATGCTCGTTACGAAGAAGAAGAAAAGAAAAGATCGTGCATTGTGGTGTAAAGACTGGTTGATGATGTAAGAATTTTTTTTTTCTTGGGTGCACACGTCTGCTTTCCACAAAAAGTTAAACCGATCTGACAAGATTGCGTACCCCGCCACACACATTCAAGCATGCATGAAGAATGATTCATCAAGTTGGCTTGATCAAGCCAAACGTATCATAGATTTGATCGTGGGCTGCTATTAGGAAAATCAAAATAAATCTGTGTAAGTTCAGCAACGTGAACGGTCACGGTAACTCTTTTGGGTCTCATTGGGTTGAATGATAAAAAGCTTTGTAAACTTTCAGGGAACAGAGAGCACATCAAGATGTCGCGTGGGCAGCGCAGGTGCTGTTATCATTACACCCATTGAACTCACATCGAGAGGCAGTTATAGAGATGTTGTCTTCTTTACAGTCGATTAATTAATTGTGAACAATTAAAAATACATTCGTTTTCAATCAATTTCACCGAATTTTTTATGTTGTATAGTCTATGTATACTGAACATTTGTAGATTTTTTTTATATTATAAAGAGTGACAGATAGGCTGACTGTTCACATGATGGTAGATGGTTACTATCACCTAAAAACACAAGCAACACCAGGGGTGCTGGTGCGCTGCCTACCCTGCAGGAATTTGTTTACAGTTCGCTTGAAGAAGCTCATATTGTAGCTAAGTGAAAACAGAGAAGGGAGATTGTTTTAAAATACGCGTGTCCGCGGAATTAAGTTTCTGCCCATCCGGACTGTGCGTATTGGCACATTTTTCAAGTAATGCGGATGAACTCCCCACACCTATGGTGCAAGTACGGTGGTTAAAAACTTGGGATAGACATTAATTAGACCAACTTATTAGAGCACAGCCTTGTACAGCCGGTACACAAAGAGAGGCTACATCACTTATTAAACTGAGGGGTTCTAACCTTTGTTGTGTTAGCATTGGATCGTCAACAATTCGAACACTACAAGGTGTCAAATGGATGTAGCTGGTATTTCGGCGCTCCAGCCCAGAGGTGAGAGCAGTATTCCATGTGGGGCCTAATTTGGGCTTCGGTTTGAAATACCGCTTTGCCCTTTTCAACACGCCAATTTTTTTTTTGAAGCTACGAGTTACTATTAATTACTACAATTACTATTAATGATGCGCTCCATCACCTTGGGAAGGAGGAAGATAGTAAATATCGGTCTAATGGCCGGGTCCGTGTGGTCACTCTTTTTGGACAAAGGGTGGACGCGAACCACTTTCCAAACTTTAGGTTTCGAAGCGTTTGCTTGAAAAAGAAAGTTCGAAGAGCCGCGAAAGTGAGAGTAACTCAGGTACGCAAATCTCTAAAGCCACTGCTGGAATAGCATCTGGCCCACCCCCATTTTGTTGACTGCAAACACCTATACCCAAACAGTGACTTCGTCGGAGTCAAAATAATAGTGAAACTGTTAGAAACACTAAAGTTAGTACAACAAACAACTTTAGGAAACCAGCGATTGGGAAACGGATCCGTAAGTGGTTAGTGAATATGTAAATATTGTAAATATCTAACAATTTTATTACGTTACAATAACAGCATGTTTGCTGTTGTGTTTCGATGAGTGATAAGGGATGTCAGAACCCATTTCCCTTATCACTTCATCATTCTTAATCCTATGGTCGGCAGCACGCTTGTAGCACATCGTTCTTAGCACTTATTCTCTTTCTCATTCGACGCAAGACTTCAACAGTTGTTTTCTTTGCATCCGCGATATGCAAAACATGCTCTGTATGTCCACACTTGGAATTCTTCCAGTTTCGAGCACAATACTAAGTTTAGCGTCCAACTTTCCAATATTATATTTATGAAGAAGAAATAAAAAACACTTTGAATTTATTAAATTGCTTTATTTGTGACATTGTTTTAAAATGTTATTAAGTAGGCATTACTTTTACTTGTACTTAACGTTAATGAAATTAGCTAGTTGTACCTATTAGGTACATATTTCCACGTGTAGGTATACTAACGGAAAGTGAATGATTCCCTAGCATAATAAGAGAAGAGCTTAATATAGCACCAAGTTTAAGTCTGTGGTTCCTATCGAGGTAGGCTACCTGGGTCTTTGAAAACATTAAAAAAGTTATTAAAAAACATTGACATTCAATTAAACAACCAATCACATTTAATGTACCTACCTAGTTTTTAAGTTTTTTTTAACCTATCAATCAATAAAACAATTGAGAATAAAATATTCGGTTATTTATGTTAAGATCGGCAGACAGGCTGACGGTCCACTTGATGGTAGGGGTTACCGTGGCCTATAACACAAGTAACGCCAAATCTGATGCAAGTGCGCTACCGACTACAATAGGATTAAGGATAAGGGATTAGGAGTGGATAGGGAAATGGGCTCTGGCACCCCTTACTCACTCACCGAAACACCACAGCACGTGTGCTGTTATTTCACAGTGGTCTTCTGCAAGGTGGTGGTTACTGCCGCCAGATGGGCTGCCCAAATGACTGCGAAACGCAGCGTGCCCCTGTCACTACTTTCCAGGTCCAGACCAGAGCCAAATTCGAAAAGTTCATTTTTCAAAGTTGACCGTGCCGGGAATCGAACCCGGGAACCCTAGAACAGAGCGTTAAGGCAAGCACCCTAACCACTCATCCAACGGGGTCGTCAATAGATCCATTCACCAGACCTATAGTGGATTTAGTGAGTATTTTTTCTCATTAGATCGAGCTTTGAATGTTCGGGCCATTCTAATTTGTATCTTTGAATGTTCGGGCCATCTGTAACTTGCTTTTCTTTGCTAACTTGATCTAAACCACCCAATTCTAATATTTCTAATCGGATTTTGATACGGTTTTCACTAATGGAAAGAGCGATAAACGAAGCCGAGGGCGGGTCGCTAGTCATATAGGTATATTATTGGATATACATATACATATGTATTTACTCACTTTTGCATTTATAAATTAGTTGCGTAGTAGTATTTAGTATTGTAAAACTGTGCTATAAGCTCTGTAAACATAGAGTTATGCCGCTAAAATTTCGACGTCCTCCATGGTTGAATTGGTTGGAAGTTCGAACATAATTAAACGCGCCTCTAGAGTGTAAACACAAGTTCGTGAGCTCCACGAGTTATAGAGCGCGAGCTGCGAGACGAACCACGAGACGAGAGTGTAAATGCGCGACATAAAAAGAAAATTAAATTTTTAAATTTCAGAAATTAATAATGTGGAAAATTAAGACAACTTACACAAAATCATTAGGAACAATAATACTTTGGAAATCTGGAACCTACGCTACGGTCGGCACCGTAGGTAATTTATGTGTTTGCACATAAATATATTATGTTAATATTTTAATATGGCAATATTTTATGAAAAAACCTTCTAATTTTACTATTTATTTTACGTACCTGTGTTAATAAAGTTATTAATGCAACAATTACAAAAATTCGCATGTTTGACCACATTGCGTGTACGAGCAACAGCTCGCACACGGACGCGGCCCGCCTGGTCGTACGTAGCCCGCGCGCATCAACAAAGCATTAAGCAGTCCGCATCGGTTCGCGCATGCGATCAGGCGTGTACTCATTATCATAGTTTCGTAATTATTCAACAAACACGTACGGGACACCGTACATAATGGTCCTTCGAGCAAAAATAAAATAAAATATCATAACGGTCTTCAACAACCTCGCGAGTGATATGCAAAGTGTTGTGTTCATATAGTGAGGAAGACCAGCGAACATTGGGATTTTACAGTGTACTTATCAACTTATCAGCAACCGTTTGGCCTTAGCATAGCAGTAAGGCCAGCATCAGCATCAGCATCTCATCATATCAAGTAAAATCATTCTATATTAATTTTCCTTGATTATTTTATCAATCATAATCATGGAGTCTATCATAAATAAGCAGCATAAAATTATCGAAGCAATCAATCAAGTTCTAGTTAACTTCAAAAAAGACAGTTTAGAACGACGTACAGCAGAATCTATCAATAAAAGGATCATCAACTTAGACTCATTGTGGGATCAATTTCAGCAAAACCATGACATATTAAACGAATTTCCAGACAAATCGTTCGAATATTTCGAAAATAAGCATTACGAAAGAGCACGTATTCAATACAATGACATCAAATCAACATTATCAAATTACCTGAAAAAGGCTCAGGGTGATGGGGAATCGCCGGGAACAAGCAAATCTACACTTATCAACCCTAATCAACCTTCAATTATGACATCAAGGTCGACTACAAGCAAATTGGAGGACATGCACCGCAAACAAAAAAGCAATTTTAAAGCACTATCACGTACTATATCATCAGTCAATCTTGACGACTTATCAGAAAAGTGGGAATTAGAAGACTACTTAAAAACCATTCAATCGAGATGGGCAACAATCGACTCTTTACACTGGGAGATCGATAGCGAGCAATACGAAGACAACAACGAGTACGATGAAACATTTACCAAATATGAAAAAATGTATAATTCTATCAAAAAATCAATCAACAGCAAGATATGGACCTGTTCTCATCGTGAACAATCAACACCTCAAATCGAATTACCGCAGTTCAGCGGCAATTACTATCAGTGGTTATCATTTAAGGATTTATATGTTGAATCCATTCACAGCAACAGATCAATCCCAAACGCACAAAAAATGCAAATTCTTAAAAGTAAATTACGGGGAGAGGCAGAGAAATTAGTATCTCATTTAAATATCAGCTCAAATAATTATCAAGCATGCTGGGATTTGTTAGATCATAGATACAGCAATCAAAAACTTATCTTTAATTCTCATCTTAGCATCCTCTTATCATTACCGAACATACAAAATCAATCTTCAACACAAATAAAAAGGATGCATGATACAGTAAACGAATGTTTAAATGCGATCAAAAATTTACACGTCGATATATCAACATGGGACCCCCTCATCGTCTACATATTGGATCAAAAGTTAGATGAAGAGACCCACAATGACTACATAGAATCCTTATCAATAGAAAATCGCCGCCAACTACCATCATTATCAGACTTCATGAATTATCTTGAAGGAAAATTCACATCATTGGAATCAGCTCGTCGGAAACAAGCCCCGACACAACCAACATTGTCAGCAAAAACAACATACAATTATCGTGGAAACAAAAGCCACATATCATATAACACACCTACTTTCTCACGTGAAAATAAAGGCAAACCATTTTTCAATAATAATTATCAACAAAAAAGTTATTACGCAACCACACCGAAGTGTCCAATTTGTAATAAGACACATTGGATATTTAATTGCAACAATTTTCTTGAAGCAAAACCTCACGAACGAAAGTGCTTAGCAACAAAATACCATTTGTGCGAAAATTGCCTCTATAGTCATCATGGAAAGGAATGTATTTCCAATAAAGTGTGCAAATTATGTTCCGCAAAACATAACACTCTGTTACATGATTTCTATGTAAACAGTACAAATACCTATAATCGCACGGTAAAGCAAAATGAGCACTCTCAGCGCAAAAATGTTACTCATATTTCCAAGGAAAATTTTAACGAAGTAATTTTAGCAACTGCAATGTTGAAAATAAAAGATGTATATGGATCATATCACACCATGAGAGCACTAATTGATCAAGGCTCACAAATTTCACTTATTTCGGAAAATGCCTCTCAGCTGTTAAAATTGCCACGTAAACATTGCAACGGAGTAATACTCGGAGTCGGGGCAAAGGAAAATAGGTGCAAGGGAATCATTAATATCACATTATCATCCACCGATAATGAATTTTCTCTAACAACAGATGTTACTATTGTAAACAACCTTATCAATCGATTACCTAATCACTCATTTAGCAAGCCTTGTTGGCCTCATATAGCAAATATCAAGTTAGCTGACGATGACTTTTACAATAGTCGCCCTGTAGACATCTTGCTGGGAGCAGATGTCTACCCTTCTATCATAATGAGCGGTATCATACAATCAGAAGCTAATCAGCCTGTAGCACAGCAAACCCGCTTAGGGTGGATACTAAGCGGCAATGTAAAATCTTATCATTGCAATGTCGTTCTAACAGACTTAGAAAACATACATACATTTTGGTCAGTGGAGGACATATCCGAAAATTCAGAAATATCAGACGAAAACAATAAATGTGTAAAGCAATATGAAGCAGAAACAACCCGCCTTAAAAATGGACGATACGTGGTTCGATTACCGATGAAAGAAGATTATCAAGAAAAATTAGGGGAGTCGAAAAGAAAAGCATTAGCACAATTTAACCAAATCGAAAAGAAATTTACAAAAAATCAAACATTAGAGCATAAATATAAATCATTTATGAGTGAATATTATGAACTTGGTCATATGATGCCTTGTACTAGCAAACAAACGCCCGTCTGTTACTTACCGCACCATGCAATACAACGAGCAGATTCCACAACTACATCACTCCGGGTAGTTTTTAACGCTTCGAACAAAACATCCACAGGGTTTAGTCTTAATGACTTAATGTACAGCGGTCCTAATTTGCAAAAGGACTTGTTTTCACTAATACTCAGTTGGCGCCAGTATCAGATAGCATATGTAGCAGACATTGAAAAAATGTTCAGAGCAATCAGTATTCACGAATCAGACCAATTATTACAAAAAATAATTTGGCGTAACAACTCAACATCACCCATACAAGAATACAGGCTAACAACGGTAACTTATGGCATGAAAGCAGCGCCCTTTCTCGCCATGATGACTCTCAAAAGATTGGCCAGGGATGAAGGTCATAAGTATAAGGAAGCAGCACATGTCCTTGAAAACTGTTTTTACACTGACGATTTGTTGCACGGAGGGCATAATATAGAATCAGCAAAACAAATGAAGTCAGATCTTATCAATCTACTAAAACTTGGGGGATTTAATCTCCGCAAATGGTCATCAAACAAAAAAGAACTACTTGAAAACACAACAACATCTTGTAATGAAATCTTCGATTTTAACCATACAATGCAGGAGTCTACTAAAACCCTGGGATTGAGCTGGAACCCAAAGGAAGACAGCTTTAACTTTAAACTAAATATCAACATTGACATATCACTATCTACAGCATATACAAAGAGATCTCTCTTATCAGATATATCAAAGATATTTGACCCCCTAGGGTGGCTTACTCCAGCAACTACTAAACTAAAAATACTATTCCAGAAAGTATGGCAGTTGGAACTAAAATGGGACGACGCCTTACCGGAAGATATCAAAAAAGAATGGGAGACTATCAGGAAAGACTTAACATACATAAATACTATCAAAATACCAAGGTGGTTACAATCCAAAAAAGGTTGCTCTTTAGAGTTGCATGGTTTTTGTGACGCCAGTAACAAAGCATATGGCTGCGTAATATACTGTAAAATGTTAGAATATCAGAAGGATTCCTCAGTGGTTATTATAGCAGGGAAATCACGACTAGTGCCCATCAATAAGAATATTTCTCTCCCAAGGTTAGAATTGTGTGCAGCATTGTTATTAGCAAAACTTATGAAAACAGTTAAAAACAATTTATCAAAATATAGCATCAAAACATTCGGGTGGTCGGACTCAACTGCGGTGTTGGGTTGGCTTAACGGAGAGCCAAACCGTTGGAAGACCTTCGTCGCGAATCGGGTCAGAATGATCACCGAAATAATACCAACAGAATGTTGGCAATACGTTACCTCACACGAAAACCCAGCAGATGCAGCAAGTAGGGGATCCAGTGTTGAGCAATTAATTAAAAACCATCGGTGGTGGACAGGACCTTCATGGTTATTATCATACGATCATAAAAAACAAAATACGAAGCAAAACTTTTCTACAAATGAAGAATGCAAATTAAAACAAAAACATGTCTTAACAACGACATTAACTTATCAAAACAATGTAATTGATCGCATAATAATGAGTCATAGCAACTACACGCGCATTACACGTATTTTAGCATGGGTTCTAAGAACGGGCTCACGTAAACACAAACCTTCTACCCTTACAATCGAAGAGATAGAAAAAGCAAGAAATATTTTGATCAAACATGTACAATCAACAGAGTTTTTAGAGGAAATTACGGCCTTAAAAAATAAACAAAGATTGAATAATAAAAGCAAATTACTTTGTCTTTATCCGTTTTTAGACAAGGATGACATGCTAAGAGTAGGAGGTCGACTTAAACACTCTAACATAGAAGAAAATATGAAGCATCCACTTATCATTCCCAGTAATCATCATTTGACTAACCTCATCATTGACTATGGCCACTTAAATACGTTTCATGGAGGAACTCGGTTAACGTTAAACTGGTTACGACAATCATATTGGATTATGGGAGGTAACAGATGCGTCAAAAAACGCCTTAGAAAGTGTGTCACATGTAGGAGGCACGATCCAGTCAAACACGAACAATTAATGGCAGATTTACCAAAAGCACGCACTAATCAAAGCAGACCTTTTTATCATACAGGGGTAGACTTTACGGGGTATATAGAATATAAAGCAAGCAAAGGAAGAGGAATTAAGACATGTAAAGGTTATGTGGCCGTCTTTATCTGTATGGTGACAAAGGCGGTACACTTTGAATTTGTATCAGACCTTACGTCGTCTGCCTTTATAGCATCATTACGAAGAATGTCAGCCCGCCGAGGAGCACCGCGACACATATACAGCGATAATGGCACAAACTTTGTCGGGGCCTGCAAAATTATCAATCAGGAATATCATGATGTTCGAAAAATAACAGACGAAAATTTCTACAACAACATAACTGAAATGAAAATAAACTGGCATTTTAATGCTCCGAGTTGGCCCAACGCAGGAGGACTGTGGGAGGCAGCCGTAAAAAGTCTCAAATACCACCTAAAAAGAGTGCTCGGCGAACAAAAACTCACCTTTGAGGAGTTTACAACGTTGTTAGCTCAACTTGAAGGTTGCCTTAATTCACGCCCTCTCTGTGCTTTAACAGAAGACGGAAACGATATAAATGCACTAACACCTTCGCATTTCCTCTCCAGTGGGCCAATATTATCAATCGTCGAAACAGAAAGGGATGAGCGTACTAGGTGGCGACTCACCCAAAAAAATATTTCAAGATATATGGGATAGATGGAGAATGGAATATCTGGCCCAATTAACAGCAAGAAGTAAATGGAGACAAGTAAAAGAAAATTTAAAAGTGGGAGATATTGTAATCGTACACGATATAAACTTACCAGCAGGAAGATGGCCTCTTGGTCGTGTTACAGAAACCCATCCAGGTTCTGACGGACACGTCAGGGTCGTCAGCATTAAAACTAAAAAAGGCACCTTTAAAAGACCTGTATCAAAAATATCAATCTTACCTACGGAAGCAAATAATCAGCAGGAAGAAAAATCAACCATGCCTAGAAGGGTTAAAAAGAAGTCTTGCAACTTCATATAACTATTGCTCTTATCATTTATCATGCTAATCATGCCAGCAACTTGTACTCAGCAAGTTACAAGCATAAAAACAGATCAAGGTTTCTATTTCGACAAATTAACAAACTTATACCTGCAACGAGATGAATGGAAACTTATTGTTTACTATAACATGACTCCGTATTGGCAAGCTACAAACTTACTCAATCAGTACCTAAGCAGAATTGAACCAATATGTAACAAATCAGCTGCTAAATCGCAATGTGACATCATTTTACTACAACTGCGTCACGGCTACTCCAATCTCGAGCACTATAATAACATTTTACTCAGTCAGCAATATCACGGTAACTCCAGACAACGCCGTGGGCTTATAAATGGAGTAGGTTATATAGCTCACAGTCTATTCGGGATATTAGACGACGATTTCGCAGAACAATATAAAAAGGACATAGAGTTAGTAAGAAATAATCAGCAACACTTAGTGAAATTATGGAAAAACCAATCATCCATCATTGAAGCCGAATATAATGTAATGCAAAGAATGGAAAGGACTATAGAAGAACAACGCGAAATATTTACAAAACACTTGAATAATTTATCAAACGCAGCAATATCATTAAAATTAAGAATAGAAGACATCACCACAATCAACGACTTCACGTTATATTCTCTCACTATCAACAACATATTATCAGAACTTAAAAATATACAAGACAGCCTAATGGATACCGTGACGAACATATATCACGGCAAACTTAATATACATTTGTGGAAACCAGAGCAACTACAAAGCGAGCTCAGCATTATTTCAAATCAATTACCAAAGGATTTAAGCTTGCCACTTAACAACATACAGTTCGACTTACCAAAAATATATAGTTTATTAAAAGTAAAAGCAAGTATAAGAGAAGACTATTTCATATTTGAAATAAAAATACCACTTGTAGAAAGGGATACCTACGAATTATTTAAAATTTGGCCTATACCTAAGCAAAGGAATAGCAAAATGATCAAGATAGTTCCGATAGCTGATATAATAGCATTTAATATACAAAAAGACACATATATACCAACTACGACAGGCGACATACAACAATGCCTACACTATGACACCACTTCCATTATTTGCAATCTTCAAACAGCAAAATACCAAATGCAAGCTGATGAGGATTTATGTGTCAAAGATGAAAATTCGTCTAACTGTAAAACCATAACATCAAGCTGCAAAAATACTTGGAGTACCCTATCCCCTCTGAACACTTACCTATTCTTCTGCTGTGACACATGTACTATCAAAACAATATGTCAGCAGAATATAAGAGCAACACGACTGAGCAAGGCTGGCATACTTACGCTCGGAATGGGCTGTGTCATCAAGGGCGACGCTTTCACTATAATTTCGCATCAGCAATATCATAATCGACTAGACGTCGCACCAGACATTTTGTTACTTGAGCCCCACTCAATCAATAACATTATAAACATAACGATTCCATTTGAGATTGACAGGGATGATAAAACTTTTGAAACGCAGAACCAATCATTAAAACAAATAGGCCAAAAAATAAAGAGTATGAAAAGGGATGAAGAAGAAACTTTATCAAATACAATGTCATACCACGACGTCCATCATTATGTATTGATCTACGTCGTGTTGGGAGTAACGGGAGCTGCAGCCCTCACATGGTGGTGGAGACGCCGCCGCGCGGTGGCTCCCGCGCCGCTCGCCTGCCCGTCGGTCCACTACACAGCTCAAGGCAACACCAGTGATAACGTGCCAACACCAAGTGTAAAAGCAGAGCAAAGTGAAATGTGTCGTGATAGCAATTTAAGTAAAGTGCGCGTCAACAAAGGAACTTCGCCCTTATTTTTCCGGAATGAATTTAAGGAGTGATTAAATTAGTATATCTTATCAATTATCAAATAAGGACATTAAGCAAATCAATGTGTGCATAGTTTTAGTTTGACATTTACCTACTTTAGTTTTTGTTACTGTGTTTAATATCATTTTTAATTGTATTTAGCAGTAGTAGCATAGCAGTATAATTGTATTTATCATGTCATTTTACATTTAAACTTTTGAATCTTGTCCGCCTGGGAGCATGTACGAGCAACAGCTCGCACACGGACGCGGCCCGCCTGGTCGTACGTAGCCCGCGCGCATCAACAAAGCATTAAGCAGTCCGCATCGGTTCGCGCATGCGATCAGGCGTGTACTCATTATCATAGTTTCGTAATTATTCAACAAACACGTACGGGACACCGTACATTGCGGTAAAGTAAAGGACAGTGAACAGAGTAAAACTTACATAAGTAGGTACCGCATATCGGAACACGGAATTTATAACCACGGAAAAGAATTAAATAACAGAAATGGTTTTTGAATCGATAATTATCGCAATGTTTACAAAACAAATCCGATAATAAAATAATGAGAATTGTTTTCGTTATGTTACGCATGAAACATTGAAAGTACCTATGCAGGTACGAAATGACTATACAGTCAAGGGCAAAAATATATATACAGCCTTTTTCTTCTTCTCCAAGTGCTGCATCAGGTCTCCTGGTGTTGGCGATCACTCTCGAAAAGGCCTCTTTATCACTTGCCACTCGAAACAGCTTCTCCACTCCCGAAATTCTGGTTCATTGACGGAGGTTTCTCAGCCATGATAACTGTCTTCTTCGCCTCTTCGCCCTTCAATCTTGCCCCATTATGAGATGGAGCATATGGTACTTCTCACCCCTCAACACATGACGCAGATACGCCAGTAGCTCTCTGTTGGTAGTTCTTCGAAAATAATTTCAATTTTGGAGACCCTGTCAGTCTACGATACACGAAGCATTCTTTTGTATAACCATATTTCAAATACTTACATAGATATTACATTAGATATTGAGATGATGAGATTTCCATCATCTCAATTGGATGAGTGGTTGGGGTGCTTGCCTTAACGCTCTGTTCTCTAGGGTTTCCGGGTTCGATTCCCGGCTAGGGTCTAGTTTGAAAAATCAACTTTTCAAATTTGGTTCAGGTCTGGATTTGGAAAGTAGTGGCAGGGCACACTGCTTTTTCGCAGTCATTTGGGCAGCCCGTCTGGCGGCAGTAACCACCCCGTTACAGAAGACCACTGTGAAATAACGCACGTGTGCTGTTGTGTTTCGGTGAGTGAGTAAGGGATGCCAGAGCACATTTTCCTATCCCCCTCCTAATCCCTTATCCTTAATCCTACTGCAGTCGGCAGCGCACTTGCAGCAGCTTTGGCGTTGCTTGTGTTATAGGCGACGGTAGCCACCTACCATCAAGTTGGTCGTCAGCCTGTCTGCCGACCTTAACATAAAAAAAAATATCTTAAATATAATATTATACAAGATTAAAATATATATAAGATTAAAATGTATACAAGATTAATATATAACACCTTTATATCTTAGATATATACAAGATTTCATAAAACTCAACCGTAAGAGAACACTGGGGAGTACTGTTAGCGCCTGAAATATAAAAATCTCGGAATCCAATTACTTACTTTGAATAAATTAATATAAAACTGAATTAATATAAAATTAATATAAACTGAGTATGTTGGCCCATTTTTAGTAAACATGGGCGTCATTTTTATCCCCATACAGCTCGGATAGTGTTTGACTACCTTAAGGATGTCGCTATCACACTCTTGGAATGGCCAGTACGCAGTCCCGACTTAAACTCCATAGAGCATGCCTGGGACGAACTGGGACGACGAGTACATCAGCGAAATCATCACTCTTCATACCCCCCATCACGCTTCGTGAAATGAAAGAAGCACTGATAGAGGAATGCAAGAATATTCCTCAGCTAAGAAGAATTCTGCATGACAAACCGAGCTGTATTACCTAGTGTTGGCAATACAAAAAATTAAAATGTGTGATAATTGCCTAGTATTTTATTTGGTCTTGTAGAAAATAGTCATCTTTTAATGTTTTAAGTCTATAAAATTGTCTATAAAATTGTCTTTGTTTCATAAAGCTAGCTCTAATATTTTGGAAGTTATTCAGGTTTTTGTTACCGACCCGCTTTCTTTGCGAACCAGGCAGTCCTCAGGGGCATTTTATAAATAAGTTTCTAGAAGATATGAAATATCAATGGCTGAAAGAAATTTTAGATTGCACCATGTAGAAGTATGAAAAATAAATAAAAACAAATGTTTTTTTCAAATTATACGAAAATGGTATGAGAAAAAAAACTTTCAGGCAAATATTGTAGAGAATTTTGTTTTACATAAATATGTTCCTATAAGTTTTTTTTTGTTGAAATTAAAATTAATAGACTTAAGGGAGGTTAAAAGATAATTATAAGGGTTGATAGGTATTTTTAAAAAAAAAACTCAGCTTTTTTAAAATAGCCACGCTACAACTGCAACATAGCTACTTGTGCTATTGTTGTATTCTGTGACATGACCGATCTGTCAAATTTAGTTCCACAGTATGCCATGTGTGTGGGCGTAGATAGCATGTGGGACTTTTTTCCATGGAAGTAATAAGTACTACATACAACAGGAATGAGCTATTGAAGCCGAAAGAGAGCTCAGTAACTGTACCTCTTATCCCTCTCTGGCGATGGTGACTGTATTGAAATATGATTTAAGGACAATAATTATAAAAAATGATTTGTGATTTGACGTCAGCAGATCATTGCTTCAGATGGATTTTAATCGAAGATGCTAATGATAATATCTATCGATTAAATTCGTTAGTAACATAATTTGTTAGTGAAGAATTAGGGTGATTCTTATGTTTAAAAATATTACCTGTGAAAAGATAAACCACAATCAGGATAATACTCGCTTCCGCAAGCCTCCACGACACAAATTCTCCACATGTTAATTAAAATTCTTCAAAAATATCACGAAATCAAAAAACATTCCGCCATTGACGTCAGAGCCGGCGATTTCATGTGGGGTTGTCAGGTCAGGTATCCTTATTTCATACAAATAAAAGAAAACTTATACGCCAATCGCAAAATTTTTGCGTTAATAAGGCTTTACACGTAGCAACAAATAATATTGCTTTAACATGTCGGTAATAAATTATTATATATATTTAGAAACATTTTAGAAGTAAATGTTTTTACTTCATTACATTACATCAATCGCATATTTTTCTACCATTTCTACCAACTTAACTCTGGCAACTCTATAGAACGGGACACGGCGTTCAGTGGTTGCCTTCGCACTCGGCTTCATTTTTATTTTGCGCGCAACAAGACTCTTACGACCTTAGCATAAGGTTTTTTTTTTATTTTAGCTGCAAGATGCACAGATAGAGCTTATTCCTGTTGTATGTAGTACTTATTACTTCTATGCTTTTTTCATGAACTCTATTTTCAATCTACTATTTAGTTTGTTCTCTATTTGAAGCATAGATTTAAAGTACTTCATAAGTTCTCTGTTCCAATGATTAATCACCTGGGTCTATGTCTTTTTGGAATGGTGACGTTAGTGTAACCGTGGCGCCAACTTGCAATAGTGACATAACATCACTGACATTTCTTTCAGTTATGGCGATTTTTGCATTTTTTTTTCTCTTGCTTCGTCTATGATATGATAGGTATATATCCCTCCCCCGCTTGCTCCTCGTCTCGTCTCTCTCTATCATTCACTTCATTTGGCAGTTGGACATCCGGAAATGTATTATTGAAGAAAATTATATCTAATATAAATATTATCTGAATGATGTGTTGTTAACAACGATTTCTTGCTGTAGTTTAATTAATTTAGCGTTTACCTTTACAAGAATATATAAATCATGGCTTCTCGTGGTGTTATGGTTACTGGTACGAACGGTGCTGATTTTGAGCACAGAGAAAAAGTAGCAATTCAATATCAAATAAGGTGAGTTTTATTTCTCGTTATCAAGGATATTTCACACAAATGAAGCCACATTGTTGTTGGCTAATGGTAGACCTTTACAATTTGGACAGGCGACATTTGTTTCATTTAGTCGTCAAATTATTTTTAGATTCAAGCAATCAATAGAAAAATAGTTTGGCGCCTATTATTTGAATACATATTTCATATTTTTATTAATGAGTTATCATCTATAATGTCTTCATGCCTTAGAAATACGCCTCAGAAAATCTCGTTGATTAATTACTAATTTATGTGTAGAGTTCCAACAGTATCATTAAAATCCTAACCTGCTATGGTTAGCAGCACCTGTCGCATTGTTTGTGTTATAGGCGATCCAAGCCACTTACCATCAAGTGGACCGTCAGCCTGTCTGTCCACCTTGACATAAGAAAAAAAATATTTTGATGAGCTTAGAAAAGGACAAATAGAAAAAGGCAAAGGCAATTAGATAATTTCTATTGATATACCAAAAGTAAAATTTTCTATTTTATTTCGGTATATCAAAACTAAATAACTAAATTCTTCTATCAAAATTTGTAATTTATCATTTTATATGTGAGTTTTATTAATTTGTCTTATTTATAAAATAATGTGGGCAAAATTTTTATTGAAATACTTAAGGGCTTCAATGAGGCAAATGACATTTACAATAGAACTCGCTGGCGGCGGAGACAATTAAACAGGCCTAAAAATGGTGTTTTTTTCTTTTTACCATTAGAACAATACACAAAAAAAAATTATTAATACAATTTTTTAAACTGACATTAACTTATTAATAGGTACAGGATTCATATGCGCATGATAAGCGTTTTCGAGAGAAATTTCAATAAAAGTCAAATTCTACCTTTTTTTGTGGAGTTTCTATTACTTTAACGAAAATTCTAATTAATACAATTGGTTCTTCACATGTTTAAGTATAATATATATTTTTTTTCAAAGGAATTGTGTAGTCTATTTCTTGTAACATCTTCATTAAACAATGGATATTTTTAGTATTTAGCGTTTGTCTCCACCTTAAGGGTTTATAAGATAAAGTCTTCTCTGTAGACTTATTTGTAGATAGATGTGTGTAATCGCCAATTAAAACATTGTTTAACTGATCACAATTAAATTTGGTAAAGATTTTTTTTGTGTAAAGGCAGATAATGCTTCAAGTGCTACAATGCTGAAGGATAAGCTGGGACATAGGCTCTGGTATCCCTTACCGAAACACAACAGCACACATGCTGTTATTTCACAGTGCATGTATTTTTGTATTGAGAAGGTTTTATACTGTCAATTTTCAAGGTAGGCCAAACTGCATGAAACAGCTAGTAAAATACATAAGTTTAAATAATGGTATATTCAGTTGATTATTTAAGATTGTTTACAGTCAATGTTTTTAAATGACTTTTTTTTGAGACACATAGGATTGGAGATTATAAAAAAAAACACTATACTAGTCTTGATATATTTGTTGTAGGATGATTGGGTTCCTCAATTTAAATAAATACATAAAGCCTTTATTTCTGATATTTTACAATATACTTAATTTAATTTTTTGTACATTTCAACATTGTCATTACTTAATAAATAGTTTTTTTTTTAAATTGTTCAATTTTTTTGTTTTTACAGGTTGCACAATTTAAGTTTTTGATATTTTTAATAAATAAATTCACCTCCAACTTGTTAATTTTACTTAAATCTATTTTCAGTGCATTAAATAAGGCTCGTCTGAAGTACTGTGTGTTCTTCCACTATGTGCTGTTCCTTGTGATGCTGGCAAAATTGTCTGCCGACATTCTGGACAAGTTGGACATATTTATACTTGAAATTGAAGAGTTGCACATACCAGAGGTAAATTCTTGTTAATTTTTACTTATTCACTTATTTTCTTCTTTATTTTTTATGCAGCTTACAATGCTCTTATTATGCCATAGAAATAGGGAAAGGGGTTAGTTGCCAAGATTAGTTCTAATATCTTTCAACCAGCACTTTCCATCAGTTTCTATCAGCCATTGGAGACCACCATCAAACACAGTAACATCTGGTATTTTTTTCGCATACAGTACGTTTAAATAAAAAATGCAATCTCACAAAATTTGCATCCGCACAAAATTTGTGACGTTTATGGACCTAATGCAGTGTCAGTAAGAAGTTGGTTTAAGAATTTTCAATCCGGGAATTTTGATGTCAAAGATGCACCTCGCTCTGGACGCTATTTTTGAAAAAGTGGAGCAAGATCTGCATATCAGTAGTTACTACATAGCTGAAGAACTGGGAATTGACTACAATACAGTTTTGACCCATTTGACAAAAGCTGGGTACACAAAAAAGTTCGATATTTGGATGCCACAGGAGCTCACTGAAAGAAATCTTATGAATTGTGTACTTATTTGCGATTCTTTATTGAGACGTATCGCCTGTTTTATTGTGTATTCTAACAAAATGGTTAGAACTAAACTTCTTTTACAAAATAACAAAGAAAAAAAACTGGCCTGGAGTGCTAAGAAAAGAAAATGCAACCCGAAATCTTTGTAAAAAGTGACTTTTTCTAAAAAACCTAAAATGTTGAGTATCCCACAAATGGATAATTTTTGGATAAAGTATTTATGGAAAATGAAAATTGTTTGTTTTAACCAAAACTAACACATCTCAAGTCTCAATTAGTATTTCTATATAAATTTGTTTTGTATATTTTTGAAAGGGCTAAAAGATTTGGATGAAATTTTGTATGAAGATAAGGTTGCCAATAATCAACTGTTACTTACATCAAAATTTTGTGAGATGGCGTTATATGAATACGAATATGCTTGGCTTACATCCAATAGTAACGTAGCTATTATTCTGTTAAACCCGCGTCGGTTGCAATGCAAATTATTGTGACGATTATACTCGATTTATTCTGAAATCATGTTGATGAATCAGTATTTTTTCAAAAAGATAATATGAGTCTGAATCAAAAAGTTTTAGAACTGCATAGTTTAAGATTAAAAATGTAGAGAATATTGTAGTTGGGTGTGCTTGACCCATAAAAAGTATTCCTTCCACATCTAAAAAAAAGCAGAGGCCTTAACCTTCAGGGATATACTTTGATTTTTTCCGTTTCTGGATCAAAACGAAAAAACGAAATTGTTTCGTCCATTGTGACAAAACGCTGATAAAATTTAAAATATGGATTACGTTCAATGATTTCGAGATTCCGCTTTGAAACTTCCAAACGCTGATGGTCACTGTTTGCATCTGATAACATTCGAGGCACCCGTCTTGCCGACACTTCTTTGAACACTAAAAGTTTGTTAAAATTGATGGTACACTGCCGAAAGAAATGCTTCTTCTATATTCCATTACCGATTTTTCTACTTTTTCCATGTTTTCATCTACGATAGAGGTAGAAGGTCGGCCAGAGCGAAGATTATCTTTACAGGTCGATCTGCCTCTCTTGAATTCAGCGACCCAATAAACAATCGTGAAATAAGGTGGAGATTAAGTCCACCTTATTCAGAGACATTTTTTTCATTCAAAGGTACTTGATTACAGTATGTACCTATTTCATTTTTTTTTCATAATGAAACGTTTTTACCAAATCGTTTTACACGAGAATTAATAACGTTAAAACGAAAAGTTAATTTTTATTTTTTTTTATTTTTTTTATGTTAAGGTCGGCAGACAGGCTGACGGTCCACTTGATGGTAGGTGGCTACCGTCGCCTATAACACAAGCAACGCCTAAACTGCTGCAAGTGCGCCGCCAACTGCAGTAGGATTAAGGATAAGGGATTAGGAGGGGGGATAGGGAAATGGAAAGGGATAGTTAAATCAATTGAAATTCGGTGTAAAAATTGTTATGATAGATTACATAAAAAATAAAAAAACTGATAAAACACGTTATAACACTATGTTGTTCTAAAAACTTTTTGATTCGCCCTCATAAGTAAATTTATACTTTTTGTTATTGAAACGTTTAAAAATTGTGAATGACATTAAATGAAAATTAATTTGAATTCCAGCCTCTTTGGTGGGAGTACATCTGGTGCCTATCTCTACTGCTGTCGTTTCTTGGCTTGGCAGCCATCAAACGCAACAATATACGCCAACTTAGGAAATATATGTATGGGGTGACGTCCTTAGGATTTGGACCATTGTTGTATTGTATGCTGTATTACTGCGGTGATGTTTGGAGGTACCTCACAATGGACGAAGACGAGGATGACAGTGCCGAGGTTGAAATTGAGTTATGGCAGGTTAGTACTATTTATCCTATTAGTTTCATTTAATGAAATATGCTTAATTTGGTGGAGATGCAGACTAGTTGTGGGATAATAATATAATCTAATAATTTTAAAGTAGCAATTCTTATAATTCAATTCTTATATGTATATAAGCATAAATTTTATATATTTCGCGTATCTCGGAAACGGCTCCAACGATTTCTATGAAATTTGATTAAAAATTTATTAAAACATTAATTATTTTTGGTAAACATAAAAAAAAATTAACACATCCAGATGGTTAAATTAGTATATTTTATATATTAAAATAAACAGTTTTTGTAAATATGCTGTAAATTACTATATACAGTTGAGAAATATTAACCCAAGGCTTTTTAGCTACATCATCAATACATCGCGTTAATAGTTCTCAAGTACAGTAAGTCTAAACGATTATTTTGAGTGAATACATTCCCACATTTAGAATTTTTTATGTTTTTATTGAGTAATAAGTAGAGTAGATAAATATGATTAAGTCATTTATTTATATGTTTATTTTACTATACATTTGAAAGAATCATCATAATCAAATAATGCTGGACATTTTAAAGTATTTTTTTTTTATTTCTTAAAGAAATCTATTGTGTTCTATTGTATTATCTATTGTGTTCGTAATTGTTAGGACTAAGTATGTATGAAAGAATGTTTTTCAAAAATCCACGGGAAAATTTGGAAATTTAGATTTTTATATGAAATTGACAGGGCAACGACTTACAGGTCAACTAGTAAAAAATAAAATTGCTTCACTCGGGTGTAACTGTCTGCTATAAATGTTTATCATATAACAGTAAAGATGTTTTATATTCCAGGGGTATCCATACGGGCTGCTTTGGTATGCATTTGTGTTGCTGGCGTCGCAGGTACACTTCTTCCAATTGTACTTTTCATACAGCTTGCTTAAAGCGTGGCGAGCTCGCGGCGCCCTTAGGAAAGCGGACTAGTGTGTTCATATCATATTTTATTATATATTTACTGTCAATTTTTCGTCACCATTTGTAAAAACAAAATATGTACATCGGGCGAATCTGGTTTAGCTTTCACTAAACAGTTTCAGTCTAGGTCAAATGTGACCAATTAAGGTCTGACGACTGACTTTTATCCGACAGAGAGAAATGTCTTCCTCTGTTTGCCGCGACATCCAATTCATACCGCGGCCATTTTATCCGTGCAATTGTGGAAAGATTACATACGAAAAAAATATTAAGAATTCCAATTGTTGTTTGCTTCAGTTCATTAAATAAATATATCAATTTTATTTTATTAAGTTTACAGAAATACAAAACAAATTTGACAGACTACTACAGTAAAACACACATTAAACCTTAATCCAACCTATGTAAAACATATCAAGAACTAAAAAACAAAAACATTTAGTAAAATAAAAATCTAAGATCCAGACAGGCTGACGCTCTACTTGATGGTAGGTGGTTATCGTCGCCTATATAAGGAACGTCACAGGTGCTGCAAGCACTCTTCCGACCATAGTAGAATTAAGAATGAGGGATTGGGAAGAGATAGGAAAATGGGCTCTAGCATTACACACTCCCCGAAACACAACAGCGCACATGCTGTTATTTAATGGCGGTCTTCTGTATGAGGGTGATTACTGCCGCCAGACGACTGCCTGTTATTGCCGAATTACTGCGAAATGCAGTGTGCCGTGCCACTCCTTTCCAAATCCAGACCAGAGCCAACCCGGTAAGGTCTAACAAAATAGACTATGACGGGAATCGAATCCGGGATCCCTGAGGACGGAGCGTTAAGGCAAGCACCCTAACCACTTATCCAACGGGTTCGTCAAAATTGCTGATAATTTTATTAGTCAGCTGCAACAAATTTTAATAAGTAAATTGTGTGTTTGCGTCTAATCCTGTAGCAATAAATTCAAATCTACGATTCGTGGAGCCCAAAATAAATAAACACACAACTCTCCTACAGTTTGTTAGGTCAAATCAATCAAAAACTTCACTTCGCTACTAAAACAAAGGACTCACCAAATTTTCTTAGGGTACCGCCTTCAACTACCCTTCTAACCTTGAGCGCCCTCGTTGTTATCTGAAAGAGGTAGCTGCAAGAGAAGACGTATTACGCGCTACTGTGCGCTCGGCTCTCGGACGATTCAAAATGTTTTTAGTGCAAATATTGTTCCATAAACTCAAACGGCCGCCATTGAGATTTCCGTCGGGCCGATACATAAATCGAAAATAAAATCACTGTTTCTTTTGTCTCGCGACACAGATACAAAACCCATACAGACCGTTACAAAATCGCACAAGATCCGTATGTTATTCACTTTCACGAATTAAAATTCCTCCCGGTAAGGAAACACACACACTTCGCGTTCAAATCAATTTCGCCATTATTAGTTTTTATTATTATAATTTTTTTTTTCAACTCGCCACAGACTACCGCAAGTCAAAGCAAGTCAGTGACATAGAATATGTCGACGGCTAGTAGTGGTAGAAACCCGAACATTATTTTATTCGCGTCAAAATGGTACTGTTGCTCCCCAGTACTCTTGCTCCCCTGTAATATCTGGAATCTAGCGGACTTTTTGTCTGTATGTATTCCTTGTACACAATGTTTCTAAGCAGACTCAGAAAGTCTAGTCTGTGCGGTAAAATAGTCTAGATTGAATTATCCGTTTGCATGTCTTGAGTCAATTAAAGTTTTCAGCTTTTCCGATTACATATTTTGTTGGTCTCAAATGACGCGAAAAATTCAGTGACGTAACACTTTAGTAAATTGTATAATTTTTTTAAGAGAATTTGACTTAATCGACTTAGGGAGTATTTTTGCAAATGTAAATGTGTCAAAGTTGATTCTTTGACAAGGTCACTGCCTCGTGTGTGAAAGATTAAGCCTTCCTTGAAATGTCGATATAAAATAATTTGTTGTTTTCTTCGTAAAAGACATATGATTCAGTTTTTTTTTGTTGTATTATGTACGCTAAGTTCACAGAACAATAATTTATTTGTAAATATATAGTTGAACATGTCTGTTAGTTCATTTTAGATGGAAATATATCAGGAGTGTATATTTTGTAAGTGTTTTAGAAGTGGAGCGTAAATGACATTTTTTTAAACCTTAATGAATTAGAATTGTAATAATAATTTATACTCTCTATCAGTGAACGTTAAAAAGGGACAAACGACACTCTTTCTATCTCTTACCAAGACCATAACTTAATTAAAATTTTAAGTATTTTAAAATCTAACATATTATATTCTATTAAATATTTATTACGTACATATTTTAAAATTCAACTATTTTTATTTGAGTTATTTATACCTACTAGTAAAAGCGCGTTAATTTTTTTTTATCGCTTTTACTACTAGCGACATCTGTGAATTCCGTTAGTAACTATAGTTAAAAATCTATATTTCGTCAACGAATATAGGCATAGATCTAACAGTAACAGTGTGCAAATTTTTGTTACAGTAATTCATTGCAGAATATGAACCTGTAATATTGTTAACTTGGAGTTCTAAATTTTTTTAAATCTCTATGATGTATATTGACTCTACCGTTTTCAATTGTTTTTATTATGCATTAAGTAATTAGTGATTTTAATGGGTCGGCCTAATTATAATATCCTCAAAATAAAATGGCCTGCTAGTATGTATATAAAATGTAAATAATATTACGTTTTTGTTCAAATTTTAAATGTTTTTTCGAGTTTGTTTTTCCTTCGGATAACAGTTGTTTTTTTAATAAATAAAAAATATTTTTAAATTTTAACGTGTTTCTTTAATTGTTATAGGTGTAATTAAAGTTGTCCTAACCATCGTTTTCATATATGTTCTCTATAATAAAACTTACGAAATATAATTAAATTTAAATCAATATTGATCAATAAAGACAAATAAATATTGATTTAAGCAAATATGTGGTGAGGTCAGATGAGTAAATCAAAATTCAATTTTAACAGTCTATATATTTGTAAGCCAGTGTACAAACAAAGGATCAAATGGTAACGAATCTATCGTAATCACTGTTCTCTGTTTCGTCATGAGTAGATTGGTAACCTGACACATTTCAGGTTATACGTTAGTATCGCCTTTTTTGGATAATGTTTACTCCACAACGTGCGGGCGGCGATTATTTGCTCTGTTGGTATGGTTTAGATAACGCACAGACGTATAATATAGAAGCAGACCCAATATAACAGATATCAAGTGAAGCTGATTTACCACATACACAAATGTCACTCGGACGGGGCGGAACTAGGGTGTACTAAATTTTATTGACCAATCTTTATGTCCTGCATGCGAATTAGTAAGCGCGTGTTATTCAGAGCGGTGCAATAGTGAGCTGTCTGAATATCGACTGCTGAATAACGCGTAGTCTAATAGCCGCACTGATATTGGTACACATAATAATATAAATAAATGTTCACACTGAGTTCGGCCCTGTTCGTCAGTTTACATCGACAGCGTCACTCATCAATATGGCGGCCGACTGTAATCGGGCGTCGCGTCGTCATTTGTTTATGTGTGCGTTAGTGTTGTTACACTGGAAAACACAGCCCCCCTAGGTGGGCCATGACCTTGTCGTGGTGGGGGGGCTTACCCTTGGCAATCCAGCGGGTCGCAGGGGTCGGTACTTATTACCCGCATCGACCTTTGCTCGTCCCGCCGGATTGGTTTAGGGGACAAAGAAGGCCCACACGACGTGGGCTCCGAGCGGGCTCCGTTCAACGGAGCTCGTGGCGGAGTTCAACGGAACTCGTAAAATCAAACCACTTGACATTGGCGGACAATGGCCATTTTTAAAAATGAGCCAAATCGCCATTTATATATAAAAAGAAGAAGAAAACACAGGATGGCGCATATTACGACGTGATGGGTGAGAAAGAGACAGCAAGTGACAGAAGTATAACTATAGCTACGATTTAATGTTGGGTCTGCTTCTATATTATACGTTTGTGAGATAACGCCTCTCACGCATGAAATATCCGCTAAACTCCATCACACAGCAAAACTTATCTACTTGATACATACTATAAAGTCTCTGTCCGCCTCTGTCTGTTTCTTCGTTAACTTCTTCTAAACCACTCAACGGATTTTAATACTTCATTAAGAGAAAGATGATAAATGAGGAAGGTTTTGCGTATATAATTTTCAGAAATAAATGAATTAAATAAATTAAGTCAGAGCGGGTTGCTAGTATATACTTTAAAATAATTCCGCTTCTGTTTGGTTTTCCGCTAACTTCTAAACCATTCTGATTTTAATACGGTTTTCACTAATGGAAAAAGCGATTAACGAGGAAGGTTTGTAAAATTTAATTTGTAGAGAAAAATTCCATTTGTGGATCCGTAGGCAGGTCACTGGTAACCTTTTAAACAGCGAATTGACTATTTTATATTTTTTTTATTATTTTATATTAATTTGTGTTATCAATATTGTGTATATTCAATTTATGTACTAGTATTTAGTTATTAGAATGTAAGTGTATGTTGACTTTACCATGACTTTTACCACCCACATTGTTTTATTTTTCATATAATTTTCCTTACCCTAAGAAGGGTAAGGGAAGAAATCGCTATAAAGCGATAAGGCTATTTGTACTATTGCTTGTTGTTTCTTTCTTTTTTTTATTCTTTTTTTTAAAGAGTGTGAGAATCCATATTCTTGCCAAAATATGAACGCCGCCGGTGGACACTTATCAGCCTGAATTTAATATACACAAAATTACAGAGAACAGTGATGTCGATGGTTATTCATCTTCCCCAATGTTGACTTCGTCGTCGGTCGCTTCGTCAGCGGTGGGTGGGCTGCCGGCGTCCGCTGAGTCAGGTGTCGTTCGACGCCATTTCGCACGGCGGTTTTGAAACCAAGTTTTCACCTAAAAAAAATGGGTTTTCAAGGCATCCAGTAAAAGTAACATCTCATTCACATGAATCACGGGTAGCTTTTCTTGACCACCTTAGATTATGAGGCCAACGAATAATTTAATTTTTTTTAAAAAGCTATAGACTTAACACGGGCGCCCAAGAAGTATATATAACAAGTGTAAGATTGTTTAAATATTAAATAAATAAATTAAGTGGCAATTATCGGGGAATCTAACCCGGAACACCTGAGACAGAGGGGACCTGACCAAAGAGCTCGTCAAAATATTGTTCACATTAGGTATACTTCATTGGTCAAGCGGTCAACCGGTGTAAGGGCGCGGCCCCTTATAGTCACCGTGAAATAACAGCACGTGTGCTGTTGTGTTTCGGTGAGTGATTAAGGGATGCCAGAGCCCATTTCCCTAATATTCCTTTCTAATCCCTTATGCTTAATCCTATTATGGTCAGCAGCGTATTTGCAGCAACTGTGGCGTTGCATGTATTATGTTGTGCTTGTGTTATAGTATCTCAGTTGTTTTTATTTTGAAATTTTCAATCTTATTTTCCAACTATATAGCTTTGTCTGCAACTTCGTACCCGTGGAATTCGTAACTTTTTTGTTTGTAAACCGATTGAAATCAAACAAACACTAAATGTTACGTGAAGATTGCTACAATACATCAGTGAAAACTGCATTCAAATCGTTAAGCCGTTACTGAGGTTAGCATGCAAAAACGCACAGACAGACAAAAATTTTAAAAACAACTTTTTGACTTCGGGAACGAAGTACAACGTGTACAATTTTTTTTAAAAATAATATTTAATGTACAGACCCGGCTCGTTTATGATTTTATTATATTTTCACTCCAGGGGTGCATAAATTGAATATTTTTATCATAAAAATGGTACAAGAGATTATTACAAAGGTTACACGAATATTGGTACCTGTCTGTCACTAAGTCTAAGCGTGGCAGCTAGAGCCCTTCTCTCGTCGGGGCTGAGGTATTTACTAGCACTAAACCGTCTCTCCAGGGCCCCAGTCTGCGACGCACTGAACCTCACTTGCCCGCCTTTTCTTCTTCCCGCTACGCCCCACCATGAATTGTACCAACTTGGTGGGACTGAAATTGAAAACGTGGATTATTCGACATATTGAAAATGAAATGTATTGTCACTGAGGATCTGAAAGACAATAAAGTCATTGACAGAGGTCGCTGACTGTCCTTAGCAATGCTGACTCTTAGATTTGCACGAGATCAGTGACAATAATGTTATTTATAGCATTCTGTGAGTTGTTTTAAACGTGGGATTTGGGTTAGGTTAGGGAGGATTTGGGCTCCATTCGACAACCTTACCGCCTCTGCGACCGTGGGTTCTCCGTACTTATTATTGTGCCTTAATTCTATATAACGATTTAAGGCTTACTCTTAGGAATGTCAACTCCTTTTAAAATTATTTTAAAAAGGGGTTAGGTACCATTTCTATAAGCTGAACTCGTAACAACCCTTAATGCGAAACCTATCGATATCAATAATAATCAGTGATAATATATCATTCGTACTAATTCACATTTTTATCAAATATTAATCTTAAGTCATTGTATTGATTCGAAAACACGTTTTTTATCGGTTACTTAAATATTATCAATAAATGATTCTTTGTACATAATGTACACTGGCGAGCATTAAGCAAATTATCTTGGGTAAAGTATTTTTTATTTATTTTATTTATTGTTTATCAGAGAACCATTAATTTTGAATATTCATAATTTAGGCTAAATATAAACAAATTGAAATTACATATAACAATATAACAAGAAATACAAAATAAGTAGACACTTTTAAAGTAAGACAAATTTTCCAGATTTTCAGTCTATTTGCGATTCGTTATCCTAAGAGGGTATTCTGCTCACGGTAACAACATTACATCAAGTGTGAGTGGAAAGTTCATCCGTCACAGAAGGAAAGCCCATCCGCCAGCAGTAACTAATTGCTAACACACAGAAGACAACCGCGAAATATATAATAATAGCGTATGTCATCGTCAATGTTACTTAATATCGACGGCACTAATTTTTTGGTTAGGACTGGGGTGAACTTCCACAATTCTAGCCAATGGCCAATTTAAAGGCTTTGTGTGTTTTCGTTAGAAAATATCTAAATTATTTTGTTAAAAATTGCAAAATTGGGTTCAAAATAAAATAAATCAGTCCATCGTATCTATCTCCAAAGCTCGCCACCCACCACGCAGGGTCTACCGTCCTTCGCAGCCAACCTCTACCCGCGAAGAGACCTGGCCGCAGGGCGTCCCATGCTGCGTTTTCCAATTCGCGGCCTCCATTAGCGAACTCCCCATCGGTTATCCTCTCTGCGACAGATGTCATCAGTCCATTGCCACTTCAGCTTGCTGATTCAACTACCTACATCTATAACTTTGGTTCTTCGATAAATTTCAGAATTTCTGATCTTATCCACCAAAGAAATTCCGAGTATACACGCTGAACGACTTTGAACTTGTGGTTCAGTCCTGCCGTGATAGGCCACGTTACGACACTATACGTCATTACTGGTAGGACGCACTGATTGTAGACTGATTGATTGTCTTCAGACATTGTGGTAGTGGCGACGAGAAGAGCTTCTCGAAAACATCCCAACACAACTAGATTATATTATATTATGGATCGTTATTTATTTATGGATTAATTACAAGAAAATTGTAATTTTATTGTCCGCATGTGTGTTTTTGGGCGTTTATCTTGTCTAATCGGGTAAACGGTTTAAATTGTCACTAATATGTTAATGTACTATTTTATTACCCAAGATAATGCTAGTATAAGGCAATCCAAGGCGGACTTTGCTTGACACCGTGGCAAGAATTCGACCGAAAAAGTTTTGTTGAGGAAATAGATAAAAATAAACCTAATTTTACATAGACACGCTGATAGGCATAGATTTTATTTCGCAGAAAGGAAATATAAATTTGTACTATTGGTTTTCAACTTTTTCTGTCAACATGTTGTTACATTAGTTTGAGAAATAAGTTTCTTTGTTTATGCGTTTCATACAATCTTGTTAAAATTGTAAAGTCGACCAGGAAGATGCTTTATCACCCTAAGATTGAACATTCTTTGTATGTTGCAGAATGATAAGGTCTGTTTTCCTTTGAAAGTTCAAAGTGACAATTTCTATTGCTGCCTTTGTCATTACTTCTAGGGATACAGTAATACTCAGCTGCTTGATAGCTAGTCTTTTTTTTTCGTGAACATACTTAACAGCCTGAAGAAGTTGATCTAATGAAATATGCCTTAACTTTCTTTTTTTTATAGTGTCTAAAACATGGAAAAAAATTATATTGTAAGCACCCAGAAAAATTACTTTGCTATAATATTGAGGGTTTGCATGAAAAAACAATGTGGGTAAAATGAAATAAACATAAAACCCAACGCAACATATCGATACACAATTATAATAAAGATGTTTTGAATTAAAAAAAAGTTGACGATTGTTCAAGCAATGACTAATACAAGCGACTTTTACTATGGGAACGCATCATCAGCAGTTCATCAGTTATTTTAGGCTGCAGGAACATGTTGAACTTTTTTGTTAATAGGAAAAATGTTCTTTTCTCGTTAGTAAAAATTTAGTGAAAATTTTAATTTAGTCCTTCAAAAGAGTTGTGAACAAGGAGGTTCCACGCAATTTGCGATAATTTTAATCCAAAATAGATTTATACCAGACTTATCATTCCGTTCTAGTACATGAGACGTATCGACATCTCTATTTTTTTGTATTTTCATACTAATTATGGCAATTCCTAAATTATTTTGAATTACCTTATGTTACAACTTTTATGAGGCAATTAAAACCATGTACAAATATCAATTAAAACGTGTGTCACACTCACAGTGAAATGGCAAGAAAATAAGCCACAAATAATTTTTAAAATAAATTAAAATGTATCACAGGTTGTCGCGACTACCACTGCTCAAAATGGCGTCTTTCTAGAAAAGCTTGTCGGTATAACAATATATGTCGCTTTAGCTACTCCATATATAAAATTTCATAACAATGACGGTTTCTCCTATATGAATATAGATTGCATTTTTGATAAAATGATATAAGTAGAATAAAAGTTATTGATATTAAATTGTCCCTTGCCCTGAAATGCCTCATCGACTTTTTTTATTTTAAGATCGGCTGTCCATTTGATGGTAGCCCCTACCATCAAGTGAAAAGTTAGCCCAACTATCCACTTGATGGTAGGTGGCTATCGTCGCCTACAACACAAACAACGCCACAGCTGCTGCAAGTGCGCTGCCGACTACAGTAGGATTAAGGATAAGGGATTGGATAGGAAAATGGGCTCTGGCATCCCTTACTCACACACCGAAACACAACAGTACACGTGCTGTTATTTCACGGTGGTATTCTGTAAGGGGCCACTGGTAGGTGCCTATCGGCGCCTATAACGCAAGCAACGCCACAGGTATCTACTCCAAGTGCGCTGCCGACTACAGTAGGATTAAGGATAAGGGATTGGGAAGGGATAGGAAAATGGGCTCTGGCATCCCTTACTCACTTTCCGAAACACAACAGTAGGTACACATGCTGTTATTTCACGGGGTGGTTACTGCCGCCAGACGGGCTGCCCAAATGACTGCGAAACGCAGTGTGCCCTACTGCCACTACTTTCCAGATCTAGACTAGAGCCAAAATTGAAAAGTTCATTTCCAAAATTCAAATTAATCCGGCAATCGAACCCGGAAATCCTAGAGCGTTAAGGTAGGCACCCTTTTTTTTTTTTTTTTTTTTGTCGAGGAGAAATCCATTTACGGATTTCCTACCGCTGGCTAGACGGTAGGGGTATGTGGGGGTCACCAGTGCGACACACTATGCTATGTCATAGCGGCACTGGTACTACCCACTAAAACTCCCCGGTGTCTCCTTGCCCATCGGAGGGACAGACCGGGCTCTGCCGAAACAACAACTCCGATCCATCCCAGGGCAGCCTAGCCGAGGTAGGCACCCTAACCACTCATCCAACGGGCTCGCCAAGATACAATTTAATAAAGTTTCTTTTATTTTTAAAAGCACGTGATACTCTTATCTCTCTACCTATCTATGTAACCAACTGATAACTATATATTTCACACGAGGAAAACAATATTCGTTTGTTATGCGTAGGTACCTAATATTAAAAACTGTTTATAAGTTAATAATTTTACGATTATCTATCGCACAAATTTCCACAATTCTCTATTTAATTACTTAATTTGTTAAGATTACATTGTTATTATGAGGGATTACGGGCATTCACGGGTCATCATAATTACTTTAGGTAAGATTTGATATCAAGTGTTCCCATATCTTTATTTTAAGGCGTCTTTACACATGAAACCAATTAGTAGGTTTTCCGAAGAGATAATAAATATATTAATAGTAAGACAGTAGGTAGGTTAACTATAATCATTTTATCATATGATTGTGTGATTATTTGTAATCTACATAATTGTATTGTTTTTAACTTATTTAAGTCATGATTATGCAGCTTTGTCTTTTTTTTAATTGTTAAAGGGTTCACTTGATGGCGGGTTGGAAAAAAACCTTAATTGCAAGATACTAAATTTCAATGTCTTTTGTATTTAGCGCCATATCGGAATGCTTAAGGATGATACACATTACACCGGGCCGGGCGTTCACCGTGTTTTTCTCAACGTGCCCCGGTCGGGTTTGCCATTTGCCACTGTGCCACCGACGGGCCGTGCCCGGGCTTTGTCATTTCCAAGTATTATTATACTATTTTGTGTTACTATTACTACATATGCTTGTAAGTTATATAGTATTATTATTTATTAATATTATACCTCGAGGCAGCCTCGCAGCCATGGCTCGCGCGCAGTCTCTGGTTAATACTGATACCCCGAGGCAACCTCGCGGTCTTGGCTCGCGAGCCATGATTTGCACGGCAGCCTCGGATAAATTCTAATACCCCGAGGCAGCCTCGCGAAGTTGTCTCAGAACGCACGGTGAAAACAAACATTTTACGAAATGTCGCGATTGGAGCGTTCCGGCCGTGCCCCGTCCGTGTCCCCCGCACAGCACGGACACGGCCCGGTGAAGTATGAATTGGTTCATACAAAAGCATACTATGAATATCGTCACCGGGCCCCGGCCGGGGCACGGACGGAGCACGGCCGTGTAATATAAATCTACCTTTATTCCATGAGGAAGAACTGGCAAGGGACTTCATATTTGCACTATTCAACATAAATATGCGATACAAGTAAACAATAAAGAAGTAATCAGCCATCAGTCCCAAGTAACTAATATTATTAATGTAAAAATGAGTTTGTTTGCTTGACCTTTCATGTCTTAACTAGTTAACTGATCAACATTAATTTTGCATACACGTTTTCAGTAATACAGACAAAGAATATACTTAGGGTACTTTTTATTCGGGAAAAAGTGCTGTTTCAGTAGGATGATCTAATAATAGAAATAAAAATTCAGGCCAAAAATATATGAGAAATAAAGATTGAATAAATGTTCTAAGAAAAAGGGGCGCAGAGTCGCGGGCTATAGCTAGTCAATATGTGTGCGAAAGTGAGTTCGTTCGTTTGTTTGTTACGCTTTTATGTCTCAACTACTCAACCAATCATCGTGAAATTTTGTATAATATAGAAATGAACATAGAATTACTTTTCACCCAGAAAAAAGTACTGAGGTAATTAGCTTAAACAATACCAGGAGAGATGCAAGTGTCGCCGACTCTGATACAATAAAGGGAAAGAGATAAGAAGAGGACAAGGTAATGAGAAATTCAAAAACTGGTAAAAATTTTGGGATTCTGGCATTCTCCTGATTGACATTCTTTGACGTCATGTAACTGTATATACAAGTGAATCTTTGTTAATCCAATTAGAATTTTACCATAATTTTAAATTATGTCCACTAGTTGGATCAATTTTGGATTATGGGTTTTTAAATAAATTTTTTTGGTTATATGTGAAATGCGAAAATGCTTCAAAAAAAAAAAAAAATCGGGCCAAAGTTCTGGAAAGACTTTCGCTTCGCAATATATTTATACTATGGTAAGATTTTTTTGCGGTTTTGCTACAATCGTCTCTCTTGAGACGTTTTCGTTTCGTTTAATGAAATATGATCACCGCATTAATATATTTTCAGGACTTTTTTTTTAATGTTAAGATCGGCAGAGAGGCTGACGGTCTAATTGATGGTAGGTGGCTACCGTCGCCTATAACACAAGCAACGCCAAAGCTGCTACAAGTGCGCTGCCGACTACAGTAGGATTAAGGATAAGGGATTAGGAGGGGATAGGGAAATGGGCTCTGGCATATCTTACTCACTCACCGAAACACAACAGCACACGTGCTGTTATTTCACGGTGGTCTTCTGTAAGGGGGTGGTTACTGCCGCCAGACGGGCTGCCCAAATGACTGCAAAACGCAGTGTGCCCTGCCACTAACTTTCCAAGAAAAACAAAAAAATAAATTTACTTAGATAAACTGTGTGAGCATGGGTTGTCAGATCTTTGTCCCCTAAACTCTCTTTATATATAGGCGTCAGATCTTTTTTCTAGGCGCTGATATCTACATCTTCTGTGAGATGTTGGGCTACAGGTTAAGAAGTTATTCATTGCCCATAACAAGATTTTTTACCTGTTCACAATTTTCTGCATACTGATGGTCATCATTAACCTGTCTTTACTTTTTGTTACGAAAAACATCAAAACTCTCTCACCTCTATCGTATCCATAGGCAGGTCTCATAGGCAAAGGATGCGAAGTAAACCTATTCGCCGCCAACTGACTCCGCAACATTTGCTCACTATTCAGCATCATGTCGCTGTAATAATTGAATTGCCTTCCGCCTACGGCCCGAGGAATATCTCTTATTCTATACGGCATAGGTTTTATCGCAGTCGGGTATAAGGGAAAAGTATTTCTTCTTTGTTCAAGGTTGATTTTAGCATTGTTCAATTCGAGTTCTTTTTGAACTTCGCAAATGACATTGAATTTGACAGTTGCGTCATCGGGAACGATCGGCTTCTGTTCGTCAATCTTCGCGGTACACGTCAAAAGTTTCGTGGGCGCGTTGCTCACATGCTTGAACGGCTTTTTGCCGACATCTCCCAGTATGTCTTCGATGAGAAACGACGATTTCTTCTGCCGACAAGCACACATGTTGGGCGTCTGATTGGTACTGCCGAATTTGTTATCGCCATTGAAAATTATCGCGTAATTGATAGCTACTTATTTAATGGACACGTCTAATCTATTCGATTAGCTTTAACCAATATTACTTAAATGTGATTTAATGCTAAATGTCGTATGTGCCAAATGTTTTTTCGCCTTTATTGCAGCGGTTATGGTGTCACAGAAACAGTGTGAGGGCTGGTTTACAGAAGTTTGCTGAGTTGACTAAAATACTTTCGGTTCTAATATTTTGCAAAAAGCTTATATTTATAAGTTTTTTTTAGTTGTGTTAGGGCACACTGCCTTTGGCAGTCACTGCGTTGGGCAGCCAGTCTCGTAGCAGTAACCTCCCCCTTACAGATAAAACTCTAAAAAAGGGTTTGTTGTTGTGTCTTGTGAGCGAGTATAAGCAATGCCAGAACCCATTCCCTTATCTCTTCCTAATCCATAATTTCTTATCCTTAATCCTACTAAAATCGTCAGTTGCTTGTGCTGTGTCAATAGGTGTTCGCAAAAGAACAATTAACGTTGAAGTTGACATACAGGTCGGTTCACTTGATTGTAATTGGTGACTACCGTAGCCTATTACGAGTAAATACAAACAATTTTATTGATAAACAAAATTATTTTGAATTGGACGAGGTCTTCGTGGCCTTCGGAATACTGTAATAATTAATTATGTATCACGATAAACCGTAATAGTATTAAGGATAATGAGGTGATAGAATGGAACATGTACTTATTATTGACTCACCGAAAAGCACATGCGCTGTTATTTCACGGTAGTCTTCTGTATGGAGGTGATTTTTCCTGCCAAAACAGAGTAACCAGTTTAACTGCAGAATGTAGTAAGTATGTCAATTGTAACGAAAATAGTGACAATAAAAATTTAACAATATTATATGTATATAAGTATTTTAGAAGGAATCTTCTAAATGTATTATTGTTAATGGGCGACGGTAACCACTTACCATCAAATGGACCATCAGCCTGCCTATCGATTTTTATACAAATTAATAATTAAATGAAGTGGACGGACAGACGTGGTTGTTTTTATTATGTATTAGAATTTCATAAACTTTCGTATTCAATATATTTTCAGAACACTATACATACATTTTATGCCACCCACAGATTAAAAATTATTAGACGCGTCCAAGAAAAACAAAAAGATAGATTTACTTAGATAAACTGTGTGAGCATTTGATGTCAGATCTCTGTCCCCTAATCTCACCATATATGTTTCCTTACCTTATTTTTTTCTAGGTGCTGATAGCCATCAATTATAATTATTATATTTTAAAAGTACAATCAAAAATTAAAACAAAAAAAATTGTCAATGCAAATACTCTGATATTTCAACTGTTCTAATGCCTAAAACCTTCAATCTTGGAACATATTATTTAACCCTAAAGGGCTGTTTGTTTAATGGATATAGGTACCTAATATGGAATGACATGACATAACCTATCTTATCCATTTTTCGATGGATGTTCTTTTATCTATGTTTTAATAGGCAGTAACGTTATTAGTGGTTAGTTGTCACATCGTTTATAAGTGGACGTAGATAGGATAACGTGATTGAAAGGGAGATTAAACAATAAGCAAAACATGTTATGATTTTTGTGTAGGTACCAAATTTCACCTATAAATTTATTTTTATATAAAGATCGTCAAACAGGCTGATGGTCGACTTCAGCCTGTCGCCTATTAATACAAGCAACACCAAAGGTGCTGCAACTGCTCTGCAGGCCTTAGCAGGATAGGATACCCAGCGAAACCCAACTCACATTAGCCTTTTTTAAGGAAGTGGTTGACGCCAAACGGGCTACCCAATTTTCATAAATTTCACTGCGTTATGGAGTTATTTGCAAACGCTAATAGTAGCGTTGCATTTGGACAAGTCATTTCATATCGGCTGCGAAAATCATAATAACAGAAGTTTTCTCCTAATGTATAAGCAATCTGAGCTTCAGTTACTCCACTACCGTTGGAGCGAAAAACTTGTAGAATAAATGCGGCTGAAAGTATTTTCATACTTTCTCAAATTTAAGTAATTATTTTTGAGGTTTTTCAAAATACTTTCAGCCGCACTTTTCTCAGCGGGTATGTGAGCTAACGTTCACTTTGATGGTTATTTAATATTAATAAACAATTAAAAATGCAAGGATAAAATCAATGGATATGAAAGTCCTCGTAAAAATGCAACGTTATCTCCAGTATATACCGTAGGTATACAGAGTTAAGGTCGTAATTAGTTTGAGATAGTTCGGACATGGAACAATTTTATCCTTCTTCCACGCCTGGGTCCGACTTGAAGCCGCAAAATTTCAGACATCAGTTTTGAACAGTTCAGAGTCCGGAACAGATGTCGCGAAGGAATGATAGAAAGCTTTCGGTTAGTTAGGAAAACGAAGTTACATTAACTCATGAAACCTTAGATGGGAAAATAGTATTGAAAGTAATTTTTGGTAGTTATAGGGTACATTGCAACCGGGGTGGTTGCTTACAGAAGATCACAGTTGAGTGGGTTCACAATTGGACCCTATAGGTGGCGCTACAATCGGTTTACAGACATGGAATTAAAATAAAACTGAATATTGAGGTAAGCAACTAAGTTAGAAATACTTTCTCTTTTTTTCTTGTTGGACTAATTAAAATATGTTTAACAAAAACACAACTCAACTCCAAAACAAATAATGAATGTCCTTTATTAAATTTAAAAAAAAAATCAAATCCTAAATTATAATATTTTTTCTGAAAACATTACTTTAGAGGTTTAATCAAATCTAAGTCTAAATAAGTCTTGTTACGTAAGGTTTTAGCAGATAACTGCAATTTTTAAATGAAGTTTACAATTTCTTTTTACGAAAAACAAAACAATTAGGTATATGAAACAAAATTAAACTTCTAATATCCAAAATTTAACCTTTGGCTTCATGCAACAATATTATTTTAAGAATTAAAGATAATTAAACACATATAAACTCAAAAAACTAAATAATTAATACTAAACTGTTTTGTAAATAAACTTATAATTTCTTTTTACAAAAAACAAAACAATGTTTATTTCTGTTTTAATCTTTGTTTTCAATAATATAATGTTTCACTATATATGTACTTATTATTAAAAAAAAAATAGGTTTATATGTCCTAATTTATACTTCTGTACTATTAACAAATATTAAAGAGAAAAGATTTGTACGTATGTATGTATGTTTGTAATGAATAAAATCAAAAACTACTGGACAGATTTTAAAATTTTTTTCACCTATAGGAAGCTACATTATCAAAGAGTAACATAGTATGTATTATATAAAGAGACGCGGACAAAGTCGCGTGCAACAGCTAGTAATTAATATATAGGTTCCATTGAAATGGACCCAATAAATCGAGCCCGCCGCGGACTTGTAGCTTCATACCTGAAGCATAGAATACTAATACTAACAATATTGTTGTTTTATTATCTACATATGCCTAAAGTAGAGAGAGCGCCAGGCCTTTTTTTGCCGATAATAATAGGTACACATGTTAGTGCATTAAGCCGATATGTGTTTTAAATTCCTGATTAGATTGTAAAATCATACAAAAAAAATTGAGACGACTATTCGCCTACATATCCAATAAAAGTACTGACTCTCAACTTCAATTAATCACACATTACGATTTATATTCGATTGATAAGCCAACATTTGGTGAGTACACATTTAATTCTTTGCACCTACGAAAAAAAAAAATTATTTATATTGTGTTGCTATCAGTAAGTGGTTATACCAAAAGTTGTACAAGCATACCCAGTGATAACTTTTTTTCAAGAAATTTAATCGTATTAAAGTTATTTTTTATTAGATTCTGCTGACATTATAACTATTATCGATCTGCGTTTAGTTTATTTTAATTTTGTTAATTTTTTAAAATTCGTTCTTTTATACTGTTATAGCCTAGTTTTTGTTTTGTCTTTCTCCTCAATTTATTTTATTTACTAGCGACCGGCCAAAGGCTTCATTCCATTTATTACTGCAAATTATTTACACAAATTTGACTCGTCGAATTTTCAGGAGAGACGATTTGTTATGAGTCTCGAGAGCAACTTACAAATATGACTGAGGAGTGAGATCGGTCTGTAGTTCTTGAGGAGAGTTTTGTCTAATTTTTAGGGTTCCGTACGTCCGAATAAAAAAACGGAACCGTTATAGGACCACTAGTGTTGATGTCTGCCCGTCCGTCACAGTCAATTATCTCCGAATCTACTAGACCGACTATGTTGAAATTTGGTACAAATATCATTTTCTGTGACCCAAACGCAGGGGTGTGACGTGAATAGATGAAATCTGTATATGGGAGATTATTTTTAGGGGGAAGATGGAAAAAAAAAAAAAATTTTTTTTGAAAACTGCATCGTGTGACAAATGGAAGGTCTTGTTGTGAAGATCTTAAATGTATTTTTTTGTAATTGTAAAATTAATAGTTTCCAAGTTATTCAAGAAAATAGACGAAAATTGACCATTCCCCCCTTATCTCCGAAACTACTGAACCTAAAATTTTGAAAAAAAAAAATATACAGAAATTTGTTTTCTACTTATAGATCTTCAAAAACAGTTCGGTTTCATTACGTCTCAATAAAGAATTGCAAATGAGTACACAATTCATAAGGTTTCTTTCAGTGAGCTCGTGTTGCACCCAAATATCTAGCTTTTTTGTGTGATCAGCTTTTTTCAAATGGGTCAAAACTGTTTTGTGGTCAATTTCCAGTTCTTAAGCTATAGGTACCGTAACTACTGATATGCCGATCTTGCTCCACTTTTTATAAAAAAGGCCTCTATTTTATCCGTAACAGAGCGACCAGAGCGAGATGCATATTGGACATCAAAATTCCCAGATTAAAAACGCTTAAACCAACTTTATGCTACTCTTACTGACACTGCATTAGGCCCATAAACGTAACAAATTTTTTCACGACTTGCGTTGCATTTTTTCCTATTTTGTAATAAAATTTTAAAATGGATCGAATTACTTCATTAGATTCACTCATTTTGACAATATTTTACTAATTTGTTTCTTTTTTGAAATGTAACCTTTTTAATGTCATCAAAACCAGCCAGATATAAATAGTACAGCCAATGATATTTTATTACAAGTTTATACATACTATATGCGAAAAGACTTTTCCCCCCACCTAATATTTATATCAAATTAAAAATACTATTGCTTTATTATTGTTTTTGTTGAAGAAATTAGCCTTGCTTATAGAATGCAGCATTATTACCTATGCAGCCTAAAGAACCCAAGCTAGATACAATTTGTAAATGATTTTTGTAAATAATATAGATTATTAATTAATAATATTGTCATAAACTGTCTATAACACTAGCTTTTGCCTGCGACTTTGTTCGCGCCCTTTTTTCTCATCCGATCGCTACTAAACTTCACAGGATCACCCGAGGGCTAATGAAAATTTAATTTGGACTTTTATATATAAAAATAATAATTCATTGTTTTTTTAGCGTAGTTGCTAAAGTCATTGGACTGTTAAGTCAAGACTTAGTCATAGTAATGTCCTGTATAATGTATGTTGGATTTTTTTTCTGTATAATCGTTTCTCGGGATAGATTAGTAGTTTTGACCTTCCTGTTTAGATAGCAAGAGAGAAGATATAAAGATCTAAGTAGTAGGTATATTTAATAAACATCAACAAAGGTGATGATTGCGAACACTGAATTTGAGTTGAAATGTGCCAGACAAAGGAATTAAAAGGGGTTATAAAAATACTACCCGGTCCCAATTAATTAGAGACAATTAGCCGACCTTCCGGCTGCAACAAAAGGTGAAAAACTCTTCCCATTAATTACGGGAAGAGGCAGAGCCATTGCGCTCAGTCGACGCAACAGACAGTGTTGAATCTTGAATATCGTCGTCTGCTTTCCTTTTATATACAGTGTGATTTTATTTATTTATTTATTATTACGGATAGCCAACGTAATAGTGTACATATAAAGCTCAAAACAAAATGCATAACATTTACAGGCTACCACAGCATACATATTCATTAATTCTTAGGTACATATTTAAGTCAATTAATCATTTTATACATATTTAAGAACAATTCAAAAACACACACACAAAGACAAGATAAGTAAACAAAGAAAAACAAATACCAATTGATAGAATTAATAGAAGAATCCAAATAGGACAAATACGAAAATTTGTTGTTATAGGAACTAAGGTTTCGATTTTTGAAAAAATAAAAACTGCATTCAAACTTTTTCGAATTACATTCATATGCGACCAGGATTCGAACGTGGTCAAAGAACAATGGCGAAATAATTGTTGAAAGAATTTTCAAGTGTCTTTAAATGTCATTAATATAAATAGAAGAAAAATATTTTTACAAGTTTTTTCAAGTTACATTAATGCCATATCTAAAGCCTGGAAATTATTATAAATATTAAGGGGGAGACAAACGCTAAATACTAAAAATATCCATTGTTTAATGAAAATGTTACAAGAAATAGACAAGACAATTGCTTTGAAAAAAATATATATTATACTTAAACATGTGAAGAACCAATTGTATTAATTAGAATTTTCGTTAAAGTAATAGAAACTCCACAAAAAAAGTTAGAACATAAGAAGAATTTGACCTTTATTGAAAATTCTTTCGAAAACGGCTTATTATTGCGCGCATATGAATCCTGTACCTATTAATAAGTTAATATCAGATTAAAAAATTGTATTAATAAAAAATAAAAAAATTGTGTAATGTTCTAATGGTAAAAACAAAAAAACACCATTTCTAGGCCCGTTGAATTGTCTCCGCCGCCAGCGAGTTCTATAGTAAATGTCATTTGCCTCAGTGAATCCCTTAAATTAAACAATGAATAAATCGTCATTAGTCTAGTATTTTCTTTGTTCACTCTGTGGCTTAACTTCATAACTTTTAAGCAAATACTCTTTGACAACATTAGTATATTTTGGAAATATTACCTTTTAAAATAATAAAAATCGAACACAAAACTAAATGTCATATGTTATATATACGTAAAAATATTTAGTTCTGTACCAATTTAATCTAAAAAGACGTTAACTTCAAAAACTCCAAACGAGGATATCTTTAATTGCAGACTTTATTTAGTACTAGCGGCCCGCCCCCGGCTTCGCCCGGCGTGCAATTTTTATATACCCTAAAACATTCCCCGTTTATCCCTCTTTCCATCAGCGAAAACCGAATTAAAATCGGTCTACCCGTTCACCCGTGATGCCGTGACCAAGGGAAATGGGGATTCATTTTTATATAATAGATTAAACCAAAGACCAATCAGTTCAGGAAATCAAAACTCTACACTTTTCAATATATTTCATACATAGACGAAAAAAAATTAAGTCAACAAAAATTTCTATGGGAGTTCGCCATTGTTCTTTCTGTGAAAAATCGCAATTAATTTCATTGCCGTAGTTGATAATGTAGTTCATAAGGAATACGTTTTGGTAATTAATATCAATCAGTTCATATAATTAATCAATTATTTGAAAAGGTCACTTATGTGCATGTCTTACGTTGGAGGACTTACTATGTTTATTTAGAATACTTATTTTAGAATTTATCTATTATTTATAACCCTTTGTTGTGTGGTTGATGTGCTTGTTTTAACGCTGTCACAGGAAACTCGGGTTCGATTCCCGGCACGACCAACTTCAGAAATAAAATATAGTTGGCTCTAGTCTGGATCTGTCAAGTAGTGGCAGGGCACACCGCCTCTCTCAATTATTTCGGCAGCCACCATAAAATAATAGCACAATATGCTATTGTATTTCGTTGTTTGAGTAATAAATGCTATAGTCCATTTTCCTATCCCTTCCCAATCCCTTATCATTAATGCTGTCGGCAGCGTACTTGCAGCACCTGTGGCGTTGCTTGTGTTATAGGTGATGGTAGCTACCTACTATCAAGTGGATCGTCAGCTAATCTGACGACGTATACTTTAAAAAAAAAATTTCGCATGCAAGCATACCACTTCATTCATAATTTAAAAATGGAATATAAAATTATTGTTTCTCTAAACTGGCTGAATAGATTTGTTCTATTTTAAAAATCGATAATTTTCACCTGGTTGTCCCTTCAACTTTAATTATAATACATACTCATTATAATTGTTATTTTGTAATGTGCAGGGTGTGTATCTAGATAGTGAAATGAGTTTAACAAATGCTGAACAGTTAAATTTATTTCAAGCTTATTTTAAAAGTTACAAATATTCAACGCAACGTGCTAAAGGACCTTTCAAATAATTGATTCATTATAATGAACTGATATGATATTAACCTTTTTACAATTCTTTAAATTGTAGACATTTCTGTTTGTTGTTTATTCAGAGTTCCATAGCATAATTTATTCCTTATGACCCATTCTATAAATTATTACGGTAATTAAAATAATTTAATTTTTTTTACAGAGATTTTACCGGGTTCGATTCCTGATTGCGTATGAGCCTAGTTTAAAAAGGTTTGAATGCAGTTTTTATATTTAAAATACTGATAAATTCGATTTTTTATAAATTCGATAAAAAATCTAAGACTTAGTTCCGAAGAACACATTTTCGTATCTCTTATGGTTTGAAATTTGCTCTCACTAACCCATTAGGATTGATCAATCCTGTATAAAAATTTCCTATGCCAGGGGTTTAAATTATTTGTTCGTAACATGTTATTTTTTACATTTCCACTAATTTTTTTTTAAATTTCTTGTTGTATTTGGCTCGCTTTCAGTCTTTTTGTCTACAAAGGAGCAAAATACTTGCGAGCGGAAAAGAATCGATTGGTGTATTCTTTTTTTTTAATAATGAAGCCATTTCCGAGCAAGAGGGGAAAATTGTGTTTGTTGTGTGATTTTGAATATTTTTGTAAATGTTTGTGTACTGCGCGCTATCTTATAATGTGTACGAGGGGAAGGTACGCGGATTCCCCTTTGTTTTTGAGCTCAATTCTATTTGAGAGACAGACACTGCGGGGCTTTTGCTTTGTTGACCGTAATTGGTGTGTTGATGTCGCTCACTGATTCCTGAACTAAACCTTCACAAAGCCTCAGAAACGACTAAATTATTCTGTTATTTGTTAGCAATGTTTTTTTTATAAAGTCCGCCTAAATGGCAATAATAATAGTCAATTAAATGCTGTTATTGACAATAGCACTTTTGAGCTACTAACACTATGGACTAAAATTAAATTCGAAAAACAGGGGTTTTGAGCACGCTTTTGACCTTATGAGTATTTCCTATGAGAAACTCATAGAAATAGTCCCATAAAGAATACATATTTAATTTTTAAAATAAAATTAATTGTCTTAAAACCTTTTTTATGAGACAACATCGCAGTGAAAGCTTTGAAAAAAAATATATAACAAAAGCCGAATCAATTATAATTATACTCAATCGCTTCATTAGCTTGCCTTACAGGTTCTGTGATGTTAAAATCAGTGTTAACGCTTTCCTAGTAGACTGTAACAATTATGTACTGCATCCACATTATTACATATATTGAGTGTCACGTTAGTAAATAAATAAATTGTTCAAACGTAAAGCAGCAATGAAACGACGACAAGTCAGGTTTGTCGAAGATTAAGCTGATATTTAGTGTGGAGGAATCGTGAATCGGTGGACAGTGGCGGGTCGAATCGATATAGATAATGGCCGATTACTTAGAGCGAGTTGACAGGCCCACGGGATTATAGGGATGTTTTCTGTGTTTGGAGTCGTACAATCGATATCGATATTTTAAACTTAATGTTTCTCCAATTAATAGGATTTAGTAATTACGTTTATTTTAATTAAGAAAAAAGTTTTCGTAAACTTGAATGGAAAAATTGAATGGAACATTATTCTATATAATATTTATCCCTAGTAAATGCGCGCAGCTCTACTTACGCAAAATTTTGAATGGGTTCTGTTTTACAGTTGAACTTGTACCTATTAAATTTATAAATTATACTACGTGTTAGCCACATCACTTCACATTTTTTTCTTATTAATATTACTTATTCAACCAAAAACAACTGGCCCTTATCTTGCGTTAGTTGCAATTTCTGTTTTTTTTTTCTATGTTAAGATCGGCAGATAGACTGACGGCCTACTTGATTGTAGATGGCTACCGTCGCCTAAACACAAGCACGTCAAAGCTGCTGCAAGTGCGCTGTCGACTACATTTGGATTAAGTATAAGGGATTAGGAAGAGGATAGGGAAATGGACTCTGGCATCTCTTACTCACTCATCGAAACACAACAGCACACGTGCTGTTATTTCACGGTGGTCTTCTGTAAGGGGATGGTTACTGCCGCCAGAAGGGGCTGCCCAAATTACTGCGAAACACAGTTTGCCTTGCCACTACTTTCCAGATCCAGACCAGAGCCAAAGTTGAAAAGTACATTTTTCAAAGTTGATCGCTCTGTTCTAGGAACTCTAGAACAGAGCGTTAAGACAAGCATAACCTAACCTAACCTTACTTACGTACATATCTTTTAGCTCCACAATTACGCTGCTAAGAACACAATTTACATTTTTATGTTGAATATATATGTATGTATAAGTGCGTATAATTATATACTTTAGTTTAATTTAATTTATTCATTAGTCAGTCATTAATTTGATTCTTTTTTGGATTTAACTTTTATTCCTTTTAGCTAATTCTTTTTTTCTCTCCTCAAATTCATTATGCATTACCTAACTATGGATACGTTTCTGGAAAATGCATTATTTTATTATTTTTACCTTTACATACTTTATAAATATCTTCTCTTTGTGTACCAAATATGAAGAAATGATCCGAATTTTTTTTTTGCTACTATTATTTATGTAAATGATATATCCACAAATTTAGAATTTATTTGGCGACATCTATGGTAGATTTCTTGTAATGCGTTCGCATCGGTTTGAAGGATTAACTTAGTTGATTGTAAATATCGATAAATAGTTTATTTGGTTGTCATTATCACTAAGCAAACAGTTTAAATGAAACAACACAGATTTTTCGTTAAAAATCCTAAGGAAATTTGAATGAGGACAGCCAAATATAATTAGTATCGAAATCGAATAAAAAAATGCACAACACTAAAGCTATCTTCCAAAGCGTTGTATTGATTTTGAGCCTATTTTTATTCGGTCGTCAGCCCACCTGGGTCGCCAACGCAACCAAGTTCAGATGTCACCTGTTATCTTTATGCCCGAATGTGCAAATTATATTCTGAATTCGGTCGGGGAATGCGAGACTTCTTCGAGAAATATGTGAGGCGTTTAACGATTGTTTTAATGTTTTATTGTGAACAGCATTGAGTCGATAATTGAGCTTAAAGTTCAATTTATATTATGAGAGGGAAATAAATTGGAATATGATAAAGTTGGTTGCTATTCAATTTGAATTATCATTCTTTATTTGAATATCTCTACTGTAATGTGTAGCATATTTAAAAAATAATAATATTATATTAATATATGTATTTATCGTTATATCATTAGTTTAGTATTTTGTAGGCTATGAAGGCCTCGTCAAAATAAGATATATTCAGTAACAAAACAAAATTATTTCTCAATATTTATATTTTGACCTATATTAGTTTAAGTGGAGGTATGGTACAGTCGGGATACGAAAACCTTCGTCAGTTTTCAAATTAATTCCTTTATCAAGTCATAGACTCTTAGTACCTTTTAAAACTAAAGCACTAAGCAGACAACTGACAGTCGTTTAAAATGAAATTTTGGCATGACTGATAATTGCCCTGGTGCAAGCAAATTTCGACTTTCAGGTGACGAACCTTTTCTTACCCTGACTTTAAATTGGATTTAGGAGTCATAAACTGGGAAGCCCGTCTGGTGGCAGCATCCATCTCTTATATTAGACCGCCGCGAAATAACACCCTTGTGTTTCGGTGAGGGTCTGCTATTTTATAGATAAAAATCACCAGTGTACTGTGCAACTCTTATGTTGTTGCTTGTACCAATAGGTGACAGTATTATCAAGGGAACCGTCAGCCTGTCTGCCGTCCTTTACATTAAAAAAGTTATATACAAAATCGATTGCTCAGTTAGTTAGGTAAGGAAGAAAATTCAAAATAAAAATAATTTGTGTAGCCTGATATTTTCAGTTTTCTAGCGATAATTCCCTATAAATAAAAATGTTTCCCCAATTTCTTTTATAATTACTTTTTCCTTTGAAGTCGTCCCCTTAATAAGTGAAAATCAAACTCTCTGTATTTCGACTCGACTTAGGTACCTCTATGAATTTTTTTTTAGATGAAATGTTAAAATAAAAATTAAAAACGCGTACAATTAATATGATTTTTAGATTAATACTAAGATTGGTAGACAGGCTGATGATGGTCCCTGTAAGAACAGCACCTGTCGACCTATTAAGGATAAGGGATTAGGACGAGATAGCGAAATGGGCTCTAGCATCCCGTACTTACCTACTGAAATACAGCAGCATACGTGCTGTTATGTAACTGTAGTCCTTTGTAAGAGGGTGGTTACTGCCGCCAGACGGGCAGCCCAATTTATGACTGACACAGTGTACCCTGCCATTGCAAATCAAAAAATAATTATAGCAAACTTGTGACCCAATTACAAATTATTTGGACCTAAGAGTCATAGGTATGATTCTTGAAGTCTGTCAATTCCTAATCTGGAATACATAGGATAACTATTCTAGAACATTTAATAGGCTAACATATATTTTTAATTTCACAAATAACGTCTGTAATACATCAAATAAAGAGATATATAAACGTTACATATAGACATTATTCTTATTGATTTTCTCCAATATTTTTCCCTAAATTTTACCAGCCCTCTCGAAGTATTAAATTACAGTATCAGGTTTCAACCCTTAGAGATGGCGTAGAAATATCCTAAAAGAGAAATCTTTCCATAAAAATTCTTGATATGATAAAATAGGATCAAATGAAGACATTTTGATTTATCTATATCTATATCTTCTATACATAAATAAAATCATAAACAAGCCGTTTATTTATTTACTAACTGAGCCCGCAACTTCGTACGCGTGGTATTCGGTACAGCGCGTAACTTTTTTGTTTTTAAACCGATTGGAATGAAACAAAACTAAATGTTATAGGAATCTTGCTAAAATACATCAGTAAATAACTCATACAAATCGGTTAAGCAGTTTCTGAGATTAGCGTGCATAAACGCACAGACAAAATGACAAAAAATCTAAAAACTATTTTTTTGACCTCGGTAACATATAATAAGTAAAACGTGAACAAATTGTTTTTTTTTTAAATAAGTATTTAATGTGTATATAATATATGTATAAGATTACCAAGGTTACATTCACAAACGTTGAGCACAAATTTAGAAAAGTTTTTCATAATTGCCTTTAATCCTCACGGAACCCTAAAGTGTTCGCTGTCTGAGCTCCTACTAATTTTTATTGTCTCTTTATTGGCTCGCTACCTGCCTTCCTCGTAAACGACACGTCAAACCGTTTTATATCCACAAGTTTATTACTTACATCAACAGTGACCTTTTATAATTCAAATAAGATTTGTTTTTCTGTAAATTAATGATAAAACAATTTTGTCGTAAAGATTAGACGTCAGAATTTGTGTTGCCAGTGTCGGAAATGCTTTTACAAATTATTCCCGGGATACACAAGGCTAGAGTTTTACAAGTTATGATAACAAGCTAGTGTTAGTAAGCTAGCAAGCTTAGTACCTCTGGCTTCGTGTAATCAGAACTAGCTTCTTTTCTTGGCTATGTTTATTCTTGGCTAGAAGCTAGGATATTTTTCGACCTAGTAGCAGTTTCCGAAGTAACAGTTTCAGTCGAATTGTGTATTTTTTGCGAATCTATCTAATTCAGGCCTTAGTCACTGCAATGGTACCGGCTTAAAATTATCTGGCATCATGTAAACAGCATTAGCATGTAACAGCATGTGATATAGAAAAGGATATAGGTACCTTCCATCTAGAAAAAAATGTACCTCCCATCCAGAAAACGGCGTAGCATCATCTAAAAATGAAAATAAAAAATCGACGTCTGACAAAATTATGAATAATAACGATTGAATAAATGTTTTAACGCCTAAGGAAAAGGACCACGGTCGAAGTTATGGTAAAAAGCTAGTTTATATGGAGTCTCGAAAAGAAATAATCAAATCTGGTAACACAAATTCATTCGTAGAGAATCAATAATTTTAGATCCAAAACTCACAAAAAATTTAAAAAAAATTAAAAGCGATGTTCCGACGACTCTATTATTTTTTATTTCATACCGATGTTTTTTATAAAAAAACTTTTAATTGGGGCTATTATGTAAATCAATTTTAAAAATCAACACATTTGTGATGAGTTTAAATACTGTTTTTAAACGTTTAAGGCTTATTCTTTTTAAACATCACCATTATCATCTCAGCATGGACTGTTATCATCTCTGTTGGACGAAGTCTTCCCCTATAATTCTCCAATAGGACCGATCAGAAGCAGCCTGGATCCAGTGTCGACCCGCGACTCTTATTAGGATGTCGGTTCATCTTGTGGACCTGTCATCTGTCGAACCTTCGCAGCGCATGCCTTTCCGTTGTTTCGGCCCAGTGGCAGTCGGCTCTCCGTTCTATTGGTTTTGCCGATTGCCGCTTCAACTTACTAATCTCCTGGATGTTCTCTCATCTGGATCGCCAGAATAACTCCGAGCATACTTACAACTTTCGCCATAGCACATTGAGCGACTTTGACTTTTTCCAAACAACCATAGATCTCTGAGTCTTTTTGTGTTTTTTGTATACCTATGTCCTAAAAATCTATACACATAATAAAATTGTAAACGAGCCCTATTTGTACATTAAATATATTAAAAAAAAAAAGAAAAAAACAATTTGTACACATTGTACTTATGTTGCCGAGGTCAAAAAATAGTTTTTAAAATTTTTGTCTGTTTGTCTGTATATCTGTTTGTTTGTGCGTTTGTGTTGCGGGCTCAGCTAGTATTTTTTTTGTCTCCTCTCTTTTCGCAATCTGTTCATGAAAACATTCAGCGAGTGTTTGGGCCAAGTAAGCTGATCATAAAGGGCATTAACATATACCCTATCTCTATCTCTGTACCCTATAAATCTCCAGGGGTTTTTCTTTTAAGACGAGTGAATTTGGTGTCACCCTGCATTTGTTGCATCGCCAACAAGTTCGGGTACGTTGAATACACCGGTTCTCGTCCGATCACCGAAGTTAAGCTAGTATTTAATATATTTAAATGTAGGGCCAGGCTGTATTTACCTACAGCCTGACCCGTTCGTTCACAAAAGTGTCAGAGTAATTTTAAGCGTTTTTGAGGCATTATAAATAGGATTAAACCTTTAAAATATTTGGCGTTTGTGATAATCCACTTCAACCAACTTATAGATTAAGCTTTTGAGTGTTCTTGGAAATGGTCAATAACTTAACGACCCAATAAACGCAGGTAATAAAACATAACTTATACTTACTTAATGTGTTGTTGGTTTAGACGAGTGAGTGTACCCACTCTTGTGTGTATGTGTATGTATAATAAAATAGAACTATAAAAGCGAAGGCATTTATTTAGGTACATTGGGACCGAGAGGAGAAATAATGTTGTTAAATCTATATTATTGTCCTACTATTTATAGCATTGATAAGTGCTTGAGTGATATTAAGGTGCGTTTAATACCTCTCGTAAATAAGTATGGAGTTCCTTTGCCTCGAATTTTATTCTTTTCTTTCTCGAAATAAAACAGCACTTGTGGTGTTGTAGTATATGCTTTTTAATCAGCTGAACAGTCCGCTTGCATAAATGCTTACCGATAATATAATTCAAACTGAATTGTCTGTAATTTTATTTAATCAAGGCTAGGTGAAGGTGCGTCCAAAACAAATAACATGTTATATAAATTTGTTGTATAACACTTGCATGTTATTTAACATTGCTGTATGACATTGCAATATAAAACAAGACTGTACACATTAAAATAACAGTGTTATATCTAAAATGTGTACAATAATTGTCTCGGTCGCATCATGAGTGCATGTGATGACGTGACTCACGCGCAAATCCCCGCCGCAACTGTCTGTATGTATGTTCGCAATAATCTCAAAAACTACTGAACGAATTTTCATGCGGTTTTCATTTATCAACAGAGTGATTTCTGAGGAATCTATGGGTGTATAATTCATTGAAGTTTTATCCTTACCGGTGTAGATTAAGCAGTTCTACCCAAATCCGATAGATGTCGCCGCTTCATCTAATTCTATTGTAGTATGGTGCCATTACTATTGTTATATTTTTTATTTTTCAACGCGGACCATCTAGTGATCTAGCACCATCTAGTGACATATAATTTTGTTTTATTAACAATTATCTTACACACATATAAAACATGCTATATGTATAACTATGTATCATAACATACTAGCGAGGGGTGCAATATATATATATATATATATATATATATATATATATATATATATATATATATATATATATATATATATATGAACATTCCCCGTTTATCCCTCTTTCCATTAGTGAAAACCGAATCAAAATCGGTCTACCCGTTCACGCCGTGACCAAGGGAAATAGGGATTCATTTTTATATATAGAGATTTTGTTACAAAATGATGTTAAAATGTAAAAAAAAACAATTTTATATAAGTATTTTTAATTCCACAGCTTTAAAATGTCCTTGTTTGTATTTGTTTTCATAGCAGTTAGTTACATAAATGCGTAGCGACTCTACGGCGTAGGCATTCACTGATTTTAATTAACCCAAATGAAAACAAAAAAGGTTAGGTCACACAACAGAGGAAGCGGGCTCATATGTAGTTGCATATTTTCTAATATTAGTTTCTTCCAGCCAGTCAGTAGCGAAAATTTCAGATAATTTACACATTAAAATTATTTACAGGGTGAATATATAATAGACATTTTTTTGCTTTGACTTTTGCATAGCAGAAGCTGAGTCGCCAAAGGTACGCTCATATAAGCTGACGCTCATATAAGTGACTACAGTTGTCTATACCACAAGCAAAGCCACAAGTGCTGCATGTGCGCTGCAAACCTTAGTACGAATAAGGATAAGCGATTGGGAAGGGATAGGGAAAATGGACTCTGGCATTCTCAACGACGCACTCAACGAAACACAACAGCACACATTTATCTCACGATGATATTCTGTAAGGTTAATAAATTGGCAACATTTTATTTAAAACAAAATAAATAAAATATAAAATATAGGAAAAAAATTCAGTATCTTGTACTAATCAACTCATTTGAATTTATCGTCAATTCGGAATGTATATTTTAAGTGTCAAGAACCCCATAGTTGCTCTAATTAACATCAATCCATACTAATATAATAAATGTGAAAGTAACTCTGTCTGTCTGTCTGTTACCATTTCACGCCTAAACCGCTAAACCGATTATCATGAAATTTTGCATTCACGTTGTCATGGATACAGGAAAGGATATAGGGTACATTTCATCCAGAAAAAAGTATCGTGCCCGAGGGATCATCTAAGGCCTGGCAAAGCTATAACTACAATAAAGGTGTTAGTCGTTACATTGCTCATATATTCAGTCAGGCGTTATTTTTTTATTTTTCAACGTGGACGAAGCCGCGGGCACCAGCTAGTTTTCTGTATAAGCACAAATTAATAAATAAATATCCTTCAATCTCAAGCAGCGGCATCAGTAAAATAATCATTATACAAATAATGATATAGATTTAAGTCAATTGTTAATAATCAGTATGGATCTCTGCAATCTAAAATAAATGGGTAAATAATTATTTTTGTTAATAACCTTATAAAAATAATTATTTAATATTTTTTTATTAATAACTTGGTACCGCCTGATACCCGTTCCATACAAAATGCAAGAGAAAATGAATTTTATCTACATTTTTTTTGTGAATATTTCAGATGTTTTAATAGTTGTTCTGCTATTCGATGCCGAGACAAATTTAATAAAATAAACATCATAAAAATCGGTCCAGCCAGTCGTTCTCGAGTTATAAAATGGCGTAACTAACACGACTTTCTTTTATAGTGTAATATATACAAATTATCATTATTTATAAACTTTTGTATATAATCATAATTAAATTTATATAATGATAGGGCTTGACTAAATAATTTATTTATTATAGAAGTGTATGCATTGACACATGAAAGATCTATTGATTTTCGTAAGCCCTGTTTCAGCAACAGTATTTTATATCTTGTATCAGAAAGAAATCGCTATCATTGTTAGAGAAAACACGGGCCTCTTAAATGTCGATGCTGTGTTGATGCTGCTCGTAATGTCGATGCTGTGTTTGGAGAGGATGCAACGGCTAACGTGCGTGCGTTTTTGGTTTAACCGCTTTCGTAGTGGAAACTTCGACTTGAAGAATGAACCTTGTTAAGGCGACGCAGCGATAAACAATTAATACGGCTCTGATTGCATACAAAAACGAGAGCGCACATGCTTATGTCGTTAGGTCGTATGCGACAAAACGATTTTTATTAAAAAAAAACTATAACGTATTTTAATAAATCCAACTGTAAAATTAAAGTTTATGTTTATACTAATGTACCTACATAGAATAGTAGAATGTAGGTTTTCTCGGCCGGTATCCATATGAGTTGTGGGTTTCCGGGATGATGGCCCAGGTCTGTTGGAAATTCTTCCAAACGTTTCGTCAACAACTGCGGTTGACATCCTCAGTGGTGTAGTCCAAGTTAGAAGAAAAAGTACATCACATCACTGCACTTCACTTCTGCACTTTTCGACTTCTCGAGCGAGACTGATTTGTCGACTGGAATGTGTCTATATTTAAACTTAAATTTATATCCCCACCCCGTGGTTGAATTGGTGGGGTGTGGTCACTAGGAGAGGGGTTATAATGCCCTCTCTTTCTTTCATTATTATTATTATTCCTGCGTAGTGCCGGATACCAAATGTTGTGTAGCCTTAGATTTTCCTCCTTCCTGTTGAAATTATTTGGATGCTTGAAAATTTCAATGGCTTCCCGATTAAGGCGTGAGTGATAGTGTACCTCGGATGACAGAACTAATGTGTTTTTGAAAAGGATTTTATGATTGCCTTCAGAAAAGGCGTGTTCAGCTACTGCCGATTTTTCGGTCTCTCCTCTGCGACAGTTGCCCTTGTGTTCTTTAATTCGGGTGTTAATGCTGCGTTTTGTGGTGCCGATGTATACTGCGCCACATTCACAAGGTATTTTATATACCCCTGTCGAGGATAACGGATCCCTTGGGTCTTTAACTGAACCGAGCAGGTTTCTGATTTGGCTCGTGGGCTTATATATGGCCTTGATGTTTCTGCTCTGTAACATTTTTCCTATGCGATCCGTTACTCCTTTAATATATGGGAGGAATGCTCTGCCTTTATCTGGGTTTTTGTCTTCGGTATTAGTCCTGTTTCTCCTCGGTTTTATCGCTCGCTTAATTTCAGTGGGTGTGTATCCATTGCACCGTAGAGTATGGCTTAAATGTTCCAGCTCTTTTTGTATCTGTTTTGGTTCGCAGACTCGTTTCGCTCTATCAACCACGTTGGAAGAACGTTTGGAAGAATTTCCAACAGACCTGGGCCATCATCCCGGAAACCCACAACTCATACGTACCTACATAGAATTAGAAAAGAAAACAAAATTATATATGTATACTAGCTGACCCGGCAAACTTCGGATCGCCTGACAGAAAACACGTTTCTTACAAAATGTATGAGAAAATTAATTTTATTCACAGTTTTTTTTTTCGTGAATATTTCAGATGTTTTAATAGTTAATCTGCTATTCGGTTCGGAAACAAATTCAACAAATCTAAGATCATAAAAATCGGTCTAGCCTACATGTAACTACACGACTTTATTTTATATATATTATATTTATATATCTACCCTCAAGGAGCTGGGTCTCTTATTGAAACTGGGCAATTTCTTATTCTTGTACAATTTCTTAGTTGTTTAATGTAATATTTAATAATATAGGAGCATACAATTGTGTGTTGACCATTGATTAAATAATTAATTATTTATTATTTGGCCGAGTCTAGGCATGGTGTATGGCTGAGCATCATGTGTGTGTTAAACGAATGGTTCTTATGGAAGATAATACAATTAAAGTAAAAGCAAATATCAAAGTTACAAAAATAACTTTGATAATGTTTTATTTTGATAATTATAATATGTATTTTAATTTACAAATATTTTTTATTAAGATTGATTTAAGTTAAAATGATGCTAAGTGCTATTTATGTTTTAACTTAGCGGAAAAAGTGTTGATTAAGTGAAGAGGAGTAGTGCATATATTTTACTTAAGGGGGAGACAAACGCTAAATACTAAAAATATCCATTGTTTAATGAAAATGTTACAAGAAGTAGACAAGACAATTGCTTTGAAAAAAATATATATTATACTTAAACATGTGAAGAACCAATTGTATTAATTAGAATTTTCGTTAAAGTAATAGAAACTCCACAAAAAAAGTTAGAACACAAGAAGAATTTGACCTTTATTGAAAATTCTCTCGAAAACGGCTTATTGCACGCATATGAATCCTGTACCTATTAATAAGTTGATATCAGATTAAAAAATTGTATTGATAAAAAAAAAAATTGTGTAATGTTCTAATGGTAAAAACAAAAAAACACCATTTCTAGGCCCGTTGAATTGTCTCCGCCGCCAGCGAGTTCTATAGTAAATGTCATTTGCCTCAGTGAATCCCTTAAATTTGGAACACAGTCTTAAGTCTTCTTAGACTCATTCTTTTAAAAACACTTTCAATGTTTACTGGCTTTCTTTGGCTCGCCTGTTGTTATTCATAATTTATTCTTCTATACTAATATTATAAAGAGAAAAGATTTGTATGTATTATTGTATGTTTGTAATGAATGAACTCAAAAACTACTGGACCGATTTTAAAAATTCTTTCACCTATAGAAAGCTAAATTATCAGCCAGTAACATAGGTCATACAAAATTGCCCCCTATACCTCCCTCCATACAAAATTGCCATTTTCCACGAATAATATTTTAAAAAGAGACGCGGACGACGTCGCGTGCAACAAGCTAAGTAGTTGTAAAATAAATTCACTGTTTGTTTCTTCGCGAACATATTCTGAACCATCCAACGGACTTTGATACGATTTTTGAAGAGAACTCAGGAGGGTTTGTGTATTATAAATTTGTAGAACATAAAAACATCCCTGTGAAGCCGGGGATGAGTCGCTAGTTATTAGATATATATATAGTTTAGTTTTGAGTAGACATTGTTGGTAAATACTAATTAACGCTGGTTAAAATCTCTTAAGAAGTATCATTCTATGAACAATAATGTGCACATTTCACACGATTCGTTCAAACAACTGCCACCGTAATTACGATTATATTGCTGCATTGATATAATATGTACGCTCTTGTATTGTGCGTGTAGTGTAATTAATGGCACAGTAGCAGCTAAACGAAGTAGGCAATGTCGCCTTTAGTTAGATTAAGAATAGGGTTGCTAGTTCGACGTTTTATTGCAAAAATAATGTAACAAGTACTGCCCACTGAGCATATACGGAGATAATAAACGCTTTTATTTTAAGTTGAGAACAATATTTGAAAATAATAAAATAATAATGAGGCGTTGATAAATTAATGAACGAAAACTTTAAACATTTTTTTCATTTTTTTCTATCTAACTTAATAATCCGGTAATAATACGGACAAAGGGTCAAGACGGGGAGTAACCCTGGCTGCGATTTTTTTTACTTTATAAAATAATCCCTACACGTAAGGGGAGATGCTATCCTGGACGGTCTCCTAGTAGTTAATTTTCGACTAAAAACGTGTAATTTTATCTTTGGATATCCCACGTCCAGCAGTGGACTTCTGTCGGTTGACAATTATGATAAGTAATAATGACTACTAACGTTAAAATGAAAACGTTAATCTATCTGTTTGTCTTTTGGTTCTTTTTTTTAACAACGTTATTAATTTTGATGCGGTTTCCACTATAATATAAATGGTTTCTGTAATAATTCCGCAATATATTGCGCCCCGCGCTCGATTCCCGGCAGGGTCAACTATGAAAAATGAACTTTTCAAATTTGGCTCTGGTCTGGATGTGGAAAGTAGTGGCAGGGCACACTGCGTTTCGCAGTCATTTGGGCAGCCCGTCTGGCGGCAGTAACCACCACCTTACAGAAGACCATCGTGAAATAACAGCACGTGTGCTGTTGTGTCTCGGTGAGTGAGTAAGGGATGCCAGAGCCCATTTCCCTATCCCCTCCTTATCCTTAATCCTACTGTAGTCGGCAGCGCACTTGCAGCAGCTTTGGCGTTGCTTGTGTTATAGGCGACGGTGGCCACCTACCATCAAGTGGACCGTCAGCCTTTCTGCCCATAAAAAAAAGAATAAATAAAGATGAAATAAATAAATAAGATAAAATGTTATTTATCTTGTTAATTTGTGTATATTTTGTATTAAAAGCAATCAAAGTTTAAATACAAAAGTCACACTAATTGCAATACAGCCGCTCCAGGGTCTTCTTATCTGTATCCCTGATGCATGCAATATTTTCATGATGATTGCTTGAGTAATTAAAGGCGTGAAAGCATGAAAGCTTACTTTAACGTTTATATTAGGTATTACCATACTAGCTATGTCCGCGACTTTGTACGCGCTACTCGTTTTTTGAAAATCCCACAGGAATCTAACATTTTTCCTGGATAATTATGTTAATCCAGATAATAAACTATCTGTGTGCCAAATTTCATCCAAATCCGCTCAGCCATTTTCGCATGATTGAGTAAGAAACATCCAAACATACAAACTTTCGCATTAATAATATTACTATTTAGGATTAAAGCTGTTTAATGAGATTGTAAGCTGTATATTCATTACTTATAAATGTATGAGATATAGCTACACATAACAGTACACACTTACTGTTGTCCAATATTGTGTTGTTATTATAACGCAACAATATAACGTTGATATGTCAAATGGATACATAGTAATAACAATACGATGTGATGGAGACTCACACAATTAGCCGTAACCTCCATACGACAGAATAGGGTGCGCTGTTAAGAAGTTCGTGACGCGATTGTCTTTGCGACCGTAAGTCGCGACAATCGCAAAATTATGGTTTGTTCAAAATTTTAATAGTGGTATATATTTTTGTTGAACCTTACAATTCAAATTACTTCTATATCTACACATATTATAAATTAAAGTCGCTGTCTGAGTCTGTCTGATTAACCGCTAACTTTTTCTAAACTACAAAACGGATGTTAATACGGTTTTCACTAAGAGGTTAAACGAGAAAGGTATATGTATATGAATTGAAATAAATAAATATGAGTAGGTTGCTAGTTATATCATAAACGCTCTGTCTGTTACGTAAAAAATTACGAATAAACCAATGAATAGGTGTTTATGGAGATCTCAGGAAGGTGAGAAAGAACATAAGTAAGTCTTTGTCACTTCAACAAGCAAAAGTTAGTTACCCATTTATATGGGTAACTAACTTTTTAACTTTTTTAACTTTTTTTTTTAACTTTTTGTTTTTTAAGGTAAACTCTCAATCTTAAATTCCCATAATCAGATTGGAGCTGTTTAACAAGTATCACATTCAAAATAAATAATTCGCCTCTAGTGACACACAATAGCATAATTACACAAAAATATGTTAAATAAAATAATTTTATGATTTATTCCTACCCAGCGAAAATAATGCAATATATTGCATAATTATGTATTTGCATATTTCACAATATATGAATATGGAAATTCACACAATGATAACACAATGGCCGGCGAAAGCAAGCCTAATTTAGTATGAAAAGAAACACAGAATTAAATACTAACACTATTACAAATAAGATGAAATACGTACCCAAGAAATAAAATCGGGGATAAATAGATAGAATTAAAATATACAAAAAAATAATTATACTCGAAACGAAAACCAACACGGTCAAAATCAGAATGGCTTGTCCGCGACGGAGACAAAATTTTGTGACAAAGAAAATTTTGAATTGATTATCGAACCAAGGTTTGTCAAAATTAAAAAAGAAACTGATTAAAAATAGGTAAATAACATGAAGGAGTAATTGAAAATGAGGTGATATATGTAATTAATATATTTATTTATAATAAATAATATAAAAGCAGTACCACTACGGTACAATAGGTGAAAGTGGACCGTTAGCCTGTCTGACGACTTTAACTAAAAAAAATTAAAATTTTCTTTTAGATTTGAAAGTCTAATTTATTTATTCACACTATGCAAACCTTATCGATGCCAATCATTAAAAAAAAATGGTTCTCGATATCTCACACTGTGTTTGTTTGCATAAGTTGTATGTTCGTCATACAGGCATTGTGCTCGTGTATGCGTGTCCTGACGTATACGTGTGCGTACTGTAATAGAGCGATGACGTGATTTCCTGCGCTGAGTTATTGCTACTGTACCGGCGCTAAATGTTCCATACGACGTGACCTTACTCGTAAGTCTGTCGCAATTTTTTTTTAAATTTAATTTTATGCAAAATACGTCTTCATTTTTTAATTTGGTTAATGCCTTGTAACAGTAACCCATTGGGGTTGGTATTTAAATTTATACGTCATGTGCCTTTTTTAAACTTTTATAAAGGCTTCATTGTTTATATTTTATACAGATTTTACATTGAGCTAGGGTAATAATTTCACTTTTTATGATTAGAATTCACATATTTATGACAATAAACTGTTCGATATAGTAGTTGTTTCGATATGAAAAAAAAAACAGAATAATGCTTAAAATACTAAATTAATGTAATTAAAGATCACAATTTTTTTGATCTATATCGTTATGCGAGAAAATATTTAGCTGCGAAACAATGTTTAGGTCTATTTACAAGCATATTTAGTTTTATAAAATTAATTAAAATATTTACACAGCACATATTTTTTAATTAAAAAAAAATTCTGTTAAGCATTCTGTACTATATGCTACCGTAGCTAAGGAATTTTGGTTTCTTTTCTATATTTTATTTTTAAAACCTAAAATAAAACTTTTCTTTTATGAACAATCCACTAATGGGATTAGGGTCCAATCCCATTAAACTATCTGCTGATATATTATAAAAATATTGTTTCACCGGAACACATTACCTGGATAAAAAGAAAAAAGACTACTTGAACTAATCAATGCATGGTTTATTTGCGCGTCTAGTTTTTAAGTCTCTTCTTCGGATTAAGTGCGATTAGGTAACAAACATCCTATCAAAAGCAGTCTATCATTATACTAATCAGCAGTTTTTGTAGTGTACTTTTGTTTACAAAATAGTTTGCAACCAAAAAGATTAAATAGAATTGCAAACTATTTTGTAAACTATTTTGTAGAGAGGCATTACTAAACATATTTTGAGCTGTGAAGTTGCTTCAATAGAGATTTATTTATTTACTAGCTGAGCCCGCAACTTCTTACACGTGGTATTCGGTATAGCGCGTAACTTTTGTGTTTCTAAACCGATTGGAATAAAACAAACACTAAATATTACGTGAAGCTTGCTACAATACATCAGTGAAAACCTCATTCAGATCGGTTAAGCCGTTTCTGAGATTAGCGTGCACAAACGCACAGACAAACAGACAAAAATTCTAAAATCTATTTTTTGACCTCAGTACATAAGTACAACTTGTATAAATTGTTTTCTTGAAAAAAATTTTAATGTACAGACACTGCTCGTTTACGATTTTGTTATATGTATAGATTTATTATTCGTAAAAAGTAAGTGAAAGTTTTCTGTCGTTTTTACGTGTTTCCTCTCACAAGTAATTCCGAGTTTTCAAATTTAAAAAGTCCACTTTTTAAATAAGAAATAACCTTCGGGAGCTTTCCGTCTATTTTCCTAATCGGTCAACTTGTCCAATCGGTCTACTTTCTCCATCAGTCTGTTATTTCGAGAATTTTAAAACAAGTTTGGACTTACGTTTATGAAGTTCTTCGGAAAGTTGTAACCTCCCTAAGTTTTAATTTTAATTTAATTTTACTTTATTTTTATTCTCAACAAAAACCTTACAGCAATACAGCAGAAATAATATACAAAAAAGACATACCAAGCACATTGCCACTTACAGGGCTTCATTATGTACCCAAATTATGTTGAAAACTAAATTTTAGCAAAAAAGTAAAATGAACATTTTTACGTAAAATTAAATTAAATTCTCTACAATATTTTTCTGAAATTTTGTATTGTTTCGAAAAACACCTATTTTTATTTTTTTTGGAGGAGTCAGATACTACATATCAAAAATGCCTCTGAGAAACTCACATTTTGATTTGTTATTAAATTTTTCCGGACTATCTACTGAACCATATAAAAAAGGCTTTAATATTAAGGTTGACATCTTAGCCGCCGCGCAAAAGTCACTTCGTTCGATCCGCGCGAGGGGGTGGAGAAGGCAACAACTCATAAAATTAAGCGATTTGGATGTGAGTTAGTCTAACTGTGAGGATCGCCGCGTTAACAGCTCGCTCTGGCTACTCGCCCGCGTGCTCGCTTACACACTTGCTAGCCGACTCGCTCGAGTGTGCTGAACACAGTTTATTGTACAGTGCAGTAGAGGATAGTGGAGAAGCCGCCCGTTGATACTTCGCTGTATCATCGAAAACGTTTCTGCGAAACGCTTTGTTCGCGAAGCGATGAATTGATATTCATTTTTGAAGTTAATTGGCATTCTGTTTCAAGTAGTCCGGTGTTTTATTGGCTTTTTTTCTTGTGATATAATTATTGTTTGTGACGCGGATATTGTACTCGCTTAGGTGAGTGTTTCGAATTAATATCAATTAGTTTAATTTGGTGTGCGGTTTCGTTTTATCGTGCGGCGTCTTTTATTGTCGATTAGATACAGATTATAAGCATGTAAACATAACTATTTTAATGAATTACTTAAGTAATTCTTTTTAAGAATCACAAAGTATTGAAGCTTGACGTTGAAGGAATCGTTATCTATAATCATGTTAATTTATAAATTTGCCAAGAAAATTGAGACAGTTGTATTTTCGTTCATACTAGTGACCGTCTGTGGCTTTGTTTGCATTCAGTTTTTTTTTAATTTTCTTCCAACAGCCTTTAAATATTTATTAAGATTAAGACCAAATAATATAAAACATATTTTGATGAGTTTTTGTATTGAGTTAAAACGTGTTTTTGAAATCACAGAGAGACATAAAATTATTATTAATCGGCAGTAATCATAAATATGCTAATATTATAAAGAGAAAATATTTGTATGTAGGTATGTATGTATGTTTGTAATGAATAAATTAAAAAACTACTGGACCGATTTTAAAAATTCTTGCATCTGTAGAAAGCTACATTATCAGCGAGTAATATAGGCTACTCACCATCGCCCTATCTCCCCCCCTCTTTACCCCCACTCCATACAAATGTATGTTTGTAATGAATACGCTCAAAGACTACTAGCACAGAATAAATAATAGTACTAGCGTACTATTGGACCGATTTTAAAAATTCTTTCACATGTAGAAAGCAACATTATCAGCGAGTAATACAAGTATTTACATATTTGGTCGTAATTGTTGTTAGCTTAGAAATTATTGTAATTTTTTTATTATTTAATTTTTTGCTTGTGTCGAGATGAAGAAAGATTGGTAACCTGCTTGTCAGGAAGTGTAAAAAACCAATCTTGATAGGATGAAAGGCTTATGCCATCCCTCACACACACACACACACACACACACACACACACACACACACACACACACAAATACAAAAGATGTGTGTTTGTGTGTGTGTGTTGCCACGTGTTGCCAATTTTTGGTCTTCTGCAAGAATGTGGTCACTGTCGCCAGTCGGATTGCTCAGTTTCTGACGTCTCTAAAAGGAGTAAATATATGTTATCATATTTTCAAATTTTAACTTTAAAAGTTACAGGGCTCAACAACACTTCACTTAATAATTATCTTACTCGGGCACAGCTGTGCATACAAAAACATTTTATAAATTTTTGGAACACCGCGTTATAAACACTATAATAACTTCTCTTTAATTATATAAAAAAGGATATATACAATATAATTATATCAAACACTTTTTTGTCGCACGTTTGGCGTCTTTGCCGTTTGATCATCATTGGAACTTCCGCTTCTCCCGCCTATTAGAAAAGTTCCTCGTTGCCGGCGGCATTCGCATTAGAACATTTTATTAGAAAATAAATAAGATATTTAAGTAAATTTTATTTACTAGTGTTCACTCACTGGTCCAAACTAGGACCATAAAAAAAACATGTTACGAAGTGGAAAAAATAACTCTCCGAATTTTTGATGACACTTTAAGTAGTTGACAACTAAAAGCTACTAAACAAAAATAATAATAATAATCGGATTATAAACAAAAGTACTAAACTATTTACATATTATAAAATAGAGTTGCTGTCCACCTCTGTCTGTTTCTTCTTTTTTTTTTAAATATTTTTCACTAATAGACGACATTTTGATACGGTTTTCACTAATCAACAATTCGTGGAAAAAAAAAATCTCTTTCTTGAGTTGTTATTGTTATTTGCACGAGAAGGAAATTATATTTCAATGTTTTTTTTATTTCGGCTAGATTGTCCGCGATAATCCGGAATAAAACGACTGATCCGAATTAAAGGTAGGTAAAACAGAGAATAATAGATTTAAAATAAAGATGGATAGAATAGATTACTTACCTCATAAGCCTCATTATTATTTTGAGGGAACTTACTACTAGTTTTATTCCATTATGGTCCCGACTATGATTTAAATAACGACCTAGTTTCAGTAGACTCAGCAGTCTCAGTTTCTTTCAGTGAGACTGCTATGGAAAGTTCAAACTAGTGAGGTTTTATTCTTAGTAGTGTCGTATCCACAGTAATCAGATATATTATAAACTTTTAAGACATATAATTATAATACATCATTCTTTATTATGTGCTTTCGGATGCATGGAATCATTTAGAATAAGCAGTAAGCGGAACTATCCTGTACGAGCATAATGAACTTTTCTGAGCCCACTTAGGAGCAAAGAATCTGGATCATAATGGAATAAGCCAAATATTTAGAATTTATCTATAGTACGAGTACTCAATATTAAACTAAATACAAGATCATTGAGAAGGTAATGGTACCAGATCTGGTACGATTATATACCAGATCGGAATACAAACTTTCTTCAAAACAGTCTAACAAATTGGGATTTAACTAACTGTTTTGTTGTTATTAAAAGACAAAACAAGCAAAGTCTTGTAATCGTAAAATCTTGATAAAATCTTAACCTCAATTGTTTGTTATCAAAGACTCTATAATTTGTTTAGCGTAACTTTTGGTCGTGGATCGGCGAAACCTGTTTACCATTTTAATCTGTCTAGTTTAAACGATATACATAAATCTTCGTTTAGTAGTGCTTTATGATTGCTGGATTGAGTTAGTTTGTATATACCAACGTCCATTCGCTAACCAACAGACAAAATACGCTCGCGCTCAGATAAATATATATTATAGCTGAACTCGGGGCGGGTGGTGGCGTGCGCATGGGGCGCGCGGACTGGACACTTTTTATATATGCTATTTGTCGTAGCGTGATGTTTGTTATATAGCCTATAGCCTTCCTCGATAAATGGACTATTCAAAACAAAAATAATTTTTCAATTCGAATCAGTAGTTTCTGAGATTAGCGCCTTCAAACAAACAAACAAACTCTTCAGCTTTATAATACTAGTATATATATTTTCAGTTTTCAGAAGAAGTTTTCATTTCTGATGTGCAGTCTTACGATGACAATTTTTTTAAATGTTAAAGTTGTCTAGACAATGGTCCCGCACGTGCCGTCAAAACCATTCTCCTATCAAAACATTATCTGTTTTCCTTCAACTTTTCACTGTAAGCAGAGAATTTTGTATCCTGGTGGCGCATGCTTATAGGCGCCGGAATTCTACCGTCAAGTGGACTGTGAGCTTGCCTGCCACACTTAAACATAACAAAAGCAAACTTATCTGTTGCAATAAACCATGCAGATACTGGCCAATCGTTTAATCTCCACGAGACGCCTCCAATTTAATTGTGTCTAAATTGTATAGCGAAAGTTGTTTGGTAAGATTAAACAGGGATTAATGAGTAGCATCCTGGAAGCGACCATTACGCAGCCAATAACTGCTGCAACTAATTTGGTGTAGCAAGAGATTATGAAATTAATCTATGACGATGTGACCGCACACCCAATAAAGTTGAGGAAGTCATGGCGGCGACGTGTGTGGGCCCTTTTGTATCAACGATCAACACGACAGCATACTTATTATAAACAGCAATTCCTCCTGCCCTTTCTGCTTAATTTTATACTCTAATATTTAAGGAATAAGCGACTCTAAACCACACAAAAAATGTTTAAAATATCAAATAGTTTGTAAAAGAGCGTTATAATGTTTTCAAATAAATATTCTTAATATTTTAATAGTTACATTTCCTGCAAGCTTTTTTGATGTCATCTCTTTGATTGTGAACGGGTATTTTTATGATACTCGTTCACAATCAAATAGATTACATAAATTATAGTACTGAGGTGTTGATCTCCGAAGAAAATTAAAGCGCACGATCAAAATTGCTCTGCTTTTTTCAGGGTTCCGAACTAGTCCCATAAAGACTCATTTCAAAGGTATAAAATTCTTTGCTGATCCTAACTGTATTCCTTACCTACTTGTTGTAGTAAGGAATACCCTTGAGTATATTAGATGGGCGCAATTGAGAAACTTATCATAAATTAAATAACTTATTTATTTGTTTATTTATTCAATTGCAGTACAGATTAACAAAAAATTTAAAAACACTAAATGTAAAATGTGGTACCATAAGAATAAATAAGAACACGTGGTACCACAATCTTAATATTTCTCACTGAGATATATAATCGTTAAAAGTTTGAGACTGCGTGATGTGTGTCGATGCCCAACTCCCAACAAAGATCGTAGCGTGATCTGAACACGGCGTTTCGCAGACATTTGGGCAGCCCGTCTGACGGCAGTGACCACCCCTTTACAGAAGACCATAGTGAAATAACAGCATGTGTGCTGTTGAAAGTGTATCAGAGCCCGTTTTCCTTAATCATAGTGTGATCGCCGGAACATTTGCAGCATCTATTGCATTATAGGCACCACTGGGCCCTAATTCACTAATGCCACTTAGCGATTCGAAACCACGTCATATTAGCGATTCCTTACTTCGAAATCACGTCATATCCTCAAATTGTTACGATAGCTGCTAAAAAGTTATTCTCTTACATATATTTAAATGCCATGACAAGACATTACGTGTTTTGATAAGATAAGACAAAAGCGTGAAATCATAATTGCCATACAGAATCAAGGCCCAGATGTGATAGGCGACGGTAGCCGCCCACCATCAAATGGACTTCACCTGAATATAAATACCTAAATTAAAAAACCATCCTCACGAATTTTGCTATTAATATGTATATGTATCTATTAGATACATGCAACAATGGGCGTATATAAAAGGGGGGGGGGGGGGGTTTAGGGGGTTCGGACAACCCCTTAACATACGCTAAAAAAATATTATTTTGGGTTCGTCATGGAGATTATTCGTGCCACAAAGTAAGTATATGCATATCATCACCAAAACTCAGCGCTCGGTTTTCACAGCAACGATTCGTTGATGAGTCCATTTACCGACAGTAGTCAGGTACATACGTATTTTATTTAAAGACACTCAGATTAAAGATACGCAAAGTTCCACTTGCGTAAATTTTTATGTAATTTCTAATTGACTGAGGTTGACGTTTAGAATTCTGCCGTTTTCTGCGTGAAGTCTGGACAAAAAATTTATCTTTGTACATTTTTGGACCCTTGGACCCCTCCCATGAGAAAGCTATAGCTACGCCCATACATGCAACCATGACTGAGGAGACCCCGTTTGTTATATATTGGCATATAGATGCCTAAGATTAATTGGTATTGGTGAAGGTTAATTAATTGCCACTTCAATCAGTGTCCGATTAAAGATTATGTTGATTAAGTGTAAAACATGTGATTCGTTTGACGTATATTACTACATTTCATGCACTTAAAGCGCGTTCATCTTGAGATCGTGTAGTTTTTTTTTTTTGTTATTTATAAAATATTTATACCCCGCTATGCGTTCGGTACGAACGGTTAGGTTCTTTATCCTGCGGACATAATGAATTGGGGTAAAAAAATACGCTTTTTAGGTGTTCATATTCCACTGGAATATGAGTCGCCATAAGCGCGAACTGTAAATAAATTCTTGCATGGTCGACCTTCTTGTGTTTTAGCCGATGATAGTAAAGTAGTCAAGTGGACTATCAACTTCCTGTTACCCTTTTTAATATTTAAACCAAGGTATAATTAAAAATTATAAACTAACCCCTGACATTATATTGAGACCACTATAATGAACCCAAACACACTATAACTGCTGTAAGTTGCTGAGAAGTTGGTTATGTTTCGACACTGAACATTAAGATAATTTTCTTTATTTAAATACAACTAGTATTGATTATAGGTATATCCGAGATTGAAAAAATCCGACATCCATCATCAGCCTTTTGGATGCTAGGGTGCTTGCCTTAACGCTCTGTTCTAGGATTCCCGGATTCGATACCCAGCAGGGTCAAATTTGAACCTCAGCCTGTCTGCTAATCTTAACATAAAAAAAACAAACCACTAAATAACGATGAATTAAAGGTGATGGTGGAAACCGATACGTATAAAACTAATTTTTCCTTATGTTTATGAATGCAATTTCTATTTTATCACCTTTGATTTTCTGCGAATGACAATAAAAAGCCTAAAAAGACAATAAAACTTTATAAATAAAAAGTTAAATTTTCTTGAAATCCTAGTGGCCAAGATATTTTTTTTTTTGTAATTTCTAACCTGTTACTTATGTGTATGTATGTTGTATAGTACTCCAATAGCTCGCACACTTACGACTTCCGTTTTTTAAAATAATATATGTATTAGAGAAATAATTTGATATTACTTTTTAATTAAAGAAATTGGACAAAATATTTTACATTTTTTTATAAATCTACATCAATATCTATACCTACATATAATAAAATCGTAAACGAGCCGTGTCTGTTAAAGATTTTTTCAAAAAACAATTTATACATGTTGTACTTATGGTGCCGAGGTCAAAATATAGTTTTTAGAATTTTTGTCTCTTTGCCGGTTTCTCTGATTGTCTGTGCGTTTGTACACGCTAATCTCTGAAACGGCTTAACCGATTTGAATGCGTTTTTCACTGATGTATTGTAACAAGCTTCCCGTAACATTTAGTGGTTATTTAATTCCAATCGGTTTCCAAATTAAAAAGGTACGCGCTATACTAAATATCACGAGTACGAAGTTGTGGGCTCAGCTAGTTTGAAATAAATTCCTTCGCCCGACGTGCAATTTTTATATATATGAACATTCCCCGTTTATCCCTCTTTACATTAGTGAAAACCGAATTAAAATCGGTCTACCCGTTCACGCGTGATGCCGTGACCAAGGGAAATGGGGATTAATTTTTATATATAGAGAAGATTTGCAGGAAAAAATTCACCCGTGTAAAGCAATGGCGTATCGCTAGTGTAGATTAGAAATCAATAACAACAAATTTAGTTCGCGTCATATAGAATATGCCACTGTGCATAAAAATGTTTACGTTCACAAATTTTTAAACTAATTGACGTCATACGAATCGTCCTAAATCGTTTTCACTTTGATAAACACTATTTGAATTGATCAATTACGAAAGTAATCATTAACTCCTGTTAATTCACAGTTAAATACCGGTTAGTTACTTCCTGAAAGTTAATTCTGATAATCGTTTGGGCAAACGATTTAACAGGGAAGAATCTTAAAGACTCCTTGAAAAGGCTTTCGCTAATAAAGCGATTGGCTTTAGATCTTTAAGTTGTTATAAGGTTTGCCATGCTATCAGCGGCATATTAGTTTTAGGTACAAATATAATTTGACGATTGAAAAGGCCCTAACCTTTTGAATAAGTGTAGTGATAACTTAGTGATAAATAGCGAAGTTAGTGCTACTTATAAAGAACCCAATAGCAAAGAAGTGTCTTATCCGTAATAGAGAAAATAAGAGTCGTTTTAATGTACGAGTATATAGTATATAATAAGATTCGCGAGTATTAACTCGCGAATCTTCTTGGGCCCTGTGGCTCTAGCATGAGTTTACGATACTACACTCGCTAGCGAGAGCGTAAAACATTTATATGGAAAATTGATAATTTGACATTGACAGTTTACGATTTCCCATACAAAAGTTTTACGTTCTCGCTAGCGAGTGTAGTATTGGTGTAGTATCGTAAACTCATACTAGAGCCTCTGATCTTGAGCGTGTCCTTCGTTTGCGCATGTACAATTGCGAAATCCGAATAAGCAATACTGCTTCCTCTCTTGTACGAGTACGCAATACCTCATAAACAGTCCTAAAATCAGTTACTGCGCATATTTGACACGTGATATCGCCAGAGCCCAAGAAGATTTGCGCCGATTATACACATACATTTAATGTACGTAATGTACATACAATAATCAATTTAGTAATTTAGGTTAAATTAAAATTGCTTATTAATCTTACTTACTACTTAGAAGATTGTAATCTTATAAAAAGGTACACCTGTACATCGCTAACAAAAAAAGAAGATTTTTTAATAGTAATAATTGTTTTAATATTTTTTTAAAATGAAAAAATATAATTACAACTGCTGAAACGTTTTTTGAAACATAAGTCAAGATTATATCACAAAATTAACAATCAACACAAAATCAAAAGGCTTAGTAAGAATTTCGAATTAAAAATAAATATTAATTTATTTTAATACTTTCCTCCTTTTAAAAAAAATACTAGATTTTTTCTGATTTCAATGATTTTGATTTTTAAATTAAAATCAAACATGTTGATACAAAAGTAAGTCTGTTTCGTCTCTCTGTTTCCCACACTTTCACAGCTAAACAACTGAATCGATTTTGATAAATTTTGGTAATGTATATGTTAAAACCCTATAACTAACTTTGTCTACTTTTTTTTATTTATAACGCAAAAGAAACCGACGACTAAAACTAGTTTGTAATTAAGTTAAAACCGCAATCGTTTGCACGATGTAAAGTTATATGTTTTGTAATCAGATGTATTCTAATGGATCACGTATTTCCTTGGAATCGGTTTCAATGCGTCCGAATTATCTATTGAAAATTGATTGCTATTGAAATACCTAATCTGTTGAATGATATCGATGCAACGTTGTAATTTTTGAATTTCAAACAAATAACATTTTAAACAATATTCGTTGCTAAGAGACTTCTATTTCTGCTTAGAGCACGATATCAATACAATAAGTTTGTTTGATCGTTTATATCGTCGTTATCAAACCAAATGTGCTAAAAGTATACTTTTGAGATATTGACAAATGAAGTTTTCTTGAAAAAAATTACATGAAGGTTAAAGGATGATTCATATTAGACCGTGCCATCACCGGGCCGTGCGCTCGCCGTGTTTTTCTCAAAGGCCGGGGGCACGGCCGTGGCACAGACACGGCCCGGTGAAGTATGAATTGGTTCATACAAAAGCAGAATTAGTGACGTGCGGAATCGATTATCAATAATCGATTATGAAAATAATCGTCTGCAATCGATTATGATTTTCATTATCGATCATGATCGATTTTGAGAAAAGAGCACTACAAAACTACCACCTTCTACTATTTTGTTTCCCATTTTGTTTTAGGCAATCTTTGCCTGCGTGCCGTCTGCAGTAGGATTAAGGATAAGGGATTAGGAGTGGATAGGGAAATGGGCTCTGGCATCCCTTACTCACTCACCGAAACACAACAGCACACGTGATGTTATTTCACGGTGATCTTCTGTAAGGGGGTGTCTTTCACGCAAAAGCTACTGAACTGATTTGGATGAAATTCGGCACACAGATAGTTCATTACCTAGATTAACATATAGGATACTCTAGAAATATAAAAAATCGGCGCCACCGTCGTCACAGCGATAAAAATATCAGGTGTTATTTAGGTATTATATTTTTCATTTCTCAACGCAAACAAGTGTTACCAAAAATTCCAAGTGTTTCCATCGATCCAATAATCATTACTTGAATAATAAATAGTTTGTTTTCATCGTTTTAAATTTATGTCAGATCTTTTTCAATATTTAATTGAAAAATTCAATATTTCATATTTCAAGGCGGATGAAATAGTAGAACACTTTATGTCTTTTATGTATTTTTAATACATAAATTACAAGGACCAGTTTTATATGATAACTAGCTTTTGAACGCGAGTTCGTCGCGCCAGTTTTTCTTGGGTTTTATAATATTTATTCAGTCTTTATTGCTGTGATGGTCCGGGCCGATGGACTTCGGGGAGAAATGGTTATTCGCCGAAGTGACCACCTCACTATCCCCAATGGTTTTGGAGCGAATAGGGGTTCGAAATTTCAAAAAAGTGTAAAAAAATGTATGGCGGATGGGGATAGGTCGTTGTATGGTAACCCCCGATGACCATCTATCATGTTACGCAAACCACGCCCCTTTGTGACTTATAGTTTACGAGGACCTCTCGTCAAATTTTTACCTGGTCAGTATACCGAGGGATCGAGACATTCACGGAGTACGAGACGTCACTTTCTAAACAGCGATACTAGACAAAGTATAACATTTTAAAAACGATAACGAAGTTCGACAACAATAAAATGTATGGGATTGACATTATGCCGTCGCTAAACCACGTCGCTACATCCCATACATTTTATTCGTGTGAACTGCAATATCGTTTTTAAAATGTTACTTTGTCTAGGCCCCTGAGAGCGGGTCGACTCCTTCCCGTTGAAAAATTAGCCGTTCCAAAAAATATTGGGGACTGCAAACCCGCCTTAGTGACGCCGTCGGGATACCTCGGAGCATTTGGCGGATATTAGGCCTTTGGGCAATATTTAGCTTTCAGGCTGAAATTACATAAAAAACGCAGTCTTATCTTTCTCTCATTTCTGAAACATTTTCACCTATTAAAATGAAATTTTGAATGACGCATAAATTTTGTTATAAGACACAAAGCCCGGCACGCGACTATGTTTGAACACGCCTTCTGGTTTGTTCCGTATTCTGAGGTTGTATCCAAATAAAGTATTTAAAAAGCGATGATATCATTTGGTGATTTGTCACAATTGAAGTTAATTGGCGTGGCGGTAAATAAACATTGTGATTGAGGTCGCTACAGTAAGCAATTAGCGGTGTCAAATCAATATGCTATATATCTTGTCAATCATAGATATTCACAAAATATTAAAACTGATATTATTTTAAACTAGCTGAGCCCGCAACTTCGTACGCGTGTATTCGGTATATAGCGTAACTTTTTTGTTTGTAATCCGATTGGAATGAAACAAACACTTGAAGTTTGCTACAATGCATTTCAGAGATTAGCGTGCACAAAAGCACAGACAGGCAGACAAAAATTCTAAAAACGATTTTTTTGACCTCGGTAACATAAGTACAAATTGTTTTTCGAAAAAATCTTTAACGGCTCGTTTACGATTTTATTATATGTATGGATATTGCAGATATGTTTCACGGACAATGAGAGAATGAAGAATTCAATGAGAGAAACTGTACAAAATGGTGTACGTGCTTACATTATTTATAGCGAAACTTTAGTAAATTACAAATGCGAAAATGAGTTTGTTTGTTTGTTAGCCGCCTTAACTATTCAGCCGATCTAATGAAATTTTTCATACACGTTATCAGTGGGTCTAGCATGAGTCTATAACTACCGCACTCGCTAGCGAGAGTGACACAGAAAAGTACATAGTACCTTTCATGTAGAAAAAATAATAAAAAACTCCTGACAAAAATATACGAGCAAAAAAGATTGAATAAATATATTGACTATTCGGAAAATGCGGCAATAACTCAGCCTTCAGCCTTCGTATCATCCAAATCAGTTGAAGAACAATTAAAGTATCAGAAGAATAGTTATCAGACTGTACAAAACTACTTTTAGGGTTCCGTACGTCCGAATAAAAAAACGCAACCCTTATAGGATCACTCGTGTGTCCGTCTGTCCGACCATTCCTCCCTCCTTATCTCCGAAACTACTGCACCTAAAATTTTGAAAAAAATACAGAAATTAATTTTTCTACCTATAGATTATAGGAAAACTTATAAGAAGTCCATGATATTAAAATAACATGGTAAATCACTCAATATCGTATGGAACCCTCTTCACTTGTTCAACTCGCACTTGTCCCGTTTTTTTAATGGTGTCCGAATTGTCAGTGAGAAATATATAAAAAGTAAAAACCGTCAATTCAGACGAGTGTCCCAATATCTCGTGTCTGAATCATCACATAGGGGCTTTGTGTTTCAGTATCCGTGTAAGGGATATTAGATTCCATTTCCTCTATCCTGACACTTTTACCTTTGCCATTTGTCCTATTGGTGTAGGCTGAACTTTCGCATTCCCCTTAATAATAGGAGTTCCCTATTAATAGGCGAAAATATCAATTTATTCTCAAATGTGACGTCCATTTCTACAGTTGAAGCTTACAGATTTTCCCGATTTGGGATGAAAGCAATTTTACAAGACTCAGGTCTTCACCACAAAAAAAGCTTTCCTGTAATGACTTTCTTCTGGAAACTCCTTTTTTAAAGGCTTTTAAAGAGATTCATAAAATTTTCACAAGAGTTTTACATAATATCGCATACAAGCTTTTAAGGTATTCCATAGAGTCGTGTACAGTTTGCGTTATAACGTGTTTCTCGTGCTACCATTGAGCTTTGTTTCAATTTATATGGGTTAGGGTTGTCACGTCCTCATTTTAATGATTTTAAATTTTAAAAAAGTTTTTAGATATTATAACCTTAACCATTGATGTAACTACTGGGACAATTTTGTTCCCATTACATTGTTTCATTATTTGTGTGCGTACTACAGAGTTCATAAGTATTACTTGAATAAGGTGCCGCTGTACACCACCAAATGAGGTATCTTATCCCGCGTAGTTAGGTGGAACACTCGTGTTTTCGCATACCTACAATATCGGCTTCTTCAAGCAAGTTGTAATTCCTTCAGAGTCTGCAGCGCACTTTCATCATCATTTTCATCACTTTCATCGCTCCTGGTGTTGGCTTTGTCCTTAGACGACTTTGACCTCTGGCATCATTTATCTATATTATTACTATTATAATAAAGCTGTGTTGAGAAGAGTTTGTGTTTTGATTGAACGCGTTAAACTCTGCAACTACCAGTTTGTTTCTTTGTTTTTTTTTTTGCATTTGATAGCTCAATTATTGAGGACGGTTATAGGCTAGTTTATCATCACGCCTGACCCTTAGAGTCTAGGGGTCATAGTCCTTAGAAGTGAATGCGGATGAAACTGAAGGACACAGCTAATAAAGATGACAAAAAGAATAGTATTCTGAGCTTCTTTCGAGGTTTCTTCTCAGGATCGTCATCTTGGCTTTTTTCCGAAACCCTGGTAAATTTAACTGGTAAATTTAAATGACGATCATAAGAGTTTGCTGAAGAAACCTAATTGATAAATAAATATTTTGATTTTGAAAAATAAATAAATAAATAAATAATATATTTAAAAAAATATATTATGAAGGTTTTTTTGACAACCCTAGTATGCTTTCCAATAAAAATCAATCAGCGTTTACCGATGAGAGTTCAACCAATGTTTTGGTGTGTGTGCGTATGAGGAGGTCGGGAATAAAAGGGGAGGTTTTGTAGTAGTGCGGGGCAGAATAGGGGAGAGTGGTAATGTTACGTGGAAACGATGAGTCGCTACAAGATAGAGCACGAAGCTTTTATTGAGGGGATTTTGTGCGCGGGTGTAGACCGCTTTGTATTCTGTCGGGAGTGTTTATTTTTATCATGAATCAGTGGGGATTCGCAGCGCTAATTGGGCTTTATTGTTCCGAGTTACGTAAAGTTTGTACAGGTGGTCGTTATCCTATCATAATTTCGGTGTTAATATTTTTAATAAACAAACACCGATTAATTGTGGAGTAATAAAAGGCGTACGCTATTAAGATTAAGACGTAGTCGGTCAACCATCTCGGTCGGCCCGTTTTAAATCAATCAGGCCGCATTTACTCACTCAATACGACGCTAATCGTCCGTCTGTTTGTTACAGGAAGCGTCTGAAAACATTCGAGGAACTTCAAAGACCACATTCGACATCAAACGACCTCTCACCAACATCAATCCCAAGTGGCTATTAAACGCTAATTCAATCATAAAAACAAACATGTCAAACTATTTCCGTACGATACTCGGGTGAATTTGTACCACATGAGCTCGGAAGAAGACTTAGTTACATGTGACGAGAAAAACAAAGAAATGCAAACCGTTGTATCGGCTGTGGCTCCAAATCTAATAGAACAAGCGGATAATAGACTGATAGATGCCCATCAAGGGTTTCAGAGCGAACACTACAACATAGACTACCAATACACGAAAGAAATAGATAGGCTGAGTTCAGACGATGAGAAAATTAACGTAGACGATGATAAAGACGAAGAACTTGTGATAGCAGATGACGTAGAAAACACAGAGGAATCTCAAATAGCTAATAAATTTGTAATAAATAGTTCTGTGAACGAAGACAGACAAGTTCAAAACGTAGACGAAGAAACGGAGTATTCTAGAGAGGGTAAAGATGAATTGTACGAACCGTCTTGGCATCCGCATGTGTACGGTAAGCCGCCAAAGAAACCTACACCTCACAGCATAGAGTATATTTTGGGGTTGCCAACTATTGAGAATAAGAAGGAAGATGTAAAGAGATCGACGGTTAGTCAATTAATGAATGTGAAGAGGAATTTTGAAACGAAGAAGATTCTTTTATGTCAGGAGAAGAGTACTCAAGTGAGCGATTCACATGAGAAAAAATGTTTAAGTGTACATAAAAACAAGCTACAGGAACAGTTACTCTCGCGTGGTGTTAGGACTAGTGAGAGTGAAGTTGAAGTGTCGTATGGATTCAGGTGTGACGAACAGCCTCTAAATTTGTCTGTGCCAAAGTTGAAAGACATATCGGTGTGGAGTTCTAGTGTCGACGATGAGAAATCAAAAGGTAAACATTTTTTTTACTTTATTTTTATTAAAAATACTTAGCAAAGACAAATACTTAATAGTACTTTTTTTTTCTTTATTTTATTTGCAAAACAGCACACAATCAACATAAAAAATAGACGAGCCCGTTGGATGAGAGGTTAGGGTGCTTGTCTTAAAGCTCTGATCTAGGGTTCCCGGGTTCAATTCCCGACAGGGTCAACTTTGAAAAAATGACCTTTTCAAATTTGGCTCTTCTCTGGATGTGGAAAGTAGTGGCAGGGCACACTGCGTTTCGCAGTCATTTGGGCAGCCCATATGGCGGCAGTAACCACCCCCTTACAGAAAACCACCGTGAAATAACAGCACGAGTGCTGTTGTTTTCGGTGAGTGAGTAAGGGATGCCAGAGCCCATTTCCCTATCTCCTCCTAATCCCTTATCCTTAATTCTACTGTAGTGGGCAGCGCACTTGCAGCAGCTTTGGCGTTGCTTGCGTTATAGCCGACGGTAGCCACCTACCATCAAGTGGACCGTCAGCCTGTCTGCCGATTTTAACATAAAAATAATAATAATATCAAAGTGACAGTAATAAACAATGATAAACAATAAAATAATAATAAACAAAAATACCTAATACAAAAATAAAAGAAAAAGCAATGATACAAAATCAGTACTCAAATAAATAAAAATTAAAAAATAAATTAAAAAAAGAACTTAAAAAATAAATATTTGTAGATATTACGTAGTGTTATTTCTTAGTTTAACCTTCAAAGAAACCAAAGAACTAGAAAAAATGTCAAAGTTATTAATGGCCCTACACAGGCGTAAGAGAGGATAATGTTGGCTCATATTCGTCTTCGACAAGGGCGGATTGGGGGTTTTTCTGTCGCACAGACGACTATAAGAATTCGGAACAGTGAAATTCAGGCGCCCCAGGAGATCAGGCGAATCAATGTAGCCCCGGATCAACTTAAAGGCAAATTAAAAATATTAAAATGATTAATGAGGGATATATTAATGCATGTAACTTACATTTGACCTTTATTCTTCAAATTTTCCTTTTTAACCGTTTGTTTTACTCGTAGCAGTATATCTGATTTATTTACAGTACATAGTTGCAGGCTTTATTATAGGTGGCTACGTCATCGTGTAGGTTTTTACTTTTATTAATTTAGAAAGAAAGAAAGAAAGCATCTTTTATTCCTCTAATACAAACAATATATGAACAAATAATAATTATAAACAAAACAAAAAAAAAAGATATAAACAAGTAATGAGAGGAAAAGGAACCCTGGCTCAGTATACAGTTGTGGTGCAGACCACAAATCTGATATTCTACCAGGGACTAGTAATTCAAAGAAAAAAAAAAACATTTACGCGGGACAATTCAGAACACGATTATACAACCAATGGCTGAAATTACCACAGCTTACTTAAAAACTACTGAAGGATTTCACCAGTTAGTTATCACTGTAAATAGCGCACGAGTATGTACAAGAAATGGACCGGCCGCCCCCATAAACTCCCACCCGCCCCCGTGAATCAAACTATTAAAAAAAAGTGTTTAAAGATCTTTAAAAAAGTAAATGTGAATTAATTAACCACCGGTTCAGAAAGAAACCGGCGTAGTTGTTCTTTTTATGTAAATATTCTATTAATATTCAATAAAATTAATTAATAAATACACATTCAATAGCAACCGGTGAAGGCCGATGTCAATTTGCATTATTGTCAGCAAAATATTTTTTACGCTACTGTAGGCTTTACAATTTACTTTTGATTTCGTTATTGATATTTGCTGTGCATCTTATTTTTAACTTATTATGGTATCGTATACATTGACCTTTAAAATATTTTTTGTTTTATGTACTTATTAGTTTAGAAACAAAAAGTTTATTTCTTTATTTCTTAAGTAATTTTTATCAAAAATCTTGAAAATACAGTTAGCATGTTGATTTCTTTAAATTTATATCTGAAAAAAGTCCTGGTAAGTATCAATTTTATAGATAGCACGAACAGTTCGATATCAAGAGAATATAAAGAGATATAACCAAAAATATGCTCATGAAGACAGGAATCAAACAACTTATACCTATTTGGAAGAAAGTTTGAAGGGCCAAGCTTTCACATTTTCAAGCTGTTCGGGATAAATTCGTGTCAGGATTCTTAGTTTATTTAAACATGGCTATAGCATGAGTTTACGATACTACACTCGCTAGCGAGAGCGTAAAACATTTATATGGAAAATTGACAATTTGACATTGCCAGTTCACGATTTTCCATACAAAAGTTTTACGTTCTCGCTAGCGAGTGTAGTATCGTAAACTCATACTAGAGCCTCAGTATTACAAAATATCAGGTCCCTTAAAAGTAATTTAAAAGTAAAAGTTACACTATTCTTTTTTTTATGTAAAGGTCGAATTGGCTTCAACTTTCCGAGGTGCATCCGTACCTGTGGCCAATGATCTCGAGCTTCTTGGCATGAGGTTGTGCTCAAATCTCAACTTCGGTACTTCTATTGAATCCAAAGCCCAAGCAGCGACCAAAAAGCTGAGCATCCTAAATAGGGTGAAGCAATGTTTCAAGCAATAGGGTGAAAGCTCAGATCTTACATGGAGTAAAAGAGGCACAAGTCCGATCTTACTTGGAGTATTGCTGTCACCCTTGGGATGGTTCTGAAAAATACCACCTTGCTGCACTCGACTCGGTGGATCGCGGCGACGGTACACTAATAAGAAATAAGCTGCAGAGCCTGGCACATCGACGCAAAATTGCCTATCTGTGTGTATTCTATAAGATGTACTTCGAAGAGTGTGCTCGGGAGCTGCATGAGATCATACCGCCTTCCCCTTTCTTCTATCGGACATGCAGACGTACGGCTGGTTACCATCCTCACCTTGTCGAAATCCCTCTAATTCGGACCAAGCGCTTTAAAACATCTTTTAGAATAAGCATTGGAACTCCTTGCCGTTTCCGTATTTCCGAGCTCATGCAACCTAATATACATCTTTTCAAAGTTCGAGTGAATAGGCATCTTCTGGGTGAGCTCGCTCCATCGTCGGCTGGCCAAGAGCAAACCCATCTTTAAAAAAATAAAAAAATAAATGGTAACGGTCCATTTGACGATAGATTGCTACCGTCGCCTAACGCAAGCAAATGCTGCAATTGCGTTGCCGACCATTCATAGTAGCATCAAGGATAAGCTATTATAGGATAGGGAAATAGGTTTTGGCATTCCATACTCACACACCGAAACACAACAGCTGACATGCTGTTATTTCAGGGTAGTCTTCTGTAAGACGGTAGTTATTGCTGCCAGACGGGGCTGCCCAAAATGGCTGCGAAACGCAGTATGTCCTGCCACTACTTGCCAGAGCCAGATCAGAGCCAACTTAGAAAATTTTATTTATACTTATTCCTACTAGTATTCGAATCCGGGACCTCTGAGACAAAGCGTTAAGGTAAACTTTAACAACTCGACCGATGGGCTCGTCAAATGTTCAATTGGTAATGTTTCGCTTCTGCAGCACAAATGTTGAATTTATGACACGAGATATAAGCAATGCTGGAAAAGATTCGTGATGCCGACTCTACAAGAATTTTATTACCTACAGGTTCTATTAAATAATTTGAATATTGCTGCGTATAAATGAAAAAACTGATTGTTTTCGCTATGAAGTTCAATTCTATTTAATAACCACCCACGCTGATAAATAAAGCAAGTGTCGCAAATCAAAAGTCAGTCAGCGTCACCTCGTAACCGGCCAACTTCTAAATCAGAAGCAATTAGGCGAATGACATCCAAGAATGGTTGCTTCGTGAATATATGAATCATTTATGTCCACGAATCGTCTTTAAATTCGTTTTGTAGAATAGGTCGAACGTTTCCTCTGTGAACCACCAAATCTTCAAAATTATTGACTGTAACATATTTCATTTATTGATTTCATCGTTACGGCTATAATTACCGAAGATGATAGCGTAATCATCCTTATCTGTACTTCTATACTAGTAATATTATAAAGAGAGAAAATGTTTGTATGTTTGTAAATAAACTCAAAAACTACTAAACCGATTTCAAAAACTCTTTCAGCTATGGAAAGCTAAATTATCAGATAGTAACGTAGGCTACTCACCCTCCCCCATCTATCCCCCTTTACGCCCCTCCATACAAATGTATGTTTGTAATGAATAAACTCAAAGACTTCTGGACCGATTTTAAAAATTCTTTCACCTATAGAAAGTTATATTATCAGTGAGTAACATAGGCTACTCGCCCTACCTCTTTACCCATAAAAAATTGCTGTTTTTCACGAATAATATTTTATAAAGAGACGCGGAAGAAGTCGCGTGCAACATCTAATTAATTATAAAACAATACTTGGTCCTTATCCTAACTAATATTTTAAATGAGAATTTGTTTGTTTATTTATTTGTTTGTTACGCTTTTATGCCTTACTCAACTGATCATAATGACATTTTGCATACACGTTGTCAGGGATGCTGACATAGGGGGTATCGTTCATCCAGAAAAAAATACTGTTCCCGTGGTATACGAGCAATACAGATTGAATAAATTATTGCTCACTCGCGACCCGCTCCGGGCTTTGTACGGGTCAAATTGTACATAATCTCGCTTAACACTCTTTCTATAAGTGAAAACCGCATCAAATTGCATTCAGTAGTGTTTGAGATCATCGCGAACATACGTGCATATATACAGACAGACAGACTCGGCGGAGAGCTTTGTTTTTAATAAAGTAGTATGATATATTATTGTCTGGCTGTGTCGGGTCTGGTAAGTACCGCTAAATACATGACGCAACCTATTATTTGTCGATAAGGAAACAATTCATCTACATAATTCTCATCTTTAGATACATGTACCTTAGTTTCCATTGGAGTTTGAACCGTTTTACATCGACTCATATTAATTTTAAGCAATAACAGAACAATATAATCTTCCTGATTAATGATATTGTTTTTTCATATTTATTTAGGCTTACGTTTACACTAAGACATCCAACCGGAACCGTTCCACTTGCGGAACACTAGGCGTGGGCGGGGGTTTCATCCCTTCGTGGTCGATGTACCTCGATCACGCACGAAGCGTTTCAGTTCCACCTTCCTTGTTCGGACTGCTAAGGAGTGGAACTCATTGCCTGCGTCTGTGTTCCCACAGAACTACAACCTCGGGGTCTTCAAAACCAGGGTAAATGGGCATTTACTGGGTAAGCGTGGTCCACCTTCGGCCACATCTACACCTCACATCAGATGAGATAGTGGTCAAGCGCCACCCTGATCTAATAAAAAAAAAAGACATTTCCTTATTTCACTCAAATCTTTAATTTTGAAATTACCAGCTAAAATATTTTTTAAATATTTGGTTTCCTTACTATTTTTGTACTATAACGCTTTATTAAATTAAATTAGTGAATGAAATGTTCAATTGAAACATAACATTGTATAAGTTATGGACTGTTTTGCGTTCCGCGACCGATGCCAAGCTCAGCTCTTTCTATATAGATGCAATATAATTAAACTTTCAACAAACTTCCTCGTGTATTATTTGTCAATTAGCAATATTATTAGTATCTCTAATATTACTGTCGCAAGTACACGAAGCTATTCACATTTTGTATCGCCGCTTTTAATCGGGCTCAATACGCGAACGATCGCCTTTTCATATTCCCCAGCACGCGTCGTAAGCAATTTTCGACCTTACGCTTTCGATAATAATGTCTTTAATATTTAAATGAGATGAAAGGATAAGTTTGCACAGAGTAATTTGAACGTGGAACGTCCAAGCAATAAGCTATTGGTCGATGCAGCTGTGGCGTCCATCGCACTTAGGGTTGCCAATTTATTTTTAGAGATAAATTTATTGGTATTAATAATGGGCGACATGTTAATGTGGGTTTATTGCGTCAATCGAGAACGGAACGTTGAACACGTACCATGCGGTGACGAAGCGACAACTTTAAATACTAATATAAATGAAAATGTATCTTTGTATGTAAGTATAACCATATTATGGTATACATCCCACCGCTGGGAACATTATGTTAATCGTTAGTTTAGTCTAGGGTTTTTGATTTACTAGGCTATTTCGTCGACAGCCAGATATCTTTGATGTGGTGTTTCTTAGCCCTTATAAAGTTGAGAATGTATGTAGTTAAAAAAATCTTTGAGGTTTAGTGAGAAATACCAAATACAAAGTAGCAATTGATAATACAAAATGTTAATCTCGTAGCAGAACACTATTACACTTTCACTTAACAATTCTAATCCTAATATCCTACTAGTTCATAAAGGCGAAAGTTTGTGAGGATGTGTGGATGTTTGTTACTCCTTCAAGCAAAAACGGCTTAACGGATTTAGATGAAATTTGGCACACATATAGTTTATTACCTGGATTAAAATATACAATAGGTAGCTTTTATCCTGAAAAATTGATAGGCTCCCGAGGTGTTGTCTTAAAATATGGTACTTGTTTATCCTAATATCTACCCACGGTCGGTGGGAGCAAGCTGCCGTGGGTAGATCGGTGGGGTATGTGAGTCTACCAACACCTACTTCTATATGAGTATTTATTTATTTTAATATTATTTTAACAATATAAGATACTTTTTATCCTAAGAAAAGTTTGATCCCCGAGGGATCTAAAAATATAAAAAATTCGGCGCCACCGCGTCGTCACAGCGATAAAGATGTCGGGCGTTATTACTCATCATATACTCTAATTTTTCAACGCGTACGAAGTCGCGGGTACAGGTAGTTTGAAATAATAAGATTATTTGGTCTTAGTATTAACTATTCCCCTATCCCTATTATGTATTAACAATTTCCCTATCCTATTAGGAGGGGATAGGCCCATTTCCCTATTCCCTCCTCATTAATCCCTTATCCTTAATCCTACTGTAGTCGGCAGGACACTTGCAGCGGCTGTGGCATTGCTTGTGTTATAGGCGACGGTAGCCACCTACCATCAAGTGGACCGTCAGTCTGTCTACCGATCTTAACATAAAAAAAAATGATAACCATGTTCTTCCAAATTTACTTGTGAGTATTACCTCATCCATATTTTACACATACTCTCATAACGCGGGTAGTTACAAAAAGTGAACGAAGTAAAAAAATATTAAAACCATGTCATTAAAATACTCATAGTTATAACGTAATGTGAAAATGAATCAATCAAAAGCGAAATTAAATAATTTTATTCCGACTTTACTTGTGATAATGTGAATGTCTTTAATGTTCTTACAATTAAATTTGACGTATCTTTATTTAGGCTGTCACTGTCAAATATAAATTGAAGAGGGAAAAACTAAATTGTGCCAACCCTGAGCGTTCGATGGCAGTCGGTTGAGACGCATCATCTGTCTACGATTCGCGCAATACACGATCCAAACGATGGTTTAATTTGTTGCGCACAATCCCTACTCCTTGTTTAGACTTAGATTAGACTTACTATACTAAATTACTGTACTAAATATAAATTTAACCAGTAAACATAGTAGTTAAGTGGAAATGTTAACTATTATTTCATTTATGGCGTCAGCCAATAATTTTGAATTAATCAAGTCGCCTTTTGCACTTTGGGAAAGAACAATCCACTACTGGACTATATCTGCTCTTTTCTAGTGTATTACTATTCTTTTTAGCGCAAAAAGAGGGGTGTTATAAGCGCAACCTGCGTATCTGTGTGACTGTCTGTGGCATTATAGCTCCCTAACGGATAGACCGATTTTGATTCGGTTTCTTTGATATGAAAGCTGATATTACCGAGATAGTTTCTAGCTATAATTTATAAACATCTGTTCAGGCATATGAAGATCATCAGCTCATTTCCTGGTTAACGAAGGGATCTCACTAACTTACACAGGTCATAAATTTCCGGGAATCTGAATACCGTGAAGGTACTCAAAGGCAGAGGTACGACAAAAACAATCTCGATACCCATTAAACAGACAGATAAGGAACGGTTCGTCAGTCTGTGTGTAAATTGTCAGGCGGAGCTAATAAAACTTCAGTAGTCCAATCCAACATTTATCATAGTTGTTTATTTGTCGTCTTTATGGGCTTGGATAACTGGTGCCGCCATTATAACGCTCACTGCCTACTCCGTTTGTTTAGACGTACACAGGTTATTGACTGGTTCTTCAAGAGTTCAAATTACTTGACAGATGGAAAAAAATTTGATTCATTTATTTATTATTGACTAAATAAATATGAGCAATGTAACGCCTAACATCTTTAATGCAGTTATAGCTTTGCCGGACGTTAGATGATCCCGCGGGAACAGTACTTTTTTTCTCGATGAAAGGTACCTTTCTGTCATCCCTGACAACTTGTATGCAAAATTTCATGATGATCGGTTCAGCGGTTTAGGCGTGAAAAGGTAATAGACAGACAGAGTTACTTTGACATTTATAATATTAATATGGAGACCATTGATGAGCGCAAATACACTATATCTGCTGTAAGTTGTTGAGGAGTTGGGTATCCCGCAGGCTACTTGATGCTGCAGCATCAGGTCAGGGTTATCATCTCATGGAAATACCACTGAAGTAACAGTACATTAAATTTTAAATCAATCGAACCTGTGGAAGGATGTGAGATCCCTTCTTCAACTGGGAAATGAGATTATGATCTTAAACGCATGAACAGATCTTTAATAAATTATAGCTAAGAAAATCTCTGTCACTTCAGCTTGCAAACCAAAAAAGCTGTTCATTCGTTTGGGAGCTATGATGCCACAGACGCAAACAATGGAATAATCAGAGAATAATAAAATAGCAAGGAAAATATACAATTTAGTTATATACACCTCTACACATTACCATTTATTGCCTTAAGAGTAAAAAAGATAACTAGGTAGGTACTATAATTTCTAGCAAGCAATAATGTTGCCAATATTATTCCCGAAGGAGAGCTCAGAGCAATACAAATTCATAATACAATAATAATTGTATCTAAATTGTCGGGATAATTGTATTTAAACTGTCGCAAATTTTCATAAAATGTGATGTATTTTAGTTTTATTTTAGCAAATTACATAATTAATTTGAAATCATATTATTCGGAATAAACTGAATTTGTAAAAGACAAAATGTGTTACAAGTCTTATTTGTACTGAAAACAAACTTAGGTTATGTTCGGAAATCTTTATGAAATTAAATTTGAGCGGAGCGAGTACGAGTACACACGGAATGTTGGTTTTGGCAAATATACTGTACGTAAAAAAAAATCAAATTTAGAATTCGTCAAAAAAATTAAAAACTTCAACATTTTAACTATAAGAACCAATACATTTTAGTTTATTTTACAAATTAATTGATACAGATAATAAGCATTCAAAAATTCATGACTTTATTCTTAGTCAATTTTTAAAAGCTCATAACTCAGCAATAAAAAGTCACACGAAAAAAAATTTGTGTGTACACATCCATGTCTACTAGAAGTATAACTGACCAGAATATAAACAAAATTCATGACGTCATCTTTTTTGGTTGTCCGCTTCACGTGGAAATCAAAATCAAAAATCAAAATCAAAATATTTATTTATCAATTAGGTTTCCCCAAGAAACTCTTATGATCGTCATTTAGAATTACCAGTTAAATTTAAATTTACCAGGGTTTCGGAAAAAAGCCAAGATGACGATCCTGAGAAGAAACCCCGAAAGAAACTCAGGATACTATTCTTTTTGTCATCTTTACAATATAAAAAAATTACAATAATTATAATCATACACTTAATACCTAAAGTAAATATACAATACTAAGCATAGTATGAGCTCCGAATCCAGGCTTTAATTCCAGGCTTCATTGTCACTTAAATAATCAGTAACCTTATAATAGCCTTGAATGAATACATTTTGCCCCGTATATTACAAAATGTTGTTACAAGACTTATTGTACTGGAAACGTGTGTGACGTTGATTTTTTAAGTGATGCTAATGGTGATATTTTAACTATCACCATTACAGCGATGAAATGGCCGACGATGAAACGGCCAGCGATTAAATGGCGGCGGTGAATTGTCCTAGACCCTTAAATTGTAGTACTAATAAGCAAGTGGGCCCTTAAGTTCGAAACATTTTTGGATTTGCACTTCCTAGGGTTGTCATATGCCTGAATTACTCAATTAGATTTAGGTAGATACAATCTACGTCTGTCCCACCAAGGAATGTTGTTGTACAATCAGAAAATTTCACCATGTTCAAGATTGTGCATTTTTGTTGAGTGAATATTTAGCTATATGTGCATTGTATTTAGACACAGAAAAAGAATTTATTTTATTTACTGTAATGTAACGCTTATTATAGAGTTTTTTTTTCAGTTATCATAAGAATTAAAAAAAAAAACGCTCGCCGTACGATGTTACCTATCCGCACAATATTGAGTGATTTACCATGTTATTTTAATATCATGGACTTCTTATAGGTTTTCTATAACCTATAAGTTGAAAAATAAATTTCTGAATTTTTTCCAAAATTTTAGGTTCAGTAGTTTCGGAGATAAGGGGGGGGGGGGAGGAATGATCGGACAGACGGACACACGAGTGATCCTATAAGGGTTCCAGTTTTTTATTCGGACGTACGGAACTCTAATAAGTTACACACAACCTGACTTTCATGCGTAAATTCGAACCAATTGTCGCTTTGCTCTAACGGGAAATAAAATCATAGTTATGAAAAAAAAAAAAAAAAATTTGTGATCTTCAAAGACATGAATCCCTGCCAATCACAATTCTGCTAATTTTGTGAACCATAGCTTTACAGAAAGACGAGAGGCATACCCAGCAGTACGATGGGTTTGCTCTTGACCAGCATCTATCCATGTAGGAAGGATTTGGCCGACGATGGAGCGAGCTCACCCAGAAGACCCCTATTCACTCAAACCTTGAAAAGATTTGGGTTATATGAGCTCGGAAATACAGACGCCTGCAGGGAGTTCCAATCCTTAGCAGTGCGGATCACAAAATATGTTTTAAAGCGCTTGGTCTGAATTAGAGGGATTTCGACAAGATGGGGATGGTAACCAGCCGTACGTCTGCATGTCCGATAGAAGAAAAGGGAAGGCGGTTAGATCACATGCAGCTCTCGAGCACACTCTCCGGAGTACACACAGACAGGCTACTTTGCATCTATGTGCCAGGCTCTGCAGTTTAGTTCTTATTTGTATCATTGTGCCGCAGAAGTTAAGTTTCTGCGCAATGTTTTTCACATTCTTCTTTCAGTTAAAGCATATGTCTAGTCGAATATTCGAAAATCGAAGAGTTGTTCTATACATATTCTATTAGATGTAGATACATCCAGCCTCGTGGGGTTTGATCGCTTTAATCTTGTGGACGTTAGTCTAGTTATAAATCACATCACTCTCGGATTAGGCGCGTTCTAGTAATGATGGGGAAGCATTAGTGGTAATAGCGTGCGCTTGAAAAGTTGGAATACAACATATATATGTCTGTGTTTATTTGCTGCGTTTCCTATAACACCGATTGCCCGATACTTCTTTCGGAGTATAGTTTTCATAAGTAACTTCAAATATAGATAAAAGTGGTCTGTGTCTATTTTCTGAATTTTATTTTACTTACAAAAACAGTTACTTACCGAAATAGGTTCTGTCGTTTCGGACTAAAAACACAGGACAAAGCTTTAAACAACCATGTTTGGCTTTTTAAATTGTATATTAATAGTTCTGTCAGGGTTTGGGCTGCAGTGAAAGTTTATAAAAGGATTATGCTTATTAGCATATTCAAACTGTAAACTTTATATTGTTTGAAAGCTGTTTTATAACAGACATTTTTCTATTTTGTTCATTTTTGACACATATGCAGATACAATTTTTGACGATTGTTGGATCAGTGGTTAGGTTGCTTGCCTTAACGCTCTGTTCTAGGGTTCCCGGGTTCGATTCCTGGCAGGGTCAACATTGAAAAATTAACTTTTCAAATTTGGCTCCGGTCTGGATTTAGAAAGTAGTGGCAGAGGCACACTGCGTTTCGGAGTCATTTAGGCAGCCCGTCTCGCGGCAGTAAGTACCCCCTTACGGAAGACCACCGTGAAATAACAGCACATGTGCTGCTGTGTTACGGTAAGGGATGCCAGAGCCCATTTGCCTATCCCCTCCCAATCCCTTATCTTTAATCCTGCTGTAGTCGACAGTGCACTTGCAGCAGCTTTGGCGTTGCTTGTGTTATAGGCGACGGTAGCCACCTACCATCAAGTGAACCGTCAGCCTGTCTGCCGATCTTAACATAAAAAAATGTGAAACTGCGTTATCTTTTGCCTTTTTTAGCTCTTACAATATGATAAGGAATTGTCAAAACCACCTACCCTTTACGGTTTTAACTAATAGAAAGAGGAAAGTTGCACCCGTGCGAAGTCAGCACTAGTTCCAAATGACATTTTAAAATTAATTTTGACCTAAATATTTTTTCTTTGAACGGTTTCATTTGGACGAACTTCACATTTGATATTTACATTTCTTCTTGCACTACAGTGACTACTTGTATGTAGTTTTATTTTCGTCATTAAAAGTGTTGTTAATAGGCTAATAAATCTCTATGATCTCGAGCTCGCTGGTCGCTCATTAACCAGCAAGGAGGTCGTTTGAACTCGGTTAATTTACGAATATACACAACCCGTAATGCGGTTACCTTTATTGTTTATAAGCACTATTGTTTTTGATTGTTAGATTAGTTTTTATTCGACAGTTTACGACTGCTTGTGCAGTTAAGTTGGGCCCTTTCACAAAGATACAATATATTCATTATAATTTTACAATATAATTAGTAAGGCACCATTATTGTTGGATATCTACTCGTTCAGTTACTGGCTTTTGCCTGTGACTTCGTTAGCGCTCCATTTTCTTAGGTGTTAAATCAATCTTTATTAATCATGTTACGTACGGGGTGAGTCAAACTGCCGTGTAAGGGCGAAAGTGAACTATTTATTTCCACAAACTAAGATGACTTCCAAAAGAGCTAAACTTGTCCGATAAAACCGTTAAACTTGCCAAAAGTCGTCAATGATTCCCTTAATGAGTCGCTGGTTTACTGTTACAGGTAACTTTTAAAAACTACGAAAAGTTGCTTTCGAGTCGCATGCTATCGCATAACTGTGTCTCTCCACCACTCTCCTATTTATATTTGCCACCAAACGTCTCGATCTATTTCGAATTTACTAGAAGTAAACAAGTATTGTAAACACGGAATTGTTTTTCTACTCCGTGATTACAAGTCCATTAAAAGTTGGGGAATGCACATTCTGTTGAATGTGAACTCTATATTGTGAACATTTTCCTTTGGCACTAACAGGGAAGTGGCGTGACTACTATCGATAGTGGGGAGTCTTCGAGATTTTCGACTGGCGTTAGTGCTTTTACCAGAATGTTCCATGGTTAGTCGTAACAGTCATGTATTTTTGACTGATGTGGATTTTTTATTTTAAATTTTAGGTAATCCCTCTGGAACAGTTTCTACCTTTTTCTGATTGAAAGGTCCTGACAATGTTTCCTTTTCTATATTCCTGACAATGTGTATATAAAATTTCATGATGATCCGTTGAGTAGTTAAGGCGTGAAAGCGTAACAAATCAATAAACAAACTCACTCGCATTTTAAGGCAGGTAATTTTTAAATTATATTATTAAGGATGGCAGGCAGGCTGACGGTCCACTTGATGGTAGGGTGTCTAACGTCGCCTAAGGATACAAGCAACACAGGGATTTACATGTGCTCTGCCGACCCTGCAGTAATTTGTTTACTGCTCGCTTGAAGAAGCCTTAGAAGTGAGATTAGTTACGAATAAGAGATACTGTTAATAATGTATGTAATGATTATAAAGACAATTATTTTTCACTAGATGACCCCTGTTTATTTCATATAAAAATTAAAAAAAAAATTCTTTAAGCCTTGTCCTGAAAAAAAAAAACACAAAATTGGTCGTGCCGTTCTCAAGTGATGCTCCATCATACATGTGACATTTGACTTTTATTTAAATAGATTATAATAATTAATATATATTATAAATATTAATTAATAATTATATATTGTATATTATTATATATTATCTAATTATACAATAATTAGTTATTTTCAGACAGGCTGACACAAAATATAGTTTCCCAGTAAAAATGAATTAAACATGTTCATTGAGTCCCGCAGAAATGAGGCAACTCGTCTATCGACAGTATCAACTATCTTACAGAAGTATTCTACTGCCTCTAACTCTGGTTACATAGTTGATAATGAAAATTGATTGAAGTTATTAAAATGACAGTTAAAAGTAAGTGTGGTTAGATATAGTCTCACCGAACAGTGTATACGGAAACTGATTCAGTTACGTAACTATTTAAAAGTTAACGATTATTCACATCCGGCGTTAAGTTGGCTACAGGTGTGTCGTATCTCGAATCCCATAATCCTGACCATAGGATGTTATTCGATGAGATTTACACTTTCCGCCATTTCTGTTGAAGCCGACAGCGGTCGCCTGGCTCTTGGTTCTTATTTATGTGTGGTTTCGACACGTTCCCTTAGGATCTTTTAATTATCTGACACTATTGTTTACATTAAGATGTGTTGTAAGTGGCGATTACACTGTGTTTCTATTTTAAACAGTGATTATAATGGCTTATATATCAACCCTTTTTAATGCTATCTAAATTTTAAATATTATATGTAAATGTTTGTGAAGTTTGACGAGCCCGTTGGATGAGTGGTTTGGGTGCTTTCCTTAACGCTCTAGGGTTCCCGGGTTCGTTTCCCGGCAGGGTCAATATTGAAAAATGAACTTTTCAAATTTGGCTCTGGTCTGGATTTAGAAAGTAGTGGCAGGGCACACTGTGTTTCGCAGTAATTTGGGCAGCCCGTCTGGCGGCAGTAACCACCCCCTTACAGAAGACCACCGTGAAATAACAACACGTGTGATTTTGTGTTCCAGTGAGCGAGTAAGGGATGCCAGAACCCATTTCCCTATCCTCCTCCAAATCCCTTATCCTTAATCCGACTCTAATATAGTCGGCCGCGCACTTGCAGCAGTTTTGATGTTGCTTGTGTTATAAGCGACGGTAGCCACCTACCATCAAGTGGACCGTCTTAACATCAAAAAAAATCTAATATTGCAAGATTATATTCAAAGATGCAGGTTTACCATTTTCTTCCTCTTGAGTATAGGCGTAACATTAGTGATATTTGTTATTTGATGAAAATTGCAAACGGTAAAATTGATTCACCTGAATTATTATCCAAATATCTGAACGTTCCGCATACTAACTTGAGGAATCGCCCTTCGCTGCATGTAGTTTAAGGTAAAATAAATTATAGGAAAAAATCACTCATGTAGACTGTTTAATGAAATGTTGTTAGATACAGATTTCGACCTATTCCACAGATCTATAGTTAAAACTAGAAATATTATAACGGAAAAATTCTTTCAGTAACTTTCTAAAACTATAAATTCCTTATATTGTAGTGTCGTAAATGCTTTTTGGAGCATTTATTCTGGTTAATCTCTGTAATCTTTTATTTTTATATCTTTTATTTTTTATTCTTAAATTATTATTTGGTGTATGTTTCTGTTTAAATTGTTTATTATGCCTGTAAATTTGTTAAATTGTTTATTTGTGCCTCTAAATTTCCCTAAAATATATAAATAAATAAATAATAAATTACTATAAACGTTTTTAGAAACATATAATATTTATGACAGTTTATATGTGCACGTTTATAATGAACGTTTTTAAAAATATATACCTATTTATGAAACTATTCTCTGGATATAAATTGATGCACCTGAACCTTTATCATACATGCGTAAACAATTGAATGAATTTCAGAGAGACGATTAAAATATGAGACACTTTTTATTCCGGTAAAGCGTTCAAATAGGTCAGAGGTAGAATGAATCAAAGAAAGAAAGAAATAATTTTGCAGCATATTTACAGCGAATTTTCAGCGTTGCTTGTGTTATAGCTTACAGTAGCCATCTACCATCAAATGGACCGTCAGTCTGTCGACGACCTTTATATTAAAAAAAAGATTTCATACTCGTATTATTTAAGATTATTATAATCCATTTAATCGTTTAAATGTGTTTTGTTATCTACTTTAAATAATTATTGTGATAAAATGATTTGTTTTTGATAAGAATTTAAATAAATGCAGCTGAAATATATCTACTCTTTAGAATTATTGTTTATGAGTGTCTGGGTCTACTTATTGATTTTAGGTAGCCAGAATCGCCCCTAAATACAAATGAAGTCATAGGTGCTGCAAGTACGTTATAGAACTTAGTGGGATTGAGGATAACGAATTAGGGGGGATTTGGGAAATGGGCTCTGGATAGGGGGCTATTTTCCCCCTATCCAGAGCCCTATCAAGTTAATTTTTGTTTTTGGTACTTACGAAACAAAAATAAACAAATAACAAGATAAAAAGATATTTTAAACAAGATATTATATAATCGTACGATATTTCAGATATATTAATCTAAGATTTTTAACACAATAAGAGATATTTTTTTTCTCAAACACTTATTCGTCAAGCTCTGAAAGTTGAGTGTTGAGTGTAATTCAATTCTCAGAGGCGTTAATTTCTTTAAAATATGTAATTGTTTTCTGTGTACAATTTAAACTCGGAGCTTAGTAAACGCAACGGTCACTTTATTGATATAGCCGACGGATACAATACGCTGCTTCACAATAAGCATAAAGCAATGAACGCAGCGTTTAGGTACTGGAAATATTAGTGTTCATTCTGCCACGTATGTATTGCAAATTTATATCTATTTCCTATATAATCTCACTAGCGGCCCGACTCCGGTTTCGCAAGTTGAATTTTTCAAAAATACGATCAAAAATAAACTTATTATTGAAATAAACCTATAATTTTAGCTTTCGAGGCTTACTATTAGTAGTTTTGGCTGTACGTTGATAGTCAGTCAGGCAGGATAAACAATTTTATAAGTATAGATTGAACGATTATAGGTTTCTATCAGTTATCTATTCTATATCTATACATATAGATAATAAAATCGTAAACGAACCGCGTCTGTACATTAAATATTAAAAATAAATTTACCGAGGTCAAAAAAATAGTTTTTAAAATTTTTGTCTCTTTGTGCATTTGTGCACGCTAATCTCAGAAACGGCTTAACCGATTTGAATGCGGTTTTGACTTATTATTGCAGCAAGCTTCCCGTAACATTTAGTGTTTATTTGATTCCAATCGGTTTACATTGGAATCAAATAAACACTAAATCTCCAGGTATTTCACAGTCACATAAATACTTATGCTATAAAACTGTACCACAGAATAAATAATAGTACTAGCGTACAGAAGTTGCACTCCTTTCACATTCAATGTGAGCGACCTTAGGCAATTGTATCACGGCACACCCGGAGTGACAGAGGCCTGACTGTACCAACTAACATTTAAATATGGACCTCTGGTTCGATAAATAAAGAATTTATTATTATTATAGCGTTGCTTGTGTTAACAAGTGACGGTAGTCATCTACCTACCTGAAAGCCACCTATCATCAAAGGTCTCAGCCTGCCTTTAAATTATAAAAATAACTTACATTAGTATGTACTTAGTGTCATTGATTATTTATAATTAATTAATAATTCTAGGGAGTAATTCGGATGCATTAATTTAAACTCTTATCAAAGTAAATCATTTTATCATAATTATTTTTTAATGCAGATAAGAATGAGCATTTAAACAGCTTACTTAATGGATTACAAGAATTCATTTTTTTTAATGTTAAGATCGGCAGACAGGCTGACGGTCTACTTGATGGTAGGTGGCTACTGTCTCCTATAGCACAAGCAACACTACAGGTGCTGCAAGTGCGCTACTGACGACAAAAGGATTAAGGATAAGAGTTTAGGAGGGGATAGGGAAATAGGCTCTGGCATCCCTTACTCACTCACTGAAACACAACAGTGTTCAACAGTGTTGTGTGAACAGTTATTTCACAGTGGTCTTTTGTAAGGGGGTGGTTACTGTTGCCAGACGGGCTGCCCAAATGACTGCGAAACGCAGTGTGCCCTTCCACTACTTTCCAAATCTAGCCCAGAGCCAAATTTGAGAAGTTAATTTTTCAAAGTTGATCGAACCCGGGAATCCTAGAACAGAGCGTAAGGCAAGCACCCTAACCACTCACTCATCCAACGGGCTCGTCAAAACGACACAGAGGTCTGATCCTATTTTGAATTTCTCACAAATTTTATTGTAAATAAGAATTTGATTTATGATGATTTACTGTGACAAAGTAGTTTAGGTGTCAGCAGTGAGCAGTAAATCAATCAATCAATCAATCAATCAATTTATTTTTAACTTATAAAACATACATTTAAGAGACACAGAGAAAAAAGAAATAACAGTATAACAGCAAGAAAGAAAGTTAAAAAAGGTTCCTACTCAGCATTTTGCTGGCATAGGCCAGCACTGATCTTCCGACTGATCATCACCATGCATGTACCCGCTAACAAATGAAATAAAAAATATTTATTTAAATTTATTTGTTGTCAAAAAACACAACTGCTTGCACGAATATTGAAAACATTTACTCTAGTTCCCTGTCGCACATAAGTAAATATTAATTCTATTATTAGATGATATTTAAAATGCTCAAATATAAATATAGCAAACTAAACGGACTCGCCCCGGTTTCTCCGGGGTGTCACTGGAGAAATTTGTGTAGGTATACACTATATTATCTGGAATAATATAACTTTCAAATTGTGGAAGATTTTCTTAAATAGGTTCTTAAATAGTTGCAAATGATCTGAAGATTGGCTTTTTTATTTATAAATTACAGATTACTCGCAAGTAATACTAATCAAGTACTCTATAAAGGACTACGATCAGACCTACGAATATAGATCAGACACGTAACTGGACGATTTGTCTTATTAATTTTTATGTTTATCTTTATCGTTGACATTAGTCGTAAATCACATCACATAATAATATATGATTTGCTATCGTCAGGTTAGTCCAGTGTACTTACGTTGAGTAATTAATTCATACGTTTAGGCAGCAATTAAAATTGTTGGCTTCTATACTCGTACTTGGCTCCAGCGCTCTATCTAACATTTCGAAGGTGGTATATTAATAGCATTCAATAAATTAACATAATTATAAATTCAAAACCCTTTATTTCATTGGAGATTTATAATTTAGGTTTATGTATTGAGATTACTATTAGTATTAGGCATTTAAGCCTTTACCTAAATCGTAGGACACAGAGAACTTAAGGGAGACAAAAAGAAGTACACTTAATAAAGGAGACAGGACCGCCTTTAAACTATTGGTGGCCCTGGGCACTTTAGAATTATGGGCACAAGACTATGATACAAGATCATTATTTATTTATATTTAATTTATGTACTAGTATTTAGTTATTAGAATGTAAGTTTATGATGTCCTTATCATGAGTTTTACCACCCACATTGTTTTATTTTTCATATAATTTTCCTTATCCTAAGGTTGCCTGGAAGAGATTGCTATAAAGCGATAAGGCCGCCTTTTATACTATTGCTTGTTGTTTGCTTCTTTTTTTTATTCTTTTTAATGGTTATTACTACAAATAAAGAGTTTTAATAATAATAATAATAATAATAATAATAATTTTATTAAATAACCAAAATGAAAAGAGTCAATTTCTCTATCTCGATTACTGCTCCACTTATCATTTTCAAAACAATACTTATTGGTAATATTCGAATGATGATCTGTCAGGAACTAGGGGGCCACATCGATGGCAAGGCTCTGGGCACTTGCCCAGAGTGCCCAATGGAACAGACAGGCTGAAGGTCCACTTGATGGTAGGTGGCCACCGTCACCTACAACGGAAGCATAGCCACAGGTGCTGCAAGTGCGCTGTAGACATAAGTAGGATTAAGGATAAGGGATTAGGAGGGTATAGGGAAATGGGCTCTGGCATCCCTTACTCACTCACCGAAACACAACAGCACACATGCTGTTATTTCACGGTGGTCTTCTGCAAGGAGGTGGTTAATGCCGCCATACGGGCTGTCCAAATGATTGCGAAACTCAGTATGCCCTGCCACTACTTTCCAGATCCAGACCAGAGCTAACTTTGAATCATTTCCAAAGTTGAATGCGGGAATCAAACCCAGGAACCCTAGAACAGAGCGTTAAGGCAAGCACCCTAACCACTCATCCAACGGGCTCGCTGTACGTTTGTACACGCTAATCTCAGGAACGGCTTAACCGAATTGAATACGGTTTTCATTGATGAATTTTAGAAAACTTCTTGTAAAATTTGGTGTTTTTTATTCCAATCGGTTTGCAAGCAAAAAAGTTAAGCTAAGTGATATTTAGCTGAAACTTTTGTTAACTGTTCTTTGTAAAACCTTGACTGGATGTTATTCCGAATACTACACGTACAAAGACGCGGGCACAGCTTGTGAGCAATAAAGATTGAACAAATGTTTTAAAACCTAAGAAGTCGCTGTTAAAAGCTAATAAAAAATAGTGAAAAATAGTGAAATAAATGAAATTGAGATTTTTTTTTTGTTACAGACTCGTCGAAGCTGATCAAACGAAAAAAGTCTACGGATGATGTTCGCTCACCGCTCGGAGGCGAGGGTTCCCTCACGAGTGAGGAAGGAGAAGACTCGGGAGTCGGCAGAAGGAAGAAGGCGCGGACCACGTTCACAGGGCGGCAGATATTTGAGTTGGAGAAACTGTTCGAGGTCAAGAAGTACTTGTCTTCGGGCGAACGAGCCGACATGGCGAAACTGTTGAATGTCACGGAAACTCAGGTATGTAGAATCGGAATGTTCATTCAACTGAATTGAACTCTTGAACAACTGAATTACATTTTGAACACAACATACTCGTAGGTCCTTTCTATTGTGATAAGCGGAATAGATATTACACATTGTTTTTCTAATTAATTCCAACGGAATTTACTTCCTAGAAATTCTACCATAGTTTACTACTATAAGTTTATGCTTTTCCATGATCTGTCAACCATCGCTATCAACTTATACATAATATTAAAACTAATAAGTCTCCCCGTCAAAGTTACCAACTTGTGCATAAATTACCTTATTAGAAAAATTATTTTGAATTCGCATCAAAACAAAATTGTGAAGTTCAGTCATATAAAATTACTTGCGCTTGTTTCTGGATTAGAGCGAAACAAGGCATAAATATTTCCAATTCATGCCTTGCTTTTATGGCCACACTTTTTCGGTTGCAACACTACATCTACTATTAAGGCAAGCGAGGCCTTAGCAGAAAAGCTTTATTTTCGTCGCCTAATTTGACCCATTAGAGTGAAATTATAACTTAGATACATATATATAGAGCATAATGGACTACATTTAAAAAAGTTTGTATCGGGCAGATTTATACAAGAAATTAAATTTTCTGTAAAAAAATTGAAAATTACTGCCAAAAAGATTTCACGTCACAGTACTAAAAAATTTCAGCGACAAGTAGATTATTTTTAAGCTTATTAATTAATTTAAGTTCTGGAAAACAATTTGTTCGATCTCAGGTTAGTCGTGGGTTAGTCCTTGTCTTAAATATATTTCATCAAGTTACAGTCATTTCATTTTGAATGAGACTGATAAAAGAGTAATATTTTTAAAATATGCTATTTTTATAATGTCACCATTTAAAGTGTTACATCATATCCCATTATTAAGGACATTACACTTGCCCTATTTTGTCCACATCAGTATTAAATTGATGGTTTGTCCTAATCGTTTAATAATAAAGAGCTTTTCGCCACATAAGAAAATTAAAAATACCTTTAAATTTATTTCATTTATATATTTGTTAAATGCATAATGAACGTATTGAAACAAATAATAAACAAAATCTCTCTCATCGACGAACCATTCACAACTGTTAATATTAAACACTCAATTGAGTGGCTGTTATATGATCGCAGTGCTACTTACGGTCATGTGACGATTGCTACTCCGCAAGTCGATTTCCAAACTCATTTGAGACGATCAATCCTTTTTTTAATAATACCGACATTGCTTCTTTTTTTTGATATTTCCATTATCTATTTTAATTGTATAAAATATACGAGGGTTTCTACTTATGAATTGAGCCTACTAATGAAAAAAACGGGACAAGTGCGAGTTGAACTCGCGTGACCTATCCGCACAATATTGAGTGATTTACCATGTTATTATAATATCATGGACTTCTTATAGGTTTTCCTATAATTTATAATTTTTTTTTTCAAAATTTTACGTTTGGTAGTTTCGGAGATAGGGGGGGGGGGGGGGGGGTGGAATGGTCGGAAAGAGATTCTATAAGGGTTCCGTTTTTTTATTTAGACGCACGGAACCCTAAAGAAGAAATATTGATGATTTTAATTGGTCTTATTGTTTTTCAAAGTTGATGATGATTGATACACTTTTGCATGCGTTGGAATCAATTTTCGAAGCACTTTTTCCACTTCGATTGAGGTACCTCTAAAATGTGGTTTTTGAACTTTTCAACAACTTCTTCTGCTGAGAACCAAAAGAAGTCATTAGGTGCCAAGTCAGGACTGTACGGAGGATGATTCATCAATTTCATTATTTGGCGATTAGGATCAATATTTTTGTGGGAAAATTTTCCCAATGTCCTCACTAATGTTCTATATATTTAATCTTTTTGATAAAAGTTAAACTTTCCAATGGTAATGTCAGATGGCTCCTAAAGCGTTCAATGTTGCCAAGGCTCAATACATTAGGTTGCAGCCTAAGTACTGTTAAATTATTAGATATTTTTAAATTATTACTTATTATACATTCATCCAACTATAGAAGCATTTATTAACCAATCCTTCAGGCTTTCTTTAAATAGAATGATCTCTACTGACGATATAATCTGGTAAATTCTAACACAAAAATGAGTTTGTTTATTTCACGACAACTACTCAACCGATAATCGTGAAATTTTGCATATAATAGGTATATCTACACATTGCCAGAAAAGACAAAAAAGGACATATGGTACTTTTCAACCATAAAAAAGTACCGTTCTCGAATGATCATCGAAAAATAAAAATAAATATTCATCGCCTGACAAAAATATAATATGTTCATTAATATTTATTTGAATTTGATTTTTTTGCAAAAGAATTCAGTATGCTCTTTTCGCAAATAAACAGATTTCATGAATATACGTGCAGGTTACAGTTTGGAATTTAGCTTTCTTGAAAACTGTTCTTAAATATTACCTATACGTAATCCGTAATATTTTTATATTTGGAGACTTACTGTCATGTAGATAATTCTTTAAATTCTTTAAAATTTAAATAATAGAAATTTAAAAATGTCAATTATTAACATTTTAAATTTCTTTTCTCTTAATTAATTTTTATTAAAAGTTCTTATATTCCAATATATAAGAACTTTCAATTAGTTTTTTTTTTAAATTTAATATCGACAATGTTGTTCTTTTGCTCGAAATAAGCAAAGTAAGTTAGGATGACTGTGTTTTTTAATTTGATTGCTTTGGTCCTTAGCTACATGAGTATAATAATATTCTTTGAAATGTCTTGAAACATTTTATTTAGTTATTTATTTTTAAATTTACATATAATTATATATGTGTGAATATTTATAAGTATATACTTATATATTATGTGAGGAATGATGCAAGGGACGCCAGAGCCTATTTCTATCCTCTCCTCAAATCCCTTATTCTTTATCCAATAACGTTGGCAGCGCACTCGCAGCATCTGTGACGCTGACCTGTTCATCACCTTTACATGAAAAAGAACAAAATCTTTAAACGTAATTTGCTAATCGTAATTAATATATAATATATTGTAGACTCTAAATTAAATAAAGTTAATAGGAACGTGTGAGTCTTATTTGTCGACAAATGAATTCATTTAATGGGTCATCACCCGAACCGTTCACTCAGTCACTCACTCACTCACCGGCTGTTCCACGTAATCTCGAACAAAATTAAACGCTTTAAACTGTAACTCATATGTCGCCGATGTTATTCTTCATTTGAGAGGCGGCGCAAGTCATAAGAGATTAGTGGATACCTTTTCGGAACATTTTATTTAGTATGTAAGTACTAGCTGTTCTCTCGTACGCGTAATATTTGGTATTATTTCAATTAACTTAACTTTTTTGTTTGTAATCCCATTGAAATGAAACAAACACTAAATGCCACGGGAAACTTGCTATAAAACATAAGTGAAAACAGCATTCAAATCGGTTAAGCCGTTTTTGAGATTAGCATGCACAAACGCACAGACAAAAATTGAAAAAAAAAAAATTTACAACGTGAAGATTTTCTCCTATATATGTAGATAATTATATTACGTCTTATCAGTTTGCGCGAGGTTTTGCAAACTAAATAGAATTTTTATTTTCCGAAGGCATTCTCCGTAATTAATTAGTCTCGTACTCTTTAATGCGATTTTAATAGCTTAACATCTTCGATTGCTATAGATTGCAATCCTTCTTGCGCACGGTCTTCTTACAATATCTTCCTTCACTGTTAGAGCTAATCTAATATATATGTTATAGTCAAAGTCCGATACACAGTCTCTTCGCGGAAGGACTGGTTTATCCTAGGTTTGGCCAAAGCCATCAGGCAATCCCCGAAATACATTTCAATTTCGCCCTTTGCCTGAAGTATTTTTAGTCAAACCCAGGAGCTCCTAACTTTTCAGTCAAACGTCGAAAGTAAATTATTCTGTTTCGGTTTTGGCCTAGTCAATCCTAGAAGCGACTGCAAAACTCGGTCAAACGTTTTAATTACCTAAGAAATTATTAAAACAATTAACATTAACATTAATGCCTCACCATGTCAGAAAAATGATTAATTTGCCACTTTAATTACCTAAGAAATTATTAAAACAATTAACATTAAAGTTAATGCCTCACCATGTCAGAAAAATGATTAATTTTCCATTTTAATTACTTAAGAAATTATTAAAACAATAAACATCAAAATTTTGAAAATGTTATTTTTTTATACCTAATCTTACAAACTAACCTCCGTATATTCCAAAGCATTTATTTATTTATTTTATACTTTATTGCACATCGTACAAAAGGCGGGCCTAATGCCACACGGCATTCTCTCAAAGCATCTCAAATATAAAAGTGAAAATCACGTAAGCTGACCAATCAGGTGTCAGAACTGGCAGAGTTAAGCGGTTCTTAAGACTTGAAAGCTGCTTAAATGATAAAATGCTTCCAAATATACGAAGATAAGACACTTCATACCTATATTGGAGTTTGACTCGTCAAACCCCGATTTAATAAAATTGTGTTTTGACGTTTGCCTGACCAAATTAGTCTCTCCCAGGTTTGACGAAAATTGTTTAGTCAAAGGCCGAAAATTTACATTTGTTTGGGCTTTGACTAAGTCATTCAGTCTGACCTGAGGATTGACCAGTCCAACCTAGGAGCGCCGGAGCTTCGGAGTTTGCCTATAACATATACATAAAATAAAGTATTAAACAAGCCGTGTCTGTACATTAAATAACTTTGAAAAAAAAAAAAAACAATTTGTACACGTACTTATGAAAAATAGTTTTTGTTAGTGCGTTTGTGCATTAACCGATTTGGATGCGGTTTTCACTGATGTATTGTAGCAAACCTCACGTAACATTTAGTGTTTGTTTCATTCCAATCGGTTTACAAATAAAAAAGTTACGCGCTATACCGAATACCACGCGTACGAAGTTGCGGGCTCAGCTAGTTAATAATATTTCTAATTCACATTCTAACGCTGTCCGTAAAACGCTTAATAAACCGAAAATGTCACAGTTACTTGGACCTCAAGTTTAAACGTTCTGAAGTGAGATAATTATACTATCACCAAGGTGGCGCAGGGGAGGGGGGTGACTGTCCCCCGCGACGTGAGCCGACACATATGGCGACACTAATTAAAACTATGGAACCATGGTTTTTAGACACTACCATTTAGACTTGACGACTGAGTAACGGAACTGTGATGTCATGAAATTGTTGCTCTAAATTCAAATCACATATATAGAATTTAGTTTTGGTCTATTTAGTTTTTTAAAGAAATGTTGTAATTGTTTATTGATTGATTGTTAAAATGATAAATATAAATCCTATGTCTGTCTTTTCAACAAAACAAGATACATTTCTTTTGCAAATTATATATACACAAAAATTCCTCAGTTCTCTTTCCATTAGTGAAAACCGTATCAAAATCCATTAATTCGTTTAGAAGAAGTTAGCAGAGAAACAGACAGAAGGGGACAGCGAATTTATTTTAAACTAGCTGAGCCCGCAACTTTGTACCCGTGGTATTCGGTATAGCGCGTAACTTTTTTGTTTATAAACAGATTGGAATGAAACAAACACTAAATGTTGCGGGAAGCTTGCTACAATACATCAGTGAAAACCGCATTCAAATCAGTTCAGTTGTTTCTGAGATTAGCGTCCACAAACACACAGACAAACAGATAAACAAACAAAAATTTAAAATCTTCTTTTTTACCTCGGTAACATAATGTATGTTTTTTTGAAAAAATATTTAATGTACAGACTAGATCGTCTCGCATTCGTATCGGATCGTTTTAGAATTGTATTAGGGAACTTGTTTACTTTTTAAAGATGGCTTTATTATAGGAGTGTAGTAGCTTCGTGTCGCGACGCTAATCATATTTTAAAATTTAATTTTATAATAACTCAGACTTACCTTTACATAATATATATTCCCAGTAACAACTCAATTAATTTTACAAGTTCAAAATGAAGTAATAAATTTAAGAAACTCGGATGTACTTATTTTATCTGAGTTAAATAATTCAACAGTGTTTTTGCTTTGTTATGGATAATAATAAAAAATATTAATAATTTCAAATATCTCTCCAAAAGTCTTCAAAAGACCAAGCGTAAGTCTGTACAAAAACATATAATAAATATAAATAAATAAAAACGATATAATAAAAAATACTGTACTTTTCCTTAAATGATTTAATATTATTATTTATTTCAAGTTTAAAAGTACCTAATCTATACTAATACTATAAAGCTGAAGAGTTTGTTTGAACGCGCTAATCTCAGGAACTACTGGTTCGAATTGAAAAATTATTTTTGTTTTGAATAGTCCATTTATCGAGGAAGGCTATAGGCTATATAACATCACGCTACGATAAATAGTATTATATATGTCGTCGGCGGATTCTTTAACTAGGCCGATCGAAATCTGCCTGACCATAACACGATACGGCGGCATTTCTTGATTTGACCGATTATTTCATGATGTGCCCAGTATAAAGTTGGGCTGATAGATAAAAGCAACCTATTCGTCGATTTGCCCTTCTAGTCACTTGGCCACATCGAGATATGGCTGGGCGCATCGTAATTCGTAATGTAGTTCCGCTTCGCGAGCGCAACGCTTGTGGCGCTGTTTACGCCGTGTCAGCTGTTTGTTTACGTGCGATTAAGATGGCGGCGTCACAAGAAATCGATAAATATGACAATAAAAGTGGTAAAAGTGAGTCGATTGCAGAAAAAAGTGCTTTTCAAGTAAATTTCGAGTGTAAATCTCAAGTAAAAATCTAAACTTCATTTTATTTGCTTGGTCACCCTACCCTACCGATTTGCCCAAACATGCCCGGGCAAATCGTCAAACGATTTGCTTTGAACGACATGGCGCGATTAGAGCGGCATATCAAGAAATGCCGCCGTATCGTGATATGCCCAGGGGCCCTAGCCAAGATGCAAACTATTGCAATCGCTTCCTTTGCGTACTTACGAAACGAAAGAAATAAAGCCCGGTGATTGGTTGTTGTAATAGTTGTAACTTCAACAACCAATCACCGGGCTTTATTTCTTTCGTTTCGTAAGTACGCAAAGGAAGCGTTTGCAATAGTTTGCATCTAGGCTAGGGCCCCAGGCAGATCTCGATCGGACGACATATATAAGCAGTGTAGACATATATAAGCAGTGTGTGGCCCATGGACAGTCCATGGTGTGGCCCCATGCGCACGCCCGCCGCCGTATGGGCCACAGCGAAGCGTGGCCGAGTTCAGCTAGTTTTGATTTTTTGATATATTATGATATGACATCTCTTGAAAATGAATGATTTTTTTTGCAAGTAGTTACTGATACCAAAAAGGTCGTCCTGACTTCTATTTTCAAACGAAAGAGGTCTAAATATGTATAAGACTATATAAGTATATTGAGCTAAATTCCTTAAATTTCATAAAATTCCTGTTCGGAGGATGGAAGGTTCTCCAGTGGAGCCTTTGGTTCGGCAAGAGCTGCGTAGAACGTCTACCCACGAGTGGACAGACTTCTTCTGGGCTGCTTCTGATAGGTCCTTTTGGAAAATTAGGAGGGAGGCTTTTGTCTAGCAGTGGACGTCCTAAGATGATGAAAATCCTGTTCCTATCCTAATTTAATATTATATAAATGCGAAAGTGAATTTGTTTGTTTGTTTGTTACGCTTTATAGTTACGAGTTGTTGATCATTTAAAAATAAAATTCAAAGCCTGACAAAAATATATGAGCAATAAAGATTGAATAAATGTTTTAAAACTTCAGTAAAAAGGACGCGTACGAATTCGCGGGTAAAAGCTATATAAGATTGTTTTTCAAAATGCCCACCTTATTTACTACTCTTTACATAACACACTTATTACATGAACCGTTTTAAGAAATATCTAATGGTGGGTCTTCGGAGACACTTAAGGAAGACTCCATTAAAAGTGTCAATTTAACAAGATAATTAATTGAATTCTAACGTTCGTCACGCTAATGATCCGAATACAGCCACGTGTCCCGTAACTTCCCCAAGGAGGTGATCAACAAAAACACCAACAAAAAGTTGTGTAAAAACTAAAGCACAAATTAAAGTGTCCCTTTGGAAGCATATCGATCAAGATTTTAATGAAAGCTTTTAAAGAAAGCTTTTTAAATATCCATTATTTAACAAATATATTTAGAATATTTGTCTATTTGTCTGTGCGTTTGTGTACGCTAATCTCAGAAACAATTGAACCGATTCGAATGCTATTTTCACTGATGTATTGTATGTAACAAGCTTCCCGTAACATTGTGTTTTATTTCATTCGAATTGGATTTACAAATTACAAAGTTACGCGCTATACCGAATACAACTCGTACGAAGTTGCGGGCTCAGCTAGTATTAAATATATTGTAAGTTCAAGAGTAACACAATATTTTGTTTTATATGTAAATATATATTTTAAAAAAATATTATTATACTTACATCGAAATGATCTTCTCAAAAGTACATTGTTGTATTTGGTGATAGTTTTTTTTTCAGTCTCTCGTCAGTCCATGTTTGAGTAAATATGACGTCATATAAACCACGTATTTTAGGCGCCTAAATTACGGGACTACGTAATTTAGGCGGCAAAATTTAAATGTTAATATTTTTTGTTTTTTATCATTGTTCCGGTTATTATTTATGCAAATCAAAAAAATATATTTAGTTATTTTGGACCCTACTTCGCTATTTCAATCTGTCAATTGCCTTATTTCAAATTTGAATTGTAAGTTGTAAATCCAGATATTAGATTAGAGTGGTCAAATAAAAAAAAAACCACGAGACTCAAGTTTGTTATAATAAAATCGTAAAGGAGCCGTGTCTGTATATTAATTATTATATTATTAAAAAAAAAAACAATTTGCACACGTTGTACTTATGTTACAGACGTCAAAAAAACAGTTTTTAGAATTTTTGCCTGTTTACCTGTTTGTCTGTGCGTTTGTGCACGCTAATCTCAAAAACGGCTTAACCTATTCGAACGAGGTTTTCACTGATGTTCCCGTAACATTTAATGTTTGTTTAATTCCAATCGGTTTACAAACAAAAAAGTTACGCACGCGTACGAAGTTGCGGGCTCAGCTAGTATAATATAAATGTATAATATAAATGCAATATTTAAAGGGAATTATTGAAAAATTGATTCCAACCTATCTCTAAAAGTAGGCAGCTGTCTGTTCGCTGTGCATATGGCGCATACCTACACTGTTATTTTATTTCACGACTCACATTGCTTTCAAAACAAATTATTAATTGATTTCTCCTTCACACGAACTCCAGTTTTCATTGACCATTTCAAGTTGTATTCTAATGGTAGTAAAGTTTGATTTCGCACAAAATACGGGACGTAGTTAAAACTTTTGCCTCCGAATTAGTTGTACGAAATCCTCCGGGATCGAGCTGTACAGGGTGGTTTTGAATTGACAGATTAATCTTACAGGTTAATGTCCGACTTTCAATGTAATTATATGGGGTGGAGTTTAGTAATCGTTTGATCTGTACCGGTGGGAGGGAAGCTTTTTCGACTGTTATTACTGGAATATTGATTTTGTGATGAACCGGTTACGGTCGGCTTCTTTTTGAGGTGAAATGGATATATCATTAAACAACATTCACGATAAAATATTAAAATGAACCAGCATTTAGTCTATTCTGTTTTTATATAAAAAATATTTTTTTTGAACAGATCTATTTCAATTTGACATTAAATTTATTTTACGACTCTAACATTACTTTTTCTACCTAACAATTATTATAATTATCCGTCCGCTTCTGTCTGTTTCTCCGTTAACTTATTCAAAACCACCCAACATATTTTGATAGGGTTATCATCAATGAAAAGAGTTATAAACTAAGAAGGTTTCTGTATATAATTTGTAAAAAATGGCTGAACTATTATGGTGTTTTGTTAAAAAAACTGTTGCATGGCTAACGCTGGTGAAACCTTAAGAAATACATCGAAACAATGTAAAAGAAAATTATAGGCTTTAAAAAGGCTAACAGAAAAGTTGCGATTAGTAAGTGTCTATCTTCTAAGGTACACTCACAATAACTATTTTTATCTAGTTTATTTCCGTAGCGATTTTCTCCAATTTATTATTAATCTTTATCCAGATAAATAAAATTATGTTAAATGCATTTAATATAAATTAAAATTGTCTGTTACAGTGTATCGTTCAAATAAATATTTTAGAAGATACCATCGATTCACAAAATAAAAACACAAAAACACACGTGCTCATATTTCACACCGCAGTCTTCCGTAACGGGGTGGTTACTGCCGACGGCAAGACTCCTATGACTCCTATGTTGATGGAAAGTATTTTCGGGTGGAATGCCGCTAACGAGTGACGGCACTCAGGAAGTGCCTGAACAAAACCCAGTAATTGTCTTTTGGTCACGATGCTACCGGAATTAATTGTTCGATTGCTGAATTGAAGGTATCACACTTCACAATCTACAAACCCTCGCGTTATCAAACCAATCGAAAACTTAACGGGACGCGGATGACAGCTCGAACCACAAATTTATACCTTTAGTTTTAACTAAAGCGAGCTCTGCCATATGCAAAACACACGTATTTTTATATCGCAAAAAAAACGATGTGGGCCTCATACGAAGTCCAAACACGGGTTCTTCCCAGCGGCGCCGAAGCCGATGAGGTACTAAGAGATCGGGGCGCGCGCAAGTGCCCAAAGAACTTCGGTTAATCCGAACAGTGTCTTATATAAACCGTCTATAAGACGTAAACAAAGTGTCTTCATATCAATGTTCAGTAGGATTTGAAAGTATTGTAAGTTAATTATAAGTAGTCTATATATATTATTGTGAAATAATGATCAGCCTGTATAGAACCATTCTCACCATATGTCATTTGTTAAAAGCGATGCTGCGTTTTAGTAGTCCCCCGCGGTCAGAGGTGACGCACCTAAATACATCTCGATTCTCGCGCATCCACTCCTGCGCATCATTAAACACATATTAAGAGAAAAACAGATGTGACAAATGCGCTAATTAGGTACGCTTATCTACATACCTATCTGATGTTGGCATTTTTTAAACTATAATATGAACATTTTTAGACTTGTTTGGTTATTAAAACAATGTATAAGTTTTTTCTTATTTAACTGTTGTCAGGTAGTTAGACGGTCCACTTGATGGTAGGTGGCTACCGTCGCCTATAACACAAGCAACGCCACAGATGTTGTAAATGTGTTGCCGACCATACCACCGAAACACAACAGCACACAAGCTGTTATTTTACGGTGGTTTTCTGTTATGAGGTGGTTATTGTCGCTAGACGGGCTGTCCAAATGATTGCAAAATGCAACTATGTATAAAAATAATTAAATCATTAGAGAATATTGATCTGTGTCAAAGATTAAAAGTTCTTTACTTTACACTGTTCGGCTGAGTGTGCCCTACGGCTCTATATGATATGACAGATGACAGTTTATTGCCATGTGGGGGATCTATTTTCTGTTTAACACTGGACTTCACTGTTTATAGAAATGTATATGTTTGTCTTTCTGTTTATCTTAACCCCTACAAATATCTTAGAGTTTCTGGGAATTTTAAAAGCGAACTAATGATGGAATGTAAGTTTTTAATTAAAAAAAGTTTGGTTTATGGTTGCCATTTCACATATTTTATTTATTTATCTTAGTTTTAATTTTTTTTACAGTATAATTTTATAAACACAATAAATAATATAAAAAAACCTAAAACTAGACTTCCGCAGGCAGCGGAGCGAGGCCCAAGCTACTGGTGGTTGGGGCTGCAGATTGAGGAACCTCTTGACAATTCGTGCCGTGTCAAGAAGTACCGCCTTCTGTACATCTAGCGAGAGCCTCTGCAGGTGTTGGTTGAGGATCTACGATTATTAAACATAACTTTGGTCTTGTCCATATTCATTATTTATAGCAATTGTTTAATCTCAAATTCGTATTTCATCCCCTGATTATTCCCTACTCAACTCAAATTCACTGAATTGTAGACATTGAAAGAAGAACATAAAATATTTTTTATATGTGTACCTATATCTAAAGCGACCAGCTTTTGGTTTCGCACCGATACAATTTTCCTCTTTCGATCAGTGGAAACCGTACCGAAATCCATTGGGTGATTTAAAAAAGTTTGCAGTGAAACACACAGAGGCGGACATCGAGGCGACTTTATTTTATATATATAATATAAAAAACAATGAATATTATATAAAAAAAATTAAATTAATTTTTCCGTCGGTAGCGGGGCAAAGCTTTTATCCAACGGTTTTCGGATGCTATAGTGTTGCCTCGTTTTTGTAGTGCCTCTCAAATGTCGACGAAGCAAGAACTGACGGGTTTCAGGTAATTATCAGAAGAAAAAAAAAACGGCGTCGTTGCTAGAGAGGACACGAGCCAGCGTCAACAGCATCTTGAAAACTGAGAGATATAACTCTTCAATTTTTAAACGTTTTATAAATGTTCTAATATAATAAGTTTTTCGCCATTGTACATATGTATGTAGATTAAATAATAACTAACAATGGATCATGTTATCTGAAAAATAAAAAATAAATAAAGGCTTGCAGGGCTGCAAAGTGAGTATCCATGATGGATTTCCCAACGTAAAAAGAAAAAAAAAGGGCTGCAAAGTGAGAAACCTCCTGACAATACGTGCCGTGACAAGTAGTACCGCCTTCTGTACCTATCTGTCCCTTTATTCAGTCATTTTTTTTTGCGAGGAGAAATTCATTTACAGATTTCCTACTACTGGCTAGACGGTAGGGGTATGTGGGGGTCACCAGTGCTCCACGCTATGCTAGATCATAGCGACACTGGCACTACTAAAACTCCCCGGTGTCTCCTTGCCCTTCGAGAGGGATGGAGCGGGTTCTGCCGAGGCAACAACTCCGATCCACCCCAGGGCAGCCTAGCCATTGCTGGCTAGACTAACTCCAATGGGGGATTGCCCGGAGGCACCAGGGCAATCCCCAGACGGGGGGGAACTTGTGCAGGCATACACAGCTAGCCAGCCATGTGCGCAGGTCACCTAGGACATTAATAGACGAGCTTGATATGCACGTTTTCTCCTGCCCAACCGCCTGCGTCTGAGGGAAGCCAGACCGGCCTCTTCCTCTCGCTCCCTCTCAGCTGCCTCCTTCGGCAGAAGGAGGCAATCGCTTTCCAGGTGGTCACACTCTCAATCATGACTCTTACCATGGTTGGCAGTGTGACCTTTCCACCTCCCAGCGTCGCCCTCAAGTCCCGGCGCTGGGAATTATCTAGCTAGAGAGAAGTTCTTCGAGTAGTTTGTCAAGGTTTTTCTCTACAAGACAACCGAGACGACAATCGGGATTATTGTTACTATTATTGTGGTGGTTGTCGGTTTTTATAAACACTTTTTATTGTTCTCATTACTGCTAGATCCCTATGCCATGGACATTGGACTTTTAAATGGTCCTTTTAAAGTACTTTCAAACAATAAAGTTGAATTATTGTAAGCATAAAAGCAGATAGACATAATGAATTGGTATTAAGTATTTAATGTTCGGCATTAGAAACTAAAATGAGAGGTGAATCGCCTCCGAGCCGTTAGAACAAATATAATCGCCTATTAAAATTTGATTGATGGTCCATAAATCGATGGGTGACAGCCCCCTGATCTTCAAACGGTTGACCGCCTCATTAGCCCCACAAAAACAACTACACGCTTGCAGTGTCCGTCGACCAGGGTTGCCACAAATCTATAATTTTAATTATTTTTGTAATCTATACTAATATTATAAAGCTGAAGAGTTTGTTTGTTTGAACGCGCTAATCTCAGGAACTACGGGTTCGAATTGAAAAATTCTTTTTGTTTTGAATAGCCCATTTATCGAGGAAGGCTGATAGGTTATATAACATCACGCTACGATAAATAGTATTTATCGCGTGTCCAGTACCGCGCGCCCCATGCGCACGCCGCCGCCGTATGGGCCGCAGCGAAGCGTGGCCGAGTTCAGCTAGTTCATAAATATAATGCGATGCACAAGTCTTTGCATTATTGCAACTTGCACAATGCATTAAAATTAAAACTTAATCTGCCATCACAGATTTCGACTTAACCAGCCTACTACTATAAAGCAAAGATAAAATTAAATTTAAAATTACTTGTGAATTGGCAGCAAAGCAACTGACTATTACTACCGACTCGCCCCCGAATTTACATGGATGCATTTTATTTTACAAATTATATGGCGAAATCTATTAGTGAAAACCATATTAAAATCTGTAGGGTGGTTATCTACAGGTTATCTACAGATAGAATTTATCTATCTATACAAATAATAAAATCGTAAATGAAAAAAATAATTAAATGTAGATATTGACTAATAAGGCATTTAATTGTTGTTATGATATATTTATATTATTTGAAATAAATACTTTTAGAATAACATGAAATTACATCACAAGTACTTACTATTAGTAAGTTCCTTTTCACTAACAATATTAATTTTGTAAAACTGTACATACTAATAAATTAAAATGAAGAATTTGTTTGTTTTTTCTTTGGTTGAACGCGTTACACTTTGTAAACTACAGGTCTGACTATTTTTATTTCTTTTTAATTTGATTGCTTAGTTAGGTTATAGGCTATTTATCATCTAAATGCTTTGGATATTGAGGTGAAACCGCAGGACACAGCTAGTTCAATATAAAATTAGGGTAAGTATAAGAAAATAATTTATGCACAATGTTATAGGTATCTATTAAAATCGTTTGTAAGATATATAACAACATAATTTTATCCTTTTGTTTGTACAAGATGAGAAATAGAAGAGAGCAATTAATTAAAAGTGACAAACAACGAATCCGTATAGACGTAACGTAACGGAAACGCTCCACCACGCGGCCACCGGCGCGCCCTCTATTAAGAAAACATAATTAATTTAAATTATCATCCGACGCGGAGAACGAACAAAAAAGACAAGGATTACAAAAAACGCACAGTACAATTGCTATACGGTGTGGAATGTGCTAGATAAGGCATGAAATAAGGGTTGTCAAAAATATAAATTAACTAAACATCTTCAATATAAAACTTGTTTTTGGTGTTACAAGATTTTAAAACTCTTGATATTAATATTTAACAATTCTTGTTATAGTTTGTAAATCATTATGTCTTGTCTTTGTCTTTATGTATTTAAAATAGTTTTATTAAGTAAATAATGTTTTAATAACAGATGGTCAAACCATTTAAACTAGCTTGTTTGAATTAAGTTGTAAATAACAGCTCATAATTAATATGCACAAAAAGGTATATCTTAAGAGCGCATATAAATAGAAATAACTGATTGAATTCAAATCTAGGAATTTTTTCTATGTATATAAAGTCCAAATAAGAAAATATTTATATATAGATTAATACATTATAAATAAAAGTGAAATGTGGACAGAAAATATTATACAATGAAATTTTCTCGATACAATGTCTTTTTCGATATCCCTGACAATGTTTATACAAAATTTCACGACGATCAGTTGAATAGTTCAGGCACCAAAGCTTAAAAAAACACACACAAACAAATTCACTTTCGCATTTAAATTTTAGTTAGGATTGTATTCTTTTTCCGTTTTAAAGATGTTTTTATTTATTTTCCACATATGGAATACTTACAGCTAACAATGCTTAGATAAGTAGAAACACAACCTAAGTAGTACAAAAAATGTCATAAATAGAACGAGCATAAACAAGTAATCATATAAAATGAAATTTAAGATTAATTAAGATAAGTAATTATAAATGAAAAATGATTATAAAATTATAAAATTAGGTTAATACAGTATTATAAAATAATATGCTTCTCTGACCATATTTACACAAAAAAATATATGACGGTTTTATTATACCGAGTTTTCTCACTGCATTCTTACTTTGTACCGTTTAAAAAAGCGAACATTATAATTTGGGGAAGCAATCCTGTTCGCCTTCGACTCCATAAATTCCTTTTGATTTACCTACTATTATTTTAGTGGTCGGAATTAGGTTCTTTATTGTTTCAACATCTTTAATGTTCACGTTATGTTTTAAAAGATTAAAAACGATGTCGTTAAAGAATGCTTGTATTTATTGCCAGTACTGTATTTATTATTATTATGGGCCGAGGTTTATTTTTATTGAAAGTTTTACCCGTTTGTTAAGTCCACTGTATGAGTATTCGAGTAAGTAATTCGCTTGTGCTCTATCGAGACTGGCTAGATTTATTGCAACTTCGTATGCGTGGTATTCGGTAAACGGATAAGTTTTTTGTTTGTAAACCGATAGGAATGGAACAAACACTAAATGTTACGGGAAGCTTGCTATAATACATTCAACAAGTGAAAACCGCATTCAAATCAGTTTAGCCATTTCTGAGATTAGCGTGGACCAACGCACTGATAAACAGACAAAAACCCTAAAACTATCTTTTTGACCTCGGTAACAAGGGTATAAATTATTGTTTTATTGAAAAAAATATTTAATGCACAAACAAGGCTCGTTTACGATTTTGTTAATGTACTAGCTGTTGAACTAGACTTCGTCCGCGTCTCTTTGTAAAATACTATGTTATAAATACATTCTATAGGTGAAAGAATTTTTAAAATCGGCCCAGTAGTTTTTGAATTTATTCATTACAAACATACCTACATACATACATACATACAAATCTTTTTTCTTTAAAATATTAATAAAAGTATAGATTAGTATAGATACAAGAAAATGTATAGATTTGTTTAGTTTTCTAATTGCGTTTGAGATATACTTATGTTAAACGGTTTGTCTCAGGCAAATCGTTTTAAAAGTCATTTGAATATCTTTTTGTGTTGTTAATATTATTATCCATACAAGATTTCGCTTACGTTAAAATTTATTCTAAACGTAACACTTTAAGTAAAATATGGGATTAAATGAGGACACGAAAATATTATCTGGTTTAATAACAGTGAAAGAAAGCAGAAAGAAAGAACTTATTTGATAATTTAAATTTAATACAAGAAATATTTAAAATAGGCATATAATAGAAAAAAAAATGTCATTGTCCGCCTCTGTTTCTCCGCTAACTTCTAAACTGCTCAACGGAGTTTGATATGATTTCCACTAATGGAAAAAGATTTATATAAACTGCAGAAAACGGCTGAACGGATTCGGATTAAATTTGGCATACAGACAGTTTATTACCTGGATTGACATGTAGGATACCTTTTACCCTGGAAAAATATTAGGCTCCTGAGAGAACGTCTAAAAATATAAAAATGGCGCCGGATTGCTTCGGCTTTTCAACGGAAACGAAGTAGCGGGCTTCGTTAATATAATATAACTACTTCTAAATAAATAAATATAGGAAACTTAAGTTATGAATATATGCATAACGACTTATAATTGGAGATTTAAGATTTAAACATCTTAAATCTTAGTCAAACGTATCCAAATGTAATCACCGGTTTAGGTACGCGAGAATGAGTGACAAAAAACTTTCCAATTATAATATTAGTGAGATAATATTTGGAGCGTTTATGAATCGCGAGCAAATATTAGCAACGGCATGTGTGGTGTTTATTTTAATAGCAATTTTAAATGTCAGCAGAGGGTCCGTAAGCTGATGTGATAAGTAACGCTCGGACGGATCTTCAGTAATGTTATTATTACATTGAAACCCGCCAGCCATATACATATATACCTACGTGGATATCGAATTATATATGTATATGTTGAGAACACCTCAACTAAATTTAATCAAATCATATTTGGAATACTAAAAGTGGAAAAAAGACAGAAATACATAGTTTTGTCCCTGTTTGGCTTGAAATTGAATAAAAATCATACACTGAGTTGTTTCTGCCTAGTTACATTACAATATGGGCTTCTTCAATCCGTTGGATAAGTGGTTGCGACGCTCTGTTCTAGGATTCCCGGGTTCCTTACCCGGCGGGTCAACTTTGGAATTGATTTTTTCAAAGTAGTGGCAGTGCATACTGCGTTTCGTAATCATTTGGGCAGCCCGTTTGCGGCAGTAACCACCCGCTCACAGAAGACCCATGAAATAACAGCACTTGTGCTCTTGTATTTCGGTGAGTGAGTAAGGGCATCCCTTACTCAGAGCCGCTGCAGCACCTGTGCCGTTGCTTCTGTTATAGACGACGGTAGCCACCTACGATCAAGTGGACTGTCGTCGGCCTGTCTGCCGACCTTAACAAAAAAAAAGTCGTGCTGCAAACACTTGCAAAGTCGGTGGTCGACCGGCTACCCAAGACTATAGCGTAGTCATCCTTATCTATATAATTATTAAAAAAAATGTGTCAGCTCCGACGCACGACTAGATGACTATGCAATAGGAAAAGAGGGTAAATAAATGCGCCATTTATTATATTACGATAGAATTAGGTGAAGCGGCGACATTTTGTGAAGCGGCGATAGAACTGCTTAGAAGAACATAACGCTTTTTAGTTAACGCTTGTATTAATTTTACTCCTCATACCTGGGGCCTTGTATGAAAATCGATTTTTGAAGAGTAAATTCCAATAAAATCCAAAAACAATAATCCTTATTTATACTAATATTATTAGAAGAGGTAATGTTTGTATGTAGGTCATCTTCGAAACTACTCATCAGATTTAAAAATTCTTCTACCAATAGTTAGAATAGAATCTTAGGATGGACCTAAGCTATACCTATATTATCCCGTAAAATGAAAAGGCCTTTTCATTATAATCAAATTTTCAAAATAAGTCCAAGAAAAAACGGTCGAACGTCTTTCGAAAGTATGATTGATTTCTATATAAAAATTGTAGTCCTTGTAATGCCTACAAAAAAGTCAGCGGCAGCATAATATGTCTAACTTTTATATTTAAACTACAAAAACTACTTTTTTATTAAAAAAATATTAAAATCGTTAGGTGATGTCTATTGGTGATATTATCAACAAAATTATGGATCCTTACAAAAATCAGCAAGTTTATCTTTAAAAGTATTTAATACACGTAATTTTTGCTTTTTGTTGCATATGTTTTTGACGTAAGTAATATATTACGATATGTGTAAAGCGCGACCCCGCCGTGAAACGACAGAGGCAATGCACAGTCAAAACGTGTGCGCTACGCCTGCGAATTAATTTTTACTGATACCGAGAAACAATCTGAATTCCACGCGGGCGAAGCCGCGAATACAGCTAGTAAATTATAAAATAATGACATACATCCTACCTATTCTATATAAGCTATTAAAACAATTATAACATAAAGCATGTAATTCATTAAGGGGGCACGAGAACAAATCTGTACGTGACACATTTTAGGAGTCAAATAGTCAATAGTTAAATCAGACAATCAATTGTTTAAACACATACATTTTATATGCTATTATTAGTATATACAGTATCCATTTCGCTTTCATCAATTCCCGTTGGCATTTATCAGAGTATTAATAAAGCCGTATAAAGCTTTAATTTCCTATACTCGAATAGCGGCCGGAGACGTGGTCACAGTATACGATAGCAACAGAGAGCCAACTCCTCTTTTCTTGTTGATGTACGTTTTGGGTAGAATGATTTAACGGGACATACAGTTACCTATAAAAATGTTTATAACTGTGTTGTGATCATGTGTACAAAATATTTTTTGTTATCTTAAAAGCTCTAAAAATGACACAAAATCTTAAAATGACACAAATTCACCATCATTTTAATTAAAAATTGTGGTACTTTGGGATTATCCCGTCAACCATGTATTTGAGACACACATATTTAATAAACCATCTCCAAATAATAATGTACACCTTTTGCCTAAAGCAATTTTCCGGATATTATGCTCGTTTCGCTCGTATTTTCACATACATTCCTAAAACCTAACCTAGCTCTAATTTTTAATAAAACTAAGTTTTTTCTGGTATAAGAGTATAACAAGTAAAGATAAGTTGTTTTCATAGATAATTTAAAATTATATTGACAACACTATAAAAAAATAAAAATACTAGCACCCACTTCACTATGCGTAGCAAATACAATAGGCAATTTATTAAATGACTAAGTGGACGACGGGTCAATCCCGAAGTACCGATTTTTTTTCTTACCAATTTATAACCAACTTGTTTTTGCCTGCTATTTCGTTTCCGTATCTTTATAGATTATCTCCCATTTTGTTATTAACTTATTATGATTTATGGACTATATTTAGCGTAAAATTACAAAAATCTTTTCTAATTTTTTATAAATTATTATAACCAATGTGTAGTGTGATGTATAAACTATATTACTGTAAAATTTCTTCAAAAACCGTTCAGAAATTAATAAAATGTAACACCCACACATATATCAACATGAACATTCGTCGTTATTAAATACTAGCTGTTGCACGCGACTTCGTCCGCGTCTCTATATAATATAATGTAACTTTCTTCAGGTGAAAGAATTTTTTTAAATCGGTCAAGTAGTTTTTGAGTTTATTCATTACAAACATTCATTTGTATGGAGGGGGTAAAGGGGGGCGATGGGGGAGGGTGAGTAGCCTATGTTGCTCGCTTATAATGTAGCGTTCTATAGGTGAAAGAACTTTTAAAACCGGTCAAGTAGTTTTTGAGTTTATTCATTACAAACATTAGGGCACACTGCGTTTTCGCAGTCATTTGGGCAGCCCGTCTGGCGGCAATAACCACCCCCTTACAGAAGACCACCGTGAAATAATAGCACGTGTGCTGTTGTGTTTCGGTGAGTGAGTAAGGGATGCCAGAGCCCATTTGCTTCCCTTTTCAACATGTACAAATCTTTTCTATTACTTATTAATAGGAAATAGATATTATAATATAAATAAAAAAATATTAGAACAGTAGGATGTGTTCTTATTAAGAAACTAATTAAATGGGACATTCCTACCTACTGTGCTCATAATACTGTGCAGGAGGCAAGGGAGGGATACAAATCACACAAATAAACAATCAAATAAAATCACGAGCTGAGCACTCAGCGAGCACTTATGCGATAACCAATTCACGTTTACAGCTCACAAATTTAATTGTGGCTCTTACTCTAAACGTAATAAGGGGTATATTAAGTGGGGAATTATCCACGTTGATGGTAAATTTATTTTTGTTCGAATACGCGCTTTCATTCCGGTTAGTGTTGTGCTAAATGCGACTAGGTCAATCGATGAATTACATTTTTCGTATGAAGTTGAAAAGATACAATTTTTTTTGCTGTTGCCTACTCTTATGGTGAAAGTCGTAGTCATTTGGGCACCCCGTCTGGCGGCAGTAACCACCCCCTTACAGAAGGCCACCGTGAAATAACAGCACGTGTGCTGTTCTGTTTCGATGAGTGAGTAAGGGATGCCAGAGCCCATTTTTCTATCCACTCCTAATTCCTTCCTTATCCTTAATCCTACTGCAGTCGGCAGCGCACTTGCAGCAGCTTTGGCGTTGCTTATGGTATAGGCGACGGTAGCCACCTACCATCAAGTGGACCGTCTGCCTGTCTGCCGACCTTAATATAAAAAATAATAATAATACATATTCTTAAATCTATCGAGTAATTCGTATTACTCAATTTTTATTAAACTCACGTGTCTAGATGTTTCTTATGTAAAAATTAACACTCTCTTAATAAACTCAATTATTTACTATATACTTAAATTTTATTTTTCTATGATACCGTGTGGCAGGCTTGTTAACGGTACACTTGATTGTAAGTTGCTGCCGAACGCCAATAAGCACAGCACAATCGGGAAGGATACAACTGCTCGATCATTTTAGGACAGAAACCATGGAAATTGACTTTAGCATCACCGGTTATTCAAACATAAATACACAATTGCACAAGTGCTTTTATTTCACGATGGGCTTCTGTAAAGGGGTGGTTCCTGTCGCCAGACTTGTTAACCAGTTTATGATTACAGAATTCCACAAAAAAAAAACTCAATAAAATAACATAACTATTATAAGTGTTTAAAATGTCTTCCTATGCAATCCTAAAATTATAAATGAGAAAGTAAGTTTGTTTGTTTTAACTACTCAACTATTCAACGTGAAATCTTTCATCATGTTGTCGGGGATACAGAAAAGGACATAGGGTGTCTTTCATCCAGAAAAAAAAAGTGCTGCTTCCGAACGATCATCTGTTTTATTCATTTATGTTATGTGTGAGCAAATGTTAAAAATAATAAAAAAATATGAAAATAAAAAATAAAAAATCAACCTGTGACAATAATATATGGACAACTAGCTGAGCCCGCAACTCGTAACTCTTTTGTTTGTAAACCGATTGGAATGAAACAAACACTACACAAACACTAAATGTTACGGGAAGCTTGCCACAATACATTAGTGAAAACCGCGTTCAAATCGGTTAAGCCGTTTGAGAGATTAGCGTACACAAACGCACATTGTATACGAACAGACAAAAATTCTAAAAACTATTTTTTTGACCTCGGCAACATAAGTAAGTACAACGTAAGTACACGTATAATAGGTACTCTAATATAATACTACTAAAGATTTTATTATTTTACGAATAAGAGAATTTACCTATAATATTTGTATTAATATTTTAATTTAATTTATCGATATCGACTGCCTTTATAATAATTAAGAGGTTATCTCTAACAATTTCGAAAATACACCTCCCCTTCACTTTGGAATCTCATAAACCATATTCAGCGTATTCGCTCGATTGAGTGAAACAAAAAATACAAGAGTCACGGCCGCCAGAGAGGGACGCAAACAAAACAGGATGATGTACGCTTTTATGAACACTATAATGGGTTAAATTGGTCCTTTAATAAGGAGCGGGCGATGTCATAAAGTGTCTCGAATAAAACTGTCAGCTTTGAGACGCAATTGTTTACAGCCAGCGTTATTCTGAATGCTAAAGCAGCCAGTCTAAATTGAACTTCGAGTTAACCCCCTGAAACGGTTTCGTAATATGTTAATTGTTCGGCGTGAGGGCGAATCAGGGGTATAGTAATGGTGGTCGTATCATTACAATAAAAATAATAATGTCGTCAAGTCGATTTTGGAATTCAATGGAGCGATGAGAGGGAAGCGTCCTCTTCAGCTTTTTTAATTAAGGTGGGACGTCACATTTTTAAAAATCGCTATGGAAAGGGTGCCCACTCATTTCCCGAGTACCTGCTTGTTGACAAGCAATTACGTTTTTATATGCATTTTTTTTCTGTGGAATTTAATTATTTTACCAAATGTTGCTAACACATTTAACACCTGGAGTCTTATAAACTGATAACCAAAACCAAATAAGAGCAATTCCCTGGATGAGTAACAGATGTCAAAACTCTATCCCTACCTTTTATATTATGTATTCTTTTAATAATGGCAGATCTCCATGACAGAAGACCACATTGAAAAAACTGCATGTGTGCTGTTGTGATTCGTTGAGTGAGTAAGGGATACCAGAGCCCATTTCCTTATCCTCAGAATCCTTATTAAGGTTGGCAGCTCACTTGCAAACACTTTAGGCGTTACTTATTGTGTTATGGCGACGGTAATCCCATCAAGCGGACCATCAGCATTCCTGTCGACATTACATAAAAACGCATTAGATATTTAATTCATTCACTTAATACATAAGTTACTTTTATGTAATACTAGCGATCCGCCCCCGGCTTCACCTGGGGTGTAATTTTTTTATATATATAAACATTCCCCGTTTATCCCTGTTTCCATTAGTGAAAACCGAATTAAAATCGGTCTACCCGTCCACGCGTGATGCCGTGACCAAGGGAAATGGAGATTCATTTTTATATATATAGAAGATAGAAGACTAGCTGAGTCTGCATTTTCGTACGCATGGTATCCGGTATAGCATTTCACTTTTTTGTTTATAAACCGATTGGAATGAAATAAACACCAAACATTACAGGAAGCTTGCTACAATACATCAATGAAAACCGTATTCAAATCGGTTAAGCCGTTTCAGAGATTAGTGTGTACAACACACACAGTGTTGACACGATTATTTTGGTATTTAGACAAGAATACAAGAGTTCTTAAAACATTTATCAATGCGATTGTATGATATTTTTTTAATTTTCCAACAGTGGGATAGTTGGAAAAGTAGAAAAAGTTCCGTTTATCCTTACCAGTGGAAATACTTTAGTAGGGATACGTGGAACGGGCGAAATTTTATAATAAAAAACATTAATTCGTTTATTTATTACATTAAAACATATTAGTTACTAGCTGAGCTCGCAACTTCGTACGCGTGGTATTCGGTATAGCGCGTTACTTTTTTGTTTGTAAACCGATTGGAATGAAGCAAACACAAAATGTTACTAGTTTATGGGCAGACTTTTTGGTCTTTATGTCTGCCCATTTCCATTATTTAAAAATAATTGGGTTCATATTGGTGTACTTTTCTTCAATATAACTTTTCTAATAAAATCGTAAACGAGCCGTGTCCGGTACATTAAACATTTGTACGTTTTTGTCTGTTTGTCTATTCGTCTGTGCGTTTGTTCACGCTAATCTCTGAAACGGCTTAATCGATTTGAATGCGGTTTTCACTGATGTATTGTAGCAAGCTACCCGTGACATTTAGTGTTTAATTCCAATCGATTTACAAACAAAAAAGTTACACGCTATACCGAATACCACGCGTACGAAGTTGCGGGCTCAGCTAGTCTTCAATATGTGTAAACCTTCAAATGTATATTATACAAACATGTAACGCGGATTTCCTTTTAAAGCGTTTGTTTGTTGTGACAGTTGTAATTGAATTGATGTTCCCCAAATCGTTTGTGTTTCTGAACCGAGAGACAAAATGTAATTCAAACATTCGTAGCAATCTCTCACCGCGAGACAGAGTCGAGACGACTGCTACATTATATTGCCCTATTCATCGGTCGCTCGATTAATTTCAAATCTGTCTGCGTCCCTATAGACGCCATTTCTCTCTCCCTCGCACCAATTAGGGTTGCCAACCCTCACTGTTTTATATTTTCTGTTATTATTTAGTATCTTTGCTACTTTTTACATAATTAAAATATGGCTTATGGCTTATATTAAACATCTAATAAGGACGGTATACATTTCAGTTCGTTTGTTCAACTAAATTGAACAACTTGAAGCTAAGGGCATTTTCATACTAGTTCTTATTGGTTTGAGTATGCATCCTGTATTGCCACGTCTCGAGTTTGGTGTCTGGAGGGACAAAATCATAACATACAACACTTAATACAGTATATAAAACAATTTTAAAAAATCAATTTTCAAATGTAAGTCATAGTATTGCTTAATTTTATAACAACATTGGTTTAATAGTAACGCCGAAATAAATTTCTTGGTAATTCCTTGAGTACATTGAGTATTTTGTCATATATATTAATAGAAGAATAAAATGAGTGCACTTTTTTTGCATTTTTTTACATTCTTGGAACATTCAAAAAATTATGTCGCCTTGCTCTTTGGGTTGGAACATCTGCACAGCTTGTAAAAAAGATTCATAGTTCTTCACAAACAGTCATATCTTTCGTATACCTGCATATTTTAATGCTGGGAGTGAGAGAATTTTTAATTCTTTAAATTGGTCGTCAGCTCTCCATAAGCCATGAAACTGCACGTACACATTTTTTTTGTAGTTTAAAAACCATGTCAAAATGCGGATGAATCACTCCATGGACAAAATGCTATAAGATATATTATTATTTAAACTAATTAATTACGTTATGACAACCCTGAGTGGCGAAGAATGAGTGAGAAAGAATGAGATACTTGAAATTTAGTTCCGCTTAATGAGCGATTTCTGTTCCTTTCGGGCATGTCGTTGTCAACAGACACTTTTGATGTCTATTAACAGTCACTCACTACTATTTATTATTTCATTTAGATTGTCTCACTAAATTATCTCTCAAATGAGATTACATTAAATGGAATTTTCTAATAATTCTTATATAACTAGCTTAGCCCGCAACTTCGTACGCGTGGTATTCGGTATAGCGCGTAACTTTTTTGTTTGTAAACTGATTGGAATGAAACGAAGCAAGGCTAAATGTTACGAGAAGCTTGCTATATTACATCAGTGAAAACTGCATTCAAATCGGTTAAACCATTTCCGAGATTAGCTTGCACAAACGTACAACATGGAAATAAATAAAGAAAGACTTTTATTCACTGCATGAAAGACACTGACATGTACAATTTTTTTTTTAAGATATTTAATGTACAGACACGGCTCGTTTACGATTTTATTATATGTATAGATTTGATTGATAAAAATTTGATTTTTTTCCAAACAGAGATTTTTTTCTTTTGCTTGATATTTTCTAAAATATTGTTTTTTTTTTACTTATTTTAATGAAACTACTTGGATACTGTGTTCTGCCAAAAAAAAAACTATTTAATAAGATAAGATTAAGTAGTATAAATTGAAAATTATAATTTTCAATTTATACAGACAGTGTTCAATTTTTACCTACTACTTATGTAGTAAAGTAAAGTACTACATAAAGTACTTATGTAGTAAAGTAAAGTAAATTTTTATGTCGTTATTTGATGCAATTTCTGATTTGTAATTTCGTTTTAAATTAATTTATGTGACATTAATTTATTTTAACCTATCTAAATTAGTTGCTGTAGTCCGCCTGGTACATCGTTTCCATCTGTAATTAAAATGGATTTATGTTAAATCTAACTTGTCACAATATCCATTAAATAATGTAATAAATAAATACTATAGCCTAATATCCGTTAATTGAGTTCTACAAGAGATCTATGAGATGCAAGGTTTCGCATTTATCTTCCACCAGCTTTTGCCCATAACTTGATCCACGTAACTTGGAAACAATATTTTTCTATACACCAACGAATAAGCAAAATTTTGTGATGATCGGTTGAGTAGTTAAGGCTCGAGTCTCCTAAAAATTAGTGTTCTTGCATAATTTACAGAAAATAAATGTTTTTTTGCAGTTACTAACAAAAGAATAAATGAAATATATTTTACATTTATTGAAAGTGAAGGATTTGAAATTTCAAAAATATTTTTTTAATTTTATTTTGATGCACATTTTAATAGCTCTATTGGGCGTTAAAAATGCCTCTATTTAGTTTGAACGCGTTGAAGGTCTCATTCAAGCACATGCTACGTAAAAATTATAACAAAAATACGAAATATATTCAGTTTACATTTATTCTCATATCGTTAGCAATAATCTAAACTGGTTACTTTTTTGATAAACGCTTTAGTTTTCTTATTTAAAGTGGTTTAAAAAGTTGTAGTTTCATGAATTTTACCGCTGCAAATACATATATTTTTCTGTTGAAATTTTTTTTTAATGCAGTCGCTCTTAAAACCACTTAGTAATGACCTATTTTTTAATAAATTAATGAAAAAAAAATACAAAAAATATTTTTTTTATGTACTTTTTAATAATTGCAATTCATAACAAAAAAGACGCGTGAAAGTGCGCTTAGTTCTGTTTGCTAAGGTAGAGTTGCAAAGCGAGACCGGAGCCTTAAGGTCGTATCTACAAGTGCGCCGCCTGCGCATTAACAAACAAACAAACTTACTGTCACATTAAAATATTAGTTATGTATGAGAACAGCGAACCAAACACCAACTAAAAAGGAAAATTAATCTGACATAATCAATAATAGAAAAACTTCACTAAATATTTAATTAAAATCATTAAAAAAAATGGGTAATATTGCTGGCTTTCTTTTTCCATTTTTTTCTTTTTCCATTTTTCCCATTTTCTTCAGAACAAGAGTTAGTTATTGCCCACTAGCTGGTGCCCGAGGCTTCGCCCGCTTGAAAATAAAAAAATAACGCCTGACTAAATATATGAGCAATGTAACGCCTAACATCTTTATTTTAGTTATTATAGCTTTGGCAATCTTTAGATAATCCCTCGGGAACAGTACTTTGTACTGGATGAAAGGTACCCTATTTCCTTTCCTGCATCCCTGACAACGTGGATGTAAAATTTTCTTTATAGGCGTGAAAAGGTAACAGACAGACAGATAGAGTTACTTTCATATTTATAATATTAGTAATGGATTACTGATAACGTTAGATATTACTGAAAGGCAAAGCCGCATGAATCCTCTAGCCATTTGAAACACAAATAACCCAAACATTTCAAATAACCAAATCGTAAGTACGCAACAGTTTATATAGAGGGAGCGGTCCATTTCGCGCCAATTATACCTTGTGTCAAATACACCCGACTCCGTTGCGTTGAACAGCGGAAAATGAATCTTAACTCACTGATATGACGATTCAAAACGCTAAAATTCATTGGAAGGTGAAATGAAAATGTTACGGATTCCACTATTGATGCTGCTTCATGCAAATAGAGATCAAAACTAGTGACCATAAAGTCGTTATTTCGTTGTGGAATAGATCAAAGTGTAGCATTCATGTCGCTGTATGATGTACACCGCAATAATACAGCGATGTTCGAAAATGGCTATTAAGGGGATGATTGCACACAAAACAGAAGAGTTATTTCTGTTTATTTATTTTTAGATATTTTCCGATATATTATTGCTGCACGGAAGTTTGCACTCATCGCCAAGACATATAATTATAATATTATAAAATTTACAAAGAAGATGCCACCATCATCTTCATCACAGCCGTAGGACCTCAATATACTTATATAGTCTTAGGCTGGACGTAGATGACCATTGGATTGGACTTCTCTCTGTCGGCCGTAGTGAAAGCTATGGTCGGCAGCAGAGCCGCTTGGCAAGAGACTCAATCCTTCTGCGAAGATGTCATCTTGCAGAAGGAGGCGGCGGAGAGAGAGCGAGAGGACGACGTCCTGTCCCATCCCCTCCGTCGCCGACGAACAGGACGCAGGCGGCTAGCGCACGCCCGCCACCTGGACCCCTGACAGGACTAGGGCGGCAGATGGGGACTCTACCGCCCGCTTCATCCTGAGAGGCACGGCGCACCTTGGCAGTTCGGGTGCGCCGTCCAAATGAGCCGTGCCCGGTTGCGGACCCCCGCGGTGGAGCTGCGGAAGAGTGTTAGTCCGACCTCGCAACTTCACCAATAGCGGATGAGGAGGACGCCAAGAGGTTTAGTCGGGACTACCATCTTGGGGCAGGAATCCGACATAACTAACCCACCGGCCTGGGGACAGACCGGTGGGTTAGATGGATTCCTCTTGTAAAAAAAAGGCTGGACGTAGATAAGCCTTCCTCATAATTTTCCAAAAAGACGGGTCAGAAGCAGCTGGATCCACCTGGACAAAGATTAGTTGAAAATAATAATATTATCAAAATTATAAGCTTTATCCAATTTAAATAAAATGTCGGATTGTTTAAAATATAATCCATTGGTCGAGTTGTTAAGGTGTTTGCCTTAACGTTCTCTCTGAGGAGTTTTATTTCTGGCAGGTCAACTTTGAAAATGAACTGAGTCTTGCAAGTAGTGACAGGGCACACTGCGTTTCGTAGCACCCCTTAAAGAAAACCATTCTGAAATAGGTAATAATGATTCGGTAAGTTAATAAGGAGATTGAATCAGGAATGAGGAGATCCGTAGTCGAACGAAAGTTACCGACATAATCCGGCGGATTAGTAAGTTGAACTAGCAGCGAGCAGGACACGGAGAGCCGACGGCCGCTGGGGCCGGAAGATTCTCGAGCGAGTGGAAGCCAGTCCTTTTGGAAAATTAAGGGGGGGTCTTTGTCCAACAGTGGACATCCTAGACTGAGATGATGATGATAATGAAGTTAGTAAGCGATGCCAGAACCCATTTCCCTATCTCTTTCTAAATCCCTTATCTTAAATCTTACTAAGGTTGACAAGTATACTTGTATTGCAGCGCCTCTGGAATTGCAAGTAGACCGTAAGCCTGTTTATAGATCTTGAGATGAGCACTGATTTAAAATTGCTCAAACTTGTAAATAGTATCTATTTATTAATAATTACGCTTTGTATTAAACTTTGTTAATTCCTACTTGTTTTGTTATGAGATGTTTGTAGCAATACAAAATTCCATATAAGTCGACGAAACGGTACTTTTAATGAAAAGTTATGAATTTAAACTAATTTCTGTATTTACGCACGTAAAGCCAGAGGTCAAAAATAGTGTGTGTTTAGTGAGCAATGTAGCCGCGGGCTGCGAATCGTGAAACATTAACGCAACCTAATGTTATGGAGTCCGCAATTTGGCTGCGTTTTGCAACACTGGCTGGCGTCCGCTAGTTGGAAGGAAATGTGACAATATTATTGACTGTAAAACAGCCGCGTTTGATCGTCCGCTTTGAGACCGGCTTAAACGATCTGAATCATTCTATCCGATGAGCTATTCTCACTCTCTGATCGTATTGCCGCTAGACTTCACTTTATATCTAAACACGCAAATACACACAAATTATCTTTGTACATCATAGACCAAAGGGCTCGGGCTTTGCCTGGCTGCAATTTGGGAGTTTGTTTACATTATATAAAGCCTAAGTTCAAATAGTGAAAGATTTTATATGAACAAACATTAATAATCTGTTATATTTTAATGACATTAGTAGGGTTATGAGTCGCAGTGGAAGCTTAAGAAAAAAGCAGTTATGCTTACAGTAAACTAGAAGTATTTACACAAAGCTTGGAAGCTGTTTCATGAGTGACACACTTCTCACTTTTATATATGTATATGTACTAGCTGTTCCTCGCGTCCGCGTGTCTTTATAAAATATTATTCCTGAAACCGGCAATTTTGTACGGAGGCGGTAAAGGGGGGGTGAGATGAGAGAGAGATACTCTGAGTAGCCTATGTTACTCGCTGATGATGTAACTTTCTTTCTATAAGTGAATGAATTTTTAAAATCGATCCAGTGGTCTTTGAGTTTATTCATTACAAACATACATTTGTATGGAGGGGGTAGGTGAAAGAAATTTTAGACATGGTTAGGGTTTGGTTAGGGTGCTTGCCTTAACGCTCTATTCTAGGGTTCCCGGGTTTTCAAATTTGGCTCTGGTCTGAAATTGGGAAAGTAGTGGCAGGGCACACTGTGTTTTCACAGTCATTTGGGCAGCCCGTCTGGCGGCAGTAACCACCCCCTACTGAAATAACAGCACGTGTGCAGTTGTATTTCGGTGAGTAAGTAAGGCATTCCAGAGCCAATTTCCCCCCTATCCACTCCTACTAATCCCTTATCCTAATCCTGCTAGCCGGCAGCGCACTTGCAGCAGCTTTGGCGTTGCTTGTGTTATAGGCGATAGTAGCCACCTACCATCAAGTGGACCGTCAGACTGTCTGCCGAACTTAACTTAAAAAAAAACATAAGGGTTCAAAAGCGATTGAATGGTCAAATGTACTATATGGCGTTCTAAAAACAATTGCCTATGAAATCCTATCAAACCAATTTTAATTGATTTTTTGATTCGTCCCAATCGTTTCACTGGCAACACCCTGCGGCGGTCGAAATAGTTTTAACTGGAATCTCTGTTAAAAATTGTTTGAACAAAATTGTGAATATCGCAAATAAATACTTACATTCCTTATAAAATGATAAAAAAATTAAACTCAACACACAGTAAAAGTATTTTAATTTATTATATAAGATGATATTGATAGGCTGTCTGTTTTAATATTTTGATCAATCTTTACACAAATTAAACCGCCCAACGGATTTTTATACGGTTTTCAATAATGGAATTTAGCATGTACCTACTTTCGTCATTTGCAGAAAAAGAAAATACATTCCGTGCGAAGCGGGGGTGAGCGACTAATATTGTTATAAGAAATAAAAATGATTGTTTAATCATGGTTGTTTTGTTTAATTTAGATTATACAATATGAACTACCGAGTCGTAGTCAAATTCATTCGACTCGTTTCGTTGCAATATTATGACTAAATTCGTAGTAAGTACATAAATGTATAGCAATAGAAAGCATTTCAAAATTAAAAAAAAAATCGGACAAGTGCGAGTTGAACTCGCGTGAAGAGGGTTCCGTACGATATTGAATGATTTACCATGTTATTTTAATATCATGGACTTCTTATAGGTTTTCCTATAATCTATAAGTAGAAAACTAATTTCTGTATTTTTTTCAAAATTTTAGGTTCAGTAGTTTCGGAGATAAGAGGGGGAGGGGGAATGGTCGGACAGACGGACACACGAGTGATCCTATAAGGTTTCCGTTTTTTTATTCGGACGTACACAACCTTAATTAATGATTAATGTATTTAATTAAATGTCCACAGTATTAGATATGAGACTAATTGAGCCCGGACCCGCTACGCTGCGGCATGCGCGTGGGCGCGCGCGGTACTGGACGTTGCTTATTTGTATATATATTTTTTTTTTCAAAAATAAAAGTGTCTAAGTTACTCTTTATAACCCCAGAAATCTGGCAGTGAAAGTTCCTTTTAAATCGGTGGAGCCGTTTCGGAGATTAGCCGTTATAAACAGACATATTAAAAAGTGTTTTTTTTTTTCGCCTTAAGTATATCGTAGGTATATACTTTAATTACATTTAGTAAAAGCAGATATTTTGATATTACTAACAGACACCTCAATTTTATTTATATGTTAGATTACAGACCAATTGTCCAATAGACTGTTGGTAAGAATATGAATAGTAAGTATAACCTATTGACAAACTGAAGAAAAATTATGACTTAGATAATATTTCGTAATCAAAATTTCCATGAAGAATATCGAAGACAGAGGAGCTTGGCTTGTGTGTTATTGTGTGTGTGTAGCCGATTACTCCATGCCCTTCTTATTCTTTAATCAATATCGGCATCACATTGCAACCCCATAGCGTTGTAGGCGACTTTTATCACCTACCGTTACGGTTATCCTGCCTGCTGACTTTACATAAAAAAATGTAAAATTTTGCATAAAGTTCGTCATTAGTCTAGTACAGTTTAATTATCATAAGATTTTAATTAAATCAGAAAAGATTAAAATTTAAAACTTTAGTCTTTTATTTTTATGTGTATAATTTTTGACATTAAAAAAAAATTTTTTTTTTGTTGGTATATTTAAAAACTTACCAAACTGAAATATTTTACTTTGAAATGCCAAAACAGGCGCAACCCCTACATTCATCATGCTTTACGGATTACTGACTACAAAAAAAAAATAAAAAAATAAATAAATTAAAAAGTGGAATAAACATACATTTACAACGAAAATCACTTCGTATGCAAATATTTATGGAGAATCAATTTAAGAAAATATTACCGGTAAAGTTCGTATTAGAGATAATTTCCCTAAGGTGAGTCCAGACTATTTATAAAAAAACTAAACTTCGCCCGGGTGTAAGGAAATGAATATACATAACACTCTTATATATAGCTCATCCATCTGAAATAATGTACCTTTACAAACAGATGCAGTGGTTCCGGAGATTAGCATCCACTTACAAAATCCGCTCTCTCTTTATAATTTACTAGCGACCCACCCCCGGCTTCGCCCGGGGTGCAATTTTTATATATATGAAAATTCCCCGTTTATCCCTCTTTACATTAGTGAAAACCGAATTAAAATCGGTCCACCCGTTCAGGCGTGATGCCGTGACCAAGGGAAATGGGGATTCATATTAGTGGGTATAGATACATATGTTTGCGACCGAGACAATTATTGTATAATGTTAGATATCGCACTGTTATTTATTGTGTACCTGTTTTATGTTGCAATGTCATACAGCAATATTAACATGGACGTGTTATATAACATGTTATTTAATTAGGATATTAGATCTATAGATCCTACTATAGATCTATAGATCTTTAGATCCTACTGTAATATTAATGCGAAAGTTTGTGAGGTTTTAACGTCAGATGCTTAACGTCAGATTTATATTTATTCCTCTATTATTCCCTGGATTAACATACAGGATACTTTTTATCCTGAAAAAATGTTTAAAATTTAGTTAATTACGCGCCACCGTCGTCACAGCGAAAAAGATCTAAGAAAAAGACGTATTCGCGGACATCAGCTTCTTTTTATGTTAAGATCGGCAGACAGGCTGACGGTCCACTTGATGGTAGGTGGCTACCTTCGCCTATAACGTCGCCAACCCTTGCATCCCTCGCTCACTCACCGAAACACAACAGCAACGTGCTGTTATTTCACGGTGGTCTTCTGTAAGGAGGGTGGTTACTGCCGCCATACGGGCTGGCCAAATGACAGCGAATGCTCTTTCATTACTAGTATACAATAATGCAATTTATTGGATAGTATGTATACTTCAAATCCTTATAAATAACACATTTGCGCGTTCTTGCTAACTGTACGCGGCTATGATACCGTCAACAAAGGTTAATTACACCGTCCCCCTTGCCTCGTATTCACAACTGCACCCTCGCATTCCCGCGTGGAAATAATTACAATAAACTGATACTCAAGCGATTTGCTTTATCTCCATTTTAAATACGGACCAAATACGTATAAGTATAGTAATGTATGGTGTCGGGAGTTCATTTCAGCATGTTAACTACTGTGTATGTCTCATTTTATCTCATTTCGTTTATAGTATCACATAATCGGCAGCAGTGATGGTATTTGAGACGAGTGCATTTTTTTTTATTAAAGATGGGTTTTCTCTTGACCAGCATCTATGTATGTAGGAAGGATATGTAGGAAGGATGCGGCCGACGATGGAGCGAGCTCACCCAGAAGATGCCCATACACTCGAACCTTGGAAAGATTTGGGTTGTATGAGCTCGGAAATACAGAAGCCGGCAAGGAGTTCCAATCCTTAGCAGTGCGCATTATAAAAGATGTTTTAAAGCGCTTGGTCCGAATTAGAGAGATTTAGACAAGGTGAGGATGGTAACGAGCCGTACGTCTGCATGTCCGATAGAAGAAAGGGAAAGGCGGTATGACTTCATGCAGCTCTCGAGCACACTCTCCGAAGTACATTTATTTATTTATTTATTTATTTATTTATTTATTTATTTACATCACTTACGACTACCATAACAGGCATGCCTAATGCGATAGCGAAGCATTTTATCAATCTTATACATCTTATAGAATACACACAGACAGGCAATTTTACGTCTATGTGCCAGGCTCTGCAGCTTAGTTCTTATTAGTGTATCATCGCCAATGCCTCCTAGCTCTGCGATCCACCCAGTGCGGCAAGTTGGTATTTTGCTGAGCCATCTCAAAGGCGACAGCAATACTCCATGCATTAATGATTTGTTTCATATGCTTAACACGTTCAATGCGGACCGAGGTCTAATATGCCTCGTATGTATCTCCCTTGCGGTGCGGCTAAGAAAAACATAGACTTCTCTGTCGTGCGGAGGCCGTAACATCTATTTGATATATTGTAGGAAAGAGATAAATATATATATATATGATCCAGTGTATATCATATATACAGGGTGGTAATTTGAGATGGGTCAGTAAGGGCAGCTACCTAAACCTCTGTAGCTAGAACAAAACACTCTTAGGAGACTATCCATAATTTTAATAGTTATTCCCATCGGCATTCAAAGATTTTGAAAAAACGGTACAGTCAGCGGGAAAAAGGTCAATTTTCACGTTTTGTTTTTATAGCGCCAATCGATTCTGTTACTTATAAGGATCAATTGACCCTACGGGACCACCTGAGCTTAGAGTACTAGAAACGTCAAAAATCTCAAAAAACTACTGCCATACATTTCTTACGGAATGAGATTGAAAAATAAGTTCAAATATTGTTTTTAATTAAAAAAGGCGGCAATCACTACAATTGCCAATCTTTAAAAACAAGTAAAGATCGTAAGTAATAAATCTACGATAGTAGTTGCTCTATTTGTTTGCCGTTTGGACGGTTTCTGCAATGAGCGTGTAACCGCTGATATTTTGTTTGCATTAACTCCATACACCGTTGTAGTGACAATTCTTGAACTGTAATGTACCTAATTTTTCTTGTAAATTCCATTTTTGAGATATCCCAAAAAAAATATCAAGAGGTCTCAACGACCACAACGACAGCATTTGTATTTGTACTTTTTACATATCTTTAAAACTTGGTTATGCGAAATGCCTACTTCGGCAGCGACTTCAAAGCTTCTACCGACTTCTACGAGTGTTAAAATTGCAACCGCTATTTTTTATCAAGATCATTGTTGTCGTAAGGATTTCTCTTAAAGGAGCTACACTCTACAAGAATATTTAGGAGATTTTTTATAACTTTTGATATAGGGTATTTAATCTTATACCATTCCATGGCAGCTGATATTATTTATAAAATAAGCTTCTAATAAAACTATGCGATCTAAATTTGAAGCCATTTTTACTTCAATATTTTCACAATTTAGCTGACATGCAAGAATAATAATAAATAACATTTGTTTCTAAAACAATGTTTTCCTTCCAAATTCAAATTAATTTAAAATAAACATTGCCTAGCCAGTTTCCATTGTAGTAATTGCCGCCTTTTTTTAATTAAAAACAATGTTTGAACTCAATTTTCAATCTCATTCTGTAAGAAATGTATGGAAGTAGTTTTTTGAGTTTTTTGACGTTTCTAGTACTCTAACCTCAGGTGGTCCCATAGGGTCAATTGATCCTTATAAGTAACAGAATCGATTGGCATTATAAAAACAAAACGTGAAAATTGACCTTTTCCTCGCTGACTGTACCATTTTTCCAAAATCTTTGAATGCCGATGGAAATAACTATTAAAATAATGGATAGTCTCCTAAGAGTGTTTTGTTCTAGCTACAATGGTTTAGGTAGCTGCCCTTACTGACCCATCTCAAATTACCACCCTGTATATATATATATATATATATATATATATATATATATATATATATATATATATATATATATATATATATATATATATATATATATGATATATATTGAAAACAGAATGCAGTGGTGTACCTACTTTAATACGGGATCATTTTGACCACGTACCGCACTGAAGAAATAAAATTTTATCGCAGTGCGAAACGGGGCTTAGAAGACCCCGTACCCCGCCCGACCTCGTACCGCACACAGCGGCAGTCGCGCGCGACCAGTGTTGTGCATGAGTGCATGTGCCGACCGCGAGAATACGTGTGAGTTTTCCAATAATAATGGCGAGACGTTGTCGAAAAAAAAAATTGTATTGAACACCGAAGAAGATGAGGTGCGTATGAAAATCAGTTTGGAACTTTTTGAGTTTATCGCGTTCACGCAGACAGAAATCAAACTTTGTTTGATATAATGTACCTAGTGATAATAATTTTTATCTTTTTAGAAACGGCATCAAATAATCAAACACATCATCTCAGAAGATGTTCGAAGAGGAGAAAATGTGCTGATTGCGTAATGAATTGTCGAGCCGTGAGGCGGACAAAAAAAGTTAAAAAAATTGTCACACAATGTGTTCGATGTCAAACATTTTTATGTTTAAATTGTTTTAACGAAAAACATTTATAATATGTAAAATAAAAATAAAGTAAAAACAATTACCGATATTGTTGTTTCCCATCACTAAAATCTATGTAAAACTTCCCTTATTGAGTGCGGTACGAGGTTCATAAGACCCCTCATTTTCTTTTACCTACAGATTCTAAATACACCAACCCTCCGATGTACGCTTTAAGGATTAGGTCAATCAATTCATAATTAATAATAGTATACCAAAAATTCATATATTTTATTTTAGATTTAACTAAAAAAAAGTTTTAGTTTCTTAAATGTCACGGGATCTAATAAGCCCCGTAACGCCATTATGATAGTTTTCATACGAGGTTTTAAACGTCCCGTACCGCAGGAATGGAAAAAATAAAAAAATGGTGCCGCTGACAACGTGTTAAGCGATTCTTTATCATCGTGCATGCCATGGATACGGAGTTCATCCTCCTTGGATAAAGAGTCGCTGCACACAGTTCAGATGAATATAACCTTAACCATGGGGAACTTTGTAACTCCCTACTGAGGTATTTGCTCTACCTACAATATTAACCTCTTTAAGCAACCTTTAAGACTATATTTAAAAAATATAGTCAAATTATAATAAATATAATTTGAATCGGGTAGATTAATACAAGAAATTATGTTTTCTGAAAAAAAAAATAGTAAATTATTCAAAAAATTAGTAAATACTAATTTTTACAAATTAGTAAAAAAATAGTACATTATTTTCTGCAACAAATACATTATTTTTTAAGCTTATTAATTAACTTAAGTTCTGTACTAAGTTTGAATCGTTTATTCTACTTTTATTTCTTTTTTCATAATATACACAATCTTTCCAATTTTAAATTTGTTTGGTTATAAATCTCCGAAATCTACATGAATTTGTTGTGCAATATTGCACCTTAATTCATAGACGTTGCTCTCCTTTTTGTAAAAATTGTGTTCGGTTAGTAACACTGACCAAATCCCTTTTATTTTACGGAACTTTATATCAAAAATGAATAGAAATCATTTTACACAACCAGTCACGCTGCACCCAGGCCTCGTGTCCATAGTCCAGTCTTAATTTTCTTGTGTGCCTAGATTTAAATGTGATTACAGTATGCTTCACAGAATATTTTCTGTGTGTAATTTTTCAAGTGTACGTTGATAATTTATTTAAAAATATTCAAACCCCTTTCGCTTTTCATCTGCGCGTGAGCATGCAAACTGATATTAATTGTCTATTTCCTGAGATCAGGTTTCGCCGCCCGATTGATCTTTCTCTACATCCGTCTGCGCGGTGCGGCCGCCTGCGCGCATATGCTTTCAAATATCTAGTCATAATTCAAATGTTAGGCGAAGTAACAAGGGGAGAGTGCCTAAAATATCTGTCAATTAAAGATCATTTTGAAAAATTTAATGCGAATTCGTGGGTTTTTTTATATTTAACAGACAGGCGAAAAACTGTTTTAAATTAAAGAAATTTTACGCTTTTTGCACAAAATTTCGGTGAACTTTTTTAATATTTCAATTATAATCTTAAACTTTTGAACTATTTTTAAACATCAAATATAAGAAGTAGGTATAGGTTATTATTAGGGCTAATAAGAATTATCTTTCATATTATTTTAATTTTGTGTTTAATATTATTTTTTAATTTAACTCTTTTAGGAGAAAAATAAAACTCATTCAGTTTATTAAAATTAGAACTTCCTTCGGACATTGCATTTTCCTTGTTATATACATGTTTAACTATGCGGTTTTGATAAATAAGTAGCTATGCCCGCTACCCATGTGGTATTCGGAATGTAACGGGTAACTTTTTTGTTTGTAAACCGATTGGAATGGAACAAACACTAAATGTTACGGGAAGCTTGCTACAATACATCAGTAAAAACCGCATTAAAATCGGTTAAACCGTTTCTGGGATTAGCATGCACAAACGCACAGACAAACAGACGAAAATTCTAGTACAACGTGTACAAATCGTTTTTTTTTTTTTTTTTGGAAAATTATTTAATACAGACACAACTCGTTTACGATTTCATTATATGTACTGATTCAAAGTTATTTAGGTTCGATGTAGCATTTTCTCTGTGAACTTAAATGCGTTTTTTTGCATTATGTCATAGAAATGCCATGTCATAATCCAAAAGAAAATTACTTACCAACATAACAAATTTCGTGACGATTTTAACATTCTATAGCAATATAAGTTTTTTATTTATTTACCTATTATATTTTTCTATTTCTTAATAAAGAAATGATTTTGCTAACATAGGCTCAATAACAAACGGACGTCTTGTCTGGCGGCAGTAACCACCCCCTCACAGAAAACAATCGTGGATTCTTGTGTATTCTTGTTTCAGGGAGATGAGTAAGGGATACCAGCGCCCATTCTCTCATCCCACTTTCTCTCTTTTTTTAATCCTCATAGGGCTATAGGGTAAGCAGCTGGTAGCTATATACCATAAAACGGACTATCAGTCTGTCTACGGCCATTAACATTTAAAAACTAGTTTTGATAATTATAAAATTACTTCTACTTACGACTTCATAAATATAAATGTTTCCATTCCAAAAACTTCGTGTCCAAAACGAACGAAGCGATTTTTCACGAGAACTTTCCGTTCTCAATTTTATTTAACAAGAAGTTATCCTCAACTAATATACGCTTTCCCGGTAACATCTGACACTTTTCTAATGAAACATTCGTCGAGTCTTGTATGAGATTTGTCTCTGGTTTTCAACGGGTGACACTCTCCGCTTTTTTTTTGTCTATGCTCCCAATCTGACTACTTTGTGTAAAGCTTTTAGAAATAAACTCGTCGCTCGCGATTAGCGAGTAATGCATCGCGCTCAAAGATGACGGATAAACCGGACTTGTGTTTGTTTTTTGAATGTAAATGGCAGGTCAAATAGCGAATGAAAAAAATTCGTTTTGAGAATGTTATGTCATAAAAGTGACATGTTGCGTTTGGTGTGACGCGTGTTTTTGGAGAAAGAATTCATGGTATGGCCATAGATAAAACAATAATATCTATGGTACGAGAATGGCATTTAATGTTTGTTTTTTTAGTGATCATTTCCATTGCGGACTCGTATAACGTCAGTTAGAACTGTTTAATGTTAGAAGTTCTTTTTGTGGGTTAGATTAGCAGTTTATTATGACTATATTATTATATTTATAGTTATTATTATATATTATTATTATTACAGTTTATTATATTATTATGACAAGTCCGTTGAATGAGTGATTAGGGTGCTTGCCTTAACGCTCTGTTCTAGGATCCTTGATTTCGATTGCCGGCAGGGTCAACTTTGAAAAATGATGTTTTCAAATTTCGTTCTGGTCTGGATCTGGATAGTAGTGGCAGGGTACATTGCGTTTCACAGTCATTTGGGCAGCCCGTCTGGCGGCAATAACCACCCCCTTACAGAAGATCGCCGTGAAATAACAGCACGTGTGCTGTTGTGTTTCGGTGAGTGAGTAAGGGATGCCAGGGCCCATTTCACTATCCTCTCCCAAATCTTTATCCTTAATCCTACTGTAGTCGGCAGCGAACTTGCAGCAGCTTTGGCGTTGCTTGTGTTATAGGCGACGGTAGCCACTTACCATCAAGTGGACCGTCAGCCTGTCCACCGATTTACTTGGCTGGAAGTGTTCTTATAACCTGTCAAATTACAGCCGATTATTATACTACAAATTATATACTGCGTATATACGTATATATATAATGATATAATTAACAGTCGTTTCGACGAACGACCTTATAGCGAAGAGCCTCGAACAACATCTCAAGAAGCTCACGTAACACGTAACGCTCAAGAGACCGATATAAAAGCTTTTCGACAAGTGATTTTTGACATGACAATACTAAGGAGGTTCAACCTTTGATAGGTTGGACCTTGTCTCGCTCACGGCAGCTTTCTTGGTTAATCTATAGGTATTAAAAAGAGATAAAATTTCTATGTTTGTTTGCTTGTGTGTAGGAGGTAAATTTTGAAATTACTTTATCCGATTTAAAAAAAAAACACCAATATACGAGTAGGTAGTTAGAATAGAATTTCAGAATGGACATAGGCTATATATTCCACGCGGTTAAAGACGCGGGCACCAGATATCTAAAAATAAAGATTCAACAATAAAAATGAGATGTAACAGCGATAAATATTCAGGCGTTATAGGTATTGCTTTACAACGTCGTCGTCTAGTAGTCTTTATTATACTCTGACGTCGTCAAAAAATAAAAGATGTAACTTTTTTTTCAACGCGAATGAAGTCGCGGGCACCAGCTACTATTTTATAACTATATACTGTAGTTATAGAATATCGTTGTTGATAACACAAAAGCTCGTGAATACTAATAAAAAAAGGAAATCGGTTCACAAAATATAAAAGAAAAAATTGGATCGTATATTTATTAATCCACCCATACTTTTTAATATTATAAATGTGAGAATAGCTCTGTCTGTCCGTCTGTCTGTTGCCTTGTCATGCCTAAACTGCTGAACCGATCATCATGAAATTTTGCATACACGTTTCATCTAGAAAAAAGCAATGTTCCCGAGAGATCATCTGACGCCTGGCAAAGCTGTAATTGCAATGCAAATGTTAGGAGTAACATTGCTCAGTAACATTTAGTCATGTTAGGAGTAACATTTAGTCAGGCGTTATTTTTTTATTTTTCAACGCGGGCGAAGCCGCGGGCACCAGCTAGTTGTGTTATATTCACCAAACAGTTCTACCCAAATCCGATAGATGTCGTGTCGCCGCAGCACCTAGTACTATTGTAGTATAAAGATATTACCTATTAATGTGAAAGTAACTTTGTTTGTCTGTCTATCTATCTGTAACATTTTCACAGCTTAACTATTAAACTGATCATCACGAGATTTTGAATGCACATAGTCAGGGATAAAGTATTGTTTCCGAGGGTTCATATAAAAATGCCAAAAGTATAACAGCAATAAATATGTTATTACGTTATATTGCTTTTAATATAATTGTAGGCGTTATAGTTTTTTTATGTTAGGGTCGGCAGACAGGCTGACGGTCCATTTGATGGTAGGTGGCTACCGTCGCCTATAACACAAGCAACGCCACAGCTGCTGCAAGTGCGCTGCCGACTACAGTAGGATTGGATAAGGGATTAGGAGGGGGATAAGGAAATGGGCTCTGGCATCACTTACTCACTCACCGAAACACAACAGCACGTATATGCTGTTATTTCACGGTGGTATTCTGTAAGGTGGTGGTTACTGTCGCCAGGCGGGCTGCCCAAATGACTGCGAAACGCAGTGTGCCCTACCACTACTTTTCAAATCCAGACCAGAGTCAATTTTGAAAATTACATTAAAATTTCCAAACTTGACCCCGCCGGGAATCGAACCCGGGGCCCCTGAAACGTTAGGCAAGCACTCTTGCCACTCATCCAACGGGCCGTTTTTCAACGCAGTCGAAGTTGCGGGCACAAGCTTGTTTTTATTTTATGAGTACCTAATAAAATAAAAATAATAGGCACGGTGAGCGTTAATTGTCCGACGCATTCAATAATTATAATATCTTATCTTAAACTTATTTCAACGAAAACTTTATCTCTTGCGTTTTCGTGTTCTGCCATCACGTACGTCATGTCAAATAAAGTACGGAATAAGCCCCCTAAAATTCTTGTAACACCATTTTTCACCGGTCGAGCGGTTGTCGTCGATGCGACAGATCGCTTCGCTTCGCTTTATTAAAAAAATATATACATTTAAAAATAAACGCTTTCGGCGAATTTCGAGATGCGTTCTAGTGTTTGATGTCGAAATCAACATAAGCTTAACTCGTCCATTAAGCTGTAATGTGAGACGCTATAATTCAGTTTTGTGTCGTGTTATGTCATAACCGGATATTTAGTTTATAAACTAAATACAAACTAAGTTATGCCCGCGGATATGTTCGCGCGAAATTCGGTTTAAAATAAACGGTTTGAACACTAAAGGCTAACTTAGCGGTAGCTGGCTACCGTCGCCTATAAGTAACTGCAAGTGCGTCGCCGAGGTTAGTACGATAAAGGATAGGGGATTTACGAGAGAATACCGAAATTAATAGAAAGTGCCTGTCTATCAGCCTGTCTGTCAACATGAATCTGGTTTGTTGATTTGAAAAAAAAAATATCTAAAATCTGTACATATAATAAATCTATACCTATGGGTACATGTAATAAAATCGTAAATGTATTGAAAAAAAAAAAACATTTGTAGACGTTGTACTCAAGTTACCGAATTAAAAAAAAGGTAGTTTTTAGAAATTTTGTCTATCTGTATGTCTGTTTGTCTGCGCGGTTGTGCACGCTAATCTCTGAAACGGCTTAATCGATTTGAATGCGGTTTTCACTGATGTATTGTAGCAAGCTTCCCGTAACATTTAGTGTTTGTTTCATTCCAATCGGTTTAAAAATAAAAAAGTTACGTGCTATAAAGTACATCACGCGTATGAAGTTGCGGGCTCAGTTAATAAAACTTCTAATATATACAATTCTCGTGTCATAGTGTTTATAACAGAACTCCTCCGAAACGGAGGAGGTATGAGAATAGGTCGTAAAGTATTTTCTATCCTTCTACCCGCAACCCCTATTTTTAAATCGCGATTTCAGTATTTTTGTATGAAGAATATTCAAATAATCGTTCATTGACGTGACATATGGTCACTTTAACATGTGGTTTGAAAATAAAATTTGACCCGATAGATGGCGCCACAATCGGGTTACGGAATTATTTTAGGGTTCTGGCAGGACAATGTCTGCTGGGTCAGCTAGTAAATAATAAATTGAAGTCATTCCATAGAAATATATATCCGATGTCCGATAGGACATACCTACTTTGCACTGTAACATGTAAACATCTGTGAACGATGTTTACAGATGTTTGATTACCATTTGATTACCATAAAAAATATAAAAGGTTATAATGAGTCGACCTTAAAATATAGACAATTATGTTGTCGGCGACTTTTTTTTAGAACTATTGAAAGGGAACAATTCCGTCATATATCATTTTTACGTAACTTTAACCGTTTACGCAGCGCACGCAACGGAAGTTCCCAAAAGGGATAAATTTTCCCGATTTTGCAACATTTTTCATTGAAGCTCCGCTCCTATTGGTCTTTGCGTTATAGCCATCCTCGATAAATGGACTATCCAAAACAAAAGAATTTTTCAATTCGAACCAGTAATTCTTAAGATTAGCGCGTTCAACCATACAAACAAACTCTTCAGCTTTATAATATTAGTATAGATATTTAGATACTACAAATATACCTACTATTTTAAAATTTTAAATTGCCTTTTGAACGGCTAGAAAAAAGGCATGAATGGGCCGATCTTTTTAATGAAGCAGTAGGATCCTCAGTCAGTCACCCCTCTAAAACCCTCCGCACGGGGGTTGATAACGCACGTCGCTACACTCCACCACTGTTGCAATGTCGGGGTGGAAATGGGGTGTCAGGGTATCGCTCGTTATTTCGATTTATTACGACAAATTATTATTTGGCACGATTTGTACTTTCATTACCAATGCTTCAACTAAAATAGGTTCCGATTTAAAAGACTTCTTTGAATGCAAACGGGCTGTATTAAACTTTTATCCGCCTTCGCAAGTATCCAATAAGGTTTTTTAAATATCTCGAATTCCATAGGTTCTGATTGTCGAGTCGCAGTTCTGATGTCGGGGTCGGTCCTCTGGCGTACAGGCCTCATTGGTTTCAGGAATAGCCGAAAACACAAAATAAGACTCGAAGTTCGTATGTAAATGTGAATAATTAACCCGCTGTAAATGGATTGGAAACGAGAGTGGACACGTCTTCTCTTCGAGCTCTCTCTCTAGAATCTGCTCGTCCATGTCTCTCTTATCGATTAAAAGGCGCCCTCTCTTATTCGCAACCTCATAAACGTCACGGCTGCTAGTCCCGCGTCGACCGCATCCAATCTTGACGTTTCCAAGGAAAATGGTTAGATGGCGTTGTATGCAAAAACTGGAACCGATTCTTAAACTTTCCTCTTGCGGCCGCCTTAGGAATCTCCGACATATATAATATATAATTCTTCCGTGAAAAATTATCCGTGAAACTGATAGTGAAAACCGCATCAAAACCTGTTGCGTGGTTTAGGATGAGTTAGAGGATATACAGACAACGATCTCTTTCAAATTCTTTAATGCATTTTAACATTGTTTTAAGATGTTTATTTTTGATAAATATTTAGCCTAGTGACGTCATGACTATCACTATCACTATCACTATTTCCCAAAATAACATTTATTTATTATCCACCAGAAACATCACATATAAAAAACTTAATAAACCTAAATTTAACAATGAAACGGTAAAAGAACATCACAATACTTAATTCCCAATCTAATTAATAAACTGTTTGGGTAAGTTCAGTATAGTATGATATTTTTTTTTTATGGTGAAATCACTCCCAAAAGTCATAAGAGGGAGTGATTTAAGAGCGCGTATAAATAGAAATAGCAAATCGTAGATTTGAATTTTATCTAAGTATATAAATATAAAGTCCAAATAAGAAAAAAATTATATATAGATTAATACATTATAAATAAAAGTGAAATTTGGACAGAAAATTCACTTTCTCCATAGAACAAAATCACCAAGTTACCTCTCATTTTTATCGTTTTTGTTTTATTTTCAAAACGACACATATTGCAAACCTAATAAATTATCAGTAATCTCACTTCACAGATTATTATCTAGGCCTTTGAGGATTAATTTTTCACTTGACATTATAGTTAATTAATATTTAATACTTTTGCGAAATGCGCTATCTTCCGTCTCATGTCATGCATACTTCAATGTGCATTGCTTCACATGATCAATCACAATCGCTCCACTGAGACGGGAATACTATATTTTAGTAAGACTTGTTTGTGAGTAGTTTATTATAAGTGTGTTGTGTATACTCGTAGACTGTTTATAAATCTTTCATATTATTTTAACAAGATTGTGTAAATATATGGCTAATAAAAGGAACTCTGTTGTGTTGGTATCGTTTCCATTCAATTTTGGGGCCACGTGGATGAAATTAGAATTTTTTTTGCTTTGTACGCCTCACTAAACAAAAAACTATCATACTACCCAACCCAAAACAGATACCGTCTGGGCTAATAAGAGAATGTTTTACAATCAATTATGGCACAAAGAAAAGGAGTACATTAACTTTTATATAAAATTTAGCTGTGCCTATAAATAAATAAAAGAAAACGGATATAATTATAATTAAAACAAATTATAATACAGTTTTTTTTATTAAACGAAATCGGATTCTCTTTGCATTTTCTCTTTCTTGGTAATGTTCGGTTTTCGCCGGGCGGCTGAACTCGGTCACCGACCGATAATTAAGTGCTTGGTGGTGCTGAACATATAACTCTGACGACCGTGCCTACACACGGCGAATTAACCGTAGATTTTCACGGCCAAAAACAGTGTGTGGACGAGAGCCTATATAAGGAATGCCAGAGATTCTTCTCAATCTACTTCTAATTCCTCACTCTTCGGCAGCGTACCTGCAGAACCTATGGCGTTACTTGATGGTATGATACCTACCATTAAGTGAAGCTGTTTGCCAATTTCTATTAAAAAAAAACATAAATGTATGTTAAGCAAAAATTTTGGTTCCGTTTTTGTGTTGAATCTTATAAATATTAAATTTTAAATAAATTAATAACAATATACAAATCCTTTTCTATTTTTTTTTAATATTAAGGTCGGCAGACAGACAGTTGAGCTGGTAGGTGGCTATCGACGCGTATAACACAAGCAACGCCACAGGTGTTGCTTGTGTTGCCCCGACTACAGTAGGATTAAGGATAAGGGATTGGAGTGGATGGGATAGGGAAATGGGAATTGGCAAATGACAAATTTTATAAAAAAAAAAATCAGATTTTTTCTAAATTTGTCAAACGATTTTTTGGAAAAAAAGAGATAGTTTGGAAAAACGTGCTCCATTCACGAAAGTTTTTAAGCAAAGACGTTTTACGTCTTCCAGGTCTTCGGTAATCTTGTACCTTTGCTGTACAGACTCAATTATATATCTACTATCTACTTTAGCTACGATCTACTACACTATGTACTACTTTAGCAAATTGTAGATCGATGCTATTATTCGCACTGTTTTGCGGTAAATAGTATTGCGTTAGGTAGTTAGACAATAATTACGCGTCCACGGTCCAATCGGTCGCGTTCCGATACACCGCAATTATGTGATAGAAGCGACGTGTGGCTTTGTTGGCTCTATATCTGCTACTGTTGTAAATTGTTGTAGCTTCATTATAAACATTCCTCTCAAATGTTTTATAATGACTTCATTTAATGAGATCATTATATTTGACGAATCGGCTAATGACAGTGGCGAATGCAGTCAAGAGTAAAGATGGGCGAGGGTTTCATCTCTTCGTGGTCCTTGTTCCTCGATCACGCACGAGGCGTTTCAGTTCCACCTTCCTTGTTCGGACTGCTAAGAAGTGGAACTCATTGCCTGCGTCTGTGTTCCCACAGGACTACAACCTCGGGGTCTTCAAAACCAGGGTAAATGGGCACCTTCGGCCACATCTGCACCTCACATCAGGTGAGATAGTGGTCAAGCGCTACCTTGATTTAATAATAAAAAATAAAAAAAGATTAAACAAATAAAAAATTCAAAACCATTTTTTTTCCTTTACAAAAACTTGCTTATTAACCCCCGATGTCCGACACCAAAAACTCCACGCCCATTGTTCTGTGTATCTTGTGTTCCACGGCCAGACACTCGTAGCTCTCAGACGGATGGACCGATTTTGATTTTTTTTTAAAGCTAACGTGACCGTAATGATATTAAATATCATTGCGTGACCGATAAGCTTCTTAGCTATATTTTATGAAGATCTGTTCAGGCGTTTGCACGAAGGGATTTCACTAGCTTCTTCAGGTTCGATTGATGTGAAATTTGGTATACTGTTACTTCGGTGGTATTTCCATGGCACGGTAACTTCGATCTCATGCGGCAGCATCAAGTAGTCTGCGGGACACCGAACTCTTCAGCAACTTATAGCAGACTAGCTGTGCCCGCGGCTTTGCTCGCGTGGAATTCAGATTGTTTCTCGGTATCAGTAAAAATCAATTACCTACCTGGCAGTAGTAGCGTACGCGTCTTGACTTGCACTGCCTCTGTAGTTTCACGGCGCGGTCGCGCTTTATATAAATAGTATTATCTCTTTAACTATACCTACGTCCAAAACATATGCAGTAAAAAGCAAAAATCACGTGTATTAAATACTTGTGACGATAAACTTGCTGATTTTGATAAGTATTCATAATTTTGTTGATAATATGACCAACAAACATCACCTAACGATTTATTTTTTTAAATACAAAAAGTCGTTTTCTGGCTTAAAAATATAAAAATTAGACATAGTATGCTGTATGGCGGTATAATTTTTTTGTAGGCATAATCAAACTTTACAATTTTCTAGATAAATCAATAATATATTATAATTATCTCTCAGCGTTAAAACAGCGGCAGCGTTCGAAAGAAACCTTTTCGTTCGACAGTTTTTTCGTCGACTTACTTTGCAAATTCGATTACCTCCAAAAAGCCTTTTTCATTTTACGGGATAATTTATTTTTCATTTTAAAGGATAGTTAGAATCGAATTTCAGGATGACCTATGTCCATCCTGAAATTCTATTCTAACTATTGGTGAAAGGTTTTTTTAAATCGAATTAGTATTTTCGAAGATTATCCCCTACATACAAACATAGAAACAAACAAACATACAAACTTTACTTCTTTATTATATTGGTATAGATATAGCGTGCTTATTTCTTAAAAGGTTTGATGTTGATATGAAACTATTTTTTTGGTCAGAGATGTAAGCCATATTGATCCTTGTTGTCATATCTAGTAAGTTTACTTTCACATGCAGTTGTCTGCTTAGTGCTTTAGTTTCAAAAGGTACTAAGAGTCTACCACTTAATAAAGGAATGAATTTGAAAACTGACGAAGGTATTTCTACTCTCACCGTACCTATGTATATATCACAAATATAATTTGATAGGTACCTAATGAACAGAACTTGTATATTTAACGTGAAATATGAATGGTGTGTAATGTTTGCGGTCCAGAAAGGGGTGGTTGGGGGACACGGTATGCTGATATCGCTTGGAATTCACGTGCGGTCGCCGTAAATTGGCACGTCTCACTGTGTAAATTTGTATATAGTTATGAAATTGCTACTTACTATACGTGAAGAACTATCGCGACTATGAAGAATTATCGTGGGCAGTAGTTCACTAATTTGTTCTAATGAATCTACTAGAAGTTTAGTTCAATAAAAGCTAACGTTGAAATAAGAGAATTAGAATGTAATCAGGAACACTTTGCTTTAGTTGATTTTTAGGGTTCCGTACGTCCGAATAAAAAAACGGGACCCTTATAGGATCACTCGTGTGTCCGTCTGTCCGATCTAAGAAAACCTATAAGAAGTGCACATGATATTAAAATAACATGGTAAATCATTCAATATTGTGCGGATAGGTAACATCGTACGGAACCCTCTTCAGGAGAGTTCAACTCGTACTTGTCCCGTTCTTAATTTTAAAAAGAAAAATGCTCAAATATTATTTTTAGTAAAGATATACCTAAGTATTCATTTAAATATTTTTTATAGTTTTTTTTTTTATTTTATTTTAAAGTTTTGTGTTATTATAGCACACGAAAGCATAGGTATGTTACTCAGATTGATTTCCAAAAATATTTTGTATCAAAATATATCTTGTTTTATTTATTATTATTTAATTCTTGGATATAGGTACATACAAAATATTCAATTAAACTATGATTGAACAACCATTCTAACAATCTAAACCTGAGTGTTCGGTTTCTACTAGGGTTTCTATTACTCCTAGCCGTCAATATTGCCTATCAGTGACATATTCTATGTTACTGAATGGTGTTGACTTGCTGTAGTCTGTGGCCAGTTGTAAAAAAATGGCGAAATTCATTTGAACGCGTTTATAATTAATGGTTGTTTTGGTCTAACAAATCTGGTAGCAGAGTTTTGTGTTGCTTTATTTCGGAACAGGAGTTAGATGCAACACTGAGACTTTAATTAATTATAATTCATAGCTGTTAGTAATCTGTTATATTTTTATATACGAAATAAAACAATTAATATTGAATAAATATAACTCCGATGGTGTCACTACCACCATGGAATAATTATGTATGTCCATGCGCACATGGCTGGCTAGCTGCGTGTGCCTGCACAGTGCACAGGTCCCCCCCGTCTGGGGATTGCCCTGGTGCCTCCGGGCAATCCCCCATTGGAGTTAGTCTAGCCAGCAATGGCTAGGCTGCCCTGGGGTGGATCGGAATTGTTGCCTCGGCAGAGCCCGGTCCATCCCTCTCGAAGGGCAAGGAGACACCGGGGAGTTTAGTGCCAGTGCCGCTATGACCTAGAGCATAGCGCGGAGCACTGGTGACCCCCACATACCCCTACCGCCTAGCCAGCGGTAGGAAATCTGTAAATGGATTTCTCCGCGAAAAAAAATGTATGTCCATAATTACATGTAGGTAATTATGCACATACTGTACATAAAGATGTACTGAAAATAATGTTAAATAATTGTTCAGGTGAAATACATGAGCTCACAGTGGACAATTAAATCCGGCACAAAGAGCGCGGGCGGTCTAATTGTGACCAGTCTCCCCTCACCCGAGAATCGGGTTTGTGTACAATCGCTAACACAAGCTTAAAGCAGCATTCTTTTACATTTAGATTAAAACAAAGGTTACATTCAAATAACTACTTAATGTGTTATATATATTCTTCATTTCATATTTCAAAATACTAACAATACGATAGTAAATTAACTCACTATAAAAAAAAATTATAGCCCTTTATGGGCTCAACACCAGCAAAGAAGACAACACAATATACAAAGATACCTACACGTTTTTCTTGCCTCTGCCTTTGTGTACTCATGTACACACAAGAAATCACATTAATTCTTAGTTCGCCGAATCCACAAAAGAACACATTAAATGAAATACTAATTCTCAAGGGATTTCTATATTACAGCATGTTTTATCATCTCAGTCATAGGACGTCATTTGCTGGATATAGGTCTCCTACATAATTTTCCCATAGGACATAAATAACAGCATGATTATTTAAAAAAAATGACCCAAAAAAGTAAAATTAAACTTAATTTCTACTATTACTTAAAAACGTTTTAGATTAGTAAACGTAGTTCAGTATTCCCAACGCTTCCAGCTGAGCATCAATTAAAAAGTAATTAATTAACACTTTTATTCACGGATGTACTTAAAGAGTACAATCAATTAAAGGCGCGTGTCGAGGCATTTTTATGCAAATGTTTTCAACGCCGCCGCCGGTGGTCTCGACTGTACCTACTACCGTACCTACTTAGTTGCAATTTTCCTAATAGGTATATAAGATATCCTGACAGGGTCAACTGTGAAACATTAACTTTTCAAATTAACTTTTCCATAATAATAATAATAACACAGGCACAACCAAGCGGCCAGGATCCTGCATCAGGAGCTCGCTCTGAAATACGGCTTCTTTGAGCGGAGGATACCTTACTACCGATACTCGCCAGAACCAGTCCTCGAGAACAGCCGTGCCAAGCTCTACTGGGACCGGCCCATCATCACGGACAGGACTATTCTAGCGAATAGACCTGATATCGTGTTGATGGACCGGGAACAGTCGCGGGTGTTTTTGGTGGATGTCACTATCCCGTTACACCGTCTACCCCTCATTTTGGCTTTTAGAGGGGGAGACGAGTCAAAATTTAATAATAATGATAATAATAATCCCATTCAGCCTCAGGGACAACCTGAGGCGGTTGGGATTCCGTGGCGGTTCCCTCCCGGGCCAGATGCAGAGAGCGGTGCTGCTCGATACGGCCAGAATAGTAGGTACGGCGGTTTCTGTCCTTGTCGCCCTGAACCCCGACCGACTGTGCTTCTGTCGGGGGCTACACCGTCTTCCCCTCATTTTGGCTTTTAGAGGGGGAGACGAGTCAAAATAAAAATAATAATAATAATAATGTACCTGCGCCAGTTCTCGAAAATGGTCATGCAACGCTCTAGTGAGATCGCTCCATAATCACGGACAGGACTATTGTCGCCAATAAGCCTGACATCGTGATTATCGACCGATCCCAGCGCCAGACGATGCTTGTTGACATCGCTTTCCCGCATGACGAAAACCTCGTGAAAGCCGAAAAAGAAAAACTCACTAAGTACATAGACTTGGCTCACGAGGTGACCGCCATGTGGGATGTCGATTCGACAATCATCGTCCCGATAGTTGTTTCGGTTAACGGTCTTATAGCGAAGAGCCTCGACCAACATCTCAAGAGGCTCTCACTAGGTGGCGGCCTTGCCCCGCTACTAGTGGAGACAAGCACGTATACAGAGGGGGGGATAGTTGGGATTTATCCCCCCCCGAAATCTGACTGAAAAAAAAACGATAGATGTCATTCATTCAGAAAGTAAGAAAAAAAGACTGGTCGGCATGTGTGACACTAGATTTATAGAACGTCACGACTCTATAAATGTATTTTGTGAGCTACATTGAGAGAACTATCCTGCACAAACAGAACTGTTGCCCAAACTGCGTCTACATTCATAGCTGCGATGGAAAAGAGTAGTTTCTTGATTTCTCTAAAAACCTGTGAAAGATTTTTCAGAAAAATTAGAGTAAAGTGCAGTGATTACAGCGATTTTTACACAGTTCACATGGTTGTTTCAATGTTTGTCCCCCCGAACCAAAAGTCTGGATACGTGCCTGAGTGGAGAAAATATCTAATTTTAAGTTTTTTATAATATTTATTGTTTTTATATATGTATATTGTAAAAAATTTAGAATTAAGAAAAGAAATAAATAAGTGTATAATAATAATAATAATAATTTAAATAAATTATACTGTTTGTTATACTTTTTTGGTTAAATAACCAAAAAAGTATAACAAACCAGCTTAAGAATTACCTAACTATAAATCCATAAGATATGTTCTAATTACCTGGAAAGATGTTGCTTAAATTAACATAAATATAGCATTAAGCCGATATACTAGTGTCTAAACTAAGCAAGGCCTGTATTTTAGACACTAGTTTTTCTTCCTATGTGGGTAGATAAAAACTATACATAGTTGACTGCACCGCAACCTAAAAGAATGAGCATAATACGTTAGGTATAATAAAAAAGTCACAATGCTTAGCTTGTTTAGCAAATATTTACTTGGATCACGTCCTCGCGACTCGCCCGTTTATTTTAATTAGCTCCATATAATCTGCTCTGTTTAAAGCGCCTATTAATGGGAGAATCGCGTCGATTGCCAACTGAACTTTATTTGTCTTTTGTTGGGATTTAATTGCCGTTTGGTATGTCGGGAAGTCTTACTTATTTTCTGTATAAATTCCACATGAATTTATTATGATTGCATTATAACGTGCTTTGATCCACGGCCTTGTCTGCCTTTTAAATTTGACTATATAAAAATTTATACTTCTTCTTGGATGCGTTTCATAATGACTAGTAAAATGGTTTTCGAGACTATCGAACTAGAAATATTTAAATACATAACTAGAAAGGGTACATCTGTTAAAGGGTTTCACTTGGGCAAATGACATTTACATTAGGACTCGCTGGCAGCGGAGACAATTCAACAGGCCTAGAAATTGTGTTTTTTTTTTTTTACCATTAGAACAAACACAAAAAAAATTATTTACCTATACAATTTTTTAAACTGACATTAACTTATTAATAGGCACAGAATTCATAATATGCGCGCAATAAGCCGTTTTTGAGAGATTTTTCAATAAAAGTTAATAGGACCAATCCGCCGGATTATGTCGGTAATTTTCGTTAGTCTACTGATCTCATTGTAACCCCGAGGTCGAGGATAGCTCTCCTCATAGCCCTCTCCATAGCTCGTTGAGCGACGTTGAGCTTACTTACGAGGCCCATAGGTATAGTTATAGAGATTACGTTTTTAGTGATATGTCAACCCAGCAACACACATTTGCCGAAAACTTTTTTTTAGGACACTGAGGAATTTTGGACTCAGAGCTTCTGAACGCTGCCCATCCGAACTGGATTCGGCGACTGACCTCCTTCTCGAAGTTGGCTCTACCTAATTGGACTGTTTGTGCCAAGTAGATGTATTCGTTAACATCATCATTTAATTGACTATTGTAAATATCTTAAATAAAATAGTCAATTCTTTTGCTTTTACCACCTTTGGCAAGAAACCTCACAGTTGTTTTATTCAATATAAAGCTATACAATTATACATTAAACAAATATTCAGGCATCAGTCCAAGGCAACCCCATCAGTCAAATAACCCACAAATCTTTTAAATTTGTACAATTTGTACAATGGGCTTGAATATTAAATTTATGATTTTATTGTATCTTACTGTAGTAGGTATTAGGCATAAGGCGTACCAATTCGTATTTCTAAGCAACTAGTAAATCAGCATTCGTATACATACACTAATCACATAATACAAAAGAGAGCTTCCCGCGTATCATCAGAATTATCACTAACAAAACAGCAATTAGTCTGTTGGATTATAAAGAAAACATATGCGCATGGGCAACGCCGCTCGCACGCGATTGGCCGTCTGCTCAAATAGGCCGAGTGACGGTGGTGACCGTGGACGCTCATTGGTCAATATGTTTTCACAACAATTTGGCAATCGTTCAAAGAGGCGGGGTGTTTTAAAAACTATTTCTGTCATTTTGTTATAACTTTGTGATAAATTATTGTCGTTTATTTAGTAGCGTTGACATCGTGTTTTTAGTCCTCATTAGTCCTCATCCGTCTCTTTCGGTAACTATTTAAAAGATTAGTTTTTAATGATGAAAGGTGGCAGGCAGGTTGACGGTCCTCTTGATGGTAGTTAATTACTGTCGCATGCAGGCACGTATCCAGACTTTTGGTTCGGGGGGGGACAAACATTGAAACAACCATGTGAATTGTGTAAAAATCGCTGTAATCACTGTACTTTACTTTAATTTTTCTGAAAAATCTTTCACAGGTTTTTAGAGATATCAAGAAACTACTTTTTTCCAACGCAGCTATGAATGTAGACGCAGTTTGGGCAACAGTTCTGTTTGTGCAGGATAGTTCTCTCAATGTAATGACAATAGGTTTGAGTAACTCACTTTTTTATTCCTTTCTGAATGAATGACATCTATCGTTTTTTTTTTCAGTCAGATTTCGGGGGGGGATAAATCCCAACTATACTTACGTGCTTGGTCGCATGTGAACTTAAGGCATCGTATAGGTTACCCTAATGACATTGACAGGACAAAGGATAAGAGACATGATGGGAATAGGGAAACGGCAGCAAGCTTTCTTTAAGTGGTTTTTCGCTTGTGATCTTCTAGGTGTAGTTACAGCTGAGAGAAATATGGCAGTGTATCCAGTAGGCTAAAATAATAATAACTAAGCAGCAAAAAGTTTACCAAGTCTCACTAAAAAATTATTACCTAAAAATTATCTATTAATTTGAGAACGTTTTGGATTAATCAGTTAGGTATACATAGAAACAACGTTAATATCAAGAAAATCATACCGTGACCCATTGTCTATCTGAATTAATTTTTAACATACCTACCTATCTATAGATATTCATTCATTATACTCGTAGATAATGAAATTAGGTAAATATAGTGAGAGTCTAGAATTTTTATGGCAAGGAAAAATATGAATAGAAAAGACAGAAAGTCTACATAAAAACAAACATTTGCCTGTATATTTCTAAGTTTTAAGATTCATTATAATTAGATTAGATTATTATACTAGTTTTTCGATTAATCGTGTAATAGAGAAACATTGTTTTTGGGATAGGTAATAGAAGAACATTGTCTTTTCTTCTTTTTTTATTAGAGCTAGAAGAACAAATAGGTACCTACCTACTCGTCCTTCCTGACAAAAAAAAAATAGTTAAAGAATTTATTTAGGGAATTTAGCTCGATTAGCGATCACTTCATTCAAAACTTACAATTTATTGGTACTAGACCTGCCCCAATTCGTACGGTAGCATTTTTTTTCTGCTAATTATACCTATACCAGGCCTCTGTCACTCCGTGTGTGCCGCGATATAATTGCTTACCGTCGCTCACAAAGAATGTGAAAGGCGTGCAACTTCTGTACGCTAGTACTATTATTTATTCTGTGCCTATACACAAACCTTCCTCGCTCTCGTTTATCGCTTTTTCCTAAAGGAAACCGTATCCAACGGTATAGGAAATTATTTAAGAGTGCATTCGAATTTTATTTCCCAAACAGCACACTAATGCCTATGTTAAGAATAGAAAAGTTTTACAACTTAACGTTGCTATTGTTTTAAAGCGACGATAACCACCTAGCCTGTCGGACCAAAAAAACTTACTTATTATCGAAATAGTTATTGTCTTCTCTTCTTCTCCCAGTGCGTCTTCGGTCCTGAAGGTTGGCCGTCAACTCCTTGAACATGTGTCAGTCAAAAGCCAAATAGAATAATCGCTCAACCGAGGCAATTCCAGCCTACTCCTGGATGTTTCGCAACCACGACTTCCTCCTTCGCCCTGCGCTTCTCTTACCTATCTGCTGTGTCTAAGCACTTGAACAAAGATTATCCGGGCTATATTGACACGTTGGAGAACGGTGCCTTAAATTGTAACTTTATTTTCGACAAAAATATTTATGAGACCTAATTTACTTTTCTCCTAAATGTAGGTAATAAGAATTTAAAAATAATATCTCCATTATATTTAAGTTTACATTTATGAAAACATTTTTAATGGAAATATGAAAATTATTTGCGAATTGTTACTGTAGGATACGGCAAAGTTCCAATCTTTCCAAGCGCGCTCAATTTACTTCACGCGAATTTGAACAGTTGCGTTATTATTGAACCGAATCTTAATTAGGAAGGTCTAAAGGAGCAAATGAAGAACATATTACTGTATTAATAAAACTACATTGGTAGGGCTGCTTTTCGCAGACATAAATTGAACAGCTCGTCTGGCGGCAGTAACCATCTCCTTGCATAAAAATGAAATATGAGTAAGGGATGCCATAGCCTTTTTCCCTATCCTCACCATTGGTAAGAAAGGGATTACCCTTTCTTACCAAATCTTACCATCAACTGGACCATCAGCCTGCTTGCTGACCTTTAGATCTAGGATAGATAGGTACATATAATAAAATCGTAAAGAGCCGTGTCTGTACACATTAAATATTTAAAAAAAAAAAAAAAATTGTACACGCTGTACCCAGGTACCTACTTATGTTATAGGGGTCAAAAAATAGTTTTTAGATTTTTTGTCTGTTTGTGCGTTTGTGCACGCTAAGTTCAGAAACGGCTTGAATGCAGTTTTCAGAGGTGGTTTGTAGCAAGCTTCCCGTAACATTTACCTAGTGTTTGTTTCTTTACAATCAAAAAAGTTACGCGCTATACCGAATACCACGCGTACGAAGTTGCGGGCTCAGCTAGGACTTACATAAAAATAACTATATAAACAGGTTTCGCCGTTTAGGGAAACATCGGCCATCCTAATACTGATCAAAGTTAGCATAGTGGCAATTTTAATAGTCCATTTTATATAATATAAATTGGTGTATTGCCAAGCCTTCGCCACTTGAGGCGAGTTGCTGCAGTGCCAAAAACTGCACTACGATGCATATAGTTGCAGATATTGCGATAGAATCTTGCTGAGGTGTGCGGAGTCAGAGATTTCAGAAGTGGCATCGAGGAGACTAAGATATTCAATACCTTTGTCTCGTGATTTCTACTGCACTGTACCATTTATTGCCTAATCTATATTTTTACATATCTATACTAGGTAATATTATAAAGCTGAAGAGTTTGTTTGTTTGGTTGAACGCGCTAATCTCAGGAACTACCGGTTCGAATTGAAAAATTCTTTTTGTGTTGGATAGTCCATTTATCGAGGATAGCTATAGGCTATATAACATCACGCTAAGATCAATAGGAACGGAGCTTCAATGAAAAATGTTGCAAAATCGGGAAAATTTATCCTTTTTGAGAACTTCGTTTCGTGCGCTGCGTAAACGGTTAAAGTTATACGTAAAAATGATGTATGACGGAATTGTTCCCCTTCTAAAAGTTCTAAAAAAAAGTCGGCGACAGTCGTCTTTTATGGTGTCTTTCTTTTATGGTTATCTCTATCTTACTATAACTTTTTTTATGGTACCTAATCAAATTTGTTCTAAAATAATGCATTTTTTTATGTAGGGTCGGCAGACAGGCTGACGGTCCACTTGATGGTAGGTGGCTACCGTCGCCTATAATACAAGCAACGCTAATGCTGCTGCAAGTGCGCTTCCGACTACAGTGGGATTAAGGATAAGGGATTAGGAGTGGATAGGGAAATGGGTTCTGGCATCCCTTACTCACTCACCGAAACACAACAGCACACGTGCTGTTATTTCACGGTGGTCCTCTGTAAGAGAGTGGTTACTGCCGCCAGACGGGCTGCCCAAATGACTGCGAAAACGCAGTGTGCCCTGCCAGAGCCAAATTTGAAAAATTTAAAAAAATTGAAAGAACCCCTTTTGAAGAAAATTGAAAGAAGAAGAACCCCCTTTGAGCTTGCTTCTTGAAATAGGCTACGTTGACTACTGATTTTTGCCAAAAAATCAGACACCATACTTCATACCACAAACAAGGGCTTGTTTGTGGTATGAAGTATGGTGTCTGATCTATTAAGTTTTTAGACTAATGTTGGTGTTGCCATATCTAGTTTAGTGTTAGTATATCAATGTTATAATTTCACTTGTCTGTGGTGCATTGGGACCAGCATACGAAGTGCATTCGTATCGGCTACGAATTCTTGAGAGTGGCTTCCCGGCGGCTTTGATGTGCCCAATGCCCATCCAATTTTGATGCTCGATTTAGATTTTACATTTGCTTTACTATCAATTTCGCTAAATATATGAAATGTTTCACTCGGAGCATAAGTTTTTAAAGTAGTTTCTGGAGTTCTTGTAGCGCCGAGTCCTCTTACAAGTGAAGTGTAGAGATTTTTGACTCACATTGAAACAAATTGATTTTAATATGGAATTTAATAAGGCAGTGGCTAATTTAAAGTTGAATTTTTTACCTACTTTGATTTATTATTACAATGGCTATGAGCAATGTTAGTTAGCTGTTGTTTTAATACAAATAACAAATTTTTACAGTTGTATTCAATTGATTGCAGAATCAGAATTGAAAAAGGCATACTCGATGAAACTTTTCTGTTTTGACCCTTTTCAAAAATACTGGATTTGTACGTAAAAAAGATAATAATATACCTACATTTTTTATATTTTAAGTTGTGGAGTATATAGGTATGTATATCTACTTAAACCATTTTTATATTATTTTTGTATATTTGTATGTTTCTTAGAATAAAGTCTATAGATTGTCATCAACGTAATCTTTTACCGATTAACAGCGTGTTTCTTTTCAAGATTTGTATTCACAGATATGTACTTTTACAAATAACTATCTACTTTTGTTTTGCTCGAGCAAATTGCGTTCTGAATTGTCGACAGTTCTGTGCGTTCCATGCCTATTAAAGTGTTTGAAGATATGTACCCTTTCTTGCTTGCCTTGCCAGCTCGGTTTGTGGGGCTTTGAAACACTTAAATCTGATCCGTTAATAGTGTAATAAACGATTTACTAAATACTACAGATACCCCCCTGTAGAGTCGACAAGGCTGGCCCATACTTTTCTCAACATATCGCCATAGAGCGGCACAAAGAGGTAACGCTACCAGCATAATAGGGTCCATCCCTTTTATAATTTGAATATTTTTTTTATATATGTTAGTAAAATGCATAGTTTATATTTTATAATTTTTTTTTTTGATAAATTAAAATAATTAATTAATTGAATAATGTGAAATCAGGAATCTACCTCTATTGGCAAGTTAAGGAAGAAATGTCTGATGACAAAATTACAGCAAATATGTCGGATAGGTGTCTGTTGTTGGTTTTGGGACAGGTGCCAACTGTTTTTGGCATGGTATAGCACTTGTCCAACCGTTTAAATAGACTTTGTGAACTATTAAATAGTAATAAATAATAATTACCTAAAAAATGAGGTTGAACCAGTTATATATATCAAAAACAATGCAATTAAGTACCTACTTATATCTGCCTAAGGAACGAAACCATGCAAATTATTTTTAATCCCAGTTGGTAGATATTTACGGGACTGGTTCTTATTCCAGCCATTAGTGGAATTCTGGAGACTTCGTAATTGAGTCATAAACTTTTGGTTGTGGCAGGAAACATTGTGTTTCGTAGTCAAAATTAATTAACAAAATTAAATCTGGCAGTAGTAACCGCCTCTTTAAAGAAGACCGACGTGAAATACAAACCCATGTGCTGTCGTGTTTTAGTGAGTGACTAAGGCATGTCTCAGCCATCAGCGATCCCTTAATCCTCATATTTTGTCCTGCTAAGTTTAGGAGCATGTGCAGCATCAATTGCGTTGAAGGTGACTGTAGCCGCCTACCATCAAAGGTACCGTCAACTTGTATGACTACCTTTCATGTAAATAGTATCACATTCGAAGAGTTTTGGCGAAAATTAAACATATGTCTTGCAATTCTTGCCGCGGGATACCAATTAATTTACAAGCAGAATAGTCCCTCATTCTGCTTGTAAGGATTCTGATTCTGATTGTTAGGATTCTAAGTTCGTCCCTCATACGAAATCAGAATCCTAACTAATATTATGAATGTGAAAGTGAGCTTGTTAGGCTTTTACGCCGATATTGGGTCTGTCGAAAGGACATTTCTTTATGAAACACATGGTAAACCTTCATGCAAAAAATACTGTTTACGATGCATCATCCTAGTAATATTATTATGTGCGGGGTGAGTTAAAATGCCGTGTAAGGGCGAAATGAACGATTATTTTCACAAATCAAGATGACTGCCAAAATCACCAAACTTGTTGGATGAAACCGTCAAACTTCTCAAAAGTCGTCAATGATTCCCTCAATGTGTTGCCGGTTCACTGTTGTAGGTAACTTCGCGAAAGCTCCGAAGAGACGCTTTTGAATCGGTTGTTATCGCACAACTAACTCATACTTGACCTGCAGCCTCTTATTTACTTGGCGCCAAACGCCTCTATGTATGTCGAATTTACTAGAAAATTTAAATAAGTTGTAAACGAATCATTGAAAGTTCGGGATTGTTGTTTCTGTTGAAATGTAAACTCTATGTTGTAAACATTGATTTACATTCAAAGGGGCGTGGCTACCATCGATAGGGTGGGTCGTTCGAGACTTTTGGCCGGCGCAAACGCTTTTTCCAGAACGTTCCATAACGTACGTTAGTTGTAACAATATCATAAATGCGAAAGTTTGTATATTTTGATGTTTGTTCCTCAATAACACAAAAACGGCTGAACAGATTTGGATGATATTTGGCACACGTTTAGTTTATTACCTCTGGATTAACATATAAGATACTCTACATCCTGGAAAAGGTTAGGATCCCTAGGTATCGTCTAAAAGTATTAAAAAAAAATTGGGCGCCACTGTCGCCGTGGTGGCGGCACTAATATTTTTCAACTCGGACGAAGCACCGGCTAGTCTTAAAATTAAATTTAAAAATTCTACGTCTGACAAAAATATATGAGCAATAAAGATTGAAATGTTAAATGTTTAACATGTTTAACACCTAAAAAAAGGAGCCCGGAGCAAAAGCTAGTTCCAATACCTATATCGTTGACCTGGCAATCTGTAATTACGATTTCCGTAAATTTTAATACATAATTGCCATTGTGTTCCAATACATTGAATTGTAATTAAATTAGTAATGTTTCTATGAGGGAGCTTTAATACGTCAGACACAGAGTTGCACTGTGTGTGGCGCGTGCTTAATAAATTATCACTCACGTGTAACGAGTACTGGGACGCAGGTTAATGAGGTGAAACAATATGGCAACCAAATGATATATAATGTGATCGGGATGAGGCTTCACACGCGTTTATAGAGATAAAACATTGCTGGATACGTCTCTACTTATCTATCTAGGTAGGTATATAAGTAAAAACGGGACAAGTGCGAGTTGAACTCGCGTGAAGAGGGTTCCGTACAATGTTACCTATCCATACAATATTGAGTGATTTACCATGTTATTTTAATATCATGGACTTCTTATAGGTTTTCCTATAATCTATAAGTAGAAAACTAATTTCTGTAATTTTTTTCAAAATTTTAGGTTCAGTAGGTAGTTTCGAAGAAAAGGGGGGAATGATCAATTTTTGTCTATTTTCTTGAATAACTTGGAAACCATTAATTTTAAAATTACAAAAAAAAATACATTTAAAATCTTCACAACAAGACCTTCCATTTGATGTGTCACACGATGCAGTTTTCAAAAAAAAAAAATTTCTATTTTCCACCTTCCCCCTAAAAATGACTTCTCATAAACAGATTTCATCTATTCACGTCACACCTCTGCGTTTGGGTCACAGAAATTGTTATGTGTTCAACTTAATCGGTCTAGTAGATTCGGAGATAATTGACTATGACGGACGGACAGACATACACACGAGTGATCCTATAAGGTTTCTGTTTTTTTATTCGGACGTACGGAACCCTAAAAATGAACCGCTAAACGGCTGGACCAATTCGGCTAGGTACTTCTTTTTATTTCTTCTAGTCCTAGGAAGGCTCCTGTGAAGAGAAAAAATGGAAAATTTTCCGGGATAAACGTAAAACTCCATTTTTCTCTTCCCAGTTCCACTTTTAAACATTTGACAGGACGACATCTGTCGGTCAGCTTACAGCTAGTATATTTATAAATTACTTACTCCATATGGTAAAGCCAACCGGCGGCAGGTAACAAAGGCTAAGGGTGATATGATGCATCATTGTTTACAAATGCTATGCCGACTCTGGAAGGATAAGAAAGAAAATGTGAAGATGAAAACTGCTTGAAAATCCGTTCAGTGGTTTTTGATACATACATAACAGACAGACGGCGGGATACTTTGTTTTATAATATGTAAGGAAGATTACGAATTAATCTGGCGAATTAATGATAGAGATTCGTAGCCCTTCCAGATAAGAGCATACGCTCTTATGTCTCTGTTCGATTGTTGAAACGGGAAAATTGGGCAACATCGGCACAATTATTATAATATTATTGATTTTGGCTGCGATTAAACATATTTAATTGGCGGCCCGCGGCACATCGCGGCGGATGGCAGCTCCGCCGACAAACATACATACACACTTCATATTAATTATGTATAAGCTATGATCATTCAAACAGCATAGTGTTTTGTGTTCAATTAAAACAAATACATAATGTTTACCACAATAAACGTCCCTGTTTCTAAGCCTTTTAAACTTATTTTTTTATATAATCCCTCGAGAACAGTAACCTTTACCATGAGTTTACAATGACCGCACTCGCTAGCGAGAGCGTAAAACATTTATATGTCAACTGTCAATTGTCAATGTCAAATTGACATTTTTTCCATATAAATATTTTACGCTCTAGCTAGCGAGTGCGGTCATTAGGCTGGAAATAGAGCTCGACCGATGGTCGGCGCTGATGGTACGTCCTGACCATCAGCGCTGACCGTCAGTTGTAAAAATGCATTTAGTGCTACGCTGACGGCGAACTGAGACGCGTGTGTACAGTTAAAAAGAAAAATGCTCTAATATGTGCAAATTATTTTTTGCGCACACGACGGAATAGAAGGCGGCGGCGAAGATGTCAAGTGCATCCAATACTTGTAGAACGGTTACTTGAAGGTGAATTCTGCAATCTATACTACTCAAAACAAAATAAGGGCCACTAAGATTTTTTGCTGTACCATGAAAACAATAAAGACATTAAATTGTTTAACTTATGTAACTACAAAATAATGTTATTGGTTATAATATAGGCTAACAATTGTTTAAAATAATGATCATGAACTGTTTTTTTTAAGTTCATAATTAAATTGGCCATTTTGAATGAAAAACATGAACAAAAGAAATCACCGGAAAAAGACAAAATACTGTTCTTGTCACTTTTGTTTCTTCTTTTTAGTAAAGAGTATGTCCTCCTCTCTTAGCAATACACTCCTGAAGCCTCGTATGCATACTCAGGATCAAATTCCTCACGTTTTCATCTGGAATCTCCTCCCAGGCACGTTTTAAAGCGTCAATCAGCTGCTGTTGGTTGTAGACCCCTTGCTCATTCTCTCTAACCCTTCGTTTCAATTGGTCCCACAATTGCTTGATTGGATTTAAATCCGGACTCTTAGCTGGCCATGGTAATACCTCAATATGAGACCCTTTTAGGACAGTTTGGGTCGATCGAGCTGTGTGTGCACGGGCATTGTCTTGCATCAGGATGAATCCAGGCCCCACTCGCTGTGCAAATGGGATCACTTGAGGCCTTATGACGTCTTCGATGTAACGTTCTGCAGTTACGGTACCCGCATTTAAAATGGTGAGCTCGGTTTTACCGTGTAAACTAATCCCACCCCAAACCATTACGTTGGGACCACCGAAACGGTCAACTTCGTGGATGCAGGACTCCGAAAAACGCTCGCAGCGTCGTCTCCACACCCTAACACGCCGATCATCATTAAAAAATTTTACTTTGCACTCGTCTGTAAAAAGCACCTTGCCCCACTGATTAATCCCCCAGTTCAAATACTGACGGCAGAATCTTAAACGGTTTGCACGTTGAACCCTAGTCAGAGGAATTCGAATCACTCGACGTCTTGACATTTGCTGGTCTTCGTGCAATCGATTGGGTATAGTTTGATCACTGACACGGGTACCCGTTGTCAGCCGTAGGTGGTGTTGTAACTTACGGGCCGTTACTGTACTATCACGACGAGCACTTAGTTGGACGTACCGACCCTCGTGCGCCGTTGTTACACGAACTCTACCTGAACCGGGTCTCCTGGCAACACTGCCGGTCTCTTGGAAGCGATACCATACATTTTGGAAAGCTCTTCGAGAAAAACCCAACTGCAAACCCACGTAACGCTGAGAACGTCCTTCTTGAATCATAGTTATGGCTCTGGTTGCTGTAATTGTATCCATGTGCCTTCGTACTGGTGGCATGATTAACGCGAGATGATAAATGAATCAATTAAAATTGAAAAAGTAAAACTTTTTCCCTAAAATAACCGAAACAAGTTAAGAAGACAATTGAAGAAAAAGATAAGAATAACTTCCGATTATTTTTTTTTCTTAAAACGATGGCTAATATTTTTCAAATTAGGAAGCATAAAAGAGATCAAACACCAAAGAGTTCGTAATATCAATATAATGCTACTTATCAGTTACTTTCAGTTTACTAAAGTGGACTTAAATGTAAATAAACTAGTGGCCCTTATTTTGTTTTGAGTAGTATATATTCAAAATTGCAAGAGGACGAGGAAAAGTTTTTTGATTATTTCAAGATGTCCATCAGGTAGATCGTCGAAATTGTGTATTAATTCGCAACAAACTTCTTGCCAAGCTTTTATTTTCGCATCACGGTCTTTATATAATGCACAAGACAAATCCCATAATGGCGAACGAAGACGTACCTCAGTTATAAGTCTCTCTGTATCGATATTCATTTTTTTGAACGTGTATACATACGCGCGTGCGCTCGGTCGCTCCGTCAGCGAAGCACTAAACGCATCCATACATTCCCATAGATCGTCAGTCGACCGACGTACGCGCGACCGACGAGCCCGACCGACGATTTCCGTCAGCGCGACGTAGCAATACGCGCGTAGCGAATCATCAGCGCTGCAGTATATGCGTTCATACATTTTCATAGATATAGCTACGCCCGACCGACGTCAGCGCTGACCGTCGGCCGAGCTCTATTTCCAGCCTTATAACTCATGCTAGAGGTAAAGTACTCTATTCTGGATGAAAGGTATCATATGTCCTTTTCTATACCCCTAACAACGTGTATGCTAAATTTCACGGTAATCGGTTGAGTAGTTATGGCATGAATAACAACACAAACAAACTCACTTTTGTATTTATAGTATTGGTTAGGAAGTAGGATCATCTGGAGCACTGCAAGCCTAATATCGTTGCTCATGTTGATAGGCGATGGTAGCTATTTTACCATCAAATGGACCTTCAGCCTGACATAAAAAATCTATTTTGTGATCTAATTGATAGATTTGATCCTATTGTAAAATTATGAGAGGCCTATGTCCAGCAGTGGGATGTCCATAAAGATGAATTAATAAATTTAATTCTAACAAGCGGTTACTTTATGAATGTGTACGCAACAACTTTTATATTCTAACTAGCTGTGCCCGCGACTTCGTACGCGTTGAAAAAAAAAGTGTGTGTGTCAATAGATAACTGGATACTTAAGGGCTTCACTGAGGCAAATGACATTTACTATAGAACTCGCTGGCGGCGGATCCAATTCAACAGGCCTAGAAATGGTGTTTTTTTGTTTTTACCATTAGAACATTATACACAATTTTTTTTTTATTAATACATTTTTTTAATCTGATATTAACTTATTAATAGGTACAGGATTCATATGCATGCAATAAGCCGTTTTAGAGAGGTATTTTCAATAAAAGTCAAATTCTTCTTGTTTTCTAACTTTTTTTGTGGAGTTTCTATTACTTCTAATTAATACAATTGGTTCTTCACATGTTTAAGTATAATATATATATTTTTCAAAGCAATTGTCTTGTCCATTTCTTGTAACATTTTCATTAAACAATGGATAATTTTAGTATTTAGGGTTTGTCTCCCCCTTAATTACTTTATATTATTTAGTTACATTCAGGATATTCAGATGTCAGAAAATCGCAACACATGTCGCTGCGCCACCGGCAGTTTATAACGGGCTATCGTTTCGTTCCTCAACGCGGACTACACTTTTCATGCAAGATTTCGACATTGCTTTTATAAGTCCAAAGTCAGATAACGTAACGCTTTCTAGTATTAAATTGTATTAAACGCTTGTATTAAATTTTACTCCTCATTAAAAATACTTTTCATTTCCATACCGGGGGCCTTATATGAAAATAAACTCCGAAAATTAAAATAAATGAGTTATAAAGCCTGATATTTTTGTCATAGCGATGACGATGATCCCGATTTTTTGTATTTTTAGAAGATCCCTCGGGAACCTAACATTTTTGCAGGACAAAAATATATGTTAATGTTAATCCAGTTTGTAAGCTATCTGCATCCCAAATTTCATTCAAATTCATTCAGCCGTTTTTGCGATATTGAGGAACAAACATCAAAACATACAAACTTTCGCATTATAACATATGTGCGATTTCAATCGACAAACATTTTTAATTAAAATACCTGTTATGTAGCATTACAGAGAATTCGGCAATGCACTGCGTCCACCGGATTTAATTTCACATACGTATATAATATAGTATTATTAACAGAACACGAGAATATCTCTAATGATGTGGTTGTAAGGCGACGAATAGGAAATTTTGGTGGCAGGGATTTAGATTTTTCTCAGTAATGACAAACCATAATATGATAGTGATGTTTGGTAATCTGTTTCTTCATGTTACTGACTTCATGTTGGTCTGATATGTGATAAAGTAGACAGATTTGTTTATGCACTACGTCGGTTAAGATTGACTGTGTCTATTGAAGCAGCAATCACTGCTTATCATGGCTACGTTTCTTCGGTTTTGACATACGGTTTATTGGTATAATAAGAGCTTTTAGGGCCCAAAAAAAATGCATCAGAGCAATATGTGGCGTGGGCTTTATGGAGAGTTGTGTACCACTATTTAAAAAGTTACATATATACTTCCCTTACCTTGCTTGTATATAAAGGCGTTGTGTATATTTGTTAGAAGATATCCGAACTGTTTTGTCGAAAATAACGAAATAGGAACCAAAATAACTAGGCAAGGTAATTTTATTGCAAAGACCAAAATGTAGATTAGAACTATTTAATATAAATGTTTATATTATGGCAATTAAAACATACAATAAACTACCTAATAAAATAAAAGAATTGCCGGATCCTAAATTTACAAGAACATTAACAAAATGGTTATTAGATTGTTGTTATTATGATGTTAAAGAATTTTATAATAAGAAAGATTAATTAATTAATTAATATAGTTCACAAACAATTAAACACAAATATTTGCATGCCCTTGGCGGGTAGAACATACTTTGTTGTGTTTGCGCAAATAAAGATTTATTTTATTTTATTTTTATTTTCATTTTGTCAGTTAGATTACACGATTGGTAAACTTTTATAACAGAGAAAAAAAATTTCAATGAAACCTCTTTTAAAACACAGATTTACATTTTACAGGCAAACGGGACAAATTTTTTTGCTCCAAATTTTCTATGTACATTAGTATAAACATACACTTTAATTTTACAGTTGGTTTTCTTAAAATACGTTATAGTTTTTTAATATAAATTGTTTTGTATACGACCTTACTAAAGCTACATTATCAGCGAGTAACATAGGCCACTTACCCTCCCCCATCTCTCCCCTTTACCTCCCTCTATACAATATTGCCGTTTGCCAGGAATAATATTTTATAATGAGACCCGGACGAAGTCGCGTTCAATAACTAGTAAATTATATAAGTAGAGATTGTACGTTCAATGTTATGTCCAATTGATTTAAAAAGCACGTCGTCCACAAATTACCGTTAAAAATGCTAACAACTGGCCTCAAAGTCGTCCAAAACAAGTTCCTTATTTCGCAGAGTGGGTATTAAGAGGTGTTGTGATTATCGATAATTGATCGGACCTTCATCGAGCAGATCGGTATCATTCACATTATGCGCTATTAACATCAAACTAGTTGTCACGACCTATTCGTTCAATGCAAGCAAACGATTAATAAGCGACCAATATGAAATCAATAGACGTCTTCTAACGCTTAAATTTTTAAGATTTAAAATACGTGTTTGATTTTGTAAACCATATTTTCGTGTGTTTTTTCTTATTTGAAAGTCGTAAAACAGACTGACGGCTCATTTGATGCTACGTGGCCTGTAACAGAAGCAACCTCACAGGATTAAAGATAAGGGATAAGGAAGGGAAAGACAAATGGGCTATGGGATCCCTTACTCACTCACCGATACACAAGAGCACAAAAGCTGTTATTTCACGGTAATCTTTCTGTAAAGGTGTGGTTACTGCCACCAGGTAGGCTGCCTAAATGACTGCGAAACGCAATGTACACTGCTACTACTACAGAATATCTATTTAAAAGGAGATTAACAAATTACACTGTATTAAGTAACCGTTATCCATCAAATATAAATTATTTATTTACAAGTAACATGGGGCAATGTGAACCAGACCTTATTGGTTTGAATACTGCCACGTGTGGCGTGCAAAATCATGACATAACAACACTTAATATAATATATAAAATAATGAAGCGCATCGATTGCTTATAGCATATGATGAGGCTACTTGTCGTGGGAAGTTGCAAAAGTTTAAAAACGGTGACTTAGGCATAGAAGACAAAGATCGCAGTGGAAGGCCGAAAACGTAAGCAGATACGGAATTGCAAGCATTATTGAATGAAAGGCAAAAATAACTTGCACTTACATTAGAAGTGACTCAGCAAGCAGTTTCACTACGCTTAAAACAGTGAATCATAAACAAGGCAATTGGGTTCCATACGAACTGAAGCCGAAAGATGTTGAACGCTGATTATGTATGAGGCATTAAAAAAGGGTTATTTACATCGTATCGTCACTGGCGATGAAAAGTTAAATCAATTAATTATTTTGAGTAAAAAACTTTACCTTGAGAACTGTAATTGAATAAAACTTCCCAAGTGTCATATGCGACACATGTAAAGCTCTCAAGAACAAAATGGTATAGATTTTTCGATTTATCATTAACTAGCGCCCCGATTCCGGCTTCACACTTTGCAATTTTTTTTCTGCAAATGATATACAAAAAATTTCCTTTTTATCACTCTTTCCATTAGTAAAAACTGTGCCAAAATCCCGTAGAATAAAGAAACCGTTAGGTGAAACGGAGGCGGACAGCAACTTTATTTCGTAACTAGCGGCCCGTCCCGTCTTCGCACGGGTGGACATTTATTTTTTAAACATTTTTGAGTTTATTCGTGGAAAACGCCAATTTTGTATGGAGGGGGTAAAGGGGGGAGATTGGGGGAGGGCGAGTAGCCTATGTTACTCACTGATAATGTAGCTTTCTATAGGTGAAATAATTTTTAAAATCGGTGCAGCAGTCTTTGAGTTTATTCATTAAAAACATACATTTGTATGTAGAGGGTCGGGATGGGGAAGGGTGAGTAGTCTATGTTACTCTCTGATAATATAGCTTTCTACATGTGACTGAATTTTTATTCATTACAAACATACAAAAATACATACATACAATTCTCTTTACAATTTAATATAGATATGTATACAAAAATATATTTCTTTAATTTTTCTCACGAAGGACTGTCTACTCATTTTATGATGTCGAAAAATTGCTCATACATCCATTATGATTATTAAAATAAATGACTGCATAATAGCGCCTTTTATTGAAAGTTGTTTCAATTAATAAATTAATTAACTTTCACCGATCGACCGACGACGCTTAGACGACGCTTGGCAAACAACTTTTTTATGAAGTGTAACACCAAACATCAAACTAAGTTGAACTTGTAATTCCTCTGCTATTGCTCACTAAACTCAATTAAATTAATTAAAATAATTTAACTCAATTAAGCTCAATTAAAAATAGCCTGGTTGACTTGAAAAATTGTTGAATGACACTGCTAATCTATTGTTTATATGATAAGAGTTTACGTATAAGCAAAGAAATACAGATTCATATAATAGGTATAACTTGTAGACACATTCAAGGCTTGTTATTGTTTGGTGTTGTAAGTGTAATACCTAAGTGTTGGTATATGTAATACCTAAATAATATGTTGGAATCCTAACTAGTAACTAATATTATAATTGCAAAAGTCAGTTTGTACATTTGTTTTACGCTAATACGCCTTAACTACTCAATTGATCATTATGAAATTTGCTAAAAGAAAAGAACATAGAGTATTTTTCATTCAGAGAAAAAGTACTACTCCCGAGAAATCATCTTTATCTATATACATATAATAAAATTGTAAACGAGTCTGACTTTTTGTAAATTCACCACAAGGTAAATTCGCCCACTTTTTTATAATTCCATAAATTGAATGTACATTAAATTAAAAAAAAAAAACCATTTGTACACGTTGTACTTACTTATGTTACCGAAGTCAATGAAAATATAGTTTTTAGATTTTTTGTCTGTTTATCTGTTTGTCTGTTTGTTTATGCGTTTGTGCATGCTAATCTCAGAAACCGTTTAACCGATTTGAATGCGGTTTTCACTGGTGTATTTTAGCAAGCTTCCCGTAACATTTAGAGTTTGTTTTATTCCAATCGGCTTACAAATAAAAAAGTTACGCGGTGTACCGAATACCACGCGTACGAAGTTGCGGGTTCAGCTAGTCAAAAATAAAAATGAAAATTAAGTGCCTGACAAAAGCGTATCTTAATATATAAAAATGAATCCCTATCTCCCTTGGTCACAGCATCACGCGTGAACGGGTATACCGATTTTGATTCGGTTTTGACTAATGGAAAGAGGGATAAACGGGGAATGTTCATATATATAAAAATTGCATCCCGGGCGAAGCCGGGAGCGGGTCGCTAGTAAGCAATAAAGATCGAATAAATTTTTCAACGCCTAAGAAAAAGCTAGTCTCTTATATATGCCATAGGACAAGATAGTATGAGCAATTCCCCATTATTATCCCAAGGATAGCAAATTGTATATTATAATATATTTTTTGAATTTTTTTTGACTTCATCCATTGTTAACTTGTTAACCATTGTTAACTTCTCCTTGAATATAATTATCATTATTCAAAGAGGGGAGCTATGTTTTATCATTAAATCTCAAAGTGAGGGAAAACATGTCCCCTGTGGTCCGGTCCTGTGGGCGTTGAAACTTCCCAGGGAGGTGATTAGCTCAGCTGGTTAATTATAAAATAAATTAATCATAATTATAGCTTGAAATTGTAATTTTGAGTCCCATCTTACTTATCCCATCTTTTATGAAATCTATATTTTAAAGAGAGATAAAGCTTATTTTCTAAGTTTAAATATGTGAAAGGTACACATAATACAAGTATGGAATGTAACCTCCAAAAACACTAGTACCTAATAATTGAAGAATTCTTTCACTTGTAACATGCAAAAATGTGTGTAATCTGTGTGTTAGTTGCATCTTTTCTGTTGGGTACACAACATCATCTTCAACATCAGAAAGATAGAAGGTTCTGTGGAAACTCTAGAAAAAAGTTATTTGGTCTGGGCCAGTGTAGTTAAGACCGATGTCTATGGTCAACACAATGGTGCCCTGTAAAGTGTTGTGTGATAAAATCTGTCTTTTAGGTAAGTATGCATATCCCTAACTCCCTCAAGCATAAGGCGCCCTTTGAGATATTATCTTTGCTCGTGTTACTATCGATGAGTGAGCGATTCGAATTACAGCAATCCTCTCCGAGGCTGCGCAACTAGAGCGGTTACACACTATTTCTAATTTAGCTTAGCTTGTAACCGCTCAAGTTGCAGGGCCAACTTCTACCGTAAAGTTACCACCGACTAGGTTAGACGACAAGGGACCGAATCTGCTGAGATCAGACGCGGTGTCCCCCAGGGATCCGTGTTGGCCTCACTGCTATGGAATGTTATGTATGACGGAGTCTTAAGATTAAAACTTCCTATGGGCACGAGTGTCATCGGCTTTGCAGATGACTTAACACTGATCGTGTCAGCAAAACACGAAGAGGGGGTTATTGCCAGGGGAAACTCAGCAGTGAGACTGATCGGAAAGTGGATGGCCGAACGAGGGCTAATGCTCGTACCTGAAAAAACCGAGGCGGTGGTGGTGACAGGCCGAAGAAAACACATATCGATGCACTTCACAGTACAGGGCCAAAGGATAAATCCTGCGAGCACAGTGAGGTGCTTGGGGGTGCTCTTAGACAAGTCCATGTCCTTCCTACCACATATCCGGGCAATAACAAACAAGGCAGCATCTCGATGCCAAGCGATAGGGCGACTGATGCCACGCATCGATGGTCTGAAAACTGTCAAGAGGAAGTTGCTGGCAGGAGTAGTAAAATCCACCTTGTGCTACGCTTCGCCAGTATGGAGTCGGGGGTTAAAGTTTGCTAAAACAAGGGCACAGCTGGAAAGCTGCTACAGGCTCGCTGCGGTGCGTGTTGCTTGCCTATACAAAACGGTCTCATATGACGCCTCTATGGCCATCTCGGGTATAATACCTATAGAGATGGTCATTAAAGAGACAGATCGCATATTTAGTGCTACAAGACGCACCGGCGAAATAAAAGCGAAATAAAAGCACCGGCGAAAAATAAACTCTTACAGAATGGCAAGACAAATGGAGGAAACCTAGCAAGGGAAACTGGACGAGGACAAAGAACCGAAATGGAGAGGGACCTAAAAGTAGACATAAGTAAGCGGAACATGGTCGAAGTCATGCTGCAGAGCGAAAAATGCTGAAATCGCATTGTAGCGTACATCACTTCTATACCTAATGAAAGCGAAAGAGACATATGAGCGTCGTATTGAAACGGAAGAAAGAGCGATGTTGTACGATTTACACAAGACCATAACTATCCCAAGGCGCCAGTTGGTGGTTTGGGCCACTATCCCAAACCCCAGCAGAAGGGGTGGTAAATGATAACACTTTGCTTGTCAAACAATACTTTGGTTATGAAACACAGTTATACACTTGCCTCTTCGCCTACACGTCGGAATCTTGGAGGTACGCAAGGACTAGGAACTGGATACATGGGCCTGCCGCTTGATGACCGCTTGCGAAGTGATGCGACGAGGGACACTGCCCCCGACGCCATCGCAGACTGCCCTCTTCTAAGCCATTTATTTAATATTCTCAGCCAGCGTTATTTGTGTCATTTTATATGATGACTTGGGTTATGTCACACGAATAAACTTTTTACTCGTTATTTTTTTTGATATTTAAACTATGTCGGAGATCAGCCGTTTCGAAGGTATTAATTCTCTCAAATTGAATCGCGCTGAACCATGAGTGTGTCCCTGACACCTCTAATACTTTCTCTCGACCACCAATGACATTGACAAATGACACATGTCCATTTTAGACAAGGACGTGGACATTTAATATCGTAAAGAAGATTCCCCACCAGATGGAGGTAACATAATGCGCATATTTTTATATGTTACAACTGTTACAAGCTAAGTCTACGAGTTCAACATAAATATAATAATTAGACCTGACTACAGAAACTTTAGTTAAAATTGGTAATTAACTAAGAAATTAATTTAATTGTGTTTTATACTAATTCGAAAATTATATTTTATTTCGGTTTATATTTCTTTATTCTCATTAAAGCTTATAGCTACTTACGTGAGAAATTATGATAAAAAACTTAAATAGGTAACGATACATTGAAAAGATAGACAAAAAAAAGGAAAATTTAATCAAATTTTATCACTGTTATCGAAACATGACATTCAAACACTTAACATAACATACTTCAACAGCTTGGATCTAAATTCTTGGAAGATTTTGCCTGTTTTATATCCAAGGGTAATTCATTAAAAAGTTGTGCTCCCTCAAAAGTAAGAGTTTTCTTGCCATACTATTTAGTTCGTACTTTTGGTAAAACCACATGGCCACATATAACTAATATATTTTCTTAGAACCATTACTATAAGCAGATTATATTCGGCAGACAAGGTGACGGTCCGCTTGATGGTAGGTGGCTACCATTGCAATTCTAAGCAACTGCGTTGCCAACTACAGTAGGATTAAGGATAAGCGATTGGGAAGAGTTAGGGGAAATAAGTATATACACAAACCATCCTCGTTTATGGCTCTTTCCATTAGTAAAAACCGTATCAAAAACAGTTTAGTTGTTTAGGAGAAATTAGCTGAGAAACAGACAAGCTGACAGTGACGTTGTTTTAAAATAAGTAGAATAGATAGGTAAAGAGATGTGGAAACAAAGATCGAAACACCTGGACTGATGACTTTAGAGAGACTGGCAGTGGATGGATGCGGGCGGCGGAGGATAGAGTGTGGTAGAGAGGATAGAGAGGATAATGATGATGATTATGTTGGACTGAATGATAGTGATAAAACCACTAGTTTTAATTCAGATAAGGTTTATTACAATAAATTGGCTCATAAATATAATATGTAGGGACAGTCAAACAAAGCTACACAAATCCCCATTGGAATAGTTTCACCGTTCAACATAATTATAGGAATCCACGTGAAATATCGATCAAAAACCTATTAAGCTAATCTACTTATATATAGTTTTTTGTCCCTTTCCTATGTGGCAAGTTTTCACGATGAACAAAGGAGATAGCTTCATCATTGATTGAGAGTATTCGACGGGGAGAGTCGGACTATCTTCAATGAGTAATTGTTAGATTAACGAGGCTTAGTCATCGGCCTCAATCGCCGCCAGTTCAGATAACTCTAGTGAGGGGACACTATCGATGATCGATATCGAAAAAAAAAATTAATAATACCACACGGTGTAACAAAAACAGCATTTACTCCTTGAAAAAGGAAAATATACAATTTATAGTTGTGCCCCGCAGCTTTGACTGTTTTGATATTTGTCAACATAAAATTTCTCTATGAAAAATGTTGGAGTTTAGCGATTACATATATACGTACAATCGTATGATTGAAAAATTTATATTTTTTAACATACCAAATTTTTTTTAAATCATTAAACATGCTTATATAAGTATACATTATAAGCATGTTAGATGATTCTTAACATTTTTTAATCGCATTCCGTTTCGCAATCGACTGAAATTGGTGAGCAAATCTGACACTTTAATACAGAATAAAATGCCTTGAAATAAGAGCTTTATAATGTCTCTTAATCTCCATCCAGTTACTTCACTTTTTATGAGTGATCGACAACGCCACTGTATTGTATTGTAATTGCTTAGTTTTGCTCTATAAAATGCTCTATAAAATTAATAGCAGTTAAAAAAATTCTTATGCTTGCATAGTTATCCCCATTTTCCTATCCCCCTCCTAATCCCTTATCCTTAATCCTACTGTAGTCGGCAGCGCACTTGCAGCAACTTTGGCGTTACTTCTGTTATAGGCGACAGTAGCCATCTACCATTAAGTGGACCGTCAGCCTGTCTGCCGAACCTAACATAGAAAAAAAAGTTAAAGCTGACTAGATCTAGTTACGTTCGATATACACAGATGTCACTACGTTTTACAAGTTCAAATAGTTCATTGTTTCGATGACAGATGTCTTTGCGCCGGCAGGTTATAGCGCGCTATCATACAAGTTATCGACGATTGATTTTTATAAGCCCAAAGAATAGAATTAGGAAGAACAGAATTTCAAGAGGTCGACGCGGACTATACTTTTCATACAAGATATCGCCGATTGATTTTTATAAGCTCAGAGAAGAGAACATAAATACATACGTCAGCTGTCACACAAATGTCAAAGTGACAGATAACATATTACACAACGCTTTTTAATTAATGCTTGCATTTATTTTACTCCTCATAAAATTTCCATATCGAGGGTCTTACATGAAAAACGATTGTTAAGAAGCAAACTCCAAAAAAATTTCATCGATATATTTTTGCATAGTACCTATCTACCTACTACATCACTGATGTAAAAGCCGGCACTAATAGGGTCGTGTACACTGATCTCGCGAACAAAGCGACGCAACGCACAGTATACATCTCTGATATTGATTGGTATACGTATGATGACGTAATGAGGGTATGTATAGCTCGGGTCGCGCTAATGTACATTAGGGCGTGTAAACAGATGTTACATGACAAATACATTTAATTAGTCCAACCTGTAACTGTAGTTACGCATTATGAAACAAGATAAACCACGCCCAGTGAGTTATTTATAAGCCTTTTTCGTTTTTCTTAAGGTACTCAAGGTCTATCTATTGATGACAATCATTTTTATATATAACATTAAAAATAATTATTCAAATAAACTTCCCTTAATCTCTATACTTATATAAAAATAAATCCCTATTTCCCTTGGTCACGGCATCACGAATAGAACGATTTTAATTCGGTTTTCACTAATGGAAAGAGGGATAAACGGGGAATTTTTATATACATAAAAAATTACACCCCGGGTGAAGCCGTGGGCGGGTCGCTAGTAATTATATAAATGACAACGAGTAAAATTTATTTGAAATAATTAATTAATAATTGCACACAATTAATTAACTGAATATAAGTTTTTATAAAACCTTTATTTCCAAAATGTTCCATATCAATTTAAACAAAATCTATGAAAATATAGATAGTAAAAATGTGTACCTAATTATTATAAAACTTTACAAACGAGACCCAATGAGTGCAGTTGCGGGACGCGCTTGTGAATTAAGTTAGGTAATTTGATTGCTATGTGTCCGTCCACTCTTAATTCTTTAAAAACTTTTGTCTCATTTTTTATGTTAAAATCGGCAGACAGGCTGACGGTCCACTTGATGGTAGGTGGCTATCGTCGCCTATAACACAAACAACGCCAAAGCTGCTGCAAGTGCGCTACCGACTACAGTAGGATTAAAGATAAGGGATTGCGAGGGGGATGGCTAAATGGGCTCTGGCATCCCTTACTCACTCACCGAAACACAACATACGGGCTGTCTAAATGATTGCGAAACTCAGTGTGCCCTGCCACTACTTTCCAGGTCCAGACCAGAGACAACTTGAAAAGTTGCACACTGACAATCCACTCGTCTACTGTCCATGGACAGCTACTGTTACTGTCCATGGACAGTACATCCTAATCTTCTAATCGTAAAGTTTAAGATTGTGAAACGCAGTGTGTTCTGCCTCTACTAAAGACTACAGTAATTTAAGATTACCTTAGATTGAAATTAAATTGCCTACGGACAATGCTAAGCAGATAATAGTGTTCGGGATTTGTAGTGTAGCAGTGATATACATCACGCTCGCACGGTCATCGCATCGCAGAGCAACAATGCTCATCAAGCGGCGTTTCCAGTAATTGGCTCGCAAATTAATCCGGATAACATGTGACATTTGACTCGACCCACATAAATGCAATTACACACTCAATAATGTATATTACAGTGGATTATAACTACACATCTTTACTGCACAGGTTAAAGGTCTTAGGTCCATCAGCGTCAGTGCCCCGAAGGTTTTTGTAGACCGATTGGCTCCTTAGAACTATAAAGGATATAGGTACAAAATAGGGGATCGGACAGTAATCAGATTAAAATCTAAAATGTACTTAGAAAGAAAATATATAATTTTTTACGATTATTTGTCGAATAATAATTTAATATAATTCATTTAAATATTTTTAAATGAAGAAATAAAATTTTATTATTTACAATATTTTTAATCTATACTGAAACACCAATCACAGTGCGTGACGTCATTTGTGGGCAATGCCAATGCAGCTATTTTGTTATGATATGACCACGAATGACCGTTACGCGCTCTCAGATGAACTATCGTGCCGTTTTGGCGGCATTTTCAAACAAACAATATTAAAACATGATTTTGAGTACCTAAAAGGCTATAAATAAATAAAATAGTATTTTTTATGGGAATAAATATGCATGAGGATTAATTTAAAACACTTTCTGCAAATTTGTCCGATCCCCTATTATAGGATGAACTTAAGTATGTTATTTGATCTGTAAACCGTCAAATTTTGTATTATTTTTGTATTGTGTGAATACAAATGAATTGAATCGTGCACTTATAAGAAATGTATTTCAATAAGAAATAAATTTCTTAAAGCACTTCAATCGCGTCAAGACAGTAATTAAACACAATAATAATTACCTATAAAACACTACATATTTTAGGTATATTTTGAGGTATTAAAATTACTTAATCCATATAGAATAAAATCATTTAATACTGGTATTTATAATGTGCATCAGAAATATCTTCATTTGCCTTAATATGTATATACATATATTATAAAAAATATAGATCAAGATTTTTTTTTCTTCAATGTTTATTTAGTACGAACTGGTACCCGTGACTTCGTCTGCGTTGAAAAATAACGCCTATTATAAAAATTTGGCGACACTGGCCGCGCCGCCGCCAGTGTCGCCAAATTTTTATTATTTTTAAACGATCCCTCAGGAACCTAATCTTTTTCCAGGATAAAAAGTGTCCTATATGTTATTCAGGTAATAAACTATCTATGTGCCAAATTTCATCCGAATCCGTTTAGTAGTTTTTACGTGTTACTCTAACAAACATACACCCATACATCCATTCTTACAAACTTTTTCATTTTTAGATTAGAAAGCTAGTTTTTATGCTTTCTTTTGCGGGTAGGTATAGATGCGTTGTATTTTGTACTCTATGGGATAAATATTAAGGGATACGGTGGCCTGTATCGTTTAATATTGGGGAAAATAATCTGCCATCCCCTGACCATCGAATTATAAATATATTCTGTTATTTTAGCACATGTTTTCTTTACTGAGGCCAGATGGACTTTTCAGTAGGACTTCGGCCATTATGGGCTAGATTAAAGTTGAATATTGCGGTTTAACATATTAAACTGTTAATGTGTACACAGCTTTAACCGCGCATTACTGGTCACTCCACAATACAATACACTTGCTTGCAAACACAACGATAATTATTATTGATTGCACATTAGATGCGTGCGAGACAAGGATGCAACATGAGAAGTACTGCTCGTGTGACAGGGACAGCTGCATTCACGAGGATACCGCTATATGTTATCCAAGTTTACTAATTAAACAGCATAATGGCTCCAATGCGTCATGTCATAGATTAATTGAATGTTAAATTATATAAATGATGTGTAATCTTGATATAAATAATTAAATAAGAAACACTATTCTAATATAATTTATCTTTTATTATCTTTATCTTTATCTTTTGTTCTTTTATTTTTATCTTTTAAATAAATAAGGGTAATAAATATGTATAATAAATATGTCAATAATAATTATAATTATAAATAATAATAATAAATATGTCAATTTATTTTCTGGTTAATTTAAAATTAAGTAAGTGCATATATAGCATTAGGTACAATTAAATATTTCAAATTCATAGCAAATATTTATTAAAAAAAATTACTTATAAAAAAAATTATTTCCCCAAATCAATTTGCGCTCTACGGGGAATCCCCTGTTTAGCAGACAATGATGACTCTTAGGTAATTGATTATGTAAATAATGTTGAATTTAATGGCGCACATTAAAGAATTGCTAAAGTTAGCTGAAATAGCTAAGTTATAAAAATTAAGTTCCCTTAAAAACATTAATTCAGAACAACCTCTGAGTGTTGAAATTGCAGTTAAATCAAGTGGCAACAATAAAATTAAGTGGTCGGAGCTCGATCGAGCTGCGAGGAGGATTTATATGAGTGATCACAGTGTGAAAAGGGGAAAGTGTGGAATCTTTTGAGTTTAACAGTCTTTAACTGACCAGTAAGTCTTTAACTGACAGGAGACCATCTTAACTAATGTTATAAATGCGAAAGAGCGTTTGCTTTGTTAGAAAGAACGGTGCGGGTGTCACCCGCTTAGAGGGCCTTAGGGGGCTTATAATACCGTCGGCCTGTCTGCGGATCTTAACATAAAAAAAAAATTATACCCACCTTGCGTTGATTGCGGCCCTTTCTCGTAAAAACGCATTTTTCTCATAATTCTTTTATTTCTGAAACTAATACCTATTCATATAGATTTTATTCATTCGTATATGCACCAAAAATATACGTTATACCATTGATCATTGTTAATATTTTTTACACTGTGACCTTACACATAGAGAAAATGTGCAATGAACTCTGAACTGGGTTAATAAGTCGTGTTTACTATCTACATATTCATCTAACTTTAAGGCGGCTTTTGACTACAGGATGTAATATATATTACATCTTGAGCCATATATTACATCCCGCGATTTCACACTGTAAGATATATCTTTTGGAACAGTTCAGCGTCGGTAACCACTGTGTCATCACGTTCTTTATCGAAACGGTTGAATTCTAAAATGGATAATAATATGGAGATTGTTTTACTTGATTCCTACGATAGTTCATCAGACGGCGATGATGCTATATTCGATTTACATGCATCATTATTAATAAAGAAATAGGTATATAATAATAAACGTCAATTGGATATCGAATCATATTAGACTAAGAGAAGATTATGGTGAATTTCTGCTTATGCCTAGTAAGTTTTTAATGCGTAGGTAAGAATTGCATACTTAAAAAAATGTGATTCGAAATATATAATCAGTTGACACGTCTGCACACGAACACGTTACCGTTCAAACTGAGGGCGAGGCAGGGGGAGGCGCGGTGTCCGGGGACGTGAGGTAAAATATACACCTTCAAATGACCTCTAAATATCGCTCACTCGGTCGAAAAAATATTTATAATTTGGAATCCTAATATATATTATAGCACAGTGTGAACGGTTTCATACAAATTGTATGAAGAGCGATAAAATATTATATTATATCTCAAGATGTAATTTATATTATATTACATCCCATAGTCAAAAGCCGCCTTTAGTTAGTCTGTGGGTGGGCAGCTCGTCTGGCGCCATTAACCAACTTATAGAAGCTTTGTATTGTTCATTCTTATCCTTATCAGTCTTTATCCTTTATCAAGGTCGTTAGTGCATATGCTGAAGACTAAATACTTTTTAATTATTTTTCGATTTAAGTTTTTAAATATGAAAGGCGGAAATTGAAGTTGTCCTTTAAAAAAATTCAATTGAAAGGTTTCATTTCATAGAAATAAATTATTTAAAAAATCCTTTAAAAGATTTGGCTTTAATACTCTATGGCGTTATTGTGTTAATAGATGAATGTATCCATTTAACAAAAAATGGACCGTCAGCATCCTTTCATATTAGGTATAAAACAAAGTCCATCGCCGCGTTTGTCCCTATGTATGTATATATATTCTCCATAATCTCAAAAACTATTGATATTAATGGAAAGAGCGATCGACGAGGAAGGTTTTTGTATAGAATTTGCAGAAAAAAAAAATTTCCTGCAAAGCCGTCCAGCCTCTAGCGCCTACTAAAAAAAGTGAAGAAAAAAATTTTTTTTTACAGTTTTTCATGTAAATAAAGTGTTTTTTGGGATATGAAATTTCGTGACACTAAACAATACATAACAAGTATTGTTTAGTTATTGGGGTTTCTAAGCAGTAAGAAAACTGTTCTCATGTTACCGATATACCGGATGAGCACATCACTACAACCAAAGACTCCCAGGGGAGTCGGATCGATCAGCTCGTAATTAACTGTTTGTTAAATGTGATATACCAACAACATATATAGGTATACTTACGATTTTAGGCATAGCGAGAAAATCATCTAAAACACTTTTGTTTACCGCATAATTCAATCAACCCGCAATTGATTTACGGATATCCGAATTGAACCAGATAAATAATTATTCGTGGTAAATTCAATACTTACTCGACTCATCGTGTTATCTTGACGATCTCAGCCGTAGGATGCTCACTGCCACAACAGGCAGGCATGAGCTGTTATTTCATGGTGGTCTTCTGTAAGGAATGGTTATTGCCGGTTACATAAAAGCGACAGTAAACGGAAGTGGGATGGCAAAATGAAATTAATAGATAGGTAATCTAAGGTTCTAATCTTAAACCGAAAGCAAACAAAATTTGCACATGCCCACACGCAGACGCACTACACACACACACAACACACACACACATCTTAACCTTTAACCTAGATCTTCTTCCCCGTCTTCTAAAATCAATTTTTACTTTTCAACTTAATTTTCAACATAATGAAGCCCTGTAAGTGGAAATGGGATTGGTGATGCTGTCTCTCTTGTTTATTATTTTCTGGTGTATTGCTGTAAGGTTTTTTGTTGAGAATAAAATAAAATAAATATGAAACAAAAATTTTCGCCTACTACAGATAGTTCTCTGGAAAGTTTTCCGGGAGTTTTGAAAATTGGTGATTTTCTACTTACTTTTTAGAAACCATTTTTTCAAAATGACAAATTTAAAATTCAAAAAGAGCACACTGAGATCTATAAAATGACCAATATTCCAAACTCCCGGAAAACTGTCCAGGTAAAACTACCTCATGCCTGTACTAAGAGCATTCTTTCTAAATTTGTTCTTCGGGGAGACTATATTATAACCAGAAACAGTGTCAAAATTCTATTATTTGAATTAACAGCTTTACACAGAGACGAGATAGAGGAAAATACTGGTCTAAATTAGTTCCCTTTAAAATTAAGTATTACAGAGATTATCCAATAGGTACATAATAAAAAAGTTAGATCTCTCAAATATTTTAGTGTCGATATAATTTTTATAATTATTTTATTGATTAATATCGTTCAATAACAAAAAATAGGTATATATAATACATTTTATCTACACGACTTATATTTTAAGACCTAATCTCAATCAAAATCACATTAAAATAACTTTGTTTTACTTTTCAGGCATATCTTAATTAAATATTTATTCATTTTAATATTGCGATGTGCATAATTTTACATGAATAAACTCTTATAATGTAATTTGCCAACAATTAGAACTGGAAGAACTATTATCTAAATAATAGTCCTTCTTTTCTCCTAAGCTATTTTTATGGATGCGTTTGGCCCGTTAATAGATGAGGGTACAAGTCGCTAGCTTGCTACCTGTTGGCAGGATTTCTTAATGATACCTACATCACTCTTCTCAGACAAATTCATTCCTTGGTGGTTTCTTTAATCTTTATTTATCCACATTTTTCAAGACTTAGAAATGCAAACCCTACTAAGATTTTAACCTAACCCTGCCCTGTAAGTCGCCGAGAGTTCGTTTCATTATACTTTTACCTTACATCGTCCCTTAGGAGTTAGATATAAAATTAATATAAGAAAAGTAAATCGAAATCTCACTCGTTTTTCAGGTAAAAATATGGTTTCAAAACAGAAGAACGAAGTGGAAGAAAAAGGACAACGTGACAAATGCAGAAGTGGCCGAATTGAAACAGCAGAACAAGCCCCCAACTGAAGAAAAGAAGAACGAAGAAGGAAAAGACGATCCACTTGTCATTGACATGTCGAAGAAGAATTGTAATAAAATACTCAGCGAAAAACTACGTGGAGTTAAACCAGTTGTGACACAGAACGCGGTAGCAAAGCCTCGGAAAGTGGAGAAGGGTGTCGTATTAGAATCAATATGCGATGCAAACGACATAGAAAGTAGGATATCAATAACTAAAATTACAAATAAACTGTCCAATACGGACTTAGACGGTGAAGTCGGCAAAGTGTCTGTAAAAAGTTTCAATCCAGAAGAAGTCAAAGAGTTAAAATATGAATCTTTTAGTAGAGATGTAGAAATGTGAGGTGTTGATTTGCATACTAATTTAGATCCGAATGACATATTTGTTTCTCAGTGAGATTTTCATTTTGTTTAAGAGAAACGTGAGATAATTGAGGAGAGATATTTCGTTGTTGTAATTAATTGTGAAATTTAATTACAATATTAAGTTGTATATGGACAGTTAATATTTGTTTTTGTCTGACAAATAAATTCAAATTTAATTGTTACCGTATTCTTTAGACCTCAAGCTTCGGCGGAGAATATAGGCTTTTTAATTTAACGCCACAAGCCTCGGACCTCAAACCTACGCATGTTTTCAGATTCTTCTAGAAGAATTCATTCACTGTCTTAGAACCATCCATTCAGCGTCTATTCAGCCGATCTCTTTAGGTCATCGAATCGGCGTTCGAGTTGGTTCGGTCAATAGGATATTTTGACTTTTCACTCTATATATATCAACGCTCTTCCAAAATGTATCAGTGACATGCCCCGCCCCATTTCATCTTGCTGACTCTTTGATTTCTGGTGTGCATATGATTTTCCGACAAATTGAAGACTATATCTCTTAGAGTATTGCCCTTTATTCATAGCTCACTGAATGAATGGAAATTTTTGGACGTCATCACCAGTTTCAACAGATACCAAGTCCCAGTACTACATTTTAAGACTGGCAATAGTTACCGTTTCGTCTATGAAACAGAAATATTGAAGGTGATTTTGTTAATACCTATACAATAACCCGTAGCCCTTTTAATCTGATATCAAAAATTGTACTTAATGCTTTTTGTAGCCTAATTCTTAAAATATATGAGATCAATGCCCACTTTTGTATTAATTTACAAGGTTTTTTTGTAAACTCATTTGTTATTGTATTTAATTGTTTTACTGAAGATACGAGGAAAGGTCACTCGTTAAAATATCTCAAAATCAAAATGCTTAGAAAATGGCGGACATAGATTCGCTGAGCGCTGAAAATGTGCCATGTATTTTTTTAATAATCATTTCAATATAGACAAAATAAAAAAGACAATGGTATTTATGGTTTGAAACAACTGGTTCTCTTTCTAAACAATTTTTAAATTTTGCCATACTGACGTCTTCTTTGGCAGAATGTATTATTTTCTTTGCCTGTTCTATCTTATATAATTATATTAAAATGAATCCCCATTTCCCTTGGTCACGGCATCACGCGTGAACGGGTAGTCCGATTTTAATTCGGTTTTCACTAATGGAAAGAGGGATAAACGGGGAATGTTCTTATATATAAAAATTTCACCCCGGTCGAAGCCGGGGGCGGGTCGCTAGTAGTTTATAAAATAAAACAAGTTGTCGGAATAGCATTGGGACTGATTATATAAACCACCTTATGTGTTTTCTCGTCTTATGTCGTCACTTTAAAAAAAGATATTCTAATATTTAAAAAAAGAACATTTCATATCAGTTTCCCCTTTTAAGACGTCTTTTATTATTGGTCAAAATATGTAACGTTTTTATATTATTAAGTATAATCTTCTCTGTAGTGTTTAATATTTCTATATTTTACATTTAAAAATATGTATTTTTGAGTTTGTACTAATTAGAAATAGATGTTTTGGTTTGTTATTGATAATTAACAAAATCTTAAGAACAAAACTCAGATTAAATGAACCTTTTAACTTTTAATTTATTTACTAAGTTTTCGTGTCAACTTTGTGCAATATTCGCTTTTATTGTATACACTTAAGTGTCAATTTTCAATAAATCATAACTAGAGATAGATCTCAATAATTGTATCCGAGTTCCTTTTTTAAATAATAACCAGTATTTTGTCAAGCTTGAATAATATGTGATGTATTTCCTTTTACAAAATAAAAAATGTACAATAATAATTAAGAAAGGCGAAAAAGGACATTAAATTCGTTTCAATACCTAATATTTTCATGGGTGGTTACTTTTATACAGCGGATACAGCTTACTTTTATAAGCCCATTTATATACATATATAAATCTTATGTCTTAGTATGTCTTAGTCAAACTACTTGCGTCCTAAATCATTTAAATTTCGCCTTTCTCTTTTAAAATAAAACAAGGCAGCAATCTTTCGTACTAAGCCTTGTGGTTTTCATTTATAAATAAGTACCTACACAATGTTATAATTAAATATTGCTCATGTTTCTTGTAATTCTTGTAAATTTTCTGAAAGCACAAATTTTATCAGAATTAAATGTGAGTTTTAAAAAATATTGTAAAAAGTAATTTACTAGGAATTGAAAGTAACAAATTTAGCTTTAGGCGTGTTTCGAGAGAACATTGTACACACATTGCTGTAGTCTTTAGTTATAGACAATCCGAAATGAAAAATAAATAGTTTTCCATTATTTTATAACAGTTTTATTTACGCCATCACTTGTTTTATGTTTTCAATCATAGTTAGGTATCACTATTCAATCATATCACACAAAAACGACTGAATGGATTTGGATAAAACTGGCACACAGATAGTTTATTACATAGATTAACATATATATTAACTTTTTATCCAAAAAAATGTTAGGTAACCCCGAAAGATCTTCTAAAAGTATTTAAAAAAATTTGGCGCCACTATCGTCAACAGTGGCGGCCGGCGATAAATATGTCAAGTATTATAAGTACTCATATATTTTTTCAGGTGTAATTTTTTTTTTATTTTAAAGTCGCGGGCAACAGCTAGTAAGTAAATGAAATAACAATAATGACAACAATGATTAGTGGCTTTCCTGTCACAACATATCTGGCGGTAGTAACCACCTTCTCACCGAAAACCACTCTGAAATAACAGCATATCTGTCCTTTTAATAAGGACCGCTCAAAACTTACTTTTTCCATTTTTCTAAAAAACAATTTTTTTTGCCTCTATTGAAACAACCAATGACTTTCCACAGACCAAACAGAGTTTTATTGATAATGAAACACGTGTAATTGTATGAATTTGTCAATAAATGTGGCCAGTATTTATACCATATCATGGGTAAATATTTTTATTTTATAATCTATCGACAATAAAAATGAAACATGTGACAGATATAACCTCGATATTACTGAGACTTTGACGGCTTAGACAACTGAGTGAGAATGTTCACTAAAACGAACCATTTTCGTTGCTAAGAGAGCTATCTCTTGGATTTTCTTAGGACTTATGAAATAACACTCGTAAGTACCTATAATTTGCCTCTCAGCAATTTGTAGATAATAAAATGCTCCACCCTTATTTTTATGTTTGCTTAAAAGCTAACACTGTTGTTCTTGAAACTTGTGGAAGCCTTTTTTATGTTAAGATCGATAGACAGGCTGAAGGTCCACTTGATGGTAGGTGGCTACCGTCGCCTACAACACAAGCAACCCCATAGGTGCTGCAGTGCGCTGCCGACTATAGTATGCAAGATTTTCACACCCAATACCGGTTGGTCATGAAGGAACAAGAAAACTAAATGTCATCTCTGGTATCAGTTACCCATGGTCATCGCAAATAAATAATTATTATATTATATTATATTATATTATATTATATTATATTATATTATATTATATTATATTATATTATATTATATTATATTATATTATATTATATTATATTATGTTATGTTATATTATATTATATTATATTATATTATATTATATTATATTATATTATATTATATTATATTATATTATATTATATTATATTATATTATATTATATTATATTATATTATATTATATTATATTATATTATATTAACGGCAGACGTTGTCCTGCCCGAACCCGAAAATATTTCTGTAACCCGATTCAAAGTCAGTGACGCGACACTTCACGTCAATGAATGACGGTTAAATTATTTGGATATTGTTCATACAAAAACACTAAAATTGCGATTAAAAATGGGGGTTGGGGGCAGGAGGGTGAAAAATACTTTACGCCCTATTCTCATACCTACCAAATATACAAAAAAAAATCATAAAAATAGGTCCACCCGTTTCGGAGGAGTTTTGTTACAAACACTGTGACACGAGAATTTTATATATTAGATTATATTATATTATGATTAAGGATAATGATGTGGAAGGGATAGGAATGGCTCTGGCATCCCTTACTCACTCACCGAAACACAACAGCACTGATGATTACCTACTGCCATCAGACGGACTACCCAAATGACTGCGAAACGCAGTGTGCCCTGCCATTGCTAAAAATTTTCTAATTAAGTACATACTAAAATTTATAAAGCTGAATTAATACAACAAAAAAAATTAACGTTGTGCCTGCCCTCTTGGACTCATAACTCACATTATGTGTCATATATTGGCGCCATCTGTTAAAGTTCCCTGATAATACTTAGAGAGCTTCGTATAGCGCCATCTAATAAGTAACGAATACACTACAATGGATCCTCGCGCAGAACTTACAAATGGCCTAGTTTGAACATTCGTGGATAGATATCGCAATGTGTTTGTGTCGCCTAATATAGAAGTAAAAAAAAAACTGTATTTAGCAAGCTCATTTCTCTGCCAACGGGGACTTAAAAATAATAAATCTGTACCAAATTTTCGAAGAAAAATATTATAGTGAATAATAATTGTAATTAAAAATCCTCGGAATTGCTCATAAATTTTATCTTTCCTATTTCGCCAATTCTCCTATTCTTTTTTTATGTTAAGATCGGCAGACAGGCTGACGGTCCACTTGATGGTATACCTATGGTCACTTTCGCTTATTACCTATATAATACAAGTAACGCAAAGAGGGGATAAAGTGCTTTGCTGACTGAAAGTTAAGTTAAAGCACAGTCTAACCATACTTACGTCATACAGTCAGGCAACGAATGTACTTGCGTAGAGCGACATTCGGCGAACTCGCTTCAGTTTGCAGGCTCGAACATTGAGCGTTGCCCGACTGTATGACGTAAGTATGGCTCGACTGTGGTTAAAGTATAAGGAATAAGGGAGCCAAGGGATTCAGTCCTGGCAACTACTACGCATTGAGCCTTCTAAAAAAGGTTAAAAGTGGATGCTTGAAGTTTGCGAGGTTAGTTTTATTTGAGTGACATCTGTTAATTTTTTTTGCAAATTATTCAGTAGTGTATGGCAAATTATCATGGAAGGTTGGAAGGTGTTGAATATCGTGTGCAAATCATAAAATTTTATCAAAACCAATGCTCGATTCGAGAAACATGATTTTTATCGTCGCCACAAACGCTGTCGAGTTGACTATTTGGTAGTCAAAATCGAGTTGGTAAAATCAGACAACATCCTGTATGTCGATGAAATCAAGGTAAGTAAACACGTGTGATTGGAGGGCATTGTTATCTCTCGTCACCGAGATCGTGCGATTTAGCGTCTTTAGATCTCTCCTTTAGGGCTATCTTAAGTTGCAGGTCTACACGAATAAACCACAAACAATGGATGCTACCAAAATCAATATAAATCCAGCAAATTCAGCCAGATTTATGTGAAAAAGTCACCAAAAATTGGCTTGCCACCAAGCAAAGCCGCGGTGGACATTTTGCACGATGTCATATTTTTTACTTTTTTATGTTAACTGGCAGACAGGCTGACGGTTCATCAAGTGGACGCTAAAGCTGCTGCAAGTGCGCTGCCGACTACAATAGGATTAAGGATAAGGGATTAGGAAGGGATAGGGAATTGGGCTCTGGTATCCCTTAAAGGATGCCAGAGCCCAATTCCCTACTTCACTCACCGAAACACAACACACGTGCTGTTATTTCACGGTGGTCTTCTGTAAGGGGGTGGTTATTGCCGCCAGACGGGCTGCCCAAATGACTGCGAAAAGGCAGTGTGCCCTGCCATTACTTTCCAAATCCAGACCAGAGCCAAATTTGAAAAGTTCATTTTTCAAAGTTGACCCTGCCGGGAATCGAACCGGGGAACCCTAGAACAGAGCGTTCCCCGGTTCGATTCCCGGCCACTCATCCAACAGGCTCGTCAAATTCCACATCAAATGCCATAACATCTTCTTACTTATAGATTAATTTTAAAAAATAGTGGAAATCTCACAAATATATTGTTTTATTTACGTCTGAAGTTCGAGCGTCCTTATTGAAAGAGCCTTTACAACGCGCGCTGTTTTATCCCGGTGATATTGTAAGGAGATGGCTATTGTCGCAAGATAGGCTGCCCAGATTATGACTGCATATAACGCAGTATGCTCCGCCTCTACTCAAATTTAAAATATTATAAAGGCGAAAGTGAGTTTGTTTTTTGTTTATTAAGCTTTCACCCTTTAACTACTCAATCGATCGTTATAAAAATCTCTGCATATACACGTTGTCAGGGATACAGAAACGGTAATAGGTACGGTATCTTTCGTCTAGAAAAAAGGGTACTCGGTATTTGAGTGATTGAGTAATAATTTTAAAAAATCAAGTCAAAAGTTATATGAGCAACTAGCAACCGAATACCACGCGTACGAAGTTGCGAGCTCAGGCAACTTCGTACGCGAGGTAGGTATTCGGTATAGCCTGTAACTTTTTTGTTTGCAAACCGATTGAAATGAACATTTAAATGTTACGGGAAGCTTGCTAACAAATCAGTAAAAACAGCATTCAAATCGGTTAAGCCATTTCTGAGATTAGCGTGCACAAACGCACAGACAAACAGACAAAAATTCTAAAAACTATTTTTTTACCTCGCTAACATGAGTAGGTACCTACAACGTGGAAATTGTTTTTTTTTTTTTACTTATTTTGGAATTAAAAATATTAGAAATTTAATGTAATTTTGATTAAGGTTTGGGACAGATTTTATTCTCCAAGGAATAAGCTAAAAGTAAAGCTTTATTTTTAAAAAGCAGTTCAATAGTCAAATATTTGTTGGCCAATATTTGCATGTTTGTGAAGTGTTAAATTAGCTGTAAGTAATTGATTTGAAAGATATTATGATTGTTTGGCTATCAATTAGCGTACCAATAGAAATAAGAGCCGTTGCTTGATACAAATGATCCACGAAATAAGCCGGATCGGCATTAACCGGGGATTACGTTTGTTATTCGTTATTTAGTGCGAGCGAGACGCGAGATGTGTTGCGTCGCGAGTTCGATAGGGACGGACGCTGAGTGACGCGTCAATTTGTCCTCTACAGTTTCAGGGAAAAACAAACACCTTTCATTTGAAACACACGGGGTGGAAATTGTTAAAGGTTCAATTATTAAAAAAAAATCTTAATCGGAATTTCCTTTCATTCCTTTTAAAATTTTCTAATTTATCTACTACTAGCGCCGTATGGGCCACACTACGCTGCGGCCCAAACAAATAAACTCTTCAGCTTTATAATATTAAAATAGATTTATTAATCTAAATATAAATATTTTCTTATTTGGACTTTATATCTATACTAATATTATAAAGCTGAAGAGTTTGTTTGGTTGTTTGAACGCACTAAACTCAGGAACTACTGGTTCTAATTGAAAAATTATTTTTGTTTTGAATAGTCCATTTATCGAGGAAGGCTATAGGCTATAGGCTATGAGCAGTGTCCAGTACCGCGCGCCCCATGCGCACGCCGGCCGCCGCCGTATGGGCCGCAGCGAAGCGTGGCCGAATTCAGCTAGTACTTAGATAAAATTCAAATCTAGGATTAGCTGTTTCTATTTACACGTGTTCTTAACGGCACGAAGTGTGTTACAAGATTACGTCACAAAAATGGCGGCCAGGCGGATTAGCAATTTGCGCGCTTATGAGGGGTGTAACTCGAATGAAAATTGTACGGAAATATTTTATACAGTAGGAAGTATTCTGGTATGTTAGGTAACTTGAAGTAGCTACTCTCGCCAGAATTGAGACAACGTCAATAAAACAATAACTCAAGTAACTTAATTTCTCCAAGCGTGCTGTAAACAAAATCTTACAAGTCGGCAGCACACTGGCAATCCTACTGGTATCGTTTGCCTCCTTAAGCGACGGTAGCCACCTACCACATACCACCTAAATTTTTAATAAGAAATGCTATGATTGTACAATATTTTCAAGTTACTTTCCTAGGTAAGCATCCATATTTCCAAAAGCGCGTAGTGTGATCAAACGTCATTATAAATGTGCGACTTGAAGAGTGATCGCGAGCGATTACGCCGGGCGCGGGATTAGCCCCAATTTTAAATTGTTGATTACTTTCACAACCTCCTACAACCTCCTCCGCTCCCCTCCCCTTAACACCTAAACTCGAGCACCTACGACATCCCCCTCTCCTGACGACCACCACTTGACAGATCTTCGCGCAAATGACTGGTTCTTAAATTTTTAAAATCTATCATAACTTTATGAGGAGTTGTGGAGGGTCGGCAGACGAAGTAAAATGACATATTGGTCGAAGAAAGATAAAAACATGCAAATTATCTTTTTATTTCTACAACAGATCTTTTATGCCATTTTGGGTTAAAAATGCTTTTTTTGTTTTAGAAATACAATTTAAAATGTCAAAGTCATAGGCAAATAAGCGACAGGGCTTGTTATCTATAATTTTTTTAATAGATATACAAACGGTTACATTATAATAAGATGGTGGGTGATGTCTTAAACCCTTGATAGGGTTGTGTAGACAATGAGTTATGGTACATACTAAGTAAACAATAAGTCATATAAATATAAATAATTAACGGATTGCATACAATTTGCTCCAATTTTTAATACAATCTTATTGTTTAATTTTAATAAAATGAGATTAATTAAATTACCTTTTTTTATTATTAATTTGATATTATTGTTTTGAGTTTTAATTATTGACAAAAGGAGTTTTAAAAATTTTTTTTGTGATTTTATTTTTTGTTTCTATATGCAGTTTATTAATTAGATCGGGAATTAAGTGTGGTTAAATTAAGTTCGTTATTAAATGTTATTAAATTTAAGTTCGTTAAGTTTTTTGGAAGTGATGCTCTCTAGTAGTAGGTAATTAAAGATTTTTGGGGAATTGAATTTCATCATGAAGTACTGGTAAGTACACCGCAGTACTTAAATAGATCAACCTATCAGTGCATTTGGATTTAATTTTGGTGGTACAATTAGTTTTAGTAGTATATATTGTATGTTATATAGGTTGTTTATATATGTATGATCCAAATATGTTTTATATGTACGAATGTAACTGCTAAGACCATGTGAAAATATGCTTTCTACAAGTGCCTTGTACACATTATAAGTGTAAAGGTATTTTGTCTTTTAGGTATAATGTACCTAATGCGTGATATTCCATCACGGACTTTTTTATATAGACCTATAAAAGAGAAACAATCCCACCATACATTATTTTGTTATAAGCTCCCAGACGGTTTAATATTTTCCGACATCTCAAGAATCATCGTCATATTTCAACCAATTTACACAAAACCTTACCGAATTAACACCTAAACCTTCCTTAGGAATCACCCTGTTGGTTGATGAAAACCGTATGAAAATCTCTTTAGTAGTTATTGATATTTTCGCAAACATACATACAGACATACAGACAGACGCGCCTACGGCTTCGCCCGATACAACATTTTTCTGCAAATTATTTACACAAACATAACTTGTTTGTCGCTCTTTCTATTGGTGAAAATCTTATCAAAATCCTTTGGGTAGCATAGAAATAAAAGGAGAAAAACACACAGAAGCGAACAGCGACTTGTTTTAATAATATGTTTAGATATCTATAGAAGATAATATAGTTATAGATAGATTTTAAGCATCCAATACATTCAATAAATCGCACCTTTCCGACATGACTCTGTCATGTGACCCAGATGTTCGCAACGCGACCAAATTATCCGTGCCATTGAATCTATTTAGCGTCATATTAACGTCTAACGTGCGATTTGTGCCATTTTTAACAAAAAGAACTAGCGAATCGGGGCAGATGTTGTTACAAAAAAAAATAATCATAGCAAGATATAATAAACCTTGTTGACTTAAGTTACTGATTGGAAGAAATAAAGATAAAAATATTCTTTAAGGATATCTAACTTCCATAAAATGGCTAGAATGGGCTGAAAAGGACCGCAGAGTATTAAATTCTAATTAAAATAAAAGAGGAATTATCAGAATGCTGTCTTTATAACTAGGGTGAAATGAACTAGGTAAATATTTTAGTGTTTTATTTGATTGTCGCGTAATTAGTTCCAACAACGATTCTGTATTTATTCATTTTTTAATTAAAGATGGGTTTGCTTTTGGCCAGCATCTATCCATGTAGGAAAGATTGAGGCGGTATGATCTCATGCAACTTCGAAGTACATCTTATAGAATACACCACAGACAAGCAATTTTGCGTCTATGTGCAAGGATCTGCATCTTAGTTCTTATTAGTGTCGCTAATGAGCTTCCTAGCTCGGCCATCCCAAAAGTGACAGTAATACTCCATGCAAGATCGGACTCGTGCCTTGTAAAAAGAGAGGAGCTGTCCAGGTGTGAAGTATCGCTTGACAGTATTTAGGAAGCCCAGCTTTTTGGCCGCTATTTGGGCTTTGAACTCGATAGAAGTACCAAAGTTGAGATTTAAGCACAACCTCACGCCAGGAAGCTCGAAAAGATGGAGCCAAGTCGAAAGGGCTCCTTTTTGCAGAGAACAAACATGCTTGCGTTTTGGTGGCGTTAAAACTAACCAGATTCTTGTCTCCTGTATATTATTTTATACACATAGATTATAAATAAGTAATTTAATTTGTTTTACTTACTCAAATACTATTACAATTATTTACAGTATTATTTCCATCTGTCTATTATTAACACTGTATATGTATAAAATTTTATAATAAAAAATATATAATTAATAATCTTAATTATTTACAAATAGTGTAGGTATAAAATTAAGCTTCGGTCCCTTAGGCAGGGTCCCAAGTATGCTAGCTGCATACCTCGTTGTATTGTAAGGCTAATTTGCTGACCGAGGTAATAGTCAGCTCTGGAATCGCCAGTTATGTCCACCAAACGATTTGGTAAAATGTTAAAAAATTGAAGTAAATAAAAATAAAAAATTAATTAATAATATCATCAAATTTTCATGCAATAATCACTAATTTTTAATCAAGTAACTGCCTAAGTCTTTTGTGTATCCTTCGCTCGGGCGTACACGGGTAAAGGATTTAATAATTAAAGTACCAATAAGGTATATTTCATTTACTGAAGTGAAGCTAGATAAAAAAAAGATTTTTGTAAAGTCACAATTCGCCTATTTCCCGCGTAACTGCCACCACACGCGATATAATCCTATTCATAGTGCACGTCCCAATAATCCGATTATTTGTAATAGATCCGACGCCACTTTTCACACATTTTGTCCCTAATATTCGATATTCAACGCGTAAACAACTTTCTGAAAGCGTCCCAAAAGAGCTTTCTGTTAAACACAATACATTTGAAATTCGATCGCACCGCCCGCATACAAGTTATGGTCCACAATTAAGGTAAAACGCTCACAATCGCTATTATGGGATTTAATATGATTCCCGACAAATTCCATCATGTTGACGTTTTTGGTGTTCGAATGAAATGATTGACAGAATCAATCTAATAATAAAGAAAAATTATTGCAAATATAGTGATTCGCGGAAATTTTATCTGGGATATAAGGGTATGTGGATTTTTCAGATTAAATTTTGTAAATAAAACCTAAACATTATTTATTAAATAATTAAGGAAACACGCAGCTATAATATTACAAGCGATAACGTATTAAAAAAAAAAAAAAACAAAAATTGAAAGCCAAAACAATTTCCAGCGATAAGTAATTACATTTACTCTTGCTTACTCTTTGGCTGTACTATTTGTATCTGGCTGGTTTTTATGACATTAAAAAGGTTATTTCAAAAAAAGAAACAAATTAGTAAAATGTTGTTTCCAGCTATTTTTCATTTGTTTTTCTTTGATTTATTTTAAAATTTATCTAAAAATAACTAGTATTATTAGTACTAGTTATTTTTATTTATTAGTATTATTAGTAGTATTTATTTTCGTTATTTCTTATCATTGAATAGAATTAATTAATATAATTAGTCTTTAATGCTAAATTCCCTGACTTTGATAATACCTACAACAAAAAATAGTTTCAAAGTCAGGGATGCAATTTAATTGTATCTAATCTGTATAGTTGTCTCCAAACGTTTTTTGTGATTTTATTTTGTGTCTGCGGCTTAGAAGTAAATTGATGATGAATAAATAAATTGTTATTAATTATTAAAAAAAAAATATATTTGAAGAATCTAATTGAATCTAATGAAGAAGTTCGATACACATTTTAAAATTTTATTATAAAAAAGGAAAAAATGCAATGCAAGCCGCGAAAAAAATTTGTGACGTTTATGGACCTAATGCAGTGCCAGTAAGAGTAGCACAAAGTGGTTTAAGCGTTTTTAATTCTGGAATTTTGATGTCAAAGATGCACCTCGCTCAGGTCTCCCTATTACGGATAAAATGGATGCCATTATTTAAAAAGTGGAGCAAGATCGGCATATCAGTAGTTACAACATAGCTGAAAAATTGGGAATTGAGCACAAAACAGTTTTGATCTATTTGAAAAAAAAAAAAAAAAAAAAAAAAACTGGATACACAAAAGAGCTCGATATTTGGGTGCCACACGAGCTCAGTGAAAGAAACCTTATGAATCATGTACTCATTTGCGATTCTTTATTGAGACGTAATGAAACCGAACCGTTTTTGAAGAGACTGATAACTAGTGATGAAAAGTCACGTAAGACAAGAAGTCGTCAGGCTTCACAGACTGTGCCAAAACCCGGGTTAACTCGCTATAAAGTGATGCTGTGTGTATAATGTGATTGGAAGAGCATTGTTCCTTATGAGCTTTTACCGCCGGGCAGAACCATCGACTCGGATTTCTACCGCCAACTGATGAAATTGCAGCAAGAAGTTGAGAGAAAGCGGCCGGAATTGATTAATAGAAAGGATGTGGTCTTTCATACGACAACGCTAGACCACACACATTTTTAGCCACTCAGCAAAAATTAAAAGGGTTTGGCTGGGAAGTGTTAATGTATCCGCCATATAGCCCTGACCTTCAGATTTCCAGAGATGAGGGGAGGGGAGGGCTCCAGAGCTCCAGAGATGAGGGGCGGTTTGTCAAGACATTTAAAACCAATTGAAATTTCACTAATGATAACATAATTTGTATTATATTTAGAGGAGATAAATCTGAATTTTATATTGTAAATATAACAGCCATAGGGCTTTAAGTTTAAGGTTTTATAATACAAATATAAAATACCTCACATGGATTATGTGACACTATTATTATTATTTTAATATGAAGCCTCGCAAAAGATTGGACACCTCTAAAGTACTGCGCACGCGCACGGATTATTGTGGCGCATTCAAACAAAATGCCACCACAGCGCGTTCACAAACAGTACGTCATCTAATTACTTCAGATTTATTCTTTTATTGTTTTAGATTTCTTCTCATAGTCGTATATAATATTGGTGACCGGCCCCTCAACTTCGCACAGATGCAATTTTCCTGGTAAATTTACTAATTTTTCTGTTCATAAGAACTTTCCTCGGACTTCAACGATTACTGATTAGTTGAATAATAAAGTAATAGTAATAATAACTTGAATATTACTAAATACCTAAGTAGTAATAATTAGCTGAATTGGTCCAGCCGTTTTCATTTTCAATTATAGGTATTTATATTTTTGTTTCTATAGATATACCAACTATTTTTGTAGCTATTTTTCATTATTTGCTATAATTTTAAAACTTATTTCAAAAACCTAATAAATAAAATAAACTCAATGTCTGTTTCTCCGAAAATAGGAATTCCCATAAAATGCCTGAATGGACAGAAATTACCAATATTACTAAATTATATTTAAAGGCAATTAATAATTATCAAATAATGCTTATGCCCGTACAATTATTTTGAGATTTTGAGATTTGAGCTTCTTTTAAAGTTAAGATCGGTAGACAAAATAACGGTCCATTTGATGGTAGGTTGCTACTTAAGTTTGCTACCGACTACAGTAGGACTACAGGGATAGGAAAATGGGCTCTGGTATCCCTTATCCCTGCCGCTACTTTCCAGAGCCAGACCAGAGCCAAATTTGAAAAATTCATTTTCAGAGTTGACCCTACCGGGATGTGAACCCGGGATCCTTAGATCAGCACTCATCCAAAGTGACAGAATTTTTTGTACTAAATATTTTGAGTAAACTTGACTTGACATACCGTCTAAAACGTAGTATGAAACAAAACTAACAGTAAGAATATGAAATGATAATAATAATATATTAGCGCGTGTTGATCTGCTTATCAAGGTAAATTATGTTCGGATTATGTATATAAAAAGTTATTAAATATATAAGTATGTTTGTTTACGCAGTCCGTCGTCTGCTCGTGTGCGCTTGCGCAGGGCTTACATGCATAAGAGTTATTTCCTTTCTAAGACTATGTAGATTGGCAAAATATTAGTAAATCGAATAATGTGAGTGAAGCTCACAAATTCTTGCTTGATCCCACTTAAAGAAAGAAAGAAAGAAAAAAAAAAACGGTTAAGAGAAACGTTATTTTTCTTTTGACTGGTTAATGACTCTTCTAGAATGTCTCCATTCATTTGTAATAATAGTAGGTACATAATTGTAATTGCTTACTGTATATACGTATAATTTTGGTGTTATAGAAGCTTCAAAACTAAAAGGTTTAAAAACTCTTGATCTTTTTAAACGGTTTAAAACTACCTTTAAAACAGACTATCTGAGTTCTTAGCAGTGCTAAATTGTTCTCTTATTTGCTACACATTATTTTTTATTTTAAACCATATTTTTATAAATTTATTGTTAAAGTAAGAATAAAATACGACAAAAAATCTTTTAATTAATAAAAAAAAATTCGAAGGATTCTATTTGAATTCCTTTGAAATTAAATAGAATTAGGTGAATCTCTTGTGTTTTTTGCGACTGTTCGAGAAATCATATTAGAAGATTGGCTAATATTATTTATTTACAGTTTATTTTAAGAATAAATAGCCAATAAAACTGAAAAACAACGGTGACAGTGGCGCCCAATTTGATATATTTTTAGATGATCCTTCGGGAACCTAAGATTTTTCCAGGATAAAAAGTATCCTATATATTAATTCAGGTAATAAACTATCTGTGTGCCAAATTTCATCCAAATCAGTTAAGTATTTTATACCTACGTGAAAGTGTAACAAACATATATCAATCATTCAACAGCCAAGACTAAACACACTAACAAAATAAGCACTATTATAGCCTTGTGTTATGGGATAACTATACAACAGATAGGAAGCGAAATGCTAAACACAGAGACCAAATTCAACTTTGAAAAGTTCAAAAGTTGACCTAGTCTGGAATTGAACCCGGGACCCCTGATTCGGAGTGTTAAGGCAAGCACCTTAACCAATAATAAAATAAATTATAATCATCATCATCAGCCGTAGGAAGTCCACTGCTGGACATAGGCCCTTAAATAATTTTCTAACAGGACGTCCTTCATTATGGTGCGTCAAAAGAAATCTTACTGATTGATCTTCATGTAACCCAACTGTAAAGATATTGTAAAGTCCACAAATGGTCTTAAAAATATGGTTAGGTACCTCACTCAATTCCATCTTAACAGACTATAAAAAATACGGTATTTTATAATACAGAGGCATCTTTTTTGATTAAACTAAAATAATGACAACTTCGAACATTCTTTCAAGTAGTTATAAGTTGTATGTTCATGAACATATTTTATGATTCCCATATGATTGTATACTTCTCTATCTTCTTGATAGCAAGCTGTTCGTGCTATCTGCAAAATGTCTCCCATAGAGTCATTTATGAATGACTTATGAAAATTTAATGTCCGTTCATAAGATATCCTGTTTTATTGCACACTGAATGAATATGCTAGGGAGGGATTATTTCTTAGCAATATAAATTCTAGCTCTTGTAATTATATGTGTTGAATAAAACAAATTAATTATACGAATAATGAACTTAAGAAAAATAGATTTTACAACTTCAGAAATGATGATACGGTACTACAATAAGTTATCATACAATGCACAACTGTCAATAAGTGTATACTTATTATTTAAGAAGCTTTTGCGACTTCGTCCGTGCCCCCTTTTCTTAGGTGTTAAATTATTTATTTAATCTTTTTTTTGCTAATCTATTTTTGTCAGGCGTTGATCCCTAGGGAACAGTACTTTTCTGCATTACAAGAAAATATTTATATATAGATTAATATATTATAAATAAAGTTGAAATGTGGACAGATAATTATTATACAATGAAATTTCCTCGACAGAACAAAATCACCAAGTTACCTCTCATTTCTATCGTTTTTTGTTTTATTTACAAAATGACACATATTACAAACCTAAAAAATTATCAGTAATGTTACTTCACAGATTGTCTAGGCCTTTGAGGATTAATTTTTCATTGTTTACGAGTAATTAATATTTAGTACTTTTGTCATTTATAACATTTTTATTCCGCGAAATGCGCTATCTTCCGTCTCATGTTATGAATACTTCAATGTGCATTGTTTGAAACATTGAGACTGATAATGTGAAACAATTTGTTTTCAATTGTTGCATACGCAGATGACAGTACGGTCATGGAGAGATATTTGTCCAGCGCGGAGGCCGGTCGCGATGAGATTCGTTCTGAGAGGAAGGCAATGGTTGAGCGAATTGACTCAACCTTAAATCTTGTATCCCAATGGGGAGACAAGAATCTGGTTGATTTTAACGCCACCAAAACGCAGGCGTGTTTGTTCTCTGCAAGAAGGAGCCCTTTCGATTTGGCTCCAACTTTCCGAGGTGCATCCGTACCTGTGGCCAATGATCTTGAGTTTCTTGGCATGAGGTTGTGCTCAAATCTCAACTTCGGTACTTCTATAGAGTCCAAAGCCCAAACAGCGGCTAAAAAGTTGGGCATCCTAAATAGAGTGAAGCGATGCTTCACACCTGGACAGCTCCTCTCTTTATACAAGGCACAAGTTCGATCTTGCATGGAGTATTGCTGTCACCTTTGGGATGGCGCAGCAAAATATCAACTTGCTGCACTCGACTCGGTGGATCGCAGAGCTAGAAGGCTCATTGGTGATGATACACTAATAAGAACTAAGCTGCAGAGCCTGGTCGAAATTCGTCTAATTCGGACCAAGCGCTTTAAAACATCTTTTGTGATGCGCACTGCTAAGAATTGGAACTCCCTGCCGTCGTCTGTATTTCCGAGCTCATATAACCCAAATCTTTTCAAGGTACGAGTGAATAGGCATCTTCTGGGTGAGCTCGCTCCATCGTCGGCCTCATCCTTCCTACATGGATAGATGCTGGTCAAGAGCAAACCCATCTTTAATATATAAAAAAATTGCCCCACTGAGGTTCTTCCCCGTAAAAACTGTTGTATACCAACCTGTAGTATATCAATTGTGTTGAAGATCTATAGTTGTAAAAGTGTGCTAATTAACAACTCTATTTTTTTAATTCGAATCAGATACTAATGCACAACCTAAAACGAATGCTTATTTAGCATTTATATATTACACAGCTTTTGTATCATGTACCAAGTTATCATTCATCATCAACCGCAAGACAATTAGCATCCACTCTTGGACATAGGCCTTCTTAATCAAGCGTGACAATCTATTCATATCGTGAGGTGGTGCCACAAGCGGATTTAAGAATCTGTTCCCGTTTGCATATAACGCCATCTAACATCTTTCCTTGGAAACGTCAAGCATTGATGTGTCGTCAGTGATGTGTATGACGCTTGCGAATTATAGAGGGCGTGTTTCCATCGATGATGTTTCCATCGAGCATTCTACAGATAGCGTTTGAAGAGAAGAGCTGTCGAGCTAGTTCCACGACGAACACACCGCGTTTCTGATTGTAACTTCGATTATATTGTCGGAATATACGATCGTGTACTAGAAGCATCTAGGCTTATTTCGTGTTTTCAGCTATTCGTAAGCCTGATAATGCCTGTATCCCAGCTTTCGTGAGCTCATCGGTCCATTGAGCAGACAAGGTTTCGATCGTGGTCTCCCATTCCTAGACTCGTCTACCCCCAACTTCAGTTCAGTTGACTGATGGACTAAATTAGTTAAGTGATCATTTGACTTTGCTGGTTCTTCTAATTTCTGATCATGGAAGAGAGGGCAACCTAGCATTGCCCTCTCCTTATAGCTTGCTTGCCGTCTCGTGATGTGAGTAAGAAATATTCGTAATTATCCATTTCTCAGTATGTATGTATGTATGTATGTGTAGCCCTAAAATGTTAAGGAAATAAAATTAAAAACAATTCATTAATAATATTTAAAATGTTGTATCCGCATCGTATTGTTATTGGATATTGACTATTAACGTATGTATTCTGTGTAGCAGCGGCTAACGAGCAGGTAGCAGGTTCTCCTCCGGGCAAAGAGAGCAAGCCTTAAGCCGAGTCTGATAAATGAGGGTCTATTGTCGGCTACCGGTCTTACTGGACGCCGAACGCTATGCGAAGCATACGTACTATCTGCAGGGTTCCGTATACAATTTATTGATTTAATTAGTTTTGGCGAAATATTAGACGTACATCAATATTTTAAATCTCCATCTATAGAGTAAATATTTAAATATTAATTTATAAGTATTAAAGGCTGCCGCTACACAGAAGACGCAGAACCCCGGTGAACGCTACACATACAAGATTTCATTCATAAAAACCAACTCAATCTCAGTGGCATTTAAGCCATACATCATGCTCTAAAACAGAAGTGGCGGTGGACGGGGCATATGGCAAGATGCACAGACGAAAGATGGACATTAAAGATAACTACATGGGAAGGACCAACAGGAAACAGGAGAAGAGGACGTCCTAGAAAGAGGTGGATAGAGGATATCAAAGCGATAGAGGATATATTTTAAGTCACAACATGTCATATTAAAAACTAAATCATTTTTAATATTTTTACATTATGACATTAATATTTATGGAAATAAATAGACTTTATTATTATTATTAATCTCAGTGGCGTAACTTTTAATATTAAATTGTTTCAGGAATTGAATGTTATGATTGAATAAATATTTCATAGATTTTATGCCCACTGAACCCAAAAATATGATGAAAAATAAAAGAGTTTGAGACCTTTGTCCGGTGGTGTATTAAATGTTGAAAGTTAGGAGGTCGGTTTATTGACACCGAATATAAAAAGAAAACTTAATTCTTTTGCCGTGTCATTAGCCACGGTGTGCCACTCGCGTTAGACGGACATTATTAAGAAATTTCTCTACGTTCTAGAATATTCAAGTCTTATATGATATATACTTACCTATAATTATATAAAATATAATTATGTTATGTTTCAAATAAAAAATATTAGATCGATTTGATGATCCATTGCTTTCAAAATAACGGTGAAGCCTTCTTTGTGAGTTTTATCGGCTGTACAATGATGAGTGCTCTGATGAGTTGATCTGTACGAGCGTCAAAGATGTGGAGTTTATCCACATTACTCGGATAAGACTGCTCATAGTTCAGATGAGTAGAAACCTTGGAATAATTTCCCTTCTGAGTTGTTTCTACCTAGCTACATGCGGGCTGCTTCAAATGAGCCGTTAACAAATTCCTGCAGGATCGGTAACCACCTACAACCAATTGGACCGTCTCACCCTGTTTTGCACCCTTTTTGATATATAAAAAATATGGGTATGATTAACACAAGAGCGGTTCACAAAAATAATTACAAAATTATGTCAAGTGTTGTCAAATCTGTAAATTCGTTGTTAATATAATATAATTTATGGTTCTACTTAGCCTATGCCTACAACTACGTACGCGCTGCAGTGCGTTTTATGAAAATCCCACGGGAACCTAACATTTTTCCAGGATAAAAAGTCCTAATATGCTAATTCAGATAATAAATTGTCTGTGTGCCAAAATTCTATCTAAATCTATTCAGCCCCTTTTGCGTGATTGAGTGTTAAACATCCAAATATGTATATATATAAACTTTCGCATTGTCATAAATAAAATTTTGAATTTTTCGTTAAAATTTGTTTGACAAAAATTCATAAATTTAAAATACAATTTTAAATATTAATATTAACAAAAATTAAATGGATACATTAATCGTCTTGTATCGCACGAAATGTCAGAGACGGAGAAAATTTTAAATGAACTTATTTAGTTTTATTACTTTATTTAGTTTTTATTCTTTTGAAAGAATTTAAAAATTCTTTAAATTTAAAATTAAGAATTTTTAAAGAATTTTTAAGAATTTTAATTTTTTAATTTTTTTATTTTGTAAAGGTCATCAAAGAGACTGACGGTCACAACTGCTGCAAGTGTGCCTCCGACCATAGTATGATTAAGGAAGGGGGATTAGGAAGGGATAGGGAAAGTTTATATTAGTAAATTGTTTCTTATGTTTTCTGTTCGTTCTGTTTCGCAACCAAATTATCACTGGTGTCATGATACCCCGAAGTAGAAACGATGTTCTTAAGGTGGAGACAAACGCTAAATACTAAAAATCTTGTTTAATGAAGATGTTACAAGAAATGGAACAACACAATTGCTTTGAAAAAAATATATATTAACATGTGAAGAACCAATTGTATTAATTAGAATTTTCGTTAAAGTAATAGAAACTCCAAAAAAAAAGTTAGAACACAAGAATAATTTGACTTTTATTGAAAATTCTCTCGAAAACGGCTCATTGCGCGCATATCAATCCTGTACCGATTAATAAGTTAATGTCAGTTTAAAAAATTGTAATAATACGATTTTTTTGTATTGTTCTAATGGTAAAAAAAAACACAATTTCTAGGCCTGTTGAATTGTCTCCGCCACCAGCGAGTTCTAATGTAAACGTCATATGCCCAAGTGAAGCCCTTAATCAAGGAACTAACATTTGTTTCTTCTTGAATTGAATTTTTGCTTTGAAATACTATCATTGTTAGTGGGAGTATAACAAAAACCAATTTGTGTAAAACTGATCTTTTACACAAATTGATGAAGAGAAAATTTTAAGTTTACCTATCTCATATTCCAATGTCGTCATTAGTGTCATGTTTTGTTAGGACCTCAACGTCAGGATGTTGTCGAAGTAACATGTCGTCGGCCTCATATAACACATCCTTTTTCCGCAATATCATATCTGATTGCCTCTTGCGTTCGCTTCACGTATATTTAGGCCTTAAATAAACACTTAAAAAGTTGCGAAGGAACTTATCTGTTTTAAAAAACAAGTAATATGTCTGTCAGAGATATAAAAATCACTTCATATATATGTAAAAATATTTCTGAGATTATTTTTTTTTAATGTATTGGTCGTCAGGAAGTCTAACGGTTTATTTGGTGATAGGTGCGGCAACCGTCGTCTATTAATAGTTCAAGTGCTCTGGAGACCCAAAATGATCCCTCGGGTATCCCTCATTCAATCACCGAAACTTACAAGGTGTTATTTCACTGTGGTATTCTGTAAAGGGGTGATTACTGTGACCAAACGTAGTATTCAGTTTCATCTCCATATCTTCATCGTCTGTATGCTGAATATAAAAGAACCGATCAGAAGCAACCTGAATCCACCGTCGACCCGCGGCCCTTATCAGGTCTTCTGTCCATCATGTGAGTGGACGTCCTTTTTTTTTTGCGTGGGAAAATCTGCGAGCCAGATCTCCACCGACCATGGGGAGATCAGTGGGGTATGTGGGACTTCTACCCACTAAAAACCCACGGTGGTTCCTCGCGCCCTCTATGTGCGGGGGGGAAAGGGATCGTGGAAAACATGCATCTGCCTCCCCCACCAGGCGAGGCCCGCGCACTTGCGGGCTCCACCTCGATTAGGCGCGGAGTTCGATCTCCGCGCCGTGGAGAGACGTGCCGGAAACATACAGCACGTCTTCCCTCGTTGCCGGTGTTGTGATGACGGCGGACGACCCCATGTCCACCGCCCCCGGGCGAAGCCATGTTGGCGCAACATGTCTAATGTCTAATGTCCATGTTGGCACAACATGGACATTAGACATAACGTTCCTCCGGTCCATATTCATCTTAAGGCCAACTTTTGGGGAACTCGGTTGAGGCTATCGACCAGTACCTATCCATTTTTTGATTGTAGTGTACTATTTATAATTATAAGTAACAATAAAACAGAACTGAAGTTGCTCTAAATTGTTTCTTTTGTTTTTTCGTAAGCATTCTTAAGAAAAATGTATGAAATTATTAAATATAAAATCAGTTTAAAATGAGTATTTCTTTTAACATTATATACCTAGTGGTAAGGCACACAGTCAGTTTTATAGTGCGAATACCATCTGGTGAAATAAATCACCTCTAAAAGGCCTCCATAAAATAACAGCATGTGTGCTGTTGTGTTTCGGTGAGTAAGTAAGTAACTGATGTCACAACCCATTTCCCTTGCCACATATAACCCCTTTTCCTTTATCCTACTAAGGTTGGCAGCACAATATCGTTGTTTGTGGTAATTGTCGACGTTAGCCACCTAACAAGAAATGGACCGTCAGCCTGCCTGCCGAACTTTATATAAAAAACTTTAGTAGGTACCAGCTGTTGCACGCGATTTAGTCCGCGTCTCTTTATAAAATATTATTAATGGAAAACGACAATTTTGTATGGAGTTACTCGCCGATTTTTAAAATCGGTCCTGTAGTCTGAATTTTTATTCAATACAAACATACGTTTTGTATGGAGGAGGGTAAAGAGGGGAGAGAGAGGGAAGGTTGAGTAGCCTATCTTACTCGCTGATTATGTAGCTTTCTATAAGCGAAGGAAATTTTAAAATAGATTCAGTAGTTTTTGAGTTTATTCATTACAAACATACAACAATGCATACATATCTACAAATCTTTTCTGTTTAATTAGTATTCCTAAGATTTGTTCAACCAATTGAGCAAGTAGATTATTATGGAATAAACAGTTTTATTAAAGCAACAAAATCGTAATACCGGCAAGGTATACCTATAACTCAGAAGAAGTAAATTTAAACGTATCAGATCAATGACAACTGACAAGGCTCTAGAAGTTCATACAAAAGTGGCTCTATTGAATGAAAGCGCGCCAACTATCAAACGCGACATTGTTGCTATTAGAAAATTGTCAATACAATGCGCTGAACCGGAAATATCCAGTAATGTACAATAGTATTATAAAGTTAAGTTTTTTTTTGTAAGCCCACCTTAGAAACGATTCATTCAGTTATTGTCGTCGGAGTTAATGGCCGAGTTTCTTATTCACTAAAATCGTCTTTTTAAGTCAAAAATATTGGCGTATTGTGTATGTCCTGTATAAACGGACACAGTACACCTCATCATGATGAGTACACAGTACACCTCATCATGATGAGTCTCCCGATATATTTTATGCTCATAAGGGTCTTTTAAATTAAATTATGCTCATAAATACTACATAAAATATTTATTAAAAAAAAAATAGGAGTTAGATATATCCTTATTTACATCCTTACTCAAAGATATATATTAATAGTAGATTTTACAACAAGTGCACAAAACGAACCATTTTATCCGAGACTTGTAGCAGCCCGAGCCGAAGGCGAGGGTTGGTAGTAATGTCGAGGATAAAAATGGTTTTGTGGACGAGTTATAAGAGGAAATAAAACAGTAGTATAACATAACATTTCTTTAAACGCACGAAAAAACAAAAGCTGTTTCCCGCCGCTTTATTTTTTTTTAATCTTACGACATTGACATCTTATGACATTGGCTTGGGCTGCAGACCTATACAGCCTACTATTAAATTAATTTTGTAATAATAATTTTCTTAAATTAATTAAATAACGTAACGTACTTGAATTTAAATTTTAATATCTTTTATCTCTTATAAAACACATAAGGCAAATAAATTTAAATGAATATTATAAAATAACAAATTCTATCTATGAACTTCTTATTGTGTTTGGCTGTATGGCTCATTTTCTTTGCCTTAATATAGATGACATTTATGAGTTAATGCACTTGTGCACAAAATTAGATTTTGTGCAGCCTATATCCTGCACAAATAAGCACTATCAGAGCATGAAAAGTGAAAAAGAAATTTCTTTAAAATTTAAAATTAATTAAAATTCTTTAAGATTAATTTCAAAGAAATTAAAATTATTTTGTTTAGTACAGAACCTACTATACTCCTATACTATATGTATATAGGTATTAATATTATAAATGGTATATATTTATACTAGAACTTCATAAAAATGTTTCTTTGTAAAAAAAAAATTGTGCAATTGGTTCAGCCGTTCTCGAGTTTGCGCTGAGCTTACTTACTCACAGAGATATATTAAAAGAATTTCTTTAAAATTTAAAATTAATTAAAATTCTTAAGATTAATTTCAAAGAATTTAAAATTATTTTGTTTAGTATAAATTGTATATATTTATACTAGAACTTCATAAAAATGTTTCGTTGAAAAAAAAAATGTGCAAAAATTGGAGCCGTTCTCGAGCGATTCATTTTCTTTACATAGCAACTTCAAGTCGCAGCCGGCGTCTGACTCTCTGTCTGTATGTTCACTAACTCCTCCTAAATTACGCGACGGATTTTGATGCGGTTTTCACTAATGATAAGAGCATTAAACAAGGAAGTTTTTAATATATAATTTGCAAAAAAAATTGCACGCGTGCGAAGCCGGAAGTGACTACTAAGAAGATTAGTAGTGTTCTTGTCATTTGTGTTATTTATTGTAACAAATAACACAAATAGGTATTCAAATTTTTGTATTCTTTTGATCTGTTAGTTATCATTGCTTAAATTATTTTTCACTCTTCCGACACATTCTTATTACATTTTAGCATTTTTAGCTGTTTTCTTATTATTTTTTTCTTGTATTGACGGTATACTTCTTGGAAATTATGAATAAATAATGTGCATAATTTAAAGCGTATCATAAGAGCCTCATAATGAGGTCTCCGGTTTATACTGATAAAAATTATCATATTATACTTCTGAAGCTCTAGTATGAGTTTACTATACTACACCAATACTACACTCGCTAGCGAGAACGTAAAAATTTTGTATGGGAAATCGTGAATTGTCAATGTCAAATTATCAATTTTCCATATAAATGTTTTACGCTCTCGCTAGCGAGTGTAGTATCGTAAACTCATGCTAGAACCACTGTTCGTATTGAAGGCTTGTAGATTAGTTAGACGTTGGGAACACTAATGACAGATATATTCCGTTCTAATACCAACAACTAATACCAAAAGGGTTGTTACCTATAACTTGCAATTAAAAAAAATTTTTTGCTCACATCTGAATGCTCAATGTTTTTTTAAATTATGCTCAAAAATACCTACAATTATGAGCATAATTTATACTCTATCAATATATTGTTAAAAATAACTTCATAAAAATCTTATACTTGCTAAAAATTTCAATATGAAAATAAGTAGGTATTAAAATTTATACGAAAGGCTTGGTTTTGGAACTTTAATAATGTGACAAGTTAATAACTTTAAACTAAGTAATAGGTATTACGTACGTTGATTTTTTTTCTAATTTTAAAAATTCTAATACCTACTGTAATTTCTTTGAAAATTTTAGTTTGATCTCTTAAGAGAGCACTTTCCAACTCGAACAGCTTACTTATTCCATACTACGTAATTCCATGATTACTCATTAATTATAAATCGTATCCTATACATAAAAAAATATGACATTTCTGGCACCTAATACGAAGGTTTGCATCGCAACAAGAAACAGAAATTAATTTTATGTCTACTATAATTAATTCCTATACTATCTATTATATCTAATACATATCTAGTATATAGTATTCTATATAGTATATCTAGTATACTAGACATAAAATTAATTTCTAAAATGTGCAGAATTTGTGACATTTTCCCGGGTTGAATTCTTGTAATTACTGACTAAAATCCAAAAATGTTTTTCCATGGAAACATCCTACCTATAATGTCAATAGGCATTTATAAAGGTTTTTCTAAAATATTGAAATTGCTGGCGTATGTTTTAGTATTTTCGCGAATAGTTGCGTCCCATTCTGTCTTCGGTTATTCGCATTATAGTAAGTTGAGACAACAAATTCTCCCAAATACCGATAACTGGAGTTCCCCGCTCGTACAGGGCCACCTTAATTCCTTAAATATATCTAATCATTTATTTACTCCATACTGGCCTCAGTAAACAGTCCAAGTTTAAATTACCAGAGACCATCAAATAATTCCAATTTCATTTTTCTGTATTAATTTTACAAGTGCTATATTATCATCAGTTCATCACCCTATCATCAACTGTATCATTAGGCTAAACCATTTTGGAGTTGACATTTAAAAAAAAAATGTAACAAAAACGCAGACGACAGACAGCGTGGCACCGACTTTGCCTTTGTCATGCGCATGCGACGTTTACGTCACTCACTGTTGCCGCGTTTATTTAGTTTTAAAAAAATACTAGTAAAACTTTAATAGAAATTAAACGATTTTCAACCTTACTCCATTGACTTAAAGTTGTTAGACTACGTAGTAAAGTTAAAAAATATGATCACCGAAAATCGTTAATATTGAACCTTACTCAAGTCACATAAGAGTTAATTTCTATTTAGGCTTTTTCAGTTTGGCTAAAGTGAGTAGAGGTGTCACGGTATCCATTTAACTGTCAAAAGTTAAGGAATGTCATTCATTTGGTAATGGATCGTTGTAGGAAGGAAGTTGCAGGTAGAGAAGAAAAATATTAGTGAATGAATGCGTCTGCGCAGGGCGATGCGTGCGCTCGTACAGGGTAGGTTTTTGTGGCTTTTTTTTTTAATTTTATTGGTTTAAAAACACAATTAAACTCAACCGTTTATATTCGACGTGATGTAAAACTTTATTGATGCGGATGCTGTTGTAAATATAATTATTCTGCTTCTAGTATAATGCGCGCAGAGCATTTTGATTAATATCTATTGGTAATGTAACAATACTGTACGAGTTAAGAAACCAGTAAATTTATTCGGTACATAGAAAGTTAACTGTTATCATTTATAAATGAATCGGTCATTTCAAAAACCTCATAAGTCACTTAATTAGAATTTTTCAGAATTCAATAAAAACTGTTTCATACACAAACAAATGAGTTTTGAAGGACTTTTTTATGTTCAATTTAGTATTTGAGTGGTAAAAAATTAAAATAGCGAATAACCTTTACGGCTTATTATTAGAAATAATGAAAAAAACCTGAAAAACAGTTCTTGACTTAATGTTGTTTTAGCGAGAAATAGGGTTAGTGGTATATAATTTAACCAAAACAATAGTAGTAATCATATTTTTATTGCTTATAATTGAAAATTACACTTAAAAATAATAAGCATGTTGGAAAAAAATGTGACTTAAGAGGTTTTTGAAATGACCGATTCAAATAGACTTCGCGATTTCGTCCGCGATAAAATATGAGTAATAAAACGCCTGACATCTTGATTGCTGCTCGGAATTATTTGGAGTTTATTCCTTAAGAATCGATTTTGATATAAGGCCCCCGGTATGCAAATTTTATTAGGAGTAAAATTAATACAAGCGTTAACTAAAAAGCGTTACATTATATGTCACTTTGATTGACATTTGTGCTACAATGTTCCCTAATTCTATTCTCTGAGCTTATAAAAGCAAACGACGAAATCTTGTAGAAAAGTGTAGACCGCGTTGAGGAACGAAACAATATAGCGCGTTATAATCTGCGGGCACAGCGACATCTGTCGTCGAAACTGTTTGGTTTGAACTTATAAAACGTAACTAACCTAATTATACATCTGTGTATACCGAACGTAACTAACATAAGTTTTGTCGTGACATCTGAGTATGCACGATGTAACTAAATAATATAAAGAAATTAGGTATTGAGTTATCTATTGACACGAGAAAAATTTTATATGTTTAAAGGAGTAAACTCCAGTCGTGAGTCGGAGCCGACACACACATTTTTTTTATTATTTTAGACGATCCCTCAGGAACCAAACATTTTTCCAGGATAAAAGTATCCTATATGTTAATCCAGGTAATAAACTATCTGTGTGCCAAATTTCATCAAAATTCGTCCAATCGTTTTTGCGTGAAAGATTAACAAAACATCTATCCTTTCTCAGTAGTATCACAGGTAGTTCTTCAATTTTAATGAGTATTTCACTGTTTTTAATTAGTTTGCCTCATTTAAATTTGCAATCACTAAACTCAGTATTAGACCTTGAAGTAAACATGCTACGACTATAATTTCTTGTACAGTCTCTATCGTTAACTGATTAATTATGAACTATGACGTAGTATTTAAGGCTTCTTCTAGGTGAAAGCCTCATCTACACGCCGGACATTAATCACATAAAGTAATTTCTATTCCAGAAAACGACCTAAAATGCCGTGCTGGATCCGAACGACCAGCCAGCATCTGATCTGATCCCCTACGACAATCTCTACAATCCTGATGACAATGCGCGACGGACGCCTTAGCGAAGAAAATGAAGAAATTTTCGGTCCCTTACCCCAACTATCGGATAAAATGTATGGTGTAATAAAACTCACGTACAATAATAGGAACTAGAGGTCGCCCAGTAGGCGAAATTCGACCATAAAGAAAAGTATACGTATTAGGTACATACGTAGTCCACAAATCCTTTTCCATCCTATCCTATCCTGTCGAGATGACGATTAAGAAAGAGTGAAAGAAAATACTTCAATTTCGTACACACACTTATTAAAATAAATATATAATAAATAGGATTACATTACAAGGTGTAGTCGTGCATCCGAAATAGGTCCCTGATACAGCATAAATGCGTTGGGAGGGATCCACTGTGCTGATGTTTAGTCAGAACCTGTACAAATACCTCACTCATTGGCGGATACAGGGGGGGGGCATGAGGGCCGTGCCTCTCCCCCCCCCCCCCCCCCAAGACCCAGGAATTCCATATTTTTGACTTAACTTTTCAATTCAATTCAAGTACAATTCAATTCATATATGAACTGAATGCATCTCAACTAGTAAAAAAAATACACAAAAAAATACTCTGAACTTTGTCAGAATGGGCCCCCCCCCCTCTCCCCCAAAATGAAATCCTGGATCCGCCCCTGACCTCACTGAGCCTGCGCAAGGTAATAAAAAGTATTAAAATAGAAACCTCAACAGAAATAAAATAACACCTCTATTAAAATAACACGACAAAAAATACTACAATGAACGAGAAAATGAAAGAAAACAAATAAACAAACGTAGCTATTTTATTATAATATGTATAGCTCAGTGCAATAAAAGTTCCGCTGCCGACAAGGCAGACGTAGATTCTAACCTCCGCTAGTTTTGCTGCTCTTGATTTTAGTGTTGCTAAAGATGATCTTTGATCTCGTCATTAATCATGATAATTTGAAATCTATACTAATATTATAAAGCTGAAGAGTTTGTTTGTTTGAACGCGCTAATCTCAGGAACTACTGGTTCGAATTGAAAAATTCTTTTTGTTTTGAATAGTCCATTTATCGAGGAAGGCTATAGGCTATATAACATCACGCTACGATAAATAGTATTATATATGAGCAGTGTCCAGTACCGCGCGCCCCATGCGCACGCCGCCACCGTATGGACCGCAGCGAAGCGTGGCCAAGTTCAGCGAGTAAGAAATAAGTGGGTAACGTCTTTCCAAACCGTAGTCGCTGACCGCAGTCATTGGAGCATACGTCTGGCGGCAGTAACCACCCCTTATAGAAAAAAACCACAGTGAAATACAGAAATACTCTGCCACTACTTTCCAGATCCAAACTAGAGCCAAACTTGAAAAGTTAATTTTTCAAAGTTGACCCTGCCGGGAGTCGAACCCGGGAACCCTAGAACAGAGCGTTAAGGCAAGCACCCTAACCACTCATCCAACTACCCCTGAACTCATTTTGCCGCTATGGCATTTTGTTCCCTGCGCCTATTTTTCCGCTGTTATTTTCAATAGTACAAGGTGACAAGCTATAGACCTATGCAATAATAGGTGTAAAGGGCCTATAACTTTGCCTGTCTGTAAAACATTCTCTTAAAAACTTTTCTACATACTGTATTCAGTTCAAAGTATCAAGTAACTAGATACACATTCATTTACAGCTTTCTAGACTGACAAAAATAATAATATCGAATAACATGTCACGAGAGTGAGAACGAGATAAGACGCCGTGAGGAAGGGAGACGCACATAGACTTAACATGTGACTCGTTGCATCGCGCTAATGATCCTTGTGTTATTAATAATAATAAAAATCATATCATTATAGTGATGTACTTGTCAGGTAAGTCCGTTATCGATATCTTTAATGAGCTTTTCAATATTTAAAACAAAGTTGCTTTTATTACATTCAAAGTTAATCGAAATAGGTTTTATAACTTGTAATTCCTTCCTACTCGTATGTCTTCTAGAGAAAGTCGAGGTGCAGTAATTTAATATACAGCGTATTATTTAACGATATGCAGTGTTGTATAAACAGGGCACACTGCGTTCCGCAGTCATCAAATGGGTAGACCCTGTAAAGGTGTGGTGCTGCAAGGGTGTAAGTGTACTGTAACAGAAGACTAAGATGATATATCAACAAATATCTTTTTTTTTTCTTAAACCAAGGTAGCGCTTGACCACTATCTCACCTGATGTGAGATGCAGATGCGGCCGAAGGTGGACCACGCTTACCTAGTAAATGCCCATTTACCCTGGTTTTGAAGACCCCCAAATGCTTTTGAATTTTGATAAGTGAGCAATGCAAGAATCCATCACCCTATCCCCCTTTATCCGTTATCCTTTACACCATCTATTACACTATCCAATCCCGGAAAACTTCTTGGCACAATTTGGGAGTAGTCGGGGAACAATTTGCGCAGGAACACTGGCGAGCCAGTCGCTGTTGGCGTAATTCGAATGATGAACAAATCGCGCGCATTACCGGGCGACGCGCACCCGCTTCTCGTACCCCAAAGAGATTTAAAAGGACACCGCCAATTTCACATACATCGCGGGGAGCACAGAATTTGATGACCCGTTACAAGTTCCAAATTAATACCATTTAGTAGGTAAAAACATCAGATTTATGTTGCCTTAGTTTCAATTTGATTGTCAGTTGCATAATCAAGATATATGGGCTCAAATATATAGTTAGTTAGAGATTGTGTTACTTTAACAATATATTTTGCAATTATCATTTTAGTATTGTTTAGACGACTAATCTTAAACTATAGGTGGATTTCCATTAGATTATAATGTTTTTATAATTGCATAAAAACACTAGACAATAAACAAAGACTTGAATTTGTTTTTTTTTAAAGCTTATTTCATGACGGCTCGAGCACAGAACACTATATACTCACAAGATCTCTACATAAATCACAACTTTAAAAAATATTTTTCTGTATTTAGCAACTGTAAAATAAAATATATATTTTTTGTGATTTTAGTTTAATAAAAAATAAGGGATTTTTTCCGCCATTTACTTTCTCTGTAACAGATTGGGCCCGAAAGTTGGCAATCCCCTTTAGCTTCTGCGTTGTTTACCTATTGTGAAATTTGCCGGTTATTATACTTGTGTTACAGGCAACGTCCAACGATAGCCACCTCAATGAAGTAGACAGTTAGCATGCCTGCCTGTTAACGTTTAGATAAAAAAGCGTCTATATAGATTAGCGTGAAAAATTTAAGTTCAAAATTAAACATTCAGAAATATGCCAGACTTAATTAATTCAGCTTCATCTCCTCCCTAACTTTTTATCTTAAAATTTTCTTTTTTTTATCCCCCGCTGGTGCTGCTGTTAGCCTGCTGCTACTCTTTATCATAAAACACACATATCGACATAAGCATGTCTCATACCTAAAGTAGGTACGAGTTATAAATCCGTCAGCGCTTTTATTGATATAAAACCTAAACAATCCCTTTCGGCTACCGGTTCATCCTGACCTTACTTTTTATGGGATTATTAAACCTCAACTTATTTGACAGTGTGTTTAGTCCAAACTGAATTCTAAACTTTTTAAATTAAGAACTGATTTGAGTGCAGAGCAATGTTTGCAAATGACTGGACAGTTTTTACAGATGGATTTATTAACATGGGATTTATTAAACCTTTGATGTGGACTGGTACACTAGTGTATCTCTCTCTGTGTGTGTTACATTACACTTTGACCGGATACATAGAAAAGAAGCCTTCTCATCCGGTTTTTTGAAGAAACTATATCCACACATCTCACATAAGTTTCACTATACCACGTGTTGTACTTGATATTCCAAACCCCCTAAAAACAACAGATGAGGAAATAACAGCCGTAGATCTGTCAACAGAGGAAAAAGTAATTCTTACCACTTGTGTGATTTTTACATACCTACTTAGATTACAAACCATATTTGTGTTTTTACAACCATAAAAAGTGAATATGGAATTTCATTAATTGTACGAAACATTATACTAAGCGAAAGGAAATGTGGTCTTTTACTCACTCATAAATACAATAGCACACATGCTGTTTTAGAAACTAAAATACATATCTATTTAAAAAGCGACCACACGCAATATAGAAAAACATTTAATTTTTTAATTTTTTAATATTTAAGCTATTATTCAAATATTCAACAATAGAATTAATTTTATTGAATAATTGAATAAAATATTTACAAATTGTATTTAGCTTGGATCCCTTAGGCAGGGTTCCAAGCATGTTAGCTACATTACTTCGTTGTAGAGCAAGGCTAATTTGATGATTGAGATAATAGCTAGGTCTGATAGTGTCGACCTAGCGTTTTTCCAGAATGTAAGAAAAATTATGTAAAACAAGGTTGACAGACGACCTGATAAAGATGCGGGTCGACGGTGAATCTAAGCTTTTGATCGGTCCTTTTGGAAAATTAGGGGGAGGCCTTCGTCCGTCCTATGGCTAAAATAATAATATTAATATTAATTAAAAGATAATAATATTAATTCAATAAATAAAATAAAAAACAATTTTCCAAGCAATTAAAAATGTTTAATTAAAAATAACTGTCAACTTTTATAACAGGTAAGATTTTAAGTATTTTTAAATCCTCCAAAGGTGGAAACATCATTGAAAACGGCCGAAGATATCTGAGCACGGTCATAAAGCACAACGCACACAATCCTCAGGTTTATTACTAATATCACTCTAACCATCCGTCTGTTCGTCGGGTCGCGTCATTAAATCGCCATCGCTCGCCACAATCACATAAATAACTCGGGATTTATTCGTGCATTTATTTATATTTATTTATACTATACGCGCACAGTTATTTATGATCCGACGCCTAACACTCACACACAATTTTGAAACTCTTGACTAGTCTTCATTATGTGTGGTTGTACATGTTTGATTTTTTTAAATAGTTTTTAATAGTGGCCGGGCATACCGCAGTATGTAACACTCTCTCACAGAAGGCCATTTAACATTACAAATATTATATACTAACTTTCGCCCGCAACTTCGTCTGCGCCCTTTTTTCTTAGGTGCTAAAACATTCAATCAATTTTTAATTCAATAATTTGGTCCTCGGGAACAGTAATTTCTTCTGTATTCTTGACAACGTGAATTCAAATGACATAGTTCAAAATTAGGCTATATTTTTTTAAGTTACACCGGAGATTTTGGTAATAAAAGTCTTTCTTAATTTCAGTAAATTTCCTGTGAATATTTCATATTTTGTAAATGGCATTAACATTCGGGAATTAATAAGCAATTAACATTTGTTACTTAAATAAATTAAAAAAAATTAAAAACAATGAATAAATTAAAAACAATGTAGTTCGACGCTCGATCTATGGCGCGCAATTCCAACAGATTTTTTAATACTTTCAAATTTAAATATGTATGAAACCCCATAACCGAATTACACAATATTTTCACAGTAAAATCTATAATTTTTACTTATCTAGTGGTACAAGTTTCAACAATTCTTTAAAAAAAAACCTATTAGTCTTATGTACCTATTAATTAACTAACTATTTAGGCTTATATGAGTCATTTAGCTTTAGCGAGGGACATCGTTTGTGTGTCTTTATTAGTTGGTGCTCGCGACTTCGTCCACATTAAAAAATAAAAGATATAACGTTTGATATAACGCCTGGCATTATACTATTAGATAAAGCCAAAATCAGTGTGAAGTACCACACCCGCATGGATACCCCACATGGATTATGAGGGGCTGGAGACATGGGCTGTGGCATCCGTTACTTACTTAATCACCGAAACACTACAGCACACATGCTGTTATTTCATGGAGGTTTTCTGGAGGTGATTTCTACGACCAGACGGCATTCGCAAACTGAGGAACACTGCCACTGCCCTAGGTGATTTTATATTTAATAATTTCTTATGGTTTGAGATTGGCCCTCACTGGCCTATTTGAATTGATCATTCTGTATATTTCTGAACACTATATTTTTTTATGCAAATATCGATTGGCACTTAAAGTTGGTGGCTACCAACGCCTAATAATACAAGCAATGCCATAGGCATTGCAAGCAGAGCGCTGAGGACCTAAGTAGGATAAATTATATGGGATAACGAGAGCATAGCAGATTGGGCTCTAATATAAAAATCCTAGGTTTTATCACTAGTATAAAACTAATACATTGTATATTTAAAAATGTAATATTTTGCTTTGTGATACCTACCAATACAGAGCCGTGGGCTTTGAGAGTCTATCCGAAACTTGTGCCCAGCAGTGGGCGTCTTTCGTCAGTGAACGATGATAATGAATGGTAGAATATATCGAAACTTTTGTCATTTAATAATATAGCTATGGATGCCTTACAACCATTAAATTCATCAAATATGTTCACAATATATGTTAATGCAGTAGGTAAATGAATTGGTGAGTAGCAATATTGAAAACTGTATTTATAAGTGTTTCCCAATTTATTGTAGCTAATTACAAGATTGATTATAAGCCAAGCGTGCCTCAATAAAATCTGTATTGCATTTAAATAAAGAGTTGGAGAATGGAAAATATTTATTGATTATGTAAGTACAGTCCGCGAAGTATTTTTAAGTTGGTATTTTCAATTATTGTTGCCTTATTCAACTACTAGCTTGTGAAATTTTTTTGTGAAATTTTTTTTTCAATTTTAACTGCTGTTGTTTCTCAGTATCAGTAAAATCAATTACATACCTCGCAGTCGTAGCGCACGCGTCTTGACTTTGCACTGCCTTCTCTCCTTACGTCCAAAACAAATGCACCCGAAAGCAAAAATCAGGTGTATTAAATACTTGTGACGATAAACTTGCAGATTTTGATAACAATTCACAATTTTGTTGATAATATGACATATAAACATCACATATAATATCAACATATTATAATAATTTTTTTATGCAAAAATTCGTTTTTGTGGCTTAAATATAAAAGTTAGACATATGCTTGACTGACTTTTTTGTAGGAATTATCAATCTCTACAACTTTTCTATAAAAATCAGTCATACCTATCTGATCGGAAATCTGCGAAAAAAAATTTCGACCAAAATTCCTCAGTACCTTAAAATAAAAGTTTTCGAACATTGTGTGTGTAGCCAGTGATGACTGTAACGTGGTCTTTAACTATGGGCCTCATAAGAAAGCTTAAAGTCGCTCAACGAGCTTTGGAGAGTGCTATGCGAGATTGAATCAGGAATGAGATCCGTAGAGTAGACGAATGAAAGTTACCGATATAACCCGGCGAATCAGAAAGTTGAAGTAGCAGTTGATAGGACACATAGTTCGCAGAGCCGATGGCAGCTGGGGCCTGAGGGTTCTCGAGTGGAGGCCACGGACCGGCGAGCGCAGAATAGGAATTCCACCCGCAAGTATGGAGATACGACCAGATAAGGGCTACGGGTCGACGGTGAATTCAGGCAACTTCTGATCGGTTCTATTGGAATTTTTTGGGAAGACCTATGTCCAGCAGTGTAAGTCCTACGAATGCGATGATAACTGATAACTGTATTTATTTAAAAATATCAGCAAAAAAAATGTTTCGTCCCTTCAAAATGTTTTACTGCTAAGGATTGGAACTCTGTATTTCCAAGCTCATACAACCCAAATCTTTTCAAGGTTCGAGTGAATAGGCATCGTCTGGGCGAGCTCGCTCCGCCGTCGGCCTCATCTTTTCTACATGGATAGATGCTGGTCAAGAGCAAATCCTTCTTTAATAAAAAAATATTATGTTCCTTATAATATTGTGACCAGTTGAACGCAGTCGATTGTACTTAGTCATTTACATGTAATAAAAAGTAGCATTAACCGTGGAGCCTTGATTAATAGGGGATCATGTCCCGTCGTTAAACGGCGTTATTTATTACTATTTAAAATGTTTAATGCGCACCAACCACGTTTTATTGTTACTGATTTAAAATCTTCAATTGTGCCTCAGACTTGTGTCCGAGGTATGAAGAAATCGGGATTAAGTCTTGGCGCTTATATTAGGTGAACCTCTAAACAGTGTCATTTGCTTACAAGTTAACCTTGTGACTATATTTATACACAAGCAGGAAGGTATTAGGAGATTTTGAGAAGTAATACTTGCATGAAAGAAACTAGAATTGTATATATTTAAAAGAATGAACTATAAGTTCTGGTAGATAAGTTTTAAATAACATCAAATATTAACACTTATTTATTTCAAAAGAGATTTATGGAAATCCGAAAGTTTTATGAGTAGAGATTTTTGGAGAAATTAATTAATTAATTAATTCATACATCAATTAGAAGACAGAACTTAAGAATAAGGATAAAGCCTAGATTTTTACATTTTAAAATTTTATTTATTGTTTTGTTTGTAATTTTACGCTATTAAATTAAATAAAAAAATAATTCTAGTAGGTAAATTTGTTTATATATGTTCATAAAGTAAAAGAAGGTAATATTCTTTCCGTTATAGGTAATATTCAAATTACCAATGAAATAGACAAATTACAATTTTACTTGCGAGTGTGTTTTTTGAAACCAGTACGCCCGTCGAATATTTTAATACAGTGAATTTTAATTGCACATAGTAGAACAGTTTATTTTACAATAGTGAATCCTTTTACATAATGCAATAAAACAACGCGAGGCGTAGCTTGATTGCATTCGTGTGCGTGAAACAGGGTATAAGTACACGGCGAGGCGTAGTTTTACCGGATTCACTCCGCCGTCCACAGTGGTCTATCTATAGTTCTTATTTTATCTGTTCTATACAATAACGAAATAATCAGCTATCAGTCCCAAGCATCTCCTTCAGTCAAATAATCACTCTACGAGTAATAGTCCTTATTACTCTTCTAGGGCTTGAATAAGAGTAAATTTCGTAAACCTTATTCGATGTACAGACAGATTGACAATCTTCATGACAATCACCCATCTTAACCAATTGGAAGATTACAAGTTTATATACAAATGATCGCCTCATAAAAATCAAGGGTCAATTCAAATTTAAAATCATTAACACAGGTCTCATATACCGAGCTCACTAACAAGGTTAATTGTTGCAATTCTCACACCTCTGCCAAATGCCAAGCACTTTATTGATGCTGTGCAGGCGTTCGCTCTAGACTAGTGGCTGCGTTTGGGCGTGCTCTTTCTTTAAAACGTTGTTTTATTCCATAGAACAAGCGGTATCTGTTGGTACCACAATGCTTTTAGGCAAGCGCTTGTTCCATAGAACAAGCGGTATCTGTTGGTACCACAATGCTTTTAGGCAAGCGCTTGTTCCATAGAACAAGCGGTATCTGTTGGTACCACAATGCTTTTAGGCAAGCGCTTGTTCCATAGAACAAGCGGTATCTGTTGGTACCACAATGCTTTTAGGCAAGCGCTTGTTCCATAGAACAAGCGGTATCTGTTGGTACCACAATGCTTTTAGGCAAGCGCTTGTTCCATAGAACAAGCGGTATCTGTTGGTACCACAATGCTTTTAGGCAAGCGCTTGTTCCATAGAACAAGCGGTATCTGTTGGTACCACAATGCTTTTAGGCAAGCGCTTGTTCCATAGAACAAGCGGTATCTGTTGGTACCACAATGCTTTTAGGCAAGCGCTTGTTCCATAGAACAAGCGGTATCTGTTGGTACCACAATGCTTTTAGGCGAAACCAATGCCTGAAAATGTATTATAAAATATTGGTTTATATTTTTTTTAATATTTTTTTGTTTATATTTTGCCCAACATCGTCGTATAACACAAGCACGTAATAGTAGAAAGCAATGGACATATTACTTGGGATTCAAGCTTATCTAACTTTGTCACGAACTGACAATTTATAAAATAACAGCTAAGAAGGCTTAATAGATAAGACGATCGACTGGTTTACTGATAGTAAGTCTGCCCGCTGGTTAGTTATAGCGGGTTCGTTCCCCGTTTAAGGCCAATTTTGCATACATGAACATGTCTGTTTTGGTCTTTGATTTTTCTATTTATATATTGAACTAGCACCCACAGTAGAAGCTCTGCTTAATTTGGGGTTAGATGGCGCTTTGTGTGTGACTTTTGCTAAAAAAAAGGCAGCATAGGCAATCACAGCGACATAAATTCCAAAATATATAATAATGGCGCGTGTGTTGTCTTTTGGTGAGACAGTAAGGGAAACCTGAGTCTAGTCCTCTGTCCTCCTCACATACCTTATCTTTTATCCTATGAAGGATACAAAACCGCGGGCATTGTGTTAATACAATTAAAAAACCTGTGGTATTGTCCACTTGATGGTAGGTAGCGACAGAAGCTACCTACCATCAAGTGGACCTTCAGCCTATCGGTCTTTTTACTGTAACAAAAATATTTAAACTTTTTTTTTAATTATATTTTTTTTCTTTTTTATATCTCATTTAAATTTCCCACATATTTACGGATAAAAATTTGAAAATGTGAATTTTTAATGCTTTTTATTTTATTTTAATAATGACAAATTGAAAGCCAGCAAAAAATTTAAAATACTTGTAAAGGACGGACAGGTTTAACATTTTTGCTATACATCCACAAAGATATTGGAGTTTATGATGTTTTACAGCGAGTGTTATTGGCTTTAATAATTCTCCTCGGAATAACTCTTCGCGAAAAGGGCGATGTATTCACATTGTTTATGATTGATTCAATTATTTTACATTTTTATGGTCGCTGTACACAATTAAAAAAGTTATATTAATAATTTTTATTAAAATACATCCTTATTTAATAATATTTGATATATTTAAGATTTTTTCATACTTAACTCCTGAAGTTTAATGTTGTGCTTTTATGTTTATATCAAATCTAAATTAAGGAATTATTAAAGTTCAAATTGAAACTTTAAATTTTAATAACATTGTTTTAATTTAACTTTAATATTTTTGTTTGTTTAATTGTTACAAATAATATTTATAAAATTATTATTAACATCAACTTTGTTGTTAGAAGAAGGAAAGCTCGTATTTCTTAACATATGCTAATTATTATTTTTTACTGTTATATGTTAAGCTATACAGACAGGCTAAAGGTCCACTTGACAAGCAACACCACAGGCCACAGTTGAGAGTGCACTGCAGAGTAGTCCATAGTAGGACTAAAGATAAGGGATAAGGAAGCGATACTCTATCCCTATACAAGCAACATCACGTGTGCTGCAATGGCGCTGTCGATTTTTTAATAATCGATTAGGAAATAGGCTCCGGCATCCCTCACATACCCACCGAAACACAAGAGCACGTATGCTGTTATTTCAGGGGGTGGTCTTCTGTAAGGGGGTGGTTAGGTGTTGCCGCCAGACGGGCTGCCCAAATGACTGCAAAACGCAGTATGCCTTGCTACTACTTTCCAAATCCAGACCAAAGCCAACTTTGAAAAGTTCATTTCCATAGTTGATCCGCCGGAAATCGAACCCGGAACCGGGTCATAGTTTTAGTGTTATAAACGCCAACTCTGTTGTTACGTTGTCATAGTTTTGTTATCGTTACTATAAGAAACGTCTATCAATATCGATATTGAAATCAAATACCCCAATTCTTACTTTTACTTAACTGGGAGTTGCAAGTGTCTTATTGGTTAGATTTGTTCTTGCTCGTTTCTTTCAGGTTCTATCTTGCGTTTGGTGTTGCTACCTACAGAGAAAGACTACAAGACTGATACAGTTTTTAGGCAATCTGCAGTGGGTTACCCAATAGTGCTACATAACATGTGCCATTATAAAATAAAAACTGACGCAGTGTCTCCTTTGAACCAGGCGATCCGAAACTTTATTAATTCGTGTGCCCTTAAACTTTTTATTCACTTCTTTGAGGAAGTAGTCCCCTCTCACCCATAAACTCGACCGTGTCGCAATTTAAACTTGATTTGTGTTTACGTCTGTTTGTTTCAATGGTGTTTCAATCACTTCGGTCCCAATCAGATCGTTTTATTTGATGTCTTTATGGTCACCATCACATAACTATTTGTTATTACTTTTTTAACTGCCACTCGTCCCGTGTAAGTTAAAAATAAACGACTTTCACTCGGGACTATATGTTTTTGATTTAGTCTATTATTATTTGTTCTAAGGCGCTAATAGACAACGAGAGGATCTTTTTTTAAATGTTCCATCTTATAAAAGAGAAAAAGACAAATAAAAGAGAAAAAGATATGATAGACAACTGGACAGCATCTTTAACACATAACACAGAAACACATCAGGACACTTGCATTGATTTTATGATGGTCTTCTGTAAGGTTACATCTGCCATAACGGCTGTCTAGTTTAAAATTGCGGAACACAGAGTACACTGAAACCATCTATAATGTACAATGAAGAAAACAAGGAAGTAATGAAGACTTACAAAGAAGAGACTACACTTTGAACATGTCATTAGAGGCAACATTTACTATGCATAGAGTATCTGAAGAGTCATGTTAAAATCAAAGGCAGACAGAAAACATCACAACTGTAAAATTTTAGAGAACAGTTCAAGCCTTACACACTGCAATTTTAAAATTAAAGAGACTATGGTCTCTTTGAATTCAAAAATTTGACGTCATAAAAGACTATCGTCTCTTAGGCGCTCCTCCTCTGAGTTCACCACATCTGCTGCGAATTGGTGATATTGCTTATTTAGTCTTCTTCCTTATTACATTACTAGTTAAAACTTGAAATCAAAATTTCAAAAGTATAAGTCTAGGCAAGGATTCAGAATTGCGACTGCTGTGTCTTTCATTGGTACCACTGAATAATTTATTTATTTAATTCAGGTTACATACAGCCATTATGTTAAAACCAAATTATATATTTTATACAAATAGGCCTAAAGCACCATATTTTAAAAGATAACTGAAAGATAGATAAACATTGAAGAAAAAAGAGAAGAAAATTATATAAATAAATATAAAAAATAATAACAAAATAATAAAAATAATAAAAAATAATAATACAATAAGAACTATTTTTTTAAAAGTAATTCGCCAACTTTCTTTTTATATGAGGTTATATTATTTAAGAATATGTCGATATCATTTATAACCTTATATAGTGATATTTGGAACGATGGAGGAAGTAATCCTTAGCATGATTACTTCGACAGTAGAGAATGTAAAAAGTGTCTCTTGATCTTGTCCTGAGTTTTGGAACTTTGAAGTAAATAGATTCTAAAAGTGAAGAAGAACCGATGTGATTATTTATTATTTTCTCGTATATAGGAAGACTGCGTCAAGATTTAAAGCCCGCCTATCCTTTAAGGAATACAGTTTGTGTCTCAAAGCGGTTGTTTTGTAATCAGTGAATAAATTTCCTGTTAAATAGGTAATCTAACATCTTTAAGAACTTAGTATGTATTTTTCCGATCCTAGCTAAATGCACCTCATATAACTAGGATTAATATAATCATTAATATAACTGATTAGTTATAATAACTATAATAGTTATACTTAGTATCCGCAAATTATCTTGGGCTCTGGCGATATCACGTGTAAAATGTGCGCAGTAACCGATTTTGGGACTGTTTGTGTGGGGGGATAGCAACGCAGGTGAGAGTCACGCAATGATAACTTTTGAACAAGAGAGGAAGCAGTTGCGCCGTATTGCTAATTCGGATTTCGCAAACGAAAGACATCTGCTCAATGTCTTTTTTATGTTAAGATCGGCAGACAGGCTGACGGTGCACTTGATGGTAGGTGGCTACCGTCGCCTATAACACAAGCAACGCCAAAGCTGCTACAAGTGCGCTGTCACTACAGTAGCATTAAGGATAAGGATAAGGAGGGGATAGGGAAATGGGCTCTGGCATCCCTTACTCACTCACCGAAACATAACAGCACACATGCTGTTATTTCACGGTGTTATTCTGTAAGCGGGTGGTTACTGCCGCCAGACGAGCTGCCCAAATGACTGCGAATGACAAATGCCCAAGAAGATTTGCGGCGATTATACCTTTTTTTTTTTTTTTTTTTTTTTTTACGTTGGGAAATCCATCATGGATACCCAGCAGCGAAAGGGGGACGCTGCGGGTTATGCCGGACTCCTACCGGCTAAAACCCAACGACTTTCTAGCGCGGCCGTAGATGGGCGGGGTCGCAGGAACGTTGTTGCACAACTTCGGCGACCCGCCACGGCTGTTCAGCGCGGGGAGGACTACGCTCCCTATCGGAACCTCTACCATTTTATTCCTTAGGTATAATGTTCAGTAAGCTAAGCAGTGAACTTGTCTCTTCCGTAGACAAAATTTGAACAAGCGCCAAGAGTTTTTGAGTTGATAGATCAACACTCGGAGTACGCCGTGGATCGTTTGTCGTAAAAATCCAACATATGTGTCATACGTAGTGACAATAAAGAATACGATAATAATGTGTGTTGTGGTGTGGGCGATATAGGTGAATGTGTAAATCAAACGGTGATGGACGCGACTGCCCGACACGACGCATTAAATCAACAGAGACGTGAATCATTCACTGACGTGTTCGTGTATTAGGATTAGGGATGCGCTGAATTTAAAAAGAGAATTTGTTATTTAATAAAGATGTAATCTACAGAGCTTAGGTATCATAGACACCGTTGTGGTGCTTGTGGGTGTCGTTACATCGTTCTCATTGGAGGTAACCGTTTTGATAATTACCTGTCCGCCCACAAAAAAGACTTCCGCGATTTTCTGGCGGACGTAGGTAAGAGACAAATAATTATATACTTGGGTACCGTTTCTGTCTCCGGTGATCAGCTCCACCGATGTTACAAATAGCGACAGTTTCTTTAACTTTAGCGATAGCTAAGTTAGCATGGAAGTTACTCTTTACATTTCAATTCGTAAGGGCTGAGCGCTCTACGTTTGCCCGATTATCAGACGTTGCTCGGACAAAAACATTAGATTCAGTCCGAAAAGAATAAACAACAAATATGAGATAATAAAATTAAGAAAATTGTATCGCCCAATGCAATAATAATACGTGTTTCATCCGGATAAATGATTTCAAGATCAGAGTAGGTATTATTCATTTTGGAAATCAGTAGAATGGACTAGTTACCAAAATGAAACCAGCGAGGTTGTGATCAAAGACTAGCTTTTTCTTGATCAAAATTAGGACATTGCCCCTAATTGAGGCGTTTACCTTTGTTCTATTCAGCTACATCTCGCGCATTCTGGTCATCAGATATGGGCAAGTTTTGATTTGTGGGACTTTAGTGTCACGTAACAAGGACAGAACGTCGCGTTTAAAACTATTCAAGATATATTCTTTGTTATTTCGTAATAATAATTGTAACTCATGGAAACGTCAGAAATGAATGTTTCTCGTCCATATTTCATTGACAGTCAGCCTACATGTCAGAATATAGCTTTAAGACCGACATATATATACATATGTTAGGCTCAAAGACTGGAAACGCTCATTGAGCGAAAAAATAGCTCACAAAGCGTTGTGGCTTCTTTTAATCGTTCTGGCAAATACAAAAAGGCCACATAGCTAAATTCGTGTCTTGCCTTTCATAATGTTCGACCACAATACGTTGTGACAATAAAATAAAGAATTGTCAAACGAGTTCTGTGCCGTAACTGATGCAAATACATCGCGATGGACGGAAAATATGTTCCCACTTTCCTTTTCATTTTTAATTGTGGACTCATAATCAAATTGAAGGCTATTCCAGACCCTTCATTTCGTAGTCCAGGCTTATTTATTTACTTTTATGGCGGAAATCATATAAGTATGTATAGCGAAAATAAGAACACATAGGTATACCAAATAATTAATTAGCACTTATTAGAATATCTATGGGCGACGAAGCAACAATAATTAAATTAATATTTAGTAGTTATTAAAAGAATAATTCATTGTTAGCTCAGTTCTAGCTTTAACTATGGAATTGTAAAAGAGGCTTCTAGGTTTTTGTTCTTTTACAAAGAACAATATAGTAACAGATAAAATTTCATTAAAAAGTTTACATGAACGAGAGTTTCGATCATTTGTATTACTAAAAGCCATTAAACTTCTATGGGACTAGGGCAATTGTCTTTGCTCCACATCTCCCATGAAATACGTCTATGATATCTTTCTCCTAAAAAATATTTTGCTTTTGATTTCCTTGCATCGTGTGTGGCCAAAGTTTCACTGCCCTCGTTCAAACTTGCTGTAATGTGTATATTGCGTAATAGATTTGTCCACCTTTATGTCCATTCGTGATGTGTGGGTCTTGCCTTTACATCGTTTTATCGCTGTACGCGACGTACGGGTGGCCATGGACCGCGGATGATCGAAATCGCCGCGTACATCCAATTAGTTAAGCTTTGTTTCTATTGATTGAGTGCTATTCGCCATATCTGAGTTATTTATTGACATACGTAGAAAACTAAAATTGATTTATTTATGACATAATAGCCGACTGATGATACAATTTATTTGATAAAAATGTAAAAGTGAATCAGGCTTTGATATAACTACTCATCAGTATATCAGTATCAGTACTTAGTAGCGGCAGAGCATACTGCGTTTCGTAGTCATTTGGGCAGCCCGTCTGGCGGCAGTAACCACCCCCTTACAGAATATGTTATAGACAACCCCACCGTGAAATAACAGCACGTGTGCTGTTGTGTTTCGGTGAGGGAGTAAGGGATGCCAGAGCCCATTTTGCTATCCAACCTTACTGTGGCAGAGCACTTGTAGCAGCTGTGGCGTAGTGTTATAGGCGACGGTAGCCACCTACCATCAAGTAGACCGTTAGCCTGTCTGCCGATTTTAACATTTAAAAAAATCACACTGTGTTTCTCAGTCATAAATAGGGCAACCCGTTTGACGGTAGTAACCAGCAGTGACTTACAGAAAACTAGCATGGAGAAATAATACCTACCTTGTGTGATGTTGTGTTAGGAAAAGATGCTAAAGTCCATTCACCTAAGCTTTATTAAGTTATTGTCCTTATTTCTTATCCTTTATCCTATAAAAATGTCGACTACGCTGATTTATTAGGATATTTTCTAAAATTTTCCAAAATTGTTCTATCGTTTATCCTGGGCTCTAACAGGTTGAATGTGTTTTAATATTTTTTAAAATATAAAAAAATATATAATGCAATATAAAAAAAATTAGAATAAAAAAAAAGGAAGTTATTCTGTAGCTCAACTAGACTATACTTCATATGTTCAGAAAATATATAAAATTCTGAATGATGGCAGTCCGCATGTTTGCTAGGATCGTCTAATGCCTTAGTTCCCAAAGTGGTCTAGGCGACTCGACGGAGGTCTACGTTGGCGTGACAAAAAATGGGGGGTGACAAAAAGAAAACAATCAATTCTCACTTATTTTATTTACAAAACTCCCCATTCGTGGTTGGAACTCAGCCGCAACGCAAATTTCCATAGTTAGATCTAATTTTACGTTTTTTGTGGAGTTTTGGAATGTGGCTGCAGGGGGTCCACCGGATTCAACTAAATTTTGAAAGTGGTCTATGAGTAAAAAAGTCTGGGAACCTCTGTGTAATGTAATTAATATTAGTCTAATGTATATAGTCTAATGTATATCAAAGCTGTTTCAACAAATAGTATATTTCGCTGCGCTGAAAATTTGTTTTATGTTACAGATATTTTCTCAGGAACTGCACTAAAATTCTCCACCAAGAAGCTTTTTCATCGTTTGGAGGCTACATATAACTGACAAAAGACGTTTCGGTGGCTGATCAAACTGCCTGTCACACTTTATCATAAAAAATAATCATTTGTCTAGCAACCTTCCTTATCTGCTATGCTCGTAACAGAAGAAAATATACTTACCTCTATCGCCTAAACCCACTTACCTACTAATATGAGTAGATTCCTGAAGCAATCCTTGTTGAAGCTTTCTGGACGTAACTATTGAAGCTTTAATTTTTTTTTTTAAATATCGTAGCAATGCTAATCAATTTTATAAAAGCGTAAGTTTATTGCCTTCACAGATAAACTACTCAAGCGATCATCGTGGAATTTTTCATACATTTTTAGGAATACAGAAAAGGTCATAGGATACCTTTCGACCACAAAAAGTACTGTTCTCGAAGGATCGTCAAAACTATAATTAAAATTAAAATTCAATTACATGTACAATAAAGTCTGAATTAATGTGTCTACGCCTAACAAATCCAAGTCGCGAGAGAGTAATAATAATAATAATTTTTATTTAATTATTTAAACCAACTAGGATCACATTATATTAGTAACAACTGAAATCTATATTAGTATTTACACACGTTTATTAGTCAGTACATGAACCATACAACAGTGGTTCAGGTAGTGACAGTCAAACCTAGCAGCAAATGCGCTCAGGATGCAGGTGGAGTCGGCTCGAACCCTACGCACCAGGAATGCACACCGCTTCCGGATTATCGTATAGAAACAGTTGACCCGCGACTCAGGTAGACTGCGAGCATTCCCGATGCACTACAAAATCGTGGAAGCCCCATCAGCAGCCTAAACGCATCATTATCATTATCAGAGCGCTGTACTGCTTCCGAGTATACTTCGCCCATAGGCTGCTCGTGTAGAAGGATGTATAAAAAGAGCCATTTTGACATCCCTTGAACATGTAACGAATCTGCGAGAAATCATATTAGCCCTATATATGCATCGTCCTTCAAGTCAGAGGTTACCCAGTGTCCAAGATATTTAAAAATATTAACTTGACTTAGAGCAAGAGCAACTTGACTTTACCGTTTAGTTTGATGGACGGAACAATGTCCGGATACTCTACCTCTAACCCGAAAGACCATGTCGATTTTCGATTTTCTTTTTCTTTTGTAACGTCGATTTCCTTTTAAGGTAAGATTTTTTATATTTTGTAAATCGAAAATATCGATGAGGATGAATAAGAATCTATAAATAGTATATTTTTTTCATATGATAGAGCTTGTCTAGGACTCTATCCTAAGTTTCAATTTAACCGTTCACCATGAAAGTTATTATGCTGGCGAAGCCGCGAGGCAAAGCCAAATAATTATAATTTCAACATATTTTCCTATCCCTTCCTGGTTTCTTCATCCTTAATCCTATTATGGTCGGCAAGGCATTTTCAGCATCTAAAGCGTTGCTTGTCTTATAGGCAACGGTAGCTACTTACCATCAATTGGACCGTCAGCCTGTTTGACGACTAACATAAAAAAGACTGTGGCTACTACACAAAAAGGCATATCAATGAGTCCCCATTTGTGTGCAGACACAAACAAATAATACATTGAACGCCCCGAACCTCCATCAAGATGACAGTCCCACAAAAGTTAAAGAATAAATCAGCGACCAGTTGCGAAACCACATGATCCTTGATTGCGTAACATATCTACTCACTCCTACCTACCCTCCACTTTAAAATGGAGTCATAAATAAAAGGTAGACACCGCACCTTATCGCACCGAACCTCAGCCACAACAAATGAAAAATACCACCCTGAAAAACCCCCCATCCCCAAGAAATATCTCCGTCCCGTTTCCTCGTAGCGCTGCGTCTCTTTCGGACACGGAACAGTAAAACACTGTTTTACATTTATAAGTACACGCCACATTCGCAACTGACGCCACAGAATTGCTTCGAGTGAGTCCCATTGTAAACTGCACTCTATAATTGAGGATACACAGATACTTTTCGTGTAGCGACGTGGTTGTAGAGATTTGTCTGTTGCCATGGCAACGGGGGACGAGCGTCGCGATTTTTGCCGGGCGCCTCCTTCGATTGCCTCCGAAGGGTTTTTCTGATCGCTCTCGATGTAAAAGTAGCTATACACGAGTAATACCTATCGGGCCACGCTCGATAAATGCTTTCGGGACGAATAAATTGAACCGGGACGCCTTCGAGCGTTTTCTTCAAAATATATTCAGCGAAATATTGCCAGTTCTCCAGCTGATGTGCATGGCAATTTATAACTTCTTTCCAGGTTGTGTCGGAAATAACAGTTTTAAATGGTCTTCAGACAAACACACAGATTGTGTGATCGGTCTGTTGTCTTTTCTTCATAGAATGATTTATTCATATGGGACGTTCAAATTAATTCATTTTCATGCATATTTGTTTGGAAACAATTAAAAACTTGAATTAAAAAAAAAAAACTACAGTTTATATGTCTATTCAAATATTAAATATGAAGAGTTTGTTTGTTTAAACGAGTTAAACTTTGAAACTACGGATTTAAAAAAAAAGATTATTAAAAGACGACGTGTGACGAATGAATCTTAATTGTTTTATTCTTTTTTTTTTCTAAATTTTTTTGTAATCGATTTTCCATTAATTAGCAAACATTTCGATATTATCGTTTTAATTCGATGTTGTTATCAAATTCATCTAAAAAAAAATACTATTATTCCAAGCGTCACTGTAAAAGTTCCATAAAAACTCCAAAAGCTTGGCTAAAACTACCGAAATGAAAACTACAATGCCAACTTTGAAAAACTCGTTTCCAAATTAACTTCGTCGGGAACAGAACCCGTGTCTCTAGAACATTAATTTAGACGTTTGAACATATTTAAATAATTTTCAGGGTTCCGTACGTCCGAATAAAAAAACGGAACCCTTATAGGATCACTCGTGTGTATGTCTGTCCGTCCGTCACAGTCAATTATCTTTGAATCTACTAGACCGATTAAGTTGAAATTTGGTACACATATTAATTTCTGTGACCCAAACGCAGAGGTGTGACGTGAATAGATGAAATCTGTATATGGGGGGTTATTTTTGGGGGGAAGGTGGAAAATAAAAATAAATATTTTGAAAACTGCATCGTGTGACATATCAAATCGAAGGTATTTTTTTGTAATTTTAAAATAAATAGTTTCCAAGTTATTCAAGAAAATAGACGAAAATTGACCATTCCTCCCCCTTATCTCCGAAACAAAATACAGAAATTAGTTTCTACTTAAAGATTATAGGAAAACCTATAAGAAGTCCATGATATTAAAATAACATTGTAAATCACTCAATATTGTACGGATAGGTAACATCGTACGGAACCCTCTTCACGCGAGTTCAACTCGCACTTGAAGTTTTTTTTTTATGAAGGTATTAAAATGCTTCCGTCAGACATGTTTCTCATGCTAATTAGAGGAGATATTAAATCACAACAGAATTATTTTTACTAATTGTTTATTTCAACCATAGTCATCACTTAGTCTCCACGCTTGAATACCAATATTGTATTTGATTTTCACTTGTATCGAAGCTCTTTCAACCTATAATAGCCCATTTAATACAATTCATTTTCATGTAACATTTCCATTAAATAAAACATAAAATATTAATTAATTTTTGTATAAAATTATAAGCAAGGACGTATAAAAAACGAACTGAGTTTCTTAAAGCACTATCTGATTTATTGCCACAGATGATTCTGCATTGTCTTTTTTATGAAAAGGTTGATGGACCAGTTCAGTCTAGATGACAATGTCGTCCATAAATACAAGCAACACTAAGCACAACAGCTTAAGGTTAAAGACGGCAAAAATGTTGTAGTATCATTGTCCATAATAATGTTTTGTTTTTAAGGAAATTTGGCGCCCGATAGAATTAAGTTATAAACATTACTTAAATATACTAATATTTGAAAATTTTATTTTAACACTAGGCAATATTAATTATCTTTATTAAAATTAATTTTATCACTGATATGTCGGCGGCCGATCGTGTAATCCGGCAGTTCGTGATGTGCCTAGGCAGATCGTTATTTATATACCCAGCCAATTCATGAAATAGCTAATTAAAATTCAGGCAGATTGATCAACGAAGGACGTTTGACGATTGATATACTCCCAACGATCTGACTGATATAAAGCAGAAACTTCATGAAACTGCGCCATATATAACGATCTGCCTAGGCACATCACGAACTGCCGGATTATATGATCGGCCGCCGACATATCTACTAGTAATTTAATATATTTAATAGACCAGTAATTTAATGTATTTAAAATGTGACAGATTTTTCTATTCCATAAATTTATTTTAACTTATTTTTTTAAATTTTTATTTAATCTGGGCCATTTTTAGATGCCTGAAATAAATTAATTTCATTTTAATTTATTTAAAGCTGAAGAGTTTGTTCTTTTTTTGTTTGATTGATTGGATCTTTGAAACTAAGTCGATTTTTTTTCTTTGCAATTGATAGTCAAATTCTTGAGGAAGGTTTATATAGCTTTTAAAACCTCCGGTGAACTAATAAACGGCGGGTGAAACCGCAGAACACAGCTAGTTACGAATACGTAATGTTTATAATGTGAGGTTAGGAAGTAAGGGTAACCTTAGGTAGACCGATAGAGCGACATCACTTTTAAAACTTATAAAAAACGATATAAAATGTGTAATTTCCTTGCTGAATGTACATTTTTTTTTAAAGAAAATATTCAAAATACGTTCAAAAGAAGACTTCGGAACGTTTTTCTGTAGTTACAATTAAAATCCCTTGTGGAAAGGTGACTTACTTTCAGTGCGAAAGATACTACGTCCGATTTTCTAGACGTCCTTGGAATATTATAAACATAATTCAACTTTTTTTCCAACAAACGTTTAACTTAGTCTGTACTGATAAAAATCTTAAACGCAAATTGTGACACAATATTTTTTTTACATAGACAAAAGTAAGTAAAAATTAAGTGGTTACTTAATCTGGTAATTGTTGCGTGGTCAAACTAGTAAGTAATGGTTACAATAAAACGTTAAATTCGTTTAAATATTATTTACAAATTTTACGCTTAGCCACTAACTATACAATATACAAATACATAGGTATTGCAATGCGTTGAATTAATTTTAAAATACTTTTGTGACGTTTTTTCGAACCACTTAAATTTAATATTTACATTACAGCGATCGAATTATTTTATAAAACTTATTGTATCGTGTTTTAAGATCTCGGGTTAGCACTGGCTACGTGGGTTATTCTTTAGAAATATGCAATGATAAACTACACAATATACCAGCATTCGACTGGTGAAAGGCGGGATGACGGTCGACTTGATGACGATAAGTGCTGGCTACCGTCGCTATAAACACAACACAATTGTTTGGTAAGAGTGCTTTGCTAACACTGTTACGATACATCATAAGGAACAAGGTGGTGAGATGGAAAATACGTTCGTTATCTCTTACTCACACACCGAAGCACAAATTCTTGTGTTCTTTGCTCTGTCAAAACTATCTAAATTAGACAGTAAATGGCGATAAACATAATATTCCGTTATTTTTAAGTTATTTTTTTGAAAATAGATTTAAATATTAAACAGAATAAAATATTACATAATTTATGAGGTTAGGCCCACCTTAAATATAAAATATTAAATTTCTTTGCAAGATAAATGTAGCCTATCTAACACGTAAGACTTTAAAATTTTATAACCGTATACTTTAGTGAATAATTGAACATTATTTTTTTAGTGAATTACAATAATTAGGTTAAAATTACACCAGAAATAATAATTTCATGAATTCTGATAAAGCTGGAAAATAAGAAACTTTGGTGGTGGCAGTGCATACAGCATTCCGCAGTCAAAGACTTAGCGACCCTACTGGTGACAGAATCTCTTAGAGAAGACCCCCGTAAAATAACAACACGTGTGGAGTTGTGTTACGATGTTAAACTCATTTCTCCATTCCCTCCTTATTCCTTATTCTATTACCAAGGTCGGCAGCTACATGAAACTCTTATGGCGCCACCTTATCGACCTTCAAGGGGATCAAGGGACCTTCAGTTTACCGGTTGACATTAATATTAAAAAAACTTCGCACAACGATAATCGATCTAATACATATAATCATTGCAAAATATAGCCATGACTGTGATAATTGAACAGTATTTGATGAAATGAATTTAAGCTATCTAGGGAGAACCTTGTGGCAGGACAAACGCTACTGTTCACTTCGGTTAAGTCGTTAGCAGAAGCTAGTCGAGAGTAAATAACAAAAATAATTATGACTTTTATAATTACATAGCTTACGATACACATTGCATCGCATGCAACGACTCGTGTTTAACTACTCTACATGAAAACAAATAAATAGATCTAATTTATTAGGAAAATTGGCACCGGGAGTGTCTCTTGAATGTACAAACCTTAAAAGGTAAAATGTAAAAACTATTTAATAATAAATTACTTAATACATATCACATGACTACTTACAAAATAATTATTTACATTATTGAAAACATTGTCAATATTATTTTTCACTTGTCAATTTAAAAGTGATAATACGCGAAATTTATTGGCTGTCCATCGTTGGCGTTATCATTGTTATCGTTTAACAGTTCCGGTTCAGCGGCGACGTTTTCACTTACTTTTGCGATTTCCCTTTCGTTGTCAGCCATTCGCTGGCCGAATTTTCCGGGACTTCTCACCTGCCAGTTCGACAGGTCACAAGGCGCCTCGTCCTGACCATTGATCTGCTCTTTACAAACATTCCTAGGTACAAAATAGTCAGGATGCATACCGTTAACATTAAAATAGTAATTAACAACGTTGTCAACGTTTCGTTCACTAACATTAAAACTGTATTTGGAGCTATCAATACTTCTTGCGTAATAAACTCTGTCGTCCTTGTAATTGACTTTACTGTAGTCGTCGTTGTCGAGACTTCTAGTGCTGGCACTGTTTAAGTCGTCTTCGAGATCGTTCGAGTCTCTTGCTTCACTCGTATCGGCACAGTAGTCGGCACGGTTACGGTCTGAGTCGTCCGTGGATGCTGTACCGTGAGGGTGGGATCACTGGCGGTGATGAGGCAGTTGGTGATGCGTAATGTGCTGGTGATGAAGGTCAAGCCTCGGTCTCTTGGCGTCGTCCTCGTCACTGCAGTCATTGTCGTGTGTCTCTTGCTCGTCACACTCATCACCGAGTTCCTCCTGCTTGCGTTTAGCAGTAGCCATTTCTGCTGCGTGCTTTTTCCTCCACTTCGTTCTTCTGTTTTGGAACCATACCTGAGAAAAAAAATGCTCATGTTTAATTAACAGTGTTAAAATTTAAGTCTAGACCAAAAGAACGCACTGTTGGACATGGGGTTTTTTAATTGTGCGCCACTACACTCTGTCCTCCGCCCTCCGCATCTTGACTCTTGACATCATAAATTCAACAAGAAGCTGATCAGCCCAAGGGGTCATTACTAAAAAACTCGACTACCCAAACCCATTTTAAGCCATTTATTCTAGGATAAATATGTCCCCATAATTCCTATTTCAATTGACTAATTCTTTGGGCTATATGGACCACCTTGGTTCTCTGACGGCTCTCCGTATTTCGGATAATACCTGTGAGATCCTTCAGAGAAATGCCAAGCATTGCTCTCTCTACAGCCTCCTGGGCGACTTGTAATTTATGGAAGAGATATTTCGCCAGTAGATATACATCTATCTATCTATTTGATCTATTTCTAAACACATTTTAAAATGTAAGAGGATAAGATATCAGCTTATTTACACTTAGTTTTAAGCCAATAAAATTAATCTGTTCATGATACCATGAATAATTTGATTGATTGATCTTAAGTAATAAGATCAGTTTTAGATAAAAAGCCATTTTAAGTGGCTAATATAAAGACCATTTAAAGTGCAATAATATATATAAACAAATATTTTTACACTTCCCTCTTCGATATGTATGTCTTTGTCTTCTCCATTCCACAGTAAAAAACTTAATAGACCGTCTATGAATTCTTTTTAGTAGACCATAGTGAAATAAAAGCATTAGTGCTGTTGTGTGTTGGTATGTGAGTTAAGAATCCAGAGCCCATTTTCTTTCTTACTCTTTACCATATGTGGCTCCAACACTCTTTTAAATGTTGGTATGTCACATTCACATGTGTCACTTATGAAGACAAAACATTTGAAGGTTTACTTATTCCCATCCATAAGGAAGCAGGTATATTATGTCACGTGTACTCACGGTGAGTAAGAGGCCTTACTTATAGTCCTTTACTTAGTGTCACCCACTCTTACTATCGTGAGACAGATTTTTATGGTAAGATCTCACAAGAAGATCTTTTTGTTACCTTAATTGGCAAATCAGCTAACTCTATTTCAATAATTTTTTCAGGAGACACTATAATGTTTTTATAGATTACTTATGAAGAAACCTAAGATCACGTCGGTGGTTGTTGTTATTTTTGATAATCTTCAATTTTATATCAAGTAGGTAGGTACCCCATAAAAAATATTATAACGTTTTAAGTGTCTCCAGAAAATTTCATTGAAATGTAGTTAACTGACCTGCCAATTAATGTAACGTTTTTATATTTAAGAAAGGATAAAAATATACATTAAAAGGTTGGCTTTTTTTTATGTTATGTCGACAGACAGGCTGACGGTCCACTTGATGGTAGGTGGCTACCGTCGCCTATAACACAAGCAACGCTACAGGTGCTGCAAGTGCGCTGCCGACTACAGTAGGATTAAGGATAAGGGATTAGGAGGGGATAAGGAAATGGGCTCTGGCATCCCTTACTCACTCACCGAAACACAACAGCACGTAATGCTGTTATTTCACGGTGGTCTTCTGTAAGATTGCTGTTCTAGATATAGAAACAACTTTAAGGTTTAATTCTATAAGTAAATTAAGTGTCAAGTATAGTTACTATACAAGCAAACACGTGTAATGTTATCTGAAGCCTGAAAATATTTCACTAAATTCGGTCGACTACAATGTTTGTTCTGCAGAAAGCCAAATATAAAGAGGGCGCAAACAATTTTCAGCGCCATGTGAACCTAATCTGCTCGGGCGACATCATAATGCCTCATTAAATACGGTCTTTTAAGTCGCAATACAAATTCATAGTTGTCTCATTTACGTTGTACGAATCTTGTCGGGCGAGATAAGGATGGAGCTAGTAGCGGTGTTCTACGGTAATTAAGGGTCGTTTTGCAAATTACACGGTACTTAACCAGCCATATAACGCTCATTAATCACCGGGCCGGGGTGTTTTCCGTCTCCTTTGCTCTGTTGCGGTTTCGGTGTGTTCCGTCCCGCTCGCACGGGCCGTCGGGCGGCAGACACGAGTTTAATTAGGTCATAAATACATTTTCATGATTAGAGTGGAGGCTGGAGTTCAGCTTGTCGATTTTCCAGAATATTCGACCGCTCGTGATTTACTTTCGCAGCCAGACGGCAACGGGCCGTTATTATAACGTCGAGGTTCAATTGGGTTACATTAACGGCGTTTAAAGAGAAATCGATTTACACCCACCATAACAATATTTTAATATTGAGCAACTTACTTTATGTAAAATGCCTCAAGTATTATTAAGAAAATTGAAAACATTCCTGCTAAATCAACGATTAGAAATAAATTGCTTCTAGTAAAAGTGATTACTTGACTGATTAAACTATTAGTAGAATGTAGGTTTTCTCGGCCGGTATCCATATGAGTTGTGGGTTTCCGGGATGATGGCCCAGGTCTGTTGGAAATTCTTCCAAACGTTTCGTCAACAACTGTGATTGACTTGCGAGTCTCGCTCGAGAAGTCGAAAAGTGCAGAAGTGAAGTGCAGTGATGTGATGTACTTTTTCTTCTAATAACAATATTACAATATTTCAAAGCGGGCGAAACCCATGGAACACAGTTAGTTTATTATTTATTTAGTGCTTGCGTAATCTGCATTCCGAACCGGTGGTAATTTGAATGTTTTTTATTTCTTCTTTTGTTACAACGGCTAATCTCTGAGATTGATTCTTTTTTAAATTTCTCAAGGAAGGTTAAATAGTCTATGTAACATGCTATAGTCTATATAGCAAAATTAAAAAAAAGTCGGGCGAATTCTAAGTCAAAACGGTGAGTCGGTGAAGTAGTGCGGCCGCCCGACGAGAACCGAGAGTTACTGGGAATAGCCGAAATGTGGATGCCTGTGTCAATTTAAATTAGATGGCGGTTGAAAACGTGGGTCACAGTTGTAACGAATATAATTTTATTTTGCTAAGAATAAGACAAATAAAAGTATCCGCGAGTAGTCTGTGCACAGAATTTTTAATAACACACATGAATTCTCTATTCCGGAATAGTTTAGATGTTCCTTGCTATTTTCATCCACACCCGAAACCAAGCTAAAATGTCTATGGTCGTCAGAAAAATGGTAGGGGAGAAAGAGGTGATAACGAGGGCCGCGCTCGCGCGACGAGAAGGAGAGCAAATTTGAATTTCTTGACGAAAGGACGAGGAAGATTTTTCACTAGAGTGTACGCACTACGACTAAAGTTCAACGTACTACCCTAAGTTTCACTTTCTTGTACTCAACTCCGAAGTACAGACAAAGTACTTGAGGACCTGCTCATCCGTCCTTGACGAAGTCAACTTCTTGCGAGAGAGGGGAAGTATCTCGCGATAGCTACATCAGGTGGAGAAACTTGAGCTGCTGGTGGAAGTTAGCACTACCCTATTGTGCTAACTATTACCTGGTTCCCGGGACATCATCATCAGCGCGTGTCTTCATCGTCGGAGCGCGTGAGGCGTGAGGACGGAGCCGAGGACACATCTTCGCTGCTCTTGAAGAGGTTTTTGAGCTGAGTAGCACATTTCATAATAAGCCCCTAATTGCATCTTTTTAAACTTAATCTTAGCTTTATAATTTTGTTTGTACTTATTGTAAAATAAATTTAAGTGTGCAGCGAAATCTGTGTTTCCTTAATAGGATAAGCTCACCCAATATCTCAGACAGCGGGCGCCCTACAGAGTCTCTTGTTCATTTCGACTGAGTGAGTACGGTGGGTAATTCTCTTAGGAGCTGCAGCGAGCCCAAAAGCCCACTGCAACCGAAGAGGTTACACAGTTAGTTTTTTTTTTTATGTTAAGGTCGACAGACAGGCTGACGGTCCACTTGATGGTAGGTGGCTACCGTCGCCTATAACACAAGCAACTCCACAGCTGCTGCAAGTGCGCTGCCGACTACAGTAGGATTGGATAAGGGATTAGGAGGGGGATAAGGAAATGGGCTCTGGCATCCCTTACTCACTCACCGAAACACAACAGCACGTATATGCTGTTATTTCACGGCGGTATTCTGTATGTATTAAATAAATAAAATTACTCCCAATTGGTCCCTTGCAAGCACCCCCTTACAATAGATCACCGTGAAATAACAATACGTGTTTCGGTGAGTGAGTAAGGGATGCCAGAAGCCATTTTCCTATCCAATCCCTTATCCTTAATCCTACTGTAGTTGGCAGCGCACTTGCAGCAGCTGTGGCGTTGCTTGTGTTATACCATCAAGCGCACCGTCAGCCTGTCTGCCGATCTTAACATTAAAAAAAAATGTTGTTATTGTTATTATTAAAAAAAAATCGTATGCAACTTCTTTAATATTAGGTAATATTAGATAATATCTTCTTTAATAATTCTCTTTAGATTTCCATAGTTTTAGATAAATAACATTTTTCATCAAATTATTGGTAATAGGCCCATTTTACAAATAAGTATGATCGATTTGGAATACGAATTAAAATAAATATTACGCAAACAAAATGTTATATTTAATTTAAAAAAATTGTAATAGAGTAAGTAATAACTAAAACATTTAGTTACGTTTTTATGTGTTAATTTGTTACTGGTAAAATAAGTCGAAGGCGAACATTTGTTGTTATAATATTCAACATAAATACAATGTTTAAGTAAAATTAGTTGTTGTGGTTCCAAACGGTCCGTTTCATGTAACGAGTCGCTGTTAATATTGCTCTATTAAAATTTACCCTAAGAGCATAGTGATAAGCGGTAGCGTTTAGTGATTGCGGCGACAGCGATATGTTTTTCAGACGTAGCGATGTCAAATATAATGTAACATACTTTCGTACGTATTTTCTCGATTTTTTTATTATTTCGAAATTTCTGCTATTAATTGTGTAAAATGTTAATATTAATAGGTATATTTTTAATTATCAAATTTAATTAGTTTGATTTTACTCGTAAAAGCATCACGGATCAGATAAATTTAAATAGTAGCGGCCCGTCTGGTGGCAGTAACCACCCCCTTACTGAAGACCACCGTGAAATAACAGCACGTGTGCAGTTGTGTTTCGATGAGTGAGTAAGAGATGCCAGAGCCCATTTCCGTATCCCTTCCCAATCCCATATCCTTAATCCTACTATAGTCAGCAGCGCACTTGCAGCACTTGTGGTGTTGCTTATGTTATAGACAACGGTAGCCACCTACCATCAAGTGGACTGTCAGTCTGTCTGCCTGATCTTATTTATGTGTTCTGTAGTTAGGATTTCAGTAAAGTATATCAAAAGTGATGTCACATTTTTTGGTTTCTATTTTCAAAATGAATATTTAAAATCTATTTAAACTGTTTAAAAAAGAATCCTTACCCATGTATAACAGAAATAATTTTTATACCAGTATATTTATAAAAAAAATAATGATCAATAATGTTTATAGCAACATTACCTTCATCTAGTTTTTCTCTCTAAATATTTTCTAAGTATCTACCTAATAACATACCTACTCGCACTTAAATAACTTTATACAAAAAGTAATTAAATTTTGTCAAAATTAACAGTTTCATGTTTAAAAATAAATGAAGAGAATTATCATAGCCGGCATATTTAAAGTGACTCTTAAAAATGAATATTGTCACTAATCGCTACATCGAGCAGTGAGACCGCGACTTTAGCCAAGGGATTAGTGTTGTAACACAGCCTATAATGATATTTTGATGGTTCTGGCAACTTGGCGTTTATTAATTAGCCCATTTATGTGATGCCCGGTTTCGTTAAAGATGTCGTAAATACTTCAGAAGCTGGAATGCAATTCGGTTTGAATTATATGACTGCTTCGAAGCTTTTTGGGTATGGATTTTGTTTAAGTCGAACTCAGTTTTGCCGGAATTGTGTTTCTTATCTGTGTGTATCTGATTCACTTTTGTACAGATTTCATGTTTCATTAAGTATTTGTCTATCTGCTGGTTTTTTTTATCCATGGAGCCTACAACGTTTAGAGAACTTGGAGATAATTTGACACACAGATAGACTAGAAATCCTAGATATTATAAAAAAATATATATAGAGATTATATACATGAGTGTGTATCACTGACATCCTATAACTAGTAATTCAAATTTAATTTTAAAATAATACATGTTTTGATTTGATTGATGACGCAAACCAAACTGCGAAAAAAAGCTGGTTTCAAAAAAAGAATCGGGAGATAAAAACTCTTTTAATTAGGTAAGTAATAACTTTGGTGATACCTACTGAAAACAATTCTACAGACAATTTTTATTTGACTTTTATTTTCTGTTAGCAACACCATTGTAAACATGTAACGACAAATATTAACTCATAAATTTGTCCACATAAAAATAAAGATGGCAGCTCAATCATGTCGCGAAAGATTGCCATAAAAAGTAGAGGCAACAAAACAAGGCACAGTAAGTTATGTGCATTATGATTGGTCCATTTGTTTTTATTGTCGAGAACTTGATGCGAAGTTGACAAATATATCTCGAAGACTTACATGTCTATGTAGGTATAAATTATCTTATTAGGTAGTAGGTACATATTTCTCTGATTCTAATCTAAATATTCGTTCTTTAGTCATTAGACATTAAGTAATGTTTTAATTAATTAATCACCCGTTGACGAGCCTGTTGGATGAGTGGTGTTTACCTTAACGTTCTGTTCTAGGGTTCCCGGGTTCGATTCCCGGCAGGGTCAACTTTGAAAAGTGAACTTTTCAATTTGCCACTGGTCTGGAGCTGGAAAGTAGTGGCAGGGTACTCTGCGTTTCGCAGTCATTTGGGCAGCCCGTTTGGCGGCAGTAACCACCCCCTTATAGAAGACCAAAGTGAAATAACAGCACGTGTGCAGTTTTGTTTCGGTGAGTGAGTAAGAGATGCCAGAGCCCATTTTTTTATCCCTTCCCATTCCTATATCCTTGCAGCAGCTTTGGCGTTGCTTGTGTTATAGGCGACGGTAGCCACCTACCATCAAATGGACCATCAACTTGTCTGCCGATCTTAAATAAAAAATATCACATGATGAGATCTATAGTATCTAATATGAAAATTAGTGATAACATAGACTGGATATAATTATGAATGCCAGTCTGTGGTCTGAATAAGAGCCCATAACAAATTGATTTTTTTATGAATCTGTTTTTTTTTACCGATTCTACACAATAATAATATTTTTATAATACTAACGCAGAGCAATATAGCAAAAGTTCATGTTATTTGTTATAATAACGCCAATAAAATTACGGATCACTCCAGCTAAATCAGAAGGGGACGATAATAGAAGTTATTTATTTATTTATATTTTTGGGTACAGTCAATATTAGATTTTAGGTACAAAAATATAAAAACTAAAAATTATTTCAGAAGGCGTATCTACTGATAGGCAATAAATATTATATAGTAGATATAAAAGGCGAAAGCTTAAAAAACAACAAGTCAAATTAGGCGATGAAAATAACATTTTCTGTTAAGTCCTCGCCTTAAGAAGATGTTAGCGGAGTAACAGAGAGAAAATAATTGCGAATTTATTTTGTAATACGTATAGATATAGATTAGGAGAGTGTAGTTATTCGTTACAATGCCATAATGAAAAGTAAGCACAACCTACTTGTTGAACAGTTCTTTCGTGACGAAATTTACGCATCAATTGCAAAAAACATAATGAAATTAAATTAAATTTTGGACATGGTAAAATAATTTCACAAAACTTAATTCCCAATCTAATTAATAAACTGCATATAGAAATAAAAAATAAAATCACACAATTTTTTTTACAAAAAGGTATTACAAGACATTTTGTAAATAATTCGAAATCAGAATAATTTAAAAAAATAAATTTTAATTAATCTCATAATTATTATTTTATTAAATTTTTTTTTATGTTTATATAACTTAATATACGATAACTCATTGTCTAGACAACCCTATCAATGGTTTAAAGATTAATCCATTACCCACCATCTTATTGTAATGTAACCGTTTGTATATAAATAAATAAAATTAAAATAAAATACTGACGATTTTATCTTACAACCTATTCCGTTATTGCTCTACTTCTGATCACTTGAAGAAACTACTACATTAAGTACTAAGAAACACCATTCTGCATGTTTATTGTATTTGTCCACGTCTCACTGAACAAGTTGGGAGCCCTTTATCGCCGCAAACATTATTCCTTATTATTATTTTCCAGTGTTCTTTTATATTTCGACTTACTTTAGCCCCTATATTCAATTACTTAAGTGGTAGCGGAGAGAACGTGAAACGAACAGCTATCTTACTCCAACGTATGGTGGTCGGATAAGTTTCTCTCTCACTCTAACTAGTGGAGTCGCCATAATTACGTGAACATCTATTATTTTTCACAAGAGGGCCCTGTAATGGCTTGATAGAGATAATGCGCTTACGGTGTCGAATAAGAGCGTCTTCATACAACCGCCATCTTGTTTTCCGTTTAATCAATTTCAATGAGAAGGTGAATTATTTTATTATGTTAGTTTGTTCAATACAAAGTAAAATTAACTTGAGAAAGAGTTTTTGATGTTCGAATAATGACTTGGCATAAACGGTTTGCACTTTCGACGAACTGCAAATTCCTAATCAATGTAGTTCAGCCAATTCGCAGTGGCTTTAAGTCTACAGCTCTTCAAATAGAAGAGACGATGGTTGTGTGCCCACTGGTGGGGTTCGATACAGTTACGTGCCTTAGACGTGATTGTCCAATAATCTCTGAGGTACATATATGTATATTAACTTAATCTGTACTAGTCTATCATTAATATTATAAAGAGAAAAGATTTGTGTGTATGTATATATGTTTGTAATGAATAAACTCAAAAACTACTTGAGCGATTTTAAAAATTCTTTCACCTGTAGAAAGCTACATTATCGGCGAGTAACATAGGCAACTCACCCTCACCCCATCTCCCCCTTTATATTTTATAAAGTTACGAGGATGAAGTCGCGTGAATCAGCTAGTATTTAATAAAATAGGAATTATTCCCTAGAAAAAATAGCGACTCATCTAACCCGCTGAGGTTGCTAGTTAGCGTTCATCGCCTACAACCACAACTCGTAATTAATGACCTCGAAGCGGCTCGAATGGATCTTTTATTTTTACTATAGTGGTCAATGGTCGATGGTCGAATGGACGAAATTAGACTATGGCGCGAAAAAAATACCCAACTACTTCCATTTTTTTTTTTTTAATACATATAACACTATAAAACAGCAACTTTGATAACACTAGGTACAAACCTACTTAAAGATAGAGAGGATAGCTCTATACCTTTAAGTGTACCGTCTATTTGTTTGTCGTAATTTAACATAAAACATCTGAAAAACATGACGCCTTACATATTTTTTGGATGTAAATAAATTCGGCAATGTTAAGGAATTAAATTATTTTTGCAAAACTTATTGGAAAATTGCACTGATAAACTCATATTAAATTAGATTTTTTTTTGCAGCAGGCTGATGATCGATAAGGTTTACACCCATTTTTAAAAAGTGTCTCAATTAGATTCTGTAGTGCTAATGAACCACTAAAAAAAAATTTTTATTCAATCGATAAGTTTAATAAAAATGCATTTAAAATTTACATTTTCAAATTTCGCGCGTAATTTGACGAAAACACTGGAAACCATTTTGCTCTGTGGTCATGACGTCAGTTGGCTGTGTAAACAAATGCGCCGGTAATTGACATGACACTGACTGACACTTTTTTTGTTTACACAACCGTATGGCGTAAACATGGCGACTACTATTTCATTGTGTTTAAGAACAGACTAAAAATTCTGAAAACTTTGAATTTAATTTTAAAATTTATTTTGTTATTTTATGAACTAAAACTAACATTTTTCGACTGCTTTTTGCCTAAGCTATCTCAATAATATACTTTTAGATTTTTTTTCATATAGACTAAAATACCCTATGATAGGTGACTATCTATCGTCCCTTATAAACATAATAAGTGACGCAATTAGGCGGACACGATGAGAGTGCTCTTTTAATTTTTGGTGAATTTGGCTTTAAATTCTGTAGTAGGTTCTGTGAGACCCAACTTTAAGTCTACACTTTGTATATGGGGCCTATTTATGCACACTGGGTATAAATGGGTATTTTGGGTATAGTACTTGGTATGTATGGGCACAGTACCTATATTATTTTTTTCATAATGGGTATGTGTGTTTAGCTCTTGGTACGTATGTTTATGTGTGTATGAATGGATAATATGTGTGTATACCTGGCACTTGGTATGTATGTGCATGTTTGTATAGCTCTTGGTATGTATGTTTATGTGTGTATTGCACACTGGGTTGAATGGGTATGTGTGTAAAGCTCTTGGTATATACCTATATTTATGTATGTATTGCACAATGGGTATAAATGGGTATGCGTGCATACCTAGCACTTGGTATGTGTGTATAGCACTTGGTGTGTATGTGTATTTTAAGGTAAATAAATGAATGTTGTATCAAGTGCTTACGTAGTTTGCGTTCCGGTCACGTTCGCCCGTACAAAACTTCTATCGAACGCCGGATGATTTATTTTAATATATCGACAGCGAACAAATTTGCTTCGGATATCCGTTGCGGTGTTAAATCTTCTTATTTTTTAACTAGCGACCTGTTCCAGCTTCGCACGGTTACAACTTTATATACACGATACACCCGGCAAACCTTTTATTTGTGATAATATGTGGAAAGTCCTTGACTTGATAGAAGATAACAAAAACATCGTCAATTTGTAATGCGTTTATTGAAGAGAACGGACATGTTTTTTAGAATTACCTTGCGTGATGAGAGAAAATTCCTGAATACCTACATAATTATATTACCTACACCCTCACTTTTAATTAACGCTTAATAATTTTTATTTAATACTAGTTGAGCCCGTAATTTCGCAACCGTGGTATTCGGTATAGCGAGTAATTTTTTTGTTTATAAACCGATTGAAACAAACACTAAGTGTTACGGGAAGCTTGCTACAATACATCATTAAAAACCGTATTGAAATCGATTATGCCGTTTTTGAGATTAGCGTACACAATCGCACAGACAAACAGACAATTTTTTTTTACCTCATAACATAAGTAGGTACAACGTGTGGAAATTGTTTTTTGATTTGGAAAAAAAATTAATGTACAGACACGGCTTGTTTACGATTTTATTATATACAATACTAGCTGAACTCGGCCACGCTTCGCTGCGGCCCATACGGCTGTGGAGTGCGCGTGGGGCGCCCGGTACTGGACACTGCTTATATATAATACTATTGATCGTAGCGTAATATTATATAGCCTATAGCCTTCCTCGATAAATGGACTATTCAATACAAAAGGAATTTTTCAATTCGAACCAGTAGTTCCTGAGATTAGCGCGTTCAAACAAACAAACAAACTCTTCAGCTTTATATATTAGTATAAATATATGAAAACTGAATAATTACATAAATGAGTACCTATACCTACCTAATTATACAACCAAGACTTAATCTGATAAGTTTTCAAAACCGTAACGTTCTATTAGGTTTTTTGATGCGCTGGGGTCGCGAGAGGGAAGGCAGGTGCTGAGCTTCAGCTTCAGCAGTGGCCAAGGCATCGCTAAATTCGGTCGGTTTCAGTACTAATTATGGTGCTTTTACCCTGAGCCACTGCTGATTCTGCAATACCTAATTCTGATTCAATGCCACTCTGCAGCTCCACTCTCAATTCGGAACCCGTCACATCCTTACCAACCGACACAGAGTTTCTTAGCAACTATATGCAATATTATTAATATATGCACTATACAATATGCACAACATTTCTTAGAAACTATCCGCTAAAGCTAATGTTAAGTTTTGACCGAGAGAGCTTTATTAACAGCAAGTCGTTTTCGCCCCGCGTTTATCACACTAGAAGATAGGGGGTTCGAATCTGGCAGATCATTAGAGTGTAGCGTCATTTGTCACGTCACGTCCACGTCACGTCTCGTGTCGACTACTAACACCCTTTATTTTACTTAATAGTGATACCGATTTTCGTAATGACTCGTCTGTACATAGCCCAACGGTGTGACAAGAAAATGAATATCATCTAATTACGCAGTTTCACTGACATTTTTTTAAATGTATTTGTCAATCAATAAATACTCGTAAAAGGTTTATGCATAATAGCTATATTTAAGTAATTTTAACTGTTTCAAACCGATAATTTACGGATTTCTTTGACATAAAGCGTGGTAACTTGGCAAGGAAAAATAATATATTCATGAACTAGCTGAGCCCGCAACTTCGTACGCGTTTTCGGTATAGCGTGTAACTTTTTTTCTTTGTAAACTGATTGAAATGAAACAAACACTAAATGTTACGGGAAAATTGCTGTTACATCAGTGAAAACCGCATTCAAATCGGTTAACCGTTTCAGAGATTAGCGTGCACAAACGCACAGACAAACAGACAAAAATTCTAAAAGCTATTTTTTTGACCTCGGGAACATAAGTACAATGTGTACAAATTGTTTCTTTTTTTCTTTTTAATATATTTAATGTACAGACACGGCCCGTTTACGATTTTATTATTTATGTATAGATTATACACGTGAACCTTCGTGAAAAATTCTTCTTTCCGTCGTATCGATTCAAACATAAAGCGAATCCGTTTACAACTTTATTAGATTTGCGCACATGTACAGGCAGACAAAGAAAAAGGAAGGCTTCACTTTATACTATTATGTAGTGACATCCTTATAAAACACAATCTCACCTAACTATAGCTATGTCTATATTACTTACGTGGGAAATGTAGACGCAGTACTCATCAATAACTCATTAAGGCCAATCCGGCGCCCAACTTAATATTATTAATAATAGCTAAATAATAATTATTAATCGGACTCATGCTTCAGTTGGTGTCGTTAATGAAACACGGGTATTGATGCGCGACGCGAGGATTATCGGCTTTTGTGCGTTGACCGTTGGCACAAATTAAAAACGGAAGCGGTAGCGTGAGCGGGTGCATCAAACCTAACCTTTTTTAAGGTTATTCTTCTTACGGCGCGTTACAGTGAAAACATCAGATTGTATTATTTACGCGCCAATGTAAGACAAAATTTAGTTAGTTTAGAACTGATATTTTGCATTGTTAATATGTGTTATATTGTATATTTACAAGTCTTTATTTATATTATATTAGTGTGCATTTATTAAAATAATAGCAGCAGTAGATTTCCTGCAGATGATAATGATAAAACGTGAAATTTGGGACGATTAAAGTTTTTTTATAACCGACTTTTAAACTTTGTACAATAAATTGTATGAATTAATTTATCTGTCAATTAAAATTCAGTCATATTAGTTAAAATTATCAGTTAATTTAAGAAATAAATCTCTCGCACGTCAATATCTTAAACGCTAATTAACTTGTATCTCTCGCTTCAACTTGTATTTTGTACCATCATATATTATAGGTATATTAGATGTTTTGTAACGGTCTAGTCTTTATGATAATTAATTTATGAAATGTTTATATTTAAACCCTTTGCGTAATTGACGAAGAACTGTAATTAATTTCATTGCATAATGTGTTCGGTGAAATGTACTTTAAAATATTTTATTTTTAAATAAATTTTCATGTATGATAAAAAATGTAACTTATTTTTTATTTTATTTTATTTTTCAAACGTGAACAGTATGCTTAAATTATATACTACATCTTTAATAAATTATAACATAAATTATTATATGGTCCAATTAGAGGCCCCACACCATTCACAATAAATAACTAGATGCACACATAGTTCACTTGCCCTAATGGTGAGAAGAAGGTCTCCTGCAGGTCCTATAAAGACCTGTTGGTCCGATCCTTAATTATTACCAATCCGCAGTAGCTTAGCATGATTATCACTGCCCTATAGTAAGTAGTAACAAATTTATAAGTAATATTACATATTAATTTAAACTCTACTGCTGGACAAAGGCAATGTTTACGTTCTCCTAAACGTGAAAATATATTAATTAATTAATTTACAGTCCAACAGACTTTACAGTTTATATAACAGTTTGGTCTTACTTCAATTCTCTTAATTATACTAAATATTATATGTATTTAGTATAATTAAGATCCATCATACGATACACAATATACCTAAGTACATACAACACTATCTCTAAATTAACTCTATTAATTTAGAGACACAAGTATTCATCGCCTCATTACGAAATACTTCCTAAAGGATGTATAATCAATAGATGTGTATATGTGTGTGTATCTACTTAGTATAAATGTAGATATTTAACTTAATCACAGATTTACACGAAGAAAACTTAAATTAATCTCTCCGTCCGTGTTAAGGTACATATAAATGTTTTGTAACCCTATCTATATCTGCGTAAAAATGACAGCCTATGCAGTACCCACAAATTTATTTTTTATCTCTTTATTTGTTCGGACAGTCGTTTTGAAGAATTTGTGGCCGATAGGTAAATTGGAATTGGGTTTGATCGATGGCCGGACGACTAATGGGAGTCGCTGCTCGAAAACAAAAAAAGCAAGTGCGACCACTGTACACACGAACTTTAGTATTGTAACTGAATAAGTCAGATATACCCACACAAACGCCGAGTTGTCAGTGTCCGGCGAAAATATGGGGGATTATGTAAATCCATTTTGAGTATTTGTGTTTTTGCGGCTTGTGTCAGTTTAGGCACTGTATGTGAATTATACTGTGACGTATCTACTCGTCAAAAATATGCAAAAATATTCTATATGCATTGAGTTGTACGTTTATTTATGCAGTTCGTTTCGCGTATAGATTAATTGATTGGTATTCGTTCTTTTATTTCTAATGTGTCCTATCATTTAAAAAGTTTTTTTTTCTTTTTAATTTTGAACTTAACCATAAGAAATGTGTTAAGTAAGTACTCAAACAAAACAATCCTAATGGAATAAAATATTTTAATAGTACCCACTTTTTAAATACATTTTAAAGAAGTTATACCTTAGCTTTCATTCGTAATAGAGAAAACTTTTTAGGTATCTGTTTAATTTCATACTGATTTTTTCTAAATACATTATTTATATCTATATTTGCATAGCTACTTATGTAATGAAGTAGCTGTCTTATTCTGTATGTTTCTCCGCTAACTTTTTCTAAATTACTAAACAGTTTTTGATACGATTTTGGCTAATAGAAAGAGTGATAAACAAGACAGGTTTGTGTAAGTAAGAATTGCATACGTGCAAAGCCGGTGACGGATCGCTAGTAAATCTATACATATAATAAAATTGCAAGCAAGCCGTGTCTGTATATTAAATATTTAAAAAAAAAAACTATTTGTACACGTTGTAATGTTAGCGAAGTAAAAAAGAATTATTTGTTGGAATTTTTGTTTGTTTTCTGTGTGTTTGTGCACCGCTTATCTCAGAAACGGCTTAACCAATTTGAATGCAGTTTTCACTATTGTATTGTAGCAAGCTTTCCGTAACATTTAGTGTTTGTTTAATACGCGCTATACCAAGTACTACGCGTACAAAATTGCGGGCTTGGATAGTGGGTAAGCAAATACACTTTATATTTTATAAATATTTGAATAATATTTGTAAACTAAACTAATTATATTCTTTTTTAATAATTCTAAATCGAATTTTTTTTTAAATTCTATTTATATTTAATATATTGATTGAAGAAATTGTGTTTTTTTTTAATAGTTATAAAAGTTTTAACTGTTATAGATTTGTACAACCAGAAGAAACTCGATTAAGCATTTTGACTTGTCTAAACCGATTTTAATATCATTCCAGCGAAATCCTGAAGATGATAGCGAACAAGATGGACGCGGCGGGTTTTGACAGATTCATAAAATTGCAAGTGGTTAAGTTTATTTTATTAGTTTATTTTTATGTAATTTACTACGAATGGACTTATTTGTCTGAAAATAAAAAATGATTTATTCACTTATTTAGTCATTCTAATTGAATAAATTTTCCTTTAACTTGAGCTGAGTATCTATTTACTTTTTGGTAATATAAAATATAGGTACTTATTATTTCATTACCCCAATATCCCATTTGGGACATTATTTCTAGTCTATTAGGGGTGAAATCTATGCCGAACATATGAATAGCAAAGCAGGTAGGATAATAATTACCAATCTCCTCCAAAGAAGAGTAACTACGGCGCGTAGTGAACAAACAAACTTAACAACGTAATTAGTAGATAACACAAATTGCTGCACATTAACATTTTATATTCACTTTCAAGTAAAAAAGGGTTGTTGTTTTTATCGTCCCGACGGGAGGCGGCCAGTGGAGCGGCCAGGGGAGTGGGGACGAGACAACTCCAGATTATTATATCGCTTTAATATCTCCTCGTCTTCAGAAATTTGCAAATGAGTTTTTTTAATAAAGGCAAATTTTGAAGCGAAGGGGGAAAAGTGTAATTCTTTCGTGATTTACGGCCGGACATGGACACTTGAATAATAAAGTTATGTGTTTTTGTTTATCGGACTTAACCCTTCGCTTTGAGGACCTCACTGATTACTTTACCGATCTCATGATCATTTATATTACTTTGAATTTAATATTTACAACTTGCTATTTGGTGGTAAGGAGACATAAATATCAGTTCTTCTGTTCTTCTTAAGATGATCTACTTAACGGAGACGTTCCATTTTCAAAAACATTTTTATTAGATAAGTAATCACTTGTTGAAATTCTAAGCAAAACATAATTACTTTAAAAATAGTCGACATGTACGAATTCTATAAAGGCGGTATTTTTTCTTGTATATCTTTTAGCTCATACAATCGCTTTTCAAGCACCTTAGTATCGCTTTACAACCTCACAGTACCTCTGTTTTATCGCTACTGTATTACTGAAGCCTGTATAGTGGGCCTTTTTCGGTGGAATGGAAGCGATTGAGAAGTTATCTATCGCTACTGTAGCACTTATGAAGGCTAAATCAATAAAAATACCCTTTAATCGGCTATTGTAGCGCTTCTTATACTGCTTGTGTATTACTTGAGAAGGATTTTAAAACATTATATGGAATCAAAATTTATTTTAAATTCTGTTTTGTTTTTACAATTGTGACAATAAATTTGTATACAATGAACGATCATATAGAATGACCTACAATACACTAAACTATAGTTGTCTAGGAAAGCATGCATTGTGAAGGGGGTTGAAGAGACAAGGGACGAGGACAAGGCTACAGCATTCGTTAGTATATATAATACCTATACAGCAGTTATCTAGAAATAAATTTAAAGTTTAAATTAAGAAAACCAAATTCAAAAAGGGATATTATAAAATACTAGCGACCCGCCCCCGGCTTCACCCGGGATACAATTTTTATATATATATGAACATTTCCCGTTTATCCCTCTTTCCATTAGTGAAAACCGAATTAAAATCGGTCTACCCGTTCACGCTTGACGCCGTCACCAAGGGAAATAGGGATTCATTTTTATATGTAGATATTGGATTATATAAATGATAAACATCCATGGAGTTAAATTAGGTATAATATTACAATGTTATATAAATTGCTAAATTTAGTTAAAAATTATGTAATTGATAATTTATGAAAAGAGCAACTAGGGGGTTTCTTGTCGAGTTCTTCCTCTAGAAGCAGCAGGTGGTTTATAATTATACAAAATGAGAATGATTTGAGGAAAATAATTTTTATAAAAAAAAAAACTTGCATCAAATAAATGATTTATTATTATTATTATTCCTTCTTCGCATAGGTACCGAAAGTCAATATAACATCTGTTAATAGTTCGCGGTTGTCTTCTGTAAGAGTTTCTTTAGAGTCTGCATATTTATAAACAGGCTACACTGTATTTTTAAATGCAGAACACACTGTCGCCTGAAAATACAAAATAGGTTAACATTTTTTTAATCTCTTTTAGTTGATTGCTATGTTGGTTTTCTGTAAGCTTTTTCTGTAAGAAGCCTAATTATTAGTTTATACTATTCATAATTATATCATCTTGTACACACAGATTTCCTTACATTTTCAATGTATATATGAAATCCAAATGACCAAGATTCAAACTTTTTTTCATGGATGCTCTGCAGCAAAGGGGACGCTGCGGGGCAAACAGACTCCTACCGGCTAAAGCCTAACGATTTTTGTAACATGACATCAGCGACCATCGAGATTCAAACCTACTAATCGTACATCTTACTAACTGGGCTATCATCGATGTTGCAGGAACATTTCCTGAAACTTGTAGCTGAATTTGGAACATAGCTTTATTTAAAACATAAGCGTCCGGTAAGAAAGCCGGGGGCGAGGCGCTAGTTTATTTATATTCTTAGAATTTAAAAATATTGAAATTTTTATTACTTTTCTGTTTATTTCGAAAACCCCCATCCATATTTTCTACTAGTTAAGTAGCTACCGTACCGAGTGAAAGTGTGGAAATAAATATGTAGACAACCCATTAACGGATAAATTGGAATAGCTCTGAAAAGAGCTGTTCATCAGCACGGTTTTATATATTTATTTGACCACTATCGCTGGATTCACGACGAAGGATGCGAGCCAGCAGCAGCCGGCACAGCCACTGAATTTCGGCAATATTGAATGGCTTCTCGACGAATACTGTCTCCTCAGCGTCGGCGGTGCAAAAGGGCAAAAAAATACCTAAGCGGCCCATATTTATATATATATTATCGCGTTGCTTCGGAGTGTGCGCGTAGATACAAGTAAACATAATGCACAAACCGCGTTTTGCTGTCTTATGCAACAGGCATACCTATGTCGTCCGTCGCATACCTAAAATACCTATCGGTATGACAATGTAAATACTGTACATAAATAGGGTAATTTTGGAATTAAATACGCATTTCTGTGCATACTACCTACGGAGTATTATTTCACCTTCAATCCTAGTCTACGACACCATTTGCATCCGTCCTGGCGTTCACAGGAGATGGTTGGTGGCCATCTGCCATCATCACCAAGCAAACGGTCAGTTATCATTTAGTCGTTCGCACAAGTTAAACGTTTGTCACAGTGGTCCGTAACAAATGTGCTAGGATCGGGAGGCCGCTCGCAAAAAAGTTATAACTGCGAATGCAGCTAAAACGAGGCTGAAACTTTGCAAATTAAGAAAATGTAATTAGTGTCCCCCCTCAGTTCCCCGCGGGCCTCGTGAGCCCCCGCCGCGGACATAATTAAAGCGAATCTTGTTGTAATTTTGACATTTAATTTTTTTTCCCCGCCGTCACCTCTCCCTTATTAATTAATTTAGAAAATGTAGCTTTTAAAATTTAATCTGTGCTTTCCCGTTTTTTCTTGGTGACATTTTTTCTTCTTCTCCCTTTTAGTGAGTTAATGAAATGGCAGAGATTTTCTGATAGGAGCACCGGACGGCGGTATCTTTATTTCATTATTTCTTTCTTAGTGATTAATTAAAAATTTCCACAGTTTTATTATTACGAGATTTTGCAGGTGGAATCAAATCGGTACCTATGTTGCATATATTATGTGGGTAACATAATATATGCAACATAGTTAAAGCTATAGTTAAAACTAGAAATATTTTAACCGAAAAATTCTTTCAGTAAATTATAAATTCCATATATTTTGGTGTAACTTGCCTACCGTGAATGCTGGTTGTATAATCTTTCAAGCTATAAGTGGAACTTTTTTATTTGGTGTATGTTTCTATTCGAATTGTTACTATGAAATATTAATGCCTATAAATTTCCTTAAAATAAATAAATAAATAAACATAACATACTAACTTATATAGCGATATAAAGTTTTAAAGACAAAAATGACAAAATTCTGTGGCTGTAATTTGTGAAAATCACATCGATGTTCGTTAAAATTTAAAAAAGAACCTACCAGTCACGAATACCTAGTGTATCAAATTCAAACGTAAGTATTTTCATAAAACTTTTAAAAGAAATGTAAACTAAATATTGAGAAACATTTCTTTTAAAAGTTTTGTGAAATTTCAACCAAGTACCTAAGTACATAATATATGTAACTAAAAATCGTTCCGTTTTTTTTTATTTTTTTCATTAAATAAGATTTCTATTTATAAACCTCAAATTAACCTCGAATCGACTAAAAACTTTGCTCGAAGTTGTATTCACAAAACAGACCAAATTAGTTGAGAACAAACACAATAGGTCTAAATATAAATTCCTTTTATAAAACTTACTAAGTCTATTGCTTTTGTACATAAGCACAGTATAATAAAGAGTACTAGCGACATAAGACCAAGTCAACACGAAACGAGTTTTGGAATTACTCCATGGGTGAACCCATATAGTAAATAATACTCAATTAAATCACTTAGATAGAACTTGTTAAGATCTACTATTAAGTTTATAAGTTTATTTATTTCTATTAATATATAATAGAGATAAGTTATTATTGACCTACATACATATGTAAATACATACATTATAGTAGTAATACAATAGAATACACATTTATATTAATATTGCAATACATATTTATATAATAGGAAACCTTTTATATATATAAAATATAGTAAATACTAAATTATAGTATATAGTATTTACGGATTATAGTAGAATAAATATGTTTTTTTTTACAATTAAAAGGAAACATTGAGAATTTTTTGGCACATTGGCCTAGGTACTACAAAGTTCTAAGGTACAATTTAGATATTATTAATGAAACATGTTTTTCTGTTTGTAACGAACTTAACAAGTGGGTTCATGATTACTTATGAGGTTATCTGTGTTATCTTATTCAACTGTGTTAAGAAAGAAAAGATGTCCATTTCAACAGAGTTCAGAAAGAAAGTATGTCCATTTTAACTATGTTCGGAAAGAATTGACATCCATTTCAACAGTGTCCAGAAAGAAAGGTAACTGTTTTCAGAAAGAATCGACATCCATTTCAATAGTGTCCAGAAAGGAAGGATGTCCATTTTAACTGTTTTCAGAAAGAATTGACATTAATTCAGAAAGAAAAGATGTCCATTTCAACTGTGTTCAGAAAGAAAAATATCCGTTTCAATTATGATCAAATTGAGAGGAAAAAAAGATCAAAAATTTTAAAACACATTTCGAATAATCTAACACGCACAAAAGTCAACAGATAACTAACTGCGTGCACATTTATTGACATTATCTTAACAGCGGATTAAAGTGTGAAAATTTTAAGTAAGGGTGAGAAAGACGCGTGTCACGCGCCACCCCCGATCGTGTAATCTCGCCTTTATCAGGGCTGTAAGCTTCAACTTGAAAATATGTTTGCAGTCGTACTTTTTTAAATATTATTTTGTCATTCTTATGATAATTAGGTCCATTATGTTGTGTGGTGATTATACTTATAGTTGACCACCTATTAAAAATAGCATAAAATATATTAAATCTTACAAGAAACCAAAAGGTTTTTAATAAATACACAAAAAAAATTACTCAGTGATTTTATTTGATCAAGGAATATTTTGGTAGATATGTACTATGAATTATTATGGCAACACCGGCCTACGCACATAAAATGTAAAATAAAATAAATGTCTATGGGATTTCACATGCAACATTTATTGATTTTTTAACATTCTTATTAAAAAATATAAAATAACCTAATATAAATAACAGTTCTTTTTTTCAAACTTTTAATTAACAGAAAAAACAATCCAATATATATATATTTTCTATTGTTACTTGACCTTAAAATAAGTACAACCTGGAAAGTGTTTTCAATGAAAATTGCATACTGTGTAGGTACTGTGTGTAAAACAAGATTGATGCTATTATGATAACATTTAATTAACTACTTAATTAATCAATCAATTTAATTAAGTTAAGTGTGTAATATTTACACATAAATTTACCCTATCGTATTTCTTCGCAAGTATACTAAAAAGACGACACAAATTCATGTCTATTAAAATATTATTTGAGTAAGAAAACTGTTCTTAATTTGAATAGTTTCTTCTAGTTTGTTTCGTATTCTGAGAACAATGCCACAATATTCTGAGTGATTCTGAGGAGAGTTTTGTTTTGTACTATTTTGTTGTCTTGATGATATCATAGAACATTCGTGTTCTGAAGACAATTCCACAATGTTCTGAGGAGTGTTCAAACTAAAATTTATTTTAAAAATCTAAGCAACCGATAAAGTTAAGTATCAAAGATTATTGTAAACAAATGATAAAGTCATTATAAAATATATTAATATGAATATTGAATTATAAAGAATGTTCATAAAAAAAAATACTTGGAATGGTATCAGTACAATGCAATTTCTGGAAAATTGAATAACGAACTCGTTGGATGAGTGGTTAGGATGCTTGCCTTAATGCTCTGTTCTAGTTTTCCCGGGTTCGATTCCCGGTAGGGTCAACTTTGAAAAATGAACATTTAAAATTCGGCTCTGGTCTGGATCTGAAAGCTGTAGCAGGGCACACTGCGTTTCGCAGTCATTTGAGCAGCCCGTCTGGCGGCAGTAACCAACCCCTTACAGAAGACCCCCTACTATCAAGTAGACCGTCAGCCTCTCTGCCGATCTTATAAAAAAATTCTTTTCTTTTTTCAAAATTTTTATAAAGCTTTCAGAAAACATTATTGCCATATTTTTTTCCATTAAATCTTTTTATACACCCAGCTTTACGCAACCAGATTCTTACCTACCCAATTAGTTGAGCAGTTATTAGAGTTAAAATTATGTATTAAGTACCTACAGTGTGCAAGGCACCTAATACCCATAATTCTGGTGCGTAATGATGCGCACGATTTTATCAGTGGCGGGGCTTAGATGTCATTTAAATTTAAATTAAGGTATTACGTTGTTTACACCACAGACCCTGTCCCCTCTCCCCTCTCCATCACCGCCCCGCGCTCTGGCTCTGGTGGGGTTCGCCTTATCGCGATTTATTTTTACTAATGTGGGTGCATTTGGAATTGGTCTGGTTTATTGACGGGTTTGTTGTTTGTCCGATGTCTAGAGGTCAATATTTATAATTTATTATTATGCTAGCTGAACTCGGTCACGCTTCACTGCAGCGTGCGCGTGGGGCGCCCGTGTTCTTTGACAAAAACCGTGATAACATGGCAAATATGTATAAATAAGATATTCATGAATAATAAACATAAATCATCCTCAAAAATTCCTCTTTCCATTGACAAAATCGGGAACAAAATCGTTTCAAAAAATACCGAGAATAGTGCATACAGACAAACAGAGGAAACAAATGAGGACTTTATACTATGTATTGACTTAACTGTATCCCGCCATTTAATTAAAATTGAAAAAAGCATGCATAATCGGCTCTTTTCGGTAAAGCTCGTTTCTTTTCGAGGTCTTGGCCCACCGCCTAACTAAACGCGTCGCATATCATCGCCTGTATGCGCTATTATATAAAATTCGTTTTCGCTTCTCTCTTACCATTTTTCTCTTTGCGCGTCTTCTAAGGGTTCTAAGCATGACGCATATATAACCCTATAACCTTCCTTAAGAATTAGGCTATTTTTTAAATCCGTCTGGTAATTCCAGAGTTCAGCACATTCAAAGAAACAAACTCTTCAGCTACAAGTATATTATATAGATTTATAAGTACCGGCGCTGACTGACGGTATGCGGTCACGGCATGGCAAGGGATTTTTTCCTAAACTTTATTCCAATGATTTTAGCATGCCTTCAGCAATAAATGCTATTATGACTAAATCCCAATTAATAATTTTAACAAAATTATATATACTTAACGTTAACGGAAAAGTATGTAATCCGTCGTTGTATACAATTCCTAAAATAGATAGAAAATGTATGATATTTCCTAGGAATTCCTCGGAATTGTATATATTTCCTAGGAATTTCACAAATTTTCGGTAACATATAAACAACCGACTTCGGAGTAACACAATGCTAATCTAAATAGTTTTCGGCAGCTGCGTACTGTGGAATACCACGACCTGCCGAAGGATGCCGCGGTATACCGTGACGTGCCTGGACATGCCGCGGGAAGTCGAAGCGTGCCTACCGTGTGCCTTACTATCGGTCAGCACCGGCCCTAATTCGTCTATAAATAAAAAGCCATCTTATCATTGTATGAACAACATAGGGACGTTTTATATTTTTTTTATATAGCTCCTTCGTTTATTTAATTATTAAACTAAATTAATGTTTTCTGTAACAATCTCCACTATTTTTATTTATGAACTATAGAAAACTAGAGAAATTTTTCAATTTCAAATTAGTGCAAATATAAGGATTCGTATAACAAAGAGATTTAAGTGAAATACCAAAAAAAAAACCGTAAACAAATTCACATTCGGCAATATTATCTTGCAACTGAGCACATCCATTTATTATCCATTTTGTCGTGTGTATCTCGGGTCCATTAATAACGCAGACTTATCCCACTCTAATCTGCCGTTCATTCCCGCTTTCCGCGGCCGATTCTTTTTCGCGCCAAAAAACCGCCGCCATGTTGTTCCGCGCTGTCCGCACAGATTTATGTGTTCGCGGATTAAACGTTTCATAAATAATACTACGAGACATGTGCCCGCTAATACATTATAGACAGACTAGGCTTTTCAATATTTCATTCTTAGTCCAAATTGACTGAAGACTGTGACACATGTTTTCAACTTTTGCTGAAAAGTAATCAACGTTACCTCTAAAATGGACTAATGAAGAAACGATAAAGTTATTGAATCCTGTATTATATAATTATTAAAATGTCCTTTAGACTTTTTCTCCATTCTTCTCTCACTACACTTACACTACACTTTCACGGAAACATACACTCCGCTTACACTTGCATGTTCTCTCCAATTACATTTAAATAAACCCTCTGCCAACACTCGTATATAACTCCACTTTACTTGCATGTTCTCTCCACTTACATCACTTACATTTAAATATACACTCTGCCAACACTCGTATTTAACTCCACTTACACTTGCATGTTCTCTCCACTTACATCACTTACATTTAAAGATACACTCTGCCAACACTTGTATTTAACTCTACTTACACTTGCATGTTCTCTCCACTTACATCACTTACATTTAAAGATACACTCTGCCAACACTTGTATATAACTCCACTTACACTTGCATGTTCTCTCCACTTATATCACTTACATTTAAACACACACTCTAACCACTAACACTTAAACACTCTCTTTAGTTTTGTATTCTGAGAAATATTTACATTGAAATTAAATCTTTAATTATAGTAAATAATTATTATTTAACAGAAAAATGATAAACTACATATACGACATTTTTTTGTGGTACCTACTTGTTTTCGACATTGTGGTTTGATTTGGTATTTTATATAATACTATGAATATTTTTATATAATATATCAACGATGATCTTCCTGTTATTTTGCGGGAGATACGGCGTTTGTTTTTATGGGAACTTTTCAATTTGTTTCGCGGTGATACGCGGTTTATCTGCGATCAGCTCGTCCTTGGGGAGAGATCGAATCTAGGATCACTGCCGCTATTTGTCCACATATCGGGATCTTTATATTATTGATAGTTTAATCTATAATTGAAATGTATGTTCTTTTATCTGATAGCTTTTGAAAATATCTGTTATTATTTCTATACAACTACAGGATATTGATATTTATACCATAAACAAAAAGAGATTAGGAAAAGTGGTAGACTCAGAATGCTGATAGCAATAAATGCTTGATGAAAACCCTAGCTTTTCCAATGAATTTTTATATTAGGCTATTAACATAAGCCGTGACATAACATAAGACCGTGAAATAACAGCACTTGTGCTGTTGTGTTTCGGTGAGTGAGTAAGGGATGCCAAGGCCCATTTCCCTATCCACTCCTAATCCCTCATCCTTAATCCTACTGTAGTCGGTAGCGCACTTGCAGCAGCTTTGACGTTGCTTGTGTTATAGGCGACGGTAGCCACCTACCATCAAGTGGACCGTCAGCCTGTCCGCCGATCTTAACATTTAAAAAAAATGTTATACTGTTTTGCGTAAGTCAACAACGTAATTGATATTATTCTGTTTGTTTAGTAGGCAGACACGACATATTATAGCGACAATTTATGAAAGATAATAAATTAAAGATGATTGATTAAAGTTGAGCACTTGATTAAAGCTCCACTTACAATTATTTTACTTTAAGTCCTATCATCGATTAATTTTATTAATTGTCTTTGTTACAATAAATAATTTAGAATTACAAAAGTTGTTGTATCAATTAAATAAAACGACCAGTTCAAACTTAGAAGGAGTCGTAAAACTTGGTGCATTATACTGCTTTTGTACGTATTTGCGTACAAACCGTTTCTTTTAAAAACATACTGACCGCACATTTGCAAAATGTAGTACCACTAAGGATGCATATACACGAGCCAGAATTAATCTATATTATAATTATTTGCCATTTTACTATAACTTATATGTGAATTATTTCTTTGAAGAAGTTTCTAAGATCTTTTATGCAATATGTAGAATTTTTAAAATAAATTAGTGTTAGCCAGACACCAATTTGAAATTTATTAATCATCAGAGACCCTTTAAAGGTCAACTTCTGAGTGAAGTCTCATCTAATGACATGGTTAATCATAATTTTAATTTCACTTAAGCTTTATGATTTGTATTATTAAAACCTAGGTATTATACATACCTACCTACGACTAGGAGCGACAAGTCAGCATAAGCTCAGACTAAAATCAAATTCAAATAGTTAGACTATATGGAGCAATATTTTTTTTATGATAAATAGTGACATAGGTTGAGGATTTACTTAGATCTATCTTAGTATCTATAAATGGCTACAGTCGTCTAATAAACACAAGCAACAGCGGGGAAGGACGTCGGATGCAAATGAGATGTTGACGCTGATAAAATGAAAGGAAATAATAAGGAATATAAGACAGGGAAAACTAAAATAAACTTTGACACACATCTCACACACCGTAACAAAACATAAGTTCTCGGTAGAATTATGCAAGAGGGTTTTTACTGCTGCCAGATGGGCTGCCCAGTTGATGACCAAATAAAGCATTACCTATGTATATTACAATTTCGAAATTCCTGGAAAAAATTGAAATATATACTCACAATATCGGTTGGTTAATTTGGACGTCAGAATACTTTGATGATAAGTGGATACCGTCGCCTAAGCACGCAAACTCTACCGGGGGAATTCAGGTGTACTGTTGATTCTAAATATGAAGATATTAAAACTAAATAAAACTATAAATTTTGGATTAATTGTTAGAAAACTTACATTACTTTATTAGAAGATAGATATTTGGTATCTGGTATCAAACAATAGTTCTCTGGGACTATTTTTAAAATTTCGTTACAAGATTTGATCCAAAAAGAAATTATTTATCCGAGGAACAAAATCGAAAGAATTGGGCTCATCAATGTAACTCACAGGGTAAGAAGATGAAAGAGCTGTGGGCATAGATTACAGGACGATAGCAAATTAAACAGATAAATTATTTAGCTTGCTGATCTCAAAAGGGTTTAGGAGCACTGCAAGATAGATATTGGCGTCTTTCATTAAGAGAGGGTAAGAAATTTGTCTTAAAGGACCACTATTTCCGATGTGAGTAAGGCTTAATGTAACTTAGTACAATGTAAAGGCCAACCGACAAGTTTTGGAATAATATTGTTTTATACGACACTTTACTCTCTTCCCGTTCGCGAGAAGAAAAACTAGATATTATGTAGGTATAATACCTACTTATAAGAGTTACGAGATTTTTATGAATATATAATTAAATATTATGAAATAAATAAATTAAATATTATATTATAACTAAATATAATATTTTATGAATATATAATTAATTATTATTTATAATTATAGTTAGTATCTACTAACTATAATTATAAATAACATATAAAAAAGAAACCTTAATATTATAGAATCATTTGTAAACAACAAAAAACTTTATGTCTTATTTGATTTTAACTTTATTCATGTTTTCATATTCAGTTTAACTTATTTAGTTTTTTTAATCTTATGTTTAATATATTGATAGCTATTTGTATTTGATAATGAACATATACTCGTATCGTATATATGTCGTATGTCTATAGTTACATATATTTTTCATTGTTTTTATGGCTGGAATAGGAGGGGATTTATTTTCATTTATTTTCCATTTAGAGAGGCCTAACTGGTCAGGAGTTAGGATGGCCAAACTCTGGGCCATCCTAACTCATGACCAGTTCGACAGTCATCAAAGATGGCAAGAGACTGAGGGTCATTATTTAAATACTAGAAGCAATACGAGGTATCCAAACCCTGAGAGAGTAAGTGTGAACTGAGTATAATTTAAAATTGTATAGGTATACTAAATTTATAAATAAATATATTCAATAGATTTTTTTTAATAATGGACGGCAGGTAAGCTCACAACTTACAATCCACTTGATGGTAGGTGGCTACCGTCACCTAAGCACACAAACTACACCGGAGAGAATTCGGATAAATCTATAAATTATAACAGATATTTTGCTAACTTAAATTGTCGCTAAAGAATAGAGTGTGACCTAACTGATAATCAATAAAAGATAATAAAACAGAGTAAGGCAAAAACAATCACAAGAGAGAATATATTATACAGAAATGAGCAGACCAATATATATTCATGAATATATTCTGTGAATCGAGAGGAATCGAGGCGCAATATCAATATGAGGGGACATCAAATTTCATCTTCAATGCGTTTGTAGTTGACGGAGCTTGAATTGTTGGAAGATTTTCTACTAATCAACCAATTCATTTATATTTGATTAATTATTATTGCCTTGTTTCAAAAACAACATTTCAATAATCTGTACTAAAAATCACTAATAGTGGCCAGCCACATTGAATTTCGCAGTTCTATTGGGCAGCACTTCTGATGGCAATAACGACCGTCTTACAGCAGACCACCGTGAAATAACGGCATTAGTGAAATATGATGATGAGTCCGTTGGATGAGTGGTTAGGGTGCTCGCCTTAACGCTCTGTTCTAGGCTTCCCGGGTTCAATTCCCGGCAGGGTCAACTTTGAAAAAATTAAGTTTTCAAATTTAGCTCTGGTCTGGATCTGAAAAGTAGTGGCAAGGCACACTGCGTTTCGCAGTCATTTGGGCAGCCAGTCTGGCGGCAGTACCGCCCCGCCTTACAGAAGACCACCGTAAAATGGCAGCACGTGTGTTGTTGTTTCGGTGAGTGAGTAAGGGATGCCAGAGCCTATTGTCCTATCCAATCCCTTATCCATAATCCCACTGTAGTCGGCAGCGCACTTGCAGCAGCTGTGGCGTTGCTTGTATTATAGGCGACGGTAGCCACCTACCATCAAGTAGACAGAGTCTGTCTGCCGATCTTTATATTTTTAAAACAAGTATTTTGGCTCACATGATCTCTTGATTAAAATCGTATGAATAAAACATTTTTTTTAAAATGTTTGGTTAATGGCTGCTAGACATTTGCCTCTCCAATAATTTTCTAGGAAACCGTCTAATATAACAACATGAATTTGCTTACATGTTATTTGCGATTATATTTGTACCTGAACTAATCAGTTTGAATTTCCGAAACGAGTTCAATGCAGAGAGGCTCTTTTTGATCTGTCTTGTGGTGTTTCTTTTTGTACCGTTAATAATAATATAATTTATTTGATCTGCTTCCATTGCGTCCCACACAAAATTCTCGAAAAAAAGTGTCAAGCAAATCACGATACCGAGAATTTAGAGTGTTTAGTTAAACAAATGTGATTAAAAGCTTCAATTATTTGTAGGAAGAAAGATAAGTGTTCAACTTTAATTTAAATGTTAAGATGATACTTAGATAAGTCACCCGTTTGATGTTTCCTTTCTTTTGATGAGGTCTCAGTAGAGACAATACTTATTAAGTAGTTTAAAAAAATATCGTTATTAATAAACCTCATAGAAAGAAAATTATAGCCAAATGGCGCATTTGCTTTTCAGTTTTAACCCTGATCGATTACCTACTTATGGGTAGGGTGCTATTTGTTTAATGAAAAATATACTCAAACCTAGGTATTTTCTTTAGAAATATGATTAACTACTCACAATTGCATAAAATATTTTGTATTTAATTAAAAAAAGTCTCGAATATTGGAGTATTCTGAGGATTATTTAGTTGAGAATTCTCGGAATCAAGGAAAGAAAAGTCGAGAAATCAGAAGCCCTAGATGTGATCTAATAGGTCCTGTATTAGCGCTGAGTCCTTTACACTTTCCTGTTCAGTATACACTTCAATTTTATTCATCATTTTAAGATTTAATTATAATTTTAATTGTGCTTTTTTTTCCTTGAGTTGTCTTCTATTTCTTTTTTGTGTAAATTTCATGCTGTGTTTGATATAGGTATAGATTGATATCAATTAACTTGCCTCAATTTATCTATTTATAATAATTTGTCTATTACAAATGAAACTAGTAGTATGCATAGTAGTGGCAGGGCACACTGCGTTTTCGCAGTAATTTGGGCAGCCCTTCTGGCGGCAGTAACCACCCCCTTAAAGAAGACCGCCGTGAAATAACAGCACTTGTGCTGTTGTGTTTCGGTGAGTGAGTAAGGGATGCCAGAGCCCATTTCCCTATCCACTCCTAATCCCTCATCTTTAACCCTACTGTAGTCGGCAGCATACTTGCAGCAGCTTTGGCGTTGCTTGTGTTATAAGTGACGGTAGCCACCTACCATCAAGTGAACCGTCAGCCTGTCTGCCGATCTTATCATAAAAAAAAAACTTTACAAAAGCTACTAAACTTTGCTTCATTTTAAACTTCGAATCAAACTTGTATCTGAAATTCAGCAACGCGTGCGCTCAATAGCGGACAATCCCTCACTCAACAAAATAAGCAATAACGATACACGGAATAAGCAATAACGAAACAATAGCATGTTAAACTACTATCCGACAACATCGACTCGTTACATGTTCCGTCGATAACATAACGATAATGCCGCGATACGTATGCGGCCCGCGGGTTCCTTTATTATTATTTCCACATATTGACTTTGCGTTGTCTATCCTTCGCCGCCTCCCTCCCAACCCTCCCAACTCCTCTCACTCTTGAGGGGAAGATGTAGTCACAAAGACACATGTAGTAGCTGGATCGATAGCTCCTAATGCGTTTAATATTGCCTAACACGTGCACTGCATATCACTAAAAATTACTTTGAAAATGTACGAATTAGATTAGCTGGGAAAAGTTTAACGCATTGCTTGTTCTAGTGGTGATAGGACTCTAAAAGAGGTTAGGTTAGGATAGCGGAGTAGAATGGTCAAGCCTTATACTTAGTAAAAGCATTTTTACTATGACGGTCACTTGACGATCAGTGGTTACCATCACATATATAAACGTAAACTATTCTAAGCAGGCTTCGGATAATATTTCATATTCCGATATAATTCATGACTAGCTGAGGCCGCAACTTCGTACTCGTGGTATTCGGTATAGCGCGAAACAAACATTAAATGTTACGGAAAGCTTGCTATAATACATCAGTGGAAACCGAATTCAAATCGGTTAAGCCGTTTCTGAGATTAGCGTGCACAAACGCACAGAAAAACAGACAAACCGACAAACGACAAAAATTCTAAAAACTAGTTTTTGACATCGGTAACATGCTTATGTAAAACGTGTAAAATTGATTTTTTGAAGCAATGTACAGACACGGCTCCTTTACGATTTTATTAATGTATGTATAGATTAGCTGAACCCGCAACTTCCTACGCGTGGTGTTCGGTATAGCGGATAGCGCGTAACTTTTTTGTTTGTAAACCGATTGGAATAAAAAAAGCACTGAATGTTACAGGAAGCTGGCTACAATACATCAATGAAAACTGCATTCAAATTATTTACTATTACTTTATGGAAGTATGGAAATAAACAAATATTTTTACTGCAAAAAAAATTGAATTATTATTGTGTATCATATGAGACGCAGTGTCGGCAGCCGGTAGCGTCCGAGGGAGATAATACAATATATCGTGTCGCGTCGCCGCTAACACGGAGAGAAGAAATTGTCTTCTACGAACACTGAAGGCGTGGAGTAGCAGTGACGCTTACTAATTATATAATAAAATTAATTTCGATAAATATCGGGTTGCTATTGCAATAAGAAAGTCAAATGTCTATAAATTCTATAAGATTAAATCGAACACTATCAAAGCTTTTTCATAACTTAGAGTTTGGTACAGGCCAAACCTAACTCAAAATCAGAGATGAGAATTCTAGTTGAAACCCTAGGGAGACAAATATAATTTTCACTAACTATTAACCTAACGAGTCACTCATAATCAATTAAGGACTCGTAATTCTGTTTGTATGTAAACAATCAAGTACTGGTTTTTTTTTTTAAATAATTTTTTTTTTTCAGACAATATGATGCTAAAACATTATAAAATAATATTGTAAGAAAAATGACAATACCTAAATTTTCTTATTGTAAACGTCACATTATTTATTATTACGACAAATGTATTTTATTTTGACGTACAAATGATGAAAAGCAAGTGGACCGTCAGTCTGTCTGTCGACATTAACTTAAAAAAGCAAAAAATCAAAATCAGGTGTTGGTAAATTACTTGTAATCAATCACTTATATTACAATTTATTGTAAATTTAAATTGCAAATCATAATTTCAACTTACGAGTAATTATCATAAAAGTTCATTATATCTTACCTACCTTAGGAAAGTAATATAAATATTGAAAATTAATTACTCGTATTATCAAATAAAACACTCTCATAACTTAAAAACTTAAGAGTCGCTGTAAGGGTTTATTAAAGAATTTTTTCTTAAGGTGGCGCTGTACGGGAACTCAATAATGGCATTTGAGAGAATTTGTTGTCTCAACTTACTATAATGCGAATAACCGAAGACAGAATGCGACCCAACACATTCGCGCCATTTATTGAACTTGCGAAACAAATAAAACATACTCCAGCAATTCCAATATTTTAGAATAACCTTTATAGATTCTAACTATTGACATCCCAATTTAAATTTTTTGGATTTTATTCAGTAATTACAAGAACTCAAACCGCAAAAATGTCACAAATTCTGCACATTTTAGAAATTAATTATACTAGATATAAAATTAATTTCAGTTTTTTGTTGCGATGCAAACCTTCATATTATGTCCCAGAAATGTCATATTTTTTTATGTATTCCTACAACCATGGAATTAATGAGTAATCATGGAATTACGTAGTATTGAATAAGTAAGCTGTTCGAGTTGGAAAGTGCTCTCTTAAAGCGAGTCTTTCAGTTAAATATCTTTTTTATTCATGATATTGTAAGATGATAGAATAATTGATTAATTTTTCCACATGTGTTTTTTTTTTAATTTAAAATACAAATAAAAGCTATTCTACATTTGTCTATGTTCCAAAGTGTAACGCGGTTCACGTTCGCGTCTTCGACTCCTATGAATAATGTGCTATCGATTGTGTTCCCGTGTTACGCGGCAGTTACTTGCTTCTTCTTATTCCTTACAGCTATTAATGCAACATACCTATGTGTTTTCGGTTACAAGTAAACGGTTGACGAGCCCGTTGGATGAGTGTTAAGACTTGCCTTACCGCTCTGTTCTAGGGGTCCCGGGTTCGATTCCCGGCAGGGTCAACTTTGAAAAATCAACTTTTCAAATTTGGCTCTGGATTGGATTTAGAAAGTAGTGGTAGGGCACACTGCGTTTGCAGTCATTTGGGCAACCCGTCTAGCGGCAGTAACTACAGAAGACCACCGTGAAATAACAGCACGTGTGCTGTTGTGTTTCGATGAGTGAGTAAGAGATGCCAGAGCCCATTTCCCTATCTCCTCTCAATCCCTTATTCTTGGTCCTACTCTAGTCGACAGTGCACTTGCAGCAGCTTTGGGGTTGCTTGTGTTATAGGCGATGGTAGCCACCTACCATCAAGTGGACCGTCAGCCTGTCTGCCGATCTTAACATAAAAAAAAACGTTACATAATTATTAATTATTGAGTTTAGAAATTAAGATTGCCTTAGTCAAAAATCAATTAAACCGATTTCTCTCTAAGCAGCGTGTCTAAACTGTGAAATTAACTCACCAACAAATAATAGAATGTTGCACTTTTATCTAAATAACATCTGAGATTTAGTATATCACTCTATCGAAGGCATAACACGGGTAATGTGTCCGTCTTGACAAATGAAAGCATCGCCCGCCGCTGTCTCATCTGAGAAATTAAATACAACTGGCGATAATTATCTTCATACCAACTGTCACTGGAGACAAACCGAATTAACTTCTACAACGGCTAATTAAGAGTTTAAAATGTTTAATCGTTGAAAATTTGCGTTACGACCTTCTTGAACTCGAGTTCGATCTCGACTGACAAATCTGAGTTTGAGGATTAATTTTGAATAATCTTAACCGCTAGGTAGTGTTTAATTAAAATTGGATTCTATAACGAGATAAATAAAAGTCCAATTACAATGGATATATGGGTGTATATAGATGTGATGGAGTGTGTGCTCGGGGTCGATCGTCGATTGTGATGTCAAAATTGTAATTATTGCGTGTGACAGGCGGACAGGCATTCCGTTCGGTAGCGACTGACGATTAAATTAATGTCATTAGCTGGTACACTATAATGACTTTTAAAAGTCGGCTCAGATGAGCAAAACACGCGTGAGAGAGTTATTAAAGCGATTAGCTTAAGATTTAGTGACGCTATTTGTCGTGGCGGGATAACTTTTTTTAAATATAATAAAAAAAGGTCGCAGACAGGCTAACAGTCTACTTGATGCTCTTAGCTGGCTGGTTTTCCCCGAGAACACAAGACGACTCGAAGTAGATGTTGGTGATTTAGATTATTCATTTTTATTTGTTGACTTGTGTGACAACTCATCGCCGCTCAACGAGCTATGGAGAGAGTGTCCTCGGGGTTACGCTGTGAGATCTAGTTCTGTGAGATCTGTGACTCTAAGTTGAAGTGGCAATGGGCGAGACACATAATATCACACAAAGATGGACTGACGAGGACGACTCTGAATTCTGGTTGCTTCTGATCGGTCTTAATGGGGGAGACATAATATGTCCAAGGACGTCATACGTTGGACAAGATGAAGATTTCACAGTAGTCTTCTGTAAGGGTGTGATTACTGTAATTAGACTGAATGCCTAATAGTTACCAACACTATATACCATTTTTTTATTATCTGTTCTTAAGACCAGGTCTAAGATCAGATCGAATACAATTTTTAGCGAAATGAGCGCAACCCCTATAAATTAGTGCAATACACAACTTTTTGTAGCTTCTCGGAGATAACCGAACAAATTTAAAATTGGAAGTTCTCTTAAATATTGTGTAAAATAAATAGATAAGAAATAAAAGTAGTAGATTAAAACTTAAGTTAATTAATAAGCTTAAAAACAAATGTAGCATTCGCTAAAAAAAATTATTACTGTGACTGAAAGTTTTTTTTGGGCAGTAATTTATTATTTTTATTCTCAAAAAATAGAATTATTTTTATAAATCTGCCTAATTCAAACTTTTTAAATATAGTCTTTTTAAATATAACAAATTTTATGTAAGTTTATTTTTTTTATCTATTTATCTAAGTTTTTAACGAGCCAGTTACATGAGTGGTTAGAGTGCTTGCCTTAACGCTTTGTTCTAGAGTTTACAGGTTCGATTGCCGACAGGGTCAACTTTGGAAATGACTTTAAAAATTGGCTCTGGTCTATATCTGGAAAGTAGTGGCAGGGAACACTGCGTTTCGCAGTCATTTAGGTAGCCCGTCTGGCGGTAGTAACCACCATCTTACAGAATACCACCGTGAAACAATAGCACGTGTGCTGTTGTTGAGTGCATTTTGGCAGCCTTTCTGGCGGTAGTAACCACCACCTTACATAATACCACCGTGAAACAATAGCACGTGTGCGGTTAGTGAGTACCAGAGCCCATTTTCCTATCCAAACCCTAGCTTTAATCCAACTGTAGTCAGTAGCGCACTTGCAATAACTGTGGTGTTGCTTGTGTTATAGGCGACGGTAGCCACCTACCATCAAGTGGACCGTCAGCCCGTCTGCCGACCTTGACATTAAAAAAACTCTAAGAAGCCAAATTAGGCTACGTAAATAACGTTTTTCTGCTAAATCCAAGACAACTTAGTGTAACTGAGCCATTTATTAATTAGTTCAATTTAAATATTACTTATAGATAGGCTTTAAATATTAGCTACCTAAAAACAATATATTTGTTTGATAAAATTATAAAGATAATTAATATCACCGTCAATTAACATTGATACCGATGTTTAATTAATAAATTGGGCAAGTAAAAGGCTTGTGATTATGTAAGAGGGCACAGGCGGATAATGGCGGCGCGGTTTCGTTATTGAAACATTAATTATAATATTAATTATTAGCTAACTCGTGTCCCCGGTCCTTGAGGGAACGTGCCCTTTGATAGAGACTGCAAAAAAAAATGTTTTTAAAATATCCAGCAATATTCCCTATAAGTATGCGTCTAATTCAAAAAAAGGTTTAAATTTTTTTTTTTTCAACATTTTTGTTTTATTATGTCTGTGTAAATATTTTTTAATGATATTTCTTTTTCGTTATAAGAAAATAATTATCAAAAAGTTCAAAAAATCCTTGAAACGGTCAGTTCGTTTAACTAATACAGTTAATATCGGCGTGAAAACAAATTCATTTGGGTTCTACCGCAAACAAGGCCGTCTTTAACCTATTGGTTATACTGGGCGCTTTACTCATAGAATAATGAGACTCCTAAGACTATGTATGACAAAGGATTATTTTATTAAAATAGGTAAAATTAATATAAAATTCAAATTTTACATTTATTCAAGTGTTATTTTTTATTAATTATATATATTTACATTAAATGAATAGGTATAATAATTACATAATCCAGAATAGTAACTCTCAGCATTCGCTATTTGCAGGTTAGTGCTTAAAGATCTATATTGATTGAAGAGGTGGCCTTCAAGCTTTAAGAAGCGCAATCACATCACTTCTTCTTTGAGTACATCACATCAGCATCAGCGACAAACTGGTCAAGTTTATTCTTCCAATTTGAAAAAGGAGCGATCCTCAAATAGGTGAGAAACTGGGCACTCTGGTCACTTGCCCAGAGTGCTCAGTGGAAAAGAGGGGGCTGACCGCACACCATCATACGGGCTTCGAGATCACCGGCGCGCGTTAGTAGAGTGCGTTTCTTCTTGCAGCGTCTTTTGTAGGCTAATATAACATGGTATTTTAGCTTTTGTATAGGAGTGATGAATTTATTACGCAGTACCTAATTATTCTAATCTGTGACCATGTGCCTATAACAATGACTAGATATTAAACCTTTAGCTGACGCTTACGTACACTTTCGATTGTTGTTCAATAATTTTAGGCGTACAGGGTGTTTTTATTTTTAATTTTAATGATAATAAATTATTATTATTTCATATCCGTATTGAGGTATTTACAATAATAATTATTTAATGCTGTTTATGTATTGTTGCTAAAAAGTATAATTTATTTGCAGTTAATTGTATATGATATGTTTTAAGCTTGTTTTTATTTTTATTGATGGGTTTGCTCTTGGCTATGATCTAGCCGTGTAGGAAAGAGGCGGACGGTGGAGTGAATTTACCCAGAAGATGCCTAATCACTCGAACCTTGAAAAGAGTTTTTGGGTTTTATAAGCTCGGAAATACAGACGCCGGTAATGTATCACATAAGCCAGACGTTTTTTCGAAGACAAAGCTTATATTATAATCAGTTATCGATGTAAAATTGGTTTTTTCTTCGTTGAGTAAAATTTTACAAAATGCTATAGGTAACAGTATTATTTATACTTCTCTGTTTTTAATTAATTTGTATTTTAATGTAGAAAAAACACTGTATTATTTCCTGATATAACTTAAAAAATAATTCACACAAGCTATGACTACGACAAAAGCTATTTTTCATTTGTTTTTCTTTCTGTCAGAGAGAATTTAATGAAGAAATTCGATACATTTTAAAATTTCACTACAAAAAAAAGGAAAAATGCAACGCAAGTCGCGATTTGGACGTTTATGGACCTAATGCAGTGTCAGTAAGAGTAGCACAAAGTTGATTTAAGCCATAGAAAAATAACTAAAGGTTTAAGCGTTTTCAATCCGGGAATTTCGATGTCAAAAATGCACCTCGCTCTGGTCGCCCTGTTACGGATAAAATGGACGCCATTTTTGAAAAAGTGGAGCAAGATCGGCATAGCTGAAGAACTGGGAATTGATCACAAAACAGGTTTGACCTATTTGAAAAAGCTACACAAAAAAGCTCGATATTTGGGTGCAACACGAGCTCACTGAAAAAAACCTTATGAATCTTGTATTCATTTGCGATTCTTTATTGAAACGTAATGAAACCGAACCGTTTTTTGAGAGATTGTTAACTGGTGATGAAAAGTGGATCACGTACGATAAGAGCGTGAGAAAAAGGTCGCGTTCAAAGGTCGGTCAGGCTTCGCAGATTGTGCCGAAACCCGGGTTAACTCGCAATATGGTGATGCTGTGTGTATGTGGGATTGGAAGGGCATTGTTCATTATAAGCTTTTACCGCCGGGCGGAACAATCGATTCGGATCCCTACTCCAACAACTTATAAAATTAAAGCAAGAAGTTGAGAGAAAGCGGCCGGAATTGATCAATACAGAAGGTGTAGTCTTTCATCACGATAACGCTAGACCACACACATCTTTAGCCACTCAGCAAAAATTAAGAGTTTGTCTGGGGGGTGTTAATGCATCCCCCGTATACCCCTAAACTTGGACCTTCAGATTTCCACCTTTTTCGGTTTCTTCAGAATTCTTTAGGCAGTGTCAAGTTAAGTTTTGGCCATCAATAAAGGATTGCCAAAACTACTTGTCGCGTTTTTTTGATCAGAAGTCCCAAAATTTCTACAGCAACGGAGTCATGTCACTACCTGCAAGAAGTTATCGAACAAAATGGTACATATTATACCTATTCATTTTCAAATGACTTATATGATTATAAATATAAATTATAAAGCGATATTAAATTAAAAAATGGAATGTATGAATTTTGCATGAACGGCAAATTGCTCTGCGGACGGTACTTTAAACTCGCACATAAGCTCGAAGACGCGAGCGACATCTGTCGACGTAATTGAGGGATTAGGCAGATAATTGAAACGGCCAGAGGGAGACGGCAACGCGCGATTCCGTCCATTGAAAAGAGATAGAGGAAGTGAGTGAACACCGCCGTTCGACGGAACGGTTAACAGCGTGTCTTCTTGTATATTGTATTATCTTACGTTTTATGCCCTATTAATCTTGCTCTGCTTCGAGTTGCGATAGATTTGCGACTTGGAATCTTGACGTGAGGAATTAAAGTTCACTTCGGCTTGTTGGATTTGTGTGTGTATAGGGTGTTCGGTTGTTTTCAGTGTAATAAATAATTGTTTGCGCACGTAAAATTGGAGCATTGTTGTCGTTGAGTGAGTTCGCGTATTGTTTTATTTGAAGACGTGTCGCCTTCGTCGGGAAGGTAATCTTGTATAACGAGTTCGTCCCTACAATAAACGGGTGTCATCATTGACAAATTATGGTTTTATGTTATTCCAAATATCTATTTGCTTTGTTGACTGTACATACATTAAATTCTTTCCTTTTTCTTCCAATTATTGACTAAACTTATAATGATATCTGAACGATTTTAAGTGTAGTTTATTCATGCTTCGTATAGTCTGAGAATGTTTAAACTTGCGACTACAAAAGAACAATGAGTAGGTACTTTTATTGATTTAAACATAATTATAAACTGCTTTAAGGTTCATTTTAGAATTTCGAGATGTTTTAGACACAGACAAGTAGGTCTGTGTCTAAAACCCATAAGTCCTTCCTTCCATCTGTATTTTCGCATGGTCATTTTTTTTTTTTTGAAACGGGTTATTTAAAAAAAGGTTCAAGTTTAAAACATTATAATCTAAGTGACTGAATAAGCATTTTTATTGGCTTAAACGTAATTATTAATTGCATTAAGGTACATTTTAGAATTCCAAGATGATTTAGACTCGGACAAGTAGGTACTTATCATTAAAAAAAAAAAAAAAAGGTAATTTTCACAAAATGCCATAAGAATTAATTTGCCAGTGCTTCCATCTGTATTATCGCCGTTTTCGAGAAAATTTTCAATAAAAGTCAAATTCTTCTTGTGTTCTAACTTTTTTTGTGGAGTTTCTATTACTTTAACGAAAATTCTAATTAATACAATTGGTTCTTCACATGTTTAAGTATAATATATATTTTTTTCAAAGCAATTGTCTTGTCTACTTCTTGTAACATCTTCCTTAAACAAAGGATATTTTTAGTATTTAGCGTTTGTCTCCCCCTTAAGTTTAAGAATCCATTCGTTAAAACCTATTGTTAACTTCCCTTCAATTTAGAATAATTAAATTTAGCAAAACACAGCAGGTACCACAGTACCTACAAGTATTTACCTATCTAATGAAAATATATACCTACCTTAGCTAGTAGTAGTTAAATTAAATAAAATACTTATAAGAGTTTTTTTAATGTGAAGGTGGTATTATTTATTGATTTATATCTATTTAAATTTATTTTTAGGGCAGTGTGTAGTAAAACTTATCAATCATATGTGATGAACCACTGCCAAAAATGTTTAAAATAAAAATTAAATTAAATTAAATTGAGTTAAAATTACAAAAAAAATCCTGTTTTTTTAATTACCTTTATGATGATAGATTTATTTATTCGTCTACTAACTGTGCCCACGACTTCGTACTCTGAACGTTGAAAATGAAAATATATGAGTAATGTCCGATATCTTTATCGCTGTGACGACGGTAGCGTCGGTTTTTTATATTTTTAGACGATCCCTCGGGAACGTATCATTTTTTCAGGATAGAAGTATCGTTATATATTATTATATTATTATATTAAACTATCTGCTTCAGCTGTTTTTGCGTTATTAGAATTCTCCGATTGTCTGTTATCGTAGCGTGGTATTCAGTATAACGCGTATCTTTTTTGTTTGTAAACCGATTGAAATGAAAATGTTACGGGAGGCTTGCTACTATATACATAAGTGAAGACGCATTCAAATCGGTTAAGCAGTTTCTGAGATTAGCGAGCACAGACAAACAGACAAAAATTCTAGTAAGTACAACGTGTACAAAATGTTTATTTTTTATTTTTTATTTAATGTACAGACACGGCTCCTTTACGATTTTATTACATGTATAGATAATAATTAATTTTTGTACATCGGAACCCTAAAGTCACACTTGTAATAAAATTATTCTATTTTTTTTAAATTTCATTTAATGAAATAACGATGTTACTAATCCGTTACTTGAATGAAGTAATTTAACGGTTAATCGAGCACTAGTACAGAATTAATCGATACCTAATACGATTAAATTTCGATTGACAATCGAGTTTATAAATGCCACTGAGCCGGAAGTGTCACTCAGCAGTGACAAACTAATTAAGAACCTCATTCAAGTGTCTATGAGTCTCCTTCGATTTTAATACTTTTTTTTTAATATCATTGGAAATTATGAACTGACGCTTAGAATATACCCACCGTCCAATTGAGCGCGCAAAGGAATCTACTTGACTTTTATAATAATATAAATGGTATAATTAATATTGATATAGGTACTAATAATAAAAATTTTGTAATTACGACAGAGTGTGCATAGTAACATAAAACTAGGTTTACACAATACCGTGATTGATAGCTTTAATTAATTTATTAAGTTATGGAGCGGTTAATTACAATACAACACATATTTCTTCATTTTTTGACTGTTACCGCAGACAAGACAATAAACTCCAATACATAGGCCTTGCATTATATTTAATTTCATATCATTGTACTCACATTCTCATGCAAATAAAGTTATCATTTTTATTATCAATCTTTAATAAGAAAATCATGCAGAAAATTAGTACTGCTCCCGAGGGATCATCTAACCCTGGCAAAGCTATAACTGCAATAAAGATGTTAGGCGTTACACGGTTCATATATTTAGTCAGGCGTTATTTTTTTTATTTTTCAACGTGGGCGAAGCCGCGGTCACCAGCGGAGTATGAAATAATTACCAAAGATAAAAGGCCATGGGCTCATGTCGGTCCATCCTATCTCGGTAATTCTCTGTAATTCTCGATAGCATATAAAACCTTCCTGAAGAATTGGGCTATAAACGCAAAAATATTTTTTAAATCCGCCTGGTAGTTCCAGAGATTAGCTCGTTCAACCAACCAAACAAACAAATTCTTCTATTATAGATAAGGTTCTATTTCGGCCCAAACAGATTGAATTCAATTCAATTCATTTATTTTGTGACCATAGGTAATATAGGTAAATATTTTGATGAAATTTAAAATTTTCTTGGCACCATGTATAGTCTGCCTGAATGGCGTACAAAACTAATATTAATGACAATATGAATATCATCTAACAATTTAAAGCAATGTAATAAAATCCAATAATCCAACAACATAAAATTACCAATACAATGTCAATACCATTACAACACCAAAATCAAATTTACCATTACAATGTCAGAATAAAATTAATTAAATTTGTAATGCATCAGAAGATTATTATCTTAGAGCGTGTCATTTAAAAACTCATCCAGAGCATAATATGCTTTAGTTTTTTCTTAATTAGTTTTGTATTTGAAATGCTGGTGATAGTAAAGGGTACCTATCTTATTAAATATTTTAGAGAACAGAAAATAATAAAAGATAATAAAATTATAATGACAGTTAATATAGGTAAATAAAAGATTGATCTTAAATATAAAAGCAAATACTTGCGTTGCAACGCTATCCTTATAATTTACTAAATTAAATTTAGAATTAAGTAACAAGTAAATCGCTACATAATATTTATACAGACCACAAACCGTTATGCGTCCCACAAACAAACAAACAATATTCAATCACGTCGCATTAGACGCACAAAGCCGCGCCACACCTCCGCACGTCTCACAAAGGATTCCTTTCGAAAACAATAAACGGGAGATCCCAAATAAAATCCCGCAATAATAAGGAGAGCGCGTGATTGATACAACAATGAAATCCCTCGTCGACACCGCCATTTGCATTTTTATGGGCGCCGCCCTGAGGGCCCCGTCAAAGCGCCGCCCGCCCACGGCTTCCTCCCGCCCTATCTAATATACACTCTCTATCATTGAAACGCTCTTGCCGTATTACATCGCTTACTATTACTAACTGCGTATATTTTAAACAATTGTTAGAAAACAAAGACAGATATTTTAATGACTACTTTCTTATTAAAACAGTGATAAATAATGATAATGTTTCATGTAATATGTAAACTCTCTATCGTTGAAACGCTTTTGTCTCATTATATTACAATGCTTCTATTACTAACTGTGTATACTTTAAACAATTGTTAAAGAAAAGGCAGATATTTTTATGAGATAGAACAAAACTAAGTACTTTTCTTATTAAAGCAGTGGTTAATTATTATATAGTTTTATTTTATTACAATATATAATGTTTTGTCAATTTTGATTGATAAATAATATAATATTTGTTAAATTAAGGATGTTAATTAAGGATGGTTCATCTATGTAAAAAGTTTAATCTTAATCTGTAAAAGGATTTATGTTTGATCGAATGTAGCATCCATATCTTATAACATGAACATTTTCAATTAGGTATTAGTAAAATAAGGAAAATAATATATGTTATTGTGAAGTTTCATCAAATTCCTTTCAGTGGTTTTAATGTGAAAGGCTAACAAACATCCACAAAACTGTCGCATTCATAATATTAGATGGATATTTAGAGTAGATATACGAGTAATATAGTATGAGAAGAAACGCCAATATCGACCTCCGGCCCTCGTTCTCGGCCCAGTGACCATCTGTTACACGACAAAATAATACGCGTCATATGAACCGCAAACTCTACACTATTGTCATGATAATGTACATTTATTATTATTTGATAGCAACGCGAATTCCTCGCCTTTGTTACTTCCAACTTATACAAGCGATCAAAGCGATCAACGATTTAGCTATGTTTTTCTTATTTACACAACGCTAGATGAAAAATTCTTTTTTTTTGTTTTATAAATTACTAATAGCTTCGCAAGGAGTTCAAATTTTCAAAAATCATTTCTTAATAAAATAAACCTATTTTCCAAATTTCAGCTTTCTAAATTTAGTAGTTTTGGCCGTGCGTTGATATTCAGTCAGGGGTGTGTTCCAGCATTCCTTCGGCCTACGTTCTGAGTATAACTAGCTCTGACAAGTTGTTGACTTGTTGTTATATTTATGTACTCACTTACCGAAGTTTGAAAATGTCATTATCTCAATTTTTTTTTTCATATTAAATAAACCTTGCCGTTGTCAATAAAATAAGAGTTTATAAAAAATATTGTAATTGATAATGCGTGGATTTATAAACGAATTGTCTGTTAATCCTTTGCAACCAAACATCTGCGGCTGCGCAGTTACGGTGCATTACTTGTGATCCCCTCGAAAATCATCAACTAACTTTATGCTTACATTTAATATCACTATAATAATATTTTATGCTGTTTGTTGATATACATGTAGGATTGGATTTTAATGATAATATGTGATTTTCTGCAAGATATTTATTTTAACACACACAATATGGCTCGTCGTTACATCTTTTTTCAGTCGTAGTTATAATATAATGGCGTCTTTCACTTATTCACTCAATCATCTCTCTCTCTCTTTCACACACTCTTCGTTCAAAAACAATTAGTTATTTATTTCGTTCAGAAATTATACAAACATTACGTAAATTGAAAATAAAATCCTACATACATATATGGAATTTGCCATCTTTCTTTACGGAGCTGCAACCTGGTCCCCAAGCCTGCATTACCGTCCCAAGATTGACGCTCTGGAGATGTGGTGCTGGAGATGCCTGCTAAATATCTCATAGACAGTGTTTAGCACCAAAAAATCAATTTTAAAGGTTTTAGTGCTATTGCGAACACTAAAGTTCTTTAGCCACATCTCTAGGAAGGAAAATTCGATGGAACGGCTTCTGATTCAGGGTCAAGTGGAAGGAAGACGCCCAAGAGGTAGATTGCCTACCCGCTGGACAGACCTAATAAAATCTACAACCCGATCTACTGTGGTACAGCCACCAGCAGACAAAAGTGGAGAAGCATCGCGGGAGAACCAGTGCGGCAAGCCAGGGAGGGCAAACACGACCATACTCTGTGTACATCATCCGCACGACCACGACCACTCTGATAAGAGTGTGCGACTTTGTTATATAATTCTAGTAGGCATATATTATAGCTATTGTCATCAGTTTATGGCCGCCTATAGATGGAGATCTCTCAAATAGATCTAAGTCGCACCCCAGTACTCGTACCTATTCACTGTCTTCCCAAGGCGTATTTTTTTTAAATGTTAAGGTCCACAGACAAGATATAACAACTGTGGTGTTGCATGTATTATAAGGTGACGATATCATCATCATCATTCATCATCAGCCTGTGCCTCTCCACTGCTGGATGTAGGCCTCTCTTAAGGCTCGCCAACCAGGCACGGTCTTCTGTCCTTCGTATCCAGCCGCTTCCCGCGAAGCCTTTCAAGTCGTCTGTCCACCTGGCCGCCGGGCGTGCCACGCTGGGCTTTCCAATTCGTTCCATTCGAGAACTCTTCTACCAAATTGGTTATCCGCTCTGCAACAGATGTGTCCGGCCCATTGCCACTTAATTCTCTTGGCTATATAGACAACCATGGTTCTTAGGCGAATTTCAGAATTTCTGATCCTATCCACCAAAGAAACTTCGAGCAGAGCTCGCTCCATAATAGGGTATTTTAGTCTATGTGAAAAAAAAATCTAAAGGTATATTATTGGGATAGCTTAGGCAAAAGCAGTCGGAAAATGTTAGTTTTAGTTCGTAAAATAACAAAATAAATTTTAAAATTAAATTCAAAGTTTTCAGAATTTTTAGTCTAACTGAAACACAATGAAATAGTAGCCGCCATGTTTATGTCATACGGTTGTGTAAACAAAAAAGTGTCAGTCAGTGTCATGTCAATTACCGGCGCATTTGTTTACACAGCCAACTGACGTCATGACCACAGAGCAAAATGGTTTCCAGCGTTTTCGTCAAATTACGCGAGAAATTTGAAAATGTAAATTTTAAATACATTTTTATTAAACTTATCGATTGAATAAAAATTTGGTGTTTTTTTAGTGGTTTATTAGCACTACAGAATCTAATTGAGACATTTTTTGAAAATGGGTGTAATACCCTATTGCTGAGCAACTTTAAACTTTTTCAGCCGTGAGAGGCCACGTTTCGTTACCATACATCATCACTGGCTGAATGCACTGATTATATAACTTGGTCTTCAGCCATTGCGACAATGGTGACGAGAACAGATGACGTAGCTTCCCGAATACAACCTAACCCAGTCAGATTCTTCTGTCACGACGGTATAGCCACCTACAACCTACAAACTGTCTGACGACTTTTATGTTTAAAATAATAAAGTATTGGAAATTATTACACAGGAAAACCTCGAAAGTAAATGTATATACTTAAGCAATACCAACTGACTCCTGAAACCATCAATTTAATTTATAGCCGATAAATAAGCCGATTGTAAACGTTCGCGACGAGTGTGGCGCCCTAAAAATGCGTCGTTAACGCTGGCTAATCAATTAGGGGGCCCTTCTATACCGCCCCCACGCACACACTAACACACACACACCTTGCTAATTGACACGTTGATGTTTTTGGGGAAAATAAGCGTTAAAATTCGCAAGAATTATTTAGTGTATACTTCTTAAGAAACCCGGGAAAAACTAGTGAGGAATAACATCATAGTTTTTTTATGTAAAAGTTGGCAGGCAGCCCTGACAGTCCTCTTGATGGTAGATGGTTACCGTCAGCTATTAAAAAATCACAAATCAAAGGCATTGCAATGCGCACTTGAACCTGATTGGATAAAGTAGGTATAAGAAAGTGGAAGATATATAGAGAGAAGCTTTCTACTCAGTCCCCAAAACACAACAGCATATGTGCTGTTAATTTACGTTAAATATGCAAAATACATCGTGCAAAATACACACGGTTTTACCTACTCATCGTAGGTTTTCAAAAAAGTAATTTATGCTTAGGTGGTAGGTATGGGTTGTAGGTATTAACCGACATTACCTATATTTTATTTTTATTTTAATCTTAAGCTTTAGTTTAATTTATAAATTTATCTTGCTTTTTTATATCTTCTGCTTAATTAAAAGCTTTTCTTACTTAATGAAAAACCTTTTTAAAAGTTGTAATAACCTCCTTTTTTTAGTTTTCATTACTTGAATTTTTTCATAATGAAATTGACATTTCTATCCAATGGGGTAAAAAACTGACTTTTGCTCACTTCAGATGGCAGCACTGTTGGTTGTTCCCTAAATCTGACAAGTAGCTGTCATTTTCCATAGTAATTTTGTAAACAAACAAAAAGAACTGAATTTATTTAATTAACATGAGGCTTATGTTCAGCTTTTAATTCTAAAAAGTCGGGAATCCATATATTCCCTAAAGATTTCAAAAGAAAAAAACAATGGATAAAAGCTTTACGAAGAAAAAAATTGGAAGCAGATTAAATATTCGAAGTTATGTGCAGTAGATGCTTTTCTTTTTCTCAACTGTTGTTTTAACTGCTTAACACTGTATGTCGAATACATTTTTGTAGAAATAAAGGCAAATTCGCTGATAAATACAGGGAAACAAAAACGCAATATAGCGGCGATTAGGATCACTCAACAGAGGCGCCACCTACGATTAGCTTTCAGTTTTTAACCCCATTTAATCAGATGTGCAGTAATTTAAAAAAAAACACATTGAGATTTTATATACACATATTTTGAGACATTTCTTGTTTGTGTTGACTGGCAAATAGGTACGTTATAATAATTATGTTTTCGTTGTAATAATTAAGTATTTGAATTTAAAATATCATACAAGCAAAGGTTTTCAACTGTATAGATCGGGCAAGACGAAATTTAGAACCACGTGGTACATAATCGCCTATTCCATGGCCATATTGCGAGACTATGTAGCTATTTGGCCATAGCCATCCTAATTACGGCGATCAGGATCAATATTTTTGTAGGAAAATTTTCCCAATGCCCTCTCTATATACTCTACATATTTAATCTTTTTGTCTGTAACCAAACTTATGTAAGATTTTAATTAAAGTATTCTGTTTGAAAACTTATTAATTTTTTAGAACTGTAATTTTTATATAAATGTAACATGTCGTAATTTTGTCCTTTCATTCTAAGTATTACCTATTAAATTTTGTTACGTTGCCTGTAAACAAAATCTTTTTTTATCATATTGTAGGTTATATCCCTATCTAATGAAATGTTTGCTTGTCTGACCCACGTAAAAAAGATGTTAAGACTTTTTGTGACCATTTATTATTCCGGTAGTTCCAGCTGTGATAACACGCTTTAAATAAAACAATTCTAACTAAATCGATTTACTGAAAGTCACACATTCGATTAATGAGCGTCGATTAACGACCGCTCGCGGCTGTCATCGAGACAATCGATTGATTGCCCAGCGACACGTGGCGTCACAGCTATTGTCAACCTTACGCTCGAACACGTAAGGTCGATTTGTGCATACGGGACTACAAAGCCTGTATCTGTTGAATAGATTCGATTGAATTTAGGCGGATATACATCATCGAGAACTGTCAATGTTCGTGTAGATCATCTGCAATTTATAGGTTAATTTAAAAATATTCATGATTTTTAACACAAATTTGGGGATTTTTTAACATAAAAACTTTATCCGAGAATTTTGGCGTAACTATAGTATTAAAATAGCAATTAAAATAATACTGTTTAAATGGTTGTAAAATGTTTTCGCTAACGTCTCCATCGATCTCTTTATGTGTAGTCAAAAAGACTGCATTCTTTCGTTTAAAATTTCTTTAAAGGCTAATTTTTATTTCTAACATACATTGAAGTGACGCTATTTGAAGGCAAGACATGAAATAATGATAGTACAGCGTGCATCGCTTAATTATGTGAGACAAGGGGCAACATGTGTCGTCGTTGTTCAACAAGGGGGCTGGGAACACACTTGGAGTAAATGTTATATTGATATGCATGAAAATATTGTACGGGAGACGTATTATTTCAATAACCAAATACCTATAGCAAAAATTTTGAAATTCAATAGTTATTATTGAACTTTAAAGTATTTATTATACAGTAATAACTTATCTCTAATAGGTTAATTTTAGTGGATAAAAGACCTCGGGTTGGGTAAAGGCCTCCTCCAAAGATGCCCATCATGTCTAGCTATTATTTGCTATCTGGATCCAGTTTGTGGTTGCCGTTTTTATGTTTTCCCATCGTGTCAGTGGTCTACCTCAAGTTCTTTTTCCTTGTGGACCCTTCCATAGAGTTGCTTTTACGGTCCATCTCTTGTCTGTGAACCTCGCTACGTGGTCTGCCCATTTCCATTTTAGATTTTGTTAAGGATCTATCTGATCGATATTACTTTCTTGCCAACCCCAATAAATAGGAGACGGTAGCCATGTAGCAACTGAGAGCTTCAGCGTAGAAACTGCGTAGCACGTAGAACTGTAAGTCTGGGCTCTTAAAATTGTAATCTCTGAGGCATATGATGCAACAAAATACTATGTATTTTAGTACTATTTACTCTAAAGCGTAAAGCTTGCTGACGCTTTGTCTATATAAACTTTGTCAATTATTTCCTCCGTGGTTGTTAACATTTTCCCCCACAACCTCCCTTTTTTGTGATTGCAAGGTTCTCACGGTGCGCCAACTGTTTATCTTGAAGGCTGTACTCTCCGCTCACCGCTAGACCATCTCGAGCAGCGCCTATGAGTCATTGCTTTCCAAAAGGCACTTCAAGATTCCTGTTTCGCGGGTGGCCTCTGGTTTCGGAAGGCGATTTGGCCGATTCCTTTATCCGTTAATCTATAATAGGGTAGTTAATCTTTGCGACGTTGCTGAATTGCAAAAAGGTCTCTTTTATTACTAAGGGCTGGCTCCTGGTGACTTTCAACTCATTATGAACCTATCCTCAATTTCCTCTTAGTAACAAAACGCATCGTCACTAATCTGTTATCAATAAAAATGCAAACTGCGCCATTTTAATTCACACTAATAGCATTTCGCGCGAATTATAATAAAATTACAATTTGATTAAAAAAGACTGTTATAAAACGTTCCACAAATTTAGCATTCATAAAAGCTCTATTTTATCAAAACACATTAAAATTAAATTATAGTGTCATCCATCAAAATAATTTAATATGCTTGAGTGTAAAGAGCTCCATCCACCTCGCGCCGCGCGCCATCCAATTGCTAGGGTTGGCACACGCTTATTGTACATGTGACAATAAAATGAATAAAAATGCTGCAAAAGTAGAAGAAAAATACATAAAATGATAAGCTTCAGCTGATTAACAATGGTGACCAATATAATTATTGCAGAAAACGAAGAATACTCGAAACGAGACTGACTTGTTGGTAAATGACCAAAATTGCCATGTCGCCTCGCTAGTATCAACTTTAGCTTTCATACACAATGTGTAAAATCGTAGATTCAGGTATAACTTTGAACATGAACATAATAGCACACGTGCTGATATTCAAAACTAGTATTGTTTAAGGTGAACGCTACTGTCTCCAGATGACCAGTTCACTTTATGAGTAAAAAACACAGTGATTAGTGCTCTGATACTAAAATTTCACCGACACAATCCTTTTCGAGAATAAAATATTTCAATTGGTTAATTGAATTTTCATATTTGACAGTCTTAAATAAAGTTATTTGATGGTTTTTTTAAATAGAAAGATATATTTTTTTAATTCATTTTATAGAACTCGTCCAAAATGAGCATTTTTACTAACTGAACGAAAACAGTTTCAGTAGAATATTATTCTTAAATACAATCTGTTAAAAAATTATGATTGAAACTTTTAGAACATTAGGTTTTTTTGTGACAACCCTAAGTGCCGCCGTCCCCGCGTTACGCTCGCCGCGTTTGCTGCTGCCGCAGCTCACAGCGGTCCGCTATCAATAGTCATCTACATGAGTTTAAACTGTCGTTTATCTTATCTGTGATGTCATTAGGGGTGACACACACTTCGTTATCCACTTGGACCCTATTTAGGGAATCATAACACAATTACAGCACACTTTTTGCCATGCGCTTATAAACTGTCACTTAGTTTTCTGTTTTTTATAGACACCAATAGGTTCTTACTAATTTCTATTGTCTATGTTACTAAATATGAAATATCTTGATAGATAAAAAATGTATACCGGTCAATTTAATTTTGAAAGGAAATCTAGAAACGTTTATACAAAATTGTTAATAATAAAATTACAAATTTTAATGCGGAAATACCTATGAAAATATAGTTTAAGCTATGACTAATTTTATAGTTTCTCGATATAGTTATTTATTTGTATTATTTTTTTTATTTAAAAATATACGATACACCATATTTAACTCAATTTATTTTTCGGTTCATTCGTTTATTTATTACAAAGGAAAACTAAACTTGCATGCTATAAAATAAATACAACTAAATTAAATTAATGCAATAATAAAAAGATTAAATATATAGAATACATAGAGAGGGCATTGGGAAATTTTTCCTGCAAAAATACAGATCCTATACGCAGTAATCAGGATGGCCATGACGTAATCAGGATAGCCTTGTAAAGTTGCTTATTTTGTACCACGTGGTTCTAAATGTTACATTACGGATTCTTTCACCTTGCCCGATCTATACAGTTGAAAATCTTTGTGCAAAAATAAATACAACTAAACTAAACAGTCATAGGTATATTAACAACTAAGATATGTCTAAAAAATTAGAAAAAAATGTTCATATCTGTTTAGCAACTTACAGTAAACCCTGAGAATTGCGATATTAATTATTAAGCTTGGCATTCTGAGCAAGGTACGACGGTATTTCGCGCCTAAACAGCTCCTTGACCTTTATAAGGCTCAAGTTCGTTCTTGCTTGGAATACTGTTCCCACTTGTGGGGCGGTTCCGCTAAGTATCAGCTTGAGGCCTTGGACGCTGTTCAGAAGCGAGCCATAAGACTCATTGGCGATGACTCCCTTACCGGGGCTGGCTTGCAGAGTCTTGAGCACAGGCGCTTGGTAGCCAGCCTTTCGGTGTTCTACAGGATTTACTTCGGAGAGTGTGCGTTGGACTTGCACCAGCTAGTCCCCCCTAGCCCCTTCTACCATCGGACAACAAGGCGCACATTTAAATGTCACCCTTATATGGTTGATATACCTAAAATCCGCACGTTGCGGTTCGGGTCAACTTTTTTGATTCGAACTGCTAGCGTGTGGAACCAACTTTCAGCACCCTTGTTTCCACAACACTACAACCCTGGACTCTTCAAGTCGCGAGTGAATCGGTTCTTAATAGACAAGCATGCTCCATCTTAGATCGCGTCATCACTTACCATCAGGTGAGACTGCGGTCAAATGCTTGATCTATCATTATAAAAAAAAAAAAATATATTAATATAGGCAATCTTCATAAATAGTTTAAGTAGATATCTATACTAATATTATAAAGCTGAAGAGTTTGTTTTTTAGAACGTGCTAATCTCAGGAACTACTGTTTCGAATTGAAAAATTCTTTTTGTTTTGAAAAGTCCATTTATCGAGGAAGGCTATAGGCTATATAACATTACGCTACGATCAATAGTATTATATATAAGCAGTGTCCAATACCGCGTGCCCCATGCGCACTCCGCCGCCGCCGCCGTATGGGCCGCAGCGAAGCGTGGCCGAGTTCAGTTAGTATAATATACTAGATGAAAACCCGGCTTCGCTCGGGTGTAATGTGACTCATAATATGTACACATGTAAGTACAAAATGTAGTAGATATTTCTGTAGTTATCGGTTCTCAAGGAATATTAAAGGCAAAGCGGCATAGATTTCGCTCAATGTTTGCGGCAAGACGTTTCGTTTTACACAGTCACATGAGTCATAGTTCTTTGTAATGGACACTTTGTTTTTAAAATGAATGGTGCGACGACGTATTGAGTGGCGAGGCGTATGTGCGCTAGTATGAATGAAATGGAACGTTTAATAACCACTCAAGATGTCACAGGTGTCAGTGAGTGACGTTTCGCTAGAGTGGCCAGTATGGCGACTGCGATTTGTCTGTCAGCACCATTAGAATTTAACAAAATACTTGACAATCCGAATTTTGCGGATATATGTTGTCGACTGGAAATCTTTATTTTTTTAATGTTTTATTATTCAGGTAAGGTTTCAATCGAGTCTACCGTACCCCATGACGAAATTATTAATATAGATTTGGGAATATTAATCAAAAAGCAATGTGTAAGAATTAAGTACACATGTATAAGCTTTTGGTTAAAAGGACAAAAGAAAGTTAGTATCGGACCAATGGGGCGTGAAAAATTATTTTCAATAAAATCTCTAGGCCATAGGAAGTATTGACTGACTTTTAAAACTGTGCTAAGGACTGACACTAACAAAATAGAAATGTATTTATAATTATGATTCCTAACAGAATTCAAAATTAACTGTATTTGCCTTAATGTAAGAAAATGGAAGCCTTAAGTATGATATAGGAGAGGAAGCTGCAATATTTCGGGCACTTAATGAGATTCGAAAGGTACCCAATTCTTCAACTAATGATGTAAGAAAAAGTATACAGGGCAAACTTAGCAGAGGCAGGAAAGACATCCTGGTTGTAGAATTTAAGTTAATGGTTTTGTAATACTCGCTCCTTCTTTCATGCTTCCAAGGTTAAGCCATGATGGTTGCCAACCTTCGTAAAGAAGCGACACTTTAAGACTAAGAAGAAGAATTAATTAATTAAGTTCTCACATATTCAGGGAAGAGTTAGAATTCGCTCGAGTATCGAACCTCAATCCCTGAGCAAGTATCTCTGAGACTTTTAGATATAATAACTAATCACTTGCTTTATCTGTGATATTTTATTCGTAGGCATTTTGAATAATAGGGATAGCGGGATTTACACAGGAGGTGTTCTCTTACTGAGAAGAGATCTATGTTCAGCAGATGATTTTTTTAAATGTGAAGGTGATGATGGTGGTGATGGTGGATGGCTTGATGGTGGGTGGCTATCCTCGCCTATAACACACGCAAACCACAGATGTTGCAAGTGCGCCGTTGACCATATTAGGATTAAAGACAAGGGTTAGGGCAATGGATTCTGGCATCCCTTACTCACTCACCGAAATACAACAGCACACATGCTGTTATTTCATGGTGGTTTTCTGTAAGGGGTGATTACTGCCGCTAGACGAACTGTCCAAATGACTGCAAAAGGCAGCTGCCGAATTAATGACTAAGAAAGGCATAGAATTTTGAGATTCTTGGTTCTGTTAACTTCTGGTTTGGTAGGTATATATCAGAAACACAAATTTTAAGTATAAACAATTTTATTTGTAATAATTTATTGTATAATAGAGAAACACCCCAGTCTACTACTAATAACTGTAACAACGCCTATAAACGTATGATAACAATAAACTGATTAGCATTTTAAGTAAGATAAGAGGCGTCATGATGTGCAATGGGCTTTATGGCTGCAATCTAATGGTGTAAAGTTAGGTGGGGTTTGTGATGTATTAAATTACCAACTATAATCTATACTGCATCTTCTATCATTATAGTCCTGGGCATTTTTAAAATAAGGTTCTAGAAGATTTCACCAATGGGTGAAAGAACTTTTCGATTCCACCATGTATGAAAAATATTGTGTTTTTTCCAAATTTTACAAAAATGGTGAGAGTTAGGAAAAAGTTGCAGACAAACATTGTAGGGAATTTTGTTTTACATAAAAGTGTTCATATATTTTTTTAAAATTAAAATTATGATTAAGAGGTTAGAGTATAAGTATAAAGGTGGATTTATATTACACCGGGCCATGCCCGGGCGTGTGCTCGGCCGTGGCCTGGTCATGACATTCATAGTATGCTTTTGTAGGAACCAATTCATACTTCACGGGCCTTGTCCGTGCCCGGCCTTTGCGAAAAACATGGCGAGCGTGGCGGCACGGTGTAATATGAATGATATGGCAGATTTTTAAATAATCACAATATCGGCGTTGTTTATTGTGTTATAAGCGACGGTAGCCACCTGCCATCAAGTGGACCGTCAGCCTGTCTTCCAATCTTAACATAAAAAAGGAAAAAAAAAAACAACCCTTATCTCAAACCTCCGTAAATTTGTTAATTTTAATTTTAGCAGAAAAAGTAATATGAACATTTTAATGGAATATTAAATTTTCTACAAAATTTGTCTGAAACTTTTTTTTCTAACTTACCATTTTTGTATAATATGAAAAATAAAAAACCTTTTACAGGGTCAAATCAAAAATTTCTTTCACCCATCAGCGTTATACATATCTTCCAGAAACTTATATCAAAAATGCCCAAGGACTCAAATTTGTTTTGTTATTAAGTTTTCTTCGACCATTATTTAAAAATTTATTCATCCTAAACTTTCAATAATAATTACTAAGTCAAAAATATTGGGTGACTACAAAATAAAAACAAATGTGTTACGACATTTCATGTTATTAAGTATAAGTTATTAAGTATAATACCTATTATAATTTAAAAAAAATACTAGCGACCCTCCCCCGGTTTCACACAGATGCAGTTTTATTTCTGCAAATTACGTGTACGTATACATATATACATTACTATACATACATTACTCGTGGAACAGTACTTTCGCGAGGAAATTCAGGTAGTTAAAAGTCACAAAATAGTCACTAGTAAGTTATTACATAAACCAAAATTTATTAATGAGTATGGCAAAAGAATCTCGCAATATATAATTCCCCATCTAATTAACAATTTACCTATCAATATAAAAAATAAAATAGCACAAAGAAACTTAAAGAGTACATTAAAAAATATTACCTAAATTAAATATAATAAGATTATATTTATTGTATTGAATAATATAATTAAAAATTATATTTATATAACTAAATTAAATAATTATTCTATAAAAACACATGACTGCATAGAATGGGACACGTGTGTAGCGAGTTGCACACGCACAAAGCATACCGATGTGTGTCGATAATTCGGTCGGCCGGTTTTGCATCTTTTAGATTGAGTTGTAACATTGTTATTGTAATTTCTTGTATATATGATTTATAGTGTAATGTTGTATTGGCGTGAAGTAAATGTCTAGACAAACCAATAATGGTTTACAGACATTGTAAACATTGTGTATTGAATCATGTATGAGATAATAAATAAATAAATAAATATATACAAATCTTCCTCTAGCACCGCTCTTTCAATTAGTAAAAACCTTATTAAAATCCGTTAGGTTGATGGAAATAGAAGAAGTTAGCCGAGAAACAGACAGAGGCAGACTTTATGTTATACATATGTATAGATGTAGATCAAGATATATATTTATAACATTTTATGCCTATGGTCGGTATAGCCTGCTACCTATAATACTAAATTTTTAAGATAAAGATGCATAAAGATAAAATTAATTTGTGTCAACAGGCTTTTCAGGTGTTACAGAAGTTACTCTCTCAACATGCTTATATCAGTACCTAAGCACTGCTTATATCAGTATACTTATGTCTTATATCATGCTTATATCAGATATAGGTACGACATACTCGTAACTACGAGTATATTGTTCAGAATCAATTTTAATTGTTGACAATTTGATCAGTATGCGAACATACACGGTCAACGAAAGAATGCGATTCTGACAGGTCGCGATCAAACGGACGACATATAACTTTGAAGTGAATTTAAGATGTAAAAAAAAATGTTTGTTTGCCATAATAACGGATAATTAGCTTTAAAAATTTATCATTATGGCAACTTAAAATAAATCGTTATATTTTTGCGCTAAATTTAATGTTAAATAAAAAATTACAAGGATAGATCAACTGTTTATTTTAGTTGTGATGTGTCAAAAATAGCAGAAAAACTTAGGTTACTTTTTTATTGGGTCAGTTAAAAATTAAATAATACTATTAAATATTTCCCATCACTAGTCATGACCAACTGACAGACGTCAGGATCGTACTCTTTCGTTGACCACACTGTAGTAATATGAATTCGTAATTTATAAGTGAAATTTTTTTTCTTTTATTATACCTTTTCTTTTTTGATAGTAGAATGTAGGTTTTCTCGGCCGGTATCCATATGAGTTTTGGCATCCATATACTTTTTCTTCTAACACGGACTACACTACACCACTGAGGATGTCAACCGCAGTTGTTGACGAAACGTTTGGAAGAATTTCCAACAGACCTGGGCCATCATCCCGGAAACCCAAAACTTTTCTTTTTTCTTTTAGTATTGTTTTTTTGTAACTTGTAAAAATAACTTCTTTAGTAATAAGTAAGTTAGTCGAGTAATAACTCATCCACTAAGTGAATTAAATCTTTTTTGCCTTTGATGTCAGTATATCGGGCAGTGTCGAGTTATGTGCTCATAGGCAACATTGCGAGCAATAGCCATACGTAACATACAATTCATACAAATAGCATAATAATCCTTTACAAAGCTAACTACGGCCAACAAATCGCTTCCATTCACGAATTGAGATCAAAAGCCGAAGAGGGACGTTCAATACTTTGCAAAATTGTATTGACCACTTGCCGGACTGATTTTGGACTTTATTGCGTTGTATTAGAGACTTTATCAACTGTTTATTCGGCTGGCCAGCTTTATTAATCTGTTTTCATTATGTTAATCTATAAAGAACCTTACCACGATGGATTAAAGGTTATGTGGAGTGTACGCGTATTGTGGTAGTCGCTTCGATCCCCCTGTTTGGGTGTCATAGCTCATTTGGCATTCGATAAATTAATCCTTAGGGAGATTAACATGGGGTGCAGTATTTACACATGTGACGTAGCACCGGTGCATCTACGCACTATAAGGAATGCATAATGTAATTAAATCGTTGACAGACAATTGTTTGTGACGCACTGGCCCCTGCATCGGCATGAATAGGTTACATAATATTACGTCCCATCTAGAGAACTCTGCCTTCCTTTTATCATAAAAAAAGTTCTGTGAACTTCCTGTGAAAAAGTTCCAGTGAACCCAGTTTAAAGTGCCACTAACATAAATTGCTCGAGTAGGATGTAAATACAAATGATTTTAAATAATGAAACTTTTGTTATCTATTTTTTATTTTGCTGTATACACCAGTGCTTTTCAATTTGGGCCCTCTACGGGGTAAAAACTCTTTTAAATAAAATTTAAAAAAACTGTGACCCTGAAAAAATATTTATTTTTTAAAATTTTAATGAAAACATTTTTTTTTAATATTAAGGACGGCAGACAGGTTGACGGTCCACTTGATGGTAGATGGCTACCGTCGCCTATAACACAAGCAACGCCAAAGCTGCTGCAAGTGCGCTGCCGACTACAGTAGGATTAAGGATAAGGGATTGGGAAGAGTTAAGGAAATGGGCTCTGGCATTCCTTACTACTCATCAAAACACAAAAGCACACGTGCTGTTATTCACGGTGGTCTTCTGTAAGTGGGTGGTTACTGCAGCTAAACGGGCTGACCAAATGACTACGAAATGCAGTGTGCCTTGCCACTACTTACCAGATCCAGACCAGCGCCAGTTCTGAAAAGTTAATTCCTAAAATGGACCCTGCCGGGAATCGAACCCGGGAACCCCAAAACAGAGCGTTAAGGCAAGCACCCTAACCACTCATCCAACGGCTTATGTAATATTTTTGTATTTTAACTTTAAAAATATAATCTCAAAATCGCGAAATGTTTATTTTTTCATAAATAAGAAACGATAAATAATAAGTAACACACTCATTTGTTAACACAAGTACACAAGTTACGATATATCGCTCATATTGTATGGCAACCATTAATCACATCATTTCCACTTGATTTGATTCGTTTAACTTTTCTATTACTCCGGACCATTACACAATGGGTATATTAGTTTATACGTTCACTAGCGATTACCCGCAGTTTCGCCTGCTTCAGATCAATTTCATAAGCGTATTCCGTTTTATAAAGAAACTAGCTTTTTGCCGCGACTTCGCCGGCGTCCCACATATATTTGTGTACTTTTTCGTTAAAAGTTAACCTATGATATGGGCACAGTCTAACCATACTTATACGTCATACAGCCAGGCAACGAATGTACTTGCGTAGAGCAACATTCGGCGAACTCACTTCAGTTTGCAGGCTCGGACATTGAGCGTTGCCCGACTGTATGACGTAAGTATAGTTAGACTGTGTTATGGGTGTAAAATTTCAGGGAAATCGATAAAGTAATTTGGGAGATTCGCGATTTTTTTATATTTATTTAGGTATAAACTTCATACTTCAAAGAAAATAACTAAATCTCCTTTCTTAGTGATTACCTAAGTAACACAGACACTGACACGCGCGTAGATACACAGCAACACATGCAATCAGATAGAGGGAGATTATAAGAAAATAGATTGATTTGCTCGAAGAGAGATTGATAATATGGTAAAATCCCTTATCATTGATTTCACGATGGTCTTATTTAAGGGGGTTGCTAAAGTGTGCTATTAATATTTATTCCTGATATCCCCATTTTCTCCTTGAACTTCATTCTATTTGTGTCCGCAGTGCACTGGCATTCTCTCCAAGGGTTTGTTGTGTTTTATAGTCGTCGCTTTGTTTGTTACGAGCCCGTTGGATGAGTGGTTAGGGTGCTTGCCTTAACGCTCTGTCCTAGGGTCCTAGGGTCGCAGCCATTTGGACAGCCCGTCTGGCGGCAGTAACCACCACCTTACAGAAGACCACCATGAAATAACAACACGTTGTTTCGGTGAGTGATTAAGGGATGCCGGAGCCCATTTCCCTAACCGTTCCCAATCCCTTATCCTTAATCCTAATGTAGTCGGCAACACACTTGCAGTGCCTTATAGGCGAAGGTAGCCACTTACCATCAAGTGGACCCTCAGCCTGTCTGCCGAATTTAACATAAAATAAACATTCACGCCTTAACTACTCAACCGATCATACTGAAATTTTGCATACACGTTGGCAGTGTTACAGAAGAAAACTTGAAAAAAGTACTTGTCCTGAGAGATTGTCTAGAAATTATAAATTCAAAATTCTACATCCGACAAAAGCCTTAAAATTGGATAAACGTTTTATCGCGTTTGGACGCGGCTCAAGTCGCAGTCGAAAGCTAGTAAAGTATAAAGTAAAAAATGTATTGAATTCTCTACGTTGCGTTGGTAGAGTAAGATTGATCCCCAAATGGTGCTTTACTTGCTGTAATATAATTTGCGCCCTCTGCATTAAACACTTCTCCACGCTTCGATAGGGAGACGATGTCACGCTTGTCTGCACTCCTTGTAGCGGCATTTATTCGTTCTGATATCTACTTAACAATATTAATATAAATATTGTCTATCATTTTAAACGTTACAAATGGTCTCTACAGTATAGGTACGTTTTATAATTCGGTTCTGTTTTCTGCTAAATCACTCAAAGGATTTTTACACTTGAAGCCAGGAGCAGGTCGCTAGTAAAAGCTTTATAAAACAGAATAAACATTTTTTTTATCTAGGTAGTCTATAGTAGTTGTTGATGAGTAATACTTGTTATCCCTCTAACCCACAGGTCCAGGTTCGTTTCCCGAGTAGGCTAAATTTACAAAAGATTGCCTCGGTATAAATGTCTCAACTCAATTCTTTATATGCGTTTCTTAACAGAATTCTAGTAGTAGCTATACCTATTTTTAGGGTTCCGTACGTCAGAATAAAAAAAACGGAACCCTTATAGGATCACTCGTGTGTCCGTCTGTCCGACCATATATCTCCGAAACTACTGAACCTAAAATTTTGAAAAAAAAATACAGAAATTAGTTTTCTACTTATAGATTATAGGAAAACCTATAAGAAGTCCATGATATTAAAATAACACGGTAAATCACTCAATATTTTGCGGATAGGTAACATCGTACGGAACCCTCTTCACGCGAGTTCAACTCGCACTTGTCCCGTTTTTTAAAATTAGAGTCTCCGTATTATTATATATTTTTTTAAATTTTTATTTTTTTACAAAATATTTACAAATTAAAGATAATAAAATACATATAGGTAATCTAATCGTGACATATAATTTCTGTAGTAGCAAGACACACCACGTTGCGGATGCTGTGTAAAACATTCCCACGACACCGTCCGTCAACGGCTGCTCTAGAAAGTCGTTGGGTTTTAGCATAACTCCGCAGGGGCCCTAGCCAAGATGCAAACTATTGCAAACGCTTCCTTTGCGTACTTACGAAACGAAACAAATAAAGCCCGGTGATTGGTTGTTGTAACAGTTGTAACTTCAACAACCAATCACCTGGCTTTATTTCTTTCGTTTCGTAAGTACGCTAAGGAAGCGTTTGCATCTTGGCCTCTACGCTGCCGCGTAGCCATTTCCCAGTGTTAAAAAAAGGACACACTGCGCTCCGAAGTCATAAATTGAGCAGCCCAACTAGCGTCGGTAACCAGAAGACTTCCAGAAGACTACCGTGAAATAATGACATTTGTACGGTTGTGTTTCATTAAAGGTTAAATGATTAGAATATGATTTTCCGTTATCTTATGTTCTGAAATTGATAGTGGCATATTTTTTTCAGTGGGCTGTCAGACAACCTACCGACCTTTACAAACAAAATCACTATTTCCCTATTTCCCTTGGTCACGGTATCACGCGTGAACGGGTAGACCGATTTTAATTCGGTTTTCACTAATGGAAAGACGGATAAACGGGGAATGTTCACATATATAAAAATTGCACGCCGGACGAAGCCGGGGGTGGGTCGCTAGTTAAATATAATAACGATTATATAATACAATGTTGATGTGAAACATCTATAGGCGCGGGTGAAACTGTTTGATAGCGTGGCGACGCAGTCCGTGGCGACGTCGCCACGCTATACGATGGTATATTCAATGCGTAGTAGAGTGTACGGTGTGGCGACGTGTGCCGTGGTGATTTTTGTTGTTGTTGTGATTGTTGGTGGTTGTTGCAACTTGAAATAAATATAAAAAATTTTGTATTCAATAAAAATAAACGTTAAATAAATAAATAAACAGTCATCATTTTATTTCACGCGATGTTTCACATCTACCAGGCGTCCCGTGACGGCTCATTATTTTTTTTGTTTTTGTACTTTGTTTTAATAGTAATTATTTTAATAGTAATAGGATTTGTTAATAGTAATTCCGCAGCCTATCTAGCTTGCATAATACGTTTGCCATATCTCGTTTCAAAATGTTTCAATAGCGATTCAATTTAGCGAAATCGTACTAAACGCGCGTGACCGCATCGCGGTAGGGTAAATCCCTCAACGTTTGGCCCCTCGGACAAAACGCTTTGAGCGCCCCCTAGTGTTTAGCAATCGTTTAGCCGAGGGGAGGCCATGTCACACCCTAATTAGTTTAAAATAAAAATGGGCCTTTTTACGCCTGTTTCGTATGTGTGTTTAATTAAAAGACACAATTTCTAATAACGTGTTTAGTTAACGGTAAAACTAAAGTATGTATTTAACATTAAAAATAATTATGTTCGAAATCTTTCTATTATTCCATGAACGCTAACCAGATTGACAGCATTTTATATGTCTTTAAAAGATAACTAAACTCAGATTAGTAAAATTCTAATCAGCAATATAAGTTTGACTACAATGATTCTTTCGCCGTTATACTAAATAATCAATAATACTTCCATATATTAATTAAAATACTCAAGAGTTTCTGACCCCATTGAAATACCATTGTCCTTTCGAAAACAAAGCGTTCTATTACTAGGCTAACACTGCTTTAGTGTTTTTAACCATTTAAAAATACACACATCAACAATGTCTAGGGATATTACATGAAAGACTTCTTGACTTAAAAACTATTTACACTATAAAAATAGTTTGTATATAAAATATTTTCTTCTCCACCACCTCTTTCGAAATAAGAAAAAAAAAAACAAAAACTCATTTTGAAACAAAAGAATATCGATTATTCGAATTTGGCGGTCGAAAAGTTAGTTCATGTTACAATATAACAGTGAAGTTTTGAAAAATTAAAAGCGATTACACATTTTGTTTATTCTAATTTAAACGTGTGTTACATTTATTGTTATGTCACGTCGACATTTGACAAGGGAAGAGCAGATTAGAGCTGTAGGCATGTTGGAAGCTGGCGCTATACAACGCGTGGTTGCTGAAACTCTGCAAACCGGCCAAAATGTAATCTCCAGGTTATGGTCACGTTATCGTGCTACAGGCGATGTCGCTGAACGGCATTCAGGCAGCCATCGCATCACCACTCTTAGACAGGACCGTTTTCTTCAAAATATCGCTAGGAGACAACCGAATATTACGGCTATGCAAATGGTTCAAAGGCTACAATCTGACCACCAATTGTTGGTTAGTGACCAAACTGTAAGAAGAAGATTACATGAAGCTGATCTTCGTTCTCGCAGACCACTTCGGGTTTCAGCTTTGCGGCGTGGCAATCGCGGGCGGAGACTATTGTGGGCTCGAGAACATTTCGCATGGAGTGACGAGCAATGGTCCATGGTGCTTTTTTCTGATGAGTCTCGGTTTGGATTTCATCCGGATTCACGAAGGTTAAGGGTTTGGCGAGTTCCTGGTAGACGAAGCCGTCTCCAGCATCCACAAGAAGTCCATTCATATCAAGGCGGGACTATCATGGTATGGGTTGGTATTCCTATGGGTGCGCGAACCGATCTCATTTGGATAAGAGGGAACATGAATGCATTGAAATACCGCAATAAGGTAGTGGAACCTGTGATTATCCCACACAGGGTACAAATTCCCGTGCCCATACGGCTGAGCTGGTATCATCTGTGCTTAGGGAACATGAAGTCAGGGTTATGGACTGGCCTGCTCAGTCCCCCGACATGAATCCCATTGAACACGCATGGGACATGTTACATGGTTAATTTTTCTCCAAATCTGATGACAGAAGAACAACTTTTCCTGCACTTGAAAAGAACCTGGGACCTGTTACCGCAGCTCGATTTGGATAATTTAATTTTGAGCATGAATAACCGATGCCGAACTCTAATTAATGTTAGGGGAGGAAATACTGATTATTAAATTTAATCAAATGTCTTTTTTTGTTATTTTTGTCTTTAATTTTCATAATTCCCTATATAAAATCCATTATGTACAAAGTAAAAATTAAACCTAAAAATAAAATTACAAAAAAATTAATTAAAAATCTTTGATGCATCTCTTTTTATATATTGCAAGCATAAACCATAAAATAAACTTTAATTTCATATATATAATTGTTTTAACAAAATATTTACAGAATTTTGTAAAATAAGGTAAAAATGAAATATCCCTAGGCATTGTTGATGTGTTTACTTAAGAATTGTGTGTATTTTTATTTGTTTTAATTAATTATAACATTATAAAATTATCACAAAATATACCAACGTTTGCTTATAAAAATTTAAAAACAATGTTATAAACTAAATTGTAATAGTAAAATATTAATATATAAATAAATGAATATTTTCTAATTACATTTAAGTATCATAATATGATATTATCAATGGTAGGTACTTCATCTACGGGGTCGTAGGAGAGAAATGTAGTGTCCACGGGTCCACATGTCGCTCGCTTTTAATCCGCAGTAATAGAGCGAATGAGCGAAACGTTTGATTGTGCCGCGCGACCGGCTAAGTGATTGACTTTTCAATCTGTGTAATCCGATTACAGCGCGAGTGTCGCGCATTGCCCGCTTACCCTACACATCAACGTCGGGAGCTGTTAGTTAATTGCCTGTATTGCATCTGTGACTGTTGCTCACTGAATTTACAGCTCATTGCAATTACTGTGTAAAGCTTGTTACATCAAAATAAAATATTATTTATAGTATATATAACAATACAAATTAATTCAAATGAATATTTTAAATGACAAAATAACTGTCTGTCGAAATTTTAAAACTAACCAATTAGACCGATTTCGATGAAATTTGATATGCAGATAGTTTGAACTTCGGCGAATAATTAAATCAAATTTTAAACTAGTTAAAAAGCTAGTTTTTGTTTTAAATAATTTTAATATACAACAAGATTCCGAACATTGTTAGATAAACAAATTAAGGTGACGCTGCGATAACAATTAATACGGCTGTGATTGCATACGAAAACGAGAGCGCACTTGCTTATGTCGTAAGGTCGTATGCGACAAAACGATTTTTATTAAAAAACTATAACGTATTTTAAGAAATGCAACTGTAAAATTAAAGTATACGTTTAAACTAATTGACACATAAAATTTGGAGGTATAAATTGGTCCCGTTTGCCTGTAAAATGTAGGTAAATCTGTGTTTTAAAAGAGGTTTCATTGAAATTTTTTTCTCTGTTATAAAAGTTTACCAATCGTGTAATCCAACTGACAAAATGAAGTCAGTAACATGAAGAAACAGATCACCAAACATCACTTTCATATGTTTGTCATTGCTAAGAAAAATCTAAATCCCTGCCACCAAAATTTTCAATTCGTGGCCTTAATGTGAATGAAGCAACTGTTAGTCGATAAATGTTATAATAGTTTAAAACATTTACATGTCTGATAGGCTCCAAGATTTCGTTCCCAACCGCTCCAAAACAAAAATTAAATATAAATTATGTTTAATAATATAACGTATAAAAAAAATTATTACTACTATCAATTCGTTTTTAGGGTTCCGTACATCCGAATAAAAAAACGGAAACCTTATAGGACACTCGTGTGTCCGTCTGTCCGTCGCTCACAGTCAATTTTCTCGGAATCTACTAGACCGATTAAGTTGAAATTTGGTACACATATCAATTTGTGTGACCCAAACGCAGAGGTGTAACGTGAATAGGTGAAATCTGTATATGGGAGGTCATTTTTGGGGGGAAGGTGGAAAAGAAAAAAAAATATTTGAAAACTGCATCGTGTGACATATCAAATGGAAGGTCTTGTTGTGAAGATCTTAAATGTTTTTTTGTAATTTTAAAATAAATAGTTTCAAAGTTATTCAAGAAAATAACATCGTACGGAACCCTCTTCACGCGAGTTCAGCTCGTACTTGTCCCGTTTTTTTATATAGTTAATTTTAAATCTTAAAATATAATATTACAAAGAGTATGTAATAAACTCTAAAACTACTGGACCGATTTTAAAAAAGCTATATTAAAGCTTTTAAAAGCTATATTATCAGCGAGTAACATAGGCGCCTCAGCCTCCCCCTATCTCCCCCCTTTACACCCCCTCCATACAAAATTACTGTTTTCCAGGAATAATATTTTATAAAGAGACGCGGACGAAGTCACGTGCAACAGCTAGTCTTAAATATTGTAAAATAATTATAACTTCCCAATATACAGGGAATAAATTATTATTGTTGTATTTAAGTCACATGACTTACTTTTTGAAAATGGCAGACGTGATATTGACAAACATTAATTGTAATACCTAAAGCAAGTCTGATTTTTTTGAAAGATCTTAGCCTCTGTGCAGTATAATTTGAACAATTCAGATCTTTCTGCTTTTTAAGCTATTTGATTACAGACAGACATACAGTTTGCGTTGAGTTCGCAATTTGCGTGCAGTGGAATGTGCTTCAACTTCACTCACACACGTAGAATACTGTAACCGTACAAGCATAAGTGCTATTGTGAAATTGCAAAGCAAAAAAATACCTTGACTTGCGACTCGGTCATGCCCAACGCGTACGCCAGCTTCGCTCGCTCGGGTCCAGCTAAATACTTGGTTTGTTCGAAGGTCTTCTCCAGTGCGAATATCTGCTGTCCGCTGAAGGTTGGTCTCGTGTGCTTCTTCTTGCCGTCCTTGTCCAGACCGCCTGCTTGCGCCGCACATGCGCTTAGAGCGCCATTGCTCACTGTCAACAATCATATACAATTGATTTTATTCAGTTAAAGAGTTTCTTGATAGGTGTCGCAGTTCTATAGAGATACTTTAGGGCCTTAAGAATTGAACAATGATTTTTTTTCTATCGACAATTTTATTTTATTTACGAGCTATGTCCGCGACTTCGTACGCGTGCTATTCCGAATAATAGCGCGTATTATTTCAATTAAATTAACATTGTTTGTAAACCGATTGGAGTGAAACAAACACTAAATATTACGGAAAGCTTGCTACAAGACATCAGTGAAGACTGCATTCAAATTGGTTTAGTCGTTTCTGAGATTAACGGGCACAAACGCACAACAGACAAAAAAATTAATAACTATTTTTTTACCACTGTAACCATAAGTACAAGCCACGGTTATAATTTATTATTATTATTATTATACTTATTTATTTCTTTTCTTAATTCTAAATTTTTTACAATATGTATATAAAAACAATAAATATTATATTATTATTATTTATCACATATTTATTTATTTTCTTAATTTTAAATTTTTTACAATATAAATATTAAAAAACAAACAATATATATCATAAAAAACTTAAAACTAGGATTCCGCAGATAGCGGGGCAGGGCCCAAGCTACTGGTGGTTAGGGCTGCAGAGTGAGGAACCTCCTCATTATTATTATAATTATTATTATTATTTTATTTAATGTACCTACAATGACCTACATACACGGCTCGTTTTCGATTTTATTATATTTTATGTATTGATATTTTTTATTTTATTTTCTATTTTATTATTTTTCATAGTAGATTCTGCTCGGTAGCTGAATTTTTAACTTCAATAAATATGTTAAAAAAACCTAGTTATAAGACATTATTTTACCATTATTATAAATGCAAAACTTTGTATGTTTGTTACTCAATCACGCAAAAACTACTGAACGGATTTGGATGAAATTTGGCAAACAGACAGTTCATTATCTGTATTAACATATAGGATACTTATTGTCCTGAAAAAATGTTAGGTTCCCGAGGAATCGTCTAATAATATAAAAAAATCGGCGACACAGTCGTCACAGCGATAAAAATATCAAGCGTTAGGTATAACTCATATATTTTTAATTTTTCTACGCGTACGAAGACGCGCGCACATTCTATAATAAAATAAGTTTAAAGTTATCGAGAATACAGAAATTCTTCGAACTAGACAAAAAAATTAATATAATTATATGTATTAAAGCCTCGATTGTTGAAATTGTTGATGATCCATTGATTTCAGTATAACGGTGAAGAGATATCTCACCGTTGAGCCTCTCCTTATATGTTCTGCTGTCGTTCCGTATGAGCGCCATTGATGCGAAGTTCAATGGACAAGGTGCCGACCGATTAATAGAAGCTTACCCTAGGGACTCGCGAACTTTGGAACAATCTCCCTGAGATGTTTCCACTCGCCATAACAAATCCTTCAGGGTATTAACTTAGGCCTTGGTAACCACCTAAACCACCTACCATCAAGTGGACCGTCAGCCTGCCTGTCACCCTTTATAATACCTATACAAACAATATCAAAATGTATTTTTATCTATTTTATAGTCAGTAAATTAATTTTCTTATGGTCCCTATGTTCACAATTAATTTAATCAACTTTAATAACTTATCATAAATAGATTTTATATTAATAATGAAAATTATTAAAATTCCTATTCACAATGATCAGAATTTTTATTACAAGGTTGGATGCTCGCGAAAACATTTGACGAATCAAACGCGCTCCCTCTGTGTCGCTGTGTCGACATTTTTGTCATTATTTTCATTTCATTTTTCCCCCCTCTCCCACCACACTCGTAACCTCCATCCTCCCACTCCCTAGGGAGCTATATGTCGGCGACTGTACCGACGTCGCTTCATCAAAACATTTATACGATGAAATATGTCGTGATACAATGTATTTATCATTTTTTCAACCGCTCTTGTTTCGAATACATTTGTTTATGATAATGGCGTTTTATTATTTTCATTTAATTTTCGATCTCTTTAGACGTGTTGGAAAGTAAATTGAATTAAAATTAGTAGACATTTAATAGAATACAATTTATATACGACCAGAAAGACCAGACCAGAATATACGAACAGAAGAATCAAATATATTTACATAACTGCGCTTAATTCTATATCTAAATAATCTATACAACGTGTCAGTACCTACTGGACGCTTCCCTTATATGGCCTTATATCGAACCTATCTAAGTTTATATTGCTTCAATAAGACGTAATATCTAGGGGACTAATTATTTAGACTACCGCCCGATGTGAGGTCCTCGAGATAGCCGGCGTACGTCAGCTTGCGGGTACGCCGAGGTTCCGACAGAGAGCGGAGCCACGGCTGTCCAGCCCTTGGCGCGCTGGACAGCCGTGGCGGGTCGCCGAAGTTGTGTAACAACGTGCCCCCCCCCCCCCCTCCCCATCTACTGTCGCGCTAGAAAGTCGTTGGGTTTTAGCCGGTAGGAGTCCGGCATAACCCGCAGCGTCCCCTTCGCTGCCGGGTATCCATGTATTTCCCAAAAAAAAGGGGGTACTAATTATCTAAGTATTTTAGGTGTTAAAATCGTCTTATTCAATTAAATCATTATAATTTAATATTTTTAATATAAAGATCGTCAGACAGGGTGATGTTCCACTTGATGGTAGGTGGTTACTATCGCTTATAAAGACAAGGATTGTCATTGGTGCTGTAACTGTGTCGACCTCAGTAGAATTAAGGGTAAAGGATTAGGAATCCCTTACTTACTCATCGACACAACAGCAAACGTGAGCTTATTTCACAGTGGTCTTCTGTAAGGGGTCTTCTGCAAGCTGCCCAAATGACTGCGAAACGCAGTGCTATTACTTGCAAGACCCGACTTCCCAAGTTCATTTTCATAGTTGGCCTTCATTGTATATTAGATACTAATTAATTTAATCTTTAGTTTAAGTAATAACAATTAAGTTAAGAAACCCAATATTATCAGTGGTATTATCATAATATACGTAGGATACATCATTTTTTAAATCTTTTAAATAATTTAAATTAAAATAAAAACATCACGAAGTAATTGTATTTACTGACTACAATTACGTAGGTAACTCAGTTTGACTTACTCAGTCATAAATTGGGTAGTCGCTCTTGCAGCAGTAACCACTCCTTTACAGAAGACCACCATAAGCAGAGAGCATCTGTGTTATTTCGTGTGCAGGAGGCATGCTCACTCCCCACTCCACCTATTCTGTATCTAATAAAATAAATATTTATATACCTAAATATAAACAGACAAAAATTTGTTGGCTGATGACCTGATGACGTCTTTATTTTTGAGATCAACATTAATTGAAAGAAACTTTAACAGTAAATATAATAGAGTTTCACAAATTCAAATAGTATATATCTTTCTTATTACAACAGTAATAAAGAATTAAGACTGGAAAACTAAGTAGGTAATTTTGTAAAAAAGAAAATGGTTGTTCGAGGAAAAAATCCTTTTCTTTACGCAACGGCGATAAATCCTTTCAAAACGAATTCATTTATTTACGAGTATAAGGTAGTTTCAGCATGAAGCCCTCTAAAGGGGTAATGTAATTGCAACATTAATATTAATGCACGTTATTTACTGCAAAAGAAATAATTATGCATTATGGTTTATGTTAAATAAACTGCGGTATTTTCGGCGACCCAATACTTTACTACTTTTTATTAGCCAAATGAAAACAAATAAATAGAACATAAATATCTATAATATAATGTTATAGATATCTAATTACCTATACATTTTATGAAATACCTATAGCCGATGTCCGCTTCTGCCTGTTTCTCCACTAACTTCTCCTAAACTACTCAACATATTTTGATACGGTTTTCACGTATAAACGAGCAAGATTTTTGTATTTATAATTTGCAGGAAAAATTGCACCTAAACTGGGGCGTCCCGTGTTAAAATCACTGCCCGTGTTTAAATAATTCCAAGTATTTTTAAATGACTCAATAAAAAAAGTTATTGGTCAACTCGCGCCTATTAACTCGCGAGCGGGTGCGAGTTTTTCTATTTGTATTTTACCCATTGCCAATTCGCACGCCAGTATAATGAGACCGTTACATAAATGTATTAATATATTGTTACGAGTCAAATTACCGTGTAAGGGCGAACCGAATTATTTATTTTCACAAATCAAGATGACTTTTAAAATCACTAAACTTGTTCGATAAAACAGTTAAACTTGCCAAAAGTCGTCAATGATTCCCTTAATGAGTCGCCGGTTCACTATCGCAGGTAACTTTGCAAAAGGTTCGAAGATTGGCTTTCGAGTCCTATTTCGCACAAAAACTGACTCATCTCGCCCGCTTGCTCTCTTATTTATATTTGGCGCCAAACGCCTCGATGTATTTCGAATTTACTAGAAATATTAAACAAAATTGTAAACAAGTCGGTGGGACGTTCGAGACTTTCAGCAGGCGCGAACGCTTTTTCCAGAACGTTCCATAGTTGTAACAATATCATAAGAGTAATAAATAATATTAACGATAATTATTAAATAACTCATCATATATTTCATGTATATGTAGATCATTATATTTTTACATTTTTTAACTAGGTCACACTAGGTCACAATCACATATAAATATCATCGAAATTAACGCATCACGCATCGACTTATTTATTTTTTGTCACAGAGCAAGAAATTGTAACTGTACGCGGCTATTCTGTATTCTGCGCTGTAGGTGTATAATTGGACTTTGTTTTAAAGATATTAATGTTTAATATTTTTAGTAAGTTTTAATATAGTTGCGACAGGTTGAAATATTAGTAGGAGCAATATGGTGAATTTGGCCCCGGTCGAGGGACGCAATATTAACAAACAGTGAACTGCATAATGCATGATGCGATGCAATATGGTGCAAAAACTCACGCCACGCTACGCGGACTGCAGCCGGCTAAGACTATACATCGCTTCGGTTATTGCTTTATGCTTAGATATTTTCCATTCAAGTAGCGCTGGGAAAATATTTTGCAGACAGACATTTGACCCAAAAAATTTATTAGGATATTGTGTATATTTGTGTGTATATCTTATTACCAAACTCAAATCACTAATAATTAAATTCCAGCAACCTTAAACCGATCACAATGATACTAGAGCATTGGCGACGACACTGCTGGGGCCTTAGACAAAGTGGCATTCGCTCCGTAGCGATGCGATATCGAAGTTCGTTATCGTCTCAGAGACAAAGAAATCATGACAAGGTATCACGTGTTTATCACGTGTTACAGTGTCGTTCCTTTGTCTCTGAGACAAAGAAATCATGACAAGGTATCACGTGTTTATCACGTGTTACAGTGTCGTTCCTTTGTCTCTGAGACAAAGAAATCATGACAAGGTATCACGTGTTTATCACGTGTTACAGTGTCGATTCCTTTGTCTCCGAGACGATAACGAACTTCGATATCGCATCGCTACGGAGCGAATGCTACTTTGTCTAAGGCCCCTGGTCTGCGGTCGGACTACATTGTGGCCTGTCGCGGCGATATGTCGCTAGGCTACGAAAGGTATTTCATAAAAATACATAAAAATTAGTAATGTCGCTTGCTATTTGCTATTTGCTATCCTCTAGCTGCTGATTTTCTTAATATTTACACTGAAATTTATTATTAGTCTTTACTTAATAACTTTTAGTTTACGTTTATTACTTAAAAATCTTGTTACATCACTAAACAAATATAAATTTTACTTACGTTAATTTACGTCTACCTAAATATGAATGTACGATTTTTACTAATTGATTTTAATTATTTCAAAAATAACATGGGTATGTTTTGGTACAATTCTTTTATAAATAACCTAACTTATAAATGAAAAAATGAGTGTGTTTGATAAAAGATAATAAAAAAATAAAGAAACAACAAGCAATAATAAAAAAAGGCGGCCTTAACGCTTCATAGCGATTTTTTTCCAGGCAACCTTAGGGTAAGGAAAATTATATGAAAAATAAAACTGCGTGGGTGGTAAAAGTGGTCATCATAAACTTACATTTTAATAACTAAATTGAATATATTAATAAAAGCAATTAATAAGATAAAAAAGAAGCACCCTAAGAAAAAGGGACGCGGATGAAGTCGCTGATAAAATCTGGTTACTTACAATGTATACAAATAATTATCCAGTAAAAGTAAATTAAAATAATTTAAAAAAAAAAACACAAAATAACTAAGTAGTTTTTTTTAAATAATTAACAAGTTGGGTTTGGCGCAGTTTGGTTTGCTTGAGTTTGATTTGGTTAGGGAAAAACTTTACAAATACAACTTAATTCATAACTCGATACTCTACATACGAATGACTCCTAAAACCCTTCACGAAATCCTCACTCAAAGGCACTCAAACACCAAATAACAATTACGGTACCCGGTCATAATTACCTAAATAGTCTTCGCAAATCTGTGTCTCAAGTGTTCTGTATGCGACACGCTCCGTTCTAACCACGTAACCCCTTCATCCCCCGGGGATAGAGACCGCCCCTTAATAATCCCCGCACACCGCTTCAACCCCTCATATCCCGCCTAAATGTATGGTTTCAATTTACAATACACAAGTAAAATATTATATTTATTACGGCTTAAGTAATTTTAACAAAAAGCAGATATTTTTTGGAAAAACACTTCAAAAATTAAATTTAAACTATTTAGGTTCAGTGGTTTTATGCGTTATCTAAGCAAAAGTGAATAAAACATTTTAAAGAAATAAATATAACAAACGAATTAATAATAGAATGTGCAGTGGTCGCGTTTGTCTACAATATTTTCCATATTTTTTTGGATATTTATTTTTTCAATCTGTTTACATCGTCCTAGCATTTAAAAAAATCTTAAATACTGTTGGAAATGTTTCCATTCAATTTTAAAAAAATGTTCAATACGTTGAATAAACACCGCTAATTCACGCGCCTTTCGCTGCCGTCACAAGCTGTGTCCGGCGTTTGTCTACTGTCAACGATACGAGTCTATTGACATAAGATCTGACATCACTTTTCGCCTCAACCAATGGTGTTCACTTTGCAGTTTTGAATTTCCCTAGCATTATTTGTACTTATTATTCAATAAAAAAGAAATCAAATGAGGAAATAATGGTTTAGATATAATGTCCGGGGCCGTGTTCCAGCACTCCTTCGGCCAAGGCTAACTTTGCTCTAACCGCGGATACACGTCGTTCCAGTACTCCATTCGAATATAATTTGATATGGACAAGATTTGATCATACCCGTTCCAGGAGACCTGTCAGAGCTAAATATGCTCTGCCTGCCGCTGCCGGAATGGGTATGATCTTAACCTTGGCCGAAAGAGTGCTGGAACCACCCCGATCGAGAAAGATTCGGAAAAAAATATTTGAACGAAATTTAATCCACACGCATATTCCCTATTCCTCTCTAATAAAAGTCTTCATTAACTCTTCAATACCAACTTATGTTCATAATAATGCACAATTTTTTCTTACATACATTCACACCATACACATTACGATTCTTTCTTTAACTCTGCAATCAATTCCTTTGTTTAAATAAAAAAAAGAGTTATGTTTCAGTAATATTCTTGCTTGGTTATTCTATTATATAACCTCTAGAAAAATATAAAATAAAAGGTTATAAACTCAAAACTGTCCTGTTTATTTCTAAAATGCGCCCTGAAGGTTATAAGTATTTGAAATTATAACAGACACTACCTGTGTCCACTTTCATATGTCGGCTCTTATCGGTAATTCCCCGTAGTCTATAAATTTCCTCAAAAATCGTCTATCAAATCCAAAAAGAATTTTTGAAATCCGACTGCTACGTAATTCTAGAAATTAGCACGTTCAACCAAACAAACAAACAAATTCTTTAGCTTTATTTATATTACTTAGTATATATTATTACGTTACAAAACAACAATAAAAAAACACTGTTAGAAATTTTTGGCAAACCATTAGATATTTAAATTCTTACAGATATCTGTCGATATTTGGGATGGGCTAAATACTCGTATATACTATTTTTTATTATAAAAGTCAACTAACACGACTCGATGGATTTTTTTTTTCATAAATAAGACTTACTATCCTAAAATACACATGTCACAGCAGTAGTAAAATACATAAAAAATCAATACAGCAGACAGGTTGACCCTAACTTTATGACTTTCATAAAAGATCTTTCATTACACAAAAATATGCCAAAACTAGCATAATTGAGGATTAACAATTTTGATTGCGAGCAAATAGGTAAAAAAAGGTCGTTATAAATACAAACACGAAACCACGCAAACCTCTCGTCGATTCACCCGCGATCAGTGTGGCCCCACCCTAAATTCCTTGTCTCAATTTGTAGGGGCCTAACGAGGAGCGAACGGCGATGCGGGGGTGGCTTTGTATGTTAACGTGTGCACATCCGAGGGTTGTTCCTTCATGTACAAAGTTGTGTAGTGGGCGCGAGCCTTCTTTAAAAATAGGGGAATAACCGTATATACATATTTTATATAATTATAGAAACAAGTTAAAAGTATTTATACATAATTCTAACAAATATTATAAATGTGAAAGTGTGTTTGCATGTTTGTTTGTTTCTTACGCTTTCACGCCTCCGATCATCATAAAAGTAGAAACCCCGTTTCCCATACAAGCCTGAGCTATGGCCTGGAAATTTACCTGTAATTAGGACATTAAAAAAGATTCCATTAGCCTCAATCTTCACAATTATCAGTATTGGCCAAATTTGTAAATAAATCGTACAATATGCACATTTGAGGTTATGTCGTAAATGCGTGTTACGTTTTCTTCTATCGGACATGCAGACGTACGGCTGGCGTCTGTATTTCCGAGCTCATATAACCCAAATCTTTTCAAGGTTCGAGTGAATAGGCATCTTCTGGGTGAGCTCGCTCCATCGTCGGCCTCATCCTTCCTACATGGATAGATGCTGATCAAGAGCAAACCCATCTTTAATAAAAAAAAACTATTTATGATTTTTGCAATTTATTTACACCCCCGCTTATCGATGTCACCGTTTATGCCAATTGACAATTATCTTATATATAAAAATGAATCCCCATTTCTCCTGGTCACGGCATCACGCGTGAACGGGTAGACCGATTTTAATTCGGTTTTCGCTAATGGAAAGAGGGGTGAGCGGGGAATGTTTTAGGGTATATAAAAATTGCACGCCGGGCGAAGCCGGGGGCGGGCCGCTAGTTTTTTATAGAAACAACATTAAGTAAATTATTTTGAATCCAATATTCAAATACACTAAAGAGTAGGTATAGAATACACCAAGACACAGAGTAGTAGCAAGGTGCGTTTATGGAAAAACCAAATTCACGTACTTTTTGGCCATTGTTACTGAGGCTATGTTTTAGCTGGGCTAATTTAAAAAAGGAGATTTTTTTTGTATATATATTTTGCTTGTACATTTATAACCCAAAATGGGGGTTCTCCTTTTGAATTTTGTCAGGGATATAGAAATGGGCACTTATAGAAACGGTACCTTTTATCCAGAAAAAAGGTAGATTCTGTTTCCGAGTGTCCATAACAGAAGTACGACGAGAGATCGTCTCTAAAATCTAATCTGAATATAAAAATAAGACATTCAACGCCAAACAAAAATATGTGAGATTGAATAAATGTTTTAACACATACGAGTAAGAAAAAGAGGTGCGTACAAGTCGCAAGCGAAAGCTAGTAACATTTAAATTAAAAGACATGACATTATAAATTCAGTTAAAACTAATTAGACTTTTGTATGAAAAAGCTTTTTTATGACAAGGTATAATTGATATTCAAGCCTTATCTACCATCAAAAAAGGACATCGTTCAAAACCAGGCCATTTTTTTAACACTTTGGAGATTTTGGTAATAAAAGTTTTTCTTAATTTCAGTAATTTCCTGTATATATTTCGGATTTTGGAAATGGGGATAACTTTGGAATGTTTTGTACTTTTGTAAAAAAAAAAACACAACTACAAAACGTTCCACAATAACGAATTTAAAAGAATAAGTTTAAAAGAAGTTACTCAACCAAAACTTAACTTAAAATTTAGCATTTTTTTTAAATGTAAAGTTCGTCAGACAGGTTGACGGTTCTCTTGATGGTAGGTAGCTACCGTCGCCTAAAACACAAGCAACGCCACGGGTGCTGCAAGTGCACTGCCTACCACAAGGGACCCTTAATAAGGGATTAGTAAAGGATAGGGAAATGAGCACATATACTGTTACTTCACGGTAGTCTTCTGTAAGAGGGTGGTTACTTCAGTCAGACGGGCTGCCCCAATGACTGTGAAACACAATATGCTCTAAATTATTGCCTTTGCTGTGTTTGTTCTCCCTTTAAGAGCCCGTTGGTTGATAAGTTAATGTTTCCGCTCAGTCACACAAGGATCCCGGATTCATTTCTTAGTGTGATCAAAGTTTTCAAAATTTGATGCATTTTTGTCTGCAAACTATATACACAAAACTTCCTCCTTTATCGCTCTTTTTATTAGTGAAAACCGTTTTAAAATTCGTTGTATGGATTACGGAGAAACAGAGAGCACACTAACCACCTAACCACCTTACAGAAGACCACCGTGAAATAACAGCACGCGTGTGCTTTTGTGTTTCGGTGAGAGAGTAAGGGATGCCAGAGCCCATTTCCCTATCCCTTATCCTTAATCCTACTGCAGTCGGCAGCGCACTTGCAGCAGCTTAGGCGTTACTTGTGTTATAGGCGACGGTAGCCACCTACCATCAAGTGGACCGTCAGCCTGTCTGCAGACCTTAACATAAAAAAAAAACAGACAGCGATTTTATAATATAATATGGAGAGATAGATAAGTAGAATATTACGGAGGTATATAACATTATAACGCCACAAGGTGTTGTTCAAGAAACGTGTGCCCGAATAACATACTAATTTATATCGTTGTCGACATACTTGTTCTGGGGTACAACGTGCCGCACCTCCTGAAATCTGTGCTCTATCATGTACGAATAAATCGTGAGCGCTCATTGCCGCGGCGGTACCAGTGTCGTCGGGAAGGGTGGCGCGGGTCCTACCCAGTGCGGTACGGGCAAGGGAGGAAGGGTGTTATATTTACCGCGGTTTCTTTACTAGGCTCGAAAGGGGATCGAGCCCTTGACTGCTCAACTTTGAAGATGTTCTGTTAAATGTACACTCGGCCTAATTTAATATGTCCAATGGGACCAAACTGATAGGAAAAAATATCACTAGTTACATTAAACAGAATTATCAAAAAAATAATGGAGCTGACATTGACCACCGTGAAATAGCAGGACGTATGCTGTTGTGTTTCGGTGAGTGAGTAAGGGATACCCGAGCCCATTTTCCTATCCCCTCCCAATTCCTTACCTTTAATCCTGCTATAGTCAGCAGTCCACTTGCAGCACCTGTGCTTTGCTTGTGTTATAGGCGACGGTAGCCACCTAACCATCAAGAGGACCGTTAGCCTGTCTGCCGATATTAACATAAATTTTAAAAAAATGTAGTTACATTGACCTTAATTAAACCTACTGGGATATGTTCAATAAAAACATTTATACACAGATTATTTCATAACCCTATTTTTGAATGCTTTTGGTAACGCGTTCATTTTATAACTATTTTTAACATTGTATAATGGTAAAACTAGTGACGATTTAAACGTCACGTGACGTCATCCTGTGTTAGATGTTGATATTTTTATTCAAATTACATTCTTTTTTAACAATAAGTGAATAAAAACTCATTATTTTGTTAAAACTCATTATTAAAAATATACGTAAAAAATTCTTTTACAATTACTATAATTATAATGAATTATAGATAAGAAAATACGATTGTAACAGAGTATAATGAGTTTATTTGCCATTTTTTTGTAATAAATTTTATTTATTCAACGTCTACGCATCACATCCAAAAAGCATTTTTTCCATATTTTCCCGCTAACGAAGCGAAGCAACTTAAAACGACTTTTGAGAATATGTAGTTGAGTGTACATGTGTGTAGCCAAGCAATTTTCCTAAATGATACGAACAATTTTAATTGTTACGCATCATTTGGGAGTTATTTGACTCAACTTCTGAGTAAGTGGGCAACGGGAATGGCTTATTGTGTCATGTGTTTAATATATTACTTGGCATGCTTTTGAATTTGTTTACCAACAATACACATTGCAGTACTCTAGTGTCTATTGTTTGACATCTTTTAAGATAAATGACGGCAGACGGGCTGGCGATTCATTTTCCTATTAAGATGACTCTTCACTTTGAGGCAATGATTTTTCCGTGTATTCTCAGTAGTCCCGTTATCTTTATCCTTTGACGTAACTACTGACATTATTCTTCCCAAAGCGTCGGGGACACTTCAAACTACATTCATAGGCGTCAAACTGTTAGCAGTCAAGCAACTTTCCCAATTTTGCAAATAAAAATGTATAGGATTAAATTATTATATGTAATTGTTTTATTTTTTATATTTAGAAAGGCTGACATTCCACTTGATGGTAGGTAGTTATCGTCTCCTATAACACAAGCAAGTCCACAGGTGCTGCAATTGCGCTGCCGACTATAGTAGGATTAAGAATAAGGGACACTCCCTCGCCGAAACACAAAAGCACATATGCTGTTAGTTCATATGGTTCTATCTCAGGGGTTCTGGTTTCGATTACCGGCATGCCCGACTTTGGAAAAGAACTTTTAATAAATGGCTCTGGTCTAGATCTGGCAAGTAGTGGTAAGGCACACTTCGCAATCATTTGGTTAACTCGTCTGGCCGCAGTAACCACGCCCTTACAGAAGATCACCGTGAAATATCAGCACGTGCACTGTTGTGTTTCGATGAGTGAGTAAGGGATGCCAGAGCCCATTTCCCTATCCCCTCCAAATCCTTTATCCTTAATCCTTCTGTAGTCGGCAGCACACTTGCAGCAGCTGTGGCAAAAAAAGATATTATAAAATAATGAATTGGTTGTTGTAGTTGATTTCTTAGACGAGAGCAACTTATTGCCGATTTCGGAGCATAATTTATTTTTATTGCATATGACGACCTAAAAATAAATGATTGTAATTGTTATAATAATTAATTAATTACGAATTAATTAATTAAGATATTGCTCATAATATAATTTTATTATTGACATTACGAATTTATATTAGGATACATAATATTAATACATAATATTTCATTGTATACTTAAGTATATTGCAATGTCTGTTGTTATTGTAGCCTTGTAAGAGACGTGCTTTCATCTTAAAGTAACTTTTTATTAAAATACAGCTTGTCTTTTGATAAAAGCGCGTTTCTCTTCTGTTATTTTAACTGTAACACTGTTTAATTTGCACATGCTGTGTGCACGTTTTTTGGGTTGCTGTCTAGTCTAAATTTTAGAATTTTTTTAACTCTTAATTTCTTCCTGTAGTGTATTAAGTTTTTTTTTTTAAATAAGTACACGCAATTAACAGAGATAAAATGTAGGTAACAGTTCTAGATACTACAATACTAGCATGCAAATATAAATGTGTTTTTTAATTTTAAATTAAAAATTCATTAAATTACACACTTAATGATTTTTTTCTATACTGTTCATTTTTAAATGAAATAAAATAATAAAATAAAATTTAAATTAAAAAAACTATTTTATATAGATGTACCTATTTAAAAAACAAGACACCTTATTTGGGAAACAACAAAGGAGGGGTGCAGTGCGGGTCGTGGGGGGGGGGACGACGACGCGGGAACAGTACGAAAATACCGCAACTTGGTTCACAGAAAATGAAACTCAGTACACAAACCCCACTGCAGTAGGTCATCTCTTTTAAACTATAGCAATAATACGAAAATATAACACGTTCTAATTTAGCTCTGGTCTGAATCTGGAAAATAGTGGCAGGGACGCACTACATTTCGCAGTTATTTGGTCAGCCCGTCTGGCGGCAGTAACCACCCTTACAGAAGTCTTACAGAAGGCCATCTTTAAATAACATGCTGTTATTTCACGGTGGTCTTCTGTAAGATGGGCAGCCCGAATGACTGCGAAACGCAGTGTGTCCTGCAGTCACTTGGTAGATCCAGACCAGAAACAACTATGAAAAGTTCATTTGCGAGTTGGTCCTGCCGGGAATCGATCCCGGGTCCCTGAGGCAGAGCATTAAAGCAAGCACCTTAACCACTCGTAAGAACGTATTTTTTCATGTAGATATAAGAGAGAATGTCGCCAACGCTCTGAGATTACATACTGTTTCTTTTAATATGTGATCCGCGACTTTGCTCGCGCGAAATGATGTTGTGCTTCATTTAATTTCATTAGGGCCGGAGATTGTTCACGTTCAGCTTAATGTTTACCAAAGTATAATTGCTTACAGAGCCGCGCCACCCGCCTACCAATTATTGTAACAATTTTCTAATTGACTTTCTTATTTCAATGTTCGACCGTTAATGTTTTTGGTCATTTGAAAAAGGAACACTTTGAAACACTTTATTGATGTAATACTTTCAACATTTATACATGACCAGCTTTTGCACGCGACTTTGTCCGCGTCTCTTTATAAAATATGGTATGTTACTCGTTAATAATGGTGCTTTCTATAGGTGAAAGAATTTTTAAAATCGGTCCAGTAGTCTTTTAGTTTATTCATTACAAACATACATTTGTATGAAGGGGTGGTAAAGGGGGAGATGAGTAGCATATGTTACTCCCTGATAATTTAGCTTTTTATAGGTGAAAGAATTTTTAAATTTTTTAAAATCGGTTAAATTTTTGAGTTCATTCATTACAAAAATGCATAGAAATCTTTTCTCTCTATAATATTAGTATAGATGAGAGAGTGTAAAAGAACTAACATTTCCTGTTCATTGGTACAGTTGTTATAGACAAAACTTGATCTGTCTAACGTCATTATATAATTAACTTTGAAACTGAGCAACTTAAGATGGTCCTTTTTAGCGTTAACTAAAAAGCGTTACGTTATCTGTCATTTTTGCGACAGCTGACGCATATATTTATGTTCCCTAATTCTATTCTCGGGGCTTATAAAAACAAACGTCGAAATCTCGTATTAAAAGTGTAGTCCGCGTTGAGGAACGAAACGATAGCGCGTTATAAACTGCCGGCGGTGCAGCGACATCTGTCGTAGAAAAAATGAACTATTTGAACTTATAAAACGTAGTGACATCTCTTTATACCGATCGTAACTAACATAACTTCTGTTGGAGCACGTGACATCTGAGTATGCAGAATGTAACTAAATAATATAAAGTAATTAGGTATCCAATTTTCTATTGGCACTTTCACATTTATAATATTAATAAGAAATATACTTATATTTGATGTATATTAAATTTTATATAGTTATATTAAATTTAAATTTATTAACGAAAATAAATACCTAAATGAATTAAGTAAATAAAAATTTTACAACAGTATAGGAGGTATATTATGCTTGTATCTTCAAACGATTATAGGTACATCTACTTGCCAACCAGCGAATGTTCGGGACTGACCTCTTCAATACAAGAAAAAACAAAAATGTAGAGGGAATGTAATAATTTAATAATTTATCATAATAAAAATTCAATCAATGATTGTTCCTGGTTAGTTTGTGTTGTTTACAATATGTTCATGTAACCAGGAGGTTTATATGTAATATGAAATCAAAATTAAACAGCTTTATATATTTGACCCCTAGGACTCTAAGGACGTTAGGAGAACCCCTTAGGGTCAACGCAGAACAGAGACTTTTGTTCCGGATGACAAAAATGTCAAAAGTGTCGTGCACATATACGTCACTCTCGAGCTCTAGTTTTTTCGGGGACCTCCGTACATTGTGCGGACCGGTCTCTCGATTTCCTCGTATATTCGGGGGACTTTTAGTCAATCGTGTGCGTTATTCGATACAATTATAAGCAATCTATTTTTCCCACACCAACAAAAGTTCCTCGTCTGTGCAGGCCCTTGAAAAGTCCTATATTAGCTAGAGTATTTATTCCATTGAATTAGCGTTTTATAGACAGCGTTAAGCGAACAATGATTACAGCAATTATAAAGTCATAAAAGTGGAGACCAGGTGGCGACATTTGGTCTGCTGTCGAACTATCCACAAGCCGTAATGTATGTCGCATGCGGCGTAAAACTGCATTCAGTTTTTTCACCGCACAATTCAAAACTGCATTCGGCGAGCTGGAATTTTAATTCCGACAACATATGCGCTTCAGGACCGCCGCAAAAACCTGCCCCTGCTCCCCCTCCCAGGGAAAGGGGAAACGCAGTTAAAAGGGGGGCGGCTAATTAAAAAAATATGTCCCACTTCATTCCCCTGCCCAGTGTGACCGCACGGTAAAACTCACCCGCGCTTCTAACTAATTAATAATACCCAACCATTGCGTATGTGTGAGTTCGTATGCTTCTATGTAGCTAATTGTTTTGGGATTTTAATAATAGGCAGTCAAATGTCTTTGGGAATTTAAGTTAGGATTGCAATAATGTTTACTTACTTATGCCTACTTATCTATACAAATATAACGAAGCTGAAGACTTTTTTATATTGACACCCCTATTTTTGAAAATAGCAGACGTATGTATTTTTAAAATTATTTTTACTTTTCATAGACCAATCCTTATAGAATCGAATATTTAAGATCTGATATGTTATAGGCTATTTAAGAGCTGATCAAAGTTTAAAAAAGCAAAACTCGCAAACAAATACTGCCTCACATTATCTTCGTCATATATCTCAGCACAGCTAGTGTGCCCATTTTCCTCAAAGAGAACCACACGTCACAAAAAAAAAATTCAATATTTCTACAAGATTTCACTAGATTATTGGCGAATCTTTCAAAATATTCAATTTTTTATGTAAAGTTCGTCAGACAGGCTGACGGACCTGTGGAGTTGCTTGTGTTATAGGTGCTGCAAGTGCTCTGCTGACCATAGTATAATTATGTTGTTTCCAGCTATTTTTCATTTGTTTTTCTTTTTGTCAAAATGAGTGAATATAATGAAGAAATTTGATGCATTTTAAAATTTTATTACGAAGAAAGAAAAAATGCAACGCAAGCTGCAAAAAAAAATTTATTGTGATGTACTTTATGGTCCTAATGCAGTGTCAGTAAGAGTAGCAAAAAGTTGGTTTAAGCGTTTTCAATTCGGAAATTTTTTTGTCTCTGGTCGCCCTGTTACGGATAAAATGTTGAAGCCGACGCCATTTTTGAAAACAAGATCGGCATATCAGTAGTTACGACATAGCTGAAGAACTGGGAATTGACCACAAAACAGTTTTGACCCATTTGAAAAAAGCTACACAAAAAGCTCGATATTTGGGTGCAACACGAGCTCACTGAAAAAAAAACCTTATGAATTCTCATTTGCGATTCTTTATTGAACCGTTTTTGAAGAGATTGATAATTGGTGATGAAAAGTGGATCACGTACGACAAGAACGTGAGAAAAACTCGCAATAAGGTGATACTGCGTGTATGGTGGGATTCATTATGAGCTTTTACCACCGGACATAATCATCGATTCAGATCGGTACTGCCAACAACTGATGAGATTAAAGCAAGAAGGTGAGAGAAAGCGGCCGGAATTGATCAATAGAAAGGGTGTGGTCTTTCATCACGACAACGCTAGACCACACACATCTTTATAACCACTCAGCAAAAATTAAAAGAGTTTGGCTGGGAGATGTTAATGCATCCGCCAAATAAATGCATCTTCAGATTTCCACCTGTTTCGGTCTCTTCAGAATTTTTTAGGCAGTGTCAGGAAAAAATGTCTTGAGTTTTCATTAAATTTATTTATTTATTTATTTATTTATTTAATTTAGGTTACATACAGCCATTATATAAAACTAAATTATGTATTATAATAAAGTACAAATAGGCCTAAAGAACCATAATTTGATTAAAGAGATAACTAAAACTAAGATAAGAAAAGGAAATTAGAATGGTATGTAGTGATAAATATTGAAAGAAAAAAAATAAAAGAAAAAAAATTAAATAACTATTTTTTTAAAAAGTAATTCGCCAACTTTCTTTTTGAATGATGTTAAATTAATTGAGAATATGTCGATATCATTTAGAACCTTATTATAGTGATATTTGGAACGATGTAGGAAGGAATTCTTAGCATAATTAGTTCGACAGTAGGGAATGTAAAATGTGTCTCTTGATCTTGTCCCGAGTTTTGGAACTTTGAAGTAAATAGATTCTAAGAGTGAGGAAGAATCAATGTGATTATTTATTATTTTATATAGGAAGACTGCGTCAAGATAAGCCCGCCTATCCTTTAAGGAATACAGTTTGTGTCTCAAAGCGCTTGTTTTATAATCGGTGAATACATTTCCTGTTTTATAATCTAACGATTTTATGAACTTATTATGTATTTTTTCAATCCTAGCTATATGCACCTCATATTGCGGATTCCATATTACACTTCCAAATTCCAAAATACTGCGTACAAATGCGAAGTATAATACTTTTAAAGTATTTGTCTGTTGAAAGGGTTTGCCTAGACGCAGAATTAAACCAAGTTTCTTAAAACCGTTAGCTACAATAGTATCAATGTGAAGATTAAATTGCAATTTAGAGTCCAGAATAATACCTAAGTCACGAATTTGATTAACAACTTTTTTTAAAATACGAAGAAACTTTTTCCCCAACCTATTATTTAAGATAAATGAAAGCCTACGCGCTCATGGTTGTTTTTATCTAGCAAATAAATTACTAAATAAACCTTTTCATGTTCGAATTGCAATTTTAACTAATGTACTAAGTTATAAAATATTGTTTGATATCAGTTTGATATTAAATTAATTTAATATAATTAATTTTACTGTTCTTTATATAAATTAAATTTCTAGTATGAGCAGTTATTATATATGTATATTATTCTCGTTTGGCCCCTGCGGATATTATGTCGGACATTATGACTTGATTAAAATAAATAATTTACATCTAAAATTAAATAATCCTAAAACTAAATAAAACCTAAAAAATTAAATTAAATTAAATTTGATATTAAATTAAATTATTACTAATAAATTACGATGACAGAATGGAATTAATAATAAAAAATATTTTCAGTACAAAACTCCACTTAAGCGTGTCATATCATATTACCATTAATTTTGCTTATTTTATCGTTGATCATATTATCAGCCGTTATTATTACTTGATCCACTATCTGGCAGATATAGTGGGTATTATGTTTATCACGCTATCAGTTAATAAGCTGTACCCTCATGTTGTACGATTAAGAGTGCGCGATATTAAAATACACGTCGGACCGAAACCTAGCGTGACATTTGTTTATTGTGTCATTCGCTGCTATCTCGCCGTGTGTACACTGCACCGAATGTCACTCATATGGTATGCAATTCCACAGGATAATTACAAATTTGGTACATATAGGTAAGTATTAGACAGATCTTAGGACTTAGGAAATAAATCACAAACAGTATATATATATTACAACAGTATATATATTTATAAGTATTTTTCACTAGCTGAGCCCGCAACTTCGTACGCGTGGTATTCGGTATGGCACGTAACTTTTTTGTTTGTAAACCGATTGGAATGAAATAAACACTAAATGTTACGGGAAGCTTGCTATAATACATCAGTGAAACCCGCATACAAATCGGTTAAGCCGTTTCTTAGATTAGCGTGCACAAACACACAGACAAACAGACATATAGACAAAAATTCTAAAAACATTTTTTTTTATTTCGGTAACATAAGTACAAGACACACAATTTTTTTTAAGTATGTTTAATGTATACGTATATACAGACATGGCTCGTTTACGATTTTATTATATGCATATACATGTAGATATTATACCTACACATTATAAAATAAAGTCGATGTTCACTTCTGCTGTTTCTCATCTATTCGTCGCTAGTTAATTTATATAGTATGACAATATTTTTGACAAAATTAGTAAAAATGTTTTTTTTGTTATGTTAAGTTCGGCAGACAGGCTGACGGTCTACTTGATGGTCCTATAATACAAGCAACGCCAAAGGAGGGGATAGGGAAATGGGCTCTGGCATCCCTAATTTACTCACCGAAACACAACAGCAAACGGCTGTTATTTCACGGTGGTCTTCTGTAAGGGGTGGTTACTGCCGCCAGACGGGCTACTCAAATGATGCGAAAGGCCAAATGCCACTACTTTCAAAATCCAGACATGAACCAATTTTGAAAAGTTCATTTTTCAAAGTTGACCCTGCCGGGAATCGAACCCGGGAACCCTAGAATAGAGAGTTAAAGCAAGCACCCTAACCACATTTAAAATTGGGCTCTTCCCAATTTAGTCCAGTAACTTAAGACGAAAAATGGGCAAAACTTCGGAAAAATTCCAACCAAGCTTAAAAATTGTGTAGGTACATGTACCTTTTAGCTTCCTAATTAACCTCTGAAAAGTCCCACGAGTCCAGGGGTGGGCATAACTTTTGACGGCTAAAAAACGGTGAGAAAATGATACTTTTTCGGTTTTTTGCTAATATCTTCGTTCCTGTTGATCTTATCGCTATGAGGTATACTTATATAAAAGAAAGAAAATGGAAGATTCTCTACAAAAAAGGTAATATAAAGTTTATCGATAAAATCAGTCATTTCCACAGAAAAAGGTGAGAAAAGCCGTTCACAGTTTGTTGTTCTCGATCCGATTTCGGTCTGGTATCGTGCCTAAAGCGGTGAACGGCTTTAGGCACGATCCTCACTATACAGTTTGTTCTCGATCCGATTTCGGTCTGGTAAAGTCGTATCATGTTCACATTATACAATCTGACTCAATTCAGGATTCAGTCTTGAATTTTCAATAATCAAAGTCGGATGTATTTGGCTCATAGATAATTAAAATTATTGTAAATGTCATTGAACTTTTCGATTGAAGAATTAGCGACTATAGCTTCGAAAGTCTTTCGAAAGTCCACATTTGTTTAGTCATTTTTATCACTCAGGATTATTTTAACTACAATATAATTCAAATACAATTAAAATTTAATTAAAAGTAAAATATACTTGAAGTATTGTTGCATTTGATGTACTTATCGCTTCAGCGGGTAATAGCTGACTGATTCGAATATTCACACTATCGGTACATGTCGTGACAAGTTCGATCTCACAAGAAAAATTTCTTCGAACCTGATCGTGATTGGACTGGGATTCGAGCGAAACTTGACTGTTACGGATAGTATGAATGCACACATATATTTTTTACTTCATAATATTTTATCAAACCGAGATTGGACCGAGAACGAACTGTGAACGGCTTTATAGTGAGGATCGAGCCTTATAGTGAGGATCGTGCCTAATCGTGGAGTAAGGAAAGGTGTAAATGAGGCTTGTGAATGGATTCTTTAATTGTGCGCTTCATGGTAGATGGATACCGTCGCCTAAGGACACAAGTAACACAAGGAAACACCTAAGGTGCATGTGCGCTGGCCCTGGTAAAAGACAAGGTTAAAGAAATGCTCACCATTGAAACATAACAGCATATATGCTTCTGTGAGTTCTTATTCATAAGTTGGTTACTGTCGCCAGACGATTTTGTTGTTACACCAATACGATTTTGTTATTACTCCAACTATTTTTCTATAATATTTTCTATGAAATTATTACTAAAAAATTATGTTGGTTAGTTTAATGTAGGTAATTACATTTTTATATGTTCTTTTCTTCCGATGACAGACAGGATCTAAAATGTGATGTCAAAAATTTTAAGAAAATAGGTAGATAACGGGTAGAATGAGTGCAGGTGATGGGATTTCTATTCCTCTATCATCTATAGGTACATATAATAAAATCGCAAGCGAGCCGTTTCTGTACATTAAAGATATTTTCAAAATAACATATGTTACGTAGGTATACCTATACGTATATACGTGTATACTTTGTACTTATGTTACCGAGGTCAAAAAATAGATTTTAAAATTTTTGTCACTTTTTCAGTTTGTGTGTGCGCTTGTGCACGCTAACCGTGCAACGGCTTAACCGATTTGAATGCGGTTTTCACTTATATATTGCATCAAGTTTCCCGTAACATTTAGTGTTTGTTTCATTCCAATCAGTTTACAAACAAAAAAGTTACGGGCTATTCTGAATACCACGCGTACGAAGTCGCGAGCACAACTAGTCTTTGACTAAAAATAAGAAAATTCAAAATATTTTTTGGGATAAATCAACATTCCTCCCGATGAGCACCTAACACTATTGGCTAATATGAAATTATGAACACACAATCCCATCAAACGTAACATCGCTCAGATATCGTAAAGATAAACCAATTTAATTATAAAAACTGCGGTAAAACATTATACGTTACATTATATTTATTAACAATAGAACTAATCCGATCAATAAGGTTCATATCAGGATTATATTACACTGTATTTTATAACACATATGTCGTTTTGGATCTGACAGTTAATTGTATCATTAGAATAAGAAATCATAATTTTACCTACACAGTATCCTATCCGTAACCAGTATGACTTCTCGCCAGTAAGAAAACTACTCCAGATATGGTTAGTTTTATTTGGATTATAAATTAAAGAAAATTTCTTAGTTATATCTATTAATATTATTTTAGGAACCGTTTTTTTTTTTTTTTTTTCATAAACCACCCAACGGATCTTGATACGGTTCTCACTAATGGAAAAAGCGATAAACAAGGAAGGTTTATGTATAAGTGTAATTTGCAGAAATAATTGCCTCCGTGCAAAACCGGGATAGGGCTGCTAGTTTTGAATAGAATAATGAAGTGTGTATCGTTATAGATATTATTGTAACAATGCTGTTACAATTCATAATACGTGTAAGAGGCCGTAAACGCGCCGCAATTGATCGTAACGCGGGCGAGGGATGGCTCCGCCCGACGGAAACCACTTCCGCCGGAAGTCGAGACGTGTGCCTTACACTCTACGGCGGGATTTATATCACTAAGTATGTATATGCTTTTTTAAAGATTTTTATTGACTTTATAGAGGTTTTCTATAGGTATATACTAATGGCGTAAGAAACACAAACAATTTTTCGTTTACATACCTATAGGTATTAAAACAGACATTTGAAAAAAAAATATCACTTAAAAAATGAGCAAAGTAAAAATAGTAATAGCATTTACCACATTATTGAAATGCTTTTAAATATTAATTTATGAGTGTATTTTTTACGAATCAGTCAAATGTTATTAATTAGCCACCTTCTCCCGACTTAGCAATGAATTATTAGCACATTTTCAATAAATTATATAATACACAAACCTTTCTCACTATCATTCAGTGAAAACCGTAATAAAATCCGTTTGCGGAGAAAATAACAGAAGCGGAGGGCGACTTATATAAATATAGATAATCTAACGACCTACTCTAACATCTCTTGAAAACTAAAATACCTATCTAATCTAGTAAAAAAGTATAATTTTAGTCGCGTCTTGAATATTTTAAACAAATCCGTCGTGAAGAATATAAACGAAAATTGTCGAAAATATGTATTCCCAATCAAATTATATTCACAATAATTAGAAATTCAAATAATATATAAAAAAATTAATAATAATATAGGTTAATTTGCAATTCACGATTTTCTGGAATTAATTAAACGTATAAAAAACTATAAAATAACTGTCACTTCTAAAGAGGTTCACGTTGTCTTTTTGTGATCAGATTAATTTTATTATTATCCCTACAATATAAGTAATTACCTAATACATGAATGTTTATATTACCTACTTAATTTAATTTAATAACCAATAAAAATATTTTTCGGTTACAATAGGTAACATCATTTGTAGAACAAATTTATTATTATTGAAAGTACTCAGTTATATCCATAAAATATTTAGAATAGGTAGGTATATATTTTTACAAATAAAAATGTAACGTCCATGTAAAAATATATCTAAGTAATTATTTACTTATTATTTACATAAATAATTCCAAAAAAATAACTTTATATTATCTACTTCTTAGATTACCGACGGGACACCTAACTTTAAACGCGTTGAAATCTTTTCAATACTTTGTTATTTGTTATACTTATAGTAAGTAATTAATATTAATTCCTTTTAAAGAAATAGTTTTTTGTCTTTATCTTTCTTATCTTTTAGGTGTAAACTGTTTATTTATATTATTATGAGTTAGATGAGGAAGTCTTTGAATTTAGTATACAGGCTATATTGCAATCATTTTATGCAGTGCGATACCTATGTACCTATAAATAATATTATATCTATATAATATGTATTAACATAAATGTTACAACAAAAAAACTAGTAGGTACCTATAAGATATTAAGTAATAAAATTGTATTATACCTAAGTACTTACTGGACTGCAAACGGTCTCTCCAAGCCATCGGATTTGATACAAGTCCTTGAAAACCTGGCCAATAGAGAGGTTTGTGCTGGAGATAGTGTGCCATGCCGGCGGCTGCGGCTGCCAACGAGAGTCTCGGAGTCAGTAGACCGGCACTGACGTTAGTCCCGACCACAGGTCTGGATAAAATATGGTCTATTCCGTGTGGATTGGGAGCCGGCGGTGGGGCTTCCGCTAAGGAGCTTAGGGCGGCCAATGGAGCCCCGAAACCATGCTCCAGAGAGCTTCGCGACAGTGGCGGAGATCCTCGCAATTCAGACATGTTTCACTTGCATAAAAGTTCAAATTTTGAAATTTTTAACACTCAGTCATCTCAGTCTTTTCGCTTTTGATGCACCGCAAACAGTTAATACACAGTCATTACAAATCAATTCGCTCTCAAATGCGAATAGAATGTCTAATTGGAATTTAAAAACGCGACTGTTCGCGCGCGCGACCCGACACCAAATGAAAAGCTCGAAAGCTTGACGCAAACAAAAAAAAAGTGAATAGAGAACGCCGCCCAGTCAATCTAAACCTTATATCAGTAGCGCCGCCCATCAAAGCAGTCGCCGCGTTCGAAATAGAGCCGTCTCTTTCCATCGCCGATACGTAAGAGTGAGACGCGAGACGCGCGGTGTTAACACAAGAGCGATACAGCGTAGATTTAACGAATCGCTATTTAATGGCGCTTCTTGTCTCTTTATAATTAAGTCGGGTGCAGTTTTTGCGGTGCCCTCCCCGCGCTGCTATCCCTCACCCCTCTCTCGTCCATCGCCAAAAACTATTGTGTCCCGAAATGTACAAACTTGAATGGGACAGTTTATTTTATGGGTCGTTCATAATGCAGCCGGAAGGATCTCGCAATCATTTGTCATTAGATAATTTATGTGACAAATATTGTATTAATTGAGAGTGTTGTGCGAAATAGAAGTCGATTTGTGAGGAAATAAAACACCCAGCATATTAACTTTCTCGAGTGACATCTGCTCGGATTTCGCCATAATTTCGAACGGTGGTGTTGATAATGGCCGCGTTTTATGGTATTTCAATGGCGTTATTAATTACCCATATTTCCTCTTGCAACAGTAGGATACAATGAGTAACTAAATTTACCTGCGTTCTTTTGTTGAAAAGGTAAACTACAATTTTACTAAATTACCTAAGTAGGTACCTACTTAGGTACCCTTATAGCCTACTAATTTTTTATTCTAAATTTACTTACCTACTTAATTTGCTATACATGCACAAATAGCCTAGACATCTAATGAGTGTGGGATTCAGCTTTTTAAAAACACCCATACCTACATACCTACCTACTTCGCATTAAAATTATTTTATTGCCCCTCTTTAAGCCTTCAAAGGGGCATTCGCTGAATGCCTTTCCACCTTCCTTGTTCGAACTGCTAAGGAGTGGAACTCATTGCCTGCGTCTGTGTTCCCACAGAACTACAACCTCGGGGTCTTCAAAACTAGGGTAAATGGGCATTTACTAGGTAAGCGTGGTCCACCTTCGGCCACATCTGCACCTCACATCAGGTGAGATAGTGGTCAAGCGCTACCTCGATTTCATAAAAAAAAAAAAAAAAAAAAAAAAAAAAAAATACAAAACCCTTTACCCTAATTTTGTGACGCAATTAATAAATACAATAATAAACAATTTTGAATTTTGAATTAACATTACCTATACATGGAGGCAATTAAATATGGTTAATATGGTCCACAAAAAAACCCGACCCTTCGAGCTACTTAAATGAGTTTATTAATACCTAGATAGATTTTCTATCAATAAATACCTACCCTACATCCATAATCAACAAATTATATTTCCTTCCTATAGTTAGAATAGTTATCCAAATATAGTTACTTATATAACTTAAGTTATCCCATATCCACTTATAGTTGGAATAAATTTCACATACCTAGTTCAATGCTTGAACAGGTAAAAACTGTGCCTAATCTTATCAAATACAAGCACATAACTCCTAATTTTTAAATGATTTAGAAAATCTTTGATGTTTTTGATAATCTTCAATTTGAGAATATGGCGTCATAAATATCTACTTTTGTAAAATAACTTGACTTGAATTAACTAAAACTTATTTATTTTTTCTATGTTAAAGTTACTATTATACTAGGAATGTATTTCTTTTTTTAAAGGTCGGCAGACAGGTTGACGGTCACAAGTAACGTCTTAAAATGAGACAAGACGCTGCCGACCTTAATGGGTAGGTATATCTAAGAATTAGGATTTTAAGGGACAAGGAAGGGAAATAGGAAAATATGCCTTGACATCCCTTACCAACTCACCGAAACACAACACCACTTGTTGTAATTTCAAAGTGGTATACCTATTACTGGGTGATAATCCCCCTAGACGGGATAGCCAATTTATGACTGCGAAACGCACAGTGGCCCTGATACTACCTACTCTCTCTATTATTATACTCTTTAGGTATATTTTATATGCAGAAAATGTCACAAAAGACATATTTTTGAGTCGATTTCTTCTTGTAGTATACCTACTAAGCTGAGCGGACAACTTCGTACGCGTGGTATTCGATATAGCGCGTAACTTTTTTGTTTGTAAACCGATGAAACAAACACTAAATATTACGGGAATCTTGTCCCAATACACTAGTGAAAACCGCATTCAAATCAGTTAAGCCGTTTCAGAGATCAGCGTGAATAAACGCACAGACAAACAAACAGATAAAAACTTTAAAATAATTTTTTTGACCTCATCAGTACCATAAGCACGTGTACAAATTGTTTTTTTTTTTTTTTTTTAATATTATAAATACTAATTGTAATAAAGATATAGATATAGATATAGATATAGATATAGATATAGATATAGATATAGATATAGATATAGATATAGATATAGATATAGATATAGATATAGATATAGATATAGATATAGATATAGATATAGATATAGATATATATATAGATATAGATATAGGTATTACCTACTCCAAGTAATAAATAATAAAAGAAAAACTACAACCAAAACCAAGCACAAAATTTAAAAACAGATTTGTATGTCGAAAAGATTGTAAATCGATTATAAAAGCGGCGGTATTTATTGGCTGAGATCAAATTAATTATTTTCCTTAACGCGTTCAACAAAGAGCGGGGTGAGTAGCTTTGTTGACGACCGGATGTACGAGCGTATGTACCCACAAACACGTACAATGCAGTGTAAGCGATAAGACATCAGCGATACGCATAAACACCTTGGACCCGGGTGTGGTCTCACTGTAAGCGTTTCACTTAACGTATTTTTTTTATGTAAAGTTCGTTATGCAGGCTACTGATCTAATAACACCGTCATCTAATAACACAATCAATGCCATGAGGGTTGCATGTGCATTGCCAACCTTGCAAAATTGAAGACATTAAATAAGAAAAAGTAAAATAAGATAATTAGGGTATATGGGAATGGATCCAGCATCCGTTGTTCTCTCACCGAAATTTTACGAGCCCGTTGGATAAGTGGTTAGGGTGCTTGCCTTAACGCTCTGTTCAAGGGTTCCGCGTTCGATTTCCGGTAGGATCAACTTTGGAAAATGAACGTTTCAAATTTGGCTCTAGTCTGGATCTGGAAAGTAGTGGCAGGGCACACTGCATTTCGCACACATTTGGGCAGCCCGTCTGGCGGCAGTAACCACCCCCTTACAGAAGGCCACCGTGAAATAACAGCACGTATGCTATTTCAGTTTCGGTGAATGAATATTTTCCTATCAAACCCATTTTCCTATCAAATCCCTAACCCTTAACCCTACTGTAGTCGGCAGCGCACTTGCAGTAGCTGTGGCGTAGCTTGTGTTATAGGCGACGGTAGCCGCCTACCATCAAGTGGACCGTCAGTCTGTTTGCCGATCTCAATATAAGAAAAGAACGAAACAGAAAAACAAAAGTGCTGTTATTTAACGTTGATATTAATTATACCGTTTTAGTAGTCCGAAACAACATGGGTAGGTAGGTACTCAAATAATCACAATTTTTTTTTTGTTAAGGATGGCAGACAGGCTACCGTGGACCGGCAGACGGTCCAAGATGACTACCGTCGCCTATAATACAAGCAACAGTGATACTCATTGTGAACAGATTTAAGCCCTATCTCAAACTTTATGAGCTGTTTGAAAAATAGCCATTAACATTTTCACTTGTTAAACAAGAAAAAAGGAAAAGCTTAATTCAAAAAAAGATAGCTTAATTCATAAGCTTATTTAAAAAAAAGATAAAAAGATTAATTTTGATCTGTTATGAAATATATTTTTTTAACTTCTTAAATATTAAAAAAAAATAACTTCAAAGTAATTAGGTACAAACTGAAAAAAGATGAAAGGTTATTTCAATTCAACTCCATCTAAAGTCTTGTGGATAAAATAATAATCTATTTTTCTCATTGTCAATGGCACCACACCCGCGACCGCTTCCTCCCCACAAAGTCGGTCCACTGCCCATTCATCCCGACGTCAATTAGAGCAACACCTTTTGCTTTGTCGGGATTTTATTATCGGTTTATGTTATTATCCTTATTATACACTCAATTTGTGACTAGTTTTTTTTTGCCATTCAAATTTTTTGTGTTTTTCTATATATTAGAAAAACAATTAGGTACTTATTACAAAATATACATACCTAATATATTCTTTTTATATAATAAATAAATTTTGCTTTCACCCATATTTTTCATTAAAAACTATGAAATGAATAAAATTAAAGTATCAATCAACTAAACCAGGACCTACAAATAAATAGGAATAATGCTCAGAAATAAATGTTTCCAACATATTATTGTTAAAGTAACATAGCGTAACATTATTCGTAGACAATTTAAACTAATTCGACATTAAAACGTTTTCAGAAAGCGACCATATTTGCTGGCGCACTGTAAACTTTAAACGACAATAAAAAAAATCAAGCCTGGAGATATGAAGAATCGACTACGGGCTAATCTACGTCTGAAACAGAGAGCGCGATAGTGTATGAAAGTATCGGAAGATGGTACCAGGCTGGCGATTGGTCAATTTGTGAATAGGCCACGCCCGTTCCGGCGGAGTGATCCACGTGTTTTTGTTACGTTACTAGATTTTCAGATCCGGCGGCGAGCGGACGTGACAATCTCACACTACATGAAAGTTTCACTTGGCTTACGTTTTTTTTTTAATTTAATATTTTGCTACTATGTGTCTGCGTAGAATTTTATCGTAGGTATTCCTCGTGATGGAGAGTTGGACTCTAAAACCCAAGTATAGGATTAGATGCCATCCTCTGTGGAGCCTACATATTTTTGAAAATTAAATTTAAAAAATAATCATAAATAAATTTTTTATACGAATTAGAAAGTTGTTAGTAGGTATTATTTTTTTAATATACATAAAGGTTAAGGCAGGCTGACAGTCCACTTGAGGTAGGTTGCTTATTAACACAAGCTGGTACTGCCCAACACAACTTGAATGTGGGTTGCTTATTAACACTAGCTGTTGCCCAACACAACTTGAAGGTGGGTGCAAGATCAGTAAGAAAATTCGTTTGAATAATTTGGTTGAAGTTAGGGTATATAAACAGAATAAAAAAATAAAAATTTAATAGACTTGGGTACAGTGGGCACACAACAAAAGGAAAATAAGTTTCATTTGATTCTACAGTACTTTTTTCATATGTAGTTGAATCTGCTTCCATTATTAATGAATATATGAACTATTAAATGTGCTGCCGACAGGGATGGGATAAGGAATATGGAGGGGGATAAAGGAATAGGCTCTGGCACCCCTCACCTAATCAAGCTGTTATTTCACGATGGTTACTGCCGCCAGCTAGTCCAGTTTATAACTGTGGAACACAGTGTGCCTGGTCACTAATAGCATTTATGAGTTTTTTAATGATAGATATACATAAATAGATGTTTTATAATTTAATAAGAAGATTACCTACCTATATACTTATAGATTTTCTAACTCTGTTTGGACATATCTACAAAATCTTATATAAAATAGTAATTTATTTCATATTTATTTTTCAGGATAAAATGTAACAAGAACTCTTACGATCTCACTTGATGGTAGTTGGATATCGTCGCCAACATATCTTAAGACACAAAGGGAATTTAAGTTTGTTGTCGACTTCTGGAGTACCTCGCTAACTGGTTGACATGTTAATATGCCAAATTACATATTTTATTAATAAATATTATTTATTATTCTTTAAAAATATAATGTTAATAAAATGAAATTGTCGCCCCCCATAAAATTAAATTTAATAAAACGTTCTGAATGGTTAATTTTTAATCTTCCAAAATGATCACTAAATCAATTATATCGGCTCACTATCACTAAACAAACTGGAATTAAATCACCGGGTGCCCCTCAAAACTGTTATAGTTGCCTTGCCTCGAGGGTTCAGTAATTCTATTATTTAGGGGTGTCACGACACCCCCCGCGCAACCCCGCTGAGAACCCTTGTATTAAAAGTTAAGTGAAGCGCTATCCGGAACATTTGGAGCACAGTAACTTGGACTATCAGTAGGCATTTTGACGAGCCCATTGAATGAGTGGTTAGGGTGCTTGCTTTAACGTTCTAGGGTTCTCGGGTTCGATTCCCGGCAGGGTCAACTTTGAAAAATGAACTTTTCAAATTTGTCTCTGGTATGGATCAGATGATGGTAGACGGTAGCCACCTACCATCAAGTGGACCGTCAGCCTGTCTGCCGGTCTTAACATAAAAAAAGGCATCTTCAACTAATGCTATATCTCAAATCTCACTTGTGTCTTATTTCAAATGGTGCTCAGTTTGTTGGAATAGCTGTTAAATAAATAAATGCAATTAATGTATAATTTTGTATATTCTTCAAGTGTCATCCTAATATTATATAATACGAGTAAATACATAATGTAGCGTTCTAATTGTCGGCATAGGCCTCTAAATTCTTTAAAGAGATATAGGTTATAAACTGTTCTCAACATATCCACACCTAGATGTCGCTATTACAAAGAATGTGTATGATATGTTAGTCTGCGTTTCTTTGTACAGGCGGCAATTATTTTTGTCTTTCATGAAAACAAGAGGTGTCTTTTTCGTGTCGAGTGTATTGTCTAAATCGAGTCTTGTTCCGTCAAGGCATTTAGATCAAATAAATAGATCAGGATAAGTTATAAAGCAATTCATTTGCCTATAATATAATGCCCCTTAGATTTAGATCAACCGAGACCACTATAAAGTGAGCTATCTAACACAAACATATATCTCTCTATTTTAAAAGACTTCATATGAGTAGGTATATCTTGGACGATTGCTATTTTTCTAAGACAGGTCGGATTCCTTGTTATCTTTTCCTATATAGCGTCAGAACAAACGTCATGTGTAATTAAGTAGTGGCAGGCACACTGCATTTTCGCCGTCATTTGGGCAGCCCGTTTGGCGGCAGTTACCACCCAGTTACCACCGTAAAATAACAGTACGTGTGCTATTTTGTTTCGGTGAGTGAGTAAGGATGCCAGAGACCATTTCTCTATGTCCTAATGCCTTATCCTTAATCCTACTGTAGTCGGCAGCGCACTTGCAGCAGCTTTGGCGTTGCTTGTGTTATAGGCGACGGTAGCCACCTACCATCAAGTGGACCGTCAGCCTGTCTGCCGATCTTAACATAAAAAAAAAGTTTACAAAAGCTACTTCGCTTCATTTTAAACTTCGAATCAAACTTGTACCTGAAATTCAGCAACGCGTGCGCTCAATAGATTTTAACATAAAAATAATAATAAAATTGGAGTTTGAGACGAGTTGAGAGATCTTGTATAATTTGTTGATTATCCAACAAATGACCTATCCTTTTATTTTCAATACCTATAGTATATCTTAACATAATAAAAATCACGTATGACGATGTTCGTTCAAGATAATCTACAAAACAGCCGAACCGACTTCAATGAAATTTTGAGAGTGCTTATGTTTGTTTCTATCTTGAAAGATGGGATATAATTTATGCGGATGAAATAACGACCTAAAGCTCCTAATGTTGTACTTATAATTATGCATTTAAATTTTTTTCTTATAAACTATTAGCGATCTTATTCACCTTATTCAAAAGGTTTCAATTTTTTCTGCAAATTATAAACAGAAACCTTTCTTGTTCGTCGGTCTTTCCACTAATGAAAACAGGATGAAAATCCCTTGATTCGTTTAAAAGAAGTTAGCGGGGAAAAGCGGAGAAACAGCGGACAGCGATTAGAATTTACAATATGTGTAGAGTAAAAATATAAACAATAATGACCGAGTTTCCGTACCGCTACTGTCATTACTGTGTGCGAATGTGTATTGTGTTATTGTATGAAATGATATTATTTTGCTCGATTTACTTTCGTTTTGCAAACATCAGCTTAATGAAAACTATAGATACTGGTAATTCCGTTAGTTTTGATACAGAACTCGGTGCTATTATTTGATTTTACAGTACTTAAATTATTACCTACACTGTTGACAATTACATTTCAAAATTTATCGCTTCAACAATTTATTTTCTGTAATAAGTACTTATAATTTTTAATAATTTTAATAATTTTCTGTACCTACCTACAATAAAACTAGGTATTTTCTGTACAGTGTTTGACCAAAAATCTATCCAATCTTTACAATATTGAAAGTAATGTCAATTGCTACAGAAAAATAGCAGATTCTTGTTTTGCTCAATGAAGTTATTTGCTCAATGACATTATTTGGCTTCGAATGAAAATACACTTTTTAGGTTAGGTTTTAATATTTAGGTAGGTTTTTTAGGATTTCAGGTTAGATATATAGGTATGTATTATTTTACAAAAAATACAAAACATTATCTATGATGCAATAAATTGTTTCAGCAGTAATAAGGCATCTGATAGGTAGACTGATGAAGGTTGCACTGTTCACTATTTTTTTTTTCAAACATAAAGTAAAGTTAGTAACAGACCCGAAAATATTCAAACTTAAACTTCAAACTTCAAACACATATTATTATTTAACATATACTTATATGTAAATAATAATACGTGTTGAATACGTGTTGAAGTAAATAATAATACGTTTATGATATTCTTACATTTAAGTAATAAAATCTGCATTTGTTTCAATTTATGCTCATGTTTGCTGAGCTCATGTTTTCAAACAGCCCTTATACTTCGCAATACAAGGGAGGAAATTCTCAATATTTATTGAGATATTAAGAGTGATTTTGAGTTTTGTGTTCACATAAGGAAGCACACATACACATACACATACACACACACACACACACACACACACAATCGCTTAGGCGTGTAAATTTTAAATTATCAACTAAGCTAAGCTGCAGAGCCACATAGACGCAAAGTTGCCTGTCTGTGTGTATTCTATAAGATGTAGGACTTCGGAGAGTGTGCTGGAGAGGTTCCCCTTTCTTCTATCGGACATGCAGACTGTTCGGTTTCTAATCTTAATTGGCTGAATTAAAATCGCCATCGCTGCGTCATTTGGAACGCACAGACGTCTAGTTCCCTTTTCGAACACACGCGGCGCCACTCGAAAACAAATTAACAAGTTGCCGACAACTGTTCCGCCGTGTGGGTGCCATTTAAATTAAATCAAGTGAAATCAAAACTGCAAAACGTTTGTGTACTAATACAATTATGTGAACTAGTGTTATATGAACTATTATATAATTGAAAGTGTTACTTCAAATATATCAAGACCACCGGTGGCAAAGATTCAACATCACAGCCACAACAACAGAACCACAACAGAGAAGAACTGCAGCAGCAATTCAGGTAGGTGATCTTGATTTAGTGGTTGGGATTAGAGACCGATATTATAGGAAGCATCTTAGTATAAAACCCCAATTTCTTTCTAAATACAGTCCACGTATTCTACCCCCAAGTGGCACGTTGCCACATTTAATGGTCCTCCGAGCCGGATTCCGGGCCTAATTTTGCTTAATTTCATAAAACTTCATACTGTGAACCGTGTTCACTATAAATCTTCCCATAATATTCATAATCTAGTTGTATTTCAATTGCACATAGGCACTTGGGCGATACCACTTTTGTAGGTAGGTATTCATTATGGCGGAACAAATAGAAAACTTAGAATTACAATTAAAATCTTTGACCTTGAAAAAGGAATTTTTGTTTAACAAGTTGCAGAGGTGTTACGATTTGTCAAAAACAATTACAATCGGTAATTTAGAATCCATTCAGAGATTTCTGGTGCAGTATTCGGAATTAAAAGAAATTCGTTGTGACTTTGAAAAAATTGTCATGGAGATCATCATGGTTGAGGTACAGATTTCTAAAAAGCCGACAACCTCCACAAAATCAATAGATAGTTTCGATGATTTGTATTTCGCATGTAAGGTAATTGCATTAAACTGCGAAAAGTTAGACCAGGAGGGTCAGTCTAAAAATTTAATGTCTCATAGCAACGATTATTTCGTTCAGCCTTCTTTACCTAAACTCACCTTATATGAGTTTGATGGTCAAATCGAAAATTGGACGACCTTTTATGATACATTTGTGTCACTCGTACACAATCGAAACTTTGATAATATTGACAAATTTCATTATTTATTAGCTTGTGTAAAGGGCCCCGCTTTAAACATTGTTAAAAATTTACCAATTACAGCTGCTAATTATCCTCTAATTTGGCAAAATTTATTAGATAAATATCAAAATAATAGAATATTAACTGCGAGATATTTAGACAAAATGTTAGGGTTTGCACCATTAACAAAGAATACTGTTGCAAATCTTAATTCATTTATTGAAACATTCGACTATTCTCTTAAAGCAATTCGTGCTCTTAATATTGAAAATTTGAATGACTACTTATTTTGTCACATTGCGTTGCGAGGTCTTGACAACCACACCAAAAAACTTTTTGAAGAAAATCATGATAAAAAGGAATTACCTACATTTTCGGAATTAATGAATTTTGTCAACAAACAGATTAGAGTTTTGGAAAACATGTCTTCCAGTAGTATTACTTCTTGGTCTACAGATACACAAAATAAATCGAAGTCGCAACAATACACATCTACGAGTAAAAGCATTCCTTATCAAAGTCACAAGGTCGGACATAAAAACCTACAACCTACACAATCTTCATCAAGATTAGTTTTAGCTGCGTCTCGTAACGAAAATAATAATTTTCACAATAATAACATACAAAAGTTAAAGTGTCCTCATTGCAATTCAAATCATATGATTTATCGATGTGAACAATTTCGTAAATTGTCATCAAAGGATAGGATTGACCGTGTCAATGCCTTAAAATTATGTACAAATTGTCTAAAATCTAATCACGAACAAGTTACTTGTAAAAGTACTTTAACGTGCGGTGTTTGCTCCCTGCCTCATCATTATTTACTTCACTGCGAAATGCGTGAGCCTGCGCTGCCGGCCGTGCCGTCGCAGCCATTACGCTCTAACGCACAGCAAGCGCTAGTTGCCTCTCACTCATCACGCTCCGTGAGCGAACGTAGTTCAAATGAAGCATTTTTTTCCGTGAATAAAATTGCGAACTACGGGGTGGTGTTAGGTACTACGCGTACTTGTGTTGAGGACATTACAGGTCAATTACTAGACTGCCGTGCAGTTATTGACTCGGGAGCACAAAGCTCGTTTATTACATTAGACTGCGCTCAACGTTTGGGTTTGCGCCGTAAAAGGTGTCCCTTTAATGTGACAGGACTTAGCGGCGACGCAGTGAGAAATTATGGCATGGTCACGTGTAAAATAAGGCCGCGTAAATCGGACGTTCCGACTTACTCAGTGGACATGGTGGTGGTGGCCAAGGTAGCATCTGAAATGCCCAATATTTCTTTTCCGGACGAGGTTATAAACGAATATAAAAATATTAAATTAGCCGATCCGTTATTTTTCAAACGGTCACCTGTTGATATTTTATTAGGTAATGACATAGTTTCTGAATTAATTATTGATAAACCTTTAAATATTAAACCTAATATTCCAAGTGTAATAGAAACAGTTTTCGGATTTATTGTGAGCGGAAAATTATTTTGTAATAGTAATCAATCTCAGTTACAAAATTTGTATTTATCTACCGAAGAAGCGTCCTTAGATAAATATTTGCGCGATTTTTGGGAGATTGAGGAGCCGCCTTCCTCACCAATAGCGAATCCCCTAGATCAGTTGGCCGAGGAGATTTTTATAAATGGGCATAGTCGCGATACAAGTGGTAGGTACATAGTGCCGCTCCCGTTCGCGCCCGGTTGTCCGTCGCTCGGTGAGTCACGCGCTGCAGCCGAACGCCGTCTACTACATACGGAGCGTAGACTCGCGCGCACACCGGTGCTACAGCAGGCGTACAATGAGTTCCTGAAGGAATATGAAGCGCTCGACCACATGGAAATTTACACAGGTGATAAACCGAGTCGATACCTTATTCCTCATCATTATGTTTGTCGACCTGACAGCACGTCCACTCCGCTACGAGTAGTGTTTGACGCTTCCGCAAAAACAAGTAATAATATTTCGCTCAACAACATCTTATTAACCGGTGCTAATTTATATAAGGATATCTCTTCCATAATAATAAATTTTCGACTTTTTGAATATTGTTTTACCAGTGACATTTGTAAAATGTACAGAGCTATATTAGTAAACAAAAACGATCGAAAATATCAGCACATTTTATTTAGGCCATCACCAGACAAACCTGTCAGTGTTTACGAATTAAAAACTGTAACTTACAGATTAAGTTGCTCACCTTTTCTGGCGATACGCACCCTATTACAATTAGCAAACGATGAAGGCGAACGTTTCCCTTCAGCTGCGGAAGTAATTAGAGCAGGGATATTCGTAGACGACGTATTATGGTCTTGTGAAACGTTTTCACAAGCTTGCACGTTGCAAGATGAGCTTATCAAGCTTCTAGAGTGTGGAGGTTTTATTTTAAAAAAATGGTCAAGTAACAAAACTAAATTACTTGAGCGAATACCAGTGGAGCACCGTGAGTGTCCACTCACTTTCGTGAAGGACAACAAAGATGTGTCGATAAAAGTACTAGGACTTAAGTGGACACCGCTTACAGATTCATTTTATTTTAGCGTATATAAAAGAGATGATACTGTGTCAAAGAGGTCAGTACTTAAAATATTAGCATCGATATTTGACCCTATGGGTTTCCTATCGCCCTGTACGTTTGTGGCAGAATGCATAATGCAGGATCTGTGGAAAATAGGGCTTGGTTGGGACGAACACTTGCCTGTTGATGTCTGTAATCGGTGGTTAGAATTTATAGCCGATTTAACACATCTGTCTAACATACGCATTGAGAGGCACGCCTTACTCCCGAATTCCACAGAATTTGAACTAGTAGGTTTTTGCGACGCATCATCCCGCGGATACGCTGCTTGCATTTATATTTTGTCAAAACAGAGGGACAGGGTTAAGGCTAGTTTGCTAATTGCAAAATCTAAAGTCGCGCCCATAAAACCAATCACGATACCGCGGTTGGAATTAATGGCGGCAGTTTTGCTTAGCAAATTAATAAAATATATACGTACAGCTTTGACACGAATTAATGTCACCCAAACTATGGCTATTACAGACTCGACAGTAGTTTTGTCGTGGCTGCAAACCGAAGCCTATAAATTAAAGACCTTTGTGAGTAACCGTGTTACTCAGATTATAGACGTTATTCCCCCACATTCTTGGCGTCATACAAACAGTGAGCATAATATCGCTGATATTTGCTCGCGCGGAGTTACTCCTTCGCAATTTGTTAAAGACAGTGACCAATGGCTTCAGGGTCCTGCTTGGCTGTGTAGGGAAAAATTAAATTGGCCTGTTTCAGCTTGTTTTGTAAAAGACGAATCGGAATTTCTCGAACTGAGACAGAATTCATATACTTTTAATTTTATATCACAAAATAACAATGACCAAGCAATAGAATCAAAGTTAGAATTTTGTGAGAGAGTTTTTTCTCAGTTTTCATCGTTCAGTAAATTACAAAGAACTTTCTCTAGAATCTTTAAATACCTTAAAATTCAAAAGGAAGGTCCCTCTGACGAAACTTATTCGGTTTTAACCACTAACGACTTGTTATTTGCCCATGATCGTTTGATAAAACTCGTTCAGAACACATATTTTGAAAGCGAAATTAAATCATTGGCAAAAGGTGCCACATACATTCCGTCATTGAAAAAATTGTCACCATTTTTAGATTCACGGGGTTTTCTCAGGGTGGGGGGTCGTATCTCTCACTCCGAATTACCGTATAATGCTAAGCATCCTTTACTGTTGCCAAAAAAGAGTCATTTTACACGTCTTTTGATAGAATATTTACACAAAAAATATTTACACGTTGGTCCGCGAACATTACAAAATATAATTAATCAAAACTATTGGATATTATCTGCTCGCAGTCTCATTCGGTCAATTCTTTCAAAATGTAAAAATTGTTTTAAATGCAATCCTTCGTTTGTGCAACCTGAAATGGCTCAGTTACCATCTGCACGGTTAATGCCAAATAAGGTATTTGAACACGTAGGTGTGGATATAGGGGGGCCATTCTTTATCAAGGAAGGTTTGCGCCGTAATGCCAAAATAGGAAAGGCCTACTTATGCCTATTCATCTGCTTCTCAACGAAGGCAGTACATCTAGAGGTCCTATCTTCCTTATCAGCAGATTGTTTTTTGGCAACTCTGGATAGGTTTACGTCACGTCGCGGTCTCTGCGCGTGTCTATATTCCGACTGCGGAACCAATTTCATTGCTGCGAGCAAATATTTGACTGAAGTACAAACCTTTATGTGTAACAAAATTAGTCAAAATGCAATTTTAAGTGGTTGTGCTTCACGACAAATAAATTGGAAATTTAATCCACCCTGTGCCCCCCATATGGGAGGACTCTGGGAGGCCGGAATTAAATCCGCCAAGTATCATCTTGTGCGGTCTGTAGGCGAAAAGGCGTTGACATTTGAAGAGCTGGCCACAATATTCTGTAAGATTGAAGCGCTCATGAATTCGCGGCCATTGTGTGCCTTACCGGCTAGTGACAACCCGAACGAATTTAATGTTCTAACAGCGGGACATTTTTTGGTAGGTAAAATTCTGACTGCTGTACCAGAGTTCGATGTTTGTGATACATCAACAACTCATTTGTCACGGTGGCAATACATACAATCTTGCTCTCAACTCTTTTGGAAAAGATGGAGCCAAGATTATTTAAATACTTTGCAGCAAAGAGCCAAATGGTTCAACTCTTCACCAAATCTCAAGGTACTCGTAAAGGTTGACCAGGCGCCTCCGTGCAATTGGCCTTTAGCTCGAATTGAAGTTCTTCATCCTGGTACAGACGGAATCGTCCGCTGTGTTACATTACGCACTCAAAAGAGTACTCTTAAAAGACCTGTTAATAAATTGAGTCCCTTGCCATATGCAAATTAGATTTTTTTTTGTAACCTTTTGTAAATATTTGTTAAATTAAATAGTGTAATATTTTCAATTAGAATTTTCTTAAGGTGATAGTGCCTTTATTATCTTGATTTATTTTTATTATTTTTCGGGAAACCATCACGATGCTTTCGGTGGGGGGTTTGTTCGGTTTCTAATCTTAATTGGCTGAATTAAAATCGCCATCGCTGCGTCATTTGGAACGCACAGACGTCTAGTTCCCTTTTCGAACACACGCGGCGCCACTCGAAAACAAATTAACAAGTTGCCGACAACTGTTCCGCCGTGTGGGTGCCATTTAAATTAAATCAAGTGAAATCAAAACTGCAAAACGTTTGTGTACTAATACAATTATGTGAACTAGTGTTATATGAACTATTATATAATTGAAAGTGTTACTTCAAATATATCAAGACCACCGGTGGCAAAGATTCAACATCACAGCCACAACAACAGAACCACAACAGAGAAGAACTGCAGCAGCAATTCAGGTAGGTGATCTTGATTTAGTGGTTGGGATTAGAGACCGATATTATAGGAAGCATCTTAGTATAAAACCCCAATTTCTTTCTAAATACAGTCCACGTATTCTACCCCCAAGTGGCACGTTGCCACACAGACGTATAGCTGGTTACCATCCTCACCTTGTCGAAATCCCTGTAATTCAGACCAAGCGCTTTAAAACATCTTTTGTGATGCGCACTGCTAAAGATTGCAACTCCCTGCCCGGCGTCTGTATTTCCGAGCTCATATAACCCAAATCTTTTCAAGGTTCGAGTGAATAGGCATCTTCTGGGTGAGCTCGCTCCATCGTCGGCCTCATCCTTCCTACATGGATAGATGCTGGTCAAGAGCAAACCCATCTTTAATTTTAAAAAAAACATTTGTTTTCCACAAAAATTTATTTAAAGTGGCTGTGACTATTGTAAGGAAAAAAATTTTAAAACCTTAGAACACTGCGCTCTGTTATATGTAGTAGTTACCTATATATTCAGTATCTATATAAAATCAAAAATTCAATAAATAAGCAAAAGACTATACGTGTGTGAGTGAATTCGTATGCGTGCATGTGCATTTTTGTATGTTGTATGATAGGTATGTTTATTGCTCTGGTTGCGGACCCCCGCGGTGGAGCTGCGGAAGAATGTTAGTCCGACCTTGCAACTTCACCAATAGCGGATGAGAAGGAAGCCATGAGGTTTAGTCGGTAGGTCTACCCCACTACCATCTCGGGGCAGGAGTCCGACGTAACCCACCGGTCTGTCCCCAGGCCGGTGGGTATCCATGATGGATTCCTCTTGTAAAAAATAAAAAAAAAGGTATGTTTATTGCAGTTTTGTCTTATATATGTATGTGTGCATAATCGGTCTAGAAACCTAAAATTTTCAAAATTCAAAAATAATTTTTAATTAGGTACGTTTTAAGTAATTATTCGTACAAATTATTTTGAGATTTGATTGCGAGACTGGTTTAAATACTAAAAAAGGTAAAAAGAAAATCATTTACAATGTAAAACGTAAACAGAGCAATAAACATGATCGCGCAGGTGTGCACCGACCACGCCACGCCTGGTATTGGTAAACTTGGTGAATTAACGGGCGAAATATTTAGTGATGTGACACAAGCGACTCTAGGAATTTGAGACATCGATATTGGCACATGTAATAGTTTCTTTTTTTTTAAATATATTAACTAGGGTTGCAAGGGTGACGGTTAATTTGATTACCTATATGTGGTTACCATCGCCTATACTCTATACTCTGTACTCGTATCACTCATACTCGTGAAAGGCTATTTACTCTTATAATGATTATTTCAACGGTAGAGCTGCTTGGGATTGACGGCTGATTATTTGTTTAGTATAATAATATATGTTGAAAAGAGCAACTAGTAGGTATATGTTTCTGTATAGTGTAATAGTGTATAATATATGTTTCTTGAAAATCTAAGTATCGTTGCGAATGGGACCTTTGTACGGTGAATATGAGTATGAAATAACTAATGACAATTTTTATTAAATAATTTGTGTGAACCGGTTAATACTTCTAACTTTCATGTTAAATTACCAACTCAATAATTTTTGCTAACTTAATAATTTTTACTAATCTTAACACCCCACTTAAGAACTGGGCGAACTTTCAATAAAACAATCGGTCTAGAGTTCTCTCCCTTCTTCAGTGTTCCCTGAAATTTACAACTTGGAACTCTTCAAGAATAGAGTTAACGGGCAAGCGAACTCCATCTTCGACCTTATCTTCACTGACCATCAGATGTGATTGAGGTCAATCGCTTTCCCAAATACAAATAAAAAGTAAGAAAAAAGAACTAAAAATATGATCGATAGGTACACTAGTCGTCGGGCAACACTAGTCGGAAAGCACACCTTTATTTGATGTCGCATCGTGATCGCGTAGGTGGAGGCGGAGGTGGTCGCCGAACGCACTAATTTACTATCGACTTGAATTAAAAACAATAAATTGTACACAAAACAAAGGAAATGTAATTGAAAAAGTTTACTACGTACCTGGGAATGTTTATTGAATCGGTTATTCCTTTGCTAATGAAAATCGTTTAGCTAGTGTTGTCCAATGACTTCAATAGCGTTCGCCTTCTGGTGTCTCCAGTAGTACCTGACCTTAAACAAATTATTCAAAAACTCCTCGACACCATTGGAATCTTCAAATAATTTGACGAAGACCATCAGAACCTAAATAAACTTAAATTTATATACTTGAGTAGGTATATAAATTTATCTACTATACTTAAAAAGTCTTTTGTCATGAATTTGGAAAGCTGGAAATCTGGAAAGCTGTTTGAAACATAGGTTTTTTTTGTAACTAGAGGTCCGCCCCCGGCTTCGCACGGATGTAATTAGATTTTATTATATTAATAAACCTTCCATGAAAATTATCTAACAGATAGGGAAAAACCGCAAAAAAATCCTTTGCGTGGTTTAGGAAGTCTTATCGGATAAACAGACGGACAGAGAGACTTCAATTTATACTATGTAAGGATAAGGACGTAAACATCGGCTATTAAAGGACTTTTGAAAATTTCTACTCTATAATTATGTTTAATCTGGTTCAAACAGGTGTGAGAACCAATTTGAAGGTGTGGAATCTCTTGCAAATGCTATCTATCAGTGTTATTAATATCTAAACATGGACTAACTTAGGATTAACTTTAGTATTTATTTATTTCAGTTATAAGCTACAATATTTACTATAAATTAAAATAACAGTAACGGTATTAAATTAATTTTAAAATAATGCTAAACATCGTTCTATATTCAGCCTGATCGAGAATGTTTGAATAGGGCGTTCAACTCTATGTTTTTTAAAATGCTTTTGGTATTAAATTTCAAATTAATATTATATTTATTATTAAAGTAGCTGTGTCCTGTGGTTTAATTTAAATTAACCATCGACGTAATATCCAACTAGACTTCTAGTACAGGGCGAACGCATTCAGACAAGACATTAGAGAAATAGATATTATATAATTCCACGCCCGGTAATGTTCGACCAATAGAAGTTACTATGGGCAGTAACTACTTGGATATAACCTCGATGAAATTAACAAAGACATGCACATTTCGGCTGCTATAGGTAATCCTCGTTTTCGTAGGCCCCAGAACCAAAGCATACCATTTCATTAGTCGCACGCGATATTATCTCGTTTTGGCTTAGAGTTCCTTCTAGCTTTTTATTTTTTGCTCGTCTTCTAAAAGTCATAGCGTATAATGATGAGGGTCCTTCCTATCTTATTCAAAAAGTATTTTTAAAATACGACTGGTAATTTAGTTATTCAGAGTTTAATGCATTCGAATGAAGAAACAAAAATTCTTAACCTTTATTATATCAGTGGCTATAGATTAACACGAAGGCTGCTACAATTAAATAAAGGTAATTTACACCCTTAAGTAATTAACTGATAAGATAACACCTTAATCTCATCCCTTTCATTGCAATATGTCATCATATACGTAAAGTAGTACTTTGAACTTTGGAAACAAACCTTTCGCTAATGGCTCCCAATTTAGGCGCATTTACGGGAGTTTCGAAGCTTTCGTAATCTCTTCTGTACAAACACTAGGGTCACTAGGTCAGATATGTAAAAATAATAACACAATCTAATCAAAAAATAATGATGGTCAAGCCTGGGTCAAGCCACATAAGTTGTGAGACATCTTATTTTTAATCACATGGAAAAAGCACAAACTAAAGCTAAATTTATATATTGTATTAAAGTGGATAGGACTTAAATTATATTTCCTTTACATATTGATTACGCTATTAATCTATACATATAGATCTGTACATTAAATATTTTCTCAAAAAAACAATTCCTACACGTTGTACTTACTCGTATGTTACCGAGGTTAAAAATAGTTTTTAGAATTTTTGTCTATGTGGCTGTTTGTCTGTACGCGTGTTTGTGCGTTTGTGGACGCTAATCTCAGAAACGGCTTAACCGATTTGAATGCGGTTTTCACTTATTTATTGTAGGCATTATAGCAAGCTTTCCCGTAACATTTAGTTTTGTTTCATTCCAATCGGTTTACAAACAAGAAAGTTACGCGCTACACCGATACCACGCGTACGAAGTTGCGGGCTCAGCTAGCTCAGAAAAAGCACATTTGACAATCACGATTGGCTCAGTGATCGATTCCCGCTTAAGATAAACATTCTTATGCGTGAATATATCCTTTTTCTTGGTTTCTGTCTTTTCTAATTAATTATTCTATGTATATTATTTAAAAAAAGGGGGATTTAAGTACTGATACATGTCTTATACTACGAGCTCAGCTTAGTTTAGCGCTAGATGACACTGTATGACATGTCTGGAAATCTTCATAATTAGGCATCTTAGTCGCAATATGTCCATCAGTGGACCCTAAAAATTTATCAGTTAAAACTTTCAGTTTTTTTTCGACGTAAGTTTTTTACAAAACATTTATTTTCGTCAAATATTTCTAATTTTATATACCTAATTATAAACTACCACCGGTTCGGAATGCTGCTTCTAGGGGAAGAACCCGGCAAGAAACCCCCTCCCTAGTGGCTCTTTTCATAAATTTATATAACATTCTTATATTATAATTTAACTCCAAGGATGTTTGTCATTTATATAATCCAATATTTTATAATATCCCTTTTTGCATTTGGTTTTCTTAATATAAACTTTAAATTTATTTATAACTGTTGTATATTAGCAGGAAGCCCGTTGTAAAAGCGTACACAATGTCCCATAAAACAGTTGCCAATTTTGTGGAGACGAGTTCTAGGCAATTGTAGCTTATGCTATTGTTTCTAGTATTTAAACTACGAACATCACTGTTTCTACTGAAAGTGCTAATATTTTTGTGAGCAAACAAAAGATTTTCAAAAATGTATTATGAGGCTACATACAGTAAGTACATTTATTTCCCTATAATAATAATAATTTATTTGCTGAATATAAGTTACAATGATTTTACAATAGATATTCCTAGCTACATTCTACCTTTCGAGGGTGTGCAAATATTTTAAGTACATTAAATGAATAAAGCTAATTAATATTACTAATTATTACAATGAATTATCAGACATGTAATCTTTTATACTATAATAACATTTGTCGACGAGTAGTTTCTTCATTTTCTTCCTAAACTTATCTATTAGTGAGACTCTGGGACCGAACTTGTAGCTGACCAGTTCTCATTAGATTAGAAAATAAATTGGTACATAAATACCTAAATTCTACATATTTGTTATCTTCCTTTGATTACTGTTCTATATTTCAACACTAATGAACTTAAACAACAAAGAAGCAGTTGTATACAACAGTTGTGCCATAAACAAGTGGTCGAAACGGGGCAAGTGGTCGAGGTCACATTAACTGGGCGTAACGAATGAGTGTTGTGACATTATAATTTCAGTCTGAATTGCACTAATTCACACCAAACCCGAAATATAGGTATATCTTGTTGATGTGACTTACTATACAAAATCGATAGTGGTGGACCTTTGTAGCACAATTATCTTCTGTTTAAATTAACAACACTAGTTGTCTAAACAAAATCTAACTTCTGTGCTGTAAGAAACGATGATGACAGACATTCTATTTCCATAAAATAATCATCATCATCTCAGCCGTAAGAGTCCATTGCTGGACAAAGGCTTCCCCTTTAATTTTCCAAAGAAGCAGTTGGTACCATCGTCTTATCAGGCCGTCTGTCCACCTTGTGGGCGGACGTCTTCTGCGCTTACCGGTCCATGGCTTCCACTCGAGAACCTTCCGGCCCCAGCGGCCGTCGGCTCTCCGTACTATTTGTCCTGCCCACTGCTATTGCAACTTATTAATCTGATGGGTTATCAGTAGCTTTCGTTCGTTTACGGATCTCCTCGTTCTTGATTTGATCTCGCAGTGTAAACCCGAGCACAGCCCTCTCCATAGCTAATTGAGCGACGTTAAGCATTTTTACGAGCCTCATAGTTAGAGACCATGTTTCAGCGCCATATGTCAAAACGGCAACACGCCATCCGAAAGCAACCATCCGAACTGATCTCAGTCTAACAAGGACTCTATGGAGTCTAGGACACTATTGTATCAATGGAGACAATCTGTCTGAAGCTTTTAAAATTTAAATTAATCACTAATTTAAATTAGCCTCCCACTGAATCGGCAGACCATTTAGTCTCTTTAGCCGGAGCTGCTCCACTGCACGCAGCCAGACCTACAAGTGTACGGGTACCTACAGGCCCATACACTAATATTTTTATCATAAAGCACTAAAATAAGTATAACTTCAAAACATTTTAATTAAAATGATTTAGTTTGGAATATATGAACATAATCAAGTATGTGCCTTAACTCGGTCAACTAAAACGCCAATAAATCCGAGGCGGTACGCACATTAGCCGGCGTGACCGCCGCGTAAATCCGAGCCCATTAACTGACACTTAGCGCTTAGTGGGGGTGGGGGGACTAATAAATTGAATTTGTTCGACACTGTTTGTGCGGTAACAAACTTAGAGTCACTCTGGTACTGTGGACGTTAATATCGTTTGCAATTAGCTAGATTGTTTTAATTACACAATGTTCGCTATAAACCAACAATTGCTTTGTCTCACTGGTATAGATATTTTCTTTTATTTAACAGTAGCTCTCATTATCCTTTATCCTCTCCCTCATCCTCATCCCAGTAGTAGGATATAATAAATGTAATATCTCGATAGGCTGATACAGAAAATTAACACCGTGACAATAGTTGGCGAATTTATCCTACTATAAATAAAGTGAATAAAGAAAAGGTACTAGCTTAGCTTTTCTTGGTTCACGAGGTAATCACCATATGAGATTTCGATTGGACAATTGTCCCGATAATCGTCACGGCAAAAAATCTTACAGCGAAGAGCCTTGACCAACACCTCAAGATGCTCTGTCTGGAAGGCTGGATGTAGGATGATGTTGCTCCATGTTGAGATGATCTATGGTACTTCTCAACAGTACAGTCAGTGTTTCCAGCACTCGTTCAGGAAATATACATCAATATCGCATGATTTTATAGATGACAATTATTTTCATAATTTACTATATTACCTATGTAAGTTATATTTGTACACAAACAATCATAAAGCTCTCGAACCTTGCAATAAAAGTCCAAGCTAGACAGTTTCTTATGCAATTTGTATAGTGACGAATTTTGAAATAAATTTTTAAATCACAATAAATTTTCTTTCCGTCATCCGATTTCGATGAAACAAAGCCCAAGTAAAATCTTAAGCATGAAATGAAATTCCGTTCAGTAGTTTCGGAGAATAGCGTAAACAGACAGACTGTTTAATATATACTATGTGTCATTGTTAGTTGCACATCTACAGACTACACAATTTACTCTATGTGTCTTATATACCTATATACATATATAGCCTGTGGGATGTGGCAACTCTCTGTCTCTGTTGTTGTGTATTTTAAATGGAAGCAATTGGAAGATATTTTAAATGGAAGAAAAGGCGGTACAATTCTGTCATGATGTTTGGCTGCCACAAACGAAGACCAAGATAAACGGACACAAAAGGCAAATCTTGGGCAAATCAGGTGAGTTGCCAGGGGGATAATTATGAATAGGGTTTATATTTTTAATGTATGTACCAAATTTAATACCTTAATACACTGACGGACTCATAAACTGCATCAAAGTAATAGACGACTTTGAAATAAATATTTTAACCAAGTATGCAAACTTTCTATACAGATTTAAATTGAAACCTCTAGATTGGTTCGTGAACTTTAAAACAGCGTTATCCTTAAGTTTAAGTTTGTGTACTGGAAAGGACCTTAAGACTTTTTTGAAGAAAAAACAGAAATTTAAGGAAAATTGGTTTAATAAAAAAATTGGTTTTAACAATAGACACAAACTTTATGCAAGGGTTTATTTATGTTTTAATAGGGTGTATTACCCCCACGTGCCCTTATTACGGATTCTAATCGGTTCCGCATAGATTTTATTAGGGTTATTAAAAGATCTTGCGGAATATTGTCCCATTCTTCTGAAAGTGCTGTTCTTAGTGCTGCCACTGTCGTGGGCACAGGATTTCTCGCATATACAGCTCTTTTTAAATTGTCCCAAACATGCTCAATGGGATTAAGATCAGGGCTGCGTGCTGGCCAATTCATTGTACGTATCCCAACCTCTTCGCAATATTGTCGAACTTGTGCAGCAGCGTGCGGCCGGGCATTATCCTGCATTAAAGTAAAATTTTCGCCTATGAATCCCATGTAAGGCACCACGTGATCTTCTGTTATGTAGCGATGTGCAGTCAAACCCCCTCTATTACCGTTTTGACGGACCATGTCTATGAACACAAGTTCTGTTCGCCCGTTCATCGATATGCCACCCCAGACCATACACGAACCGCCTCCAAAAGGAACACGCTCCTCAATGCAACTTTGAGCATATCGCTCCCCACGTCGACGATAGACTCTTCTGCGACCATCTGCACCATATAAACATGTCCTACACTCGTCCGTGAACAATACGGAGGCCCATTGCTCTTCTGTCCAATTTAGGTGATCACGCGCAAATCTTAAGCGAGCTTGTCTGTGAGCTACAGACAACTTTGGACCATTTGCTGGTCTAAAAGGGGTGATATCCGCTTCCTTTAACCTTCTTCTTATTGTTCGTGCACTCACATTTACTCCACGCACTTCATTAAGCTCTGTTTTGATGTTAACTGACGTGAGGAAACGATTTCGCAGGGAAGTTGTAACAATAAATCGGTCATCACGACCGGTGGTTGCTCGAGTCCTGCCTGTACCACGTCTCCTTCTGTAAGAACCTGTCTCCACAAACCTTCTGTATATTCTAGAAACCGTAGACTGGTTTAAATTTAAATTTCTACCAATCGTTCGTTGATCCAAGCCCTCCCGCACCAGTGCTACAATTTGAGCCGCTTCTTCGGACGAAGTATCCATATTATGGTTCAAAAACTCTCGATGAGTTAAAAAACTAACCCAACAATTCTGCTGGTAACAATAATTCAATTGACAAAAGAATAAAAAATCAATGCGAATCAATTTAAAACTTTGCTTTAAATAACACGCAAATCTGATACTACGAGTAAATTTTCTTTTCCCGGCTATATTCATTTGTTTTACTGCAGTTCTATTTTTAAATTTTGCTTTTTTTTTTAAGATTAAGAGCCAGTCTCTCCATATTTATATAATTTAATCTAAAAAGTTTGCATACTTATTAAAAAAAATCATTTCAAAGTAATCCTGAACTTTGATGCAGTTTATGAGTCCGTCAGTATACATATATGAATATATAATACCTAATACAATTCACAACAATCATAATTTTTTTTTTTTTTTTTTATGTTATGTCGACAGACAGGCTGACGGTCCACTTGATGGTAGGTGGCTACCGTCGCCTATAACACAAGCAACGCTACAGGTGCTGCACGTGCGCTGCCGACTACAGTAGGATTAAGGATAAGGGATTAGGAGGGGATAAGGAAATGGGCTCTGGCATCCCTTACTCACTCACCGAAGATACTGGTAGCGTTCCCCCTTTGAATGGCTAGACTAATTCTTTGTCCGAGGTAGCTGCTACCAGCCTTCCAGCGCTCTCTCGACTAAAATTTTTCCTATTGTACCAAATAGGTATAACACAGACGAACAGACAAAAAGTATAAAATAGTTGGTGTTTGAAGTTCTTTGTAGCTCTTTCACATTTTTAACACCCGGCGCAAAACAGGGTGTTATAAGTTTGACCTGTGTTGTGTATGTGTGTAGGTATCTGTCTGTGGAATCGTAGCTCACAAACGGATTTGATCCGTTTTTTTTTTGTTTGAAAGCTGACGCTATCGAGTTGGTTCTTAGCTATAGTTTATGAAGATCTGTTCAGGCGTTTGAAGATCATCAGCTCATTTCCAAGTTGACGGAGGGATTTCACTAATTTCCAGATGTTAGATTGATGTATAACAAGTTGTTAGATTGTTAGATAGATTTTCATGACATGGGACATTGATCTGATGCTGCAGCATCAAGTAGTCTGCGGGACAGCCAACACCTCAGCAACTTACAGCAGATTAGCGTGTTTGGGCTCAATATAAAGTCGGAGGTTAGTTTATAATTATTTTAATTATAACTTTTCTAGTAAATACTTATATTCAACGTTGAGATTCGACTATTCTACTGATTTATCGATGGCATAGAAATAGATTATTTAATAATGGACTACTATTTTCTAACAAGACGAATAATATTTTGGAAAGCCTTATACCAACGAAGTGTCTTCTAAAAAGCCACGTTTTAACAAGAAGAAGTAAAAACAACCTTCTGTCGCTAAATAAAATGCACTTTGCTAACAAATGGACGGTAATAGCAAGATGAGGGGGGAAGTTGAATTAGCAAATATTGTAACTTCACATGACATCGTGAAATGTTTCCCGAACAAGGAATCAACCCGAGGTGTGTTCGGAGCCAATTGTAGGTCTTTCAAACAAATATAGACACGGCAAATTCGAGGCAATAATCTCAAACGAAAATTTAAAAAAAAATCTCCTTCCATTACTAATAGTTGTCTCTGATATTAAACAGTATCTGACATATTTTAACACTGTTGTCCGCAGTAAACTTGGTAGCCTTGCCTGGCGACAGTAGCCATTCTCAGAAGACCACGAAAGACAACACGTGTACCTACTGTTGCGTTTCGGTGAGCAAGCAAATTAAATAACATTAACAATCACATATAAACCACACAAATTAAGCCATGCTATATAATTATGTTTTATAACATATTTATAAAACATAGTTATATACCTACTCACCCTTAGAGATGTCATGCCTTATCTCTTATCTTTTACCATATCAAGGTCGGCGGCACACTGTCAATCCTTATTGCGTCTTTTACTGTAACCACTTACCATCGAGTGAACCGTCAGCAGTCTGCCAACCTTTACATAAAAAAGATGTATTTGTCATTATTTCTTAATACTTTACCAAGAAGATTAAGTCACAAAATTTTCATGTTTAAATTCGTATATCAGCCAGTCCTTACAAAAGAGGCTGTGATTTTCGATTACCAATATTAAGGTTGGCCAACATTGTCGTTTATTTTTTAATGTTAAGATCGGCAGACAGGCTAACGATCATACAAGCAACGCCACAGGTGCTGCAAGTGCGCTTCCGACTACAGTAGGATTAAGGATAAGGAATTGGAAGGGGATAGGGAAATGGGCTCTGGCATCACCACCGAAACACTTGTAATGGTGGTCTTTTGTAATGGGGTGGTTACTGCCACAGGAGAGGCCACCCAAATGACTGCGAAACGCAGCGTGCCCGAGGATGTGTTCCAGCACTCCATCGGCCAAGGCTAATTTTACTCTAACCGCGGATATACGCCGTTCCAGCATAATTAGACCAGGATACAGGTCAAATTATGTTCCATTCGAGCAAAATCTGATCTGGACAAGATTTGATCATACCCGTTACGGGCGACCTGTCAGAGCTAATTATGCTTTGCCTGCCGGAACGGGTATAAATGTTCTATGAATGTTCTCAAGTGGAGATCTCGGACCGGCAAGCGCAGCTTAGGACTTTCACCCACAAAATGGACTGACGATCTATTAGGTCGTCGCTGCATCTAAGCTGATTCTGAACGGTCCTACTGGTAATTCATGTCCCAGGAGTGAACGTCCTGCAGCTGAGGTGATCATGATTTTTCCTATCCATTCTATCCCAAATTTCTGAGATGTCCGCTCTAAACATGTTTTATGTCTTCTATAAAAGTGCAAAGCCGTCGATCTTCACTAGAAACGTTACTCGCGACAAATTGCAAATTTACGAGATACCACCAGGCGACTAGCGAGCGTTTTGAACGCGCGTCTTTCTGGCGCCGAGTCGCGGTTAAACACACGTCCTTTTCACATAATTTATACGCACTCAGGACGTGTCCCTCAATGCGGAACAAGCTTGGAAGTGTTCCACAAAACGTTCCGCCGATGGTACACTAGCTAAGTGACTCTTTAATATCTTTATGTGAACACTTTTTAATGGCTATTATGGCTTGTTTGAAAGCGAGCTTCTTTGGCAATTGTATAGAGAAAATATAATTTTAGCTTTGAGCTACCATTTTTAAACATAAAATTCTTTAAAAATTTTAAGTGGACAAAAATATCAATGCTTTTTAAAATTCTGATTCTAATGAAAATAGGTATATATATCAAAATTAAAATTCAATTCGCTAACTCTTGAAAACATTTAAGCAAAAAATAGCCCTCCAGAAGCTGGTGCCATTTAGAAAATTGAAAAAGCTCTAACTTCTTAATTAGCACTTAACAATAACCCCTTCGAACTATTTGGCTAGTTGAATGGAAGCGCACTTTTAAATCTCTTTCCACGCCATAACTCAAGGGCTAAAAAATATCTCATCTACAAAATGGATTCGAAATAAGTTCCGATTCTTCAATTCCAATTTCAATCCGAATTCGGTTCGATATTTATTGGAGATTCGGATTAATCTTTAATTCGCCCTCCGCGCGATCCGTTTTAAAACACGCTTATGAGTTTTTCCAAATTGGCGTTTTGAACTCTATCGCTATGTTAATACAGCAGATATTCTTCAGTTACATTTGCGTGGAAGTTGTAAAAGTGGGAAATATTTATGAGCTTTCGAAGGAAATTCTTTGTGAATGTTTGCATTTATGAAAATATGCTCGAATGAATAGGGGCCGGCGATTTCTACAGGACGATTTCTTATTAAGAGGATATTATTTAAATGTTGTGTTTATAGATATTATTTTTTGTAAACATAAGTTTAAATTAATAATAAATCACTTTGTTGACGTAATTACTATAACTGTAATGTCTTATACTGTAATATTTTTCCTATGATTTTTTTTGTTTTAACTAGTAATAACGCTTGTTGTTACAAAACTTATAATTGGATATTTTACCCCTATAATTTATAAAGAACTGCCCTTTTAAAAAATACTAACGTCTGACAAAATATATTAAGAATAAATTATTCAGTTTTTATTGCTGTTTTGCTAGGCGTTGGATTTTTATTTTTCCCTAGTAAACAGACTGTGTGTGCAAAATTTCATGATTATCCCTTGAGTAATTAAGGCATACAAAGGTAAGAGACAGACAGACAGAGACACTTTCACATTCATAATCTTAAGTATGTACTATTAGCTAAACTTTTTGTTTAATTGTATATAGGTATATATAGAAAAATTACTATATAATAATAATAATAATAATAATAAAGCTTTATTATTCCATACAAAAATTTACCATATTATAATTAATTAATTGATATAACAAAATTAGAATAAATTGAACAGTATATTAAACTAGAATTGATTTAAAAATAATTACATATTTACAAATGTCATAATTAAATGTCATTTTTGTATAGACCCCCTTCGGGTAAAAGCCTCCTCCAAGGTGCACCACTTCTTTCTATCTTTGGCGGTTTTCAGCCAACCTCGGCCCGCCACTGCCGCCACCTCGTCCGCCCATCTGGTGCGCGGGCGGCCCCTCACTCTTCTTCCTCGCGGACCGGTCCATTCCACTGATCTCAGAGTCCATCTGTTGTCTTCGCATCTAGCCACGTGACCTGCCCACCTCCATTTCCTTTGTAGTGAGAAAGTTAAGGCGTCTACAACTTTGGTTTTCTCGCGAATGTTCGTATTCCTCACCTTATCTTTGAGTCTTAAACCTATGCTGCTTCTTTCCATTCTTCTTTGAGTGGTTTGGATTTTGTTTCTAGTTTTGGCGTCAAACGTCCAAGTTTGACACCCGTAGGTTAGACATGGTAGTAAAGCCGTATCCATGACTATTTTCTTAGTAGACAACGGCAATTGCGACTTGAAAATTTCTTTGTGAGCCCAGTATTTTTTCCAGGTGATTGCGACTCTCCGGTCCACTTCTTCTGAATTTCTGTCTTTATTGAAAGATATTTGTTTGCCTAGATATATGTATTTTTCTACAAATTCGAGAGGAATATTATTGATCAAGATTCCTGACGTATGATGGTTAGTCATGACTTTTGTTTTTTCTAGATTCATTTCTAGCCCGACTTTTGAACTAGCCTGGTGTAAGTCATTAATCATTGTGTTTAGTTGTTGTGGGCTTTCTGAGAAGAGAATAATGTCGTCAGCGAATCTAAGATGACTTAAAAAGTTTCCATTTATGTTAATGCCTTGTTTAGACCATGGTAGGTTTCTCATTACATATTGTAGAACGGCTATAAACAATTTTGGGGAAATTGGGTCGCCTTGTCTTACTCCTCTCCTTATGTTGATTGCTGCGCCGACTCTGTCTAACCTAACTCTGCTTGTGCTGTTGCCGTAAATGTTCTTCAGTATATTTATGTATTTTTCTTTTATGTTTAGTGAATCCAAAGCTTCCCAGATGCTTTCATGTGTTATTGAATCAAAAGCTTTTTTATAATCTATAAAAGCCACGTACAGGGGTCTGTGGAATTCTAAATATTTCTCTATTACCTGGTCGACGACTTGGATGTGGTCTACTGTGCTAAAACCGCTTCTGAAACCGGCTTGTTCAATCGGCTGCTGTGCCTCGATGTTCGGGGATATTCTTTCAAGTAAACACGAGGCGAATAGTTTGTAAAGACAAGGCATGAGGCTTATGGGCCGATAATTCCCTATGTCTGCTGGTTCACCTTTTTTGTACAACAATATAATTTCAGATTCCATCCATTGGTGTGGCACAATTTCTTCCTCTAGTATTTTATTCCATAGGATAGTTATTGGGGTCAGTAGTAGGGTCCTTGCAAACTTGATATATTCGTTTGTGATCCCGTCTGGTCCTGGGCTTTTTTCCGGCTTAAGTTTCATTAGTTGTTTTAATATTTCTGGCTCTGAAAACTGTACTGCGGAGGTATCTGTGCAACGATAAACATAATCAACCTTGTTTTCCTTTGTTATGTCTGGTTGGCTGTATAGTTTAGCGTAGAAGTCAGTAGCTATATTTATGATTTCTGTACGTGATTTGCATTTGTAAGTGCCAGGCTGAAGTGAAGGAATCCATGTAATTGATTTGTTTAGCTCTTTATGAGCTTTTTTAGCAGACCTAAAATTTTCGATGTGTTTTTGTATTATATTCGCTCTGTAAGTATCGTAGCATTTTCTTATTTCTTTGTTGGTAAGTTTATAAAGTGTTTTCAATTTTTCTTTGTCGGTTTTATTTAATTTAGGCTGATTTTGTAGTTTGCTTCTCTCTCTCATGAGCTCTATCGTTTTTTCTGACAGGATTTTGCTCTTTTCTGTTCTCTTAATACTTTTTAAACTATCCTTTATATTGTGAATGATTTTTTGGTAGTAATCCTCCTCTTTGTAGTTGCTATGCGTCGTTATAAGTTCTGGTATATAGCTGTTAAGGTTTTTAAAGTACACTTCTTGCTCAGCTAATGTTTTCAGTTTCGTTGATACATTAGAAAAATTATGTCTGCTTTTGTTTGATGATTTCAGGTGGATTGTAGCTCTTAGTAACCTGTGGTCCGATCCAAAAGAGAATGATGATAGTACTTCATACTTAGAGATTATGTGAGGTTTTGTGGTCATTATGTAATCTATTTCATTTTTCGTGTTTTTGTCTGGAGAGATCCAAGTCCATCGGTTCTTGGGTTTTAGCTTGAACATTGTATTAATAATTTTTAGGTTATATTCCTGTGCGTATTGGATGAGTCTCTCTCCTCGAATACTTCTTTTACCATATCCGTATTCGCCAGTAACTGGGCGTTCGTATTTCTTGGGAATTCCAATTTGCGCGTTAAAATCACCCATAGATATTATATACTTCGTGGATGTCGAGTCGTGTGCTTTCGCCAAGTCATCGTAAAAGTTGTCTATTTCTTCTTGAGATGAGTTTTCAGTAGGTGCATATGCTTGAATTATTGCGAAGCGCAGATTTTTCAGATCGATCTCTAGTACGCACATTCTCTCGGATATTCCGGTGAATGTTACGATTTTTTCTTTGTGTTTCTTCTTAACTAGGAAACCTACACCGTATAGTCCTTTGGTTTCACCTAGGTAATACATGACGTATTCGTCATCTTCTACTATCTTCTCTCCAAGACGGCGAACTTCACACAATCCTATTACATCGTGGTTAATGTCTCGTAGCGCCGTCTTAAGCTCGATAAGTTTTAGTTCAGAAGATAGTGATTTTGCGTTGAAGGTACAAATTTTGAAAGTGTTTTCCTTTAAAGTGGTTTTCCTTGGTGGGTTTTGGTCGAGCTCTCCCGCGGTGACCGGCCGTACTGGGAGATGAGGAGCGGGTAGAGGGGCCGATTTGGATTGCTATGCTACATTGTGCTGTGGTGTCTTTGTTTGGCTTTGAGAAGTAGCTGTCTCAGTAAGGATCAGTTTAGGCATTTGCGTTATGTAATGTTTCATGTTTGTTCCTTTGTTTTTTTTCGATGGCTGCTTGCTAACATATTGCGCTTTTTGGCTAATAGGGAGAGATATCTCTGGAGATTCAGACAGGTTCCTCTTGTTTGGTTGATTGCGAGGGGAGTGCTTGTTTCTTGATATAATGAGTTTATCGTATTTTATAAAAGCGGTATAACCTGCCTCTTTTTCTCTCTGCAGATGAATTTGTAGCTCCTTGCGCTTATTTAATACTTCAATTGGATAGTCTTCTTTTATATAATATGAAGTGTTTTGTAAAAAGCGTTTGTTTTTCTGAATTTTTATTTTGAAACCCATTGTATTGAATGTTATTATCACCGGTCTGACCCTCGCTCCTTTTTTCCCCAGTCTTCTAACTGCTTCAATGTTGTTACTATCACATGGAATTTTTAAATATGTGTTTATTATGTTTATTGTCAATTCTTCGAGTTCGTGGTATGTATTTTCGCACTATTCTACACCAAACAAGACTAGGTTCCTGCGTCTGGACTGTCTTTCTAGATTGTTTATTTTTGTACTTTGTTCTTCCATTTTTTTTCTCCAATAGTTCGTTTTTTAGTTCTAGGTTGTTAAGTCACATTATCAGACCACCGCCACATCGTTTTCGATGTAGTCCCTCGGAGTGTTCACATTTCCGGAGAAGTGAAAGATGGATTTCGCCCGCGCCGGTGGGCTCTGAAAATGCTAAACAAAGACCTTTTTGTTGCAGCAGCCAATGCACTGGCATGGCCAGAGTTTGCAAATTCATCAAACACGGAACGCGAAGCTGCTTGGTTCCAAGATGCCATGACGTCAATCTGCAACACTGCAATGCCGCGCTTAAAATGCGTCAAAGGTCAAGGGGTGCACTGGTGGACGACTAGAGCTAGATCTATCTGCTTGCAAGCCCGCCGCAAGTATACAAGATGCCGGAGAAGAAAACGATCATCAATGGAGGAGACAGCTATGGCATATGAAGAGTACAAAATGGCTCGGAAATCACTCCATATCGCCATTGATCAGTCAAAAGCAAAATGTTGGAGTGCACTTCTCGACGGATTGGATAGAGATCCATGGGGACGTCCGTACAAAACCGTTTTGGGAAAATTACGGCCTCGGGTCCCTCCACTGACCGTAACCATGAAACCGAGTTTAGTGGAGAGTGTAGTAGATGTTCTTTTTCCAAAGGTTCACGAAAACCCCTCTACCTACTCAATCTCTTCGTGGGATTGGTGTGACGATCTGGAAGTGACAGAGCAGGAATTAAAAAGAGAGACCAACTACCTGAGTTCGCGAAACACAGCACCGGGCCCCGATGGCATTCCGGGTCGAGCCTGGGCATTGGCTCTGTGTGCTTTGGGTGAAAGAGTGCGGAAAATGTTCAACAACTGCTTGCGTACGAGCACATTTCCCGCAATCTGGAAAGAAGCAGCCATGGTTCTTCTGAAAAAGAAGGGTCGGGCAGTGGAGTCTCCTTCGGCGTATAGACCCATATGTCTGCTAAACGAGATCAGCAAACTTTTCGAAAGGATCCTGGCGTGTCGTCTCAAGCAACATCTCTCGCACTCCGGCTCCGATCTGTCCCCAAGTCAATATGGATTCCGCTCGGGGCGATCAACAGTGGATGCAATATTGATGGTGCGCTCCCTGTCAGAGCAAGCGATATCCCAGGGTAAGGTTGCATTGGCAGTTAGTCTGGATATTGTTAACGCATTTAACTCACTGCCTTGGAATGCGGTCAGAGAAGCCCTCATCTATCACCGAGTGCCTATATATCTACAGGGGATTATCGGAGCATACCTGAGCGAACGATATATCCTGTACACGGCGCAAGATGGTTCACATCGTCGCAAGGTCAGCTGTGGTGTTCCACAGGGGTCAGTTTTGGGGCCACTACTGTGGAACTTGGCGTACGACGCAGTTCTTCGCGTAAGACTTCCAAAGGAGTTGAGTGTCGTCTGTTATGCTGACGATACCTTAGTGGTCGCAAGCGGGATCACATTTGAAGCCACAATCAAACTCGCTGAACTCGGTACAGCAATGATAGTCGCGAAGATCGAAGAGTTGGGCCTTCAGGTAGCGCCACATAAGACTGAGGCGTTATGGTTTTATAAACTACCGCGAGGCAGACAACCGCCAGACTCTGTAATTAGTGTAGGTAATGCGCGCGTCCGTGTGAGTCGCTACATTAAATATCTCGGACTCACTTTAGACGGCCGATGGAGTTTTGAAGAGCATTTTGGACGTCTCATTCCTCGGATCGAGGGGGTGGCTGGAGCAATGCACCGAATTTTGCCCAATCTCGGAGGACCAAGGGAGCATGTCCGTCGTCTCTACGCAGGTATCGTGAGATCAATGGCTCTTTATGGTGCGCCAGTATGGTCAAATAGATTACAGGGGGTGCGGCGCTGCAAAACAAAACTTCTTGCTTTGCAGCGAAAGATGGCCATTCGAGTTATCCGGGGATATCGTACGGTGTCTTTCGAGGCGGCAACTTTACTGGCGCGCTTTCCGCCCTTGGATATTCTGGCGGACATGGATGCCAGAATCTTCATGAGAGTACGCCCTATTCGCCTGGGAGATGAATGCATCCCAAGTGGTATGGTAGCGGATATGCGGCGAGAAGAGAGACAACGTGCATTACGGACATGGCGCGGGCGTCTTGAGGAGGAGCGGTTCTCGCAAAAGCGCGTAGTTCAAGCCATTCTCCCTGTCTTCGAGCAGTGGCTTAACAGACAACATGGATGTGTTACGTATCGACTGACACAGATGTTCACCGGACACGGCTGCTTTGGTGACTTCCTGTATAAAATTGGACGCGAAGCAACAACCCAATGCCACCACTGTGAAGCTGATCATGATTCTGCTCAGCACACACTTGAAAGGTGCCCCGCTTGGCACCTTCAGCGGCAAGTCATAATCGACGAAATTGGAGTGAACTTATCACTCCCAGAAGTTATGGCTGCTATGATCAGAAAAGAATCATCGTGGAGAGCAGTGGCAACTTTCTGTGAGACGGTACTTCTCCAGAAGGAGGCCGCTGAACGGAATCGAGAGAGGGCTGACCCTGCAAGACGCAGACGTCAAAGAGGAGGTAGTGGAAACCGCCCTAGCACCCTGTGATCTGGGGTTCAATTAGAATACAGACACGGTATCCTCTGCCTGTCGTATGAGGCGACTAAAAGAGGTTCCGGTGATTGGCTTATAGAAAGCTGGGATAACACCGGGGTATTCCACAAGAATGGTGCTACAGGGATCGCGGGATAATACGGATGGAGGTACCATGGTCCCTGATAGGCACGGCTGGCGACAATCGGGGGGGTTTTTAGTGAGTAAAAATCTCACATAACCCGGTTTTTTTTACAAACCGGGTACCTATGGAAGGTTTTCCCCCTCGTTAATAAAAAAAAAAAAAAAAAAAAAAAAAAAAAAGGTTGTTACACTTCTCGTTAAGGCTGTTGATTATTGTGTTTTTAATGTCATCCTTCATTTCTAGCATGTCTTTTTTTTGCTGTTTCATGTCAAGTTGCATATTTAATAGCATATTTTTTATTTCCTCCATGCTGTAATCTGTAATCTGCCGCGATCTACCCAGTTTAACACAAGTTGACGGATCTCAACTCGACAGATGGCTTGGTTGGTTAGTCTCAACGAATCACGGCAGATGGCACTGTTACCGTCGTATTTGAGAATGAAAAGTTTGTAACATTCCTCTTTTGGTTATTCAGCACTTTTTTAATTTTGTTTGAGTTCTAATTTCATCGCACACGCACAACAGTGGTATTTAACTCGTATTGTTGGTTACTTAACGTGTTTCGAATGTCTTTTTGATAGGTCGTATTTTTTTACTTTTTTTTTTTTTACACAATTTTACGTTTTTACACTTAGTTCTTTATATTGTCCAAAATAGTTCATACACTGTTCACATATTTTTGTAAAATTTTCATTGTTTTAAAGCACTTAAACATTTTTAAAATTTAATTAATCACGAGTACGATGTTGACAATGGCACAGACTACCCCAAAAATTACTATAGATATTTAAAAATGAAGGAAAAATCATGATCCATTGTTCTCCAGCGGTGACCCAAAGAAAAAATATCTACGTAAAATAAGTTATTTAGCTAGCTACTAAATATTAACCTAAGATTAAGTAAATAATTTTAGAAAATAAGATTGGATCTGATACCATCGAAAACTCATCCATATGATTTAGTGGCTCGTTCGTCGAAAAAAAATACATACTGTATATCTAGCAATCGTTTCCGATCACAGGGTGTAATTTATACGGGATCAAGCGAAGGCTAATAATGTTACCACCCTACCTTCAACCTTTACCCCTCTACGCGTTACTTCCTCCCTCCATCCCTGCACCTTTTGATTACTTACCGTCTTAGGTCAAGTATAGAAGCAAACGGTGACATTTTCTTTATGTACATCCTACTGGTTCTGCTAACAATATAATCCAACTTCATACAGATATGCGGACGAAGATTTGCAAAGCTAATCTATACTAATATTATAAGGCCGAAGAGTTTGTTTGTGTGAACGCGCTAATATCAGGAACTACTTGTTCGAGTTGAAAAATTCTTTTTGTTTTGAATAGTCCATTTATTGAGGAAGGCTATAGGCTATATAACATCACACTACGATATATAAGCAATGTCCAGTACCGCGCGCCCATGCGCACGCCGCCGCCGTATGGGCCGCAGCGAAGCGTGGCAGAGTTCAGCTAGTAAAATTATAAATGCGATAGTTTGTGAGAATGGCTGGATGTTCGTTACTCTTTCACGCAAAACTATAGAACGAAATTTAAAGAAACTTATAGTAATACGGTTTATAAATCAGAACAATTCATAGGCAATAAAGTATCTATAAAGATAGGTAAATGAAGACGCGGACAAAGGCCAGAAATTTCAAATATGAACGTGTTCCCATTGTGAAAGATGACATCCTGTAATCTATATCTCTATATATAAAAATGAATCCCTATTTCCCTAGGTCACGGAATCACGCGTGAACGGGTAAACCGATTTTATTTCGGTTTTCACTAATGGAAAGAGGGATAAACGGAGAATCTGCAATGGCATGGTCGATAGCACTGACCTGGTAAACAACACATTAAACTTGTGGGCTCCGGCGGTAACATCGAGACGCTCGAGACTTTTTAATTGTAAGTTTGTCCATAGTAATTATGCTCAAAATTCAGTCTTGCGCCGTCTTCAGAGATCGTACAATGACAAATTCTCCTCGGCAGATTTGTTCTGTTCTTCGTTGCGTGCGTTCAGGAATAAGCATTGGCAACATTCTTACTTGCTAGCGAGTACCTACATTCGTTATGTTAAATATTTTTTATTTTTAAGACAGTGAGCATTGTGGCATTTAATGTGAGTAGTATTGTATCATCATCATCATTGTAATAGGCTTGCATTTCTAAGTATTTATATATAATATGTGATAGTGTATGACTTATTTATGTATTTTGCTTAAATTTTTTTTTTCTATTTTTTTTCTATTTTCCTTTTAGGTATGCATATGTAAAATCCTTAATTGGCTGTCAGACATGCCTTATTTTTGTTTGTTAATTGTATTTTGAGTGAATGTGTAAATAAATAAGTAAGTAAATAAGAATGTTCATAGGTATATATAAAAATTGCACGCCGGGCGAAGCCGGGGGCGAATCGCTCGTATTATATAATAAATGCGAAAGTGAGTTTGGTTGTTATATTGTTTGTTTGTTTTTCTTGTACGTTTTCACGCCTTAACTACTCAAAAGATCATCATTAACTTTGGCATACACATTGTCAAGGATGGCGAGAAGGACACAGGGTACTTTTCATCCAGAAAAAAGCACTATACCAAAGCGCAGCAATAGAAAAAAGGGGCGCGGATGAAGTCGCGCGTAAAAATATATACATTTTTATTTTAATGTTAAGATAGGCAGACAGGCTGACGATCCACTTGATGGTAGGTGGCCACCATCGCCCATAACACAAGCAACGCCACAGTCGCTGCAAGTGCGCTGCCGACTACAGTAGGATTAAGGATAAGGGATTGGAAAGGGATAGGTAAATGGGAAAGGGAAACATAGCGGAGAAACCTGCCTGTATGAGAAGACCCATACAGGTCCAATGGCCTGCATGGGATCACTTCAAGAGAGTGCCTGCTTGTGGTTGCATGCAAAGAAGTCATCCATCACGGCCTTTTAAAATAAAGGTTGTGATAAAGTTGATAATATTGATGATAAGAAGACTACCAATTTGAGTTTATTGAAGTTCTATCAATGTGGGCTAGCACAATGGACTACAGTACAAACCATACCTCCTTGCAGAGGATATTCCTGGGTCCAGTAGTTGGACGATATACATATGTATCTACGCTTACACAGAGCATGTTACTAATGAGACGTTGTTTGAGTAAATATAACTATACATTTTAATTTTACATTAAAGATAACATAAATTTTTTCTCCCCTAATTTTAATAACCAAAAGTCTTTCACACTTGAAAACTTATCTCATATATTAAAAGGCATTATTTTTCTAATGACGTTTCTATAAAATAAGCATGAAGATTTTTAATTGTGACCTTATATGCTAGTACTATAAAACCGATATTTGAATGAGGAAGCAGGAAGGAGGTGAAACACTTAAAGAGGTTCGATTCGTAGCGAATTCTTTTAATAAGTGCGGATGATTTACGCCCCGACAAAAGCATACGGCGCCGTTAAACCACCCCGCATCCCCACCCATTTCTGCTACCTTAATTAGGGAAAAATCCCTATGAATACTACACACCTTTGGCCAGTCACTAGTCCCGAAATTTTCCCTTAGGGTATTTATGCCACTATATACGTAACATATATGATGATATATGGAGCTAAAACGTGGTCACTAAATATGAACCTTGTAAGAAAGATCACAACATCGCCCAACGAACTATTTTAGGGAGAAGGATTCTGCGAGATCGAATCAGGAATGGGAATATCCGTAGACAAACAAAAGTTACCGAACCCGGCAGATGAGTTGAAGTGGCAGTGGGCAGGACATATATGTTACAGAGAGGCGACGGCCGCAGGGATCTGAAGGTTTACGAGTGGAGGCCACGGACCTTCAAGCGCAGCTTAGGACGTCCGCCCTCAAGGTGAACAGATGTTCTGATAAGGGACGCGGGTCGACGGTGGATCCAGACTGCTTCACCGTCGACCCGCGTCCCTTCAATTATTGGGGAAGCCAATGTCCAGGAAGGTATGTTCATCATATGATGATCATATGATACCTACAACTTAACAATCAAACTTATCTAGAAGTTTAATAATGGGATGGCATAATGCGTTCTGCAGTCATAAACTTATCTATATTAATAATTTCGTCAAGGGGTACGGTAGACTCGATTGAAACCTTACCTGAATAATTAAACATAAAAAAATAAAAATTTTGAGTCGACAACATAATATATCCGCAAAATTCGGATTGTCAAGTATTTTGTTAAATTCTAATGGTGCTGACAGACAAATCGCAGTCGCCATACTGGCCACTCTAGTGAAACGTCACTCACTGACACCTGTGACATCTTGAGTGGTTAATAAACGTTCCGTTTCATTCATACTAGCGCACATATACCTCGCCACTCAATACGTTCGTCGCACCATTCTTTTAAAACAAAGTGTCCATTACAAAGAACTGTGATTCATGTGTAAAACGAAACGTCTTGCCGCAAACATTGAGCGAAATCTATGCCGCTTTGCTTTTAATATTCCTTGAGAACCGATAACTACAGAAATATCTACCTACATTTTGTACCTATTATGTGTACATATTATGAGTCACATTACACCCGAGCGAAGCCGGGTTTTCATCTAGTTCTTATTATTCTTATTATTCAGTCTTTCCCTATCCTTATACTTTATTCTTTTTCCTGTCGAGAAAGCTTGTGTAAATGTCTGTTTTTATGTAATTGAGGAACAAACATCCAGACATACAAACTTTTGCTTTTATACTTACCTAATAATAGGTTGGTAAAAAGTTTCTTCGCATTAGGAAAACTCATCAAGACTTTTAAGTTTATTTAACATATAATTACAGTAAATATCTGCCATTTTGTTCGTTGACTTTTTGCGATCTTGTAGGTAGTAACATGATCCAGCGTGTGGACCCAGCGTTTTTCAAATGGATCAAATCTGTTTTGTGTTCATTTCCCACTTCTTTAGCAATGTCGTAAATACTGATATGCCGATCTTGATTCACTTTTTCAAAAAAGTGACATCAAATTTCCCGGATTGAAAAGGCTTAAACCTACTTTATGCTACTCTTAGTGACACTGCATTAAGGACACAATTGCAACGCAAGCCACAAAAAAAATTGTGACGTTAATTATCCATAAACGTCACAATTTTTTTTTTGCGGCTTGAGTGCTGAAAACTGAAAACAATGAAACAATTGCTGGAAACAACATTTTACTAATTTGTTTCTTTTTTGAAATGTAGGTAACCTTTTTAATGTCATTAAAAGCAGCCAGAAACAAATAGTAGGTACAGCCAAAGAGATATTATTACAAGATTATACATAGTAGATATATGCGAAAAGACTTTTTCGCCGACCTAATATATAGCATAGGATTAGGATACCTATGCCGTGACGCAATAAAAAAATTATAGCTGCTTGTGTAGTCACTCAAAAAATACTTTAGAAATACCTACTATGGAATCCACGAATGCAATAAGTATTTTGCCCTGCCACTCCTATAAAAAAAATAAAGTTTCTTACATATTCCTACATATATGTGAAATCAAAACACAGGTGAAAGATCAAATGTCCCCTTTTACACAAAAATGGCCTCATTCCGAATAAAAACATTGCTCCCAAGTCGTCTTGATACCCTCGATTCACCGCGAATTCCAACTCTATTTACAGGCGAAGAAAACAACTTTTCTTCTTATCACAACGGAATAAAGTTCCAAAGCGCGCATCATAATCTCTGCGGAATTACCAGTATGGTATTGCAAGCAGTCGCGTGTGTGGCAACATTAAGGCGAATAAAATTTAAATATGGCAACACGGGAGAGCGCTATAAAAACAACGAATAATATAAAAGGAAAATACATATTACGTTCCATTTATTAAACATTGCATTTCGGTATTCCTTTTATATTAAGTAAGCTAAATTTAAGTAAGGCGTATTGCGTATATCCTTGTGTTTGTATGGTCAAAACAAAAACAAAACAAAGGCTTATTATACATATAATCACTGCGTACTGACATCTCGTCCACAAGTTGCAAATCACTCGGCAAGTAAGGGTCAGCTCACACCTGAATGTACTTAAAAAGCGCCCTTAGCCCTTAAGCGCCCCACGCCGCTTTCCGGTGTGTATTAACCCTAATGTAGAAGGTGGTAGGTACTGCTGGACAATAAATTATCCCCGAAACAAATCTTGGAGTGAAGATCACTCCCCGTGGTCTCAATTAATAAGGTCTATGTCCGAGACACTTATGAGCTGATAATTTAGGTTTTTGAAACTAATTATTTACTTTTTTTCATGCTTTTAATTACAGAAGACCATAGTGAAATAACACACACAGTAGGTACTGTTGTGTTTTAGTGAGTGAGTAAGGAACGCAAAGACCACTTGCCCATCCCTTTCAAAACCTTATCCTTAATCCATCTAAGGTTGGCAGCGCAATTGCAGCACCTGTGGCGTTCCTTGAGTTATAGACGGCCATAGCCACCTTCCAAAACACATTCAAAAAACCACTCAAAACACATTTTCTGTCAAACTGAAGACGACTTTATTTGTTTATTTTCATATGTAGGTAGGTTTATCTTCGAATAAGTATATTATATTTATTAATCTATGTTATTAATTTGTGTTATTAATATTTGTGTATATTCAATTTATGTACTAGTATTTAGTTATTAGAATATAAGTTTATGATGACCTTACCATGACTTTTACCACCCACATTGTTTTATTTTTCATATAATTTTCCTTACCCTAAGGTTGCCTGGAAAAAATCGCTCTAAAGCGATAAGCCTTTCTTTTGTACTATTGCTTGTTGTTTCTTTCTTTTTTTTTTTTTAATTAAAGAGTTTTATAATAATAATAATACGATGTAGTGGATCATCAGCCTGTTTGATGACCATAACATAAAAAAATTATAACTCGTCGTATTAGAATTACCAACACGAGCTTTGTTCAAGCCTCTAAGGGAGCTCACATTTTTTTTTCTTTAGAGAGAGGTTTAGACATTACAATCTCTAATGAATTTTATCTGTGCTTGCTAGCTCGCTATACCTTCATAACGACTAGTAATCGTAGTCAGCGCCACTTCTGGCCTGGCGTATGTCAGAGTGTAGGTAGACCCTGACACTTACCTGACCCCAGTAGGCGCGATATCTATATGGAAAACCTACAGTTTTGACGAGCACGTAGGTCGAGCGGTTAAGGTGCTTGCAAAGTAGCAGGGAAACTTTGGAAATGATATTTTTAAAGATGGCTCTGGTCTAATGCACTTATTATGGAAGTAGTGGCAGAGCAAACTGCGTTTCGTAGTCATAAATTGGGCAGCCTATCTGGCGGCAGTAACCATCCCAATTAAAAGAACTTTTCATTTTGATGATTATTGATCAAAAAAGTTTGGGAGAGATGCGACACTAGCACAGTTTATAGCAAATAATCATCCTTTTATGGCTGATTTCGCGTGCATTAATGAAAAAATTGCGTAAAATATTCCTTTATTCTATAAATTATTTCTTAAAACTTCGCGATCTTGCACTCATTTTTGTTGTTATATGTAATAAAGAAATTCTGTAGAAAGAAATTGCATCCTAATAGGTAGGTATACTAAACGTATATACATTAGCAGTGTAATGTAATATGAAACCTATTCCATTTTAAAAGAGTTTCGTTTGTAATATAATAGACAAATATAAAATGGTAAATAATACTTGTGTTGGCGGTTACAACTAACATTCGGTGAGCTCGTATTATTCAAATGTGTACCAATAAGAAGCATTTACGGGCGCGCATAAAACTACGATCGAACGAAACGAATAAATATCCGACCTCTCCAACTTATACATACACAAACACCTACTGGATAGGGCAAATATAATTTCATAAAAAATAAATTTAAAAAAAATAAGATTCTCAGTTGCAACAATTTTGTCTGGTACAGCGTATAATACAATAATACAAATAGAATACTTATATTATTCAGATCATATTTGAATTATATTACCGTTAAATTTATCATAATGACTGTGTCATCCGTAAATTATATTAATTGGAATCTCTGTGCTTCTATAGTATTTTCCAAAGATGTTGTATTAGTCTGTACCACGGAGCATATACAAAGAGGAGATGTTGTTATTGAATTTTTCTATAGAGCGGCGCGTGACTACTGCGCGGGGCAAGGAGGAAGTTAGACCCCGCCCAATTATCTTAAATTGCCAATGAAAATTGACTGTAGTCTACAACAAACAAGCGCCGCCACACCGTGACCAGTGCCGACAGCAGACTGACCAAGACCACGCCCACAAAAAATGACGTCAGGACCTAGTTTGAAATCAGTGCACAGTTGTTTAGGCCATCTCCTCTTTGTATATGCTCCGTGGTCTGTACCTGGTTTTTCATTGTATGATGATATGCGTGACAGTTCGTAACTGACAATTTTAGTGATTGCCAACCTAACGACATTTAATTGATTGTTTGAAAATAACGAATTAGTTGTCAAAGCAAATGGAATCGAACTACCGATTTTAGATTTTCAGATTTAGAAATAAATTCTATTAATTAGAAATAAAGGTTACGTTAAATAAATTATAGAATACAATGCAGTCTGATTAAAATATTAATTTATATATTTAATACTGTCAGAACTCGAAACTCGTAGGTATCAGATTGTTTTATTTTGTTATTAGTCAAAATAAAACAATCTGATCTTTTGTTTTATTGTTATTATTAGTCAACTTTGGTTTTATTATCAAAATAAGATGTTTTTAAAAATATATGGAATAGAAAAATATTTGTTAAATCTCCGAATATCCAATGACAAACATAGAGTACTTTCGATATAAGTGAATATCCCTAGTGTCAATCCCTATTGAAACAAGTTCCGTTTCACGCCTTTGACACTTTTAAAATATATTATGTTTTTTATTAAATTTACCTATTAGAATAATAAATTAATAATAAAAGTGATAATTCCTTTTGTGTTTTTCGAATAGATTTTTTTTTTCATACATGTGTTTGTTTAATTGTTATTTTTTTTGTGCCGGTTTTTTTTAGTTGAAAACAGTATGCGTGACATGAAAAAGTGAGAACTATCACGCATATCATCATACAGTGAAAATACTATAACAGATTTTAATACGATTTACTCTAATGTAGAGAGCTGTTAACGAGGAAACTTTGTGTATAGTTTGCAGAAAAAAATATATTCGTGCGAAGTCAAGGGCGGGTCGCCTGTGCATAATAACCTAAGTTTAAACTCAAAAAGTTATAGATATTGTCTTTTTAAATGTGACTTGTCTTTGATGTTCCTACATAAATAAATAGACAACACTGTTTCATTAGAAACAGATCCACAATGTCTAACCACTTTCTTTATAGTGCCTTTGCAAAAAGATTATAAAAAAAAAACGAAATATAAATGAAAATATTAAGAAATAGTTTTATTAATAATGCTATTAAAATATAATAAAAATTTTAATTATTTTTTAATTTTAAATAATTGTAATTATTAAAATACTTATGCTTGGAACAAAATTAGAACTGTCACTGTTATCCATCTTTTTCAGGATGGGAAATGGATTTAAATTATATTTTAATCAATTTATGTTTCCAAAATTATTTATAACTGACTTTGTCCCATCTAGTGGGAGCGTTAGTATCTTTGTTACAATAATACAAGCCATAACGCACGGGTTATGGGTCAGGCCGTAACCTCGCTACAATCGCACCGAAGTTAATTCCCCACCTCTTATTTGTTCAACCTTTTTATGTAATACATATTTATCCATTTAAAATTTATTTAAAAAAAAGTCGTAGTACATAATTAAGTTTTTATATCACTCGTATGTTAGAAGCCTACTAAAGGCTGTTCCTGAAACCGCGATGAGAGTAAACTTTGTTGACCAAATCTATCTTTCGGATCCTTACCACCTCACATATGTGGGACAAGAAGGAACACTTTTTTCTTCCATAAGAAACCCGAATTTACACAGGCGGACGATGAGTTTGATTTCTATCCACTAAAGAATCCTCTGAAATGGAATTGATTCTAGTATTGAAGGGACTTTGGAACCGACACCGGTCATAATTAACACTATTGTGCATTAGATAAACTTAATAAATTAAATTATTTGTTAAATTATTAAATTATAGCGTTCATAATATTTAAAATGAAGATAATTAAATCGATATATCGTTTGTATCGATCTTAAACTAAATCAAAATTCAATTAATTAATACATTAGGTACCTACAGAGATAAGAATAAGCATCTCACAGATGCTTATTCTTTATGTTATTTTTATTTTATTTATTTCTTATTAATTTATTAAAATTTACAGACATACTTATTCAGTGACCTATTACACTAAGCGCAGCTTGAATTGCAAAAGCCAAGATTTAACAATGCAATTTAAATATAAACAGTAAAATCATTAAAAGGAAAAAGAGATATGTGTTTATTGTACGTGTGTGTGTCAGCCAAATCCTGCTTATAAGATATTTTTTTTTTTTTTATATTAATTTTGGCAGACAGGCTAACGGTCCACTTGATGGTAGGTGGCTACCGTCGCCTATAATACAAGCAACGCCAAAGCTGCTGCAAGTGCGCTGCCGACTACAGTAGGATTAAGGATAAGGGATTTGGAGTGGATAGGGAAATGGGCTCTAGCATCCCTTACTCACTCACCGAAACACAACGGTACACGTGCTGTTATTTCACGGTGGTCTTCTGTAAGGGGGTGGTTACTGCGCCAGACGGACTGCGCAAATGACTGCAAAAACGCAGTGTACCCTGCCACTACTTTCCAAATCCAGACCAGAGCCAAATTTGAAAAGTTCATTTTTCAAAGTTGACCCTGCCGGGAATCGAACCCGGGAACCCTAGAACAGTGTTAAGGCAAGCACCCTAACCACTCATCCAACGGGCTCGTCAAATAGTAAGTCAAATAGTAGATAGTAAGTAGGTTAGTGTTGTGACTTATTGGATTTTTTTTATGTTAAGATCGGCAGACAGGCTGACGGTCCACTTGATGGTAGGTGGCTACCTTCGCCTATAACCGAGCAACGCCAGAGCTGCTGCAAGTGCGCTGCCGCTTACAGTAGGATTAAGGATAAGAGATTAGGAGGGAATAGGGAAATGGGCTCTGGCATCCCTTACTCACTCACCGAAACATAACAGCACACGTGCTGTTATTTCACAGTGGATGCCTTTCATTATAAGTTTAAGCGTCTTATTGAAGGCGACTTTCCACAGTTTAACGGACAGACTCAATGACAAAGGTAAAAACTCAAAATTATCAAAATCAAACTAATTAGCATGCGACTATGATGTTTAAGATTATTTAATTCCTCTTTCGTTTGGAAAGGGGACCAACCTTCATATAACTAGAGGGCGCCACTGACGCGCTTTTTCATGTAATACTTTTTTTCAATAACAAAACTACCCAGAGTAGTTTAAATTACTTATTATAGTGCATTTGCCTATGTATACCTTTTGGTTTTCTTAAAGAGCAATAATATTTGTTTATGCCAGATATTGTAACGACCCAATGGCCCTCTGTAGAGATAAAAGCGGCGCGACGGGGAGGAGGCTGAAGGCCAGGTGGTACGAATGTTAAAGTTTTATTTACGGAACCCTACCGCGATTATGACATAAAACCATCATCACATTAAGCCACCTTCAGTTTATAGGAAGTCACGGTAGTATTTTGCAAGGGGTTGGTTACTGCTACCAAGCGGGCTGTCCAGTTCACGACTGAGAAACGCAGTGTTTCCTGTCTCTGCAAATTGTGATAACAGGCGACCATTAATGATCCACTATCAAGTTGACTGTCAGCGTATCTGACACTCTAATTACCTGTACATGGAAGTTATTTAGACAAATGAAATTGACATACCAACTCGTAAATATAAAATCGAAATAAAGTTACGATTTTCTGAAAAATTAATGACAAAAGTGAGTTTGTTTCTTTTTTAAGATTTTACGCCTTAACTACTCAATCATTCTTTATGAAATTTTGCATATCTACACGTTGTCAGGGATAGAGAAAAGGGCATAAAGTAGGCTACCTTTCAACCAGAAAATGAAATCTACTATTTCTGAGGAATCATCTAAAACTTAAAACTTAAAACTTAAAACTTAAGCTTAAATTGAAATTGAATTGAATTAAGCTTAAAATTAAAATTGAATTTCACGCCTAATGAAAATATATGAACAATAAAAATTGAACATGTAAAAATTGGTGCGCGGACGAAGTCGCAGGCAAAAGCAAGTACATAATAAGATTTAAATACAGGTTGTGAAGAATACCTATTCCCTTTACCACCTGTTTTCGATAACGTTTTCAATTCGTATAAAAGCCTATTTCAACCCAGTAGGTATTTGATTTATTCAATGACAATTTAAACAGTTCGCAATAAATTAATAAGTCAGTTAAGTTAAGTTAATGCCAGACTCGTCAAGTTGTTGACTTGTATAATACTTTTGTAAGTTATTATAACAAGTTACATGTGAAGTTGCGCAAAGTTTTCGCGCGTCCCACGTCCGCGACTACTGAAACTGCTCATACCTAATACTTACACTTAGCTCTTTGAATATTTTAGTACACTCGGAGAAATAAAGTTTAACTTATTTTAATGGATTTTATTCGAAAATAATATACGATTTCGAGAAAATATTTTCGAGAAAAATTTGGAATATACATAGAAAATACGCCATATCATAAAATATGAATTCAAAACATATAAATATATGTAACTAGGGAACCGCCCCAGGCTTCGTAAAGAGTGGAAATTTTCAAAAGGCATCTCCTAAGAAAGGACTCTTAGGAGATGCCTATGTTATAGAGTAATGTTATGTTTACTCTATAACATAGGCTTTCTAGACATAGTAATAGTAATTTGGCTGTAATATTTTTGTCAGTAAGGACGAACGATTTTATAATAAGTGTTAACGCCTATTATCAATTCAAAATTTATTGATAGTAGTTCGCTGTAGTAAGGGCTGTCTCACACCCACCATATACCTGTCCATATATATATGTCGCCACGCCACCGCAAGCGGCGCGAACGAGCATTTAAAATCGCAGTCAGTCAAGGTAAAACATCTTAACGATAACACGTTCAACTCTTTAAGACTACGTTCAGATGGCCAAATTTTTAGCGCGCGTTTTTAAATCGCGCGTTTAGACATTTTGATATTTATTTACAGCTCGATGACACGTGAGTCATCGAGCGTCAGCGAGCGTTAACGAGAGCTCAGCGAAAAAGTCGCAACGCAGGAGATCGCGCGTTCACACGCGTTTTGATAGAAATGTACCTAACATCCATTGGTTTGTCAGTTGAGCGCCCGCTTCCATCGCGATTGATGAAGTCAAGAAAAGGCCAGCGAGTACAGTTCTGCCCAGTAGAGACAGCATTCATTTACCTACTATATTATCTTTGAAGATAAATAAATGTATTTCAAATTTTATATAGAACTTAATTAAGGGCATACTGTATATTCAATTTAGATTAAATAAAAATAACAGCATTCATTTGGACGAAATCGCTCTCATTTGGACTCTATTCATCTTATAGTAGAATATAGGTTTTCTCGGCCGGTATCCATATGAGTTGTGGGTTTCCGGGATGATGGCCCAGGTCTGTTGGAAATTCTTCACTTTTCGACTTCTCGAGCGAGACTGTTGACGAAACGTTTGGAAGAATTTCCAACAGACCTGGGCCATCATCCCGGAAACCCACAACTCATATCTATTCATCTTCTTACTAAATCAGATTTATTTGGACCAAAGTGTACCCACATACAGTTAGCGGTGATAGCGGCGGGTGCTAGTGATGCAGAATTGATGGGACAAACAGGATATCGACTCTTTTAAGTGGCACTTTGTTCGGAACACATTTAAATACACGACATTATGATAATTATTTATACAATTTTGTACTTTTTATACTTACATAATAATACGAATAAATTGGCTAGTCCATAAACTCAATTGTTTATAAATCAAAGTCAACAATTCAATCAATTTTCACAAATGAGGGCATTTCTAACCGCTCAAACCGCTGTGTCATCAAACCGCTGACCACGCAATAATTAAAATTCTAGAGAAAGTAAAAAATCACTGTACGGAGGATGGGTCATCAATTCAATGTTTTCCTGGTTAGAATTTTTTTTTGTTTCGTACTATCGTACTATCGTGATTTATGATGAGGCAACGTATCGGATTGCCTCTGCGAAGTTCGGCCATCGTCTCTGGTAAACAAACCGAAGTGTACCAATCAGCGGTAACTTACCCTACGTTCGTATATACTCTTTTTTGAAACCAACGAAGCGACCATTTTCTTGGAATGGTTTAGATTCACGATGTGGCGTTTTAATTGGGTTATCGGTTTCGGGCAGGACAACGTCTGCTGGGACCACTAGCATATCTATAAATAAAGTTCATTATTTCACTATAAGTAGAAGATCTATTCAGGCGTTTGAAGATCATCAACCTATTTCTTAGTTGACGTAAGGATTTCACTGGCCGTTTCTTCGGTGGTATTTCCATGAAATGGTAACTTTGATCTGATACTACAGCATCAAGTATTTTCAGGACACCCAACTCTTCAACAACTTAAGCTTATAATTTCAATTATAGCTTGAAAACTGAGCATCTCGAAAGACGGCTAACACATACCTAAACCACCATGTTATGTAGGTACTGTTGTGTTTTGGTGCAAATTCCAGCGCCTGTTCCATTCAAAAACAACTCGCCCCTAACATATCCTCACTTTGTCGAAATCCCTCTGATTGGGGCCAAGTGCTTTAAAACATCTTTTATAATGCGTACTGCTAAGGATTGGAACTCTCTATTTTCGAGCTTATACAAATTACCAAATCTTTTCAAGATTCTAGTGGATAGGCATCTTCTGGGTGAGCTCGCTCCATCGTTGGCCTCATCTTTCCTACATGGCCAAGAGCAAACCCATCTTAATAAATATTTTTTTTTTTTTTTTTTTTCTTTTCCATTAAAAAAAAACTGCCATCAGTCATTAGTGACTATAATCAGTTCGGATGTATTACATGGGGAAGTTGGGTTTCGGAAGCCATTGCCTCGGCCGACCCTTATATTAACGCTATTTGCTTTCGTTTGAGTCTTCTCACGGCTTGAGAGGAATCAAGCAGTTTAACAGCCAAAGGATTTGGGTGTATGGCTAAGCGCTCAGCGTAGCGTTTAGTGTATGCCTTAATTTCCTCCTTTACGGTAGGCATTTCCAAGTAACCATGTATCTCGTCACTGCGAGCAAACCAAGGTGCATTCACAATTGTCCGCAAGATTGCGTTTTGCGCTCTTTGCAGGCACATTATGTTGCTATCACTGGCAATTCCCCACAACTGGATGCCGTAGGTCCATATAGGTTTGATAACTGCATTGTACAACAGTAATTTGTTTTCCAAAGACAGAATTGAATTCCGTCTCATTAGCCAATACAGGTTTTTAAATTTTAGGTTGACCTCATCACGTTTGTGTTTTATATGGGTCTTCCAAGTGAGGCGGCGATCCAGGTGGAACCCTAAGTACTTTATAGACTCGCAATGTGGCAGGACATCACCTAGTTGGACTGGAAGGCAAATGCCTCTTCGCAGGCTGAACGTTATATGATGTGATTTTAGGGCGCTTGCTTTAATCCGCCATTTCATCAGCCAGCAGAACGTGCTATTTAGCACCTGCTGCAACTGTTCACTAGCCAGTTCGGCCGAGTCGTGACAGAATAGGTAGGCGATATCGTCCGCATAGGTGGCGACAGTCACATTATCTGATGTGGGCAAGTCGTAGGTAAATATGTTGTAGAGAGTAGGGCCAATTACTGAACCCTGCGGTACTCCAGCCCTGATATCGTAAAAGCCTGATCTAGCATCGCCATGTTTAACCTGATAAATTCTTTCAGCTAAGTACGAAGCCAGAATGTTGAAGAAGGAGTGGGGTAGCAATTGTTTTATTTTAACAAGCAGGCCCTTATGCCAGACGCGGTCAAAAGCCTGTTGCACGTCCAAGAAGGCTGCCGAACAGTATTGTTTGAGTTCAAAGCACTGTCGTATTACGTCGTAAACTCTATGAACTTGTTCAATGGTGGAGTGCGATTTTCTGAATCCAAACTGATGCGATGGTATGATGTTACATTCTTCCATTTGGGGCTTCAATCGAACTAGAAATATTCTTTCCCACAGTTTCGACAGCACGGGAGTTAAACTGATAGGACGATAGGACGTGATATCCTGTGCCGGTTTGCCGGGTTTGTGCACCATAATGATCTCCGAGACCTTCCAAGGTGCGGGGAAGCTACACGTTCTGAAGATCGCATTGAACAAGCAAGCTAGGAACGTAATAGATTTTTTGGGAAGTTCCTTGAGCAGCTTCGGGGTAATCAGGTCGTAGCCAGGGGCTTTTCCTGAGTGCAAGGACTTAATCATGCGTGCAACTTCTCTGGGAGACGTCGGTCTTAGGGGCAGAGACATTTGTAAATCTTGGCTCAGTATTGTGTCCAGTTCGCACTCATCGCCATCGCCATTGGCTTTGTTGGGTTGGAATACACAAGATAGATGAGAAGCAAAGGCTTCGGCTTTCTCACTGTCTGTTTTCGCCCAAGTGTCATTCGTTTTTATGGGAGGGCAGTGTTTCTGCGACTTGTCGACGTTTCTGGAGGCCTTCCATAGAGAGTAGTCACTCCGACCAGTGGGTGACATAAGCTCTAAAGTAGTTCTTAGTCTCTGATTTGAGGACTCCCTGAGCATAACTTTCAGTTCCCTTGCAGCACGATTAAATCTCGTCTTGTCAGCTGGGAGATGTGATTGATGCCAGGTTCTCCTAAGACGACGCTTTTCCTCGAGTTTTATTCTAATCTCCATTGGTGTAATAAGGGACTTATGTGAGTCAGGTAGGCTAGGTGTATTTAGCCAGGCTGCCGTTTGAATCAGATTTGTAATATACAAGCAGGCCTCGTCCACATCAGCACAAGACTTCAATGGAATACGCAGGTTAATTTCGTCTTCCAAGTAAGTGCGGAAGCCAACCCAGTCAGTCTTATGGTTGTATAATTTCTCCGGTTTCTCTTTAATGATCACTTCAGCACATAAATTAAGAATGACTGGAGTGTGGTCGGATGATCCGTCAAGACTTGACTCTATACTGGTGTACAGGTGACTGACGCCTTTTGCGATGAAAAAGTCAAGAAGATCGGGTATCCTTTTGGGGTCTGATGGCCAGTAGGTGGGATGGCCCGTCGACCATGTATGTAACCTCATTTTGTCGACGCAGTCCTTGAGTACCCGGCCTCTGGTTACTGTGCAGCGGGAGCCCCAATAAACGTGTTTCGCATTCCAATCGCCGCCAGAAATAAAGCGCGGACCAAGTGTCCGAAAGAAATGAAAGTACATTTCCTCGGAAACTCGGTGTTTCGGTGGGCAGTAAACGGCTGAGAGGACTATGGGACCAGCACGGTCCTCTAGTCTTATCGACGTGGCTTGGAGGAAGTCAGTGGAGTAAGCTTCCAGGAGAGAGTGCTTTAGATTGTTTTTTATGACCACAGCTGATCCCGCATGAGCACCGCCATCGGGATGAGGAGTACTATACACTTGGTAGCCTTTGACTTGAAACGAGCTGCGTATGGTGGCATGAGTTTCGGATATGAGAGCTACATCGAGTTTGTTCCTTGAGAGTATGGTTGTAAGCTCTTGAATGTTCGGGGAGAGTCCATTGATGTTCCAAATTGCCATTCGTAGCCCAGTCATTTTGGAAACAATTTAGCGATTACAGTAGTCAATAGTCCCATAAGGGTACCTATCTGTTGAAGGAGATTGTCGATTTTTACACTTTGCTTTATTAGGAGTAGTTCTATTTTGGTATGATGTTGTTTGTTTGTTCCATCTGTTTCTGTTTCCTGTGGGTCCTGATTTCGTCCGGTCACCGCGTCAGAGTACAATCTTGGTCTTGAAGTGTGACCAGTTGATGGTCCGGGGCCGTCGTTCTGGGTTTGTCGTATGACCTCAGGGTTTGTTTTAGATAGTCTCTGACTACTATCAACATCGATGGCAGCAGAGAGTGGTTTGGGCCTGGATTTCTTCATTTTCCTTGCCAGGATCTCTCTGTATACTTGGCAGCCTTTGAAATTTGCAGGGTGGTCTTGTAGATACAGCGCACATTTCGCTGGTAAGTTTCTGTCCTTTTTAGGGCAGTTAGCGGTGTTATGTCCCTCTGCACACTTCAGGCAGCGATAAGGCCGCATACAATTATTCTTCGAGTGTCCATATTGTTGGCAGCGTTTGCACTGGACTAACATTGTTGATTTGCGAGGGTCTTCGATTTTGACGTGTTGATGGTATATGTATTTGATAGATTTAATTGCTTTATTGTTTATGCCTGGTTCGACATTAACAAAAAATGTAGAGGTTGGGACTTTGTCAGGACCGTATCGAGCGTTTATGATTTCGCCTCTGATTTTGTTTCCGGTACTCTCTATGGCTTCTGTAATGGCCTCATGGGGTGTGGTGTGGTGAAGGTTTTTGATAACAACTCGGTGACATTTTGTGTCTTTTCGGGAGAAAGTGTGCCCAATCAGACCTTTTGATCTTACAAGATCTATTACTTTTTGGTAGCTTGCTGTGGAGTCAACCATTATTCGGAGAAGGTTCTTATTTACAATTTTGTATTTAAATTCCTGTTCTTGGACTACAGTGTGCAGGAGTTTTGTAAGTTCGTTCACACTTTCTATTCCGTACAAGATTATAGGTGGGGGCTTGTTTGGTGCTTTCAGCTTAGCAGGGGGGTCTTCAGCTAAATCGGTTGAGAGCCCAGAAAAACTGTTAGTGCAGTCAATGCCTTCTGGCGAGGGAGGTTCATTGCAGTATTTACGTTTTTTCCTTATAGGGACACGCTGCCAGGGAGGTGGTTGATTTTGAGTTAGCGGTGGGGTATCTTTCAACGAATTTAATGGCTCCGTGAATAGTGATATGTTGCTATCTTCACCAGTCGGTAGCGCAGATAGTGACGAAGATCTTTGTCTGCCTTCAAGGAAATTCCTTAGAAAGGCTTGTTGGCTAGTAACCTTTCGGTTTGTTTCTTGTTGTATGTTGAGGTTGGAGGGGGGTTGGGTTTCTTGTAAATTTTCCATATGATTCCCACGAGAAGGGTCGATTTAATATGTCACTCACAGGGTAAATATTTAATAAAAATAAAAATAAACTTAATTATTAAGTTGATGTTTGTGATGATGTGTCATGAAGCCAATATGTAGATAGTTGTGTAACAAACTAGATTGTCTGTTTAGATATTATTTTGATTAAGTGTCACCCTCGCTTGGAGGCACGTGCTGCGCACGCGTTGCTGAGGCGGTGTTACGACCAGCACTTTGTAATGTACTTAGAAAAGGATTAGGTCGTTGATTAATGTTTACAATTGTTTACCCTTTATACATTTTAATATGTTTTATGTTAACACGGTTACGTTAGGCACTAAAACTCGTCGCAATAACTATTGTTATGTTTTTATTCTTTTATTTTACTTTTTATTCTTTTATGTGTTTTTCATATATTTATCTATACCATTACACTATAATATAATATAAAATGTTATTAAGAGGTAGTTTTTAAGTTTATTTGTAGTAGGAGGTAATCTTTGAAACTATTCATCCGATTTAAAAGAATTCTTTCACCAATAGTTAGAACAGAATTTCAGGTTGCACTTGGGCTATATATTCCCGGCGGGTAAAGCTGATCAGATATCTAAAAATGAAGATTCAACGCCAGGCAAATGTCTAACAGCAATTGCATTCTTAAGCAAGCTTGGTTACAAAGCTCGTGAACAAATTCAAAGACATCAATAAATATCTGTATTTTCAGAGTACATTAGTGATTTTTTAATAAAAATATTGAATATTAAAATAAAATACTGAATATTAAAAATATTACAGGCAAGATAGTCTGTACAGACAGGCGTATTCTATAAGAAGTGTTACTTCGGATTTTTTTTTACTATGCTAAGGATGGGAACTCACTGCCGGGGTCTGTATTTCCGAACTCATACAACCCAAATCTTTTCAAGGTTCGAATGAATAGGCATCTTCTGCGTGAGCTCGCTCCATCGTCGGCCCCATATTTCTTACACGACCAAGGCAAACCTATCTTTAATATACCTAAAATAATAATAACAATTTCAGAAATATTAAGGTAAAAAAGATATGATGTTAAGAAAATAAGATAAAGATATTCTCGCTTAAACTCTTTGATGTACCAAAAAAGACCAACACCATGGTTACTTCTACAAAAATAGTTTCCTATATTGCGGTATTGTTAATGCAAGTAGGCTGAGACTCTAAGCAACACCAAAATGCCGAATAAAGGTTGCTGAATAAAGGTCAAATTACCACTACTACTTCTATATCTCTGTATATAAATATGTAGATACAGAGTATATACGTATGTATATAAGTATGTATTAATAAAGTCGTAAACGAGTCATGTTTGTACATTCAATATTTAAAAAAAATACAATTTGTACACGTTGTATTATTTATGTTGCCAAGGTCAAAAAATAGTTTTTAGAATTTCTCTCTTTTTATCTGTTTGTCTCTGTTTATCTGTCCGTTTGTGCATGCTAATCTCAGAAACGGCTTAACCGATTTAAATAGAGTTTTCACTAGTGTATTGTAGTAAGCTTAGTAACGTAACAGTTTAGTGCTGATTTCATTACGATCGGTTTACAAACAAAAAAGTTACATACGCTGTAACGAATACCACCTGTACGAAGTTGCGGGCTAGTAAGAATATACTTATTTTATGGTTGCTAATACAAAATAAAAGTCTACATAAAGATCAGTTAGTTCGCCTAAAGCTAGGTTACGATACGACAATCATTTCCAATGTATTATTATAACTTCGTATTACTAACGAATCAGACCAAAGATATTATTTTTATTTCCGGTCATTTAACTATTCGACAGATATCGCTCGGTCCGCAAATAGAAATCAAAGAGAATCTGTCGGAAAATATGAAAATATTTTGTTTTCCCTCCGACGAACGCCAACGGGGCTGCGTCATACAATTTCTAAACGAACTGCGAAACGTTCAAGAAGTGCGCGCCCTTTTTACAATTTCCGAACGAAACTCTGTGCGCTGACCGCAGGGATTATGAAATATATATTTGATATCTTCATGTGGATGAGCTTCTTGCCAAAAAGGATACCAATGTGTCATTAACAGACTTTCACGGCTGGACAAAGAACCTTTTTATAGATCGACTAAATATACAACTAGCTGCAGCTTAAAACTATTAGGCAACTTACGCTCGTGCAGCGTGGTCTGATCTTGGAATATGGGCGTTGCTAGAGAACAATTATTTTCCAAAATTATTTACAATTTATAGATTAGTTACTAAATTAAAATATACGGTCTTTTCGGTCTTACGGTCCACTTGATGGTATGTGACTACCGTCGCCACAAGCAACGCCACAGGTGCTGCAAGTGCGCTGCCGACTAGAGTAGGATTAAGGATAAGGGATTAGGAAGGGATAGAGAAATGAGCTCTAGCATTCTTACTCACTCACAGAAACACAACAGTGCTGTTGTATACTCTTCTGTAATGGGGTAGTTAGTATCGTCAGTTAGACTGCCTAATTGACTGCGAAATCCAGGCCAGAGCCAGTCCTTGCGAGATCCAGACCAGAGCCAAAATTCATTTTTAAAGTTGACCCTGCCGAGAATCAATCCAGGGACTCCCGATGTAAAAGCAAGCACCTTAACCACTCGACCAAGAGGCTCGCGTATATAATATAATTAACAGGCACCCACTGCTGGAGATAGAAATTTCTATGAAATCGCCTAAATATAAAACTATAGTTGAAATTTACTTTCATTTTATTATCCAGCTTACACTGCCTAGTAGGAGCTCGTGCTGCGTAGTCTCCTCTCGGAATGTTGCCTACACACGAGAGCAACTCTTTCCCAACAGAATTTCATAGCCTATAGATTATTTATTAAAGTATATTATGTCCCTTCCATTAAAAATTGAAATCTTTACACTTGTCATTTGTAATTTATTTTAAAATTATTATTTTTTTCTATTTGGGAAACATACAATGAACTTAACATCAAAATAACTAAACACCATTTACATATAGAATTCGAAACAAATAAAAAAAATCTTTGGAAAAATGTATATAAAGATTTTTCAAGAAATAAATAAGGCAGTTAAAATAATAATGATAATTATATTAGTCTATGAACGAAGCAGAGCGAGAACCATCGTACCAAATTTTAATATTATTCCTACATATGATTTTGTATGTCTTTGAAAAGGAACACTACGACCATAATAAAAGGTATTTGACAGATTTTAGGAAAATATATCAAATTGTTCATAATACTATAATCAAACATGAAAATTTAATTATTTTAATAATGATTTCTTATGAAAATCGTATACAGTATTTTTAAATACTGAACGACCTTAACATGAAAAAATGATATAGACTAGGACGTGTTCGGGAAAATCAGTGAGGTTATTAAAGCAGTTTGAAGATCTACAAAAGAAAGAAAATAGCTATAACTGTTGATAGGTACGACCTTCGGCATTATTTTCTCTCCTAAAAGTTCAACTGGGAAATAATACATTATAGGTACTTATGCCCATACCAGATATATATAAACATAAAGATAATTTTACCTACGCAAAATTATACAAGGTTAAGTTATATTCTATAATGAATGTTTTATAATCACCAAAAATAATTTATTCAATCTTTATTACTACTATAGTTTTGCAAGGCGTTGGATTTTTATTTTTAAGATGATCCCTCGGGCATAATATTTTTTTCTGTATCCCTGACAATCTGTTTGATAAGGTAAGAGACAGAGATTATTTTTTATTAAATGAAGGTAGCGCTTGACCCCTATCTCACCTGATGTGAGGTGCAGATTCGGTTTTATCCTGGTTTTCAAGACCCCGAGGTTGTAGTGGGAACACAGAATGGCAGTCCGAACATGGACTGCTAACTTCGTGCGTGATCGAGGAACATCGACCACGAAGGGATGAAACCCTCGCCCACGTCTAGTGGTCCGCAAGTGGAACGGTTACTTTCAAATTTATAAAATAAAGTATGGAAGTATGGAATATATTTGAACAACAATGTTAAAATACAAAAATAAAGTCATGTCCATACAAACCATCTCGTAACGTTTCGATTGATATTCAATTCCGAATTGCAAGGAGAAAGATCGCCCCGGGACAGCGGCCAATTGAATTTGAAAACAGAACATCACCGCTTTCCCCCTCACCCGCGTTCCCTGCCCCTCACACTACAACACACTGACCCCGACTAGGGTGGCCAAAATATCATATACGCCATGGAATACATATTTTTAAACAAGTCACATTTTTAATCGTTCTGTTCATAAGCGATTTTTAATTCATGTCTTTTTCACATTTTACTCAAAACTCAAATTCATTATCATGAAATTTTGTAAATACAATGAGATAGGACATATTTATGCCTGAAACTAGTTTATGACCCTTGAAATGTTATTAGAAAGAAGATAGAACGAGTACAAGTTTAGAATCTGTGTAAGAGTTTATAAACTTGACTCATACTAATACCTAAACTTGACCGAATCTGTTTGTATGTCACTCTTTTACCTGTTTCAATCATGAGACGCACAGCACTCAAGTTACTTTATTTGACGCCGTAGATGGACGTCCTTTACGAAAATCATCAGTGAGATTGCTATTGCTACGACCACGTTAAAACTGACTGAACCAGTTATACAGAGGCATGGGATGGAGCTTCGTCATGAAATGCCAATCGAAGTCTATCATGACTTTGTTGTTGATTAAAACCGCAACGAAAGTCATAATAAGTCATAGAGCGAAAATTTTCTCTCGTCAAATTCATTTTTTCGCATGACACACACTTTTTAAATGAACACAATTTTGCAAAAACAAATATCAACCGAATGAAATTACATGGACAGCTTCGTAAAGGGTTTTTAATTCGAAATTTATATTTATTTTTCATTTTTGTCTTTATTTTCTGGCCAGTATTCTAATAATTGCTTTTCCAAAAGCCACTTATTATATTAATTTTATATAATAAGTATATTATTATATTGAAAGTAATAATAATAATAATAAAATCAATAAATCTATGAATACACCTAAAAGTATTTGTTTTTTTTAAATTGCTTAGTTGTAAGTAATAAAACGTCTCTCGAAAACTTTTAGTAATAGCGCAAAAATAACTTTAAACACGTGTTTTTTACCAGTACTTGTATTCTTATTTATATTTAAAGGTAAAGTTTATATTTCTTCCCTATTGTCAGTCCTGAGCCTGTTGATAAATATGGACACCCTGACAACTCCCTGCCCAACGCTGCCATTTTCCCGCCCATAGACAACAGTTTTATTGTTTTTATATTTATTTATCCAACGGTGTTTTTCTCTTACTTTAGGCTATTGTTTTTGGCGTGCGCCTTTATGACGTAGCAAAGGGCGGACGGTGACCAACGCAATTATAGGTATTAGTATAGATGTGCCTATATTATAATTATATTTATCTGGTGTTAATAGCAATTATAGTTTTTGTAATAAATTGAGGCAGTCAAGCTGACGCTCCACTTGACGTAAATATTGGCTACTGTAGTTAGGCGATATCCAAAAAACAACAAACTTTTTGATTGAATTTTAAGACAGAAAACGTGATACTCTGTAGAGTCAAATATAATTATAATACTTACTAGAACCACGCGCTCCGGCTTCACCCGGGTGAAATCGGGGAAGTTAGTATTAATAAAATATTGGTTATTGTCCATCTGGAATAACGTACTTTTCAAATAGTGAAAGAAATTTTCAAACATCTAGTTTCAGTGCCTCCCAAAATTACTCTACACGTTAATAAAAAAAACTTGTAATATCCGCTTTCTCTCTTTGTAATATCTATTACTATAGCTGTTGCATCCTGTTATAAAATATTATTCGTGGAAAACGGCAATTTTGTATGGAGGGGGGATAAAGGGGGGAGAGTGAGTAGCCTATGTTACTCGTTGATAATGTAGCTTTATATAGGTGAAAGAATTTTTAAAATCGGTCCAGTATCTAGTTTTCGAGTTTAGGTATTAATTAAAAACATAAAAAACATTAAAAACTCTTTATAATTATCATATCAAAATTAGTTGGGTGGTTTACAAGAAGTTAGAGTAGAAACAGACAGAGGCACACACGGCTAAAAGCACAAATAGAAAATGTGTTTTGAAAATGTCGTAGGTACACTTAGTTTGCGCTTAATGTGGGATTTCATAATTATGGCCTTTTCTGACTTTATCCATTTCATCCAGAATTCATATTTAGGGTCATCTAAATATTAACATTTAAATTCAACACCTGATAAAAATATATCAGCAAAAAAGATTGATTAAATGTTTTAACACATGAGAAAAATGTAGCGCGGGCGAAGTTGCTAGTATCTATAAAAATATACTTACGCAATAACTTTATATCTTTTAAAAATTTAAGTAATCAAATATATATTTTTAATATTCAATATTATTTGTTGTTGTTGCAATTTGTTTAGTTTCTATACAGAGGACAGTGTTTGAGTACCCTTTTTTTATTTAATTTCCATGATCTGCCTCATATCATAATGATCTGTCTGTGTCTCTTCACTGTTGGACACAGGTATCTCCCAATCCCAAGGCACGCCATCCACTCGCTCCTTTGCCCTTCGCATCCAGCCGCTTCCTGCGACGTCTGTCCACCTGACCACAGGGCGTCCAACGCTGCCTTTTCCAATTCGTGGCCTCAATTCGAGAACTCTTCTACCCCATCGTTTATTGGCTTTGCGACACATATGTAATTAGATATCTAAACACATATATTTTATTTACATAAAGTACTATATGATGTAATATTTTATGCAAATAAATGCAATAAGTAGGTAGGTATGTGTTTAGATAAGTACCCAAAGGAGTTTAGTACCTTCTATCTGCGTGTCTCTCCATCTTCTCTTTCTTTCTATGTTCTAATTGATTATTAAGAAATAGATATATAAAGAACATAATTTATATAACCTAATCGCATCCTGTATAATCGAACACATTCAGGTAAAACGAAAGCGACCGATCCAACTATAAGACGTCAGCGCTATTCTGAAAAGCCGATCGCCATCCCCATTTTATCGTAAACTTTTGCAATTTTAGACTGAAAACGCCACAGGCAACTGTGACCCCTGTTGCTAACGCAATAGGGTCGCTGTTGAACGCAGATACCTTTGGTAAGTGTATTGTTCCATATCAATTCAATATCACGGACGTGTTTTGATCGCCTTGTTTGCTGATATTACTGATATTACTTACACATTGTTCACTCACGGGCAATATGTCGTTGTCGTGTGCACGTACAAATATTTTGATAACGGATTACAAGTCACACAATGAACACTCTTGTGATCAACTTATATAAATAAATAAATAATATTTATTGAAGTGATAACTACTTTAGACACGTTGGGCACTTCCATTCACTTTCGCGCCTTCTTTTGGTGTGAACTTCACATAGTGAAGAGAACAAATGTGTCACTTTCTGAAAAATTACTATTGATTGAAAACTCAATGATTAAATTTAATACAATTCAAAAACGATTTTTTTTAAAACAGCAGCAATTAGAATTACTTCCATTGTATATGGCAAAGTCATTAGGCGACTTTACCAATACGTTCGGTTTGGTGGCTACGCGACTTGCTTGGTGATTCACCAGAGGCTCTAGTATGAGTTTACGATACTACACCAATACTACACTCGCTAGCGAGAACGTAAAACTTTTGTATGGGAAATCTTAAACTGTCAATGTCAAATTATCAATTTTCCATATAAATGTTTTACGCTCTCGCTAGCGAGTGTAGTATCGTAAACTCATGCTAGAGCCACAGGCATCTAGCTTGGCACGTCGCTTGCAGTGTAGCCAACGCGACAGTACGCAATACGCTGTTCACTAGGATCAGTCCCTATAAGCGAGTAGCTTGGCTCTTTCAAGAAGCGAGGCTCTTTGTAGTGTGGAGTAAAGAGCGGGCGATGCGATTAGGTTGGACTAAATTTCGACTACAAATATCTGAAAAAAGCTTTTCTAAAAATATTAATTATAAATGTGAAAGTGATTTTTTTTTGTTACGTTTTCCTGTCATAACTACTCAAACGATCATCAAGAAATTTTTCATACACGTTGTCAGGGATATATAGTGCACCTACCTGCTTCTAGGAAAAATTACTGTGTTGTTATTCTATATATGATGAATTAATTAATTGTAAATAAAATAGTTATTACAATTAAAAGATACATAACAATAATAAAATTGTCACCCACACTAATACTTCGGTAGGTATGTAGGTACCTACAATTATAAGGTCTGTATAGTCATATGTATCGTATTTACGTCCCCATAGCTACATAGTTTTCCTAAACGAGCTTTTAAGGCTATTTTCTTCTTCATTGTAAATTAGTTGCATAATTTTATGATTTTTTGTCGTACCCCTTATTATACTGGTAGCAAGCCAACAGGCTAATGGACATGGCCGTTGATCACTTTTTGTGCGTCAAACTTCGCTCATTTCGTTTTTACTGGACGTTGTCAGATGGTTGGCGTTCTTGTCGTCTCATACTCATCAATCAAAATACATTAAAATACCTACTTTTCTTAATGTTATTTACACTTAGAGGACGCACAAAGCTAAGATAATTTCTAATTTTAACCGCACGTCACACAACTGCACGCCTCATGTCTCGTTGTTACAAATTTTTATTAGTCATATTTAAAAAAAAAAATATTAAATTAACATGGAACAATTTATCTACAGTCGATACGCAACACATTTATAATAGGTAATATATTCACAAAAAAAGTCTTCTACGACCAAATATTCCTTGGTTAGGTGCAAACGCACAGAAACTAAATCAAAAATCAAAATCAAAATCAAAATCAAAATATTTATTTATCAATTAAGTTTCTCCAAGAAACTCTTATGATCGTCATTTAGATTTACCAGTTAAATTTAAATTTACCAGGGTTTCGGAAAAAAGTCAAGATGACGATCCTGAGAAGAATCCCCGAAAGAAACTCAGGATACTATTCTTTTTGTCATCTTTACAATATAAATAGTCTTCCCGTCTCAATGGAGCGATAATGACTGATTTGGTGAACACTTACAACAGCGCATATATGTAGTATTATACGTATGACATAAAACGGAAGATAGCGCATTTTGCGCATGTTATATCTTGGTGCTAAAAGTATCTAAGTAAAATACCTACTAGCTAAGCACACAACTTCGTACGCGTGGTATTCAGTATAGGGCGATTCATATTTGTTTATAAACCGATTGGAATGAAACAAACACTAAATGTTAAGAGATAAGCTTGCAATACATCAGTGAAAACCGTATTCAAGTCGGTTAAGCCGTTTCAGATATTAGCGTGCACAAACGCACAGACAAACAGACGAAAATTCTAAAAATTATTATTTTTTAACCTCGGTAACATAAGTACAATGTGTACTTTTGAAAATATCTTTAATGTAACAGACAAGGCTCGTTTACGATTTTATTACCTACCTATATGTTATAGAATACTAGCGACTTCGTCCGCGCTCCATTTTCTCATATGTTAAAACATTTAATCAATCTTTTTTACTCATATATTTTTGTCAGGTGTTGAATTTTAATTTTATTTTTTAGATGTCCCCTCAGGAACAATACCCCTCAGGAAATGGGTAAAGTCAGAAAAGGACATATCCTTTTCTACAGGTAGATTAATAAACTACAATAACTATAAAAATTTATCAATATCAGATCTAGTAATGCGTGAAGTGACAATATTGATACAATTTAAGCTTTATAATATGTGGCATTTTGAAAGTTAATCATAAACCATGGAAATAATAATCGTTCTCATAAACCGACAACTTATAGACGACAGTGGCGCCGCCACTGCGACAATAATGTCGATTTTTTTTTATATTTTTAGACGGGAACTAACATCTTCCATGATAAAAGGTATCCTATATGTTAAACCAAATAATAAACTACATGTGTGCAAATTTCGTCCAAATCCATTCAGTTTTACGTGATAGTGTAGGTATAACAAACATCATACATAATTATATCAATCCATCCTCACAAACTTACGCATTTTTATTTTATTCAAAATTCCCTACATATTCCTATAGGTAGTACCATAACGAAACTATTAAAATTTTCTGAAATGTATATCTCCCTCTATTGAATTTCCAATGAAACTGTGAAACCCATGTCACTTCAAAACTTGAAATGTTCTCCAATAATTTTAATAGATGGAGCTTATTTTATGCGAATTTTGGGACCTGGACGCGTACCTATCAGATGTGTTACAAAATATAAATTACCTACCTTCAAAAGCTGAATACAATTTGAATTCAACATTGAAAATGCCAGATAACAGTTAAGTTTAGCAATCGTGAGAGGTAACGCAGCCAACACGTTGTTGTTGGTACCTTGCCACCTGAACCAAAATTTACTTGCATCAATAATTTATAAATAATATATTTTTTATTTATTATGTTAGTTTTTAAGTTTTTATATTATTATTGTAATTTAATTATTGTAATTATATGAATCCATTGGTCGAGTGGTTAAGGTGCTTGCTTTAGCAATCTGTCTCTGTTCAATTCCCAGCAGGGTTTTGGAATTGAACCTATGTACCTATCTGTGATAATTATTATATCTAAACTTTTTACTTAAACTTCTATCTGTGCTTTATTAAAACTATAATATTACTTTCATATATCGTAGTCATAAATGTACTATTTATTTTCACTAGTCTAATATTTGTTAATTAAACTTTATTTCAAGGTTTGTCTTATCATTTCACTTTAAAAGTTACCTTTAGATCTGGAAGTAGTAGCAGGGTACACCGAGTTTCGTTCTCTTTTAGGCAGCCCGTCTGGCTGCTACACATTTGAGTATCGCTTGCACTTGAAAAAAGAAAATAAGAAACAAAGTATTATTGACATAATTATGTTATGTTGGTTGTTGACTATATTAAGATAACACCTATAAAGCATATGGATTAAAGATAGGATAAATGATCAAATAGATAAGGAGGGGTTAGGGAGATAATATTTCATAGCAGTCTTCTGTGACAGGGTGGTTACTGTGCCGCCAGAGGGTGTGCCCAGCTTAAGGCTGCGGAATGAAGTATTTAGGTATGTTCTTTCACAAAAAAAAAAAAAAAAAAAATTTAGGGATTATTTTAATGGTAGAAGTTTCTTTCGGTTTGTTTTGAACTCTTGTCCATCCGTAATAAGCTAGCGTGGTGGACTCTAAACAACAAAGTTCTCACATTGAGGAGAAAGTTATGCTCAGAAGAAGGACGAAATAAATTGCAGATGTAACGCTGCATTAAATGTATGAAGCCTTACCTCGTATATTGAGTCCAGTAACAAAGGATGCCACAATATTCGGGTTGCTGGCTCAGCACTCGTACTGATCTTACCTGATGCCGATAATACTCTTTCATCCGCTATGAGTCATGGCCAACTTACCATTGAGCAAACAGCTAGATTCTTTAAATTCACTTTTAGAATACCTACAATTCCTAATGGAAGCATCAACATTATCGTACCGAGAGAAAACGAAAAAACACGGTAGTAGTAGTGCTATCTATCGCTATTGCCATGAATTAGGTACCTACTTACTAAAAGTTGGTTAGCTTAGGGATCGAATGAGTCCGATTGAAAGGATTGTCGCTAGGTAATAATACCTTATTATGGCCATTCATTAAAATACCGAGTGGTATAGTAGCCGGCAAACTTCTTGGACAAACGACCTTGAATGCGCAGAAACGAAAAATAGGTCTCTTTGTCTCTCGTGATCTCTTTTCTCTCTATACCACCAACTAAAACGTTATTAGCTCAATCAATAAAAACTTTCAATGAAACAATATTTTTATACCATGCGCAAACTTTCCCCCACCACCTCACGCGATAATATTACCAAGTGTGTCCATGTCCGTGATCGGTAGATCACCTTATTATACCTACCTAGTTGTAAGTTAAAAAAAATTTACTGCCTACTAACGCCATCTTCAAAACAATTAGAATATTAATTAGTAAAGTACAAGTTGAAACTTGAAGTGATGGCTCGATTTTATGTAAAATCATCACATGACACTGTTATAAAAGAGCGAAATTATTTATTTATTTATTTTATTTTGAACTTCCAACAATTTTACGTTTTATAAAGATAAAAATTATTATTGTTTTCTCAAACAATAGTTAAAAAATAATGCGTCAACTCGAAGATAGTTTTAAATAGCCAATTACAATTTTTCACAATAGGAGGACATACCTATGTAGTTTTAAAAATAGATTAATATAAACTCGTAATAATAAGCTAAATAATGAGTATTAAATATGAGTTCATAATACGACCTACCTATTCACACTGCTGACCCAACAGCCAGCAACAGCAGATATATTTTCGAAGGCCTTCTACCTATTTGGGAGAAACTGAAAACATTATCGCAAATTTGAATTTATTTTTTAATGTATGTACATTGCAACGTATTTTACAAAATCCTGTTATTGATTATATGTTATAGCGGAAATCAAAAACAAACATTAAAACTCTATCGCTGCTTGTTGAGCTGCTTGCTATAATCCTGTAATTCGATTTATCTCTTAAATTAAGGTTGTTTCTTGTGTTTATTTCTTAACTATTATATATTAATATTATCGTCTAATTTGAATTATTGAGTATTTTTGGTAATGAAATCACAAATCATTGGTAGATTTTGAGATTTGTAAACGGCCACACATATTTTACTATTATAAAAACGTAAATGTCAATGTCACAAATGTCATTAAATAAGACGCGCGGTGGGAAAGCGGTTGGTTGTTTGTGGCTATAAATATATTATTAAAATAACATAACAAAAATGAAGGGTACCAAGAACGTAGATGTTCAGGCTCTTAAAGACATCGCCAACAAATTGCGAATCGACAGTATTGTTGCCACAAATGCTTCTAAATCCGGGTAAGTACACAAGACCTTATTTTCGTGTGTACCCCATACCATAATCAACGCAAGGTCTAATGAAGGTTATGAAGTGCATGTATTAGAAAATAATATAATATAAAAACTTTTTAGATCAAACTGTTACTGCTTATGTCTTTATAATTTTACAGATGTTTTTCTATTATTTAATTAATTGGTATACCTACTAAACTTTCCATAATACCCATGTTTCTAAGGGGGGTCATTCGTGCGGTCCGATTCATTTTAGGTTATGACAACGTGATCTTTATATTAGTAGAGTTTTGGAAGGAATAATACAAAAGTGAAAACTACATTCAAATCGGTTTATTTAACGTACAAACAGACAAAAATTCTAAAAACTATTTTTTGACCTTGGTAACAAGAACAATGTGTACAAATTGTTTTTTTTTTTAAATGTAATGAACAGACACGGCTCATTTACGATTTTGTTATATGTATAGATATGGATGTATATCATCCATATCATCACCAAACAATTTTAAATACCGTGTCTCATCTTGAGTCTCAATCCAAAAGTCTCGGGACTAGAGATAACAAAATTTTCAAAACTTCGAGACATGAGACGTCTCAGAACCAAACCCTAATTCTTGGTGTCTTGTGATTATGTTTATTTTGTAACAAGAGAAATACTACTCTTTTTATAAAATAAAAATAAATATATATCTATTAAATAAACTTTATGAACTAATTACTATTAATTTTAATTGTATTTATTAAGTATATCAAAATATAAACATGTTTAGTTAATAATTTTAAAAATCTAACATACACAATTTCTATTGGAAATACCTATGCTGCCCTCCTCTAACTAAAAAGCTGTTAAACCCAAAAAGTTGATTCTGAGAAAAACGGCAAAAAGGCGCGAGTCCTAATTTCTAAAAAGTCGTAGATCAACGATTGTTGGAGAAATCAATTGAGATTTATTTTCTTACAACCTAAAAGATCCTTTCTGTTCAAAAACACTTTTTGATTGTTTTTAAATCGCATATTTTCGATTTTGTGCTTTTAAAAACTGCTTCTAAAAACTGTACTAAAAGATTTTTTTGCTTCTAAAAACTGTACTAAAAGGTCGTTAACCATACCCTAGCGGCTTTTAGTGATGTAATTTCAGTAAATTTTTAACTTCTGTAATGCTTTGTAAAATTTATTCTGAAATTCTTAGTTAAAAAGCTGTTAAGTGAGTTAATGTCTTTATAGCCAAGCTATACGCTCAGAATCAAATCACAAAACCTTTTCTATTAACAGTTATACCTCCATAGATGCTTTTAAGCTAAGCATTGTCAATGAAATAAAAAAGCACCTTGCGTGGATAACTGCCTTGTAGTTAAAAAATAGTTAAATAATAGTTAAATAAGGAAAATACCGAAAAATAATCATCAAAATTGGCAGTTAAGGTACTTTAACGGACATTTTAGCGAAGAAACGTTGGTTAGTCGCTTTTAAGCTAAAGAAACATCAAAAATTCTGTCACTTAACGGCTTAGAAATTTTCTGTATCTCTGAAACTAATTATTATTTTTAAATGGTTCCTGGACAGAAATATAGACAATTTTAAACTGTATTACTTTCAATTTAAAAGTCAAAATTGGCCACTTGAGGGATAACGGCTTTATAGTTAGAGGAGGGCAGTATGCTAAAATAATAAAAAGAATACCTATGTAGGTGTCTGATAAAATCTGTATCTGTCTTATCTTAAATATCTTTATTTATCTTAATATTAAATTTGTATAAGTACCTAGATTATATTTCAGTATCCATTGATAGAGGTAAATATTCTTGTTACTTTAAATTTATACTGTCACATTTTCCCTAAAATTGTAGACCAAAAATAATACTTGATCTGGAGATTGTATGGTAAGAGACTCCTTAGCTCTTCACCTGCCATTTAATGAATCACAATGAAACAACTCAGTGTTCAGTATGAGGTTTTACAGATCATGAAATAACAGTACTTGTACTGTTTACTTTGGTGTGTAACTAATGCCAGAGCATATTCTGCTATCCTGTCCTTCCACAACTTCCTTGATAAGTTTTAACATTTTTAACACACCAACTAACTCATTTTCATCTAGTTGACTGTCCTTTCTCATAAAAGATGTATTATACAGATATTGTAATTGTCTGTTGATAACCTATCCCGTTTATCGCCACACGGGAGTTACATGACCACCAAATGTTAGTTACGTAATCATTGAATTAATATGCCACATATAGGTAGGTACACATTTATCAATTATGTGCTTGGCATTTTTAATGTTTTAATTTGTTTTGATTTTTTGTTTAAAGTATTTATTAATAAAAATCACTTAAATAATAATAATAATAACTTTATTTCATACTTGTTTGTGTCCATAGCTTTTTTTTAAATTATATTACTGTACATTATTTATTGAAAAGAAATTTAAAATATAAACTAACAATAAATATAAAGTGATGCGACCTATCATTTTCTATTGAGGGTGATATGTGACATGGTGCAATATTTTTTTGGCAGTCCATCTTCCCAGCATTACCTTCAACAGCGTGCCAGGGCTGTCCCGTACTATAGTCATCAGGGATGCTATTCTCATTTGCAATATAGCGTAAAAATCTTCAACACTGGCATTTGCAAACAACCCTGATGCACTACAGTAATGCGGCAGCCCCAGAAACACTCTGAAGGCATTGTTGTATTGGACGCGCAGGGCATTAAACGATTTTTAGTGTAGTTAACCCACAGGTTACATATATAAAAAGACTGGCATATGTCTTAAATAATGTTATTTTCACTTCATCAGAACAACGTGCAAACCCGCAGGCCATCATATTACCAATGCCCAATGCTCCCTCGCTATGTCGATGTCATGCAACAAGTCCTCTGTAACCCAGTGGCCCAAGTATTTGAACTGGTTCATCCTAACAAGCGGGAGACCGTTCAGTGATACTGGTGGTATTGAGTCATATACATGTACAAAAAACAATGTGTATGTTGTTTGAAATCCAACTTCTTTAGAGGTTGCTTCGAACTCTAAACAAATACGCGTGTTTTTTATATAGAAATTATTTTCAATCCTAATATTATAAATGAGAAAGTTTGTGAGCATGTATGGATGTTTGTTACTTCTTCATGTAAAAACGGCTTGACATATTTTCATGAAATTTGGGCATACAGATAGTTTGATACCTGGTTTAACATATAGGATACTTTTTATATGAGAAAAATGTAACGATTCGCGAGGGATAGTCCAAAAATATAAAAAATGGGCTCCACCGTCGTCACAGCAATTAAGATGTCTGATTTTTTCTCATGACATTTTCGTCTTGGGACGATTTATGATGTAAAATATGATTACTTAGTATGTTACTGTGCATTCTAAAGCCAAGGAATCTTTATTTCTTAACATTTAATAACTTTTCTTGAACTATGATAAATAATTCCATACTACTTTATTAAACAAAGCCCCTCACCACGTCTGTCTGTATGTCCGTTCAGTCTGTATGTCTATATATCATGTTCGGGATGATCTCAAAAACTATTGAATGGACTTTGATGCGGTGTTTTTTTATATGTTTTACATTAATTTCAGTGTGTATGTGTGTTAATTGTACCTTAGAACAATATTGTGTTTTACACACATTTTTTTAAAAAACAATTATTCACAGGACAGTATTATTACTGTAATTAGTATTTGAAAATAAATTTGCTAATGTTCAGATAAACATAGATGTTGCCTACTGCTTCGCCCCCATGATTAATCAAAAAATAGCTTAGATTATAATTTAGAAAAGCTGCTTAGAAGTTACTTAGATATAAATGTTGTCCAGAGCGAGTTTATTACCAAGATAAAAGCATACTTATGTTATAATTCAGTATATTTATAGACTGTCGTTGTGGCAAATCCTTTTCAAATTCCCTATGACTGAGTTGTCAGATAGGCTGATGGTCCACTTGATAGTAGGTGGCTACCATCGCCTCCAACACAAGTAATGCCACAGGTACTGCAAATCCACTGCCGACCATAGTACGGTTAGGAAGGGATCGGTGGGCTCTGACATTCCTTACTCACCGACAGCACACATGCTGTCATTTCACGGTTGTTTCCTGCGAGGAAGTGATTATTGGCCAAAGCCAGATGGGCTGCATTAATAAAAGTAATATTATATGCATTGTTATTTTACTATGTGAAAGTGCAAGGTCTAACAAGGAGAGGGTGGGTAGTTTAATTACAATAGCTTCTAGTTAAGAAGACACATTACTGGTTTGGTCACAGTACGTGACTCTAAAAAGGCTCTATGGTCCTCGCTCATAAAATTCACTGCTTGCTCTTTTGTAATTTGATATTGTTTTGTTAACGAGTGAAACGTGAGTACTGCAAATTCATTACCCAAGAATTACATGGCCTTCAGGAATTAAATATAACAATATACATATTATATGCTATAAAGGATTATGCCCATCTGGCATACAAAAAACCTGAGATGAACTAAAAAAAAATTGAAGTTTACACCTTAAGAATCGATTTTCATATAAGGCCTCTGCAGTTGGAAATTTTATGAGGAGTAAAATTAATACATGCGTTAACTAAAAAGCGTTATGTTCTTCTAAGCATGTCGCCGCTTCACCTAATTCTATTGTAGCATAATAGATGGCGCGTTTATTTACCCTCTTTTTTTCTATTGCATAGTCATAGACAATTGTACTTATTAAGGGGTAAACTTCATTCGTGCGTCGGAACTGACACACACACACATACACTTTTTTTTATTAAATTTTGCTAAAATACTTAATTAGAAACATTGTATTTTGAAAATGAATTTGGATTAATATAGAATGTTAATAAAAATTCCAATAAAGAATTCCATGACGTCATCCAAATTCCACATGGCATTCTCTTCCTGTATTACGTGGTCGCAGCATTTCTTCCATTGATTAGCGTCTATTAAGCGTATTGTGTCATAAAATAATTTTTTACGTCATTTATCTTGAATGTAGAGTTATTGGCATCAATATATTTTTTTATTTGAGGCCACACCAACTCAATCCGAGAATTTCAATGCCATTACTTGTAGTAGTTTCATCTATTAAATATTTATATTGTGGGGCGATTTCGGCAGCTTTATGCAGTAATTCCTTTTTCAAATAACTCATGTCCACGGATATCCCTTTGCTTAGCAGCCAGTCTATTCTTTTCTGTTTATTCCAAGCGGTCGTCGTTTTTTTTTTTTCAAGTTTGATGGAATGATAGGGAGCATTGTCCATGACAACAACACTTCCTGGTTCTAGTTTAGGTATAATATTTTTGAACCACTTAAGGAACCTTTTCACCATCCATCTCCTCTTGATTGATAATCTTTTGTTGATTTCGATTCAAAAACAAGAAAACCATCTTCTACAAATTGGTCCGTAGTCCAGTGGTCCGCAGACCATTGGTCTGCAACATTAACAATCTCTTTCATTTATTGTGTGCTCTTGTTTTCAACAATATTCAGATCTTGTGTTCAGCAATGTTATTAATTAATTGTTTCAGCCACCCCACATCATGCGCGTCGATGGCAGAGATCATGTCCGTTCTTTTCTTCCATACCATGCGATACAAGGTGTCTGCGCCCAAAGACCCATCTGCGGACAGATTCATTCTCTCCAAGGTATCAAACTCTTTAGTTGAATACGCCCTAGACATAAGTGACGTCAGGTTAAGTGAGCCCTTATGTTCTGAAACAAAAGTATTAAAAAAAATATTTATTACCAAGAACAAAATAAACTTAAAGCTAAACTTAGCGATGAAAAAATTTGAAATTGTTTTCTGTATGTTGTACAAAATCTTCAACAACAAACTTGTAGGTATGTTGTTGCAGCTTGAATTTATTTTTGCTTTTTTTTTCTTCATAGCGTTAGGCCGAAACTTGCCAGACTGGTAAATAAAAAAAAAAACAGGCCTTAATGAAAATTATAAATCTTACAATTCAACCATTTTTTAACAACAATAACTCTCCAGGGCCACGCGGCTCCAATCCTATACGCGGCGTGGGCCGAAGCGGGTTTGTTCCCGTTGGAAGAGCTGAAAAATTTGCGAAAGCTGGAATCCGATCTGGAAGGCCATCCCACGCCTCGCCTCAACTTCGTCGACGTGGGCACCGGTTCGCTCGGGCAAGGTCTAGCAGTGGCCGCCGGCATGGCCTACGTTGGCAAGTATTTCGACCAGACGCCCTACCGCGTTTACTGTCTGGTGGGAGACGGAGAGGCCGCGGAGGGAAGCGTATGGGAAGCGCTGCACTTCGCTTCCCACTACAAGCTCGACAACCTCGTGATCATCTTTGACGTCAACCGTCTGGGACAATCAGAACCCACCTCCTTGCAGCATAAGGTTTGTATTTTTTATTAAGTTTACAATTAGTTAACCAACAGACAACTTTTTATAAAAAAATAGTCGATGCCCATGACTTCGTTCGTATCTTAAGATATGTATATAAAATTTTCTTAACTAATATAAACAAAAAACAAAATGTGTAGGTGACATGTAGCATTTTTATGTCCGTCGTAACTCCTAAACGAAATGTCCGATTGGAATAATTTAAAGAGGAATTTACGTGTACATAATCAACCTTAATTATGAAACTATTTACTTGATAAGGATTAATATCATGATAAAAATGTCATCATTCAGTTCTAATTTGATTGATTAATTTGAACAGAAAGCGGTCATATAATGTTTATAATATATGTGTATAATGTTATATTATTATTATTTTTGAACTTATAAATTGTAATTTGTCAGACCTGGTAATAGGCTTTGTAAAAATATAATACTTACTATTTAAAATGTGTGTTAAAAAAAAAATTATAATTTTTAGTATAGGTATAATAATGATATTTTAGTGTCAGAGATTGCCTGCGTAGGTAATATTATTTTGAAGTTGATAATCTCTGTCTACTGAGGAATTATTGTACTAAATAGTGTTATTTTTTGTCCAGCATTCAACTATTTGAACATAATACACACAACACACTGTATATTATGTAATGTTGAATGCCAAATTAAATTTGTTTGTCGTACTCATGCGGTCGCAGTTGGTCGGGTGGGCAGTAACATTCAAACATTGATTACAATATCCTAAGTCCAAATGCTATGAAGATTCGGCTACTGAGTCTTGGCAGTGTCAGACTTTAGCAGTGAATTGTAGCTAAGCAATACCACCTATTGTAAGTAGAAATAAACAATAAGTATGGTGCTCCAATAACACTGCCCCTTCAAATGTTTCCTTATGGCCCAAGATCATAGGTATGCCAGACATAACTTATTTTCTAAAGGACAAAATGTGGGAAATCTAGTAGTATTCCTAATATTAGTATGCGTATAAATTGGGTAGACAGCCAATTTAGAGCATTTAGGTGAGAAAGGTGATTTTTATATATGTTTTGTTGAATACAAGGTTTTAAAAAAGTCTTAAAAAGAAAAGTTTAAATTTTATTCTTTAAAGAAATATATATTTTTTGAATACATTTAATCTGAAAATGTGTGTAATAATTGCTATGTATAAGAAAGAACTTTTACCAATTCATCATATCAACAATGTTATTTGTACAGATTGCTTATTACAATTATTTTTTTAATAAAAACTGCTGTCAAATCAATCTGTGTAGAGTTCTATGTTATTAATCTATCTATCTATGTTATTTATTGTATTTATTGAGAATGTTATTAGAATGTGGTAATGACTTTTCCAGATGGAAGTGTATGACGATCGACTGAAGGCGTTCGGTTGCCACTCTCTGGTAGTGGACGGGCATGACGTCAGCGAGCTGGCGAAGGCTTTCGATGAGGCGGCCTCTGTCTCTGGCAAACCCACCGCTGTTGTAGCTAAGACTTACAAGGGCAAGGGATTCCCCGGCATCGAAGACCAGGACAACTGGCATGGGAAGCCCTTAGGAGCGGAGGGAGACAGGGTTATCAAGGTGCGAATTATTAAGGCTATACCTTCTTTCTTTTCCAAGGAAAAAGATGTCTTCAAATAATTTTTTACAAAGGATTTGATGAAAAATTCTGGATAAAATCCCATTGAAAAAAAAGATTACCAACAGATTTGCTGTGACTGTCAGCTGACATGATTATTTGACTTCAGCTGACTATCAGCTGACTTTCATAAATAAATTATTGAAAGGACATCAATCAAAACCAGGCCATTTCAGATTTTGTAAATGGGGAAAAGGTAAGGAAGTGGTTTCAGCCATAAAACGATCGGCTCAGTTTATTTATGCAGAGCTCCATCTATTCAGATTCTGCATCTAAAGATTAATTTTTAGTAGTTGCATTAAGATTTATGACTTTCAAAGTAATGTTGCTACCGACAGTTCCTTAAGGTCTTCTCTGTGGTGAAATTTCAGCATCTGCAGTCGCTGATTAAGAACAACAAGATATCATTGAAGCCATCAGCACCGACAGCAGAAGTGCCACGCGTCCACTTGGAAGACGTGACTCTGTCGGCTCCTCCGGCGTACAAACTGGGAGAGACTGTCGCCACTCGCTTGGCCTACGGCACCGCCCTCCGCAAAATCGCCGATACTAACATGCGGTAATTTGCACCTTTATTTCCGTGTCTTATTGTTGAATATAGCAAATGCTTCCTTTGTTACTTACTTTTTGGTCTGACGGTGTCTGTTTTCATGTCAATTAAAACGCACTGTTTAAAGACTATTTTACATGTACATAATCAACCTTGATTATGAAACTATTTAGTTGGATAAGGATCCAACTGTTTCAACAAAAAACGTTTATTGTGACTAAACCATAATATAATAGCCTTGCGAACTATTTTGTGGATAATGATAAACATGTAGCACATAATAGGGTATTTGACAGATTTTAGGAAAATATCTCAAATTGTTCATTATACCATAATACACTTGCAATTTGATGCATTCTTTGTGAATTGCTTTATTTTCTATGAAAATTACAATCAAAGTTTAAATGATAAATAAGACTACCAAAACGCTAAACGCGCCATACATGTGGGTCACGTGATATCAATACGTCACTTGCTTAGTTCAATATTTAGCTGTCAACATTTAGCTCGTATGTACTGTACTAAGCATGGACCGTAAACAAAGCAAATGACGCAACTCTATATGCCACCAATCGCGTGCGTTTGTAATCACGTGGTCAAACATAAAAATTTAATTATTTTAATAATTTCTTGTAAAAATAGTACATATTTTTAAATACTGTGTTAGTTAATTTGGTTTAAAAAAATATTTACAGTTAGTCTAGTAACAATTTGTTTCATACTTTCATTATAGTCAAATATCATATTTTATGTATTGTCAATAATTTTCGCAGCGCATGCCAAATAATGACTATAAGTTGGGTTACATTATTGTAATGTAACCCAACTTATAAAGTCATTATTGGTGTAGGTTATTAATGTAAATGTTGTTTTTGAGTTTATCCAATACAAACAAACGTACTAAATTAAATCTTTTCTCTTCGTAATGTTATATTTTTAAATATTTGAATTGATAGCGTGATCGCCTTGGACGGTGACACCAAGAACTCGACGTTCAGCGACAAACTTCGCGCCGCTTATCCGGAACGATACGTCGAGTGCTTCATCGCTGAACAGAACCTGGTGGGAGTGGCCACCGGAGCGGCGTGCCGCAACCGCACCGTTGCCTTCGTGTCCACATTCGCCGCTTTCTTCACGCGAGCTTTCGACCAGTTGCGGATGGCAGCCATCAGCCAGTCCAACATTAACCTCGTGGGATCCCACTGCGGGGTCAGCATAGGCGAAGACGGACCCTCGCAAATGGGTCTCGAAGACCTGGCCCTGTTCCGCACTCTGCCCACTGCCACGGTCTTCTATCCCTCTGACGCAGTCGCAGCTGAGCGCAGTGTGGAGTTGGCTGCAAACACCAGCGGCATCTGCTACATAAGGACGTCCCGTCCTAACACGCCGGTCCTCTACGGCAACGATGAAGTCTTCAAGGTAAACAACTTTATTCAGTAAAAATAATAATTATTATTTATTAATTTTGATGCAATTTGAATTTTGTTGACTGTGTACGGTCTGCCTGGATGGCGTGCAAAATTATATTTGTGATATAAATATCTTACAAATTTAAAAAAATTATGTCTCAAAAAATTACTATTATTATAACAATCCGTCAATACAAAATTAAAATGCATCTGAACATCATTTCAGAACTTGTCACGGAAAAAGTTATCCAGAGCCATAATAAGCTTTCCCTTCTAAGAAATCCTTAAGTTTCTTAATTAATTTTATAGTTGTGATACACGTAATTGTGAAAGATATCTTGTTATATGTTTTGTGAGCGTTACAGAACACACATATATGATTTTAGAATGAGTTAGAATGTATGCTCGTCGTTGTGACACCGTGCAATTTTCATAGAGTATTTACGTTTTATAATGCCTATGTGTAAATAAATAAAAAGTGCCAAGTAATAAATGCCAAGTGGAAAAATAAAAAGATCACCACATTTTTATAATTAAAATGTTATTAAATTTCTTTAAAAGAAAGTTGGATTGAATGAAAATACCACCCTGAACGATCTCTTGCTTTATTCCGTGGGTAGATAGGTAAATCTCTTTAATTAAATAAATATTTCTTGTCTTTACAATGACTCGATGAATGGAACATTCGCGTTTACGTTTACGTGTTAACGCCATCTTCTCCCAGTTCATCGAGCGTCGCTTGTTGTTAAATATGCCTATTTAACACTTCAGTGACTTGAATATTGCATAGAAAAGATTTAATCATACTATGATATTTCCTTATTATTTTTAGAAAAAAAAAAAAACTCTCATCTTAATAAAGTCAACATTGCGATAACAACTCTTAAGTGTTGCTTACGTTAATAGGCGACGATAGCCAAAACTGTCAGCCTACCCGCAAATCTTTATACCTATATAGAAAAATAATATTTTGATTAAAATTAATTTAAATAAATTTTGACTTTTCCTTCTCACGCTAACACCATAGCATTTTTGATTAAAAATTCTTATTTTAGTGTATAAATTAACCACAAATATTGATAAGTTGTCAACTAAAACTTCTTCATAAACAAAATCAATTGTTATAATTGGCATCACATTATCGCTAATTGAATACTTGAGCTGTCAAATGTAAAATAAATCCATAGTTATGAATCTGAATACTCGGAGTACTATATTTTTCATCTGTTTATAATAATGACCACAGGTGGGCGAGGCGAAGGTGGTACGTCAGTCGGCCAAAGACCAGGCCCTCATAGTGGGCGCTGGAATCACACTACACGAGGCTCTCAAGGCGGCTGACTCTCTGAAAGAGGCGGGCGTTGCCGTGAGGGTCCTGGATCCGTTCACTGTCAAGCCACTGGATGAAAAGGCGCTTCTGAAACACGCAAAAGCGGTCGGCGGAAGGGTTTTGGTCGTGGAGGACCATTACGCTGCCGGTGGCCTCGGAGAGGCAGTGTTGGCTTCGTTGGCACCTGAGAGAGATGTCAGTGGACGTCACTTGTATGTGAAGGAAGTGCCCCGTTCGGGGCCACCTCAGGCCTTGCTTGACCGCTATGGCATCTCTGCGCCACATATCGTCCGCGCAGTGCAAGATATGATCAAGGTATAAACGTGAAGTGTTCCTAAATTAAGGCTTTACCTCCAAAAACTGCAGAAAAATTTCTTGAAATTATTTTTTTTAGATATAATTCAAATATGGTTTACCATTGAATGGTTTTAGAAATACGATAAAATCGCAAATTCCCATAAAATATATCAATAAGAGGCTTTGTTTTATATTCTCATGTGCAATTGTGTCGTTGGCAATTTCTTTTATATTTGGGTATACAGTTGGATCGACTTATACCAATTGCGAATTTTGGAGGTAACTCCTTAAATCTAAATTGTAGCCGCACTCTTGGAACCGCTTCAGTTATAATAAAAAGTGATAGGGATTATACTATATTCAGCGTTTAAATGACTTCAACACTTGGTCTAAGTTTGTCAAGTAGCCTGCTTTTAAAGAGACTTCATAACTTAACTATGTACTTCTTTTTAATATAACATTAGTTGTAGCAATCAAACTATTCAACCAAAGTTGCGTTGCTAGTGGTTGAGTTGAGTTAAATGAATCACATTGGTTGGCATGGCATTTGGTTCACATCCTGAGGATCCTGTAGGCACGACAGATTCAGAAACCTACTTCTAACTAAGATATGATGAGTAAAAAATAAAATCTCTATGTCAACTGCTTTATTGATTTTTTTGTAAATGTCAGTATAAATTATAACAGGCAACATAAATTTTTGCTACAACTCAACCATGGTTGATTGGTTGGCGGCTTTTGTTCAAAGTGTGTGGTTTTAGATTTTAAATGGGACAATATCAAATCAATTTTGTTTGAATTGACATTCCTTGCATGATTCTCAAGTAAACGTAACGGTCCAAATATGTGAATATTTGCCAATATTAAGAACTGATTTTCAAAATATATAGTTCCTAAGGATAAAATACTAGATTTTAAGGAGTATATGGAACTCCGATTGGTTGTTTAAAAGAATTTTATATATGTTTTTATATCAAATGTATATGTATGACTAACTGCAAGTGCCTTTACATTTATATATTCTTAAGGAAACATGGGGTGAATATTATGGCTGTTGGTATTTTTGGACGTTTTTGTTGGTATAGATAGTAAGAAAAATTCTGTAACTTTTTTGATGCACAATTTAAATACTAATTTTTGTTTATCTTTTACCTCACAGAGTATATTCATAATAAGTACGATATAATTTCTTGTGTCTTGTGTAGGTTGTTATGGTATAGCATAGTTTATGTAAAAGGGCTTCCTGATTTCTTTATATATTATGTCCGATGTAATTTGTCTTTCAGTTATATTTTTCCTTTTTTATGTTACATTCCTGTAAGCATTTTTGGTATTTTTTAACAAAATTGAGGTTTTTTTTTGGTAGGTAATAAAAGTTTATTAAATGCAAAACAGAGTTTTATTTTGATAACATTTTTATTATATTAATTCCATATTAAATATTAAACATTTTATACAAAACTTAACATTTAATGACTAGAATACTCTCATTTAATTTATATATGTACAAACTTGTCTGAGAAGTTACATATAAAATATATTTGTAAGTTAGAGGTGTGAAAGTGACTAGTTTTGTTAGTGGCAATAATTTACAATTCCGCCTTGAACGACACAACAAAACAACGCATATAATTACATCTTGGACGGAGTGACGATTCATAGTGACATCGATATGTAACAAACACTTGTACAGTGTACAAAGAATTGGAAGTCTATTTTCCGAAAATCTCACTATTGAAAATATTTTAAATGCAACATTTTGAAGCCAGCGACGCAAGTACTTCTTTGGCCTATTTAATAACCTGTCCCTTATCTCACAGAATGCCAAAATAAATGCCAAATTATAATTTGACGAGATGACTTTCAACAGAGCGTTTACGAGAAGGCGCTTTAAATAGTTATATGTATAAATTTTTTTTGTGCATAATTGCTTTTTTATAAGAAATACAGAGTTATACAGGGTGGTAATTTGAGACAGGTCAGTAAGGGCAGCTACCTAAACCATTATAGCTAGAACAAAAAACCCTTGGAGACTACTTATCCATAATTTTAATAGTTATTCACATCAGCATTCAAAGATTTTGGAAAAAAATGGTACAGTCAGCGAGAAAAAGGACAATGTTCACGTTTTGTTTTTATAAAGCCAATTAATTCTGTTACTTTTAAGGATCAATTGACCCTATGGGACCACCAGAGGTTAGAGTAGGTACTAGAAATGTCAAAAATCGCAAAATTGAAAAAGTTCAAATATTTTTTTAATTAAAAAAGAGGAACCCTCTCAAATTACCACCTGTATAGGTAGACTTAAAAAGCAAATCGTGGGTAGCCTTTCTGAAATACGAATATAATTACAAGAATTACTTGTTTAAAGTTATTAGATAATAGATATCAATATCATTTTTGAGTTTATGGGTCGCGCGGTAAAGCCACTTCGTGAGATAAGGGATTTTTAAATAAAGTTCTTACATCACGTTGGTGTCCCCCCCACAACCTTCCGTAGACGGCGATGCGCCAGTGGGGGGTGCTCCCTCAAGCTCCCCGGGAAGGTAATCTTTCCAACTCCTGAACAAGTATCTAGTAAATTTCCTCAACTGTCTAAATTTGCAATAGGTTGCTCCCTCGGCGGACTGAAGCTGCTGAGTTTGTATCAGAAACCCTTTCTCTTTAAACGTCTGCTCCAGTTTCTCTCGCTGCAGACTCTTGCGCGATTTTCTTTTCTTTTTGCTCGACTCGTCGGCCGTCGGCCCTCTCTGGACGGCGGTAGACGTCTCTCCGACCCCCTGAATAGGCTCTCTCTGACCTAATTCGCTTCCCTTCTTGTTTCCCGTACCGCTGTAGTATCGAAAATTTCCTCCGGAGTCAACTGATAGCATTTTTTTCTCTTGTAACGACGGCTTCGATCCTCCGGTGAATTTGAATTTACATATGCTGACCTCTGTCGTCGGCGTGGTAGAGTTTGATCGCGCCGGCACCGGCGGAATGAATATGGCAGAACGTTTTCTTTTGACGGGACGCGGTGCGGGATTCGGGGAAGTGCGTTTCATCGCTGAAGTATTCTCGGATGCCGTCGATCTCGTGTCGTCGCCGGAACGTATCACGTTTGGGTCTAGCAGTTCAGATAACTGTTTGAGCACCAGTTTGTTCTTGTTGTCGTCGACGGGTGGCGAAGGGGTGCTAGGGGCGGATGGGCTGTTTTCCGGGTGGTCTTGGGGCATGTTCGCGGCTGCCGCAAGCCTCTGATAATAGAGCAGTTGAGTGTGAAGAGCTAATGGATGCATATACACTCCTGCGTGCGGCCAATAAACTAGTCCCGCGCCACTGTCGCCGTCCGGCACCGAACATCGTGTCGGTTCCGACAGAGCCGGTGATACCACTCGCGTCGCTAGTTCCGGCGAACTGCGAGCCGTCGCCGGCACCACAGAAGTGTTTCTTTGTATCACTGAAATCGCGTTGGGCTGTTCGCTTTTCGTTTCACTTTCCAGATCTTCCGGCTCTCTCTTCACCGCAGGCGTCGATGTGTATATATTGCCAAACTTTTTCTGGATCTGTAATTTAAGCTCGTGTAAATCCCTAATGCAAAGATTAAGTGGCTCGTCATCGCTGTGCAGTGGCCCAGCAACCGTAGCCGGCGCGGCCGGCATCGGTTCATCCGGACTGCCGAAGCTCGGTGGCGATGAGTTTTCCAGTCTTTTCTTGTTCTCCTGAGACAGCTTCCTCTCCAAAAGGCTCGAGATGATTTTATTTTGCAAATCAGTTTTCGGACTCCCCGAGGACGGATGTAACGTGGGACACACATTGAGCCTATTTAGTCTCTCCGGTGGAGGTTGTCCGGGCACAACCGTGCCGTAATTCTCATATATGAGATGACAGATGTCCGCCTTCTTCGGCTTCCTGCCGCGTCTCGGTTTGGAGTTGTTTAGCGTCATCTCTCCCATGTATGGAAGGTCGTCGTAGGTGACGATTTTGCTGGGTGCTATGGCTGGGTTCTTTTTTTTGTCGACTTTAGATTTGGCGGCCATGTTGAGGCCGGTAGCGGGTGCGGCAAGTGGCAACGTCACCGCCGTCTCATTCTGTATGCTGGCGAGTCTCTGCGCCCAGATTTTGAAAGTTTCGTTTGTGAAGTTACTGAAATCTGAGTTTGGCTCCGGTTTAGGCTTCTCCTTCTTCGGGGCTTGTTTCGCGTTCGCTTTCTGTAAACTCTGCTCGTAATGATCTAGATATTCCTGTGGTAGGGCCTGGTGATGGAATTTGAGTTTCCATCTATTCTTTTGTCGGCTCCGCACTTGCTTCGTCTTGTTTGCCTCTGGCTGTTCCGCGAGCCGCTCCTTACTCGCCGATAGTAACTGCTGCCGAAGCAGCTCCTTGTTTTCTGATCTGAAAGTAAACGTTTCAACTGTGTCATATATTCGTTAGGGGGTTTGGGATTATATTACACTTCGTTAGACTATCGAAATTTCTTCTGGCTTATTGGCTAGCAGTGCTAAAGTTCAATAACAATGCATATATTTTTTTAATATTACAAATGCGTTATAATATTATTCGTGGGCAAAAAGTAGTAAGTTATAAAGTTACCTGTTGTGTGGGTGCGGTGGTAGGGGTGGAGGGGGCGGCGTTGGGCATACGTCGCCGCACGCCACGCGGCGCATCACTTCTGAAACAATGAACAGAACAAATTTTATTTTTAATAATAACTATTTAGTAGAATGTGACTAACTAAACAGTACATATTAGTTTGCAGGAAACAAACAGTATAAAACGTCTCAAATTTCTTAGGGTTTAATTAAATCCATTGGAGTTTCGTCGGAGAACAGTCCAGTTATAATTTTGATTCATTTAAGTGCAATACTATTCAAGCTATTCATTTAGCGTTACTTAATCTAAGCTTGATTTAAAAAAAAAACATTCAACATTAATTCATGTTTTGCAATAATCATTAGGCCTAACCCTAAGACGTATGCTCCGCTTTTTAAATGGTATTCGAATCCTTACTCTTTGGGCTTATTTTAGTAATTATTCATTACTACCTGACCCGACGAACTTCGTACCGCCAAAAACCATACAAAAAATAAGAATGAGAAAAAACATTTTATTCGCAATTTTTTTTGCGTGAATATCTGCATTCGTGACGGAGACAAATTCAACAATCAGACATAATTAAAATCGGTAAATAAACTAAATGTACCATGGAAAAACAATTTTTTTTAATAAAGTTTTTTATTTTTTTATAGGTAAATACATTTGACTTTGACATTTGACATTTGACTGTACAGCCATGGCCCAAAAACGGGGTCCTCCTTTAGATCATACATTTTTTTAAATATTAAGATCGGCAGACAGCCTGACGGTCCACTTAAATAACATAAGCAACCCCACAGCTGCTTCAAGTGCGCTGCCGACTACAGTAGCTGCCGACAATTTACCTATCCCCTCCTAATCCCTTATGGATTAGGAGGGGATAGGTAAATTGGCTCTGGCATCCCTTACTCACTCACCGAAACACAACAGCACACATGCTGTTATTTCGCGGTGGTCTTCTGTAAGGGGGTGGTTATTGCCGCCAGACGAGCTGCCCAAATGACTGCGAAACGCAGTGTGTGCCCTGCCACTACTTTCCAGAGCCAGACTAGAGCCAAATTTGAAAAGTACGTTTTTCAAAATGACCCCGCCGGGATTCGAACCCGGGAACCCTAGAACAGAGCTTTAGACAAGCACCCTAAACACTTATCCAACGGGATTCATTTAAACTTAATATCACAATTTTTGCGGTAAGTATAACTACTATGTAACTGTTTAATTTACCTACAACTGGCTTATTGCCGTCTATATCGACGGTGTATAGGTAGTCTTTATTTGTATAATCCAATGTTTTTTTAATGTTAAAATCGGCAGACAGGCTGACGGTCCACTTGATGGTAGGTGGCTACCGTCGCCTATAACACAAGCAACGCCACAGGTGCTGCAAGTGCGTTGCCGACTACAGTAGGATTAAGGATAAGGGATTAGGAAGGGATAGGGATGTAGTTCAAGTGTAACAAAACAAATTTTGTGTAAGTATATGAATGGAATTTATTAGCAATATTGTGTTTTTGATGTTTTAATACAATAATAATAATGCTTATTTATGAGACTAGAATAAAGATTGTCCTCAATTGTTACAACATTGAACCATTTATTATTGAAGATTGTAAAACGTATTTTCCTTGCGCAACTGAACTGACTAAAATAGTCTTCGAAATTGTAATTGCTTGAAGTTTTTTTTTTATATCTGTTGACGAGTTTTATTGTTATCAATAAAAAAAAATAACAGTTTTCCCCGTTTTCGCAATGATTTTGTTCGAATTTCGACCAGTGAGCAAACTCTAGTCCAGCTTCCATTTATGTAAGTAGTGCTATTTAAAAAGGAAACAGCTGAAAATAGGTACATTCGTGATTAAGATTCACCTAAATGTCGACGAGTGTACCTATAAAAGGCTGATAGGCCCCTGAAACTGAGTCTCGGCTCGAGTGGTGCCCAAAATACTCGCGCCTCTAAAGGCGGTGCGCGCATCTCGTTTGAAATCAAACACGATGCCATTTCGCAACGCAATTCTCATGCGTATGCGCCAGAGAGCCGTCTCTCTTTGTCCATCTTATATATTTATTTATTTAAGACATTCGGTGGTGAGATACACAAATATGCACATTTTATTTAATAAGAACGAATTTAATAATACGAAAATTAAAACACAAGTAAATACGAGTCAAAGAACGCATTACTGTACAATGTATTAATGTTTGCAAATATTGTTTGTTTATTTATTATTTAGTTATAAAAATAACAGTAACAATTAATTCACATAACGATTCATCACCAAGTAGCTTGATTGGATAACAGATATAATTTTTGGGGCAATAGGGGATCGGACAAATTTTCAGAAAGTGTTTTAAATTAATCTTCATGGATATTTATTCCCATAAAAAATACTATTTTATTTATTTATAGCCTTTTAGGTACTCAAAATCATGTTTTAATATTGTTTGTTTGAAAATGCCGCCAAAACGCCGCGATAGTTCATCTGAGAGCGCGTAACGTCATTTGTGGTCATATCATAACAAAACAGCTGCATTGGCATAAGACAATGGTTGCCCACAAATGACGTCACGCACTGTGATTGGTGTTTCAATATAGATTAAAAATATTATAAACAATAAAATTTTATTTCTTCATTTAAAAATATTTAAATTAATTATATTAAATTATTATTCGATAAATAATCGTAAAAAAATATATATTTTCTTTCTAAGTACATTTTAGATTTTAATCTGATTACTGTCCGATCCCCTATTGAATTGAATCTCGCTTCAGTCTATTACTTGGCCTCTATTGCAAACTACAGGAAGAAATTAAATTTTAACCATTTGAACATGTACTTAATCCAGACTTGACATTCTTCAACCATAAGAAAAGGCGAAAGTCTTCGCCTAGCCACCAATTAAAGTTTGCGAAAACTTTAACCATTTGCCAGATAATATTAAAATGTTGCCTTTACCTAGCTTTTAAAAACTGTTTTTTTTTTTGAAATTCTTATAACGAATTCCTGTTATTTAAAAGATAAATTTATAGATGGCGCTTAATAAAATTCAATTTTATATTGTTTTATTTAATCAAAATGCCAACAGCATAGTAAAAATTCATTAAGTCAAACTAACAAAACACAACAACTTACATTCAGAAGGATTATGTTCAGAATGTCTAAATTTCAATTTGTAATTCATTCATGAAGAAAAATGCCTAAAAAGAAAATGACTCTTTTGAGTATGAGTAAATGACTAAATTGTAGGATGTATAAAAGTTTAAATGAAAATGGCTAGTCTGGTATCTATAGCTATTTATTACCTATATTTTATAATTGTTAATTACGAGTATTTAAAAAGATACTCAATAAATAACCATCAATTAATTATTGTAAGTAATTAAAACAATAAATCAACAATTACAAATAATTATCAGATAAGAAGGAATAAGTAATGATATTTCATTCATTTCATAATAATATAAATTCGACATGTCAATATATATAAGCAATCTAATCAGTCAAAAATTTAATATGACAAGATTTATAATCATTGTCATTGTGGTTTTTCTTTTTTTTAATGTTAAGGTCGACAGATAGGCTGACGGTCCACTTGATGGTAGGTAGCTACCGTCACCTATAACAAGCAACGAAGGATAAGGAATAAGATAGGGAATGGGTAATGGGCTCTGACATCCCTTACTTACTAACCGAAACACAAACACATAATATGCTGTAAGGGGATGGTTACTGCCGCCAGACGGGTTATCCAAATGACTGCGAAACGCATAACGCCCTGCCACTACTTTTTAAATCCAGACGAGCGTCAACTTTGAAAAGTTCATTTCAATAGTTGTCCCCGTCGGAATCGAACTCAGGATCCTTAAAATAGAGCGTCAAGACGAGCATCCTAACCACTCCCTGGCTTGGTCATTCAGGAACAGGAAAATTAATGTCGTTCGCGTCCTTTTAATTTATTGAATCTCAGAAGCCAGATTCGCGCGATTACCAATGAATCAGCCAAAGAACTTTTCACGGCGGGATTAATTATTATTGTTACATTAGGTTTAGTTATGTTTACGTCATGTTGCGTAGACTTATCATACAAACAAATACTATTGGCAGCGCGCCAGCAGCGTCCGTCGATAACGTCGAATACCTTAGGTACACTTAAACTACCAAAAGCACCCTAACCACTCATCCAACGGGCTTGTCAATGATTTCACGCTTTTGTCTTACCTTATCAAAACACGTAATGTCTTTTCATGACATTTGTATATAATATATATATACAAATGTCATGACATACCTTCTTCGCATTTTATATGAAAACTCAAGACATACCTACTTTTTTTTTTCAAAGTTTATTTACATTTAATTACAGTATATATTCTTATATACCATTTTGTTCGATGACTTTTTGCCATCTTGTAGGTAGTGACATGATTCCGTTGCTGTAGAAATTTTGGAACTTCTGATCAAAAAAACGTGACAAGTAATTTTGGCAGTCCTCTCTTTATGTTAACCTCACACTGCCTAAAAATTTCTGAAGAGACCGAAACACGTGAAAATCTGAAGGTGCAAGTTCAGGGCTATACCTATGGCGGACGCAATTAACGCCTCCCAGCCAAACTCTCTTAATTTTTGCTGAGTGCTGAGTGGCTAAGATGTGTGTGGTCTAGCGTTGTCGTGATGAAAGACCACACCCATAGTCGATACTTATCCATTTGGGCAGCCTGTCTGGCGGCAGTAACCACCTCCTTACAGAATACCACCGTGAAATAAGAGCTGTTGTTTCGGTGAGTGAGTAAGGGATGCCAGAGCCCATTTCCCTATCCCCTCCTAATCCCTTATCCTTAACCTTACTGTAGTCGGCAGCGCACTTGCAGCAGCTTTGGCCTTGCTTGTGTTATAGGCGACGGTAGCCACCTACCATCAAGTGGACCGTCAGCCTGTCTGCCGATCTTAACATAGTGGCAGTCAAGCTGACAGGCTGACCCTACAGGAATTTGTTTACAGATTCTTATCATGCATGACGAAATAGAATTACATTAGCAGGAAATTTATTATATTAGGCAGTGTACGAGGCATAACTGCATCGCCTCGTTCCACATATTGTAAAGTTTAAGAATTTCATAGCGATCCGCGTTTAAAAGAGATAATCAAATCGCGATAAACAAATGTCATAAAAGGTATGTTAATAGTATCCGTATTAGGCGCAGAATCGTACTGAGCTGCTTATGTTTCGTGTGAATCACGGCCGAGTCGCGGGCGTGGGAGGTTTCGCCTCTTCGCATTATTTATTACTATTTTACAACAAAACACTATACAAAACAGGGTTCGAAAATATCCGATATTTATTATAAATATCAAAATATCGGATATTTATGATATATATCCGATATATATCAAAAGTTTGATATATATCCATTTTGTATGAAAGCCATATTATTATTTTATTGTATTATTTATGTATACTATTTGCATATGTGTTACATAAACATAATAAATTCTTCTTCTAGATCAGGCATAATCAACTAAAAAACATAAAATCTATATAAAAAAATCAACTCAAAAAGTTCAAAAACATACACTCAGGTAACAAAACAATAAACATTACAAATAATAACTCTAGAATATAATCAAATAAGTCTTTTAGTTATCAAATCAGTCGTCAGTCATTCGTAATAAACTGTTAATTATCAAATAATTAACACACGTGTGCTGTTGTGTTTCGGTGAGTGAGTAAGGGATGCCAGAGCCCATTTCCCTATCCCCCCTCCTAATCCCTTCTCCTTAATCCTACTGCAGTCGGCGACGCACTTGCAGCAGTTTAGGCGTTGCTTGTGTTATAGGCGACGGTAGCCACCTACCATCAAGTGGACCGTCAGCCTGTCTGCCGACCTTAACATAAAAAAAAAAAAAAAAAAAAAAAAAAAAAAAAAATTATGCTTGATGTGACTGCTAGGAAGATAAAGGTAGGTGATCTTCCGTTTCTGAATCTGGACTGGATAGGACATCAACGACATTTAAAATCATATCATCCACTAAATCAGCAGGTTGATTAATATCATCATTGTATGTAGGATCCGATATCCAATCTAAGTTCCTTTTCTTTGCTGAAGACTTGTTCAGGCGTTTAATCAAGTACACCAATTTATTAGCTTTGTCAATTCCCAAACGGTTTCTCAGCTTCGACTGCACCAGACCAACAACACATCATTGCCGTCTTTGATAACGTTTTCTGTTTAATTAAAGTAAAGACATAACCTAAAAATTCATCATTTAATAAACAGTTATATTCTATAAATACAAAAGTTATTTAATGCTTCTTAAATACTCAATAATGAAGTAAAATCGTTTATGCACTTTGTCAATCACTTTCTTTGTAAAAATAATAGAATAAATAAACACAAAAAAACTTACTCTTTCGTAACGAAATTTTTCTGACACGACTGACGCCATTAATGCCGGCAGAAGTGTTGCCATTTATGGATTAGAACTTACTATTAGGGAGTATGTTTTAACTCTACTCCAACGCCATCTACATTTGGGTAGTAGAAATACAGTAACAAACGCCACAAATTACTTAATAATATAAAATTTTTAAACCATTTTTTTATTGATATATATCATACAAAATCATTTGATATATATCGGATATATATCGGATATATATCATGATATATATCCATTGATATATATCCTCGAACCCTGATACAAAAGCGAATATAACTTCCCAATGTGGCCACCGCTATTGTGTAACACACTTGTGGAGGTATCAATATTAGGTTTCTAATATTCTACCAAATGTTTAACACCCCTGACTGTCACTGAACATAGCAAATACTGAGCAATTTTATTTATAATTATTATATTTTATTATTAAATTTAAAATAAGATCTTTCGCGCGATGTGGCTTAATAATGTTCTGGCCAATAATGCTTAACTGTTCTCCAATAATGTGTTATTTATATTATCAATATATTATTGCCTGGACTACAACAAATTAAACTATAAATTGCCACATTTGGATATTTTTGATGACTTATTTAAAGATTTCAAAAGTAAATTGCTGAAACTCACTCGTCAGTCGACTACTAATAAAATATAATTACTTTCTATATATTGTCTATGTAATGTATGTAACTTGTGTTTATGTAACTTCAAACTGTAAATGTTGTTCACGCCTGTAATTGGCTTACATTATAAATCTAATAGTACTTTAAAGGGGCTTCACTGAGGCAAATGACATTTACTATAGAACTCGCTGGCGGCGGATCTAATTCAACAGGCCTAGAAATGGTGTTTTTCTGTTTTTACCATTAGAACAATACACAAAATAAAATTTTTTATTAATACAATTTTTTAATCTGATATTAACTTATTAATAGGTACAGGATTCATATGCGTGCAATAAGCCGTTTTCAAGAGAATTTTCAATAAAAGTCAAATTCTTCTTGTGTTCTAACTTTTTTTGTGAAGTTTCTATTACTTTAACGAAAATTCTAATTAATACAATTGGTTCTTCACATGTTTAAGTATAATATATATTTTTTTCAAAGCAATTCTCTTGTCCATTTCTTGTAACATTTTCATTAAACAATGGATATTTTTAGTATTTATTGGCGTGTAAATAAATAAATAAATTGTCAAGTTAGACAACTTCCTATAACAAAAAATTGTTGCAAAATAACAACAACAACAAAAAACTTTTCATGACACATGATAACAGACAGAAAAAGTTCATGTACAGATATTAGTATTATTATAGAATAATCTCTATTGTTATTGGTACAGATGAAAATTACTTTTAAGAAAAAATGGCTGAGATAGTGGTAAAATCAATTGATAGTAGATGACTACCGTTACATATACCCTTGTATGGAAGGTCTTCTTTAAAGGGAAATTTATATAATGGTGATAACTGCAGTCAGAAGGACTGCCTAGCTTATGACCGAGGCCTACAAGCCCAAAAGTAAAATTTTTATTTAATAATGAATTAAGTCTCAATAGATCACAACATAGGTAGGTAGCATTCAGAGACAAAAGCTCACATTCAGAGACAAAAGAGCAAAGTGGGTTAGAACAACAACAGAGTGAACACAAAAAGAGAGAAAGGAGATGGTCAGATGACCTCATAAAAATATCTGGCCCTCAGAGGCTCACAATAGCACGCAATAGACTGGCTGGAAAGAACTGGAGGAGACCTTTGAGTTAAAAGGACAAGCTAATTAGAGGACTGCTGTGCACGAACGAATGTAATTTCTATTTCATTTTTTTTTTCTATAAAATTTGTACTATTTTTAGTAAATAAAGGTTTTGAAATTTAAAGTTTTTTTTTTATTATTATTATTAAAGGTGGCAGACAGGCTGACGGTCCACTTGATGGTAGATGGCTACCGTCGCCTAAGGACACAAGCAACACCAGGGGTATAAAGTATAAGGGTCATCTTTCATGACAAAAAACCTTTGAGTTACTAAGTTTTACAATTTTTTTTTCAGAGTTTTAACTTCAATTAAGTGTAACCTGTGTCTGAAGATTTCCATCCTTCATTGGCATATCCATTTCCTAAACATAACATATATAAATTTTCACTAAACACGATTATTGTATGTAACATTCCAGGTTTCGCATGAATTCAATTTTTTCTACAAATTATATACACAAACCTTCCTCGCTTATCGCTCTTCCCACTAATGAAAACCTTATATTTATTTCATAATATGCTGAAAGAAATAATGAATGCAGCGAAATGCAGTTTCATGTGGTAAAGGAAAATAGAGATTTTATGTAAAGGAATATTTGTCTAATGCCTTGCTTACTCAAAGTTGATTATTTACATCCTGATGAAATAGAGATTTATTTAAAATTAAGAAAATATTGCATATTTGTTCACATGCAACATATTGTTATAATTTATAGACTTATGTTGCATTATTTTGGCTCGATTTGGCTGTCTATTTGGTGAGTTCTTTTATGTTCCGTTGTAGGGCTGAAGGCACGTTGAAATGAATGCTTCATTAGGTATAGCAAATAAGCGGATCTTGGGGGGACTCTGAGTAACGGATTTGAATGAAATTTGGCACACGCGTGGTATTATATGAAATACTTTTATTGGGATACTTTGAATCCTGGAATAATTTTAGGTTCCTGTAGGATTTTCAAAAAACGAACTACAATGTCCCGGGCACAGCCAGTGGGAATATATTGTTAAAATGTTAGATTCAATTATCACTTCAGTTATTTCATTACAAACAATATAAGTATGTCAATTATATTGTCAATTTGGTTATTGTAGGTTTTATTGTTGATATTCTTTTAAACGCAAAGAAATTTCCTTGGTCTTACGACATCATATACCAAAATTACAAGTAAATACATACTAAGTTTTGACAATACTTCAATTATTGTTTATTTAATTTATAATCTATAATGTCAAATCTATGAGACAGGATTCGAACTTGCATCTATCGTACCTATCAACAATCGTAGTTATAACTTTAATTGAATTAAAACAGGCTTAAAGTTCGACAAACAAGCCTCACATGTCATTAAATAGGTATATATTTCGACACCTGAAAAGAACAACATTGTATCTCATTTTGAGATAGAGCGTTTTAAAAAATTTTGCTTTGAAAATTTTAAATTTTAAAAATTTTAAATCAATAAGGTAAATTAAATTACTATGTTTTTAAGTAATTTTTTTTCCAGTTACCAGGCATAGATTTGCCATTCAAAAGTCAAGTCGATCTAAAGTTCGTAGGAATAACATTCCAAGACAGTAAGATCGTATTTTAACAAATAGTAATTTAGTGATGTATTTAAAGAACATTGTAAAATGACATACAATGTTGTTCTTTTCAGGTGTCGATTCATTATTCTAAACCTACCAAATTTCTATTTTTTTTAGCTATAAGTAGTTATTTATGTACTTACAAAAGTGTTAATCATCCAATTTGTCAAACATGTTTAGTGGCGACAATTTGACACTCTCCAAGATGGGACAATAGCCGCTACGCAAGCAAAACTCTCCTCGCTTTGATGAGTCGAGCAAACATATTGACGAAATTGACAACGTTGACCTACTTACCCTGTATTTTACGAGTAAATGCACTTTTATAAGTGAATGTTTCTTTTATTATTTACATAAATCATTGTGTTTTCTTTTGAAGAAGTAAAAAGAAACATATTGTAATTTTTTTGCGTAAAATTATTTACGCAATCGACGAGATCTTTCTTGAAATCATTCTGTTAAAGCAATATTTTTCTGCATCGCTTCCTTTTTAAAAAAAATAGGATACACCGTTTTAGGATTACAATCTAATCGTAATGGTCTAAGATTCAAAGACAGATTGTGCTTCAAATGTGAAAATTATAAGTATTTTATATTTGACGAGTCCATTGGATGAGTGGTCGGGGTGTTTTTTTTTATGTTAAGATCAGCAGACAGGCTGACGGTCCACTTGATGGTTGGTGGCTACCGTCGCCTATAACACAAGCAACGCCAAAGCTGCTGCAATGCCGACTAGTAGAATTAAGGATAAGGGATTAGGATTAGGATTTTTAAGTTAAAGTCGACAAACAAGTTGACGCTCCACTTGATGGCAGTGGCTACAGTCATCTATATCATAAGCAACGCCCAGAGTGCTTCAAGTACACTGCCGACCATAGTAGGATTAAAGATAGTGGATTGGCCAGAGGTAATAAGGAAATGGGATCTGGCATCCCTTACTCACTCACCGAAACACAACAGCACACGTGCTGTTATTTTACGGTGGTCTTTTGTAAGTGGGGTCTGTGCTTGCTCTGATTTTCCAAAAAATTACAGCTTCGAAAGTATATAGTTACCTGCGAAAATTCGATCATGAATTACTATTGCAAGGCTTTGAAATGCGGCAAGGCAAGGCTGCACGTAGTGTGCAGTGTAGAAAAGGAAGCAGAGTAGCACCTAGTTTGTATTTTTTTTATTTTTATTAAGGATATCTATGAGCATATTTTAATAGGCAACACAGTCGTGATTTCTCTTCGGATGAAAAGACTAATGAGCAATTACAATTTAGAGACACTTTATTAAGGTCGGCGCAAATTGAAAAACGGGACGGCGAAGTATTTTCATAGTATTTTGTACCTTAAAAGCTTTTAATATAATTATTAAAATATCATTATATTGTGCTATGACAATAGTCAGCGTGATGCGGCATTTCGATACAACAAAATTTCAACCATATTAAAAGCACTTCAGGTTCAAAATATTATGTAAAAATTTAAATACTTTGACGTGCCGTATTACAATTTGGACCAGCCCTTATTGAGTTCTTTATAACTGGTACTGCTTAGTAATTTGTCACTAAACAGATTCAAAAGGTTTTTTCCTTTTCATTGGCATTAGTTAAATTAGTTCAAATAGAGATATTTGTGTTATTAAGAAGTCGAATAGCTTCAACATTCACACGATGAAATTTGCTATACATTATAGATTAAAATAATTAAACTAATTTAAATTTTATAATTTGCATTATAGATTAACTATTATTTATTAACAAAAACACCTACAGCAATATTACCGTCAGCTTCTGTGTGTTTGTCCGTTTACTTCTTCTAGGATTTTGGTACAACTTTGACTATTAATTGAAAGAGTGATATTTTTGCAGCAAAATAAATTGCATCCAAGCGAAGCCGAGAGCGGGTCGTTAGTCTATATCTATACTAATATTATAAAGAGAAAAGATTTGTACGTATGTATTTTTGTATGTTTGTAATGAATAAACTCAAAAACTACTGGACCGATTTTAAAAATTCTTTCACCTATAAAAAGCTACATTATCAGGGAGTAACATAGGCTACTCACCCTACACCTGTCTCCGCCCTTTACCCCCCCTCCATACAAAATTGTTGTTTTCCACGATAAAACTCAAATATTTTTAAAAATAAATGTCCGCTCATGCGAAGCCGGGAGGGGCCGCTAGTACTTAATAAATTTTAAAAGAGGGTTTACAATTGTTTCTTTACAAAAATGTTGTGCGTACTTATGTGTGGGTTTATAAGTAAATGAATAATCATAACCGAAATATCCATAAAAATTTCTCAATCATGATACAATTGAGATAATATTTCTCATAATTCCAAGCTTGTTTTTCTTTTCTTTTCCAGACACTTTTCCAATCAATGGAAAATTTATATTAATAATATTTAGAATTTTTAAAATTTCTAGCAATTCAGAATATTTTATTAAATAAATGTGTTATAAAAGCTACTGCTTCTAAGTGATTACTTCCTTAATTTATTTTTATTAATGCCAATTTTTAAACTGCAATTTTATTTATGCTATTCCAATCGGATTCCTGTAAGAATTTCGTCTTTTTTTTATGTTAAGGTCGGCAGACAGGCTGACGGTCCACTTGATGGTAGGTGGCTACCGTCGCCTATAACACAAGCAACGCCTAAGCTGCTGCAAGTGCGCTGCCGACTGCAGTAGGATTAAGGATAAGGGATTAGGAGTGGATAGGGAAATGAGCTCATATTTACAGGCGTTTAAAACATATCCTTCATTAAATTTTATGCAACTTGTTTATTTTCATGCATAAATAAGGTTTAATTATAAACAGGCTGAGCACGCAACTTCGTACGCGTGGTATTCGGTATAGCGCGTAACTTTTTTGTTTGTAAACCGATTAAGATGAAATAAACACTTAATTTACGGGAAGCATGCTACAATAAATCAGTGAAAACCGCATTCAAGTCGGTTAAGCCGTTTTTTGAGAATAGCGTGCACAAATGCACAGAAAAACCAGACAAAAATTCTAAAAACTATTTTTTTGACCTCGGTAACAACTTATTTTTTTTTTTAATCTTTAATGTACCAGACACGGCTCGTTTACGATTTTATTATATATAGATATTCATTACTATTATTCAATTATACCAACGGATTGATATTGTGGTTTTATATGGGTGGGCTAATGAGCCACAATAACAATAATTACAATTTTATAATTACAAGACCAATTCTGGGATATACAATTAATTTATAATGTAATGTTTTAATTTTATAATTTGATTCAATTTACATACACTTTTCAATAAACAGCGCGTATTCTGATAACCGAGGGTTAAAGATCAAAACAAAAGTCGCGATAAAATCGTGATAAACACGCATTAAAGTTAATAAAATATGTTCACCTGCACCCTCGGGAAGCATTTGTGTCATTCAAATCCTTTATGGTGTTCGGTCACTGTGTATCCCTTATCCTTATGGTGCACGGATCACGATTCGCGGGATCATTGAACCACTAACACGATTCACAGTCCGTCACTCGAGTGCAGTGTCCAGAGGACCGCTGGTGAGGCGTTACGCAAAACGAGATCGCGTTATCAGTGCACTAACCAACCAGTACGCCGATAGTGATACGCCGAAGGGGACACGCATGGATTTGACGGGACCGTCCGCGCGTTGCGCGCGCGCCGCTTCAATCTAAATACAGACAACTCAGCCCGAACCAAAATCGCCCGTATTACTCTCTCCGTGTTTCAATACGGCCTAAATTTAGAGGCCGCTCGCTACAGAAATAAAAATATTTTTACATGTTTTTCACAAGTGTTAGACGAGAATAGATGGCGTTTTTGGCGGACTCTGGTTGTGTGCCAGCGAGTGCGCGGGAAACCCGAGATTCGTGCCATAATTGGCAACCGCTCGGACGGTTTTTGGTATTTAATTTCGGCATCGCCGGGCCCGTGCGATGCGCGCGCGCTAATTTCGGCCGCTTCCGCTGCGTTATAATCGCTCGCCGAACGGGATGCATTACCTGATCGCCATCACTACCGTTCCTTATATGGGCATCGCTTGTACGATACTCGTTCGACAAGAGAGTAGGAGGCGATTTGCGTACAGATAAGCTCGGTAAATGGATTTAATTGCTGCACTTGTTATATATTAAAAATTAATAAGGCTGGTTACGGCTTGTGCAGTGGTCGCCCACACCGTGCTAGCTTTAAAATCACTCTCGTTGACCCAATTCACTGGATGGTAGGAGTTGTTTGATACCTTTACAGGTTTCCAATTGGTGTGTACTTGATAAGTCTATATTATACTTGATTGTAAATATACTTAAATAAACAATTGAATTTTAGCCTATTTACTATATTGAATCTGATTTTTTTATATTAAAGATGGGTTTGCTCTTGACCAGCATCTATCCATGTAGGAAGGATGAGGCCAACGATGGAGCGAGCTCACCCAGAAGATGCCTATTCACTCGAACCTTGAAAAGATTTGGGTTATATGAGCTCGGAAATACAGACGACGGCAGGAAGTTCCAATCCTTAGCAGTGCGCATCACAAATATGTTTTAAAGCGCTTGGACCGAATTAGAAGGATTTCGATAAGGTGAGGATGGTAACCAGCCGTACGTGTTTGCATGTCCGATAGAAGAGCTGTATGAGATATAATCTCATGCAGCTCTCGAGCACACTCTACCTTACATCTTATAGAATACACACAGACAGGCAACTATGCGTCTATGTGCCCAGGCTCTGCAGCTTAGTTCTTATTAGTGTATCATCGCCAATGAGCCTCCTAGTTCTGCGATCCACCGAGTCGAGTGCAGCAAGTTGAAAAAGTTTGGGATTTTTTTATTTGCAATAATCTCTACATTATATACCTAACGGTATTGTATAATTTAATAAAAATTAATACAATCATTTAATAAAAATCATTCATTCTAATTCTACTAATATTACAATTGCGAAAGTTTGTGAAGATGTATGTACGTAAACGTATGTACGTTTATAACTTTTTCACGTAAAAACTTCTAAACGGATTTGGATTAAAGGCACACGAATAGTTTATTACCTACCTAAATTAACATTAGAATGCTTTTTATCCTGAAAAAAAATGTTATTTTTCCTGAGGGATCATTTAAAAATATAAAAAAATCTGCTAAAGATAACAGACATTGTATACGTATTTTATTTATCATAAATATCAATTCGTGAGTACCAGATGATAATATAATATTATAAATGCGAAGCTTTGTATGTTTGAATGTTTGTTGCTCAAACACGCAAAAATGGCTGAACGGATTTCAATGAAATTTGGCACAAAGATAGATTATTATGTGGGATTTAAAAAAAAACTAACTACAGCGCGTACGAAATCCCGGACACAGTTATTAATATTTGTCAAGAGCGATGAGATAATAATATCTAAATTATTTACTTATATTATGGAAACATAAAATACAAAGAAAAAGAAAAAAATATAACAATAAAGGAATGATAAAAATAATAAAGCTAGGTAGGTACCTAATACCTACTTACAATACTTTACCTACATTAAATAACATTACATAACACACAAACACTACAAACAGTAAATAAAACAATTAAAATTGTCGATATTAAAGTAAAAAGTTATAATACTGTACTGACCACGTCCCACCTAAAAGATTTTTTTAAAGTGTTACTATTTATTGGCTTTAAACTATTAATTTTATTAATTGATTTAAAGAGTTAGAAAATACATAATATGAAACAATATTTTTTTAAATGCGACTGCTAGTTCTAAAGTTTAACGCATTCAACCAAACCAACAAACTCTTCAACTTTATTTTATTTGTATAGATTTCTAATTTCCTTCGCGTGATCTTTAAATTTAAAAATACCACTTAAATCTTCTTTAGGCGCATGACAACAGCAAAACCGGGACCAGGACTATAACTACCCACTTCCAATTTTTCCGTAAGGCGAAACTAATACACTTCAAATCCTTCATTGAATATCACTGAAAGATAACTCTTTGAATTATCAGTACCAATCTTTGAATTACCAAGATGCTATACGATTTCTAAGCCAATGTATACCTACCAGTTAATCATATAAATTTACAAAAATCACAATTTTATTCTGGCCGTCCAATTAGATGATGTTATGCAAGCCGAAGCATTGACTAACTTGTTGGATACAGATTATGATCAAGTGTAAGCTGCCTTTCACCGGACGTATGCAGCAGGCGTGGTGCGCGCCGGGCGTCTAATCCACACCCCCGCGCGAAACGACACCCAGTTTCACTCGCTCGCGTACCAAATAATCGGACTCCTAAAATGCTAACAGCATTTGCTTTAATGGGAAGCACAAATTAGAAAGCTTTTTGTTAACGAGTATAATAATAAGTACAATAATGCGGCATGATCCGATAAAGAACTCATTCATTTTTATTCATAAAATGCCTCTCCATTATTGATGTTTACTGTCAGTTTTGGACTAGACGGAATTGATGTTCTGCCTATCTCCATCCATTCCCTGACGTTACGTAGTCAGGGTTTCTTACGCTTTCCAGGGCGCCTCCTCCCTTCTATTTTCATATCTATATCTATACTAATATTATAAAAGGAAAAGATTTGTATGTATGTATTTTTGTATGTTTGTAATGAAAAAACTCAAAAACTATTAGAACGATTTTAAAAATTCTTTCACCTATAGAAAGCCAAATTATCAGCGAGTAACATAAGCTACTCGCCCTCTCCCCAACTACCCACTCCATACAAATGTATGTTTGTAATGAATAAAATCAAAGACTACTGGACTATATTTAAACATATTTTATAAAGATACGTGGACGAAGTCGCGCGCAACAGCTAGTATAATTTATACCTATTGCAAATTCTTTATATCGAGGCAGCTACTATTAGAAGAATATAGAATATAGAATAAGAAATATAGAAAAATATTTCCATCGCAAGGCCGAATTTCGTTCTCGCTCTGAATAAGCAGCATTTTCAATTTTGTGAGCTGAGTTTTCCTGGCAACTTGAATTCATTCTCTCTAAAATGAATCTAAAGGTCAGAGTCAGAAGCAATTCTTGCTATGATGATTCTATTGCTATTTTATGATGAGCTATGATGACTAATGAAATAATCATTGTAATGCAATGGAAATTGCATTGCATTACAATGACAGACTGCTTTTTTAATTAAAAAGCCTAGTGTTTCAGAAATCTTTCGGAATGTTTATTCAGAAATGTGGTTATTCTGGCTAATGTTCCGTTACAGTGAAATTTAAAGAAGCTACGAATTCTTCATAGCAATATCACCATTAAGTTCTGCGTGGCCTCCCAAAAACTCGCGCGTAGATAATTTAAGTCATTTTATGATTATACTTAGATATTTTTGATAATATAAGTTATTTAGACTTTAGATAATTATTTTGTACATATTAATTGAATACTTTTAATTAATTAATAATTTAAATATTAATATTTCTGTTAAATTTAGATTTTTTGACATATTTATTTACTTATTTAATAAATTAAATAAGCCGTCCTATCTATCTAACTATATATTATAATAAAATTCTAAACGAGTCTGAAATATTTTTTTCAAAAACACAATTTGTACACATTGTACTTATGTTACCGAGGTCATAAGACAGTTTTTAGAATTTCGTTTGTGCGTTTGTGTACAGTGTACGCTAATCTTGGAAATGGCTTAAAGCGACGCCAGCCCCTAATGATAAAAAATCCACTTATTTCTAACCGTTTTCCTTTTAAATTATCATAATAATTATAATTTAAAAAATACTCAAATCATCTGCAGGATATATGAAAGGGGATCGTCATAATTATTTTTTAAATTATATTTAATTATATATATAAAAAAATTACAAAGTTGCGGTCTAATGTCGATGTTGTAACCGTGCGATTTGCTTAATAATCAATATTTTAAATAGCTAATTCTTGAGATAAATTTTAAGATCCACTATCTGAAGTCTCATAAAAAAAATTGAATTTTAAATTTGAATTTTATTTAATTTTTAAATAGATATTTACGAGACTTGCAAGTACGGCGGGTGGCGACTCCCCCTCAGCAGTCCCGTCAATTCAGTGCGGGACGAGTTTTGCGGCTGGAGTCGCCTTAACTGAATTGAATGCGGTTTCCACTGATTCCAATGTACAATTCCAATGTAGCAAGCTTCTCGTAACATTTAGTGTTTGTTTCATTCCAATCGGTTTAAAAACAACTTTAATTCCAATCGGTTAATTTTAATATATAAATTATATTTGTACACAATTATCAACAATATAATGTGTACTTATAGGACATTTATTCACCTAATTAGAACCTTAATTATACTCATATACTAGTATATATTTCTTTCTTTCTTTCTATCAAGCATTTGGATAGTCTATTTACATGTTCTCTTACATATTTTATATGAATAACGCCTTACATAAGGAATAATAAAAAAATATTACCAAAACTATAAAATCGACGGCAAGAAGTTGATAAAGATTGAGTAAATTCTCTGAAGGGTTTTGCACAGATCACCTCGAAACACTACTGGTTATGGACATTCTTTGGTCACTCACCCAAAACACAACAGCAGATTTGCTATTATATCACGGTGGTCTTCTATAAGAAAGTGATTACTGCCGCCAGATGAAGTTATAGAAGGAGCCAACACGAGAGATCAGTAAAGAGATTAATGTCGCCAGACCGTCTTCCCAATTTAGACTTTAGAACTATTTAGCAGAAGGTGAATTAAGACATTTTTTGAATACAGTCATAGTATATGCCCTTAGACTGAGCTTGAGTTACAAAAAGTCATGCTTAATTAGACAAGACTAGTCCTCCTCACAGGATCAACGAAATATAATGTATAAAACATGTTTCCAGAAAATAAATAAATACATTACAAAATATGATTGATATTTGTTAAGAAAATATTATAGGAACCCACTTAAAGAATGAGTTGTGAAACAATGTCCTACTTGTTAAGATCAGTTCCATATATGGGCACAAGTTATTGATGGATAATGTTGAGATGTCTCCCACGCATACACAGTACACACACATAGGACATACAGCGACAACTAACAAAATATAAAGAGAGCCGTATGTGTATTCGAATTTAATATTTGTAGAGAAACCTATCGTTTTTGATAACCGGCACACAATAAGTAATTACTTATAACGTACTTCCGTTTACAGTTAAAGAAATAAGCGAATAGTGACTCAAAAATAACCATCTTTTGAGTTTTAGATATTGTTAGTCCTTGACATTCGAATAACTCTTTGTTATTTTTAGTCTGAACCTATCAATAACTTTGATATTTTTAACAGGGTTAACTATGATATCTTTAATACGTATCTACATATTCTGCATATATTATAAAACTAGCTGAGCTAGCAACTTTTTCGTTTGTAAACCGATTGGAATGAAACAAACACTAAGCTTGCTACAATACATCAGTGGAAACCGCATTCAAATCGGTTAAGCCGTTTCTGAGATTAGCGTACACAAACGCACAGACAAACAGACAGAGTTTCTAAAATATACGTTTTTAACCTTGGTAACATAAGTACAAGTGTACTTTTTTTTTAAATATTAATGTACAGACACGGCTCGTTTATATTATTATGTAGGATAGATAAAGTCCCTGTTGTCCTCTTTCGTCTGCCTCTTGGCTAATTTCTTCTAAATTAGATAACGGATTTTGATAAGGTTTTCACTAATGAAAAGATGATAGAAGATTAATGGAAGATTCGTGTATATTCATAATTTGCAGAAAAAATTGCTAGTAGGGTTATAAAAGCAACATGTGTAAGTACTATTTTCGTATGTATCATAGATAAAATACGTAGTATTTTATCTATGCTAATATTTACACGAGTCATTAATGCGTTTAGTATAAAACGCTAACGTAGATTTTTTTTGTGTAGTTATCTATGGTAGTTGGTAAGTGAAACCCCACGCGGCTTGTAACGGTTCGACTCGACAAGAATGGTCTTAGTAAACTCTGATTTGACATTAAAGCGCGATGACAGTTCTTAATAAATGCTAATTTATGTATTGGTAATTAGTGCGGTTATTTTTAATTACATTTACTAATCTGGTTTCAACACAATTAAGTATCTGACGACAGCTCTTAGACCGAAAATATTTTGTATCTAAAATTCATTGATATTTTTCACTTAATCAAATCAAATTGAAATGTATAAGTATACCTAATTAATACGTAATTTAAATTATAAAGAAAAGGTGCTTAAACTCTTGCTTAGGTTAGTTATAATTCAAATTAAAATTGAGATTGGTAATTAATTATATACAATGTTATAGTAAATATATGTAGACAAAATTCTATTTTGTTTAATTAACACGTAAGCTATGCGGGCGTAGTCGAGAGCAAAAGCTAGTATACCATAATCGTTAAAGTTTGTATATGTATATTTGTCTTAATTAATATAGTGAAAATGAAAGTATGTTTGTTTTGTTACGATTTCACGCCTAACTAATGAACCGATCGTCATGAAATTTTGCACACACGTTGTCAGGGATACAGAAAAAAATGTATCCCTGACAACAGAAAGAAATGTATACCTTCCATCCAAAAAAGTACTGTTCCCGAGTGATCATCTAAAAATAAAAATATAAAATTCAACGCCTAATAAAAATATATTACCTACTTATTAATACTTAAGGCGACTACGGCTCTGATTGCATACGAAAACGAGAGCGCGCTTGCTTATGTAGTATAGAGTCGTACGCAACAAAACGATTTTTATAAAAAAAAACTATAACGTATTTTAAGAAATCCAACTGTAAAATTAAAGTGTATGTTTATACTAATGTACATAGAAAATTTAGAGGTGTAAATTGGTCCCGTTTGTATTGTAATTTATAAATCTATGTTTTAAAACAGGTTTCTTTGATTTTTTTTTCTCTGTTATAAAAGTTTACCAATCGTGTAATCCAACTGACAAAATGAAGTAAGTAACATGAAGAAACAGATTACCGAACATCACTTTTATATGTTTTGTCATTGCTGAGAAAAATCTAAATCCCTGCCACCAAAAATTCCAATGCTTCGCCTTAAAGATTGGTCAAATCCAGCTCGGATGGGCAGCGTTCCTCTCCGTTAAAAATTCCCCTGTGTTTTAAAACAAAAGTTTTCAACCAATGTGTGTTGCCAGTGATGGGCATATAGCGTTGAAAAATGGTCTGTAATTATGGGCCTCGTCAGAAAGCTCAACGTAGCTCAACGAGCTAAGGAGAGGGCTATATGCTCGGGGTTACACGGCTTAATCGAATCAGGAATGAGAAGATCCGTAGAAGAACGAAAGTTACGGACATAACCCGACGGATTAGTAATGGCAGTGGGTAGGATACATAGTACGAAGGGCCGACGGCCGCTGGGCCCGGAAAGTTCTCTAGTGGAGGCCACTAACCGGCTAGCGCAGGAAGGTGGACAGACAACCTGATAAGGGATCTGATCCCTTTGGAAAATTAGAGGGGAGGCCTTTGTTCAGCAGTGGACCTCTTACGGCTGAGATGATGATGATGACTTAAATAATTAATAAACGTCTAACACCTAAGAAAAAGGCGCCCCTTTTTCTTAAATATAGGTATAGAATATATAGAGAGGGCATTGGGAAAATTTTCCTACAAAAATATTGATCGCCGTAATCAGGATGGCCATGGCGTAGCTAAGTAGCCTTGTAAAGTTGTCGATGGACTGAGCGATATTGTACCACGTGGTCCTAAATATCACATTACGGTTTCTTTCGTCTTGCCTGGGCTCTAAGTCACTGTGACTTAGCGATTCTATGCGATTCCTTACTTCGAAAGCACGTCCTCAAATTTTGCTAAAAAGTCATTCTCTTAAATATATATAAATGCCATGACAAGACATTACGTGTTTTGATAAGGTAAGACAAAAGCGTGAAATCATAATTGCCATACAAAAGTTGGTTTACTAATAAAAAATAATAAAGACACAATGCATTAATTCACATAAGCTAAGTTCATAAGTTTAAGTAACGCTTATCTATGTAAGTAATATAAAGGTACTCAAATGCTATTTTATATTAGTTGACAATATTTAAAATTACTTCGTGTCACAAGGCAAGATGTGAGAGTTATTTTTAGTTCGCGTGTCCCACAAAATTATCTATGTACTAAATGTGTATATTTCTATCTACCTTATTGGATCTGTGTCACGTTCTTGTATTTTATTGCTAATAGGAACCATGACCAAGGGTTTTTCAACAATAAAATAACTAGAATTAAACGTTAATTTATATTAATAACTAGCTTTTGCGTAGGCCTGAGGTCTAGCAGCCGCTTAATACAATATTACAAGTATTAGCGTGCTTGTGACTTCGTCCGCGTAGAAAAAGAAAAAATATAATATCTGAGAAAATATCTGACATAGTTATCGCTGTGACAACGGTGCCGCCACAGCGACAGTGGCGCCCTACCTAACCTAACATTTTTCAGGATAAAAGTGTCCCATCTTTTAATCCATCCTATCTTTTAAATAAACTATCTATGTAGCAAATTTCATCCAAATCCGTTATGTCGTTTTTGCGTGAAAGAGTGACAAACATCAATACATTCATGCATCCTCACAAACCTTCGCCTTTAATATTAGCAGGATATTTGATCTTTCAAGCTGAAACCAAGCATCATCATCATCAACAACCAATTAAATATCCTCATTGCAGGGGCACAGGCCTACTCTCTCAACAAGGGGCGGGGGGCTATACGTATGGGCTATATAGTCCTCTTTTTGGCGTATGCAAGTTTCATCAGTAAATGCACTTAAAATTTTAGAAAAAAAAATTTGATACATGGCATGACCGGGAATCGAACTCAGACCTCTCGGCATGGCAGGCCGCGTCTTTCTCACTGCGCCACCGAGACGCTCCAATACCAAGCATACACATTCAGAAAATTCATTTATATAAATCCGTTACGCTGGTTTGGAGATTAGCGAACATTAATACTTAGTATAAATGAGAGGAATAGATTTTGTGAGTTCCGAAATACTAGTCTCTGCATCATTTTGATAAATATATCTTTTTCTATTTGAACGGTTGATTAACCAAGATGAACATAGATTATATAGGTAATTATTAATCATAGGTACTAACAGGCGAAACCGAAGCGCGTCTGTCTAGTTATCGTTTTAGCTCATAGAAAAATCTGAGGTACGAATTTATTTGTTTTAACATGTAATTACATACATATTAAACCATAGCCACTATTACTTTTTTATTTTACTTTTTTATTTTATTTTACTTTTAGCAGGCAGGCTGACGTTCCACTTGACGGTACAGGCCTGCCATCGGTACAGTAGACGACCTGGATGGGATAAAAGATTAGGTGCAAATAGAAATAGGGGAACGGGCTCTAATCGGTAGTCCATTTTAAGGGATTGGTTGCTATTGCCAGTTATCGCCATTGTAAGGGATGGTTGCTACTGCATTTATCGCCATAATAAAGGATCGGCATCTTTCATCATAGTAAGGGATCGGTATCTTTCAACATAGTAAGGCGATCGGTATCTATCGCCATTGTAATAAGGAATTGGTTGCTACTGCCATTGATCTCCATTGTAAGGGATTGGTTGCTGCCCAATTTATGATTAAGTACGTGCGAAATGCAGTGTGCCCTGCTACTACTAAAGACCACTGTTATGAAAACAAAAAGAAAAATGCAAGTCTTGCAGTAGACTGGATGTCAGAAGTAAGAACTTTCACGAACTAAGAATCTAGTATAGTGGTAAGATTATGATATTCTGATTATGGGTCAAATTTGACGAAGTGTCAAATTTGCCTGAAAAAATATTTTTAACTTTTTAATTTTTAACTAAATTAAACTTTTTTTTTAATTTACTGACTGCAATCAAGAGCATACTTATTTATAAGCATAATTATAGTGTTATAGTTATAGTGCGTGTAATCCTACGAAAGAAAATCTGCAAAATTGGAAAATCACAATACCCAAAAACGTCGTCCATCAGATTTTCCCAATTTTAAATATCTCTATTACGTATTTCTTAACTAACTGACCTGGATTTATTTTTCATTTTTTCCAGAGCTAGTATAACCTAACCTATCGCCTAAACACACCCTATTTACATGTATTTACATCTATTTATATAACACACATATATACGTACGTTATATTTTATTTCGATGATATAGGTACGTATATCAAAAGGTGTTGGTCCCGCGAATTCAATGTTTTTCTCCCATACAAAAAGTGCCCAACGCGCCTAAAGAAGTTTTCACTTCAAAAATTTAGACAGATATCTTGAAACACACAGACTACATAATAGCTTACTGACAGACTATAGTATTAGTCTTTGGAATAACACTAACAGTGGCTCTAGTATGAGTTTACGATACTACACTCGCTAGCGAGAGCGTAAAACATTTATATGGAAAATTGATAATTTGACATTGACAGTTCACGATTTCCCATACAAAAGTTTTACGTTCTCGCTAGCGAATGTAGTATTGGTGTAGTATCGTAAACTCATACTAGAGCCTCTGTAACCTCTCTTACTCTTGTTTAAGTGGTGCACACGGCACTCCAATGAAGTTATTTAAAGATTAAAATGGAATCTCTAAATGGATAATAACGAGATGGCAGCTAATCCAATCCTTATATAATAAATAATAATGCGCGAATGGACAATAGTTTGTGGCTGCGTGGGTTCGATATTTGGAAGTTGGACGATCCGTGCCTCTGTGCTCTATGGGCTCATTCAAAGTGTACCTATTCTTTTTTTTTATTTTATATAAAAATTCATTTAGTGCCATCACAACAGTATGCATTCCTTTGCTTTCAAAAGATTAGATTTTCAAAAGGACAGACTTTCAGATCGAATCGTCAGAATTACAAATGGGTTTAGTTTATTCGTTTATTCTTTTCCAATACATATACATTTCAGAATAACATACGGGTAAATAATTTATATAGCAGCGCGGACGAAGTCTCGGATAAGCTTTTAGCTTTTAGCTTGTATTGTGTAAACATTTATTAAATAATACATTACCTATAGCCCAAAAGAATATTAGCAGAACTAGCTGGTGCCCGCGGCTATAACTTTATTGCAGTTATAGCTTTGCCAGGCGTTAGATGATCCCTAGGGAACATTACTTTTTCCTGGATGAAAGGTACCCTATGTCCTTTCTTGCATCCCTGACAACGTGTATGCAAAATTTCACGATGTTCGGTTCAGCGATTTCGGCGCGAAAAGGTAACAAACAAACAGGGTTACTTTCACATTTATAATGTTAAAATAGTATTGGTTTGTAGCATTAGAATTTCACATTGACACAATGAGACATTATTTTTAAACTTTTTTATACCATTTTTACAAATGGTGTAAAAACTTATTGTAAGAGAAAGCCGTTGTAAACGCTTTATTCTGGACGTTAACAAGAGCAACTTGTCACAGTGTTCATAGATAGGGTAAAGAGTGGAGAACGTCGTTGTTGTTCGTGTAGGGCAAACTTTCCTAAGTCATTTGGTCGAGCCCATTGGTCGAGTGGTTAGTGTACTTGCCTTTGCGCTCTGTCTTAAGAGTCCTGGGGTCGATTGCCGCTAGGACCAATTTTGGAAATGAATTTTCCAAAGTTGATTCTAGTCTAGACCAAGTAACCTTACCCCCTTACAGAAAACCACCGTGAAATAACAACATGTTGTGTTTCGGTAAGTTAGTATTACACCATTAAACATTATTTTACACTGCGATACCCAAAAACTGTGTAGGTATTTTGACAAACCATGGGGTGACCAATTGGATTCTTTTTAAAATATTCTCAAAATCGCAAACAATAACTTTATCCAAAAAAGATATTATTGAATAGGCAATTAAAACGAACGTGGATCATATTAAATACCTTTATTTAGTTCTCAGTGTCATATCTTGTTCAGAAATCGATATAGCGACGCCAAATTTGTTGGACGCCCGTTCCTACGCCAAACAGGGGTATCAATAAATTAAAATATCATTTAATATGGTAAAGTACTGCACGAATGCGTCGAGTCGACCTCGCCGCATGTTATTTCCTTATAACCTACCAATACCAGAACCGATCGCTTGCTCATTTGTATTTTTTGGCTCCAAATCAAATTTCTTCATTCCTGACCTGTTACAACACATTTTGTTTACATTCTTCCTTTTCTTTGTTATTTAGAGATGATTTTCTTCAATAAATCAAAGTAACATCAGCTTTATACCTAACTAACCTACGATCTATAATATCTAGAATATATAATGTTTTCACTGATTTATTGTAGCAAGCTTTACGTAAATGTTTGTTTGTTTGTTTGTTTCATTCCATCCGGTTTACAAACAAAAATGTTACGCACTATACTGTAGGTATACCAAGCGTACGAAGTTGCGAGCTCAGCTAGTATATAAATAAAATTACAAAATCCGCGTTCTCACCTTTTATTTATAATTATTAGTACCTATTTAATCCAGATTGATCCATTTTTTTATTTTTTTATTAAAGATGGGTTTTCTCTTGGCCATGTAAGAAAGATGGGGCCGACGATGGAGCGAGCTCACCCAGAAGATGCCTATTCATTCGAACCTTGAAAAGATTTGGGTTGTATGAGCTCGGAAACTCCTAGTTCCAATCCTTAGCAGTGCGCATTATAAAAAACGTCTTAAAGCGCTTGGTCCGAATTAGAGGGATTTCGACAAGGTGAGCATGGTAACCGTTCGTACGTCTGCATGTCCAATAGAAGAAAGGGGAAGGCGGTATGATCGCATGCAACTCCCGAGCACACTCTCCCAAGTATATCTTATGGAATATACACAGACAGGCAATTTTGCGTCTACGTGCCAGGCTCTGCAGCTTAATTCTTATTATTTTACCGTCTCCAGTGAGCCTCCTAGCTCCACCGAGTCATAACGACAATTTATTTCGCGGTCATTTTAGTGACCCTTCCGGCGACAATGACCACCTCCTTACAGAAGACCATTGTGTTTCGGTGAGCGATGCGTCTTCTTATTTATTTATTCTATTAGAACTTAAACTTAGCAGAGCACTAGCGATCCCTTGCATAACTGTCAGCATAACACATCCGACACTCTTCATCAACAACAAAAAAACTAGACCTGTCCAAACTAATTTGGACAAAACATATTAATAACAAGTATAGGATTTTGTTAGCCCTTATGAAATTGAAAAAGATCCTATGTTGCAAACGATTCAATTTTAACTACGTATGAGATTAACCCACTGTTATGTTTTCATTGTTTTATTTTAGAAAATGGAGTTGAGCTCGAAACTTGAGCATTCGTAATGTATCATGGATGCTGAAAATAACAAAGGTTGAAATTTTGATAATGGAAGTAGTAATCACGATAAAGAAAGGGAATATGCAATATTTCTCAACTATGTTTTCACCCAAAAATTTAAAACATACAAAAATACCATACGTATTTTTGTATGTTTGTAATGAATAAAACTATTCGACCGATTTTAAAAACCTTTCACCTATAGAAAGCTACATTATCAGCGAGAAACATAGGCTACACACCCTTCCACCATCTCCGCCCTTTCCCACCCCCACCCCCCATAAAATTGCCGTTTTCCACGAATAAATTCAAAAATTATGAATTATGAAGCCTAAAAAATAAACGGAACAATTGTACGTGGTCGAAGAGTTTTCGTTTGGCGTAAAGCGAAGGTTTTTGTCAATTGCTAACACGTCGCGATGTATCTCACCTCGATATTCAGGAAATATTCCCTTACACGCCTCACAGTTATGGATGTTCTTGACGTTTATTATTTTATTTTTAGGGAAACATACAATATTTCTATACACATTATACACATATATACAAGAAAAACATAAATCAGCAAAGATTCCATTATTGCTAAGTTTATTTTAAAAAAAAGTATATTTCATTGAAAACGTTACTTGTAATTCAATCGCTTGTGGCCGCAGGCGACGTTCGTAGCGATCGCTCAATCATTAAATAAATAGTAATAATAGGCTATTATGTGCGAAATTAACTTCTAATAATGGAATGTGCATGTTTTAACATAAATTTATTGATATAATGATGATAATTCGTCGATCAGTGATGGTGGGCGTCACCCACAATATTATCAAGTGACGATGAATCATATGCATCGGTTTATTGAGTCTAAAAACAGATAAATTCGTGTAGGGACAATATTACTAAAGCTGAATCTCTGTAAAATTACGTTTTTGGTGTTTGATAAAAACTTTTTATGTTGAAAGATCTATTTTGATAGTAGGTTGTTCCTACGGCTTCGTCTGCGTCCCTTTTTCTTATCCGTGGAAACGCATAAATCTTTATTACTCACTAACTGGTGTCCGCGTTGAAAAAGGAAATATATATGCGCGACTAGCTAAGCTCGTAACATCGCATGGTATTCGGTATAGCGAGAAACTTTTTTGTTTGTAAACCGAATGGAATGAAATAAACAGGAAGCTTGCTACAATACATCATACAGTGAAAACGACATTCAAATCGGTCAGGCCGTTTCTAAGATTAGCGTGCACAAACGCACAGACAAACAGACAAAAATTATAAAAACAATTTTTTGACCTCGGTAACATAAGTACAACGTGTACAATGTTTTTTTTTGTTATTTTTTTTGTTATTTTTTTTTGTTATTTTTTTTTAATCTTTAGCGTACAGACACACCTCGTCTATGATTTTATATTATAACGCCTGACATCTTTATCGCTATGATGAAGGTGGGATGCCTTGGGAACCTAACATTTTTTTTTTCAGGGAAAAGTATAGTATGTTTTAAGCCAGGCAATAAACTATCTTTGTACCAAATTTCATTCAAATCCGTTAAGCTGTTTTTGCGTGAAAGAGTATTAAACATCCTCATAAACTTTCCATTTTTAATATGAGTAGGATTTGCTTTTCGCTGCCGCTTCGTATACCTTTTTAATTTTTTATGTAAAAGATAATGTAAAGAACGTGGTTGCATAATTTGAGTCCAAAGTACTGTCAAAATAAAAAGAAATCTAATAAGATCTTGAAGAGATTTTTCACTAATAAGCATCTACATTATTTATACATATGAGAACGAATAGATGTGAAAGCAAATACTATTATATGTCGTAGTGTAATAGAAATGTGAATTACCTTTTAAAATTAATAAAAAATTATTTTCGGTAAGACAAATTACATTAGGCAGGCCAGTTACACAGAAAATTACACTGACTGGTATAATGAAGACAGATAAATTCTTCCAAGAATCTTTAACTGCAGATACTCTGAAGGTTATTTAAAAACCACCCTAGAAAGGAAAGCAATCACATTTTTAAAGAAGGGCTAATCTGCGTTCGATTGAGAAAGATAATAGAAGTGCTAAGAGCGATAAAAGAGAAGAAGTTGAAATATGTAAGGAGACATATCGTTTTCTTTAACTAGTGTTACAAGGAAAAATACAGGGCAAACATAACAGAGGCAGGGAAAAGACAACCTATAGTTGGAGAATTTAAGCGAGTGGTTTGGTATGAGCACTCTCTATTTTTCGAGCAACAGCTTCCAAGGTTAAGATAGCCATGATTCTTCTCTTATCTCTTCGTAGATAAGAGAAGAATTGGCTATTATCAGCAGTAACAATGAACAAAACCAAGATTAAAAATGAAGAGGTCACACAATAGAGCTATAATTAACATGACATATCAAAAACAGAAAGGCATTGGAAGTCATAACTACTGCTTAACCTTAACAGTCGTTTGATCAGCAAGTTTCAGCAATTTACTTTTCACTTAAAGCGGGTCACCAAATATGTCGAAACCAGGTAACGTTGGACATGAAAACAATTTAAACGTTTTAGAGATGGGGCATCTGGGATATCCACAGACACACGATCTATACTAAACTTCTCAAAGAGATGCATATACACTCAATCTTGAAATTGAGTAACATATGAAGAAACAGCACCTATGCATCTAATGCAAAGATGCTGTTCTTCATATGCTGAAAAGTTGGTTTTCAGTAGGACTGATCTAAAGCAACTTGAATCTCGCGTACAGAGAAACTGTTTTATAGAGCTTATCGCTCGCCATAACAAATAAAGAAAATGTTACCACATAATCGAGCAGAAATTCCCAAAAGTTACAGAATTAATTGAAATCATTCCAAATTTAAACTGCTGAAATGTGGTAAATATCGAATGTGTTTACGATACTGGCCATATACGTGTAATATTATATATTTCATGTCGATTTGCCTCAAGTAGTTATGATTTGACGCATTTGGACCGGAGCGAGCCATAATGCAAACCTCCGCGACCCACGCGCCCACGCATTGACTGACGGATGATGATGGACCAATCCACTCCAGCAATCTTTCGATTTATTATTCTCATGCAGTGATAAGTATTTCATCAGAATGACTAGTAATTGCCACTATTTTAGGTACCTCTAGGTAATTGGGTCCAGAAATTATTAAGTCTGATTAACTTTCCTGGAACAGGTTCCAGAATTAACGCCGTAGGGTTGTTAATTTCTGGTTCCTTGGGAGAGATGATAGCAATTTGAGATCTAACGTAATTATGTCCGTAACATGAGAATGTATGGAGCATATCCCTTCTATCCGTTAATTAATGTCTCCATTTTGAACATAATTTTGGTTATAATCATCTGGCGACTAGGATAGGAGGGAACCATCATAGTTAAAGATTTGAACTGCACATTAATATACTATGTAAGTGTTGACTGGACTGGTGCATTTGAAGGAAAATTATAGAATTAATTTTGTTTAGAAACCTTCACAGTAAGAATGCATTTGCATTCAAGGATTTGTATTGAAAGTTCGCGTGGTCGAGCGCACATGTAAATGATCTGTTACGACTATATTAATAAGCAGAGATCAAGTACTTACTGCTGTGTATCTGTCAATACTGAACCTTATTACACCTTTACTCAATAGGTAAGTTACTTATTTTAAGTACATTAAGAGCTAATTTTAATTAATTATTTCAAATTCACAATTCACAATACGAATATTTTGTGCTCTATTTACTTTCCCCAAATTGTAACAGTTTTCTAAGGCTTGGTTAAGCTAGCATAATAATTATAAGTGTTATATCTATATCTATATCTATATCTATATCTAGATATAGATATAGATATAGATATAGATATAGATATAGATATAGATATAGATATAGATATAGATATAGATATAGATATAGATATAGATATAGACATAGATATAGATATAGATATAGATATAGATATAGATATAGATATAGATATAGATATAGATATAGATATAGATATAGATATAGATATAGATATAGATATAGATATAGATATAGATATAGATATAGATATAGATATAGATATAGATATAATTTTTTTTGTTTGTGCGTTTGTGCACGATAATCTCAGAGACGGCTCAAGCGATTCGAATGCGATTTTCACTGATGTAACAGCAAGCTTGTTGTTAGACAAAAAAATTTACGCGCTAAACTGAAAACCACGCGTTAGAAGTTGCTGATTCAGCTAGTTATGAAATAAAGTCGCTGTATCTGATCTTAATGGAAAGAGCGATAAACGAAGAGGGTTCGTATATAATTAGCGAAGCCGGGTTTAGTAAAAATTTCAATATTTCGAACAGAAACGTTTTGGAAAATAAATGACCGTCTGTCAAATTTTAGATTATATAGGTATATACAAAAAAAACTTACGTTGTTAAAAACAGTTGGAAGTTTTCCGATGTGAGCCATCAGTGCACACATACAAACAATTAACAATTTATTATATTATAATAAACACAAACACTGTACAATCAATATTCAACACCACTTATAATTAATTTAACCAAAAAATGTAGAAACAATTGACATCATATCGAATATTCCCACGTTTGAATTTAGAACTAGATGTTGATATTCGCGCCCTTTTGCGCACAGAGTAAATAAATGTTCGCTAGCAACATGGCGTCACGACAAAGCTGGTAAAGATACTCATTCAAACTGGCAGCATCACAGCCGGCTTGAGTTTACTCTGGCTTTTGGGTCACCGCCCACTGGCGCCCACAGACTGCAATGATATCATAAAACTGTTTCTCATTAACGCTTCTATTATGATTTAAGCTGGATGTCGCATGATATGCAAGCTTATCTAATTGGGTATACTTACTAATATTTTAAAAGTAACTTAATAACTTGAGACCTTATTTAAAATATAACAATGCTACTCAATGCAACAATTGTAGTCCAGAAAAATTTAATTTCAAATCAAAATTTGAGTTCCACACTTTTTTGATGTACCTAAGCTTCTAGAAGATATGTAATATCCGATGGTTGAAAGAATCTTGTTTCCACCCTGTATAAGGAGTAGACAAAATAAAAATAAGTGTTTTTCCAAATTATACAAAAATGGTAAGAGTTCGAAGAAAGTTTCAGACAAATATTATAAAAAAAATTTACTTAAAAATGTTCGTATAACTTTTTTTTGATAAAATTAAAATTAACAAAATTAGGGAGGTTAGAAGATAAAGGTTCATTTTTTCATAGCCTTATACTCTGTTAATTTTAATTTATGCAAAAAGTTATATCAACCTTTTTATATAAAACAAAATTCTCTACAATATTTGTCTGAAACAAATAGGTACAATTTGTAGGTACAATTTATAGGTACAATTTGAAAAAAAAAAAACACCTATTTTTAAAATTATTCTGGAAGAAATTGAAAATTCACCCATCGATATTTCATATCTTTTAGGTCTAGAAACTTATAAGTATCAAAAACGCCCCTGAGGGACTCAATTTGTTAGTAAATTTTCCTTTACCGTTGTCTATATTAGGCACTACAGTGTGATCTTGATACTTTTTAATATTTTCATAGATTTCACATATCGAAATCAAAAAACCTCTTTTATTATTGGAACCAGTATTTTAAGAAGATTCATTTTCTGCTGCATTAATTTTGATGTGGAATTGAAACTTTTATTTTCTTCTAACTGATTAAATCAAATATTCTTTTATGAAAGTGACTTTTATTAAGTAACTATGATATTCAATAATACAGATTCAGATAGGAAATCACCAAACCTTATGTTTGTTTATAGCACGCCTATTGAAGTGTTTTCATTAATATTAAAAGTCTTAAAATTAACATAAAAAAATAATTATATAGCAAACTTTCAAATCATGTATTATACATATATAATTATTTAACTTATCCTATATAATTTTTCATTATATTGTTTATTAAATGAGAAGCGAAGCTTTCTGATACAGGCGTTTTAAGTGAAAAGCTCCAAACACCTGAAACATGAGAAAATTTTGAAAAAAATAATTTTTTTTCATAATCTTTCATACTTATTTGATTTTAAGTAGAACTTGGTTCTAATACCGCATCTCTAATTTGTCTTGTAGTAATTATGTTACTAATTAACAATATTGTAGGTATGTAGTATGTACTAAAATATCGACCATCCAATCGTCAATCATCACAAACTTTCGCATTTATAAAACATATAATTGGAAAAACTGCGTTTCGCAGTTATTTGGGTAGCCCGTCTGGGAGCAGTAACCACCCACTTACAGAAGAGCAAGAGTGCCAGAGCCCATTGCTCTATTCATCCCCAATCTCTTATCCTTTATGGTCTCTTATCCTATTTGGGATCCTCTTATCCTCTTATATCCTCTATATCCTCTTATCCTACTATGGTCTGCAGCGCACTTGCAGCACCTGTGGCGTTGCTGTGTTATAGGCGATGGTAGCCATCAAGTGGACCGTCAGCATGTCTGTCGACCTTTTAACATTAACAAAAAATTATTAAGATTAGATAGTTCTTTGTCGATGACAACTATTTATCAAAATATTGGTTTTCGCCTTATTATATTATATACCTACTTATCTTTCTTTTATTTAAAATATTTTTATTTTTCGTTGCTCATTTAGTTGATAAATTAATAACTAATTATTTACAAATAAAGTTTATTTTCCTACAAATCGCTTACTTATTAGATATAGTTACCCGAAGTTATATTTATCCATTACATCAACAAAATTGTTTTGAATCTTATTATAGTGAGTTAATGTTTGATCCACGTGCGAGAGAAGATAGTTACTTCGATGACTTCATAGCAAACATGCGGGTAATGACACACAATGACGATGGTATAACTGTAATTTTAATAAGAAGGAGTAAGTAGGCATATCTTAAACTAGCTGGTTGAAAATGAAAAAATCGTACATGTGGTAACTGTTTTGTTCTTAAACTGATTGGAATGAAACAAACACTAAATGTTACGGCTTGCATACACAGTGAAAACTGCATTCGAAAAACACCTTAACCGTTTTGTAGCAAAACCGTTTTTTAGATTAGCGTGCACAAACTCACAGACAAACAGACAAAACTATTTTATTGACCTTGGTAACATAAGTAAAACGTACACAAATTGGTTTTTTTGAAAAAATATTTAGTGTACAGACACGGCTAGTTTACGATTTTATTATATACCTATTAGTATTAGGTTACAATTTATTAGACATACCTAGATTTCTATTTCTAGTCATAATAGTCTACAAATATCTCTTCTAGAGTAATTTCTAGCCCTTTGCGAGAAAGCTGAGTAACAAAATCAGATATTTAGATTTCTTCCTTGGATTTTGAAGTTTTCAGTACACCTCGGAAAGATCTAGTATTACGTAAATTTATATTAAAAAATGAGATTCTGAGTTTGTTTACATTCTATGCGTTGTCTCGTTATACAAAATTTGTATATATAAATATAACCCAAGAAAAACAAAGCGAAATTGTTGTATGTATTTACGTTGACAATCTTGACAGCATTGAGAATAAGATGGATGGGGATTTTAAATCCCGTACTTAATTAGTTACCGAAACACGACAGCACACGTGCTGTTATTACAAAGGCTTGATGATTACTGCCGTTACCTGAGATTTTATATCTCATTACATTTTCTAACACAAGCAAAACAAAGAGAAATTGTTGTATGCACGCTGACAATCTTGACAGTTTTCTGAACAATTTTATCTACTTTATATATCGTTTTTTCCGGAATTCGGAAGCTTTCCTCATACTGAACCATCTTTATGACTCACTATATGTAGTTACTCATATATGGATCTAACCATCTAAATAAGTGTCATTATATTAAAAACGTTGCTATGTTTTTTGTGCCTTTTTTACGTGTTGACGATCTCACACGACCCTCGACGTGGGAGGTAAGCATCGGTGCGGTTTGTCTTTGTCTCGCAACGTGATTTATTAAAAAATTTGTAGATAATCACGATATGGTAGTGCGGTTACAAATATTATAGATAATTCTAGCTTCAACTCCGGTTAATGACAAATAATTTATTATACGTAATTTTTATTTATTTTGTTTATATTTACAGTTGAGTGTACCAATTCATTTTACTCGGTTTACCTTAATATAAAGACGATATAAATCTATATATGTATAATTGCAGGCCCGTCTAGCGTAGATAAACAAAAATTACCGACATAGCTTAGCCGATCAGTAAGTTGAAGTGGCAGTGGCCTTAGTCAAAGTAACATAACGATAACGATAACGAAGTTCGCAAGAATAAAATGTGTACGGGTTCTGCCGTAACTACTATGATGATAATTGGTGAAAAGAGAGTATTGTTTGTAAGGGGATAAACTTGTAATTTAAACTTAATAAAATAGAAATGGATGATTTGTAATGAGAACGCACGACGTATTGTTTTGGTGGACGCGAACGAACTGACTTGATTTTTATGAATAATTAATTAAATGTATTTACAAATGTAGGTCAATGTAATGATGACGAGACGTGTTGTACGCGCTTGCCCGTACATATTCCCGGGCGAGAAAGATGATGTTAGTATGACTGATGGGATGCTGATAGCGATTACAAGTTGATGCAATTATTGTTTCTTATAACTATGATTTCCCCAGTGTTAGTACAAGATGATTAACAATTTATTTCCTATGCTTAATTAAGGCGCTCGTCTGATATGCTAAATATTGAACGAAGCAACACAGGGGACGACCCAATGTTTCGTTTTGACACTCGCGAGTTCGTATCGGGCACTTCACAACTGTCACGACACTTGTTAGACGCACTGCACTGAGCACTACGCTGCGCACTTTGTGCACCTTCTCGTGGTGCCGGGAGCGGCGCAGGCGCTGCTCCTGGGGCCGGGGCCGAGGTCGAAGCCGCGCGCCCGCTCTCGCCGCCGCCTCTGCTGCTGCAGCGCCGCCATGCACGATTAACACGATGCTCGCGACGGCGACCAATGTGTAGATGGCCGCATAATGATGAACATCATGGTAGGACATGGATCATGGATGTATGGTTTCTGATCTGATTGATTGATCGAAGAAATAATTTGTGGTGAAAGAATATTGTGGCTCGTACTGATTTTACTGAATTCATGCCTATGCGAGTAAACAAAGAAATCAGCTGATTTTATGACACACTCTCTATCGACATTAAAAAATCCAGAGTGAGTCATTTGCACCGTTGATTAGACCACGACGGCTCCGGTGTCCGGTGACGTCGTTCATGTTATTGTTTTGATTCATTAATAAATTGTTGTAGTGTTCCAGTTCAGTAACCTCGTGACGTAACTGTAACATAATTCTGTAGCAGTATAATTGAATAGGGATTCTCGAACAGAGGCCGTCCATGTACTTGACGTATTTTGCTAACGCTGCATTTCCTTCGTGATAAGGTGGTGTGTCATAGTAGACAATGAGGCGCCAGTCGTCTCGTATTATGTTTATATTTATAATACATATTGTTTTTGCTTGGTAATGCTGTCATATTGTAAAAACAATTAATTGGTTGAATAATAAATAAAAATAGCATCAAGGACGAAGCCATTGTAGTGATAAATGTTGGAGATGGTTTTTCTGATGATGAATCTTGGTTTTATTTTTGTTTAAATTGGGTTTCCTCTTGATTTGTTGGTAAATTGAAAAGCTTAACGATTGGTCGCTTCAGCAATCCATTTTTTGTTTTTAATGTGACGACTCTTGTATAGCCGTCAGCTCCAGGGTGTATTTGTACTACACGACCTAAAGCCCATTTGCCTGGCGGCCGGTTGTCCTCCTTAATTACGACAACATCGCCTAGCTTGATGTTCGTCTTCGGTTGTCTCCACTTACTTCTTGTTGAGAGCTGCGTAAGATACTCGCTGCGCCAACGGCTCCAGACATCATTGACTAACTTTTGCGTGAGATGCCATCTTGTCCTCAAATCGGTTTCGGTGTCATACAGAGTCAAAGAGGGTCCACTAGACAAGAAGTGAGAGGGTGTCAAAAAATCTAGATCATCTGGATCTTCTGTTAGTGGGCAGAGAGGGCGAGAATTTAGGCACCCTTCCAATTGAGTAAGAAGTGTGCTGAATTCTTCATACGTCAGCTTTTGCTCGCCTATCACTCTCTTCAGATGGTACTTTAAACTTTTTACTGCGGCCTCCCACAGACCGCCTGCTGACGGCCAAGAGGGCGCATTGAAGTGCCATTCTATGCCCATGTTCGCTACCTCTTCCAGGACTTCCTGATTGAAAGAGCTTTGTATTTGCTTTAACTCCTTCTGTAAAACCTTATTAGCTCCTATGAAGTTTGTACCTTGGTCACTGTACATATGACCTGGGACTCCTCTTCTAGCCGACATTCTGCGTAAGGCAGCAAGAAAGGCGGAGGCAGTTAAGTCAGAGACCACTTCCAGGTGTACAGCTTTGGTAGACATGCAGACGAATACCACTACATATCCCTTGGTGGTTTTGGTTCCACGGCCCTTACTTGCCTTAATAGTTACATGACCGGTGTAATCTACTCCGCAGTGATAGAAAGGACGCGATGGATTCGTCCTTGCCGAAGGTAAGTCTCCCATCAGTTGATGTTGCTGAGTGGTACTGTACTTGCTGCATTTGACACATGAGTGCAGGCGCTTTTTGATAGCATTCTTGCCTCCAGTCAGCCAGTATTTTCGGCGTATAAAAGCAGTAGTCAGGCGCGCGCCACCATGGTAGGTAATTTTATGCGCTTGATCGATGATTAGGGCAGCCAGTTTAGTTTGGCTTGGTATAATTGCCGGGTGTCTCATTTCAGGGTCCATGTTTGCGTTCCTGAGTCGACCGCCGACACGTAAGATGTTATTCTTATCTAACATGGGATTTAAGTTGAATAATTTGCTTTTCTTGCTTACGCTTTTGTTTCGAAATAAATCATTTATTTCTTCGCTAAACTCTTTATGTTGAATATTTTTTACTACAATTAATCTTGCGTTATTTAATTCATTTGTTGTTAAATAGTTTTGCTTTTGCTTTTTGTTTTTTAATCTTAGTACCCACGCTAATACTCTAATCGCTTTTGTTAATGTGCTTTGCTTTTCTAATATTTGTTCCACAATTTCACTTGCGCTTGATACTTGCATGACATTAACTTGCTTTGTTTGTTTTATGTCAAGGTTAGTGATGTAAGCTTGTTTTTCTTCATCTTTTGTTTTGTAGATACTATTTGATTTTAGCCACGTAGGGCCTTGCCACCACAGAGAGTGATCTTTGAGTTGAGAAGGAGTCAGACCTCTGCTAGCGCAGTCGGCTGGATTCTCTTCTGACTTGATGTAACGCCAACAGCTTGATTCCATCGACGCTATGACTTGTTTCACTCGGTTGGCAACGAACGGCTTCCATCGGTCAGCATCACCATTGAGCCAGCCGAGTACGACCATGGAGTCTACCCAGCCACGGACTATTGTTTCATGATTACTTAGGCATGTCTTGATTTTAGCCATGAGTGTTGATAATAATAATGCCCCACAAAGCTCTAAGCGAGGCAGAGAAATATTTTTGTTGATAGGAACTAACTTTGTTTTCCCTGCTACTAATACAACTGATAACTTATCTTTCTTAATTGTTTTACAATAGATAACGCAAGCATAAGCTTTTGTGCTTGCGTCACAAAAACCGTGAAGTTCAATACGGTCTCTATATGAGGTTTGCAGCCATCTTGGTATTTGGTATTGATTGATAATTTCCATTTCTACTCTTAGATTTTTCCATTTCTCACTGATTTCTTTTGGCACTGGTGCATCCCACTCCTTAGTAGCCCTCCATACGTCTTGAAAGAGTATTTTCAGCTTGATGGTGAGGGGTGAGAGCCAGCCTAAGGGATCGAATATCTTCGATATAGCTGACAGCAAGGATCTTTTAGTAATGATTGACGACGACGAAGGAATTTGTGTATGGAATATGAATTGATCTTGGTCAGGGTTCCATCCAAGCCCCAAAGTTTTGGTTGACTCAGGTTGTTTAAAATCAAAATCTTGAGGTTTTTGATCTGTATGTACGTCTTCTAGAAGCTCGGCTGCGTTGGATTTCCATTTCCTAAGATGGAATCCCCCTGATTTTAAAAGGTTAATCATTTCTTTCTGTAACTGTTTGGCAGCTTCTAGTGAATAAGATCCATGGATGAGGTCGTCCATATAGAACGACTCCTCCAGGACGCTTGGCGCTGAGCTGTCCTGATAGTTCCGCCTCTCATCTCGAGCTAACTGTTTCAACGTCATCATTGCTAAGAATGGCGCTGCTTTTGTTCCGTAGGTCACGGTCGCCAGTTTGTATTCTCTAAGCTTCTCTCCTGGGTTATCTCGCCACATGATCCTCTGTAGGTCTTGGTCTTGTTTGTTGAGCCATATCTGTCTAAACATTTTTTCCAGATCAGCTGTAAATGCGAAACGATACTGTCTCCACTTGATAATAATACTCTGAATGTCTTGCTGGAGATTGGGACCCCTATACATTACGTCATTAAAACTCAAGCCTGTCGATGTTTTGTCGGAAGCGTTAAAAACTACTCGCAATTTTGTTGTCGTCGAGTGCTCTCGTATGACGCAATGGTGAGGTAAATGACATGTAAGGCCGAGACTGCAGTCGTCAGCGGGTGTCATATGACCGAGCGATATATATTCATTTATAAAAAACTTATATTCTTTATCGATGTTTACATCTTTTGATAACTTTTGTTCTAATCTATAAAATTGAGCCATGGCTTTTCTTTTGGAGTGGCCTAATTTTTCTTGATAATCAGGCTTCAGTGGTAAGCATACTTCATATCGCCCGTCTTCCCTTCTTTTAGTGGTCGATTGATAGAAGTCAATACATTTTTGATCTTCTGTGGAAAGATTTGCCGGCTCAGCGATTTCCTCTATCTCCCAGAACCTTTGAATCTCGTCAATATTATGCATTACTACGTTACATTGGAAGGTCTTTGCATTGCCACTTAGAATCCACCCAAGTTGTGTCTGTTGAGCTGTTGGGAGGGTTGGGCTTGCTCTGCAGATCCCGTCCATTAAAATCCTTGAATAGACGTCAGCGCCTAGTAGAACATCTATGTGTCGGCTGTGGTTAAAGTCAGGGTCGGCTAGACTTATATGATTCAGGTAAGACCAGTCAGGTTTGATGAAGCTTTGATTTGGTAAATTCTTGACTAGTTGTTTCATTATGAGAGCATCTGTTTCAAAAGTAAAGTCACTAATTACTGATGAGCATTTCAGATTGATCATGCCCTTGCAGTTGTTCTCATTATCTCCTATGCCTGAAATAATACCTTTGCATCTAATTCTAGGTATCCTTAGAAGCTGAGCTGCATGCTCTGTAATAAGAGATGTTTGTGATCCTTGGTCAAGCAACGCGCGCATTGTTAGATCCGTACCATCCGCTGCTTGAATCTTGATAATTGCAGTTGGTAACAGAACTTGGACGGGTTCATTGTCCGATTCGTGTTTCACTTTCGAGTCGTTGTTAACTTGAATTCCGGCGTTAGCATTTTTGCTTGTGCTTGCCCCGCGCTCGTCCATTGCCCTCTTTCCTGTCTCTGACGTCAAGCGGGGCGATTGCGAAAACGCTGCGTGTAACAAGCTATTGTGGTCTTTATTACAGTCACGACAAACTTTATCTGATAAGCATGGTTTTCCCATATGATTATGGAGACAATTAGTGCATAGATTCAAATTTTTTATGGTTTTAAGTCTATTGTAAGGTTGCATTTCCAGAAATTTTGGACAGAAGAAAATGCCGTGGTTATTGTTACACAACATACATTTACCGCTTGTTGTTGACACTGCTCTCTTGTTGTAAGTAGGTTGCGAAGTAATTTTGCTACTCGTTAAAAATGAATGTTTAAATTGATTTATTTTATGATTATTACTTTGATACTTTGAACCCTGATTTGGTATTAGCGTTTTTTGTGTAGATTCTTGTTTTCTACGAGCTGATTCTAAGATTGTAAATTTGGTTTCTAAGAAGTGCAACATTTCATCGAGGATTGGTAGTTCTCGGGGATCTTTAACAGATTCCACGTAATCTGTATATGATTCTGTATCTAATTTTTGTGTTAAAATGTGCACAAGAATGGGGTCCCACGTGGTGATGTCAACTCCCAAGTTCTTGATGGCGTTGAGACATTCTAGAGTAGTGTCATGAATGCGTTTCAGGTGTCCTGCTGTTTGCTGCTGTACCAATGGGATATTCATCATGATATTCATATGAGATGTAAAAATAAGTTTTTTATTATTGTACCTCTGGTTAAGGATGTTCCAACATGTTTTATAATTATCAGTACTCACATGGAGGTGTTGTATGAGTTTTTCTGGTTCCCCTTTCACTTTTGTCTTTAGATATTGCATTTTTTGTGCATCGGAAATAGATGAGTTATTATGAATGGCCTCGGTGAATAGGTCTTTGAACGAAACCCAATTGGTGTAGCTTCCTGTGAAGGTCGGTACCTCCATTTGTGGGGTGGACCTCTCTTGGTGCGCTACAGACCACATCTTCTTGTTGATGGCCTTTTTAATGTTTTCGTATTCTTGTTCATAACTCGTGTAGGCTTCCTCATAATTCTTGTTTGACCCATCGAGTTCACTATCTAGCTCCCAGTGTAAAGAATCAATGACAGTCCAACGGGATTGGAGAGTGCTTAACAAGTCTTCAAACTCCCATTTATCTGTTACTGAAGCTATGTCTATTTTATCGACCGTCCTTTTAAATGCCTTAAAATTACTCTGCTGTTTTCGTAACCTCTCTTCTGTACTGCTTGCTGTTGATGAAGATGTTCTTGGTGCTACGTTTGGCTCACTCGGACTAGGAGCTAAAAATGTCGGAGGTTTTACTGGTGTCTTTGGTCTTTCCTCCCTTTGTACTGCATAGGTCTGAATCTGAGCTCTAATGATATCAAATCTCTCTCTTAATTGTACATACTCTTGATCTATCTGGTTTCTGCTTGCTTCATCCAAATCTAATTGTGATAAATTTCTATAGTTTTTGCCATACTCGAACCAATAGTTGTCCAGAGTATCCAATCTACGCTTGATATAATCTGATGTTTTCCTATCTGACCCATCTTTCTTGAAATTGCTATACACCGATTCAATTGCTGAGAATATTTGCTTTTGGGTAGCAAGAATATCTCTGGCGGAAGTCATCGTAGATAGGTGTTGGTAAAAAAGGACTGATCTTACTTGATTACAAGATACTGCCTGTAGCTTCTGCTGAAGCTGCTGGTGTGCCGATGCTGATGCGGCGAATGCTGTGGTGGAGATGCTGATGCCCCTGATTGCGCTAGGATAGCACAGTGATGAAGTTCGTTGACACTTGAACACGACACGTGGACAATGTCACAATAGGCCGCTTGCGGAAACACTTGACACGTAATTCAGGTCACTGAAGAACACGTGTAAGAGGTCCCGCCACGGTAGCTCGAAGGACCAATGTACGGGTTCTGCCGTAACTACTATGATGATAATTGGTGAAAAGAGAGTATTGTTTGTAAGGGGATAAACTTGTAATTTAAACTTAATAAAATAGAAATGGATGATTTGTAATGAGAACGCACGACGTATTGTTTTGGTGGACGCGAACGAACTGACTTGATTTTTATGAATAATTAATTAAATGTATTTACAAATGTAGGTCAATGTAATGATGACGAGACGTGTTGTACGCGCTTGCCCGTACAAAATGTATGGGATGTATCACGTGATTTAGCGACGGCTTATGTCAATCCCATAAATTTTATTGCTTTCGAACTTCGTTATCGTTATCGTTATGTTATTTTGGTACAGAGAGCCAACGTCCGCTGGGGCCGGATGGTTCTCGAGTGGAAGCAACAGATCGCAGCAAAGCTTAGGTGTCCACCCACAGGGTGGACCTAACCCAGGCTTTTTCTAACCGGTCCTATTGGAAAATTATTAGATATTATGCTTTTCCATCATGCATGTCCAGTGGTGGACGTCCTAAGACTGAGATGATGAGCGGAGAAGCAGACAGAAGCGGATAACAACTTTAATTATAATATGTATAGAATATAGAATAAATAATTATATAAAAAAATTCTTGCGCCTCCAATGATGAGTAATTTAAGCCCACTCATTGCTCACTATTTTGATCCTGCTTGTAGCAAAAAGTGGCCGCACTTTTCTAGGAACTTTGTTAAATTAATCTCAGTGACCTAATATTTCTATATATCCCTATGCATAGGTACCTACATAGAAAATAATCGTAAACGAGCCGTGCCTGTACATTAAATATTTAAAAAAAAACAATTCTACTCGTTGTACTTACGTTACTGAGGTCAAAAAATAGTTTTTAGAATTTTTGTCTGTTTATATCTTTGTCTGTTTGTCTGTGCGTTTGTGCACGCTAATCTCTGAAACGGCTTAACTGATTTGAATGAGATTTTCACTTTTGTATTGTCGCAAGCTTCCCGTAACATTTAGCGTTTGTTTCATTCCAATCTTACCGTATACCACGTGTACGTCGTTGGGAGCTCAGTTAGTTATAAAATAAAGACGCTGGCCGTCTCTGACTTCTTCTCTAAACCATCGAACGGGTTCTAATAGATTCTCATTAATAGCAAGAGCGATAAACGAGGAAGGTTTATGTAAGGTTTGGGAAGTCGAGGACGAGTAGATAGTTTTTGGTATGAACAAGCATAAGTATTACTTCACTGATAGGTATACCTACGAGTAGATAAAATCATTCTCTGGTACAGGTCGAGAAAGTGAATTCTCCTATATTTTTAAGCTAAAACACTTATGATTTTTATCTGATTGAATGATTTTGACTTTGATATGACTTTACTTATAGTTACAAACATAATGACATAGTAATCTGAGCCGTCCATTCATCAGTATACTACAAAATTAATCCATGTTTTGTTTTAAATGGAACAATTTCAAGCATAGCGATGATACAAATCGTTTTCTATTAACACAATCGAAAATTAGCAAGAATAAACCTCTGTATTCAGAAACTACAAAATAAATAATGACTCCAAGTAATTTACAAGTTCATAGAATTACAATATTTTTACTATTTAACATTTCAATGCTATTTGAGGTGCTTTTTCGTAAATATTTCAATGGATTTTTAACACAGTAACAAACTAACACCGAGACCCAATTTCGTTCCAGTGCACTGAAAACTACAATGGACTCAATTATCCTTCCTAATGTTATAAATATGAAAGTAACTCTGTCTGTCTGTCTGTCTGTTACCTTTTTACGCCTAAGCCGCTGAATCATGAAATTTTGCATACACGTTGTCAGGGATGCAGGAAATGACATAGGATGCCTTTCATCCAGGAAAAAGTACTGTTCCTGGATCAATTAACGCCTGGCAAAGCTATTTATTTATTTAATTATTTATTGAATAGCAAACCTAACAGCATACAAAAAATTACAATATAAATTTTAAAAAAAGATGTGTGTTATAGATGTTATCTGCAATAAAGATGTTAGGCGTTACATTGCTCATATATTTTGTCGGTTCAGCGGTTTATAGGCGTGAAAAGGTAACAGAGACAGACGGAGTTACTTTCACATTTATAATATTTGTATGGATTAACAACAACTTTTACGGTCCTGATAGGCTGACTGTCCAGGTAGGTGGCTTATCCTTAATGCTATTAGAAAGGGATAAGGAAATGGGCTCTGCCATCCTTTACTCACTCAACCGAAACACAACAGCATACAGTGACATGCTGTTATTTCACGGTTGGTATATGTAAAGGGGTATTTAATGCTGCGAGTCGGGCTACCCAAATGACTGCATAACGCAGTGTGCTTCCGACCAGATTCAGCTTTAAAAAGTTTATTTCCAAAGTTGGCATCACACGACAATCGTACCCACAGGACCCTCAGAGCTGTAAAGCAACCAATCACTCGACCAACGGGTTAACTTAGGGATGGAATGAACGTTATTTTTCACTTTATTTTGACTTGACATTTTCAACATATTTTAAAATGTTTCTTTGAAAATGTTACATGTATTGTTAAAATTTATATTTGCGTCATTTTAAAATTGTGACGAACTAGGATTTTTTCAAAACTATACCTAGGCACTAAACCTATTGATTTTTCTTATGATAAGGTCGGCAGACAGGCTGACGGTCCACTTGATGGGCCTATAACACAAGCAACGCTGCAACGACTACATCAGGTAGGATTAAGGATGAGGGATTGGGAAGGGTTAAGGAAATGGGCTCTGGGATCCCTTACTCACTCACCGAAACACAACAGCACGCGACTGTTACTTGCGTGGTTTTCTGTAAGGGGTGGTCACTGCCGCCAGACGGGCAGCCCAAAAGACTGCGAAACGCACTGTGCCTGGCTACTACTAAAATAATCTACAACAGACTTACATTTATTAAAAAAAATACCATTTTGGATTAAGAAAGATTTTTAAAAAAATTTAATAAATAAATTACAAATGCGTCAATCAGAACGAACAAACAGTAAATTAAATTAGGAAATAGAAACAAAAGTAAAATAGGTATATTTATAGTGTTAAATGAAGGAAAAGTAGATGAGGAAATTTTGAACACTCGGTCAAAGTTTAAGCATCTTCGGCATTGTCTTCGTGGGTGGTCAACATCGGTATGTACTCAAAAAGAACAGCCTTTTTATCGTAGCCGCAACGGAATAGGTTCCAAGCGCGTTCCTCGGGCGTCGCGCCATCTTGCTCGGCGCACGTCTCTATAACTTTGGATGCGTTTTTCGCGCCTGCGTCGCCGTGCGACGCAAGCTTGCCGAGTAATGCTGCCTTGTGCAACTTGCCGTCTTTACCGATGAGCTTGCACTTGTGAAGCACGCAGTAAACGTAAGTCCGCAAAGCTGGATCGTCCGGTAATTCTCCGCCAAGCAATCTCGCCACCATCTTCGGCTGGACACCCGAGGCCTCTGCGCACGAAGATGAATGCGCGCGGAACATCGCCTTCTCTTCCTTGCCCACCGACTGACAATAATGAGAGATTAATTAACATTTACTAACATTAAGAAGTTCCCTGTCCCCCATACAAAGGCAAATTTGCTCCCTCAAGTCCACTTTGATTATATAATTGTACTTATTTTGAATCTTTGTAATGTATTTATTATTGCGTTTATTCTTTTACTGCTATATTTTTGTGTGTTTTATGCATCCAAAGAGACATCGGGACTTAAGGCTATGAATTCATATGTATCAATTAGGATACACGCAGGTACAAGAGTCCCAATCAACAATATGCGGTCGTGTGCCATCGTATCACAGAAACTGCTTTTAATAGAACTTGCTCAAGACAAATTTTGATAGTTTATCCGGATTCTCAGAATTCGGTATCACATATCCTTTTGGGTACATGTACCTAATAGAGGGTAGGTAACACAGTTTTGGTATCAAAATGGATACATTGGACATGGAACGTTCAAACATCATGTTAAATTAGACACTATATACAAACTTACCACGCAATTTTTGCAGCCTGCTGACGTCTGAAAAACATTAAATAAATTTAATTTTATTCAGATAAATATTATTAATAATATAAACTGTTCTTGCAGCTATATTGAGGGAGTTTCAAAAGTTAGGTATTTGGGCGTTATAATTGATAATAGACTATCATGGCACTTCCACAACGAACAAATTATGTGCAGGGTTAGGAAACTGATATGGATTTTTAAAACACTTCGACATGTTGCAAACAAAGAACTTTTAAAAAAAATTTATACAGCCTTAGTTCAATCAGTTTTATGTTACTGTATACCAATATGGGGTGGAGCCACTAAAATAAAATTTCTGGAATTGGAGAGGGCCCAAAGATCATTGCTCAAAGTGATGTACTTTTTACCTCATAGATTCCCTACCACTCTACTCTATAACTATTGTGACGTCTTATCTGTAAGAAAATTATACATCCTAAATGCTACACTTAAACTACATAAATCCTTAATTTATGACTCTAATATAATTAATAAGAGACGAAATGATATAGTTGTACATGCTAAAATTGTTAAAACCGCCTTTGCTCAAAGACAATATATTACCCAAAATTCTTACATATATAACAAAATAAATGAGAAACTTAATATTTACCCCATGACCCACTATAATTGCAAAAAGACCCTGACAGTCTGGCTGAAGACCCTAAATTATGATGAAACCGAATCTTTATTAAAGATTATTGCATAACATAACTTTATTAAATTATTATAATAATGACATCATTTCACACATGACACATACACACTCACACACGCACACAAACACACACACACACACACACACACACTCACGTATATTATTCTAAGTTTTTAAGGCGACGATGATGAAACGGGGACTCCTGATACAAGTATGCTTAAATACTTACTAGGAGTGCCCCAATAATGTGTATTTGTACCTAGAATAATATAAAGAAATAAAGTATTTTGTATTTTGTATTTTTGTATATATAAAATTTCATTAAATATATCCTGAAGGAAGGTACGGTCGATATCTTTCGTGCATGTCACCGCCCTGGAGAAATACCCAGACATATCATTCCCGGTTGTGCTTATCTTTCTAACAGCGAGTATTTGCACAGACATAACCAAATAGCTAGGATTGTCATCAGCATATTTCGCCCCCAACGCGGTCTTATCGAGTCCGGGGTGCCATACTACTATGGCACCTTGCGGTACTATGGCACGCCATATTGCGTCGATGCCCGTTCTCGAAAATGGTCATGCTACTTCTGCTGGGATCGCTCCATAATCACGGACAGGACTATTGTCGCCAATAAGACTGACATCGTGGTTATTGACCGATCCCAACGCTGGACATCCCTAAAAAGACAAGCTTAGTAAGTAAATAGACTTGGCTCACAAGATGGCCGCCATGTAGGATTTCGATGAGATTCGATTTCGATTCGATCCAATACTATCGTCCCGATATATGTAACGGTACGGTCTTATAGCGAAGAGCCTCGACTAACACCTCAAGAGGCTTTCACTAGATGGCTGGATCAAAGGACAGATACAAACGGTACTTCTTGACATGGCACGGCTCCTCACTGTGCAGCCCTAAACACCGGTAGCTTGGGACTTACCCTAGCGGACTTCTAGTTTTAAGTTTATGACATATTTTTTTTAATATTCATATTGTAAAAAAAAATATGGAAGTAACGTTAGCCTATATCAGTAAAGTTTTACACAAACATATCATGATTTGGTGGTCAGTACATGAATGGTTAATAGTATTGCCCATATCCAATCTCTCAGCCAAGGCCTTGAGGATGCGTCCGAAGCCAGCCCGAACCCTGCTTAGAAGAGATGTGCAGCGTTTGCGTATGGTGATGTAAAGGAAAATATAATCAAACCTTTTTTAAAGGGAAAAACTACAAACAGCCTGACGGTTAACTTCACCCTATATTGTTGATATGATTAATACTGATATATTTTTATAACTCTTTAACGACCAAGAACTAAAAGGTACTAAAAGATAAATTTAAAGGTTCCCAATAAAGTTGATCTTATAATATACTATATTCGAAGTGTGTATTAGCACAGTTTTTTGTAAAACTGTGGTATTAGTTACTCACGCGATTTCGTTCGCGTGAAATTAGATTATATCTAGTTCCTTCGAGAACTCTTCAAAATTCTAGCCCAATCGCAACCTCCTATAACTATTCTTTCTAAAGCACTTAGTTTAAATATCTAATAGTAAGTAAAATTTAATTCCCGTCTATTTAATCTTTACTTATATGTTCCTTAGTTGACAGGGATAGCATTGCAAAATTCTAAAACATTGTAAAATTATAAAAATGGAAATAAAGAGATACAGTTCACTGATTAAGGAATTTGGGTTTCCAATCAAAATTAAAAAGAAATAACCACAGTGTTTTGCTACCTGGAAAATGGCTGCTAGCAGCGGGATGAGGGCGACCACGACGAGGGCCTTAGTCATTGTAGCCAGACTTGGTGCAGGCGCAGCGGCAGTAGAAGCAACACAACAGCCAGCGAAAGCCGCAACAGCAGCGGCGAGAGCATTCGCGCGCCGCAACATGCGGCTTGCCTTTTATGCGCGCGCGCATCTCGACCCTCTACCAAGAGACTCTTGTCGGCCTCGTCACACCTCAGGATCTTTACTCTGAATCTAAAACAGGTCCAGGTCCAATCTTCCAGTGTTGCAATATGCCCAATTGAGAAGAAAAATTCTAATTGTCCATTTGTATTATTCTTTTTTATGTTGAGATCGGCAGACAGGCTGACGGTCCACTTGATGGTAGATGGCTACCGTCATCTGTAACACAAGCAACGCCACGGGTGCTGCATGTGCGCTGTCGACTACAGTGGGATTAAGGATATGGGATTATGATGAGTTAGGTAAATAGGCTCTGCAATCCCTTACTCACTCACCGAAACACAACACGTGCTATTATTTCACGGTCGTCGTCTGTGAGGGGTGGTTACTGCCGCCAGACGTACTGCTCAAATGACTGCAAAACGCAGTGTGGCCTGACACTACTAAAATATATGTGATAAAATATTAATAAAATATAAATTAAATATATCATCACACGTCTAGATGAATCACACATCACACTTTTAGGGCCTGCCTGCCTTTTTGTCCGTAAAAATTAGATCACTTATGCATCGAATAACACACACGTGGAACTTAAAAGTACCACGTCCCGAAAAAATAAAACTAACATGCCAAAGCGCAACAAAGCACACATCGGAATTTAGTCCGCATTGAGGCCTGGGAGTGATGTACGATAATAACGCTTGAAATTGATTGTATAATTTTAACAAACAAAGTTTTCCACACGTTGGAGATTTTTGTCTAAACACAGTAGGTACTTTAGGCCAATGTATGAGAGAACAATTTTTTGCACGAAAAAGATATGGCCCCATGAGCCCAGGCATGTCAGACATAACTTATTTTCTGATGGACAATTCTGACATACTTTGAACTTATGCGTATATCGCCAAGTTGGGCAGACGGCCTATTTAGAACTATCAGGTGAGAAATATCAATAAAAATAGGACTAAATTCACTTATTTTCTAAAGGCTTATTTTTATATATGTTTTGTAGAATATTATTACAAAATAATTTTCAGCACTGCCAGACACTTCCCATGGGCCATAACATCTGACACAAGCTTCAAAGCCCCTTCAGCGCGTCGCCGCCGGGCACGCGATCGGTAGTACGCGGCACAACGGCACAAGTGCACCCAACCGGCGACATGTGGCAGAATGAAAGGGTCTGTCAGAAGTTATGACCCATGGGAAATATCTGGCAGTGCTGAATATTATTTTGTAATAATATTCTACAAAACATATATAAAAATTAGCCTTTAGAAAATGAAGTTAGTACTAATTTTTACTTACTTTTCTCACCTGTTAGCCTTAAATTGGCCGTCTACAGAACGCGTCCGACTGTTTGTGATAGCGGTGAAACAAAGAGTAGTAAATATATTCTTTGGCACCGCCTCGCTATCGCTTGCGATTTCTGTGTGATATGCTGCATAAGAACTCGTCGTACATCACAAAAAATCCCGCCCCCGGAAACGCTTCAGTGTGTGTTGCGCTTAAAGCCAATGTAAGGTTTTAAGGCAGAGCCTTAATTGGAGCAGAAAAATACATTTACTCGTCACTGCGAAATGATTATTATGTACCTAAGTGATACCCAAAAACGCCAAGGATCCGGAATTTTTTTCGGTTTTTAAAATTTAAAATTAAAATTTTAAAATTTCTTGAACCAGGAAGACTACTACGACGTAACTTGGTAAGGGGTGTTATGATGAACGTGAAAAGTTTATTTTGTAAACAGCCGATCAGCGATCAGCCGGATATCATTTGGCATCAAAACAATACAACCCCACTCACGTTCAATATATTCGCAACCATTGTCAAGTGTTGCGTCTGTGTGTTTATAAAAGTTCTATAAAACATTTCCCTGTTTTCCTCGAGTGGTTACAACCGATTATTCGCTAAATGGCACAACTGGGCAAATTAATTAATGCGTAACGTAACTCAAACAATGTTGAGTTACAACATTGGGTTTAAAACATTTATGGTAAGATTTCATTCCATTATATGAAATCTTATTTTATTGTTACGACTAACTATGGAATGTTCTGGAAAAAGCGTTCGCGCTGGTCGAACGTCCCACCTTATCGATGGTAGCCACGCCCCTTCCCGACTAGTGTCAAAGTAAATTTGTCCTTATGTTTACCACATAGAGTTTACATTTCAACAGAAATAGCATTCCCGAATTTCAATGGCTTGTTTACGAACTTGTTTAGATTTTCTGGAAAACTCGAAATACATCGATGCGTTTGGCGCCAAGTATAAATAAGAGAACAGGGGCGAGATGAGCCAGTGGTGCGACAACCAGCGATACGAAAGCAACTATTCGGAGCTTTTACGAAGTTATCTGCGACAATGAACCGGCGACACATTAAGGGAATCAATCATTGACGAGTTTTGGTAAGTTTAACGGTTTCATCGGACAAGTTTAGTGATTTTGGAAGTCATCTTTGTGAAAAAAAAATCGTTCGTTTTGCCCTTACACGGCATTTTGACTCACTCCGCACGTAACAGTATATTAGCCACCGGCCCACATCTTCATATATTAGCCACCGGCCCACACCTTCCTCGTTTATCACTCATTCCAATAGTGCAAACCGTATCAAAATCCGTCGAGTGATTTAGAAGTTAACGTAAAAACAGACACAAGCGGACAGCAATTTTATTTTTATAATTATGTTAAGATATAGAGAAACACACGATATTTACCTTTTCATCTAACAATTCTTGTAATCGCCTGGACACTGGAATTTTGAGCTTAATTTTTTTTTTCTTTTCAGATTGTTTTTATTTTGTCATTTTCTTTCTGGAAAAAAAATTAGACGTTCGTGGGGATTATTTCTGCCGTGGCTAAGCACCCATGACTGTAGACCTGCTCTAGTAAGGTTATAGCATCAGATAACGCCCTAAGAAATTTCCCTAAATGGGATAAAAAATATTTTAAGAACTAGCTGAGCCCGCAACTTTGTACGCGTGGTATTTGGTATAGCGCGTAACTTTTTTGTTTGTAAACCGATTGGAATGAAACAAACACTAAATGTTACGGGAAGCTTGCTACATACAATAGGTACATCAGTGAAAACAGCATTCAAATCGATTAAGGCGTTTATTAGATTAGCGTGCACAAACGCACAGACAACAGTTCAGTTGTCCAATGATTTATGAAAAAAAGTGGCGGGTTTTTAAGTGGCCAACCCGATGAAATATTTATAAAAGTAGGTATATAACATAAAAGTTTCTCTCTCAGTGCCTCTTCAGTCCTGAAGGTTAGCCGACAACTCCCTGAACCGGTCTATCGATGCAATTGCAGTTCACTCCCGAATGTTCTCAACCACGACTTCCTCCTTCGCCTAGTGCGTCTCTTCCCTTCCACCTTACCCATCATGATTAAATGAAGCAGACATCTGTCGTGTCTAAACACGTAAAAACTATATAGTTTTTATAGTGACCTTATAAACTCACTTTTATAAAAGTATTTTAAGACTATTATGACTTAAAATAGGATTGATTTAAAAATATGTTAATTTGATATATTATGTTGTGACATCTAGTATTATCTAGTACTTCGTACTAAAATTGGAGGTTGCGCTCTTTTGTATGGCAAATACAAAATGTCTAACGTTCGTTCTTTGTGTAACGAATGGATAAAGTTAGATATACCTACGTTTGGAGCTTTTTGGGTTGTATTCGATGCATGCACACACTGGAGGGAGGCTGCGGTGGTCGGACTCGGCAGGCACGCTGCAGGACGCACGGTGAAGCACTCACGGCTACCAGCACGGTCACCACCAGCTCCGTCAGCATGCTGTATACCGTTGTTGCCATTATGTACACATACCGTTTCGCTTAATTATATACACTTTACTATGAAGGGAATACAAACGAGCCTATTGGACGAGTGGTTGCTTTAACGCTCTCTCTCACGGATCCCGGCCTCGATTCCCGGTAGGATCAACATAACTTTTCAAAGATTGCTCTGGTCTTGATTTGGAAAGTAGTGGCAGGGCACACTGCGTTTTGCAATCATTTGGACAGCCCATCTGGCGGAAGTAACCAACCCGTCTCAGAAGACCACCGTGAAACAACAGTATGTGTGCTTTGCGTTTCGGTGAGTAGAGGATGCCGTAGCTCATTTCACCATTCATTCTAAATCCGTTATCCTTTTATGGTCGGCGGCGCAATCGCAGAACTTATGGCGTTCCTTGTGTTATAGGCGGCAGTAGCCAGCCACCTACCTACCATCAAGTGGACCATCAGCCTGTCTGTCGACCTTAAAGGACACACTGTCCTGTCATACACGATAGAACTGTTGCATAAGAAACTATTATGTCGCTAGAGCGATCAAACGGCCCATTGCCAGTCATCGTTGGTGTAGAAGGACGTACGTTCTGCATTATATCATAAACACTGTTCGTTTCGTGTATCATTGCATAAACACTTTAGATTTTCCTCATAAAAAAGTTGCTGAAGCAACAAGAACGATTCAAATTCAAATTCAAATTCTTTATTGAGATAAAAACGGAGAGGTCCACTAACATTTATCTCACAATACATATCTTAGTACATAGTTAATATGATAAAAATAATAATAATAATAATAATAATAATCAATAATAAGAAAAATATATCCTACATTACAATATTAGTCAATTAAACTAACGGCTTACATGCCTTTGTCCCATTGGTCACCCATTGCACACGCGTTTGCACAGTTGCGAAGTTGTGACAAGCAACAATAGCTGAACCTAGACGAAGGTTTCCCCCGCGATAGTAGCCAAGTGCGGCCGCCCTAACCAGGGGCGGATCTACTTAAGGGCTTTTTGGGCTGTAGCCCACGGCCCCGTGGATACAAAGGCCCCCAGCCCCCACTAAAAACAATAGGCGATATCTACATCACTATCGAAAACAGTTTTTTGACAAAATGGCTATTAGTTGAGTAATTTAGTAGGCCCCTAAATTGTTTCAGGCCAGGGCCCCGCAAATTTTCGATCCGACAATGTCCCTAACATAAAAACAACTACAATGCTCACCTCGTTACGAAGCTATTTCTCGACGAGTCCCGCTTGGAACTCCTTGAATTCATAATAACTGTTGACGTTAATGGAATTAGAGAACCACATTGTAGTGCCAAGCCGGCCGCCGTAAACACCGATAGATGGGATAAATTTTAGAAAATTGTAAATCTTCAGATTTTTGAAAACAGTTACACTGACAGCATTAACTTTTTTATTTGCGTCAGAAATGTGGAAGATGCCTGTATCAAATATTATTTCAAATAAGTTACTACGACTATATTTTTAGTAATTTTTTTTAAGTTAAAGTCGACAAACAAGTTGACGCTCCACTTGATGGCAGGTGGCTACCGTCATCTATATAAGCAACGCCCAGGGTTCTTCAAGTACACTGCCGACCATAGTAGGATTAAAGATAGTGGATTGGCCAGAGGTAATAAGGAAATGGGCTCTGGCATCCCTTACTCACTGAAGCATAACAGCACACGTGCTGCTATTTCACGGTGGTCTTCTGTAAGGGCGTGGTTACTGCCGCCAGACGGGCTGCCCAAATGACTGCGAAACGCAGTGTGCCCTGCTACTACTGAATTATTATAATATGTAATTTAATTAATCAATTTAATATACAAGGGGCAGTGAATGGAACAGTTCACTGTTAGGTGGTATAAAGGACTGTCAAAAATAAAAAAATTACATTTTCACTGCGAAATGAGTTGTCAAAACAGGAACTGTGAGAATCCTACACCTTAAATATATGCCTACACCTTACACGTGTTTGTTTTTTTAATTTATTTTACTAGTAAACTCGACATGCACTGTCTATCAATTTAGAAATTAATCTAATTTAATTAAATACACAAACACATTAAATATGTTTCTTATACGTCTTAACTGCCTCAAATTTATATGGTAGGTATGATTAGCTAAAGCATTTGTGCTTTTTTACATTTTAATACGTACATTTAAGTCATCAGTGGCTACCACGAAATTAAAATAACATACAGTTCAGCTAACTTCTATTTATTTATTACATATATTCCAACATAATGTAAAATTATAACTACATAGTACATTGCACACATATTTATAGATACGGCAGTGCCAAGCCAATCTTCTATTACGCTCTGAAGTTGAAGAGAATCCAGAAGGATTAAGTATGTGTTGCGTCATTAGAATAGGGGATCGGACAGTAATCAGATTTAAATCTAAAATGTACTTAGAAAGAAAATATATAATTTTTTACGATTATTTATCGAATAATAATTTAATATAATTCATTTAAATATTTTTAAATGAAGAAATAAAATTTTATTATTTACAACATTTTTAATCTATACTGAAACACCAATCACAGTGCGTGACGTCATTTGTGGGCAATCATTGTCTTATGCCAATGCAGCTGTTTTGTTATGATATGACCACAAATGACGTTACGCGCTCTCTCAGATGAAATATCGTGGCGTTTTGGCGGCATTTTCAAACAAGCAATATTAAAACATGATTTTGAGTACCTAAAAGGCTATAAATAAATTAGTATTTTTTATGGGAATAAATATCCATGAAGATTAATTTAAAACACTTTCTGAAAATTTGTCCGATCCCCTATTATATTACTAACTAAGTGAATTGTGATAAAAATTATATTAAAAATCTTTACAATATTTTAATCTTTCACATATTAGTACATAGAAAATACAAAGACAGACTTCTGCACCATACAAATTATCTGACTCGAAATTTACTTAAAACAGAAGAACAAATATTGACAAACGGCATTAAAGCTCCTAGCTTAACTCAAATGGCTATGATTCTAGCTGGAGAATCAAACTACATGTATTCAACGTGGGAAAAGATCTGGGGCCTTAGACAAAGTAGCATTCGCTCCGTAGCGATGCGATATCGAAGTTCGTTATCGTCTCAGAGACAAAGAAATCATGACAAGGTATCACGTGTTTATCACGTGTTACAGTGTCGATTCCTTTGTCTCTGAGACGATAACGAACTTCGATATCGCATCGCTACGGAGCGAATGCTACTTTGTCTAAGGCCCCAGGGGCCATGGCTCTGATCATGGCTCTGGAGCCGATTGCAGATAGAGAGAAAAAAAATTTAATACATTATATTTAAACAAGAACTTTAAATTCGTTCATATTATTTCCTGACTAATAGCAACATTTTAAACGTAATAGAAGTTTGACGCGAACTTCACTTATATACACCTATATATTGTCGTACACCGTCAAACATTGTATACCTACCTACACACATTAACAAACATCAACTTTTTTTAGAAATTAGGGGGGTGTATTTCAGCTATATTATTTCAGCACTATATACATATTATATAAATATGAATTGCATCTTTTATTGACATAGCAGCTAAGTATCTTAATACACCCCCTAAGCAGGGTTATAACAAGCAGGGTTGTCATATTGTCACTAACTTTTATCTTTTTTTTTTCTTTTAACCTATTACAAGCCTTATATACCAATCACATCAAACACAACTGAAGGAGATGGACCATTCTTTATATGTTGTTTGACTAAAGAAATCTGACCAAGCGTTACAATGTTAAAACAGTGTCAAAAAGTTGAGTTTAAATCAGATTTTATCATAATTTTTTACAAAAAAAAAAATAGAACCTACCAATACTCACAATATTTATTTTTCTTCAAAAGACTGCATATTTAGGTTACTATTATTTATCTATATTTTTAATTAGAAAATAAAGCTGTAACCGATCAGTCCCAAAAATGGTCAGTCTCCTTCAATGTCAAGAGGTAGTGGTGTGCTCTGTCACACACACTGGGTGAATTTGTGGCCACTGTACAAACTTATCACAATATTATACATTTCATATAGATTGTTCAATTATTTTATTACATTTATTATATGCTAAACATATGATAGTTAAGCGTTTTGAGGAATCTATCAAGTTATCCAATATCCAACAATATTGGAAGGACACAATGCTGGTTAAACTTGTTAATGATCTTCCACAACTACAGCTTAACCGTTTAACTTTACGTAGCTCTTCTAAGTAAATTTTACAATTTTTAAATTCTTTTTTGTAGATATGTACCTAACAGTCTCTGCGATTTTCCTGTGAAATTTACAAATATATATAAATATTAATAAATAAATAAAATAATAAACATTTGTTTTTTAATTTAACTTATTTTATTTTTTATCATTGTCTTTCTGGCTAACATAAAAATCTGTATGTTTAAGAATACCTAAGTATGATTCTATAAACAAAAGTACTGTGTACTTAAAAAAAATCCCTATCTTCATAATATAAAATATAAATGATTTACTTGATGGCCATTGAAAGCATAGCACCACACTGGTTTTGGCATACACGAGTGACTGACTTATTTCATTCTATATTTCTTACTTCACCATTTTGACTTCATGACTTCCGCCTCCGGGATATTAGTTGCGCTAAAATTGTGCATTGAAAGCACTTACCACACTAAATGCGCTATAGACGCTGCGTGCGACGCGCTCGCACGTGCTGCACTCTTCGACGGCAATACAACCGCAGTAGAACACTAGCGAAGACTAGGGCTACGCCAAATGCGCCCAATAGTGATACAGCGTGACCGTATACAGCGCACGATAAAAGAATTGACGTGGCTTGGCGTAGCGTCATCATAATCGTAAACACTACTGCACCGAACCGCGCTATCGTCCGGTAGATCAGCATTTGACCGATCGCCGAACTGGCCGACAAAAGCGCACAGTCCGCGAAGAAAGCCGGCTGCGCTAACATAGCGATCGATTGATGCGTGTGCGGCGCACGCGCTAACGCCGCAGCAGTTAGGGCGCACGAAAAAGCGTTTACAGCGGCCAACATGTGAGTGGGGGGTATGCGGTAGCGAACGAATAAAGCGCTTTGCCACGACGACGTAAAACTATCGCACGACATGTAAAGCGCTAGAAGCACCGCGCCCGACAAACCTGTGCTAACAGCGGCCGATGCATGTGCGCTGGTCACGCTTTCAGCGCCAGACAAAAACATAACCATTCCCAACGAAATAAGCGCCGCAGTGACGTACTCGTACGTCTCGTATTTGTTCTTCGATAGCACTTTTCCCATGAGCATGACCGGTATAACCTTGCACGACTTGGACAGCACCTGTGTCGGGAAGCTGACGTATTTCAGCGCCTCGTATTGGCACCAAGCGCTCACAATGTTCGTGAGAGAGCAATAGGAGAACTTGTAAAGAGGGGGGCTCTCTCCAACGACGGCCCCGGCCCCCCAAGCGCCCCATGCGATTCTTACGACCGCTATCAAGAACGCCGACAGGCGATTGATGAACACGAGGAATTGCGAGTCATGAAACTTCACAGCACTACCATCACTCATCACGTAATTCTGTAAAGAGAAATGTATTCTTCAATACATATTATTTACTTTAAGGCTCAATTAACATTATCATAATTATTATTTGATTTATATTAAGGCCGTCGAACAAGCTGTCGCCTATAAGTGCGCTACCGACCATAGTAGGATTAAGGGTAAGGGATTAAGAAGGGATAGAGAAATTGACCCTGGCATCCCTTACTAACTCCACAAAACACAACAACACACATGCTGTTATTACAGCACATCTGTTATGTCAGCCTGTTTTCCCAGATCCAGACCAGATCAAACTATGAAAATTTCATTGCCAAAGTTGTCCATGCCGGAAATCGAACCTGGGACTACTGAAACATTGCGTTAAAGCAAGAACCTTAACCAAGGAGTTCGTAAAAATAAAAATTAAACTGCTTTCCAGTCTTAACCGTTTGGCTACAGTGTTTACAGACACTGTCCGTAAGCACTTACTAACAAGTGGAACGACTGCCCATCAACTTTACATTGTAAAAAAACTAACAAAACAATAACAATATCTGTTCAGGCAATGTTCAGGCACTCCTTTTTACATTGTAAGCTGGATTTTTGCTGCAATGGTTACTAGGTGTCACCATTGAGAAAATTTATTCAGTGTCAGTTTGTTGTGCAACATGTTAAGAGAAGGTTTGTTTAGAATTTTCAAATAAAAAATTGTCTAGAGCATTGTTTAATTTAAATTTTCAATACCTTGTAAAAGAATATAATAGTGTTTGCATATTTGCGTTGTCTTATTGATCATTGCAGTTTCTTACAAACTATTACCCATAATGAGAAACAAGGAATACCTGTGTCATAATCTTCTCTTGCAACAGGCCCCAGATGAGGTAGGTAGCCATAAGTCCTCCGAAGCAGAAGGCGAGTTCTAGCGATTCGCGCGCCGGCGAGTGCGCGGGCGAGTGAGCGGGCGACTCGCTTGCCACGCCCAGCAGTGGCTCCGGCAACCGCTCGCCACGCTCGCCGAAGCACGCCCACAATGAACGCCACAGCGGCCCCGACTTCACAGCGTCTGCATGAGGGACATTCGTTCAAACCAATGTGTTTACACAATTCATTGTTATTATCTTTTTTTCTTCAGATGGCGCTTTTCGTGCCAACATCAACAAAAGTTACGTCCTACAATTTAATTTAATTTCAATAAGTTTTACGCTTTCCCGACTGGAAATATTTAGTTTTTACGCATGTCTGCAGTTCGAGGACAGTGTACAATTGTTTGTGTGGTGAACTTTGAGCTAATACTAGATTAAAATTAAAAGTTAATAATTCACGTGCAGTGACATTGAAATAGTGTATGTTAACCTTGAGCGCTTGGCGTCCTTGAAATATCACGACTCTTGGTGGGAGAAGCGCCATCCTCAGTTTAATCCTAATTTGCCCAGTTTAATCTTCGGAACAAAAGTGATTAGTGCAATAATATTATTCTAATATCAATAATAACTAAATTTTATCTTGGTTTAATCAGACCAAATTTGATTAGCGCCATCTGCACGGTGTCGGCGAAACTAGCAATTATATCGATTGGCGTAAACAGTTATCACAAATTGAACATAGTCAGCGAGTTACGCTTCTCTGCCAGGAGAGGGCGCTTGTGGTCTTTCTCAAGATGCAGTGTGGGGCCTGTAATAAAAATATTAAAGGGAAATTGGGCAGCGAAAGTGAAATCGTCACATGTTCAAAATGTCCAAAAAAATACCATGCTGTTTGCCTAAAACTAACTCGGGAGGACAACAAGTTGATCAACTCGAATATAAATAAATACGTGTGCCCGTGCTGCAGAGTAAGCAACGCAATATTTAAAAGAGACGCGAGCCCAGACCGCAACTGTTCCTCCCCAATACAGTCCGAGCCACCCGGTTCAGCATCGAATGAAGTCGTAGAGCGCGTGTCGAGAGATTTCATCGACTCCGCCAAGAACCTGGCTTCAATGAATGTCCCTGGCGAGGTTTTATCGTCATTCACTACAACCCTTCAGCAAATGCAGTGCGCTTTTGAAGCAATGAAGCGGGAGATGACCGAATTCACAGCATCGCTCAATCACACAACAGAGGATGTCGTTGTGTTTCGAAACGAAGTTTCTGAAATGAAGGGGCAGCTGAAGGAGCTTGACTTCTACAAATCCGAAGTAAAGAACCTTCGCGCCGAGGTCGCCCAGCTGCGCCAGGAACTTGGGGCGAAAGAACAGCGTCACCTACTGAAAAACGTTGAAATAACTGGCATATCTGAGTATAAAGGCGAAAATTTACACCAAGTAGTGAACGTAATTTGTAATAAATTAGGTATTCAACTAGACCCCAGAGACGTCGACGATGTGCGGCGCGTCGGGCTGCGCGGCGGTGGTGCAGGCGGCGTGGAGCGGCCGCGCCCTGTTGTGCTGACGCTAGCGCGTCGTGAACCACGTGACCAAATTTTGCACGCCGCCAAAGTGCGCCGTGGGTTTACCACCGACATGTTGGAGATTCCTGGGAACCCTCGCCGGGTGTATTTTAACGAACATCTGACTAAGGAAAACAGAGTACTTTTTAGTAAGGCCCGAGCTGTAGGGTCTGAACTCAAGTTTAAGTTTGTCTGGACCTCCAATGGAAACATCTACATGCGTCGTACTGAGACAAGCTCGGTAGTCCGGATCACATCGCTAGCAATTTTGGAAGGCCTTCGCAAAGACCCTGCTCCCAAAAACCAGACTGAGTCTTTTCGAGAGATTAAAAGCGATTAAAAGCGATTTAATCTTTTGCCGATTAAAAGCGGAATTGTGGTTGTTTTTGCTCATTCCAGAAGCTTTATTTGTGATATTACCTATAGTTCCTACTGTCTTAGATATATATTTTAACTTAGATTTTTATATGTACGCAGTCTCGCTGTTGCCATATATATCTCTAAAAACTGTGTCTTTTATGGTGAGCGGCGCATTTAGCTGTGTACGATTTAGAGAACCATTTGCGTTGAGTCTGAATGGGTTACTTTACAGCTATATATCTGGCCATAATATTTGTCTAATTTTAACTGTTTTGTACATAAACGCAGTCGCAAGAGAATCCCAATCTCACAATATTTTAGCCTTTGTCATCATTTTAACGCACTTAACAATAAACGCTTCACATACATTGCTGGTACAAATTTTCCTCTTTTTCCAAAATGAACAGTGTAGAAGTGGCAAATGATATAGATTCTGCTCTCAAAATAGCATGCCATGAAATCCCCACCCCTGACCTTTACAAAACAGTTTTTAAACAAGAGAAGAATTTTAAACTTTTAACCTTTAACATTCGCAGCATTAATAGAAACTTGGATCTCTTTCTACTAAACTTGCACAGAACACAGGTGGACATTGATGTCCTAGTGCTGACTGAATGTAGACTACAAAATACTTCTTCGATAGAAGAAATACCGGGCTACTGTTCATACTACACTACTCATAATATAAATCAAAACGGCGGTGTAGTGGTGTATATTAGAGATCATTGGAAAGCATCTGTAACGGAACCATTATTTAATGAAGCATGCTGCCTACGGGTTGATATCCCCAACCAAATTACAATTCTTAGCTTTTATAGATCTCCCTCTTTTACTACAACATGCTTCCTCTCAGAACTAGAGGCTACACTCAACTCACTCACATCGGTGAATCAGTTAATTATTACTGGTGACATAAATATAGACATACTCTCCTCCCATAACCAACGAACTAACGTCACCGAATATCTTTGTCTGCTTGCTGAAAATGGACTGATACCGGCCATTACCATGCCAACACGTGAGGAAGCCTGTTTGGATCATATATTTGTAAAGACGAATCGCACAGTGATAGGTTTAGTTTGTGATTTCAATGTGACAGATCACAAAGCTGCCGCTATTGAGATTTCTAACAGCTTATTGAACCATCCTAAGCCAAACAGAACAAAAACAGTGATTGATTTCGAGAGTGTCGCGTTGGAGCTTTCATCATTTGACTGGTGCGGGGTTATGGGTGAATCGGACGTGAACGTTGCTACTCATAACTTCATGGCTATAATCCAAAAAACCATTGACAAATACTCGAAAATAGTAAAGATTCCTCGTTCTAGATTCACATTAAAGCCCTGGATGACACCTGGACTGTTTCGCTGTATTCGGCACCGTGACAGACTACATTTGAAATCTAAACAATTCCCAAACGACGCAGTCCTTCAACTAACTTACAGTAGATATAAAAATTTTTGTAACAATCTTCTAAAAAAGCTCAAATCACAACATGAAAAACAGGAACTCTCCTCTAACACCCATAACCCAAAGAGACTTTGGAATGTTGTTAAAGACATTTGCAACATGAGAAAGCGGGACGCCCCACCTTTCGAACTCATCTCATCAGAAGAGTCTTTAAATAATTGTAACAGATTCTTTACATCTGTCGGCAGAAAATTAGCTGGTTGTATACTTTCACAAACTGAAGAAACTGAAGAGAGTTTAGCGAGTAAGTCGCTTGACAACCATGGTACAGATAGGTCTTTTTTCATGCACCCGACGGACTATAGAGAGATTGAAGCCATTATCATGCAGCTTAAACCTGATAGCGCACCGGGTCTTGACGGAATAAACAATAAATTCATTAAATATGTTAATAACTGTATCATAGAACCAATCACTCATATTTTCAATCTTAGTCTGAGCTCCGGCTGCTTTCCAGAGATCTGGAAGGTAGCATCCGTAACCCCCATCCACAAAGATGGTCCTAAAGACGTCCCTGAAAACTATAGACCAATATCTCTACTCAGTGCTTTTTCCAAAATTCTAGAAAAACTCGTCAACACACGACTAGTGAAATATTTGGAGCATTTCGGTCTTTTGGGTGACAGACAATTCGGATTTAGGCAAAACAGATCAACGGAAGATGCTACCTCTCTTTTAGTTAACCTCATTTCTTCTTATTTAGACAGTAACACCAGTTGCTTAGGCGTTTTCTTAGATCTGGCCAAGGCTTTTGATACTGTGTCAACCCCAATTCTACTTCAAAAACTGAAAAACCTAGGCATTCGGGGTCTTCCGTGGTTGTGGTTCAAAAGTTACCTCTCCGGGAGGTCACAACTTGTTAGGGTGGGTTCATACAAAAGTACCACAGAACTAATAAAATTTGGCGTACCGCAGGGTAGTATTCTTGGCCCAACCCTCTTCATAATCTATATGAATGACATTATGAACCTCCAAATACAAAATGCTGAAATCATCTGTTATGCAGATGACACAGTGATCCTTTTTAATGGCAAAGACTGGGATAGTACTGTCGATACAACAGAAAAAGGCATGAAAGTGGCATCAGACTGGTTCCGTGCTAATTTATTGACCCTTAATAGTAATAAAACTAAATTCCTCTGTTTCCATAAAACTGCTTCGTCGAAACCATCCTTTAATCCTGTTATAAGAATTCATTCCTGTAAAAACTATCCTATCAATCCTTGCGACTGTGACACCATTCAGCGCACTGACGTAATCAGGTACCTGGGATTGATAGTTGACGAAAAATTAAACTTTAATCATCACATACATAAGCTCTCTACGAGAGTTAGAAAATCTATTTTTATTTTCAAAAAACTCCGCAACTGTGCTGATGAGTCACTACTAAAAATTATTTACACCGCGCTGTGTCAGTCAGTGATTAACTATTGTATCACAATATGGGGCAGCGCGGCAAAAACAACTATGTTGGAGATCGAAAGAGCGCAAAGGTCTGTGTTGAAAGTGATGTTAAAAAAACCCTTTCGATTTCCAACGGCCATCCTGTATACAGAGGCTAAGGTTTTATCTGTTCGTAAGTTGTTTTTGTTTAGAATTGCTTTATTAGCCCATAAGTCATTAAATTCCATTTCTTGTATTAATTCCATGCATAATAAACGCATTTTTAAATTACCGGTCCCACGAACATTATCCGCTTTTGGTAAGCGTTTCGGGGATTACATAAGGGCTTCAATGTATAATGCCTTTCTCAAACACTGTGACCTTAAGGATTGCACTATGTATGAAGCAAAAAAACTAATCTTTGAGGTGCTTCTCTCTCTAAACTACGCAGAGACAGAGAATTTCCTAGCTAAGTAACCCAACTATTGTCATGTCTTAAATTTAAATTTAGTTTGTATTATGTTATGTCTTAGTTTGTTTTATTCGGGCTTTTCTTGATTCTGATTTGTAATTTCAACTGGTTCCCCGCGATACAGGCCAAGCCTAGTGCGGGGACCCCTGGTAATGATGTGTGCTGTTAAATATGGTTATGTCAAATAAACGATTATTATTATATTATTATTATTATATAGTATTTTCACTGTATGACGATATGCGTGACACTTGACAGTTCTCACTTTTTCATGTCACGCATACTTACTGTTTTCAACTAAAAAAAAAACTGGCACAAAAAAATAACAATTAAACAAGCAAATGTATGAAAAAAAATTATCTATTCGAAAAACACAAAAGGAATTATCACTTATATTCCATATAATATATCGAAAGTACTCTATGTTTGCCACAGGATATTCGGAGATTTAACAAATATTTTTTCTATTCTAAATATTTATAAAAAAATCGTATTTTGATAATAAAACCAAAGCTGATAAATAATGACAATAAAATAAAAGTAAATTTTGTTCTGAGTCTGATAAGAGTTGTCAAGTTTCGAGTTCTGACAATAATGAATAAATAAATTAATATTTTAAACAGACTGCATTGTATTCTATAATTTATTTAACATAACCTTTTTTTTAAGATTTAAGAATTTATTTTTAAATCTAAAAATCTAAAATTGGTAGTTGGATTCCATTTGCTTTGCCAACTGATTCGATATTTTCAAACAATCGATTAAAAGTCATTAGGTTGCATCACTAAAATTGTCAGTTACGAACTGTCACGCATATCATCATATAGTGAAAATACTATACAACGGTGTAAACCAGTGCCGTCTTTAACCTATTGAAGGTCCTGGGGCCTTAGACAAAGTAGCATTCGCTCCGTAGCGATGCGATATCGAAGTTCGTTATCGTCTCAGAGACAAAGGAATCGACACTGTAACACGTGATAAACACGTGATACCTTGTCATGATTTCTTTGTCTCTGAGACGATAACGAACTTCGATATCGCATCGCTACGGAGCGAATGCTACTTTGTCTAAGGCCCCAGGTCACTTTAAAATAATGACTATGACAAAGGATTTTTTTAGGCAAAATTAATTAATTGATATTACATTTATTCAACCGCTCTTCTTTATATTCACATTAAATGAAAAGATATAATTATAACATAATCCAGAATAATAACTCTTTCAGCATTGACAATTTGCAGGTTTAAGATTTAACCTTTCAAGATTTAAGATGCGCAATGTCTTTACTTCTTCAAAGTCTATTTCTTTGAGTACATCACATTCTATGGACATGGACATCAGAGACAAACTGGTCAATCTTTCCTGAAGCTACTTCCTAATTAATTTTTAATCTTTTCAGTTTGGAGAAGGAGCGTTCCTCAATGCAGTCAGGCGGGAACATTTTAGGGCAAATTATCATGCAGACCGCCTAAACGATCGAGGCCAATCGAACAGATCTGGAGGCACCTGCAATCGAATGGGGAAAATTCTGATGTCGATTGACATGAATAAACAAATAGGATAGGTCAATCTAGCGTGTCTAGAAACGTTGACGATTGATGGACAGACCAAACCAATTGAGGCCGAATGTGCAAGTCTGGAGGCACCTTAAAACGATTTATAATATACCTTAAAAATAATATACTTTAACTTAAAGGCTACAATCGTTTTCTATTGACAAAGGATGGCGCTGCACTAATTAATAGCGACACTTTTGAGATCGTAAACAAAATTTATGGATATATTTTTGACAAGAAACAGTTGCGAGTTCCAATTTTAGTGATTTCGCCCCGGTCAGTCTCTCTGGTGACCTTGTATAGACTTTTTAAAACCAGGAAAACTTGAAGAATACTGAAGAGTTATAAATATGTCTGATAAAATTGAAAGAAAAAAGATATAAGTATATAAATAAAAGAGTTCTTTTTTATAACAGTTGGACTTAAATAATGGCAAAGCTATAACTTCAATAAAGATGTTAGGCATTACATTTATATTTTATATTATAAATTCACAAAACATAATTACAATACTGTTTTGCAACCCCTTCTTTAGCATCGGGAAGCCCAGGTTGAGAGAGAACTGCCTGAACATTATTCAATCCAAACATAATGAATACCAGGAAAAACTTAGTATGCCATGCACAGTATTTAAAAAATGTAGGTAATCAATAATTGATAAAAATAATACATACTTATCTTATCAAAGTAATCCGATTTTTCCACATATTTATACAATATAAATAATGGCAATAGCACCGTTGAATAGCCTAACATATTGAGTGACAAACGAAACACCCTGTAAGCAAAAAGATACAAAATTTAATTCACATCAATCAAATTTTAATTCTACTCTATGTCCACTAATTTGATTTAAACTCGTTTCTTCTACTGTCAAATTACCTTTTCTAAGCCCTATTTTTTTAATATATTATTAAAGGTGGCAAACAGGCTGACGGTCCACTTGATGGTAGGTGGCTACCGCCGCCTAAGAACACAAGCAACACCATGCGGCTGCCGACCTTGCAGGAATTTGTTTACTGCTCGCTTGAAGAAGCCCATATTGTAGCTAGATGGAAACACCTTAGAAGGTAGATTGTAAAAGGTAAACACTAAAAGGAAAATGCAATAGGATAACCTATTGACAAGTCTCTTGGTTAAGGAACTTGCTTTTACATTCATGGGTTCGATTTCCGGCAGGGACATTCATCTTTCACTCTGGTCTGGATCTGGCAAGTAATGCTAGGGACCCATTCGTATACAGATGTGAGATTTTATGTAACGAAGATTATGTCAAATATTAACAAAAAATCCATCTAAGTTACTATTACAAATGTTATACCCAAGATTTCATATATTTTTAAACTTAAAGTTAAACAAAAAGTTTAAATTTATTAGTTTTTTGCACTTCAACACAGTGATGTATTCATAGTTGCTTGAAAATCCATGTTTTGAGATTATAAAATCCTGATTACTTTGTCCAACAGATGGGACTCACCTCTGTTGAGTCACTGGCTCTGCACACACGCGAGTGTGTCAAATGTTAAATAACATATTGTTTTGTAGGTACTAACATATACCTAGTATAAATAAGGCTGTACCATACTAATGCTCAAATATGGACCTCTGGTTTGACAAATAAAGTATTATAATTATATTATTATTATTATACATTTATTTATTTCTTTTCTTAATTTTAATTTTTTTACAATATATATGTATATAAAAACAATAAATATTATAAAAAACTTAAAATTAGGTGTCCACTAGTAACGGGGCAAGGCCCAAGCTACCGGTGGTTAGGGCTGCAGAGTGAGGAACCTCCTGACAATTCGAGCCGTGTCAAGAAGTACCGCCTTCTGTATCTGCCCCCTGACCCAGCCATCTAGTGAGAGCCTCTTGAGATGTTGGTCGAGGCTCTTCGCTATAAGACCGTTCGCCGAGACGACTATCGGGACGATAATTGTCGCATCGACGTCCCACATGGCGGTCACCTCGTGAGCCAAGTCAATGTATTTGGTAAGCTTTTCTTTTTCGGCTTTCACGAGGTTTTCGTCATGAGGGACAGCGATGTCAACAAGTATCGCCCGGCGTTGGGATCGGTCAATAATCACGATGTCATAATAACATCACAATAATCATTATTATTATTATTATTATTATTATAAATTTGTTTACACAAAATCTCTTGTTCAAATGAGAGTACAGCTATAAAAAAAATAACAAGCAATCAATAGGATATGAATGAAAACCAACTTACCATGAATATTCCACATCAGTGAGTTTCTTCGACTGTTCATATGCACTAAATAATACTTGATAGAGATGTGACACTGACCATGAAGTCACAATACAAACTGCTATTATTGTCCTGTAAACAGAAGTTCAGAAATCAATTTGGTATTTAACATGGTGCCAGTGCGGCCAGGTAGACAGTTGACCCTGAAAGGCTTTGCGGCTGGATGCGAGGGGCAGAGGCAAGTCTTGGAAGAGCCCTAGATCCAGCAGTGGATAGGATGATTAGTAGTTGTCGCTATTTATTTGTTAATAATTTTTACTTTGGTTAGTCTGCCAGAATTTTAAAAAATTAACAATAATCTGTGTGAAGTTATTGGATTAGTGGCAGGGACCACTGCATTTTACAGTCATTTGGGCAGCTCATCTGGCAGCATTAACCACCCCCTTACAGAAAAGATCAACGTGAAATAACTGCATGTGTGTTTCGGTGAGTGAGTAAAGGATGTAAGAGCCCATTTCCCTATCCCTTATCCTTAATTCTTCTTTGCTGCAAGTCGACAGTGCACTTGCAGCATCAGTGGTCGACAGCGACCCATCATTTTGTTGTCGTGCTCATAAAAAAAAACATTTGTAAAAAGAAATTTAACTTCATTTGTATAAACGACTGCCGAAAATATTATGTTATGATTGCAATGCTCGAACAATACTCTCTGACGAAGCTCAACTATACACATTTTGTATTATTTTCATATAAAAATTTAATAAACCATTTAACTGAATTAACTTACCATGTTACAACTTTCGAATTCATTTTAAAACTATTTATGTCAAAAAACTAATTGGATATAAAACGTATGAACATTGATAAGCGAATGAACCATTATACCATCCTTGATTTTCCCATTTTATCCTAACTTGATTATAATTTACTATATTTACAAATTTTACAATTTCAGCAATTTCAGCTAGGCTCAGTTTTGACTGATTGATTGACATCTGACACTGTCTGACATCTTTCAATCGGGTAAGTGTCAAGCGTCATTAAAAATCATGCCTGTTTATTGGTTTAAACCAAAGATGTTGTATTAGTCTGTCCAGGTATTTAAAAAGTCAACTGGATGACATACTCTTGCGTTTGGAGTCATATTTAATTACTAGTTGAGCCTGCATCATCGTACACGTAGTTTTCGATATAACACGTAACTTTTTTGTTTGAAAACCGAATGGAATGAAACAAGCACTAAATGTTACGGGGAACTTGTTACAATACATCTATGAAAACCGCATTCAAGCGGTTAAACCGATTTAACCGCGTTACAAACGCACAAGCAGACAAAATTTCTAAAAACTATTTTTTGACCTTGGTAACATAAATGTTGTACAAATTGTTTTTATGAAAAAATATTTAATATATATTAAATATTATAGATATCTATCTATAATATTGTATCTTTATAGATACGGTTCGTTTACGATTTTATTCTATGTATAGATTTGCCTTTACATTCCATAACAATTATTTCTAACATTGTATCTTTTCAAGTTAACAAAGGAACGCTTATTAATGAATGTAACGCTATTGTAACAAATTGTTGTAACTTGATTTTCCAAATCATAAATAATTTTATTAGGTACCATTTTTTTTTCTCATAATGGCAACATTATAAGAAGTCTACATTTATGGACTGGAAGGCAATCCCAAAACTGTTTTTATAAAGTTAAAGTCAAATTAAAGGAATATTTTTTAAATTGTATTTGATTATATCAACATTGTAATTAATTGTACATAGTTAGATGTTAAATCTTTTAATATTTTAATAATAATTTAAAGCATTATGATAGCAAACGGTTAAACCTAGGTGGTCTTTAATGCTATCATTATATTAATGTATATTTAGTTTTCTTTAAATTGTTAAAATTATAAATAAAATAAATATATATTTAAGATTTACATCGGCACAGTAGTGTACTTATACTGATGATTCTGGGGGTTAATTTTTTCATTGCATTATTTGACTTATTATTTTTTCATTTTATCTTGTATCTAATGAATACAGTACCTGTTCTCGACAAAACTTTAAGTATACATAACAAGACCTTATACCATTATACCAAGACAGATTCCATGTATCCTGCTATGATAGGATACGCCTGTTCCACCTATTGGGGATAAACGGAATTTTTCAGATTACAAAAAAAAATCGTGTCACCATTTTTTTCCTTAGTCGAATCTAGTCATCTGCAATCAGTCATCAACTTTAACCAGATATTTTGCAAAATCATGGCCAGGAGGAAAAATCTACCCTTAATTTCAATTAGAATTTGACGTCCTTTATCAGACGTCTTACATAGTCGGGTGTAATTAACCTTGTGGCCAGCTGATTTGGATTTCACCATTAAGGACGTAATTACATTTTTGACGCGCTCGAATTCAGCTAACTGCGCCAGCACACTACAGCAAAGTGCCCACACACACATTGAAGCCGCACTGTGTACTTTGGAACTTTGTCGTTCTAATTATTTAGAAAAAAAGGCGATATACCGCGTCTGAGCGGGGAACGGGAATGGCGAACGAGGTCGCAGTGCGATTCCTTAGAAAAATGTATGGAGAAAATATAGTGCGTTTTTTAGTGTATATTCTTTCTCAGAAATGAAAAAGTAATTTATTTGAGTACAAAATAATAAGCTAGACGTATAGAAGACTGTATAAGCTACAATTTCTTATTATTTTCATGTTAAAATATGCAGCGGATTTAGCTATTTATGTACCTATCCAGACACCATTTTTCGATATTTTTAGCGATTCTTGCGATGGTGAAAATTTTGTATTGGGCTGCCCAGTTTTTATTAGCTATCTTTAGAGATGAATACATTACCTTTTATTTTATACCATGGTATCTTTACAGTTGTGCTTCCTGGATATATAAATGGTACCGAAAAACCATTGATATTTGTGAATACGTCCTTAAGTGTGATTTAAAATAAAAATAAAAAAAAACATTTTAATTGACTGTTACAATTTATTACAGATTGTCAGTTAATATTTGAAAAGGTAGACTCTAAAAAACGTTCCAATTAGTGAAAACGAAGAGTGTACATTATAATTCATAAGGTCGTTTACCGATGTCTTCATCGTCATGTCGTATTTCGGGATCCTTCTTGTGCTTTGGAAGGGTGCTCGCATGAGTTAGCGGGGTCTTGCGGGATCCTTGGCTTGTGGACTGGTCAACGACGATTGCAAAGTCGTTGACCCGTCGTTTCGCCTGTTCAAAATACGACTAAATTATACTTCACTAGCTTGTGCCCTGGTGGTTCACTAGCTAGTTGAAAAATGAAAAATATTACACCTTAAAAAAATATATGAGTAATATAATGCTGAAAGACCGAATTTTTTTATGTTTTTAGACGATCACTCGGGAACCTAACATTTTTCCAAGATAAAAAGTATCCTATATGTTAATCCAGGTAAGTACTACCTAACTATCTGTATGCTAAAGTTCAACTAAATCCGTTCAGCCGTTTTTGCGAAAACGCTCGGTTGCTCGGTATGGAAACCCAAGTTCAAATCCCAGTAGGGGTTCTGCATATGAATATTTTCCATTTCATGTGTGAATTAAAAACAATTATCATTGGCAGTAACCAGCGTATGTGAGAAGACTTAGTATTACCTCATCATTGTCAGCAGCCTATTATATGTCCCCACTGCAGGGGCACAAGCCTACCCACTCAATAAGGGCATATGGGCTTATGGTCCACCATGCTCGCCATTGCTCGCCCACAGTGCGTGTTCACATGCACCTTAGAATTGCAGGTTCTTTGGAGTTTTTTGGTTTTTCTTTAGTGTATGCAGGTTTCACGATGTTTTCAGTAAACGCACTTTTTATAAAAACCGCATTGGATACATGGCATGACCGCGGATCAAACTGCGATAACGACGCGTTCTATTATAATTATTATCTATTAGTAGTAAAGTAATCTATTAGTGTAGTAAATATATGTACAGTGTTCCCCAGTCACAAACTGGGCATTCGTCTGGCGCAACCACCCTCTTACAGAAGACCACCTGGAAATAACCTTATGTGAACTGCTGTGTATTGGTAAGTAAGGGATGCGAAGTCCGTCTCTATTCCTTATCCTTTTTACCTATCAAGGTCGCCAGCGTTCTTACAACATCTGTGAGGTCGCTTATATTTATAAACGACGCGATGGTAGCCAAGTTGACGGTCCACTTGATTGCAGGTGGTTATCGTAACCTTTAACACAAACAGTGTTTGCTATGCTGTTAACGCCAAAGTGCTGCTGACCATAGTGAGATTGATTATCCTTTATCCTAACTGTATCGGACAAGCATTCACACTGTCCTGGTATTTCTTGTGTTTACAGGTGACGGTGGCATCAAGTAGATCGTCAGTCTACTCGCCGCCCTTTCTTATTAAAAATAGCTTTCAACGATATTTGCCAAAAGAATTAACACAAAATTAATTGCGCATAAATTTCAAAATAAATAGCATTTTTTAAATGTTTTTTTCAACGCAAATTTAAATTGATTTAATGGTAATAGCCTTCTCAGTGCTATACTTCCTACTAAATGATAAATGCGAAAGTTCGTAAGGATGGATGGATGTTTGTTACTATTTCATTACTAAACCAATTCTGATGAGACTTTAGAGTACCTACTTAATATAATTTATAACGACGACATCGCGGGGAAAGCTTGTATTGAATAATGACTAATTTTAAATAAGTAAGAGTCATATTCTGGAGAAGACCAGAGTCAGAGTCCAGAGAAATTTCTGCGAAAAAATACACACGCATATCACACGATACTTTGTGGTTTGATGGAGTGATCCTGTCCATATTAGGTAGTATAGATTGTGACATTTCTACACAAATGGCAGACTACGGGATACCGTGTGCCCCGTCACTATCAAAGTTGGTATAAAACCGGACTCTCTTTGTTAATGAAAGCTAAAACACATTTATACGTATATAAAATACTGTTCTATTTCGTTGTTGCCGGCCATTATCAAAGAGTTTGATTCCAATTTCAGCTTTCTTGGCATGTTGTAACTTGAAATCATAACTTTGCTATGGAAGCCAGCAATTCCCGGGAATAATGAGTGGTTTGTATAAGCAACTAAGCGAATTCAAAGCACAAAGAAAACCTGTGAAAGCTCAAGCTCCACCGTTGGAAACTACAAATTGGACACTCGGGTCTGGTCGCAATTGTAACAGAACACTGCTGTTAAAGTGATGTGATGTTATTTAATTATTAAGTGTGTTATTTAATTATTAATTACTTATAGTATTATTAACATTTCTTTTATTCATTTTATAATATATTCATATTTATCCTTCACTAGCTGAACTCGGCTACGCTTCGCTGCGGCCCATATGGCGGCGGCGTACGCATGGGGCGCGCGGTACTGGACACTGCTTATATATAATACTATTTATCGTAGCATGATGTTATATAGCCTATAGCCTTCCTCGATAAATGGACTATTCAAAACTAAAAGAATTTTTCAATTCGAACCAGTAGCTCCTAAGATTAGCGCGATCAAACAAACAAACTCTTCAGCTTTATAATATTAGTATACTCGTAGATAACATAATAAATCGTAAAACTCGAGAAATACTCAATACTATTGTTTTTCAAATATTCGTTGAAGTTCGTGGAAGGCGATTCCGATCCATGCGAATTAGCGGGTGCCTCCGTCTAGATGTCATATACTTTTATATAAGACGGACTGCTTAAATGAGTGCCCAGTGTGCCCTGCCACTACTATCTAAATTCAGAACAGAGCCTACTTTGAAAATAACATTTCCAAAGTTTGCCCTGCCAGGAATCGAACCTGTGAACCATGAGACAGAGTGTTAAGGCAAACACCCTAACCGGTAACCACTTATCCAATGAGCTAGTTATACATATATTAACGACAAAAAAAATTATAAAGGGGACAATATTGATTACTTACACCAGCTAAGACATTCCTTTGTCTCATTAGAAAAATGAAAAATGTGAGTATCGCTGCGAATACGTGTAACAGATTCATTTTGATTATTTATCTAATGAGTCATTAAATTTTATTTAATAATGTTCGCTTTGAAATGTTTCGCGCCCACAAGTGCCCCTTGGTGACATAAGATTAATGAAATTCACTTTCTATAACATATTGCGTATTTTTTGTATTTACATTATTCTGTTTTAATTAGTCGTTGTAACCTATATTATATATTAACTAGATTATAACTAAAGATTTTTGAAGGATAAATCAATTTGACAGAAGTACAGGTTTGTCTATGACGTTCCAAAGTTTAAAACGAACACTAGGAATGAAGCAAGCATAAAAAGATAACAAAGAAGATCCGATTATTCCGAGGTACTCTACGAATTAATTAAATCGAAAAGGGTTTTATATCGTTTATTACGTTACAGACAATACAATAAAGTACTTTTCCCGAGGGTTTTCTCAAAGCGGAGACCTCTGTATTGTACGAGAAATAGTAAATAGTAATAACTAGCTGATGCCCGCGACTTTGTGTGAGTTGAAAAATAACACCTGACATCTTTATCGCTGTGACGACGTGGCACCTTATTTTTCATATTTTAGACGATCCCTCGGGAACCTAATATTTTTCCAGAATAAAAAGTATCCTATGTGTTAATCTAGGTAATAAACTGTGTGCGAAATTTCATACAAATCCGTTCAGTAGTTTTTACGTGAAAGAGGAACAAACATACATACATCCATCATTTATTATTTACTTAACTCTCACAGTTTCAAATGGTAGTTATAAGCTATAATGAAAAATTAATAACTAACCCCAGACATTATATTGAGCCCAAACACGTTATAGGTATCTGCTATAAGTCGTTGAGGAGTTGGGTGTCCTGCAGACTACTTGATTCTGCAAGGATTCTGCAAACATCATGTAAAGGAAATACAGCCGAAGTAAAAGTACATTCAATTTCAAATCAATAGAAACTGTGAAAGTTAGAGAGATCCCTTCGTCAACTATTAAATGAGCTGATGATGTTTAAACGCCTTAAAAGGTCTTCATAAATGATAGCTAAGAACCATCTCGATCACACCATCTTTCAAACAAAGCAAAAAACGAATTTAAATCGGTCTATTCGTTTGGGAGCTACGTTGTCACAGACAGACACATAGATACAAACACAGGTCAAACTTATAACACTTCTCTTTTAAAATACAATCGAATATCAGACTTTTCCCGTGGAATTTTCAAAAAAATTCTTTCATACAAACCTTGTCCTGCCCGAAAATTACAAACAGGACAAGAAAAAATCAGCAAAATCGGTCGTACCGTTCTCAAAAGATGATTGTTATTTATTTTCAGATATAAAATCAATTACAGATCCTTAAATATTACTAATGTATAAAAATAAAAAGAATTAAGATATAAGAAAAAAGACATGCGCTCTGTGTAAGGCCCTGTGCAAGATCGGCAGCCGAATTTAATTCGGTTTTCACTAATGGAAAGAGCGATAAACGGGGAATGTTCATATATATAAAAATTGCACGCCGGGCGAAGCCGGGGGCGGGTCGCTAGTAATATAAAAAAAATCTCACTTACATTTTACTTACTTTTTTTATTTATTACGCTGGCTCTGCTTTACTACGTTTAGGTGTAATAAAGTTTCATAAAAATGCATCTAGTTGTTTTTGCGTGAAAGAGTAACAAACATTCATCACTCACAAACATTTGTGTTTATATAAATTGTAGGATTATGTAACGAAAGGTACTATAAATTAAACATTGCCTGTAGGTATATATTTATAATATTTATATGGACATAGATAACTCGAACATAAATCATTTGGCAGATAAATATGCCATATTGCAGATAGTAACGGTAATCATCTGGATGTAATAACCGTTAAGTTGCAAATGTTCCTGTTGGATATTTTGATTACCTAACTTTTAAAACAAGAAGAAATAATGAGCAGGTTACATTGGGATATTTTGGGATTGTCTGAAGTTCGCAGAGAGGGTGACACGATACCTTTTTTTTGCATGGGAAAATCTGCGAGCCAGATCCCCACCGACCATGGGGAGATTGGTGGGGTATGTGGGACTTCTACCCACTAAAAACCCACGATGCTTCCTCGCGCCATCTATTTAAGGTATCGTGGAAAACATGCATCTGCCTCCCCTGCCAGATGAGGCCCGCGCACTTGCGGGCTCCAAGGCGCGATATTATGCCCACCCCAGTAACAGTTGAAAATTCAACTCTCGAAGTTGTTGACGATTACATCTACTTGGGACAAACAGTTTAATTAGGTAGAGCCAACTTCGAGAGGGAGTTCATTCGTCGCTGCCCATTCAGCTCGAATGGGCAGCGTACGGGAAGCTCCAAAACATCCTCTCGTCCAAATTCCTCAGTGTCTTAAAACAACTTAAAACACTGTGTGTTGCCAGTGATGACATAATTATGGTGCTGAAACGTAGTCTCTAACTATGGGCCTCGTAAGAAAGCTCAACATCGCTCAATGAGCTATGGAGAAGGTTATGCTCGGGATTACACTGCGAGATCGAATTCCTGATTCGATTCGTTCGTAACGAACGAAAGAAAGCGACATAAAACGGAGGATTTGTAAGTTGAAGTGGCAGTGGGCAGGACATATAGTAAAGAGAACAGACGGCTGCTGGGGGCTGAAAGGTTCTCGAGTGGAGGCCACGGACCGCCAAGCGCAGCGTATGGCGTCCACCCACAAGGTGGACAGACGACCTGATAAGGGCCGCGGGTCGACGGTGGATTTAGGCTGCTTCTGATCAGTCCTTTTGGAGGATTGGAGGGGAGGCCTTTGTCCAGCAGTGGACGTCCTAAGGCTGAGATGATGATGATGATGAACTTTTAAAACAAACGCAGAATATGGACCGCCCACTTGATGGTAAGTGGCCTATGAATATAAGCAACGCCATAGAGATAATGCACAAGGTTAGGTCAGGCGAATTAGCTCTTTCTTATGAAGGGGTCCATTTCAGCCACTACAGTTAATAATGACAAAACATTAATAATTATTATTTAGTATAGAAAAAATAAATACCAAAACTGCTATCAGTGCTACGAGTGCTACGAAGGCTCTACGACAGTATTAATTCATTTCCAGCACCTTAAGGTTGTTAGAAAATTCAAATAGTTACATTCTTATTGTTCATAACATCATTATTTTTTAACATGAAACAACTACATTATTTCTTTGTGGACATTTTTAACAAACGCAAAAATCTTTAGCTCGAGGACTCCTCGACTCTATAGCTACGTCTGGATTTTTTTAAAATGTTAGGTCGGTCGTCGGAATGGCTGATGGTCTATTTGATGGTAGGTGGCTACAGTCGCCTATAACACAAGCAACTCTAGACGCCAAGTAGTTACTGTCGCTAGACGGGGTGCCCAATGCGAAAAGCAGTGTTGCCTTATAACTATTTGCCAAATTCAGACAGACCGTTAAAGCAAACACCTTAACCAGTCGAGCAAGCGGCTGGATTCTATATACATAATCATGACTGGATAAACAATCTATTAATTTTATTGAGAAGCAATCAGACATTAAAATACACATAAGACATTAAGAGAATATTATACAATTAAGTTAAAAACCTAAAAACGAAACCTTCTCTATATATAAAAATGAATCCCTATTTCCCTTGGTCACGGCATCACGCGTGAACGGGTGTCTACCCGTTCACGCGTGATGCCGTGATTTTAATTCGGTTTTCACTAATGGAAAGAGGGATAAACGGGGAATGTTTATATATACATATAAAAATTGCACCCCGGGCGAAGCCGAGGGCGGATCGCTAGTTTAAAGATAAAATTAAAATAGACGTTGACATGCGAAAGGTTACAATATTTTGAACTGTGCAATGTAGGCGCCAGTACGCGAACACTACAATCGCTTGGCCTCTTGGCACGCGCTAATGCGATGCAGATTCATGCCATTGTTCTTCAGACTATTAGCATTCAAACCGCGCACACGACACAGAAGCACTTCCCTTAACTCGCGACATCTAATGTGCTTATCTTGTTATAGGACTAATTGCATTTACCAAAACGTTAATTAAATTTCAGTAGGATCATTTGACATAAGATATCGAAGTGCATCTCCAAAATGATTTTTCGTATACCTATCTATATTTTATATAGAGTGGCAGGTAGGCTGTCATCTTGCATATGAAGGTATACAACACTGCACACTATAAAAACACTCTTATTATTTTTGAACATTAATTTATAACACAATCAACAATTTTCTATGAATCGAGCGATACGTGTAGATAACATACTTTATTTTCTTTTTTATTTTACTGTCGACAGACAGGCTGACGGTCTACATGATGGTAGGTGGCTACTGTCGCCTTAACGCAAGCAACGTCACAGGTGCTGTAAGTGTGCTGCTGACCATAGTAGGATTTAGTACTTAGAAGGGGATAGCGAAATGGGCTCTGGCATGCCTTACTCACTCAACGAAACACAAGAGTACACGTGCTTTTATTTCATAGTGCTCTTCTGTAAGGGGGTGGTTACTGCCGCCAGACGGGCTGCCCGAATGTTTGCAAAAGCGCAGTGCGCCCTACCTCTACCTACTTTCAGATCAGAACCAACTTTGAAAAATTCATTTCCAAAATTGACCCTGCCGGGAACCCGAGATCCCTGAAACTGAGCGTTAAGACAAGCACCTTAACCACTGATCCAACGGACTCACTATAACGGTTTCAACGGCTTTCGAACGTCTTATAGCGACATCTTAGTCTCACATCGCATAACCAAATTGTTACACAGACTTTAACTTAGTTTCAGAATCCACTTGATGGTTGAAAACGCCTTGGCTTCTTCTGAAAAAAAAATATCTCAATTACCCGTATCTCCCTCTAAAAGATAAAATGAGAATGACAAGGACAGAAACCACCACCGAAGCACAACCATCTCAAGTTGTCATTGAGGTTGGCTGACACTACAGGTCAAAGTAATTCCTTTTCTTGTAGGTTTCGGCTTTCAAGAGACCATCATCATGAGGAATAGTGATATTCTCCAAAAAATCCCCCGACTGTTCCTAGTCCATCAGTACAATATCAGTACAATACAATACAATACAATACAACAAAGTTCTTCATAGAAATTTACTAGAATTTAGAATTAATGGTACTATATTATGTATTATTAGTGTATGGTGTATTAATATTACCTTGTATATATCTACAAAAGTCGATTTTGATTAACATTTCAGGCCAGATTTCAGATTAGCCGGGCGGGTATTACTGTGAAGTTTAGTGGTGAACGGATGAACAGATTTTTTTTGTAACTTGTCATGTTTTCCGTACAAATTAAAATCAGAATCTTTTGCTATTTAAAAATAATAATGTAATATTCAATGCCTGAAAAAATTTTGGTATGAGCAATAAAGACTGAATAATTTAACACCCAATGAAATACAACTTTATATAAATATTATTACATAAAGCAATTACTTTATGTAATACTATAATTATATACAATATCTATAAAGTCGCTCTCTGTTTCTCTAGTAACTTCATCTAAACCATCCAAGGAATTTTGATACAGTTTTCATTAATATACATAATGTGTATAATTATGTTATATTATAAAGAGTATACGAGGAAGGTTGTGTATATGATACGCAGAAAAATATATTTGTGCGATGCGGGAGCGAGTTGTTAGTTATGATATATAACTCTTTTTTTTATTAAACTGAATACATGTTAATGATAATAAGTGTACAAACGTGGGACAGAGCGAGCGTTACCCAATAAAATACTATAAGTTGCTAAGGCAGTTTCTGCACAAGCAGTAAAAAGTAATATATTAATAGGTACTATTTATTCGCCAGAATATTCCTCTCTGTAATAATCTCTCTGTCTCAATAAAGCTTGACACGACTGTTTTCCAAAATTGAACCCGGTGAGTATTTACAATGAGGAATCGTCTCCTCGAGTAAAGCCTGATGTGGAACTCTGATCGCTTGGTTGCATCTGTGCAATTCAACCAGTATTGGCAAGAGTGAATAAGCGGAAGTAACATGTAGGAGGATAACTCCAGGATGACGGAAGGCTCTTTATAAACTATTTTTTCCAGCTTTTATCTAAAATTTACTGTAGAGTTAGAATGAAAGAGTTGATCAGCAACATCTGTGGCTTAACTTGTCTTCAAGATGGTATGTATCAAATTTTGTCAAAGGCTCTCCTACCTGACTGACTGTGGCAAAACCCAAATGGATTTTGTTTTTTAAAGAACAATAAAAAAATCTCACATGTTTTAGTTAGAATTTAAACTCTTAAACACTAAACTCGTAAGCCGTACTAAAATTTTCCTTACACACGTCGCGCCCCAGATAATTGATACGGTTAATAAGACGGTATGCTACGTTCCTGAGCAGCATAATCATAACATAATCATCTTTCAGGCGCATTGTTCCAATGTAGTGCATAACGCTGAGTACTTAACCTTGACTCTTCCCACAATTCTAAAAGGACATAGGACATATGTCCTTTGTTCCATAAAGAATTAAAGGTAGCAATTGATCACACAACCGTCATCCGGCTGTTTAACTATTCTCACATTGAATTGGTAGCACGCGTCATTTATTTAATAGATTTATCGCTATAGCAAATGTGCGATTCGCACATATACCTCCAAGACGGATAATAGCTGAGCACCATATCAACCAGCCAAATATGGAACACGCGACAGCTCTATTGTGGAAGGAAGCGTCCAATTGACAACGAACTCCGAAAATGGTTGTGCGAATTTGCTATTGTCTTCGTGCCAAACCTAGTCTAAATGTTTAGTTGTTTTATATAATATAACGTGATCATTTATTATGTTGATTTTTTTTTCGAAAGTGTACTCAAATGAAGTTGAGTACCTATTTCATTAATTAACAGTAGATACGTATTTAGTCTCCGAAATACACACAAATCACATACTATAACTATTTAGACATACTTCTTAAAGCAGTATCAGACCACCACAACTTCAGGGTGTGTATATACATACCTAAAATATCCTGCTATAAGGTCAACAAGTTTTGTTTCTTCCGCTTCCCAGGATATTACTAGCATTTCATAGACCCTTACATCATGTAGCTCTTATAATTTCTGAATTTTCTTTTTCAATTTTTAAAAATTATTAAGAACTGTATTAAAAAAATATCTATATGTCTTTCAAGCCTTCTAGAACATAACGTTTATTAATCGTATTACATAACAGACAAATCCTACGTTTATAAACATCTAGCCAGTATTTAGTCCTAACAGAGCACACTGCGTTGTGCAGTCTAAAACTCGGAAGCTTGTCTGGCAGCAGTAACCAACTCCCCCATACTTGATCACCATGAAACAACGGCACATTTTCTGTTTTTTCATTGTGGGAAAGAATCATGCTACAATGTGGTGATAAGCCACTTCACCACATTGTAGCATATCCCTTGTTCTATCAAAATCATCAGCGCCCTTGCATCCACCATTGAAAAATTATAACAATTTCCTTGAAAAGCGGAAAAACTCCAACTTTTTTCAAATCCAAAATTCCTAGCCGACATTTCAAACATTTTAATCAAATATTGTCCGCTAACTTCTTCTAAACTACCCAACGGACTTAGAAATGTAATAAACAAACAAGGAAGGTTTGTGTATATAATTTGTACAAAAAAAAAATGCAGTCGTGCAAAGCCAGGAGCGGGTCACTAGTAATGAATGAAACAAGGCGAAATGTAAATATTAATTTTACTATTTAATGATTTCATTGAAGATATGTATGTCCAGATGGCTAGTCGGAGTAGAACAAAGATCAACAAATTAATAGAACAGTTGGCGAAGTTACGTAATTGTGTGAAAAATCGCAGGATCTAATGAAAAATCTTGGAGAGCGGTTCGCAACTACATAGTTGGCAATATTGCAGCCAGACGACGGAGAAACACTGCGCAAAATTTCTTACTAAACTCATATTCATGTACCTATCTCTAGGTTAAATCAATAGACTTGACTATTCTGCTGAAAGCTTTTGAAATTCGTCTACAATCTGTAATATTAATTTTTTTTACAGACACACAGAAAATTACTAATTGCACTACGGTCCTTGATAGAATAAAAGACGTAAAATTTGCTGAGCCGGTTGGTCGCGTGGTTAAATAAACTTTTGGAAATTTTATTTATTTATTTATTAAGAGGCTTACCAACTAAATACATACTGATACATTTACATATAGAAGAAATATTTTCTGTTACTAAATATGCATCTAACTTAGGTATGCACAACATTACATTATATTTGTTTATTTAATTAGTAAACAAACACAAGCCATGATGAGGACTCATAATATAATTAGAATGAATAATGTTTTTATTTCAACAATTTTTTTTAATTTACAAAAGTGTTTAGTTTAATTTCCATTAAACAATTTCCTTCACATTTTTTTTACAAAGATTTATTACAATTACAAGGTACAAATTTACATTGTAGGGGCACTCCTACTAAATATAATAATTTATTAAGAAATAATGTACATTACCAATAGTGAAAAAAAATCACAAATACATATATATTATAAACAGACTTACAAAATCCGCTTTCTCTATTATTACACGTACCTAAGTACCTATAGATATGAATTTAAAATTGTTGCCAAAACAATTAATAAAGTAGTTTGCCCCAAAACTATCTTCTATACACAAAATTGTGTCTGGATGCAACTACGACATTGATAAACAAAGCAGTTATTTGACGAAATATTGTAATTAGTTCTGATAAGATAGGACGCCGCATCCATAGTACACTGGGCAATATTTGATGAACATATCAACTAACCTATAGGCTGTTGTTCTATTATTATTAACGAAATTCATTAAAGAAATTGTTTTCAACTAGTGCCTGAACAATTCAGATTCTGTATTGCTTTTGAGAATGACAGGATGTGTTATTATGTGTTCCGTGAAGATAACAGCACGCGTGCTGTTCTGCTTCGATTGTGAGAGTAAGGAATCCCAGAGTCATGCTAAACCTTCCTTATAATTTTTTATCCAAAGATGTGTTCATATGTCACCTAGCTTGTGTTGATATGTGACGGTAGCCACTTAATATCAAATAGACTGCCTGCCGAAAACATTCCCAATTTATGTAGGAGCGACCGTAATCTATATAGAGATATAGAAAATGTCTCGGAGGTGCTGCTTCGGTTGTAAGAGGAAGAGATCCCAGGCTCCCAGAGCTCTTCCTTATTAACCTTTGTCCAACACTATGTGGATAGACTATCAGACTGTCTGCCGACGTTAACATTTAAAAAATTTCCTATTTATGTAGTAGCAACCTTAAACTATATTTTAATTTAATTTAATTTACGTCAATCATCGAGGGTCATAATATTAAATAAACAACATTTAAAATTAAGATAATCACGTAAAATAAAGAGTATATGGTTAGTAGTATCAACCTTATCCTATCCATTGGCGGATACAGGGGGGGGGCATGGGGGCCATGCCCCCCCCCCCCCCCCCCAAAATACCCAGGAATTCCATATTTTTGACTTAACTTTTCAATTCTATTCAAGTACAATTCAATTCATATATGAAGTGAATATAGAATAATATAATCCATATCAATCAAAGTTATCGAAAGTTTCATAATTCATGTCAGACATTTGAGACAGTTCAAATACGCGATTACGCGGGTTGAAAGTATTTGCAATACAATCATAATGCATCTCAACTAGTAAAAAAATACACAAAAAAATTACTTGTGATATTAACCCTGACTCCGATCTTTGTCAGAATGGCCCCCCCCAAAATGAAATCCTGGATCCGCCCCTGATCCTATCCTATCCTATATTAGTAAAATCTTACACACCAAACAGACCACGATTTGGAGGTCCGTATATGAATCATGCAGCAATGATTCAAGTACTTACTGCCCATTCAATCTCCAAGTCAATGCTTGGAGGATGCGGCCGGGGCCAGCTTGAACCCTGCGCACGAGGGATGTGCATCGTTTGCGCATAATGGCGTATAAACAACCTACACGCCATTCTGCAAAAAATCCCGAATTGCTACATAACCGGGACAGCCCCATTAACATCCGAAATCCATTATTGTATTGAACACGCAAGGCGCTGTACTGTTCCGCCGTGTAGAACGATATATAAAAATCTTTGAATAGAGAAATCTTAACATTTTTTGAACAACGAGCGAGCTTACTTACTGATATTGGTTCTCTCTCTATTTATTATTTATTTATTTATTACACATGAAATAAATAGAAAAATAGTTACAATGTCCCATAAAACTGGAAAGCAGTTTGTCTATGGGATCAAGTAAATGATGTCAAACTAATGTTATCAAAAATAAAATAAAAGTAAAGTCTCGTGGGCAATCTCTTCAGGCAAACTATTTAGAATATAGGGCAACCGGTCTTTATAGTTCTGTCATAATTATTAACCCTAGGAACTAAAAAATTTCCCAAATTTCTATGTCTGCATTGTCCCTCAGGTCACCACATACCCCAGATATTTAAATTGGTCCACTCTATTCAAATGTATACCATACAATCTTAAAGGTGGTACAATATCAGGATACTTCCCTCCGACCCGAAAGACCATGCATTCACTTTTTTTTTACATTATATATAAGGCAATGGCTGAGGGCATATTTTTACATATGCCGATCAGCCCAGACAGACCACATACCGATGCATTCAACAACTCCATGTCGTCCGCATTCCGCGTAGCTAACATTATTGAGATAAATTCCGTCAACATAGCAGCCAACCCCAGTGTTGCTAAGCGTCTATTAACTCGTCTATTAATTTGAAGAGCAGGACGAGATTAACCCCCCTTGTCTAACTCCACACTCCAACCTGTATGGCTCCGAGTCATCATTGACCCATCTAACAACATTGACCTGTCTCCGATACCAATATTTAAAAATTCTCACAACTTCGTCAGGCATATCAATGTTACTTAACTTTTGACACAGTAAAAAGTAACTACCAAGCTACTTAGCTAACCAAGCTAATCAGGTCAAACGCCTTAGACAAGTCCAGAAAACATGCATAGACTGGAGTTCGTCGTTCGGCGTAGTACTTGACGGCTGCTTCAAACTCAAAATAATTGTTTCAATGATTTGAAAACAAATTGGTTATACATACAGAGAGATATAGCAATCTTAATGTGTCGGGTGTTGCTCTTTTTTGACATTTCAAATAGATTAGATCCCGTCCCCAGAATTAACACGTAAGTATATTTCTTTCATGGTTCTTTTATTAATCATAAAATATGGTTGATATTTTATATAGATGATTTGTCAACCATAAGGGGTGATAAACACCTACATTGTGTATATTCATATTCTTTTATAAACCATAAACATGTTTCTTTTATGAAAAGAGCATTTTATGGTCCGGTAGTTACCGTCGCCTATAAACACAAGCAATACCATGGAAGTGGAAGGCAGCTGATAGCATAAATGGGAGACCATATGAGATAACCTGATGAAGATCAGGGAGCAGGCAGAGTTAATAAACCTTTTCATCAGCATCAGGGGAGAAAAGGGGAGCCTATTTTTTGTACACACTGAATTTTACCATAGATATTCGTGAGGAAATCCTGTCAGAAACTTTGGTATCCCATCAGCACCATAGTGAGTATACTTTTAAAAGTGATTTCTTTTTCGATTTATTATTATGAAATAGATTAATTAAAATATAGTATACAGAGATACCGAACGTTTTATTAAATAAACGTTATAATTACATGGTGAAAGATAAATACAATATTCCCTTATTTATGTATGGACAATCAACATTCAAAACGTAGTTTTTTTTTATGTTAAGGTCGGCAGACAGGCTGACGGTCCACTTGGTGGTAGGTGGCTACCGTCGCCTATAATAACACAAGCAGCGCCAAAGCTGCTGCAAGTACGCTGCCGACTGCAGTAGGATTAAGGATAAGGGATTAAGAGTGGATAGGGAAATGGGCTCTGGCATCCCTTACTCACTCACTATTTACACAATTACGTATAAATTCGATGATATATACACCATATATATGTACATATTATATATTATTACTTCCTTTTTAAAACTCTTTAATACATATTTCTTATTTATGGATACTGTAAGTAAAACCTGCTAGCTTTTACTCATGACCATGTCTGTTTATCTTTATAAATTTTGTCCTATATTTAAAGCTGTAACGAACCATAAATCACATTAATTTAATTGTAATCTATTGGATGGTTTAAAAAATTTGTGTGTATTTGATATCATACAAGATATTATAGCATATCATACAAGTATACAAACATATAATATACCTACATGTCACAATACTATTAGTAATGTGCATTTAATATCCTTCAAAGAAATCCTTAAATATAAGTTTCATTCATACTTTGTTAGTTATGAAAAGATTTTAACATTTTGGTACAACACTATTTAAATGGCGTTTCGCAGTCATAAATTTTGAAGCCCGTCTGGCAGCAGTAACCAACCCATTAACAGAACACCATATAGTGATATAACAGTGTAACTTGTTGGGTTTTGGTTAATGAGTAGGGGATGGTAAAGCTGTTTCCTTATCCGCTCCTAATTCCTTATCATTTATGCTATTAAGATCGGCAGCGCACTAGCTTTAAAAGGTAACGGTAGCCACCTACCATCAAATGGCCCATATAAGATTTTATATAACTTTACCGAATTATTTTGCAAACAAACAAACAGCGCAACTTTTTTTTTTCTATTACGATCTGTAATGTTATATCCACGGGAGCATTGTCGGTAGTTGACGCGGAATTCGGCTGAGATACGCTCGCGTATCGCCGTAGCTGCATCAGCGGAATATATCGTACACTTGTCACAAGTATATATTTTTTTATCTATTGTGTTGAAGACTGAATAATTGTAAAAAGTTTTTACACAAACTTGTGAATTATATAGTGTTGTGAAATTATATTTGATTGAAAAAGCGAATCGAAACAACTTCGGGGTCACCTTTGAAAGTAAATAATAATTTATACTTTTATAGAGCGGTTTGCACAATGATTTCAATAATTGTATATATTCACTGTAATTTCAAATTAACAGTTATGGTTTCTTTTTATTAATATTTAAAAACTTTTGCAAGCCGATCTCAAAATTTATTTTTGAATATACACTAATACACTCTTTTTTATTTATTTATGGTATTTTTTTTAATGGTAATGGTGTTTCTAAGATTCCTAAATTAGGTTTGACGCTTGCGTTTAACGTCCATAAATCAGGACTCGTGAATAAAACAGAATTACAAATCACTTCGCGACACAATTCGGGAGATATGTACCTAATTCATTTCTTGAATAAAACAGCGACCCGTATACATGTTAACGCGTGTTTTGAACAAAAAAATATTCAATTGATGCGACATACTAAATTTGGTATGCCGGAAGATGGTACACATAAAAAAAACAGCACATGTGCTGTTATTCCACGCTCTTTTGTAAGGATGTGGATACTGCCGTCAGTCAATAATAAACTATTTAATCAATTATTACTCGCTATAATTTAATTTTTAACATTTTTTTACAATTAATACAAGTCATATTTACTGTCGCTGTAATCAATTATGAAGTTTAATTTCTAAAGCTTTTTTAACTTTCCTGTTATTTAGTAAGTTTATGTAGGAAATGTAACAATTGGTTATTATAAATTAATTAATATTGCTTTTATTGAGGCAGGACAGTTGACAGTCCAATTGAGTGTAAGTCGCCTATAAAAACAAGCCACAGTACTTAGAAATAGCACTGAAACAAAACAGCATATGTGCTGTTGTTTCACTGTGTTTTTTATCTAATACTGTTATTCAAAATATGTATTATACTTAACTATTTTATTTTAGTTTTAAGTAGTATTTTTATAGTTCAAAAGTGAGAATTCTATTTAGGCTCTAATGACTTGACGAGCTATTTTAATGGGTTAGGCACTGTTTTAGGGTTCCCGGGATCGATTCCCGGCAGGGTCAACTTTGGAAATTCAAAGTTTGCTCAAACTTTTCAAAGTTGGCTCTGACCTGGATCTGGAAAGTAGTGGCACAGAAGCACAGAAGCACCGTTATTTCTGTAAGGGAAGACCACCGTGAAATAACAGCACGGGTGTTGTTGTGTTTCGGTGCGGCAGCATACTTTCAACACCTTTTTTTTTTTTTTTTTTTTTTTTTACGAGGAGAAATCCGTTTACGGATACCCTACCGCTTGGCAGGCGATAGGGGTATGTGGGGGTCGCCCAGCACCTGATAATAGCGATACTGGGAATACCCACTAAAACTCCTCGGTGTCCCCTTGCCCTTGAGCGAAGTGGACCGGGTTCTGCCGTGGCAACAGCTCCGATCCAAAGTTCGGATCATTAAAGATCTTAGAACTTTCCAAAAATCGTTACTAGTGTCCATAGGCGACTAATGTAGCCAGTCTGTCTATACTTTCAACACCTATGCGTTGTGTTATAGACGACGGTAGCCACCTACCATCAAGTGGACGGTCAAGCCTGTCTGCCGACCTTAACATTGAAAAAACCGAACCGGCAAAATTATTGGATGTTTTTAAGCGGATACATGGAATGTTATATTCACAATTGAATCCTGTAGATGAACTCGACAACTTGTATGTTTGCTAGTATGACAGCTTGAACGGTATTTTTTTAAAATATGCCATCTTGTATACCTACCTAGATATACGGAGAAATGTGGTGGAATATTTTATTTATTTAAAAGTAAATAATCTAATTAACATCTATTCATGTACGAATTTAATTTTTACCTATCACAAATAATTGTTAATTTTAACCCTCCCCCCGTATACATAAACCTTTCTCGTTTATCGCTCTTTCCATTAGTGAAAACCGTAAGAAAATCCATTGGGTGGTGTAAGAGAAGCTAAGGTAGAAATATACAGAGGCGGACAGCCCCTTTATTTTGTAACTAGCTGAACACAGTTACAGTTCGCTGTGGCTCATTTTTTCCCGGTCTCGTTTTAACTTTGCAATAAAAAAAAGTATATATAAACACTCTTCTGTTTAAATATATAGTTGTGTTAGAATTTCAAATCAATTTATTAACTAATTTTTGAGTTTTGTGGACACAAACATACGGAGGGTAATTTTTGGTATATAAAGATAAATAGATTCCTAATGACATTTTAAATGCGTGTTCTTATTTATTTCTTATTCTGTGAATAAATTTTAATTTATTTTCCTTCTGTATTCAACGTAACATAAATTAAAGATCAGAGGAAAAAATATCATATACTAATCAAGTATCATGCAGTTCACAATAACTATACAGGGTTACCGTTTAAGTCGACCTAGATATTTCAAGGGTTGTAGTTTTATGTGGATTTTTAGGGCCAAGTGCTTGATGAATAAGCACCGTTATTTCTTACTGTGAGCCTTTTATCTAAGTTTTTTTTATTTTGGGAAAACCCTACATTATTCTATCTTTTTGGATAGCTGAAAAAACATAGATATTTTTAAGCACATCTGCTACTGCCATAGTTGTTTCTTCATTCAACTATATCAACCATGTACTTTGACCCAGTTTGTAGTTACCTCCAATTTTGGTAATGGTCACTATAAAGCAACTTTTTATCTACACTAAAACCCAAAGAAATAAATTAGAGGCATTATTTAAAGAAATAGAAAATAATAGACAAAAAATCAGCAATTGTTATAAAAAACTTAAAAGTCCAATATCTGAAAAAACTGTTGTGTTTGGGGTATGGTGTCTCATATTCAAATCAGTCGATAATGATGGAAACCACAACCCCCTAAAGTATCTAGATCGACTTAACGGCTAAATAACGCTAATTAACGACTTAACCCCTGTATAAAGAATTTGCTAAAATATTTTAAAAGGAAAATAAAGATCTAAAGAACCGATTTTCTCTCGGACGTTTCGTCCGACCCATCTCTCGTAAGCATCTTGTAAACCGTACCCATGACGCTACCTCACGTTATGAGTACGACTCTGTTCAGAAATTCTCAAGCTGAATAAACGTTTTCTACACATATCTTTTTAAAGTATCATAGAAAGAAAGAAAGAAAATAAAAATTCTCACGTTACACCTACGTTATATATATACAAATAACGCATAAATCATAAGTTCATTCAGTTATTCAACTGAATGAACTTAACCAAAATAAAGTGAAAAAATTGTTACAGTAAGAACGGTAATAATTCATCTCATTTGGAGTTATGGCTGAAATGTATCATATACTCTGGCAATTATTCATATTCTCGGCAAGGCATTTATTGGAAATGAACTTTTCCTAGTTGACTCTAGTCTGAATCTGGCAAGTAGTGGCAAGGCACACTGCGTTTCGCAGTCATTTGGGCAGCCCGTCTGGCGGCAGTAACCACCCCGTTACAGAAGACCACCATGAAGTAATAGAATGTGTACTGTTGTGTTTTGTTGAGTGAGTAAAAGATGCCAGATCTCTTTTCCCTATCCATTCCTAATCTCTTATCCTAAATACTATGGTCGACACCACCTACCATCAAGTGGACCGTCAGCCTATCTGACAACTTTAACATGAGAAAAATACAAGTTTAGATTTAGGAAATATTCGTAACGTAACAATATATACAATAGTGTCAAAAAAATCACAATTCCATATAACAAAAAGTACTTGTAGCTATGAAAAAATAATTAGTTAATAATTGTATAAAATAAATAATGAGGTTTCAGTAGAAATATGTAGTTAAGACTCTTCAAGTTTAAATAAATCCTTAAATTTAACAGTCCACCGCAAGTCTTAGATCTTTCTATGGACGAATTAATTCCGTTTTACTTGAAATCTCTATTTACGCTCTGACTTTATCGAGTAGTTAATTTTCGTCTTAATTTTAACCTTCAACTAACCACTGAAGCAGTTCCAGGCACATTAATAAGAATACTTAAATAAAAAAAATTAAAAATGAATTTTTTACACATGAATTTTATGTTGATAAGAATTTCAAAATAATGAACGTTTTTTAAATATTACTTAAAATAGCATAAAATAGTGCAGTAGGTATTATACCTTAATCTATATCTATATTAGTCTACTAATATTATAAAGAGAAAATATTTGTATGTAAGTATGTGTGTTTGTAATGAATAAACTAAAAAACTACTGGACCGATTTTAAAAATGCTTTCACCTATAGAAAGCTATTTTATCAGCGAGTAACATAGGCTACCCACCCATCTCCCTCTTTTATATTTTATAAAGTTACGCGGACGAAGTCACGTGAATCAGCTAGTTTAAAATATAACCTTAAATGGAATGATAAGATTTTTCCCTATTTAAATATAAGTGGAATTATGGAATGATTCTTGTGTTATTATGGATGCATAACACATAATACCTGCTGGTTGTTGTTGCTAAACAATCAACAAAATGTATAAAAGCTGCACAAAGAACTTCAGAAACGAGATTGTTTGGTACAATCCTCACGTTCGCCCTCTTATTAGAACTCTTCTTTGTGTTCTTCACGATCGGATTCATTTAAATTGAAACCAGTCGCAGTTAGTGATAAAAAAACTAAATGAAATTGTAAAACTTTCCCCGAGTTGACTTTTTACAGATTCCCTATTTTCGGCATATTATATATATATATATATATATATATATATATATATATATATATATATATATATATATATATATATATATATATATATATATATATATATATATAATAATGCACTCTCCATGATCCTTAAAAAGCTATCACTCATTCGAAGATCCAACTCAAGTTTTTTTTAATGTTAAGATCGGCAGACAGGCTAACGGTCTACTTGATGGTAGGTGCTGCAAGTGCGCGACTACTGTAAAATTAAGAATAAAGAATTGGGAGGGGATAGAAAAATGGGCTCTGGTATCACTTACTGACTCACCGAAACGCAACAGCACACATGCTGTTATTTCACGGTGGTCGTCTGTGATGTGTTGGTTACTGACGCCAGACGGGCTGCTCAAATGACTGCGAAACGCAGTGTGACCTGCCACTAGCAGCTGATAAATTATATTGTACAAAAAAGCTGTAAGTTCTTTGTCCTTAAGTGACGTCAATAAAGCTCTTAGAGTGCTCACAAAAAAGCTCTTTGCAATAGTGTGCTATGATTTTAAAACAGCAAGTGACGTAATTGAGAGCAATAATTTGACTTCGTAAAGTTGTTTTCATTCAAAAACCATTAAAAAACATAGACAATATAGAGCGGTAATTATTGATAAGTCTTATTATAACAATAATAATAATAAATCATTTATTCGATGTAAGTTTTTTATAAAACATTTATCTTCGTTAAATATTTCTAATGTTGTATAATTATAAACTATCTGCTGCTTCTAGAGGAAGAACTCGGCAAGAAACAAACCCCCTAGTTTGCTCTTTTCATAAATCATCAATTACATAATTTGTAACTAAATTCAGCAATTTATACAACATTGTAATATTATAATTTAACTTTAAGGATGTTTATCATTTATATAACTCATTGCAATCATTTACCTTTTTGCATAGGGTTTTCTTAATTAAAACTTTAAATTTATTTATAACTGTTGTATATTAGCAGGAAGCCCGTTGTAAAAGCTTACACACATAAAACAGTTGCCAATTTTGTAGAGAAGATTTTTATGCAATTGTAGCTAATGCTTGTTTCTAGTTTTTAAACTACGAACATCACTATTTCTACTGAAAGTGCAAATATTTTTGTGAGCAAACAAAAGATTTTCAAAAATGTATTGTTAGGCTACAGTAAGTATGTACATTTATTTCCCTAAACTTATCTTGGGATCGAGCTTGTAGATGGCACGAATGACCCATTTCTGTAATATAAAATATAGTGTTTATATCCGCAGTATTACCCCAAAGTAAATGACATTTAAGGAGAAAAATACTTTCCGAACAGAATATATTTCTGAATGACTATTCCTGTCTGTATCACACAATCACAGCAAGTGACTTTTCCCCGTGGCGTCACTTGCCATGAATTAAAATTTAACCCCATCGAACCTCTACGTATACGTATATGTACATAACAAAGTCCCCCGCCGCGTCCGTCTTTTTTTTTTATGAAATCGAGGTAGCGCTTGACCACTATCTCACCTGATGTGAGGTGCAGATGTGGCCGAAGGTGGACCACGCTTACCTAGTAAATGCCTATTTACCCTAGTTTTGAAGACCCCGAGGTTGTAGTTCTGTGGAAACACAGACGCAGGCAATGAGTTCCACTCCTTAGCAGTTCCTCGTCTATATGTATGTTTGCGATAATTTCAAAAACTACTGAAAGGATTTTCATGCGGTTTTCATATATTAACAGAGTGATTCCGAAGGAATCTATAGGTGTATAATTGGTTGAGTTTTTATCCATAGGTTTTGAAGGTTTGCAAATTAGAGCATAATGCAACAAGCAGTTCTCCCCAAATCTAATGGATGTCGCCGCTCACCTAATTTTATTGTAGTTTAATAGATGGCGCCATTATTAGTGTTATATTTTTATTTTTCAAGTCGCGGATACCAACTAGTTTTTAATATTTAGAACCAGCGACCTGACCCCGACTTCGCACGAATGCAATTTTTTAATCAATTTTAATGTTCACAAGAACCCTTTGTTCTTATCGCCTTTGTCGAGCCCCTTGGTCGAGTGGTTAAGGTGCTTGTTTTAACACTATGTCGCGGGTTCAATTCCCGAGAGGGCCAATTTAGAAAATGTGCTTTTGTGTGTCGGTGAGTGAGTAAAAGATGCCAGAACTCATTTCCCTTTTTCTTCCTGATCTTTTTCCCTTAGTACTGCCATGGTCAACAGCGCACTTAAAACACCACAGGCATTGCTTGTATTATAGGGGATGTCAGCCACCTTATTTTTTGACGAGGGGGGAAAACCTTCCATAGGTACCCGATTTGTAATAAACCGGGTTATGGGAGATTTTTACTCACTAAAAAGCTCCCTGCTTGTCGCCAGCTGCACCTATTCGTAGACCACGGTAGACCCCGCGTGGGTAATATACGCTATTGGGTATTGGTAAGCCAATCGCCGGATCCTCTTTTAGTCGCCTCATACGACAGACAGAGGATAACGTGTCTGTATTCTAAATAGTTATCATTGCCTCCTCATCGACGCCTGCGTCTTGCAGGGCCAGTCCTGATGTCAGCCAACCACCATCAAGTGGACAGTCAACATGTCCCACGACTTTAACATAAAAAACCTTTTTCGAACTTAAAGGAATATTTGAAAGAAAAAAATTACCATGTCTAGTCCAAACCTAGTTAGATTAGATTACTTAGATTCGTTCTATCTTATATATGAAAATTTCCCTTAAGGGAATAAGGAGGAATTTAAATTAGGTAATAAAAATGTATTGTATTATGTATGCTCCTAAGTTCAGTTTACAACAAAACACATATTAGTTGTAGACAAAAGTACCAACCACTTGCAGTAAAATTACTTAGCACCTACTGTAATCGCAACATAATATGAACTTTGTCACGTTTTTCAGACGGTGGATGGCAAGATTGTGAAGGTCACGCCATGTGAACCACATTCAACAATATCAAAAGCGATCGAAGGCATTCCAACGCGACGCGACGCCACACCGACCTGACTGCAAATGAGTTGAGAATAAAAAAAGCCACAATGGAAACTTTGTCTACATCTGCTACCACTGTTCAAAGTGTCCTGAACTCTACTATGAGCAGTGTACATGAGAGCCCTTACAAGTCCGGTGGAAGATTATTTGTGATTGGGATTCTGATAAAAGTGGTCTACATCATTGGCATCGTCGGTAACGCTGTCGCCATCGTAGCCTTGAGGAGAGGAGACCGAAGAGTTAGGAACCGAAAGCATCTGCTACTGTTAACGTCACTGGCGGCGAACGACCTGGTGGCATTGGTTGGCATGATGTGCTCAATGGTGGTGGCTGAACAGCTGCCCTGGACGCGGGAAACTCGTGCCTACTGTGCAGTGAGAGTAGTTTTGCGCGTTTTCGGCGTCGGCAGCGTCTGCATTGCAGTCACAATGGCGCTGGAGAGATACGTCGCGCTTACACGACCTTTCCTCTACCAGAAGGTATAGACTATTTATTTTTTATGGAATAGCAATAAACAATCGATAATTAATACGATTTTATTCTAACGTTGAAAGAAAATATCATTTGATGGCAAGTGACTTCGTCTCCTATAAACAGCAACACCTAGAAGTGACGCTAGTAAACTGTCGACAATGTTGACAGGATAAAACTAAAGAGGTAAAGATGGGATAGGAAAATTCGTTCTGGTATCCCTTACTCGCCGAAACACAACAGCACACGTGCTGTATTTTCACGCTGGTCTTCGGCGTGAAGACGGGTTGTCCAAATGACTGAGAAACGCAGTGTCGCGACATTACTTATCATCGCATAACTGCTCCAAATTACAAGCAAACAAACAAAATGACCTGCTTATTAAATTACATCATTATCATCAATACCTAGCCTACATATGTCCTCACTGCAGGTGCACAGACCTACCCTCTCAACAAGGGCGTATGGGCTATATGTATGGTCCACCACGCTGACCCAGTGCGGGTCGGTGGACTTCATGTGCCTTAAAATTTCTTCTTTGGCCTATGCTGGCTTCCTCCCGATGTTTTCCTTCACAGTTTGAGAGGCAGTCTGCAAATTATGCACTTTAGTTTTTTTTTGTAGAAAAAACCCATTGGTACATGGCATGACCGAGGATCGAACTCGGACCTCTCGACATGATAGGCCGTTTTTCCCACTGCGCCACCGATGCTCTGAGTTAAATTAAATTACAGAGTGTGCGTAATCACACAGACAAAATCATTTACAGATTTGTTTTACATAAACAACATTACTATACAATTTATTGAAACTTAAATTGTAGTTAGTGTGTATGTCAAATGGGCGTACACAGCTTTGACGACAGTCCTATAATAATAATATAATACAAATAAAATAAACTCTGAATTACACGAGTATTACATCCACATTTTATAGGTACAGCCAAAACTTTAAAATTAAAGGATAGAAATTACTAATTAATAAAACAAAATGAAATTTTAATAATCAATATAATTAATAACCAATAGCTTTTAGAAATCAAAAAGTTATGTCTTATTGAAGCATATACATATGTACTAGTATACACAGAAAAACTATATCCATAGAATTTAGGCCAAGGCCTAAATTCAGAACATTCACTATGAAAGTTCTATTTTCTCAAAGCTTATCGGGCAGACATTCATAATAAAGCAATACAAATAACACAATTTTAATTTATTGCTGGCGATAAAATTGCAAACATTATAGTAATTGAAGTGAATCTGAACAAGTCATTCATCAGATCGTAATAAGTTGATCCCCAGAATAACCTCCCACGAAATAGACTTTGTTTTGGACTAAGATCGTTATTAGACATTTTGCACAAATATTATGGACTTATTCATCTGAAATAGGACATGCAAAATGTTCCGTAGATAAGGTGTACTATACATATACTAAGGTACTAAAAATCGGAGTATCCGAGTTACTGTACTGCCAAATGGAGACAAATATTCATACCATTTTTTGTTACAAAGGGTGACAGGCAGGTTGACAGTTCACTTGAAGGTAGGTGGTTACCGTGGCCTAAGAACACAAGCAACACCAGGTGGGGCATCGATCATGCAAGAATGGACATTGTTCCAAATTTCGTGCATCCCTTGACGCATTTTTGGAGCGCAATACGGTTGTAAAAACTTGTAGTAGTATTAACATTGTACAGATGGTAGATCACACAAAGGTCTCTTCTTAAACAAAGTGGTTCTAATCGTCAACAATTTGGCGCGCCTGTATTTACAGGGAATTCTTACTTCTTTACTAATAGAGATGTGACTTATTTGGAATACTTGTATTTCAAATGCAAATACATTTGACTACATGGTTACATGGTATTTTACATGGTATTTATATTAGGTATGCAAATACCTAAAATAAATACCTATTTTATATTTTTCATTTAAATACATTTTTTTAAAAAGCATTTGGTATTCTATTTGAATACATTTGGCAGTTCTATTGAATATGGAGAGTTTTTTCTATTTGGAAAATACAAAATACCTTACTGTTAAGCCTCACCAACATTACCACTCAAATTTCCATAAAATTGGTCGACGATGTAGTGTAAGCGTTTATTTACTCTCTTCTTTACGCGGGCAATACAGTCTCGTGCGCAACCACGTCACTGTCGGAGTATTACGAGAGCGATAGACCACAGTAGACGTGTTGGTCGTCCGCCCATTGAGTGCGTGTTCGAGCCTGTGATTCATCCCACGACTGGGGGCTGCTACAGGCGACTCGACAAATAACCACTAGAGGGGCTGCAAGCAAACCTTGTGAGTTGACCAGCGCTGCCAATAGCGTGGGATGACAGGTTCCTCCTGGAGCGCGCGGGGATTGTATTGAATAGGGAAATTTCAGGGAATAGTGACAATAAAATATTAATTTATATTCATTACTACTGGTCAAATTTTGTAAAAGGAGTTAAATATTAATATAATAATAAAGCCCTTTTATTTCTATATCCCAAGTTTTACAATATAATAAGTTTAAATAATTTAGAGGCCTTTGAGTGACGGCCACCTCCAACTTTTTCCATGGCTCCTCTTCTTTTGCCCTGTTCATCCAGTTCCTTCCAGCTGTTAATATGATGTCATCAGCCCACCGTGTGTTCGGTCTACCAACATTCCTTTTACCTAGCGGTCCTTTAATATATCCTACTTTAATCGAATCAGCTAGCAGTATGGGGCAATAAAATCTCTTTGAAAAGTATTTTTAAAATGCCTATTTTGAATATAGTATATAAAATACAAAAAGCAAAGTATTTTGTATTTTACATTTGAAATACACTCGCGGACTAAGAAAACGGGTCGATGACAAAATCCTCTGTATCTTGCAAATTAATAATGATATACATGCATGAAACTTATTCTATATTAAAGGGAATTTTATTATCGTATGATGTGAAACCTTAAATGTTATACAACGCAATTGGAAATATTTAAAAAAGAAAGAAACCTCGAATTCGGTAATAAATTCACATCACGCATATTTTATTTTGCTTGTTTTCTCACTTTTGTTTTCAATCTGTCATTCAAAATGATAAAAGGCAGTATTTGTCGTCTTTCACGGTCATTATTGAAATACTTCCATGTCGCTAACACGAGAAGAATGTACACGTATCGTCACTATGATAGAAGAAGGCAGAAGTCAGAGAAGTACAGCGACAGTAACAGGCGTGTCACTTTCTACGGTGCAGAGAGTCGTCCAACGTTTCCGTGAAACTGGGCAGAACGTTAGAAGACCAGGAACCGGCAGAACGAGATGTACTACGGCTCGAGAGGATCGATTTATTGTTACGACCATGCTCCGAAATCGGCACCTCACGGCAATTGAAGTAACAAATCAACTTCGAGAAACCCGAAGAGATCACGTAAGCGAACGGACTGTTAGGCGGCGGCTCCAAGAAGCTAATTTGACTCCACATAGACCCGCAAAGGGCCCAAAACTTGTAAGGCAACATCGATTAGCAAGAATACGTTACGTCCGCGAACATGCTCATTGGGAAAACGAAGAATGGGCAAGAGTAATGTTTTCTGACGAATCCAGATTTATGCTCTATACAAATGATGGGCGGCGAAGAGTTTACCGACGGCCAGGGGAACGTTTTATTCAAGCTTGTTTTCAGGAGAAAGTATCGTTCGGCGGTGGATCTGTTATGGTTTGGGCTGGAATCTCTTTAGAGAGTCGCACGGAGTTAGTGTTCATAGAAAATGGTACGCTAACTAGTGTAAGATATGTAGAAGAGATCCTTAATGAGCATGTTGGCCCGTACTTAATTAATTTGGGCGAAAATTCCATATTTACGCATGACAACGCTAGGCCACATACAGCTCAAATTGTAGATGAGTACTTTCAGGACGTTGGCATCAATTGCATGGACTGGCTCTCGAGAAGCCCGGACTTAAATCCGATTGAGCACGTTTGGGTCGAGCTTGGAAGGCGTATAAGAAATCGGAACCCCGCCCCGGCTACACTTAGAGACCTGAAACATGCGTTAGTGGAAGAATGGACCAATATCCCGCTACATCGCATAAGAAACTTAATAAACAGCATGCCCAATCGCCTGGCAGCTGTAAGAAGAGCCCGCGGAGGCAATACGAAGTATTAATTTCTGTTTGAAGTTCATTTCTGTGTGGTATGTGAGGTAAAGTCTTTTAATTTTTCAACGCAAAAATGGTCGATTTTTTGTTTCTTATGTAATTTTAATAAATAAACAGATTAACTTTTCTAACATTTGCTTTTTATTTATTAACTATAAAATTATCTACAACATACAGTTTCAAACAGCTCTGTTATTTTAGGAGATATTCTAGTTTTTCGTACCGACCCTTATTCTTAGTCCGCGAGTATAGTTAATTAAAAAAGTATTTGCATCTTGTAATTAAATTCTTTTTGTAAACTATTTTGTACATATCTACTCTTTACTCTCTTAAAAGAGACTTTTAATTATCCTATCAGAGCCGGCAACGTAATTGCAACTCCTTTTATGTTGTTTCTATTTCCCAGCCTTCCAGTAGACTGTCAGCATGTCTAAAAAGCTTTCTTAGAAAGAAATACGCGTTCTTTCAAAGTAAAACCTATTTCGTTCGGACGAAAGCTGCACTGTCATTTAGAACGTCGCCAATTGAACGTCATAACCCCTTTTAGAGTAATCCATCTTGATAAGTTAAACTAAGTTCAAAACACTTAACAAATACGGTTAAGCTGGTTTCGCTTATACGATCATAAGCTTAGTAGATATATGTAACACATTACTTTCCACTGCTAAGCAGAAGCCACTCCTTAATGTGAAAAAGTATGAGCTATGTTTAACCACGGGGGTCCATAATGCTGTGTGTAAAAAAATGTATATTTTAATAAGTATTTTTTTAAATTAATTATTATCATATGCCCAATATTATTAAAGATAATTAATTCAGCATTTCCAAGGCCACGAAGGCCTCGTAAAAATACAGAACATACGAAAATACAGAAAATTTTGTGTTTCATGTTGTTAACTAGTGATCGTTGCGATGCAAGTCATTAGATTGCACTCAGTAGAGTGACGTTATTGTTGCATGACGTCACTGTTGTCATAATGTCGTTCGGTAACTAAGCAATAGGTCTTATTTTATATAACAATTTTAAGATGCTTTTTTATAAAACGAAAAATTATAAATCAATTCATGGTAATGGCCCGTGCGTTTTAGAAGTTCTTTTTTTACTTTTTGGACATTTTATTTTATTCTATGATACTTCTTTTTTTTTAATGTTATGTCGACAGACAGGCTGACGGTCCACTTGATGGTAGGTGGCTACCGTCGCCTATAACACAAGCAACGCTACAGGTGCTGCAAGTGCGCTGCCGACTACAGTAGGATTAAGGATAAGGGATTAGGAGGGGATAAGGAAATGGGCTCTGGCATCCCTTACTCACTCACCGAAACACAACAGCACGTATATGCTTTCAGAGTATGTGTGATTTATTTTAAACACAAGTACGAATATTAGAAACTCACATGCAAGATACAAAATATCTGAAAAACTTTTTTAATTTTCATTCATACACTCTTAAGGGGGAGACAAACGCTAAATACTAAAAATATCCATTATTTAATGAAAATGTTACAAGAAATAGACAAGACAATTGCTTTGAAAAAAATATATATTATACTTAAACATATGAAGAACCAATTGTATTAATTAGAATTTTTGTTAAAGTAATAGAAACTCCACAAAAAAAGTTAGAACACAAGAAGAATTTGACTTTTATTGAAAATTCTCTCGAAAACGGCTTATTGCACGCATATGAATCCTGTACCTATTAATAAGTTGATATCAGATAAAAAAATAGTATTGATAAAAAAATTTTTTTTTGTTTAATGTTCTAATGGTAAAAACAAAAAAACACCATTTCTAGGCCCGTTGAATTGTCTCCACCGCCAGCGAATTCTATAGTAAATGTCATTTGCCTCAGTGAATCCCTTAATAAGTTTCCTAATATCTTTTACTTATACATCTTTTGTCAATTAGCCTTAATATTATAAATAAAGTATTGTAACTCTGTGTTGCGTACAAGTTTTGGCAAATCAGTTTGACCACGAGGAAAAAGCCCAAGTTAATACAGAGATAAATAAAAGGAGCACTTTTCATCCAGTAAAAATATCGTTCTCCGCCTTAAAAAAATTCAACGCCTGACAAAACTATAACAGTAATATATATTGCATAAATTAATGCTCCATGATTTTGTCAGGCGTTTTTAACGCTGACGAAATCGCTGGCAAGTAAGTAGCCAGTAATTTCTTTGCCCGTCACCATCGCCGCGACATTGTGTAGTTTGTTTCAAAGTATTAATTTTAAATTATTGCTTACAATATTTTTTCACTTATACGCGATCAACGCGAACGCTGTTTATGGGCTTCACTAGGGCAAATGACATTTACATTAGAACTCGCTGGCGGCGGAGACAATTCAACAGGCCTAGAAATTGTGTTTTTTTTTTTGTTTTTACCATTAGAACAATACACAAAAAAAATTGAATTAATACAATTTTTTTAACTGACGTTAACTTATTAATCGGTACAGGATTCATATGCGCGCAATGAGCCGTTTTAGAGAGAATGTTCAATAAAAGGCAAATACTTCTTGTGTTCTAACTTTTTTTGTGGAGTTTCTATTATTTTAACGAAAATTCTAATTAATACAATTGGTTCTTCACATGTTTAAGTATAATATATACAAAGCAATTTTTCAAAGCAATTGCGTTGTCTATTTCTTGTAACATCTTCATTAAACAATGGATATTTTTAGTATTTAGCGTTTGTCTCCACCTTAAACTAAACAAGCCTCAAATTGGAATTGATAAAAAAACGTAGATAAATGAGATAAAAAATGAGATAAACATGCAATTACAAACAAAATTATGGCTCACTTGTCTGGATAACTCATAAGTAAGTAACCTTCTATAAATATTGTTCACACTCCGAAATCACTTTCCATTAGCGCAATAATGGAAATAAATGTTATAGCATTTTTATTTCCTTCGCCGATTTGTTCTAACGTATTTTATTTTGCTATCAGCGTTCGAATGACGTCAAACCGAAGTTAATTTAATATTTTTCATGCGTGTGTACTCGCCTAAAATAAAAATATGTGCGGACATGTAACACATACTAACAAATGTTTACCAAAAAGATTACACATTAATACATGTTTGCATATTCATCCATTCCTTTATATTCTATACTGCGAATTTTTATTCCATGACTTCGCTGATTGAGAAAAACGATGACCTAAAATAAGTAGCGATATTGATCTGGTCTTTTTATGATAAAAATTCATTAACACTGACCGGCCACTTAATGGCAGATGGTCTCCGTTCGCGTCCATAACTTTTATATCACTTTAATATCATAATATCTTTCTTTATTAATGTATGATATATTTTATGAAAAACGCTTTACCGCGAAGTAAGAAAAATAAAAAGTTATTTTTCTTAGTTCGCAGTTTATAAGTTTTAAAATTATTAAAATCGTCGTTACCTACGTCATAATTCTGTAATGAAAAATTTATTTCACTTCCTTTTACTAACTTCTATTCAATCGTTCTTGAAAAACATAGGTAAGCAAGGAATGTCATAGTTAAAATATATTATAAAACCTGCTTGTAAAAGAAATAAATAAAATTTCAAATCAAAAATCATTCAAACATTTTTCATAATACAAAAAAAAAATGTGGTAAGTATAGTTCCCGGCACCTAAGCTGCGCAGAAGTCGTTCTTAACCCTTTTACAAAGCGACAATGATAATGACGTCATATGACAGTTTGTTTAATAAATTATTTAATTAAATTTAATGTTTAATAATAATTTAAGTATTTCATTTTATAAAAAAATTCTTAATTAAGTTTAACTAATTGTTTTTTATACCTCACCCTAAACATTAATTTAAAATATTATGTAATATGTTTATTGTACATGAGTGTAGGATGCGCAAACTTTCCCCCACTATTTAAAATCTTGCCAAGTTATGTGCCGGTCACTATACAATTGACTATTTTTATTTTTGAGATCATAAGCACCAAAGCCAACGTTTATTGCCGCCGCGCCGGACCAATTGCCCCTCTTTGATTGCGAAACATCATCACCAGCTTCCACTCTGTACTGTTTTCCACTGTTTGGATATAGGCCACATGGTCCTCTGCCCTTCGAATCCAGTCCCTTTCTGCGATTCCTTTAAAGTAGTGTGTCCACCTGGGCACAGGACATCCCCACGCTGCGTCTTCCAATTCGTCTTCAACTCGTATATCCCAGCGGTTATCCGCTTTGAGACAGATGTGACCGGCCCATTGCGACTTTACCTATGTCTATAGCTATGTCGAGAGCTTTGGTTCTTCGGCGAATTTCAGAATTTCTGATCTCAATTATCAAAGAAACTCGATCATAGATCTCTCCATAGCTCGCTGAGCGATTTGGAACTTATGGACCAATCCTACCGTGAGAGGCCACGATTCGGCACCATACGTAAATACTGGGAAAAACATACCAGTAACAAAATAAATAAAAGAAGAAGAATAGCAACGAGCTATGGAGATGGCTTTACTCGGAGTTACATTGCGAGATCGAATCAGGAATGAGGAGATTCGTAGACAAACGAAAGTTGTCATTAATCCGGCGAATTAGTAAAATTGGCAGTGGGACGTACACTTTATTGTGGAGAGCCGACGGCCGCTGGAGCCGGAAGTTACTCGAGTGGAGGCCAAAAGTGGACAGGCGACCTGATAAAGGCCGCTTTTCGACGGTGATCCAGGCTGCTTCTGATCGGTCCTTTTGGAGAATTAGGGGAGAGGCTTTTGCCCAGCAGTGGACATCCTACGGCTGAGATGATGATGATGATGAACAAAAGAAATAATTATGAAATACATACAAAGATGAATACTCCATGAACTAGCAACTAAGTACTATTATTTATTCTGTGGATAAGGTCCTATTAGTTTATGGGTTTCCATTCTACCAAATCACATTAAATAAAACAATAAAATAATATGTGGCGTGTACAATACCTAAGCAGGTAACATTTTACGAGGCCACATCAAATAAAGATACATAATTTTATTTTATAGAAGGAACATCAATATCTACTTTTATATCTTACCCTACCTCAGCATATCTAAAGAATCGACATTGCTATTCTCTAGAGCTTGAAAAGTTCTTTGCTTCAGTAAATTTACTATATCACTCCTTACAATTCTGCTTACATCCAATATTGTTATCGTTATCGTTAAATACATACTTAAAACCTTAAATACATTTAACGAGAATTTTCCAGAATCAATATACATTGATGGTGCTAAAAACATGGTCTTAAAGACAAAATATTGCTTAAATCTTAGTCCATTCTTAAATATCACACATTGAAAATCTTTATTAGATAAATTCATATAAGTTTTCCAAAAAGTTTGTCAAAATAAGCTGAAAAACAATTTTATTACATTTACCAATTGAACATTGATTTTTAATGACAAAGCACATGGTTCTTAGCGTTCATAATTTTTAACAAAAAAATTGTCTTAATTTTTGAAATTAGGGCTTTCCTTTTACAAATGTCTCAATCTTTTTTAAGAAAAAATAGGAAAGTTAAAATAAAAAAATAAAAAAGTTAAATGCAACAAAAATATTTTTTTTATTAATTCTAGCTGGTGCCCGCAACTTTGTCCGCGTTGAAAAAGAAATATGATTAATACGTATATATAACGCCTGAAATCACTATAACAACGATAGGCCCCAGCGGCAACAATGGCGCCATTTTTTATATTCTACATCTTAATCCAGGTAATGAACTATCTGTGTGCTAAATTTCATCCAAATATCTGTGTGCATTAAGTAGATACCTAAATATACAAATAAACGAATCTACACATCCCTAACTTCAAAGAATCCTGTACAATATTTTATCAACTATTTCATTCCCGTTGGAATCTAACATCTAAAAACCTCGTATCTGCTTTGTATTACATCCTTGCGGGTCGATTCGAAAATATAAAAGCATACAACCTAAGACGGATATATGTTATATCTCTCTCAGGGGTTAAAGTTACATTTATACAATGTCGGTTCATTGGTTTAGTTTTAAACTATAACAGACAAACAGAGATATTTTCGATTTAATAATATTAGTAAACCCCCGGAGATGCAATTTTTATCTGCAAATTATATAGACTAACTTGCAAGAATCGGCAAGATCGTTCTTGCAAGAAAAACTTTCAAGAAAAAGGCAACATGCAGAATAGCCTAATTGAATCAATATTTCAAGTTTTGAATCAAAAACAAAATTTTAACAGTTCAGTGTAATTTTTTTTAATAATAATATCAAAGGTTTTTTTAATATTCAATCAAATTTGTTTTATAAAACAAATTTGACTTTGTCAATATAAAATTTAAAGAAATCAAAATTAAAATAAAGAAACTTATTAAAATAAAATCCGATCCAGATGGCAAGTTACCAAACATGCTGGTTGCATTACCTCTTTGCGATCATGCCCAGCCCTCTCATCTTCAGGGTTTACAATATTGCTGGTGTTGGTCCATTATTACCAATAGTATTTCTTCGTTCGCTTATGATTTCACCCGTCAGCTTGTCAGTAATCTCAACCACCACGTATCATTCGAGAAGCTATCGGCTGGAAAATTTCTCATTTAAACTCGTTGAAGTAAATGTATTAACAGAAACAGGACTGATTTATTTCAGTCGTTAATAGACGGTTGTATAAAATTTAAACAAGGACTTACCTTCATTCTAATTACACCAATATGACAAATAATTACTATTTCAGTTGAAACAACAGCTTTCTGTGTTTAATCAATGTGATCGAAACATCTATTAATCTATGTCACCATAAATGATTAGATGCAATAAAATATTAAATCAAAATGTTGTTCATGCTACATTCAATTAAATTAAATTATGGCATAATAATTCGTATAACATTAATCAACGCTGAAAACGGAACGAAAGAATAAGACGTTGCCAACTCGCACCTGTCGACTACCAAATCAGCAGATTTAGTTATGAGTTGGATGATTATGAAACGCACAAGTTAATGGAAGGATTTATCTGATGAGTATTTTATTCGTCGAATTACTATTCGGGACTTTATTAGCACATTGTGAAACAAGCCCTTAGTTAATTAATAAATGAATTAAATTGAATACATATTTATTTTTTTACTACCAAACTGTTGCCTTGATCTTGTGAGCACATTCCTAAGACTACTTACACCTTACACCAATGTTGTGGATAGCACTTTTAGCGCCACGAAATAATAACACGTAGTTAAAACTGTTTTGAATTGTTTTGGCACGTGGCTTCCGCTCCGCAGTTAACATTCTTACTGGTTATGTCACTTCCGGTTAGTTTACATATGAACTCGTGAATTTAACATTGCTATGTTAAACTATACTGTCTGAGACAGAGTGCTTCGTTGGACAAAGAGATAAGTTTTTCCCAGCTGATACTCTCATAGCGAAGAATTGTAAAGGCAGCAGTAACCACCCACTTACAGAAGACCACCGTGAAATAACAGTACGTCTGAGTAAGTGCGTTTTGGTGAGTGAGTAAAGGATGCCAGAGCCCATTTTCCTATCCAGTCCCTTATCCTTAATCCTACTGTAGTCGGCAGCGCACTTGCAGCACCTGTGGCGTTGCTTGTTTATAGGCGACGGTAGCCACCTATCATTAAGTGGACCATCAGCTTGTCTGCCGATCTTAACGTAAAAATTTTTTTATTGGTTGTTGTATAGAGCAATTTCTATTACCAATTCCTTTACCAACAAGTGCAATCTAGTGAATAGTGGCAGAGCACACCGCTTTCCGCATGCGGCATTACCGGGCAGCCAATCTGGCGGCAGTAACCAACACCTTACAAAAAATGACTTTGAAATAACAACGCATGCGTGTTGTGTTTCGTCGAATAAGTGAGGAATGTCAATGCTAGGAAGCACTTTCTAAGAAATATATAATGTATTTCGCGTTGTAGCTCAATGAAGATAACTCAATATTTAGAAAACACTGCATAGCCAGGTGTAATAGAATTCTAAAATATTCTATTACAAATGAAGAAATCAAGAACATGAGAGGTCAACAAACAGACAAGTACACCGTTCCTAAATATAGTATTAATATATGTTGTGAAATGAATTCTCGAGTTGTGCGTGATATGATGTGTCTGATTGTCGTATGCATTTTCTGTGTACTGTGCTTATATAGGTAGAAATTTATTTTTGAATATTATGATTATTAGACAGTCGAAACGAGTTAAAATCAAATTAAACTTAAATCTAACTAAATTAAACTGATTGTAACGGATTAAATTGGTTATCCTCATTATAAATTGGGACAGCCCGGGCTGATACTGAAATAACAGCACCTATTGTCAAGATCGACTTACTCACATCCTCCTGATATTGCATGAGTTTATAGATGACGGCAGACACTTACCATCAAGTGGGTTGTCAAACTGTCTGCCACCGTAATTATAAAAATAAAGCAAAAAAAAAATTTAAGTTTTTATAAAATGAGATTTTTTTTTATTTTTTATTATGTTAAGGTCGACAGACGAGCTGACGGTCCACTTGATGGTAGGTGGCTACCGTCGCCTATAACACAAGCAACGCCACAGCTGCTGCAAGTGCGCTGCCGACTACAGTAGGATTGGATAAGGGATTAGGAGGGGGATAAGGAAATGGGCTCTGGCATCCCTTACTCACTCATCGAAACACAACAGCACGTATATGCTGTTATTTCACGGCGGTATTCTCTGTAAGGAGGTGGTTACTGCCGCCAGGCGGGCTGCCCAAACTACTTTTCAAATCCAGACCAGAGTCAATTTTGAAAATTACATTAAAATTTCCAAAGTTCACCCCGCCGGGAATCGAACCCGGGGCCCCTGAGACGTTAGGCTAGCACTCTTGCCACTCATCCAACGGACTGTCAAAATATTAAGTCAAGATCAATTGTCAAGATATTTTTAAATTTAAGTAAGTAAAAGCATTTTGTGATATTGTACTAGCTATCTGTGCCCGCGACTTCGCCCACGTGGAATCCAGATTGTTTCTCGGTTTCAGTAAAAATCAAGTAATCAGTAATCAATAAAAATCAAGTAATCAGTAATCAGTAAAAATCAACTTACCTCGTATTCGTGTACGCGTCTTGACTCTTATATACGTACATTATCTCTTTAACCATACTTCCAAAATATATGCAGTAAATGCAAAAATCACGTTTATTAAATACTTGTGACGATAAACTTGCCAATTTTGATAAGAATTCATAATTTGGTTGATAATATCACCAATAAACATCACCTAACGATTTTTTTTAATACAAAAAGTAGTTTTTGCAACTTAAACATAATATAATGTTGTCAGTGACTTTTTTGTAGGAATTATCAAGCACTACAACTTTTCTATAGAAATCAATCATATCGAAAGAAACGTTTTTTCGTCGACTTACTTTGTAAATTCGATTATCACGAAAAAGCCTTTTCATTTTACGGGATAATACATAGCCTTTGTCCATCGTGAAATTCCATTCTAACTATTGGTGAATCCTGATTTTTTTTTAATCGATACTATCGAAGTACAAACTAATAAACATACAAACTTTATCTCTTTAAAGATATTAATAACTTTATTTCAGACTCCACTGTGTCCATATCTTTTTAAATTATATTGCTATACATTGTAGAAAATTAAAATATAGTTAGAAATTTTAATTCAGAATTTAAAAGTCCATTTTAAAAGTCTCTGTATTTACAAATATTTAAATAGAACTATATAAAGTGTCTGTCTGTGATTTTTAAAAGCAGTTTTTGCTTTGCTCGTTATATGAGTATACACTAAGAAATCATACATTTTAAATTCTATTCTACATTTCTACTTACTTTTCTGGATTAATCTGGATTCTGATCTTTTAATCTGGATGTGAATTTTCTGGCTCAAGCTGGTGTATGAGTCAAAATTCAAGTTACCTATTATATAAAAATCTCTAAAACGGCTTTACCGTTTCTGACGAGTTTCCTTGAGACAAGCAGAGATGAATTAAACTATTGTGTAAACGCTAACTTGGAACTCAAATCTTAAAGGTCATAAAAATCTTACATCATTCGATTTGGTAAATCTACAAAAGCTAATATGAAAATTCTTTCCAATATACTGAACCGTAGTAATAATCGAGCAATTCTGTTATGTAGGTCCCAAATGTTGATAAGATTGCACGTTTATTGGTTCGTCCTATATTGGATAACTTCGTCGAACAATGAAAGCACGCATCAAGCAACAGTTTGTGTATCGCTACTGACAAGTTACGTTTCATAAATCAAATTTCAGTAAAACATCCTGTATTATGTCAGGTTTCGTTCACCTATATGTATATACCCGAATTGTGAAGTCTCAAGACGCGTTTTTTAGGTCTACTCAGAAGATAACTAAGAATTTTCCTAATCCACATTTCAATACAAAAAAATATATACAAAAACAGAATAAAAATAAAAATAATTATTAACTAGAGTGAACAAAAGCAAACAAAGTCAATATTATAATTAATAATGTCATTTTACTGATCTTTTAGCATCCGAATACAATGTCGGCAGTAAATAATTATCAACTGTCGAAACCACGGACAAGGATGAGTCTTAAGGATCGACATAGTGAGTTAGGGAGTTTGCAACATTCATAAAACGATTCAATGGCCCAAGTTGGTTCAAAAGAATAAATAAATAAATGAAAATTTTAGTATTAAATTAATTATAATAAACAAAAAATTAAACACAATTAGAAAAAACACATATTGTAACGAAAATTTAAAAATTCCAAAAATAAGTTGCTCAACCAGATTATTTGATGAATCAAAATATAATTTTTAATACAGTTGCTCAAAAAGTGGCGTATTGCAGGGACGTATAGCGTTCGGGATGTGGGCTATTACACACTCGTGCTTTTTTTTTACCTTTCCCGCATTCGTGCGTTCTCTTTCCCAACTGTCAAAATAATGTCTATTAAAAAGAAAAACCAACCATGTAGTTTTTACTAAAAAGTTTTTATGATTCATGCAAATACGTATATTTCTAAAAAGAAGCTACGAATTTGTTTCAATATCAGATTTAATGATTTGATTTAATGAGTTAGGTTAGGTTTCATTTCATTTTCATTTCATATCAATAAAAAAATTCTACTAAAGACTTGGCTGTATGGGCATAGTTTCCTTTGCCTACCAGAATGGGTGAAGAAGAAAAAAATCTCTGCTTATATTCTACGGTTGGCGCCATTTTCCAGAAATTTTCTTTGCGAGTTTAGTTGTTTGTTTTATTAAATTGCTTCATTTTTTCGCAACTGTATTAAAAATAGTCGTTCAGTACACGTGCGGAACCGTCATTGCAACTTGTTCCGACTGTCAACCCTCGCCTTCGGCTGCGCCTCGGCTCGGGTAGACATTTGTCGGAACTCTTTGCAATGACAGCCTTTCCGCACTTGTAATGAAATATACTATTTTAATACAGTTGCTCAAAAAGTGGCGTATTGCAGGGACGTATAGCGTTCGGGATGTGGGCTATTACATACTCGTGCTTTTTTTTTACCTTTCCCGAACTCGTGCGTTCTCTTTCCCAACTGTCAAAATAATGTCTATTAAAAAGAAAAACCAACCATGAAGTTTTTACTAAAAAAAAAATTGATAGAAGTTTTTATGATTCATGCAAATACGTATATTTCTAAAAAGAAGCTACGAATTTGTTTCAATATCAGATTTAATGATTTGATTTAATGAGTTAGGTTAGGTTTCATTTCATTTCATTTCATCTCATTAAATTTCATTTTCATTTCAAATCAATAAAAAAATTCTACTGAAGACTTGGCTGTATGGGCATAGTTTCCTTTGCCTACCAGAATGGGTGAAGAAAATGGGTGAAGTCGTTCAGTATACGTGCGGAACCGTCATTGCAACTTGTTCCGACTGTCAACCCTCGCCTTCGGCTGCGCCTCGGCTCGGGTAGATATTTGTCGGAACTCTTTGCAATGACAGCCTTTTCGCGCTTGTAATGAAATATACTATTACCCAACTATAACAAACTTTACGGAAAAGGACGTCTGGCTTATGTCATACCGAATTTAATAAATCAACTACCTAAAACATTAACAAGCGACATAACACCCAAAAACATCACATATAATATAAGCTAAAACAAGACTATTTATAATTAACTACAGATAAATATAATTTTAACAACAATACAAAAATAGTTATAATATTGTAAGATATTTCAATTCAGAATATGACACAAAATAAGATATTATCTTAAAGTAATTGAAGAGTCTGAAGTGTACGTGGGCGTCAACTGAAGGTTTATTTAAATTTTCTGTAATCAGCACATGGTGTACGGTAAAACTCTAATAAGTTTTTGTTGTAATAAATAATAAATAAAAAAAAATAAAAAAAATTACCCCTTTACAAAAGACCACCGTGAAGTAACGAAATGTGTGCTGTTGTATCTCGGTGATTGAATAAGGGATGCCGGTGCCCATCAAGCCCCTATCCCCTCCTAATCCCTTATCCTTTATCCTTCTAAGGTCGGCAGCGCATTTGCTGTGCCTATGGCTTTGTTTATGTTGATAAACGACGGTATTTTTTACATAAAAAAATTGTGCGTTTTTTTTTTAAGTGCATCATTCTCAAAGCACATGACATTTTAATTTCCCATAAGATCAGTGATCGGATTTCTAACGTTTTTATTACAACTCGTTAGTCGTGGGTCAATGGTGTGGAATATGGGTCAGTAATCGAGTTCACATAATATACTTACTCGTACTTCTCCAAATATACGCAAACCCACGCAATATCTTACATTCAATCATTGGGTACCTGCTGCGTATAACTTTTAATTACATTGACTCGAGAACATAGAATATGTTGATTTGGTATAATTCGTTATATGAATTTCTATTCCATTCAACTATTTTTCCTTATAAATAATTTTAGCAACCCGCCTCCGGCTTGGCAAGGATGCATTTTTTTTTTAAATTTATATACTCAAACCTACCTCATTTATCACTCTTTCCATAGGTGAAAACCGTGTCAAAATTCGTTGAGTGGTTTAGAAGAAATTAGCGGAGAAACAGACAGAGGCGGAGGGCTACTTTATTTTATACTATATATAAATTAACTATCAATGTTTATTATAAATACAATATACAATTTTAATATTAAATTAAAATAAAAACTAAAATTACCTAATTTAAAAATAAATTAACACTAAATGGATTAAAACTAATATAAAAATGGACCCTGTGGCATTGTACCAAGTACGCTGGCAGCATTTCCTCGTTGAATGGCCAAACTAATACGTTGGCCGAGGAAAGTACCAGCTCTTCGGTCTCCCGTCGCATCAATAAGCCTCTTCGAGATGTCTTTGAAGAGTTCATTGCTGCAGGGCCCCACGGACCGAGTGTTTCGACTCCGAATGGTACAAAACCATATTCGGCGCCGAGGCCACTATATTTGGACATTTTATTTTTTTCCGCCGCCTGCTCCACCAAGGCTGCTGCCTTGGTGGATGTTCCATGGAGATGCGAAGGGGCTAGTGTGTCTACACAGGTAGCATCCCACACCAGCACTCTTCCCAATCTCCAGGGAATCAGGGACATCCCATCCGGTCTCCTGCCATCGTTTCTCGAGATGCCTGCAGGCTCTAATATAGCTGGTAAATTGGCTGACGCAAGAGACCGGCGGAAGATGTCGTTTAAGGCAGCATGCCTTGAAAAGCGGCCAGCACTTTTCTGGCAAGACAGTCCGTGGTGACCAAGACGGTCGACTATACTGCCACAGGGACATTGATGCTAGGCGGAGGCAAATGGAAATTCTAAAGGTTGTGGGAATTAAAAAAGTACCAATGCTTGCTGATGGATGTGCTTGGAGCCAGAATCCTGCTTCTTTGGTATTAGCAGCGAGGAGTCTGGCTCTTCCCGTAATGCAGGGAATCTAATGTCAATTTGCAGGCTATATCGTCCCAGCTATACGTTGAGAATTTGGAAGTTGTGAATATATATATAAGGACACAATTGGACTATCAAATACGAAATGATTTTTTTAATGATTTAATCTGACTAGTAGTTCCAAAGTTAGCGCATTCAAACAAACAAACATTTCAGCTTTATTATATTATTATAATTTAGATGTGTACATGCCAATTCAGATACAGTTATCCCTTGATAATTGACTAAAAACTATATTGACCCATTTTTAAAATAACGGCATAAATATTTAGTAAGTTGTATGTAGGTGGAAAAACAACATTGGTAATCTTATTTATTTTACAAAATCTGTTTTGATCCACGATATTTTTAAAGCAAGTGACTTACTACGTGATCCGGACGGCGCTTCTGGTGTCTTGGGGCTGGGCGGCTGCGATGACTTGCGCACCAGTCTTCGGCGTGGGCCTCTACTATGATCCCGAGGGAGCTCGCTGCATGAGATACAGGGAAGCCGTCACCACCACAGACTTTGCTTATGCAGTTGTCTACGTACTCTTCGGTGAGTTTTTTTGAATGCTTTCTTTCTTACCCCAATTTACCAAAGGAAGCACCCTTTGGTAAATTCGTAGAAGTGAGCGGAGCGGACCAAACCAGTAAATATGAGTCCGCTGCGTCATGTATTCGCCGACGAGTTTGAAGCGGACTCGCTTCCCATGCTCCTTGTCGTTCGACATCAATTCGAAACTAAACTGAACTAACTCTATGTGGAAATGGACAGTCATTTTCCATTTTTCATTTCTCGCTTAGCTCGCTCCGCTCATCCCTGTCCGCTCACTCTTTTTCAGTGGAAATCAACTGATCAAACTCTCTCTTGGTGGAAACGTAAAACTATTTGAGTCCGTTACGCTAGTCATTTCTTACTCATTACCCTTTTGCGATCTAAACCCCGCTTTATTGACGCCAAAGAAATTTAGCTTCTCACAAGCGTGCAAAAGCACACACTGTTTCTAAACACAAGCAAGCACAAGCACTTGAATTCGAGAATAATTCAAGTGAACATAACAAATGGTAAGTAATAAAGTCAGAATGGACTCCGTCGTTACACAGCACACGTGCTGTTCAACTTGATTGGACTTAAAACGCAAATCAATTCTGCAATCATAAAAATTGAAGAATCGTAAAAATGTCTCCGTCTAATAAAGTGTGAATTCGTCTTAGAATTCGCTCACATTGCTTTCATGCTCATTTCCATTAATCTCTTTGTCGTCTGTTCGTGAAATATTTATCAGGAAATGTGCGCACAATATTTATTATGGATGTTGTGTAGCTTTCAACTACTTTCAAGGTTTTTCCATACCTACCTATTATTAAACAATTTTTAAATAGGTATGTATATCTTAATAATATTATAAATGCGAAAATTTGAACGTTTGTATGTTTGTTCCTCAAAACGGTAAAAACGGATAAATGGAATTGAATAAAATTTGGCATACAGATAGTTTATTACCTGGATTATCATATAGGATACATTTTATCCTGGAAAAAAATACATATTTATGTAGAAAAATTATCTCATAAATATGGATTTTTATATGAAATACAAGCTGGTGCCCGCAATTTCATCCGCGTTGATAAATGAAAAATATAACACCTTAGAAAACATATGAATAATATAATGCCTGACATCTTTATCGCTGTGACGACCGACGGTGGCGCCGATTTTTTTTTTATGTTTTAGATGATCCTATATGTTAATCTTTGTAATAAACTATCTGTGTGTCAAATTTCACCCAAAACCATTTAGCTGTTTTGACGTGATTGAGTAATAAACACACAACGTTCAAATTTTCGCATTTATAATATTAATAGGATACATAAAAAAACTCTATAACGTATTTTATTGTCACCCATAGGTACGTTCCTGTGTATGGTGTTGGTGTACTGCAACTTAGCGGTGATCAGAGCGCTATACGCCATCACGGCCCCGCGCGACGGTTCAGCTCCAGTGGTGAGACGCGTGTGCAAGAGTAGTTGTCGCAGGCAGCGCAGCGTCACCGGAGCGAACACCACGCCGCAGTACAACGCAGCCACAGCCGAGGAGGTCGCCTTCAGTAGACTCATGGCTACGCTCTCTGTACTCTTCATGATATGCTGGCTCCCGCAAATGGTGAGTCCCAACTACTTATTCCTTTTTTGTGATAAAATACAGCAGGTAGTCTAACAGACCACTTAATAGTATAATATGACTAACTATAACCACAAGGGTTAAGGAAACCATGGGATGCAAGTGTTCAGCCTTCTGAGGTATTTTCGCTTGGTTACAATATGGGAATCTTCAAGCGAGCTGTAAAGTCCTGCATAGGCCCCTCTTTTCCTTTGGGCATTTTGGGCAAGTGCCCAGGGCCCCGCCATCGATGTGGCCACTAGTTCCTATCAGATCATCATTCAATAGCCAATATTGGCGATAAGTTATGTTTTGAAAATGATAAGTGGAGCAGAAATAGCGACGGAGAAAATTCATTTTTTAATAAAATATTCCTTTATCATAGTCATCTAAAATGCCCAGAGCTACCCATAGGTTAAAGGTGGCCCTGCTCCTGCAGAATCAACAGCGCACTGTATCTCCCCTGGCGTTGTTTGTGTATTTAGACGATGATAGCCATCTACCATGGAATGAACAGTCAGCCTGCCTGCCACTCAATATAATATTAAAAAGTGGTCTGCCGACCTTATTGCCAAAGGTTCACTCATTTCACGGCGAGCATCTGTGATGGAGTAGTAAATTCCATCAAAGAAGCTACCCAGTTTTTCCTACACTATCTTTACTGTAAAATGCATAAACTAAACTGTAAAATGCATAACTGTACACATAAACTAGTTTAAAACGATGAAAACAATATGACAGCGGACGCGTAAGCGTAAGAACAATGTTGTTTTTTAGTAATTATAATAAGTATCTATCTCAATAAATTGTCTTTCAACGATCAAACTGCTCTCGAGTTTCTATTTTCGATTGCAATTCGCATTTATTCATCATTCGTAATTTCAAAAAGAGAATGGGTACTTGAAAAAAAGAGATTAGGTATTTGAAGAAAAAAAATGCGATTTTGTCGGCTATAATATTTATGTTTTCTATATTCGTGAAATAACAGCATGTGTGCTGTGTTGCAGTGAGTGAGTAAGGCCATTTCGAAGACCATTTCCCTATCCTTTAGCATCTGTGGCGTTGCTTGTGTTATAGGCGACGGGTTAGCCACCCTACCATCAACCGTACGCCTTTCATATAACATTAACATTTAAAAAAATGAGCCGTCACGGGACGCCTGGTAGATGTGAAACATCGAGTGAAATAAAATGATGACTGATTATTTATTTATTTAACGTTTATTTTTATTGAATACAAAAATTTAAAAATTTATTTCAAGTTGCAACAACCACCAACAATCACAACAAAAACAACAATCACCACGGCACGCGTCGCCACACCGTACACACTACTACGCATAGACTGTATAGTGTATATGTATATACCATCGTATAGCGTGGTGACGCGTCGCCACGGACTGTGTCGCCACGCCACGCCACATCAATCAGTTTCACCCGGGCCTATAGATGTTTCACATCAAAAAGACTATCAATGACCTATGAATATCTATTTATCTGTAGTGTTTTTAAATAAAAGGAATAAAAAGGAGACGAAGACAACTTTTGCCCCTGAGAGCGCCGCGTTGGCTTCGCCTCGCGCTATACATAACCAACTCTCCTTAGACGTTATAATTTTATTGCGCTCAATGTGGCGACCATAGATAAAGCAATAATATTAATGGTGGCGACAATTAATAACTATACCTATATACTTATATAGGTATAGCCAAACAACTCAACACTCATCGCACATTACCAACGCGTCCTACGCTTGGCAAGGCAATGACCTTACATACCCTATTAATTCTTACTTCCGGTTACAGTATTTTTTCTATTCATTTCTATTGTATTTATAAGTCTTTATTATACTTTTTGTCCTACCTATAAAGATATTGCTTTTAGGTAAATTTTATTATCCTAACTAATAAGACTGTCTAACTATATACAGTCTAACTAATATTACAGTCTAATATTACAGTCTACTTTTTTCTGAATGAAAGGGAATGCAAAATTTCATGACGCTCGGCTAAGTATTTAAGGCGTGAAAGCTTATAATATTAGCACAGTCTAATCATACTTACGTCATTCAGTCAGGCAACGAATGTACTTACGTAGAGCAACGTTCAGCGAACTCGCTTCAGTTTGCAGGCTCGAACATTGAGCGTTGTCCGACTGTATGACGTAAGTATGATTAGACTGTGCTAATATTATAAGCTTTCACGCCTTAAATACTTAGCCGAGCGTCATGAAATTTTGCATTCCCTTTCATTCAGAAAAAAGTATACGTACAATATGTGTACAATAAAGATTGATTAAATATTTTTATAAGTACCTAAGAAAAGTCACAGGCAAAACCTAAGTCAATGTTTATGGGAATTGTACTGCGCTAGTACCTACTCACTCATCTATACATTGAGTCTATATACATTATCTTCTATATATAAAAATGAATCCCCATTTCCCTTGGTCACGGCATCACGCGTGAACGGGTAGACCGATTTTAATTCGGTTTTCACTAATGGAAAGAGGGATAAACGGAGAATGTTCTTATATATAAAAATTGCACCCCGGGCGAAGCCGGGGGCGGGTCGCTAGTTACTTATATAAAATAATGTATATCTATATCTGTCTATAGACATAGACACATATTACCACAGTTTTACAGTTTTAAATATCACAGTTTTACAATAATGTATTGTAAAACTGTGATATTACATATACATTATTATGTTTAAAAATTACGTCGCTGTCCACCTACATAATTATGTCTGTTTCTCCGCTAATTTCTAAACCATCCAACTGATTTTGATGCAATTTTCAATAATGGAAAAACCGATTAACGAGGAAGGTTTGTGTATATATAAATTGCAGAAAAAAACCGGGGGCTGATCTCTGAATAAAATGTTTATTATTTTTGTTCCGTTAATGAATTTATAATTTTTGTTAATATCTACAATGAATGAATTATATTTATTATATTATTCGGCTTTTGTCCATACAGCTCCAATTAATTTCCATGAATTAGATTTCAAACAAAACTTAATTTTTTTAGGATTCCATAGCACAAAGCATTGTCAATCAGACTGAGTTGGAACGTGTTAGCCACGATCAATATTCCACAAGCGGCAAAAGCCTGAGTATTGTACGCAAACAACTCTATTAATACTCACAGTGTCATCTTCGTTCTGTATTCAAGAGGCGCCGCTACCGACGAAAACATTTCATTGTCTCCGTAAATGGCGCTCGACATCACAACCATCAAATTGTACTTAGCCCTTACCATACCCGTCACACCTTTATCGATAAGGAACTAAAATTAACTATATAACTAAAAAAAACTATATAGGAACTAAAAAAAAAAAAAAATATCAATCGTTTAGAATCGTTTAACTGATAACTGCTTCTGAATTCAGACTAATCTCTATAAATTTATGTCAACCCTTATAGTAACGGATGTCTTCTGTGCATGGAATGTACAAATTGATAATCTATATACAACGTGTCCCAAATCTGAACGCCAAGTGGGCATCAGGGACTGGACAACGTAATTAATGACTACCAAAGAAAAAAATAATAAGAAAAAAATCGGACACTTTTTTTAAGTTATAATAATTCTTGTAAAAGTATTTGAAATTTTACACCCATTAGGTATTTTTTAGGTACTGTGACCACTTTTCCAATATCATTGTTTTTTTTTTCTGTAAGTATTATAATGGATTTGCGTTCTAGGCAGGAATGTGGAATGGAATGGAATACTTCTCTTTGTATGTAAAGGTCGTCAGAGAGGCTGACGATCCACTCGATGGTAGGTGGCTACCATCGCCTATAACACAAGCAACGCTACAGGTGTTGCAAGTGCGCTGCAGACCATAGTAGGATAAAGGATAAGGGATTAAAATGGGATAGAGCAATGGGCGCTGGCACTCTTATATAGAGGTCTTCAGTAAGGGGTTGGTTACTGCAGCCAGGACTGCCCAAATTACTGCGGAACGCAGTGTGTCCTGCCTCTGCTTAGGTAATCACAATACCTATGAGTGTAAAAGTATTACTACACCATGTAGTGTATTTTACTTATATATTAATCTACATCAGCAATATATCTTTCTTTATTTAAAAATCGACAGAAAAACTAAATTCAGCATATATTATGCATGTTATTACTTATGTAGTCATCATAAAAAGTAGGTGTTTATTTTATTTATCAATGAGATTAGAAAAAGTACCCCTAGTCGATTAAACCCAGCACGGTGTTAGGTCGGTGGCCTATGAATGTAGGTAATGCATGGAAGTTCCGAGTGCCCTACTCAGACCAAAAAAACTATAGACAGAGCCCTTACGAACAAAAACGTTTTAAAAAGTGAAGCCGGTTCGCTGAAGATGTGTGCGTAACCTACTTGTCGTACCTATGTATGTATAGTGACCATGCGTTTGTGTATGCAGTTAAAAATGTTATCCACTAACAGCTTTTATCCCAATTAATAGGGGATCGGACAGTAATCAGATTAAAATCTAAAATGTACTTAGAAAGAAAAAATATATAATTTTTTACGATTATTTATCGAATAATAATTTAATATAATTCATTTAAATATTTTTAAATGAAGAAATAAAATTTTATTATTTACAATATTTTTAATCTATACTGAAACGCCAATCATGGTCCGTGACGTCATTTGTGGGCAATCATTGTCTTATGCCAATGCAGCTGTTTTATTATGATATGACCACAAATGACGTTACGCGCTCTCAGATGAACTATCTATCGTGGCGTTTTGGCGGCATTTTCAAACAAACAATATTAAAACATGATTTTGAGTACCTAAAAGGCTATAAATAAATAAAATAGTATTTTTTATGGGAATAAATATCCATGAATAAATTAAAACACATGAATTATATTTTATGGGAATAAATTTAAAACACTTTCTGAAAATTTGTCCGATCCCCTATTATTATAATATTTATTAAACAAAAAATATAGCTAGGTATATCAACTATCGCGTCAGACTATTAGAGCGTCCGTCACCCTATTGCAGAATCGTCTTCCCATTACCTGCCTCACTTAAGAGTGTGTATTGTCCCGTCTATAGTTTTTGTCGGTCTGAGGTGCCCTATTGACCTTGTAGGATAAAGGATATTGTATAAGGCGGGTATGAAGAAATTGGGTCTGGCATCCCTATTCACTTACCGAAACACAACATACAAGCTGTTGAGTACTTCACGGTGATCTTTCTATAAGGGGGTTGTTCCAGACGGGCTGCCAGACTCAGACCACAGGCATTTTTGAATGTTTAGAGCACTGAATCAGGACGCAAGGCAAGTGCACCTTAACTGCTAGAGTCTACACCAATGGTTCCGGAACTCGAATTTTTTTTTTAAATTGCTCTAACATTAATATCATTTATTTTTCAAAAAACTGAACCTTCTTTTTTGAAATCTTTAATTGTTTATAACTTTTGCAATTGTTGACTCTTTCGCATGGTTTTTCTAGAAGTGACTGTGAACCCATTGAGCTATTACACAAATTTTAACTAGCAGTAACAAGAATTGACACGTTTTTCAACTTGTGAACTAGACGGTATCACAAACTAAGCCCTAAAACACAATATTACTGTCGTTAATATATTATAAGGTGTGTTCTAACTTCACCCACTACAAAATAATATTGACTTTGGTCACGAAGGTAATTTCTCATTACTTTGCGCCGTTGTAATTAGTCCGCTGAAAGTATAGGTGACAGTATAATTGTTATATTTGGTAACAAGTGATCAATTAGGAACGAGAAGCGTGGGCGACTGAAGTTGTCGGCCACACCACATCGTTTCAAATGGTTATTGATAGCGTGCCGAGGTCGGCTTGCCCTTAATTGGCTCTACCATTTTTATTATGTCTCTTTGTAATAATTCACTATTACGATAGTTTGTGAACAAATAAAATTAATACAGATTGAATAGAGTTTATAGAATTTCAGTAGGGCAAAGTTTTCATCACAAATTATATGCAAACCCAGTCCAAAATGTTGGGTTTTGTTTTTCGACAAAGCAGACATTAAAATAAATTTAAACACCACATTATGCTATACAGTCCTAAGTTAAGTTAAGTTCCTTAGTCCTAGTTACAAGTCCATTTAGAATACACATTTATAGTTTATCTATCCTTTATTTATCTATTACTTATATGGAACAGGTAGGAAAAAATTTAAAACACGCTTTTAAAAAGACTTTTTTTTTTTCTTTTATGTTAAGATCGGCAGACAGGCTGACGGTCCACTTGATGGTAGGTGCTTACCGTCACCTATAACACAAGCAACGCCAGAGCTGTCAAATGACATTAACATAAAAACCACCCCCCTCCCAGAAAATCACCGTGAAATAAATGCACGCGTACTTGTTGTCTTTCGATGAGCATGTGATGGCAGAGCCCATTTTCCTATCCTTCCCTAATACTTTATCCTTAATCCTACTAAGATCGGCAGCGCATTTGCAGAATCTGTGGTGTTGATCATATTAATAGACGACGTATATTAATATTATATTAGCTGTTTTAAATATTAGCTCTTTTATAATTAAATATTGTGAAAATCTAAGTATAATTAACACTGTTTAGAATTTCATTTATATTATGATTAATTAAGAATATAAAAATGGACCCTGCGGCATTGTACCAAGTACGCTGGCAGCATTTCCTCGTTGAATGGCCAAACTAATACGTTGGCCGAGGAAAGTGCCAGCTCTTCGGTCTCCCGTCGCATCAATAAGCCTCTTCGAGATGTCTTTGAAGAGGCTCATTGCTGCAGGGCCCCACGGACCGAGTGTCTCGACTCCGAATGGTACAAAACCATATTCGGCGCCGAGGCCACTATATTTAATAATTTTATTATTAAGAATGATGTGTTTATCTATACTAGACCTTTGATTAGGCTTGCATTAGTACCCACGTCTAGAATTTTAAGTCCGTTAACACTGTGCTGAACTTGGATGAATAATAATCATTCCTCACTAAACAAATGATTTAGTATTTTTTGGTGTGTCATATTTATACTGTCACATAGTAGTAGCCCAGACGAATTAGATCAAAAAAGGGAAAAAAATCCAATTAGCAATTTTCGAGTCTAAATCGAAAAATAACGATCTTAACGAAAAATTAAAAATGACCAAAATTGCAGGAAATTTAATTTCAAACAACTTCGGAAAAACCATTTTTCGTGTAAAATTGAAAATAAACGTGTTATTCAATAAACAAAAATTCACCCTCAAATTCAAGATGGCAGATGACGTAACAGAGTGCGAATCCCGAAAACCGAAATGCAGACTGCCAGTGACCCAAAGATTTTCGAAGGAAATTGCTACTCGTAATTTTTTCCGTGTAAAATCCTAATTTGGACTGACTAATAACACTGCATGTCACTTGATCTGCAGTTTTGGCGCGATGTTACAGTTTTCTACAGAATTTATGCTAACTCGATATCGAGTTAGGAACCTGTACGAATTTTTCATTGATTGGATTGAATATACGCTTCATGACATACTTTAGTAAGTATTATTTTCCTCGTCTTTGGGGAACAGTAGGGAGCTTATTTCATGCTGAGATCAAAAGGGCGACTCGGATAAATGAATTAGTCATTAGCGATGAATGTAGAAAGGGAGGTAGGTATAAACAAATTATAAAGTTATGAATTGTGTTAAACTTGTGTTTATCATTTTACGCAGTGGGAAGGTTCATGAGTATTCAAGCAATGTAACCGAGTTCACCACGTGTATACCAAATTTGAAATTAATTACATGTTTTCTTTACTACTTATAACCTGCTCAGACACTAAAAGAATTGCAGTGCCTACCTATATTATTTCCTATTTCTATTTTTATTTATTTTATTTTAGGGAAATTTACAGGCACAAATATTACATAGTAAATAATTCAAATAGAAATCACACTAAATAAAAAAAATCCACTTATTACACACACTGTAGGCAAAGTTACACTACAATATAAGGAATTTGTAGTTTTAGAAAGTCACTAAAAGAATTTTAGTGTATTTAATAGCATTTCATTAAAAAGTCTACATGAACGAGGCATGAATGAATTATTTTTCCTATAATTTGTTTTACCTTGAGCTACATGCAGTAAAGTGCGATTCCTTAAGTTAGTATGCGGCACATTTAGATATAATTTGAATAAAAATTCAGGTGAATCAATGCACCCCTTGCAATTTTCATCAAGTAACAAATATCACTAACCACAAATACGCCTATGCTCAAGAGGAAGAAAATGGTAACGTATCGAAAAAAAATCTTCTGTATCCTCTCAATACATATATGTTTGATATTGCGGACTCCATATTTGTGATGCATATTCTAGGTGGCTGCCCACAAAGGCACAGTATAAAATTTTTAGCGTTTTGATATTGCTGAAATTAGCACACGTTCGCATCGTGAAGCCTAAGGCTTTATTGGCTTTAGAAATATAACATATTCCATGTGCTTGTCAAAAACGATACGGTCGTCGTATATAATACCCAAATCACAAACAATGTGTACCCTTTGTAAGACTCGATCGCTCAAAAGGTATCTGTGGATAGACATATTTTTCTTTCTTGCGTATATAGCATAAGAACACTTATCAATATCTATATATATTTATACCTATCTATATAATATTATAAAATAAAGTCGCTGTCCGCTTCTGTTTGTTTCTTCGCCAACGTCGTCTAACCCACCCAACACATTTTGATGCAGTTTTCACTAATAGTAAGACCAATAAAAGAGGAATATTTGTGTTAAAAATTTGCAGAAAAAAATTGTTTCTGTGGGAAGTCGGGTTTCGCTAGTATAATAAACATAATTAAGCCGATTTTATTACCTTGATATAAACATATAAACAGCGACACATTTCATATCACTGTTTCTATTTTGTTTTATGATACGTTAGGTAAGGTTAAACCCAAAATAATGAGCTCTCGATGTTATTTTTAAAAGATTTGTCGTAATCGAAGAAACATGTAACGGAAATGAAATAAGGAATAATTTTCCTGTTTTTCTTTTTTTAAAATAACAGGGTTGAGGGAAAAGTTACACCGCATTTTATATGAAAACTCAAGGCTTTTTTTTTCAAAGTTTTTTTACATTTAAATACAGTATATATGTGCCATTTTGTTCGATGTCTTTTTGCAATCTTATAGGTAGTGGACATGATCCCGTTGCTGTAGAAATTTTGGAACTTCTGATCAAAAAAACGCTACAAGTAGTTTTGGCAGTCCTCTCTTGATGTTAACCTGACACTGCCTAAAGAATACTGAAGAGAACGAAACAGGTGGAAATCTGAAGGTACAAGGTCAGGGCTATATGGTGGACATATTAAAACGCCTCCGAGCCAAACTCTCTTAATTTTTGCTGAGTGGCTAAAGATTTGTGTGGTCTAGCGTTGTCGTGATGAAAGATCACACCCTTTCTATTGATCAATTCCGGCCGCTTTCTCTCAACTTCTTGCTTTAAATCTCATCAGTTGTTGGCAATAGAGACCACGATCTTTTTCGCACGTTCTTGTCGTGATTCACTTTTCATCGCCCGTTATCAATCTCTTCAAAAACAGTTCGATTTCAATACGTCTCAATAAAGAATGGCAAATGAGTACACGATTCGTAAGATTTCTTTCAGTGAGCTCGTGTGACACCCAAATATCAAGCTTTTTTGTGTATGCAGCTTTTTCAAATGCGTCAAAACTGTTTTATTGTCAATTCCCAGTTCTTCAACTATATCGTAACAACTGATATGCCGATGTTGCTCCACTTTTTCAAAAATAGCGTCCATTTTATCCGTAATAGGGCGACCAGAGCGAGGTGCATTTTGAACATCAAAATTCCCAGATTGTGAACGCTTAAACCAACTTTGTGCTACTCTTACTGACACTGTATTAGGTCCATAACCGTCATAAACTTTTTCGCGGCTTGCGTTGCATTTTTTCCTTTTTTTGTAATAAAATTTTAAAATGTATCGAATTTCTTCATTAGATTCACTCATTTTGACAGAAAGAAAAACAAATGAAATGAAATAGCTGGAAACAACATTTTACTAATTTGTTTCTTTCTTTGATATGTAAGCCTCCATTTAATATAAATATCATGATATAAGAATATTATTATTTTGATTTATTGATATCATGATATAAAAACACCGTAAACAAATTTTAAATGTATAACGCCTTAACATCAATAAGCACAAATGGTTGACTTCTACGAGAAAACCTGATGTAGATCCAAGAAGACCAGAAATCTTCAAAGATATATATGAAGACTGCGAAGTTCTTCCAATCCATAGTGGGTTATGTCTCATATCTGGTCACACAGATTAGAGGCTGATTAATATTATGTAGATTGTTATAGAATGTCCATTTTCATTTCAGATAACCACTTCCCTGTACTTGTCGCTGGGAAGAGAGGCGTGGCCGCGGCTCGGCACTCTGGGTAACTTGTCTGATGTGCTGATGCTTCTCAACTACGTGCTCAACCCAGTTCTTTATGTGCTAGTGCGCAGAAGTCGACGGTTCTCCCTCACAGCGCTCTGTCATTCTATAGCGCACTGCTTCAAAAGAAACCACAAGAATTCCACAGAGTCAATGAAGACGTCTTGCTGTCCTCAAGAGACACTTCTAGTGAGCGATAGCTCCGGAGCCGAGCTCAGGCCGCTAAGGCCTGTTATTACGCCGGCGCCCGTCCATGACTGACCCACAATTAAGAGGATACGATGGAAAGAAGAATATATTTAAGCAACGAGCGAAATGTTACTCTCTTCTTAAGAAAGGTGACAAAGACTGACGAGATTTAACATTACTAAAGGTACTAAGGTACTTTAAAGGTACTTAAAGTATGATTATTTTCTTCAATTTGGTTAATATACCTACTTAAGGCGTTATCTATACTACAAGTTTTGCTTTATTTTGATAATAGTTTATGATCTCAGCTTTCTTAAGATAAAAATTTATTCAGACTTGAACAAGTACAAATTTGAATTTCATTCCGACTTTATTTACCTACTAAGATAACGCCTTAAATTTTACTTAGCTACCTAAATTTATGAGAAATTCGATCAGTTAGATACAAAAAAGTGTAATAAGTACGGCTGATATCTAAGACTTATCTTTCTATACATACAAGTGTAATCAGATTTTTATTTTCATATACATATATCTAATAAGATTATTTACAAAGTTAGACATTTAAAAAAAAATGTAAGTAAATAGATTTGAAACTTGAAAATAAATCTAATACTTAGATATTTTTACATTTTTAGTACCTAATAATTGTAGTTACCAAATAAATATACCACCTAATTATATTATTTTGTACCTGTTGATTTTGATTAACAAAATCAATTCAATGAATCTCGATTAATTTATACATATTATATATGTATAAGTAATAACGAAACTTCTGCTCTCATATTTAATCTAAATAGGTATACATTATGTTAATCCAAACAGTGTCATAATAAAACATTAAAGTAGATACTTCTTTCAGAGAATTAGTCACATTGAATTAGGCTTCTGTCCGACTCCCACGGGAATAGTACTATTTCACTGAATGAAGAGTGATAAGTGTTTTTCTGTACTCCTGACAACGTTTATGGAAAATTTCATGATGATCGCTTGTTTAGTATTTATGATATTAGTTGTAATAGTTCGCAAAGTCTTCGAATTGAATAAAAAATGTGAACATCTCAAAATCTTAGTTTTTTTCTTACTAGAGAATAAATCTCTCTAAAATGCTGGTTTAGACTTTGCGTAAGTATTTATTTAATAAAGTATCAAAAAATTATTATCACACAAAAGCCTTTCTATGATTGGTGAAATTAGTGAGATAGATCCACAAATTACTTATCGAAGGATCTACATAAATTATACAGAAATCATACCTAATTATTATGATTTTACAACATTTATAGTTAGATCTATTCTATTACCTGTGTGTTTATATATGTATACGTAAATATACCTAAAATAAATGATTTTTTTAAATATTAAGTCTAGCTAGATAAGTTTTTAATAAATTGAAAACTATAATTTTAAAGAATTATAAGTATTTTTTGTATAAGATAAATATAAAATAAAAGTATTCATTCTAGTGATTCGTGTTTAATTTTTCATACTTGTCTTTATTTTTCAATTTTCATGCAGCAATTCCATAAATATATAAAAACTACAAAGAATTGGAATTTTACAGTCGGGAACAGGATTGATATTATTACTCTTTCAGCATTTTGGTGCAGGATTATAATTGTAGTAGGTGAGAACTATAAAATTTACAAGTTTATTGCAAAACTAGCTGAGCCCGCAACTTCGTACGTGTGGTAGGGGAGACAAGCCCAAGACGGGTAATCCGCCCAAAACGGGTTTTAAATTTCGCACCTTTAGTATTAGTTTCATAGTGTACATTTTTTTATTTATTATTTATTTATTTATTATACATGAATAATTACAAAAAATATTTACAAAGTCCCATAAAACTGGATGTAGTAGAAGATAGCGCAGGCATCGACCAATCACAGTCAGTCTTCTCGTACGTAAGGATCACACGATTGCAAGGTAATTTGTGATCAAATATTTTTGCTGTTTATGATAAAATTATTAGAGAATTTTGATTTGTGATTAGTCGATTTTAATTTATTGGATGTTATTACTGGTTTGGTGATATTATTTTGTTGTATTTGAAGCGTCTTATCAGTGAAATGATTTGTAACTTAGTGATTTGGTTTTGTGATCATGAATGTGCGAAACGAAAGTGTGACTTTGGGCAAATCGGGTATGAGTAAATCGGGTACCCGATTTGCCCATACCCGATTTGCCCTCATAGATTTTTCAAAAGAAAATAAAGATAGAAAATACAAAAAATCAAATAAACACTGAGCCTACGAATAGAATGCAGAGACACAAAAAAAGAGACGAAAAAAATTGAAAAAGGGACCAAAACTAAATAAGAATCATTTAAACGAGTACCGATGTTTGGCATGCAGTGAAATTTACGAAGATCCACCAACAGAAGACTGGATATAATGTGGAGATTGTGAAATGTGGGCTCATGAAGCTTGCACTTCTTACTCGGGCAGAGGTTCCTACCACTGTGAGTTGTGTCAAGAATAGTTCTAAGTAATATAATATATTTTGGTTGATTCAAAAAACCAAACCTGTAATTTTAAGTTCTAGATGTTCAAGTTGATTGATCTCATTATTTTTACTACTACCCGCTTTGCCCAAAAGCCTTACCCGCTTTAGGCACCCTCCCAGAGCAAAACGGGTTTTTTTAGTGTTTTAGTTTTTTGGTATTTTTCGTTTATAATGAAGATATTATTTTGAGTTTTAGACTGATTTAATTAAATTTCTATAAGTAGGGAACTATGATAATTAAAATAAAAGTTAAAATTATATTAAGAACCTGTTTTTTTTTCATCTATTCTTAGTTTAGGTACCTACCCGTTTTGGGCTTATCTCCCCTATTCGGTTTAGCGCGTAGTAACTTTTTTGTTTGTAAACCGATTGGATTAAAAAAACCCTAAATGTTACGGAAAGCTTGCTACAATACATTAGTGAAAACCTCATTCAAAGTTTTTGAGATTCAAAGTTGTGTCGAGTAGTGTCGTACATGCCGCCACTTTGATCAATTTAAAAAGTTCCTAGTTTTTGTAAAAGTTGGCGCGCATGCGAAGTGGGCATGTACCTGCGGGCTTATGTGCAAAAACAAAAATTTGATGATTTATAGAGAAATCACTCGATATTTGCACATTTTAGCACGGCGCAAATTTAATTAATTAAATATCTTTTACCAGCTTTCTTTAAATATTTATAAACCATTCAGTATTTGCAATGTTTAGCAATTTTTTTTTCAAAATACTAAGTGGTATCAAATTAATATTATATCATAGTTGGATGGAACGAATTAAGATCTATTGATTAGTACTTTTTTTTTATTATTACTTTTGTGCGCCGGGACGTGTCTCGGATCTATGGTTCATTCTCTATCTACGGTCCTCCTTACCATGTATTTAATACTCCTTACCTCTCTATGGTTTGATTGATCGCCTTTATAGTGTGATCATTCTATGAATGCGTTTTTGACATTTCTTTATGTCCATTGCATAAAGTTCATTTCCGAATAAACGATACAGAAAATGTATGGAATTGACACCTGTCAGAACAGCACTCTTATAATGGCCGGAATGTGGCCGGAGTATAGTTATTGTTCTGAGTTGATTGCTATGGTAGCATTACGACCACCCAAGAGCTTTTGAGTTACCAGTACCAAGGTTTTTTTACTTGTCTTTTGGGTTACCCAAGAGCTAACGCAAAAGGTTTCGTCATTCGATCTTCGAATCACAGGGCACAGAGTACGATACAATTCGTTAGAGACGAACGAATTCGCTCATCGTGCGCCGTGACGTCGTTCGTTCGTTCCAGTGCTGCCATTTTAGCGTTTTCGGTGCAAATGTAGCTCTTTTTAGCCTTTTAGTATAGCCTCTAATAGCTAATATTCTTAGGATTAACTCTATTTTATAAAGCTATATAAAGCCCGGGGGCGCATAACATCTGTAATTTTGAAATGAAACAGATTGAAAACCTTAAATACTATGACAACTTCGGATTAAATACTATACATAACTTAATTTATTAATATTATAAAGATGTTTTTTTTCTTTTACAAATCACGAATATAATTTAGTGCCGAATCTAACGCTTTTGTGACTAGTTTATTATAGATTTTAGCGCTTTTTCCAGTGTTGTTAGCGCTAAACGAGTTTGTTGATCTGGCAGCACTGGTTCGTTCGTCGCGTAGGTCGCGCGCGCGCGCGACTTCGTCCCTGTATTTGGATTGGATGCAATTTAATATATTATACATAGCAATGAAAGACAAAAAATAAATTAAAATCGGTATTACCAATATAATATGATGATTCTATAGTGTTCTTAAGAAAATAAGTGACCCCTGTATGTAGTATTGTTGCAAAGAAGGGAAAATTTTCAGGCAACATGTCTAAGTGGTGCGTCATACAAGTCTGTTATATTTTCTTTATTATACACAAAGTTGAGTCAAATGAACAAATAATACTTAATGCTCCTGTATAGTTCGTAATAATAGCAAATACTTAGCTGTGTATAAACTAATAAACTCGCCTTATTTACATTTAAGTTTACCTTTTTTTCCAGTGCTTACAAATGTTTCTTCTTTTCAAAAGCAATTTAGCATTTAAAAAATAGTGGCAGGACACGCTGCATTTCACTCTTTTGGGACACCAGTCTGGCGGCAATAACCACCCCCTTACAGAAGACCACCGTGAAATAATAGCGAGTGCGCTTTTGTGTTTCGGTGAGAGAGTAAAGGATGACAGCCCATTTCCCTATCGCTTCCTACTCTTTGTCTATAATCCTACCTGGTCATATAAGCACCTGTAACTTTGCTGATGTTATAAGCGCCGGTAGCCACCTAACATCAAAGACAGACCGAGAATCAGCCTGTCTGTCAAGCTTAATATTAAAAAAAATGTTTTAATGTTAAGCTTAATGAAACAGTCGTAACTATAATTATACATATTTTCTACCTTAGGCAATCTGAGCGCAGCATACACGAGATGTTGAAAGATACACCTCCACTTCGAGAATCCAGCGATTCCATCACATCTGGCACTGAAGCCAAATTCCCAACACGCTCCATGTCCTTCCCATCAGCTTATGGTGAGTAACAATCTTGCTTCAAAGTTCCATCGGACTGAATTGGATAAAACATTGTATATTCCAGCACCACCTGATGTGTCTCAAAACGGAGGAGCCGGCACTAGTACATTGTTGCGTACGGGCTCTTCGAAACTGGAGTCTCTTCGCAATTGGAGTGTGTCTACATATAAGTGCACCAAGCAACTTCTGTATGAAAAACTTGGAAAGAGTTCTAGAACAGTTGATACTGGTGAGATATTTATTTTCATATTCCAACCCTCACATTCAAATTAACTTATTTTTAATATTATATTCAACAGGCAGATGGTCATCTTCAGGCAGGTGGCCTATTACACACAAGCAACGCCACGGGTGTGGGACTGGGATGCGATAAGGAAATGGGCTATATTGTGAACACTGCTAAACATAATTGCACTACTTATTCACACAATATCTTCATTACACACATTTACATCTATACATATAATAAAATTGTAAATGGGCCATGTGTGTACATAAAATATATTTTAAAAAAAAAAGCAATTTATGCACATTGTACTTATGTTATCAAGGTCAAAAAAGTTTTTAGAATTTTTACTGTTTGCCTGTGCGTTTGTGTACACTAATCTCAGAAACAACTTAACCGATTTGAATGCGATTTTCACTGATGTATCGTAGGAAACTTCCCATAACATTTAGTGTTTGTTTCATTCCAATCGGTTTACAAACAAAAAAGTTACACACTATGCCGAATACCACGCATACAAATTTGAGGGCTCAGCTAACATATGTAAAAACTTATACATTTCCAAATGCATGCAGACTGTAATCTAATTTATTGTAATTTATGTTTATTATTTTCTAAATTTCTTCTTCTCTTAAAAAAATGACAATTCGGCTCATCTTGAAAATGGCCATTGTCTGCCAATGTCATGTCAATGTCGGGTTATGACCAAAGAGAATTTGATTTAATCCCTTATAATTGCGTTTTGTGACTTCCACAACGCGAAAGCGAATAAACAAAAAAAAAATATACATATATAACAAGGAGCGACTTCATGTTGATGGGCCGAGGGATTTTGGCAGGGAGAATATCATACAGGGACACGGGGCGTAAAGGACAATTGAAAAATACATGATCTGTAGAACCTTCCTCAACACCGCAGTCACAGATAGGGCTGTTTCGTGCACCAATTTTATTGTGGTTTTTCTAAATTTATTTGTATTTCCGTTTTGGGGGATATTAGTATGTGTACTCTTATTGTAAAGTAACAATCTGTTATTGGTAGTATGGTTTTTCCTTAGAAAAGTTAACTGGAAAATCTCATGCAAAACTAGTTTCCGTCTAGAAAAACATGTCTATTAATTAGTGCCAAGTTTTTTATTTTGTATAATCAATGAGTGCATGCATACATGTTTTGATGTAAAAGAAATAATATTTTCTCTGTGTTTTTTCTTCTGTGATTAAATTATAACCCTTTTTAAGGTTTTGCCTTATGTGCACCCGCTCCAAAATAATCCAAGCCACTGTGTCCGATTGCAGAGTTGGAGGCCCAAATAGAAATGGTGCGCGAGACTCAACGCAAATACAATGGCGTGTTGCGTCTCAGCACAGCTCTGACCGCACACCTTTCAGCCGCTGCGGCCACGCAACGCCAGCTTGGCGAAGCTTTCGCTGAACTGGCCCAGAAATCGCCCGAACTCCAAAACCAATTCCTCTACAACGCTGACACGCAACGCTCTCTAACGCGCAACGGAGACACTCTGGTCGCCGCGTTGCAATTCTTCAACAACTCTCTGAACACGCTCACGAATAAGACGATCGAAGATACGCTACTCACTGTGCGCCAATACGAGGCTGCCCGCGTCGAGTTCGACGCGTACCGCAGCGAGTTAGAACGTAGTGCCGCTGGCGGTACTCAGGACGCTCTATTGGCTCGTATAGAACGCCAGCGGCGTATTTACGAACGCCTACGCGACGACGCAGCCGTCAAATTGCGTCTACTGAACGACAACCGCGTTAAAGTCATGGACAAGCAACTTTTGTTGTTCCACAATGCAGTAGCTGCGTACTTCAGTGGCAACAATGTCGCGTTGGACGCCGCAGTACGCAGTTTCGGCGTGACCCCCACTTCCAACTCTCTCTAGTCTCCTTTGTGATAATTTATTTAATTGCATTTATTAAATGTGTATAAGGAATGTAAGATAGTCAATAAAGGCGCTTAGTTTAACAAATGCTTTATTATAAACCTTGCCTACAACTGTATGGTTAAACTTAATGTTAGCTTAGTATATCCTAGGTGTTACGCGTTATACAGTAAGATTATTTTATATACAATATCTATTATATAAATATAGAAATTTTCAATAATTATATTGTAGATACCTTGAGCTATCTTTGGGCTTTGTGGAGATTAATTTAACTTCATTTGCAACAATAAACTGGTAGCTATTTGTTGTACCTACAAAAAATTCTATCAAAAAGCGTGTCTTTAAATCTCGAATTTTTTATCATGTTATAAAAAAAAAAAAAAAAACAACACATGTACATTTACAGTGGACCCCCATAATCCGACATGAATTATTGCATATTTTTTTGACAGTCTTTGCTATGTAGATATGCACGATTGAGCAGGTTACAACTTGTACGCGCCAGCACTAATGTGCTCGACGCGTAGGTATTGTTTTGATTCTGTTCTGATTGAAATTGATTGAAGTTTGAATTTGACTACATATTGTGATAGCGGTGCGGCCTAGCGTGCGTTCACTGTTTAATTGTGTATTACGTATAAATTCCTAGTAATATCATCACAAGCCCAAAAGCGAAAGCACAAAACGCTGACAAAGAAATATGTGATATTTTAGACCGCCTAAATCGTTATGAATCTTTCAGTAGAAAATAAAATAAAAAACCACGAGAAGATTAAAAACTTCTTGTCAACTACTGACTGTGGGCCAGGCAAGAGACAGACACTCAAGAAAGCTGAACATCCAGAAGTGGAAGAAGCTTTATACATGTGGTTTATTCAGGAAAGAAATAGGCATGCGCCCACTAAGGGACCCATGTTGGCCATGAAAGCTAAGTTCTTTTATAAGTAAATAATAAAAAAAAGATGATTTTGTGGCTAGCAAGGGATGGCTAGAACGTTTAAAAAGTCGTCATGGCATACGTTTAATGACTATTACAGGAGAAAAACTTTCTATTGATGCCCCTGCATAGAGCCGTTTAAATTAAGATTTTTGCAAAAATCTCAACCCGTCACAGGTCTACAATGCAGGGCTTTTTTGGTGTGTCATACCTAACAAAACTTTCGTTTCCTCTGACGAAAAATCTGTACCTGGACGAAAAGTAAGTAAAGAACGTACAACCATACTACCGTGTGCTAACGCTGCGGGTACACACGCGCTAAAGATGGTGGTTGTTGGAAAATCTAATAAACCACGTGCATTTAAAAACATTGATTTACCTGTGCACTATTATGGATAAAAAGTACGTTGATGACAAAAGACCTTTTCAAGAAGTGGTTTGAGGAATGCTTTGTACAAGAAGTTAGAAAATATTTGAAAGATCATATAGTTTTCCTCAAAAAGCGTTATTGCTTCATGACAACGCTCCCGGTCATCCGTCTAAAGAAGAACTGACAACTGAGGATAAATGCATCACTGCGATGTTTCTTCCGCCAAACTGCACTGCATTGATTCAACCCATGGATATCATTTAGTTTGTCAAGCAAGATTATTAGAAAAACCTACATCTGAAAGCCGTATCTTGGAAATAGTTATGGCCAGTACTCTATAATTCGACAAATTCGATAGTTCGACACTGCCCTGCAAAACGTTTGTCGGATTACCGCGGGGGTCCACTGTATTTGATTCGTATAATATATACATTTAACTTAAATTTGATATTGGGTCTATGCGAAATTAAAACTAAATTATAAATTAAAATCTGTCAAAACTTAAATTACAAAAATAAGTATTTTATGTGGCCATAAATGTAACATTTGCTTTCATATCAAAGACCATGAGTGCAGTGCAGAACAATGGATTGAATCAAAGTCCAAAAATCAGCTGAAGTAGGGACGAGTGTGACATAAATGACTATAGCAACGAAATAGTACATACCGTCTTTGCTGTGGACAAATATGGTCTTGGATGGTACTCATCAAAAAACCCTAGCCACTCTAGCCAGCTTAAGGTCTCCGACTATATTTTGCGCTAGCTGAAATGAAGGGATATTAAAGAACTATAAAAAAAATGTTGGTTTCAATATTCAAGGTTGATTGATTCAATTTCAAACATTGATTTCAATGTACTATCATTGTTTTCTTGAGTCCGAAAACAAGGACATCCTTACCATTTCGTATGCTAAGTAAGGTGTAAAAAAATTATAAAGTTAGCAGGAAATTAAACAAAATAATATCGGAGTTCTTCAATACAACTGAATCAGGCAGGAAAGTCGTTTCTTTATAAGATATCAGCAACATACAAATGACGATGCATGGAATTAAAAAACCTACAAAGGCAGTAAAATTTAATTATGAAAAGTTGTAACATTCAATATAAAGAAACAATATTTAAAATAGGCTCACCACTTTGAATTGCGAATTGCGGAGAATATACACTTTTGAATTGATATTGTGCGGATTTATGAAAAAATATCGTGCGGTAATCACAACCAAAGTTTTCGAAAGAATTAGCAAGCAGAAGTGGCAATGGGCCGGGCACATCTGTTGTAGAGTGGATAATCGATGGAGACGTGGCACGCCCTGCGACCATGTGGACAGACAACCTGAAGGGCATAGCAGAAAGTAGCTGAAGGCGTAAGGCAGAGGACCATGTGCGGTGGCGAGCCTTGGGAGAGATATATCCAATAGTAAACACAGGCTGATGATGATCACAAGCAAACATATTTTACCGCAATCATAAATTTGATCAGTGTTCTTGATAACTGCACTCATAGCTCAATTGATGTATTCTTTATTGTGCTCACTCTACAATTCTAATTCATACATTAATAAAATCGCAAACACGTCGCGTCTGTACATTAAATATTTTCTCAAAAAAAAAAAAGCAATTTGTACACGTTGTACTCATGTTACTGAGATCAAAAAAATAGCTTTTAGAATTTTCGTCTGTTTGTGTACGCTAATCTCAGAAACGGCTTGTTTCATTCCAATCGGTTTATAAACAAAAAAGTTACGCGCTATACCAAATACCACGCGTTTGAAGTTGCGAGCTCTGCTAGTTATATATAAATTGCTTAAACTCAAATATTTCTTTATATATTGGTTCTTATTTTACAAAGTCAAAATTGTCAGTGGAAACATTTTATTATCAAAACTGTGGCATTATGCCCAGCAAGTCCGATCTTAGACATAACATTCTTATTTGATTTAATAAGTTTCATGGGCATGGATTAAGGATGTTTAACATGCCACAGGAATACTTGAACAGTTCATATATCAGATTATCTACAAAGATCTTAAATTTGCTTTATAACAGTTACGGAATCGTCTGTAATAGTACTTAATCCAGTTTTAAGTTTTGATCTTCGATCAAATATCTGGCATACATTCTTATATAAACTAGGCTCAAATATAGTTCCCGAATTATCTACATGGAAATGTGCCTCATCAGTTTAAAAAAGTCCTAAAATGACATTAAATTAATTTAAGCGTCCTAAAAGTTCAGTACTGTAAACATAATAACACACGGTTATCCGGAGAATGGAAGTGAAACTAACCTTGGTTTCACAATACCACTTTTTGTATGACATCTACAGTAAGTATATTTGATCGAAGTGTTTGATCTGTCTGCACTAAACGGATCAATTGGATATTATTTGAGATAGCTCTTGAAGAGTAGCATCGAGTGTGCAGTGTCACGTTCCTGCTCTAGCAGGAAAAGCATGTCGCGTTGTGTGATACGCTTGAGACGAGTCCGCAACGCCATCTGCCCCCGGCCAGCAATAGCCCCAGTCGCCCCACCACTTGCTCCATTACTCGCCCCTGATGAACCCCCTGGCCCATCAGTCCGCGGCTTTTTACGGGGTCCAATCGCTTGCAATGCTGTCAGATTCGCTTCGCGCTGCCTCATCTCTTCCATCTCCGCTCGTTGCATCTCTTTTGCCTTTGCTTTTAACTTGGCCTGCTCAGGGTCCTCGTTCTTGGAGCGTGACTTAGCAGCGCGCATTAGCATCTCCCTTTCAGAATCCTCCCGTCTCTTCTTGTCTACCCGATCCAACTCCTCAAGAAATTTCAATTGACTCTTTACATCTTGCGTCACCTCATACCGACTATCAGTTTTCACCACATCAATCCTGTGTTGAGCTATAACAGCTAATTTTTCGATGATGCTTTTGAGTCGTTCATGCACAGCGTGACTCACAAGAGCTGCCACTTCAGGCGACGGTTCTTCTAAACCTAACTTCTGAACTGCAGCCTTGACCCGACCCTGCATTGTACTCATCGGCACTAAATATTCATCCTTGCACGACCTGATTTGTGTGCCTATCATTTCCGTAGACCCTAGAATTCTTTGACTCTCTTCGGCGAGATTGACACCACCCATGGCGGCGACGTCGTTAATATCGTCATCACCCCCCATTTTATCATCAAATGGGGTAGATGCAAACTGTGTGGCGGACTTCTTCTCTTTTTCTTTCAACAAAGATTTTCCAGGGGTAAAAACTGTGGGAAGTCCAGCAGGGGTAACGGCAGACGCACGACCAAGATTGATCTTGCTATTTACGGTCATAGGTTTACCAGCGGTGACCTTTCCTATGTTAATCTTAGTGTGAACTGGTATGTTCTGCAGCACAGCGATTCCGGTTCCCGGCTTGGCGGCAGGTCGAACTGGGACAGACAGGCTAGGCGTTCCCAAATGTGGTATATTAGATGCGGGAATGACGGGCTGCGAAGAAGCGGCCACATTAGAGAATACAACACAAGAAGCCGGCGGATTTATACCCTCAATCACAAGTTCCTTTGCCACCAATGACTGTCTCAGAAGTGGTAAACTTTTCTTAAGAAATCCAATAAGACATGGTTGAGGACTTGCATTGAGCAATTTCTCAAGTCTGTCGCAAAATTCCTCTGGTTCCACCCTAGCATCAATCAACTCTTGAATTAAAGTTCTCACATTTCTCTCTACCGACTTTGGCTCTTTGCTTGACAAATCCAACAAATTGGCTAAAAAATTTCTGCATTTCTCTTTAGTGTTGTCTGATGGTTTTTGTGTAGTGACTGTTGGCGGTAGTGGAGCGACATTAGTTGCAGGAGCGGCTACAGGCGTCACAACCGGTCCAGGAGTTATCTGGCCTGATATTTGTCCAGGCGCACTTGTTGACATAGTTGTAATACCACTCTGTGCAGGTACCGTCGAAAGTCGGATGGTCTGAGCGGTGGGCGCCGTAGGGGCAGGGCCAACTCTTAGCAGTTGATATTGTCCATTTTCAGTCTTCAACAACAGGTGACTTTGCTGTCCTGGTTGAAGACTCTGCAGTGTTTGTAAAGCAATTGCACTAGGAGCGGTTGGCCTTGCACCAACAACAGGGGATCCACCTATAACCACCCTCGGGGAGACAGCCGCCACGGATTTCTGTGCAGCCACGCCTGAAGCGGCCGGTCTCATGTTTAATATTTGAACATTGGGGATGATTGGTTGTTGCGCTGTACCCACATTGTGTGCAGTCACAACAACATTTTGCCCACCAGGCTGGTTCAAAGTCATCACATTGGGTATGGATGTGGCCATGCTTGAATTCACACTGACAGGAACTGTCACCATCCCGGGCTGCATGCTCACCTGACCAGCAGCGGTGCCTTGTTTTAGAACTAAAGGGGGATTCATTGTAGTGGTATTCTAACTTTTTCGCTTTAAGCTTTTAATGTTTCCTTTTCAGCGTTCTCCTTTGTAACTTCTTCAGCTTCTGCCTTGAATTTCTCCTGAAAATAAATAGTAAGGATATATTTTGTAAAATCATAATCAAACACAGTGAATATTAATTTGAATTAATGCTAATTAATATTATTAAAAGAGAACTTTATCATCAGATGGAAATTTTAACATTAGAAATCCGCATTGGTCTATTTTTCCTTAATGTCTCTGTTACTTCCTTTGAAAAGTACAACTTAGAAGCAATGAGTAGAAGAAACAAATATAAAAACAGAAAAAAAATGGAGCCAAGAACTTATTAGGTACACGGGGTGACCTGGAATTTGCTCATATTGGTATTTCACTTGATTTTTTTGAAAAGGGTAACTTTCGACCCATATGTGACCAGGGTTATATTACTTATATAGTCATAGTTTTGTTCCCCGCGAGGAATACGAGCAATGTCCAGTTTACCCTGTATAAATAAAAAAGAAACATGTAAAACCTGAAGTAAAATGAGTACTTATATTTCATTTAGAATTTATGATAATATGTAAATACCATTCCTGAATATTGCATTTTGTTGAATCAATTGAAAACAGGATTACAGACAATGAAAAAAATTTATAGATTAACAGAAAATCTGTTTTAAGCTGCTGTTTTAGTAAAAGAGTATTTTCTAAAAATACTTTTAGTAAATAGGTTTTTTTTTTTTTACTATAGATGGGTTTGCTCTTGACCAGCATCTATCCATGTAGGAAGGATGAGGCCAAAGATGGAGCGAGCTCACCCAGAAGATGCCTATTCACTCGAACCTTGTACTCTTTTAGTAGCTAATAATAAAACGTAACAAATAATAAGAAAAAAATCAATGAGAATGATATTTAGCATTTACAAAGAATTATTCAGCCAGTGATTAACATGCAATTCATGTTTGTATATTATTTTTTATGTTAAGATCGACAGACCACTGTGAAATAACAGCGTGAGTAAAGGACGCCTAAACTCATTTCCCTATGACTTCCAAATCCCTTATTTTTAATCATACTATGGTGTTGCTTGTGTTATAGGAGACGGTAGTCACTTAGCATCAAGTGACAATCAGCCTGTCTGTGGCTGTCGAATTTAACATTAAAAAATATATCAGGACAAGGTTTGCATGAAAAAATGGGAAGTCAGAAATATGGATGGTATTTTTATATGAAATTGACAGAGCAATGACTGTTGAGTCAGTATTACAATAAACCTAGCAACTCGCCCCCAGCTTCGCACAGAGTTGAAATTTTCAAAATCCTTTCTTAGGGAATGCAAATGTTATAAAATAAAGGTATATTCCAAATTTCCGCTTTCTAGTCTTCACAGTTTTGGCTGTATAGTCAATCAGGAGAAATGATTTCATAAGTATAGATTACCAGATCATATATGACTTTAACAACCAATGAACAGCTAGGACAAGTTGCTACTTCCTCTCCTGCGATCAATTCCTCCTGTAACAAAATTCAGTTGTTTCTATTTAGTATTCATGAAGCAAATTTTAAAATAAACTATATTTTCAAAATGTAATAAGTTGTATCAATGTTGTTTGTATGTATGAATTGTAATCAAATGTTGTTCTAACCTTGCTAATCTGGAATCTGTCTCCACATGGGCAAGGGTAATAATACATTTCTTCATCTTCATCATACTCAAAATCTTCAATTTCTATTTCGTCATGAAATATCGTCATCGTATTCCTTCATTTAGTACTAAGTTTAATCACGAAACACAACAAAATTAAAAGTTCAGATTAAAAATACAATCGCACTATTCATTCCAGTAACAATGAATAGATATTTCAATAAATATAAATATTAGCACTCTGGCACTGAGTCAAGTCTCAATATAAGCCAAATCTCATCCAAATTCACTGCAATTAGAGTTTTATTAGATTACGCAAAAAAAAAGCATTCTATACTTTAATAGCATAGCGTTCCGTAATTCCGTTGACGTGACGTTGATTGATGACGGAAACAGAAACACATCACAGACTATTAAGTAGATGCTAGCCTAACCAAAGAGTATGTAATCGCTAACGCAAATGCATCAAATTTTTTGACGGTGGATGGTACTACTTATTTCCTCCATGGGACGGTAGGACTGTCGCGAAGAGCGAGAAACAGAACGTTAGTGCACAGAGTACAACGTTCGTGTTGAGAGCAAAGAGTATTGTAATATATATAGGGAAAAGAGTGGCTACTCTGTACTTAAACGTGCATGTATGGGAGTGCTGCCGCCGAGCGATTGTTTAGTGAACTAAATCTGTATATAAATGTTTAACTATAGGTATATATATGCATTCATAGCGGGAAAGCGATATATATATATACATACCAATCTATACTGTGATATATATATATATACTTAGATAGTAGATATGCGTCACCGTCATTGTAGATTTTGTTTCGTTTTCAATGGTTTTCAACTTTGCAGCGAAAATATGTATAAGGAATAATTCAGTTGTAACAGTAACAGTTTGTAACTCTATGTACTTCGTATAGAGAAATTCGACCCAAATTGAAACCGTGATGTTAATATTAACGCTATTTACTATGATTTCCATTGAAATATCTGAAGTTCAACTACTGCAAAACGGAACCAAATGTTCTAGTTACTAAATATTACAAATTTCTCAATGACCTGAACAGTTTTTATAACTGATATAAAGACAATAAGTACCTATAATACATGCAATTTATTCATTGAAAAATTTGTAAGTATTTAAAATCAGGGAGTCGAGACACAAATAAAACTGGAGATATAATTTAGCTTTTTATTGTTCTATGAGTATTATAATATAATTGAGCTGTTCTTTTAATTAAATCGTCTCCTTCATAATTAATTTTGCCCTCTAAAATCTTATTAACGGTTCTGCACCAACTGTAAATAATTATATTAATAACCGTATTCAGAAAACTATCCTTAAATTTTTCTTTATGAATACCGCAATCTATAAATGAAAAATCAACAAAAAATTCGCTAAATGCTAAAATACGCTCTTTTATATTTTTTTTATAGGAATCACTCTTTAGAAAGGTAATTGTTGTATTTTGTATGTTGTGGAAGCAAGCTACTAGGCAATCCGAAGGATAGCAAAGCCATTCTTTGTGGTGTTCATATTCCTTTCCACGAATGAACCTATATTTGGCATTCTTTGAATCGCCTAGTAGTTTACTTTCACAATGTTTGCATCCTTTTACAACTTTTTGTAAACACTTTGTCAAGGCCCACCCGCATACGTAAGTTCGTTGATCAGTCCCAGAATCTGGTAATTCAGATTGTTGCATAACATTCAGGGGCTGATCAATTACAATATCTCGAGATGGTGAGGGAGCATTATCTGTATAATTGGTTTTCACAAAAAATGACAATGACTGTAAAAACTTATTAGAGTCTCTCTCACAATTTGCATTGACAGAATGGTCGCTGCTCATGTTATTCAATAACAAAGTCTTAAATGCTCCCTCAAATCCCACGCAGTTGGGTGCGACATTTCGGGCACCTAAACTGCGAATGCTACCAAAAAAATTTTCAAGTGGGTCTTGATTAAAATTGCGAGTCAGCATGGAATCAAATTCATATTTTTTTGACAACAATTGCCACAGAGATTTGAAACCATTAATGGTCTTAATAAAGTTATTTACAGTTGGTACATTTTTAACTAATGTTGACCCATCAGCTCTTTTCGTTAAAAATTTTATAGATTTTAACATTTGCAGAGCCTCTTGCCAAAGCTTATGGTGAGGAGAATTTCTTTTAATAGCCGCTCTAAACTTCTTTCCGCGGGGTACTGAGAAACTTGAAGAGTTCAGGGAATCAAATAATTTATCAATCATTATGACAAAGGGCACTATGTTCATAAATTCCAGGGGAAGTTCGCCTCTCGCTACTAAATTATCGGTGGCAACAGCCATGCTGTGACTGAAGACTTGTGCAGCATTTTTGACCCTCATTTTTTTTATTTTGGCTGGATCAACATGCTCCCTTGTTAACTTGGGTAATAACCTCAACTCACCATGAGCCTTGTCGGCTGCAAAAATTCTTTGAAAATATTCCCAATTAATATTTTTTAATTTGTTCTCATAGCTGTATATCATTTCTTTATTTAATAAATTATTTCTTAAACCCTTTATTAGGTGAGGGACATCATAGAGAGGAGTTATTTCTTGATTGTTTATAATAATTACATCATTTTTCCATGTTTTTCCCAACTTAAAATATTCCAATTTGGCTTCCGATATTAAATTATTAATGCAACTAGAATTTGGAGAACCTTGGTCACAAACGGTTGCCACTATCTTCAGGCCGGTAGCCTGTACATTAGTAACAACTTCTTTTAAAATTTGTTGAAGTCTTGGTGTAGACAACCGTTGTGTGAAATAATATGCTACGGGCTGCTTAAAACTTTTTTTTACACCCTTCACCATAAACACCAAAGCATGGTTGGCAAAATATTGGGTTTTTTCATTTCCGAAATTTTCGAAACCTACGAGCTCGTCTGTGTAACAATTGTAAAATATTTGTGGAGATATTGACATTTCGTCAAATATTAAAGTACACAAACGATCTCGTGGCAGTAATTTTAAAACTGTGTCCTTTAATTCTTTAAAAATGATGGCATTAATGCCTGGACTTAATTTCACTTGAGCCAACAATGACTTAAGAACTTTTCTTGAAGGCAAAGTGAAATATTTACACAATAAGCTATAGGCTTTGGGACTTTTTTTGTACAGGGATAAAGATAATATTTTTTCGTCAAGGGTAAATCTATGCCCCTTCTTTCTTTTTCGGCCTTCCATATACTGCATCCTTGTAAATAGTTTTGCCGGCACAGACATTTTTTCAGTTAATTTTTCAAAATTGTTTTTCACTAACAATTTCTTTAATTGCTGAAGGCGCAACTTGAACATTTTGACTTTTTGTCGTAGTCTTCTAATTTCATTTTTTTTCTGTCGCATTCTTCTTATGCAATCCTTCGAAGCTCTCTTTTGTAGAAACTCGAAGGTTTTTTCTGTAACAAGCAAGAAATTTATAAATTAAGTCAATACATAATTAGGTGAAACTTAAGACGCCTGGTATCAGTAGTACGGTTGCTAGTCTAGTTGACCGGACAACCGTACCGTAGTATGGTTGCTAGTCTGGTTGACCGGACAACCGTAGTGTAGTATGGTTGCTAGTCTGGTTGACCGGACAACCGTACTACTGATACCCGGCGACTTAAGACAGTCGTCTCAGATGGACTAAATATGTGGCTTTTAGAAATCAAAAAACAAACATACACAATAACCACTTACAATAAAATTTGGTTCACATCTGTGTGTTTATTCATATTAAACTAAAAAACTACTGAAGGGATTTTCATATTATTTTCACCTACAGATGGAAAGATTCTTCTGGATGGTACAGGTGTATAATTAATGGAGGTTTTGAGTAAATTGGTTGAAATTAGAGGTGGGCGATTATGAGATATACTAATAAAATCATTCGATTATGAAGATATCTCGAGATATCTCGATTATAAAGGTTAGTATAGTTACTAATTCGCGATCGCGAGGCGACGCAAGGCGAGAGGAGAGCGCTGTGCGCTGTCTCGGTCGCACGGATATACAGCAGTGTACTACGCCGCTCGTCCTGAATAATATTGTTTAAATAAATATGTAACTATTTATTACATAGACATAATATAAACAAGCCACGAAATTGACAATAACTTCACTACAATGCGTATATATATGAACATATACCCTATATAAAATAAACATTTAGTTAGTTGACATTAATTCACATTGACTTGTTTTGTTAATAGCCATCTAGAGTTATTTAATAGCAATATATCAATAAAAAAATTAAAATAAATTAACTTAATGTTAAATGATCCCACCAAGAAAGCGTCACGTCACACACCACAGGAACAAAACAAAACAGACGTCTGATAAACTAAAAAAAAGCGAGAGAGTGACTCGCCGCTCAACTTTTCATAACAGGATTAGTAGTACAAATTAGTAACGTCATTCGATTATGAAAATATATTAGTTACTAATTTCATAATCAATTATCAACATTAGTATTACAAAGTAATTCGATTATACCAATCATTCATAATCGCCCACCGCTAGTTGAAATATGACAATGAGTCAGAAAGAGTCATGACATTTGAGGTTATATCTGTGCAAAGTCGAGGTTATACTGCAGGTCGCTAGTACTAACATATACAGGTCGATTTGTAAACTTTGTATTAAATTAGTATAATAAAATCAAGAAAATAAAAAAAATATGTATGATTTTTTTTATTCACCTGCGTCGAATTTTGTTTGTGATCTTCGAATTTGGGGCAAATCAGTTGTAGTTGTTTCTGTAGATCCAGATGGTAGTGAAATTTTCATCTGGTCAACTGCAAGTCTTGATGGACCCGGTAAATTAGTAATATCCATCAGCGGTACATCTTGGAAACACTCTCGTTGGGGATATGAGTAACAGTGATCTAATTGTACAAAAGTAGTACTGCATTGCTGCACACCTGTTAAACACCATTGCAATATTGTCATCAACATATTTAATCAAAAGTTCTGAAATAGTTTCTAACGTGAATTAACACCTAGCTGCATAGATGACCCCAGAATCAACAATGTATCATGCCTTCCAAGGCGTAGAAGTTAAGAATAGTGAAAGCTAGCCAGTGTATCAGCCAAGTATCATAACTTTAAATGTATGACCCATTACCGCATCCCTTCCTTATCCCTTGTCCTTAATCCTTCTATGATCGACAGCACACATGCAGCACCTATGGCGTTGCTTTGTTATAGGTGACGGTAGCCACATACCATCAAGCTGTCTGTCGACCTTAACATAAAAAAATATGTTGCTAGAGTTGAATTAATTGTAACTAATCAGAGGAAGGGTGATATTAGTTCGAGTAACAGTATTTTTGTAACATTATTAAGAGAAATGACACATTTTTCACAAATTTTAAATCTGTTGTTAGATTGTGGTTTCATTGTATATTATGTACATACATGTTATTAAACTTTTTTACTTACGATGTAAATTAACTGATGGTACTGCTGTCCTCTTTAGACGATTTGCAGATATCTTCTGCCTGGGATCAAAATGATGATCACACAATCTTTTAGACTTGTATACTTTCAGACGGTCAATTTGCTTGAGTTGGTCTCCAATTACAGACACCCAAGCATCAAAATCATCAGGTCTTCTCTCGGGATGAGGAAACCGATGTATTGGCACAGTAAATGTGACTAAAAATTAATAAAACAAAGTTGTTACTTCGATGAATTGTACAGTAACACAGTACAACACTGCCGAAACCGTTAGTTACACATATGTATGGTGGGATTGTTATTCTTATATAGAGGTTTTGTGTAAATTAGCGGCATTGCCCATGCGAAGCAAGGCGGGTCGCTAGTATAAAATAAGGGCTGCAGATAATTTTGTTTTGTTTACATTTATGTAAAACGTACTTACCTAAAGCGTCACAGCCGAAAACACAATATCTTTTTGGAATTTTACTCATGTTTCAACAAAAATAACAAAACTTCTAAAATAACAAACAACAAAACAACAACAAGGCTAACAAGTAACAAAAGAATAGAACTAATATAACAAAAATTAACATAAACTTTTATAATAACGTGAGTTGAGCAATGAGCAGCACGAACGAAGTAATTAGCGCATTCATTCAGAACGTGTTGTGACAGTCTATGCCTAACATGACAAGTTTGACACTTCGAAAAAAATGGCAGCTTTTAATGTTAACAACAATCACCAGAGGTCACTGTGTTCTATGAAAGGTCATATTACTTTGAGTGTGCCCCCCCTGGTTGAGAGCAATGTTTACTTTATGGTAAAACAAAGACAAGGTAGAGTTGGGCAGAGTGACACAATGAGAGAGCGCGTACGGGGAGAGACAGGTGAAGAGATAAGTGGTAGTGTTTGTGAAGAGAAAGAGCTAAACAAATTACAAAACCCTCAAGGGTGGCGGTAAGATGTAGATTTAGAGAGACATACGTAGATAATAAAGATGATCCAGAGTTGGAGGTAGAGGATGGTTGTAAGGGGAGAGGAGGAGACCATCGTAGGGGCTTTAGGCCCTGCCTATTGTCTGAGAATATAATTATGTCCTAATGTAGCTGGACAAGAAGACAAAGAGACTCGTCGAAACTTGTCATGTGTATTTACTAATGTATGTGTATGTCGTGTCCTAACTATTCTTATATTACAGCGAAGCAGATAATAATTTCAGGCTGAACCCAGTCAATCTCGCTATCATTGCGACAAGGACCATAGAAATATAACTAAAGCAAAGAACCCTGACTAAAATAAAAATCAATATTTATAGTGTGTTGCTCCTTACGCTTTTGCATTGTTACCATCAGTCAAAAAGAGATAAACATACAAACTTTGTTCTTATTTTTGATCGGCGTATCGAGGTCAAACGCCAAAATTGGTCCCTTTACGTATTTGGTATCGTTTTATGATACCCATTTAAAAAGGCTAAATAACCGTTAACAAATGATCTGCATAAAGTGTCAACTTAACTTACCTGTATTTTTGCTTTGTACGAATGTTCTGTGACATCAGTGACAACGTTTTTGTTTATTTTTTGGTTTCTGTATCAAAATATAATAAATCTAGCATCAAATCAATTATAACACTATTATATTACATATCCGTGAATTCTGTGATTATAACAATGTCTTGTTCAGTGCCACGATGCAAATCTAATGCGTCCAGAAAACAAAATGAGGATATGTTTATAAGTTACCATCGGTAAGTGATTTTGTTTGTTTGCATTATCAAAGTCATACAGTAAATATACTGAGAGCTTGTTTGTATAATAAGGACCACTAATAAATTATGTTTCTTGAATTTACGTAATATTTTAAGAAAAAGATAAAAGCAGCATAGGTTATGTCAGTGTTGTGCCGATGATATCGTCTTATCTACATTTGTATATATGGATAATTTGTATAGGTCACCCTGGTACGGAACAGCCAGACGAACATCTAGTGAAAGTATATTTGTCTCTCTTTAACTTATGGCCTTAATGCAAAGGTGTACGAAGCGACACACTATAAATATTGGTTTTTATTTTAGTCTGGGTTCTATGCTATAGTTATTTTTCTGAGGGTAGGACCAATGACTAAATATAGTTTATTTACTCTGAGGGTAGGACGCATGGACTGAAGCCGAAAGGAAAGTCACAGAAGAATGAATTGTGATTAATTTTATTGATAATAAAACTCAAGAGTAGTTTATATGTTTGACGAACTATTTGACTATACTATTATATTATACTTTTTTATGTTTATAGTACAAATAAAGAGTTTTAATAATAATATAATAATCTTTATATTGTACAAAATTTAAAATTAAGAAAATAAATAAATATGTAATAATAATAATATACTAACGACATCCCTATGGACGAAGAGACGTCACTGGCTCTACCCTGACGACGAGACGTACTACGCAACATCCTAAAACCCTAGATATATCTGTTGATGTATTTTGAACTTGAATCCTGGCTGACTTAAAAAATTGATGTTTTTTAAAAAGCTAGATTGAATATGTCATTGTGAGAAAAAATAGTATAGAAAAAAAAGACGAACAGAAATGATGTGTTTTTATAGTTTTGATTTTATTTCATAAAATGTACTATACAGAGAAGATAATATAATGTGCACATTCATATTGAACAGTGTTTTTTATTTAATTGTGATCTTAATATCACAAAACGCAGTGGAGGCTTTATTACAAAATAAAATAAGAATGTCAAGTAGGAAGCAAGTAGGAAAAACGCAAGCGATTACAAGGATCGCCTCCCGCCACGCACCCCTCCTTTTGTAGGTACGGAAACCCACTGGTTCACCCAGGTTAAGTACCTGGGTGTCTCCATTCACAGGAAGACCAGAGTCGCGCGGAAACTGCTCCGTCCCATGCGCTCCTCGTGACTCCCTCCGTAGGTGTAGATCCGAAGCTCTTAGTGTAGATCCAATTGAGAATGAGGTACGCAGCCTCCGCGTGGTACGTGTTTTAACAAAAAAACTCTGCGTACCCAGCAGTCGTTGTCCCTACGTCTGATCGTGGACCAGCCGCTCTGCGTCCGGAACGATATCGAAATAGACGTCGGGATCCACGGGTCGAGAGCCTAGACATCTTCATCAGACGCCTTGCAACTTCAATATTTGCGCGAGCGGACGCATTCCGCCTGCCCCCATATCAAGGAGCTGGCATCTCTGCACGCACTCCCGCCGGATTGTAAGGCATACCTGCGTGACTTTGTCTTGAAGGAAACTACTGTCACTTGACCGTTGACGTCATCGGAATATGAAGCCATTGGCTCCATTCGCAGGTCGCTAGCTAGGCGATGGGTATCCCTTGGCTGGCCGTGGTGGGGTGAAAAACCCTTGCCCCCGCTGGTCGTTATCGACCGCGGAGGATGAAATATACGTAAAGGTGCTTGTATTCTCGAGCAGGGACTGAAACTGCGGGAGAAGGCCAACAAAGCCTGGCACTACAACCCAGTCAGCGACTGACCGGGTCAAGAAAACTACGAGATAGCGTCCGTGCCCTCAGTACGAGCGTGAAGGTCGTAGACAGTATCTACTATTAAATTTAGTTTGTGGTCGTATGCTTCATATGGCCCATAGTATCGTTCATATATATTCCATACGACATGAAGTACGACGTCGTAAAATCAAAATCAAAATTAGAAACGACTCGAGTACAGACAAGTATATTGCTACAAAATTTTATTGTCATCTGTAGACTCTGTATCCAATCCAAAATTCCAAACCACTTATTCACACGTCACACGTCATTCCTATCAGAGCAGAGATCATTCATTCATTTTCGTGGTTGAGGAGGATGATTGTGGTGGTCTTAAAGTGTTTTTATTAAATTTTGTTAAAATATCTTTATATTAAAATACTGGTTTCTAGTGAATAGTACTGCGAGGAGTTATTTATACCTGTGACAATGTTTAGTTGGCTCAAAAAGGAAGGCGAAAAATCAGAAAGCATTGATAATGTCGTGGAAGGCCTCAAAAAGATTTACAAAACGAAACTTTTGCCACTCGAACTGCACTACCAGTTTCACGACTTCCATTCGCCCCAGCTGGAGGATCCAGACTTCGATGCTAAACCAATGATACTACTAGTAGGACAGTATTCTACCGGTAAAACCACCTTTATCAAATACCTACTAGAGCGAGAATTTCCTGGCATTCGTATAGGTCCCGAGCCAACAACGGACCGCTTTATCGCCGTTATGCATGATGAGAAAGAGGGAATGATCCCCGGAAACGCCTTAGTTGTAGATCCAAATAAACAATTCAGACCTCTTAGCAAATTCGGTAACGCTTTCCTAAATAGATTCCAATGCTCCACTGTAAATTCGCCGGTATTACGAGGCATTTCCATCGTCGACACTCCCGGCATTCTCTCTGGAGAGAAGCAGAGAGTAGATAGAGGATACGATTTCACTGGTGTATTGGAATGGTTTGCAGAGCGTGTGGATCGTATTATTCTGCTATTCGACGCTCATAAACTAGATATATCTGATGAATTCAGACGCAGCATTGAAGCATTGAGAGGCCATGATGACAAAATTCGCATTGTGTTAAATAAAGCTGATATGATTGACCACCAGCAGTTAATGCGTGTCTATGGTGCGCTCATGTGGTCATTGGGAAAGGTGCTGCAAACACCCGAGGTAGCCAGAGTTTATATTGGATCGTTTTGGGACCAACCACTTCGCTACGATGTCAATAGAAGGTTATTTGAAGATGAGGAGCAAGACTTGTTTAGAGACATGCAGTCCCTACCGAGGAACGCAGCTCTCCGTAAACTTAATGATTTAATTAAAAGGGCAAGATTGGCTAAGGTGCATGCATACATTGTTAGTGAATTGAGAAAGGAGATGCCTTCCATGTTTGGCAAGGATGGTAAGAAGAAGGATTTAATAAAGAATCTTGGTCAAGTATATGATAGAATTCAAAGAGAACAGCAGATTTCGCCGGGAGATTTCCCGGACATAAAAAAAATGCAGGAGTTATTAGCCAATCATGATTTTACACGATTCCATCCCTTAAAGCCAAAACTTTTGGAGGTGGTTGATCACATGTTAGCAACGGACATTGCTCGTCTAATGGACATGATCCCGCAGGAAGATATCAATGTTGTAGCTGAACCGCTCATCAAAGGTGAGTTTTTATTTCTGTTATATTTAATATTATTTAGACATATTTCACAATTCCTGTTGGTTAAAAATGTTACCCATTTTCAGCTATATTCCAGGCTTAATGCCTTTACTTCATAATTATAATAATATTTATTTGCAATGACTATGGTTACGGTAAAGTTTGGCATGCAAATATAAATTCAATATTATAATTAAATTAAAATGTGTTGTACTAAAAATATTTGTCATTATTTTATTTGTTTTTTAAATAATATATAGATAATTATAAAAAATAAATTTTAAATAACTAATGACAATTATGCACTTTAATATATAAGTAAAAATAAATAAATAAGGTTAATTAAAGAAGAGTATTTTACATTATGTTATAAGAATATTTTATAATAATAATAAAATATCAAATGCACATTTTCAAATATAATTAACAATTAAAACCATAAATACAATTATTATAATATCAATAAAAATATTATAAAACATCACTGAGGGAACTTGATTTCCAGTTAAACAATGGTAAATCGAGGCAATCATTTACCATTTTAATTAAACTTCCAATGGTACTGATCTTTAGTTAACCCAATACTATGTTGTCAGTGTAACTGCTGAATTTATGGTGCATCACACCACACTCTATTTGTCCATATTGCTTGGTTTTGTAACCATGGTAGACATGCAACTTTCCCCAAAGAATCTTTTTAAGTTTGCTTAAGACAATTGGCAGATCTGTTAGTGTAAGGGGTAGTTGGTTAGTGTAAGGGGCCAGGTCCCTCATTTTATGCATCAATAAACTATAAAAAGTATAACCTCGGGGCATATTTCTATGTGCAAACTGTCATCCACTCCACACTATCTTTATGTGGGAGTGCCTCCTGTTATCATGAGATATTGACCTGAATCATTCTTATCTGGTTTGTGATAACAAGCTAATTGGAATTATTCTGTCGTTATTAGTCACATGTTGGATAACCTCTATTAATATCTTCATCCCTAGACTTTAAAGCGGATATCATAAATTGTTTTTAAAAATTCAAAAATTAATATAATTTAAAGGCAAAATACAGTATCCTTGTCTAATTAAGATTATACTCTCAACACACATTTCAAATTCAAACTCTAGCTATTTGTTTTCATTCCCTTTTGTCTGTTGTTGGTATTAATGTGCCATTAAGGGTCCAATAGGCATTCTATTACTAATTATAAATTTAGTCTTTACAGCGAAAAAAAAAGATATTTTCGCCTTTTCCTCACTGGTAGGGATTTCTTGTATTAAACTTATTGAAATTTGCATTTTATCTAACTTATAATTTTATTCTAATTCTATTTCAAACTAGAATAGGAAAAGTAACACTTTTCTGCTAAGTCCTTGCCTTAACTTTTATTTTACTAACAAAATGTGTGCTGCATAGAATGTTCATTCTATCATTGCCACAAAAATCTGTACTAAATAATTATAAAGTTTTATAATTATATAGAGAGAGCAGATTTTGTAAATTGTTTATCCACAGGAGGGAACTATTTCAACTCTGCATTACAAATAGAGGAAGCTGGAATGCATCAATCTAGTATGAAAATAATAAAAAAGAAACTAATATTCATACTGGGTATATTTGCATTTGCAACATTTTTTTCTCTAAACAAAATATCATTCATAAATTGAAACCAATTTTTATACTAGCTAATGTCTGTGACTAAGTCCGCATATCTTCATAAAATATAAGATATGAATCTATAATTTTTCTCAACAACTATATTATAAATTTTGTTATTATATTATAAAGTAAACAAAAAATATATATTTTTTTACTTTTAGCATTTTTAATTCGCCGTACCTCCAAACGAAAGATTATGAAGCTATTTTGTTGGATAAGAATTAATAACAAGATATGATTGTCCATCATCTTTCAATTCTAACCGTGTTTTGATTGACTAATTTGAACAAAAAACTGTTATTGTGACTTAGTACTATAAACATGTAGTACATTATTTTATATATGTATCATTTAATAGATTTCACTGTGTACGCCAAATAATTACTTTTACAGGCAAATTGTAGCCTATGTTACTCGCTCATAAGCTTTCTGTAAATGAAAGAATTTTTAAAATCTGTTCAGTAGTTTATTCATTAGAAACAAACATACAAAAATACAAAAAAAAAGAAAAAACAATATTTGCTCTTAATAATATCAGTGTAGAAATACAAATTAATAAATAATTGATCACTTCCCGAAAAGATAATACCATTTCATTCGAAGTTCTACTTTAATATGTATTTTGATATGAGGCGTTATTATAGTTGCATTTCACGCACGGTACACACAGCGTCATCGCGGCGAAAGTGTCGACGCAGAGTTTGTTCACTTGTTGGAGTAATTCGCACGAATTAATTTTATTTTATAATGAACCAGTCACCGTATTACAAAAATCAGTCACCGTATTACAAAAATCAGTCACTGTATGACGAATCATATTAGTGGCGACACCCAGTTTTTAGAGAACATTCCGAAAACTCAACTGTCGTAATTAAACACTTGCTTTTATTGTATCTATGTACAATGAATATTGTAGCTAACAGCGTGAGGCCCGATTCAGTATTTCCGCTTTTACGAATATTTAAATGGGCGTAATTTTAATATCTTACTTGTTTACTTAGTTTTAGAAGGTACTTCGTACATTTTATGGTTAATTATTTTTAGCTTTTTAACTTCCAACATTATACAGGCGATGGATTTTTTAATCACACCTGGAGCAAAAGCACCTACTCTAAATACTGGAGATAGCAAATTTTACTCAAAGGAACCATTCCATTTATTTTTTAAAAGAAGCTTGCTGTGCCCTGGATCTAACTAGCTAAAATCCGAAAAAAATGACAACTGTACTGACATCAATTGACAGGGTCAGGATCAAATCTCTCTAACAAACATGGTAAATTAAATAAAAGGAAAGCTATCATTGGCAAGCATATTTTCAAAAATATTTGTGTGTTCATTTGATTACAAGTGTTTCATTTGATTAAAATTTGCTATCCAGTATTTAAAGTACTTTCGCTCCAGGTGAGGTTATAAATTTCTACCCTGTACATATATTAATGTCGAAAGATTCCCCCAACAAGTTATAGATCTCCACGGCAATAAAAGGAAACATTTAAAAGCAACGTTTAATTCACACCATGAAAAAAATTGGTATTTTTAGCAAATCGATAATAATTGAACATTGTTTCAAAGGAGTCACATTAGCATGTCTGTCATACACATTGGAATTTATAGGTAATAATCGAACTAACCACATGACTTCGTAATTTACGAGTATATCAGGTTATATTATTTAAGAGCATCCTCGAGATGCCAGTATCAAGTGTTGCTGGCCACTTTTTTCAGTAAAAGGGCAGCAGACAGGCTGACGGGCAGCTTGATGATAGAAACCGTCGCCTAAAAATGAAAGAAATATTACTGTAATAGCACACGGCCCGAACGATCTATGATTATTAGGAGTGATTTCAACAAAAAAAAATCATACTACCCAACTTACCCAAACATATGTTATTTAGCTGATACCGTCTGGGTTATATAATATTTAATCTTACCTCAGAAAAACAGTTTAATTTGAACAAATATTCTAGTTTTCTAACAAACAAATGCTACTTGCATATTAAAACATGCATCACGTTTTTAATGCGAGACGCATACCTATTAAAATAAATCATCTACTAATGTCATAAAAATGCCTTGAACTTAACCACTAGTCACTAGACATAGTGGTTAGATTGCTAAACGGAAAATATGTACTTGCGCATGGAGTTCTTCCAACGTCTTTTTCTAAGAGAAAATATTGTCTTGGTAATATACTCCTTCCGTTAGTTTTTAAATCCCTGATTTGTAAAAACGACCTAGGGGTAGTAAAAGGATAGAAAGTATTGCGTTTAACTTGGGTGACTATGCAATAACATAAAGATGCTCCGTAAGTGAATCCCTTTAAAAGGTAGTAATTTTCAAGGATGTTCTAGTTTTCCAATTTTTCTCTTCGTAAGAAAGATCCTTCCTCGGACATCAACGAATATTTAAAAAAAGTAATATGTAGCTAAATAAAGTAAAGTAAAGTAACAGTAAAGTAAGCTGCATAGCTTCAGCTGGTCTCGAGCTTCCACTTAGTGTAGCTACAATATTTATTTTTATTCATATATACTAGCTCAATTAAATATTCGTAAGAAAGAACCTTCCTCAGACTGAATGTTAAAAAAAAGAAGTAGCCGAATTGGCTCTCGAGTTTTGTGTTTAAGCAACACATTTAGTGATTAATTTTTATCTATATATACACAGACAGATTAGTATTTTTGAACGGAGACAATGGGGTTAAAAACTGAAAGCTAATCGTAGGTGGCGCCACTGTTGAGTGATCCTAATCGCCGCTATATTGCGTTTTTGTTTCCCTGTATTTATCAGCGAATTTGCCTTTATTTCTACAAAAATGTATTCAACATAGAGTGTTAAGCAGTTAAAACAACAGTTGAGGAAAAGAAAAGCATCTACTGCACATAACTTCGAATATTTAGTCTGCTTCCAATTTTTTTCTTCGTAAAGCTTTTATCCATTGTTTTTTTCTTTTGAAATCTTTAGGGAATATATGGATTCCCGACTTTTTAGAATCAAAAGCTGAACATAAGCGTCATGTTAATTAAATAAATTCAGTTCTTTTTGTTTGTTTACAAAATTACTATGGAAAATGACAGCTACCTGTCAGATTTAGGGAACAACCAACAGTGCTGCCATCTGAAGTGAGCAAAAGTCAGTTTTTTACCCCATTAAATGGGCGATATTTTTTGTGTAAATATTTCCCATTAAATAAATACTGTTACGCAAGATAAATTAAAAAAAAATAACTCAGTCCTACAAACACGGTCCAATATTCATTACAAATTACATCGAAATCGGTTCAACTGTGAAAGAGTAAAAAACGAGCAGAGTGGCTTTCGCATTTTATAATATTTGTATAGATAAAATGACATATATATTATTTAATATACGAGCATAAAATGGTTGACGGCATTGATTATTTATTTATTAATGAATGTGTAAGCAGACCTTGGTTGCCGTTCGTTATATATATAGCTACTGCTAATTACTGCTTGTAGTGTACTGTTTGTCTGGTATACGATACGGCACGTCACTACGCCTGACGTGGCCTGACTCAACCCTTGACCAGCCGATATTCACGACAACAGTGTCGGGCGCCGCCTATATTGTTAACTTTTCCTTGTCCACTTGAGGTTTCCTTAATAATTGATATATTTTAGTATCTTTTTACCAATTCATTGTTATCGTTGAAAGTCAATGATAAAATAGTTTTTTCATGTATCTTGCACGAAAAAAATATTAGTGTAACACCGCCTTGTTTTATACAATCAAATGTCCAATCAAGTAAGATTTGTTTGGAGTCATAATTGATGATACATATTAATATTATGGAAAACAGAATTGAAATTACAAAGTACATGTTGGAAAAGGCTTTGCCCATAAGCAAAACACCATTATAAAATAGTTCTGCGCCAAAAAATCCCTTGCTTACCATGGACAGAAAAATCAATGAATGTTTAGAAGGTATAGCAATGGTTTTCTTTGAAACTCTTTCGCTGAAATCGAAATTTCAAAAGAAAAGTAGTGACTATTAGTATCAGTACCAACTTCTTTTTGTTTCATTTGAATAAAGGTGTACTGTGCCTTGGCCGATTTCAGCTTGCCTTGGCGTCGACGACGTCACTTGAAAGAAGTTTGTGTAAAAACCGATATGACGTAAACGAGCAATGTTGATTTAAGATTAAAATTGAACCCTATTTGTATTGTTGATGAGTTTTTATTAGATTATGCAAACAGAATTGAAGAGACGGAATGGATGAACGAACGCATGCAGTCTGGGTGTCCGCCGCACCTTGCTCGTATTTGTTTGTCCTTGTGAGACCTCGACCAGCCGACCTTGCCTTTTGTGTGGCGTGATGTCTCCCTTTTTTGTTGGAACAACTTTGCAATGCAACTTTTAATTTTATCCTATATTAGTTTTATTACGTAATGTTTGTGTTTGTTTTGTGGGAATTATTCTTGCATTAAGTATGCTTCATCGTGGTAACTTTTACTATTCCACTTTAAGTATATTTTTTAACAATGCATTGCGTAATCTTTAGTAGTCTTACAATCTTATCATTTTAAGAACACATTCTCGGTAAGACGATAAGGTAAGCACGGACAACGCACGCGCTTTTAGTACCTAACTAAATTACGGGTTGATTTCGATTATACAATGTGGTTCGTTTTTTCTTTCGTTTTTTACTCAGCATTGAAGTGTTCTCAATTCCATATTCGTAGTTTAAATATTTATGTCAACATTTTAATGTGCTACAATGCTCACGTGCATGCTTAGTAATACAAGTAATAATGTATAATAAGCAACTGAGTCGTCAATATTACCATGAACTAGAAACTTTTCAATTTGGTCTGATGATTACAATAAAATTGTAAAGTTGATTAATTGTGCAAGTATTACAAATCGACCCGTTGGACGAGTGGTTAGGGTTCGAGCCTTAACGTTCTATTGTAGGGATCCCGGGTTCGATTCCCGACAGTACAACTTTGTAAATGAACTTTTCGAATGTGTCTCTGGTCTGGATCTGGAAAATAGTGGCAGGGCACACTGCGTTTCGCAGTAATTTGGGCAGCCCGTCTAGTATGGCAGCAACCACCGTGAAATAACAGCACGTGTGCTGTTGTATTTCGGTGAGTGAGTACTGAGTAAGGGATGCCAGAGCCCATTTACCTATCCAATCCTTTATCCTTAATCCTACCGTAGTCGGCAGCGCACTTGCAGCAGCTGTAGCTTGCTTTGGTTATAGACGACGGTAGCCACCTACCATCAAGTGGACCGTCAGCCTGTCTGCCGATTTTAACATTTAAAAAAATCGTAATTGGAATGACCGCGATTGACTTGCATATGCGCAGGCGCAGTGTCTGCGCTTGAACCGCCTCTTAACGGAAGCCACATTCGGGACACATTGTCATTTATTCATTTGGTGACACGACTGTATAAACCGAGCCATTGTCAGCTCACATCTTGATTCAGATAACCTAAGCTGATAGCGCTATGTTTCAAGCTGTACAGAAAAGCTTGTGCCTGTTACTTCGTCCGTAAATTATAGCATATGTGTTATTCTGGTATACAATATGTTATTTATTGCAATGAGTAACAAATATCCTCACAAACTTTTGCATTATAATAGGTACTTATCTGCTTTAATGCCTACAATTTCGTCCGCTTATCTTTATAGTTTAGCTGTGTCCCGCGTTTTCATCCGCCGTTTCATTTAAATAAACACGGCCAATTTAGATAAAATCTTAACAAATAACACACCTAAACCTTCCTCAGGAATCACTCAGTTGATAGACGAAAACCGTGTGAAAATATGTTCAGTAGTTTTTTAGATTATCGCGAACATACAGACGGGACTTTGTTTTATGATATGTAAGGATTAGACATGATTAAGATAGCTTGAACTTTCCTTACAGCTTTTAAACGACTTAAATGGGGCCGTAATTATATGTCACCGCATGACAACAGTTTTATCATTTATTATCAATTTGCACGTTCGTTATCTAAGTATTGTACAGTAGGAGTAGAAATACCTTTGTCAGTTTTAAAATTAATTCCTTTATTAAGTGGTACACTCTTTGAATTTTGAAGCTTAAGCACTAAGCAGAGAACTGCATATGAAAGTAAACTTACTTGATATGGTAACAAGGATCAATATGGTTTTACACCTCTGACCAATAAAAACACACATTTATTTTAGCCACAATAACAATTATACAAACAGTAAAAATTAAATTAAAATAAAAACTAAGATTACCTAATCTAAAAATAAATTAATACTAAATGGATTAACACCAATAAAATAGTTTCATATCAACATCAATCAAAAATTTAATTTGAGTAACTTTATCCTAATAAGTACTCGTTTAGACATGTAGGTAAATATATGTATAATTCGCGGATAGCGGATGGCGGACCTCTGAGCAATCAGAGCGAAACCGTTACTTTCGCTACAGATCTCATTGTTGATCCATTATATTGTTATGGTACTTTTAAATAAAATGTAAGTATTGTCGATGAATGTGGTATTAATATGTGTCTAGATAATACTATGTTACCGTGTTTTATAAAACTAACATACATTACTAACTAAACTAGCCCTGAAATACCCTAAAAGCCTGGTTCAAGATTCTAAAGATTTCCCAATATCTGATTTATTGTGTAAATTATTGGTTTTTTAATCTTTCAGAACAAGTGACAATGATGACAATGTTTTACAAAACTTAAAATTTTCATTTAACATATTATATAGAAAACAGATTGTGATGCAGATTTGGGTGGTTTTTGGCACAAATTAGCGTCATCGGAAATTGCAAGTTTTCAACGAAATTCTAAAAATTCCAGATTTAAACGCGATAACAATAAATAATCGGTGGAAATTTCGCAAAGAGATACTTTCGACACCCGTCGAGTCGAGTTTAATTAGCGACGTTGTCCGTGATTCTGCTTGCGTTGTGGGGTTTGACTTATGACTAAAAGTAAAAACGGGCTTAAATTAATGATGAATTGCCGCTCCAATTCCGGCAACGCGATCGATGTACCTTCTACAATTTGATTGCGTTTATTACACCCCGCCCATGTTCACGTCCGGAGTCCGGACAAACTGTTTTAATTATTACTCCTGACCGGGCATTGTTCCTGTATTCGTCCGGTATTTGGTGTGTGACTTCATTATACAAATTAACATACACAAACATCGACAGACCCACCTCTCAGTTCGCTCGCGGCTCAACCGACCCACTTGCAATTCATTGTGTTGGCATCACGACAGTCGACACGACACGGTGCACCCTTCGACACACAACACCATTGTTCTCCACCATCCACATCTCTATGGCATACATGATTTAGTTCAACGAACTGTTCATGATGACACAAGTGAGAGAACGAATCACAGTGACTGCTCGAGTCTTGATCTCATCAAATTTATGTTCCAGGGAAATCATGGAACGGAGAGATGTTACTCGGTGAGTGAGTCATTGTTAACATCGGGTGGTCAGACTGTTCGTTCGTGATCGTGTTGAGTGGGCGGTGGGGTTGCTTTGGTTGTATCTTTACAGGTTTCGGTCTTCGGCAACATTTCTTCGCTGTCTGTGTGATGGATGTTGACACTATAATTTTTTGTTATGTCAAATCATCGATATGGTCAAATTTTGTTGCAAACGCGACAACATTTCGCCAAATATCTACATATATAGTGTGAACTTCCTCTAATGTGAGTATTGTCTTAAATGTTGGTAGTATCCTTCCGTTTGCATGCGATTTCACGTTTACTAGCGTTCGCTGACTGGTTGAAATTCGACCACAATTATTTCGAGGGGGGGATTTTTTTTAAAATTTTTTATTTGTAATTTCAATAGCTGCTAAAAAAAGAAGAAAACCGGTTGACAAACATAATAATGTTTTGTCTTTAACGTTTTATTTTATAGATAAACTAGCGCTTTTCCCGCTACTTCATAAGTAAATAGACTTTGTGTTATTTTGATTTATATATACAGTTTTATCAAAATCCGTTCAGTAATTTTGCGTGAAAAAGTAACAACTTCCTCACAAACTTTCGCATTTTAATATTAGAAGGATTTTTTTTTTAAAAGCAGTAATTTATTAACTTTAAATCCAAGTATTTATTAACTTTCTGGGTGAGCTCGCTCCATCGTCGGCCTCATCTTTCCTACATGGATAAATGCTGGCCAAAAGCAAAACATATCTTTAATAAAATAAAACTGGTTCGATCTTAACTGCAATGCAAACTGATTGTAACCGGATAAAGTTACCATTAAAAAAATATTGCTGTTGGAATAGTCAGTGAAGCATAACATATTTATTATTCTGTCAGTGCATGTGGACGCTTGCTGCATATCGATGCAACATTGGCATGAGTACGATATACATCGACGACGTCATTATGGGGATTCGCAGTGGTGGTAAAGTAACGGTATCTGTCTATTATTGTCGTGATAGAATTCCATCGTTCAATGGTATGATGAGTATGTTGTATGTGATCTCGGAGCGCTACGCAGGCCGTGTTCGGAATATTACTGTGTTTTTAACTACCCGAAATCGTCGAGCACAATCGATTGCATACTGGGGTTCTATCCTATTTTTAAAAATAATATCAAAATTGGGAAAATGGTGTCATAGTATATTTTTGACGAATAAAAGTGTTTATTCAGCATGCAATAAATAAATAGAATAAAAGGACTAAATTTCAACTCTTACAATAGTCAATTATTCTTTTGCATTTGCCACTAGTTCGGAATGCAGTAACCTCATTGTTGCTCTTTTCAACATCAATTTGCTATTATATAGTAGATATATATAACTAGCTTTGACACGCGACATTGTCCGCGTGTCTTTTTCTTAGGCGTTAGAACGTTTATCAACATTTATTACTCTTATATTTTTGTCAGGCGTCGAAATTTTTATTTTTCATCCATTAAAATAGTACTTTTTATAGATGAAAGGTACCTACGCTGTGCCTTCTCTGTATACCGGACAACATGTATGCATTTTTTCACATTTGGGTAGTTAAGGCGTGAAAGCGTTACAAATAAACAAACCAATTCACTTTCGCAGTTATAATATTACTATGGATAAACAAATAAATCAGCCATCAGTCCCAAACAGCTCCATCAGTCAAGTAATCATTGTATTAATTAATAATTAATAAATAAGGTTATTAATAAGGTTTTTAGTACATGAATACATATTTTTAAATTTGTATAATGGTTGGGCTTGAATATGCTATATCCGTAGTTTCACAAGACGAATCGAAGATCCGTTTCTCGTGAGGATAAAGAGTGCATTGTAAAACTTTAATTGGTTCATTGAATTGGTTCGTCGCTGCTTACAATGCCATGTGTCACTTATATTTATTACTTTTGAGTTTGGTCTCTTATTGATTTCCTGTCACATAGTGAAACGGTATTCTGACCCACAAAGCGACGGTGCATTGTGAAAACTATAGGTACTTTGCGAAGATTAATTAATATTAAAAGAAAATGTATTGTGCGTCGCCATTAGTAAAGTTAAAACTACATATTCCGTTAAACTTTCGGCGATGCTGTTCTCAATGATTCACAAGTCTCGCCTTTGTGATTTTTACATTATTCTCTCAATTCGGCGGTTATGTTCACAATAATCCAAATAACTACTGTCGTGATAAGATATATGAATGGAGAAAAAATTTAAATATGCATTTTTATTACATTTCTTTTTTATTATCACAACAAGGGAATCCTATTGAGGCTGATGTTTGTATAAACCCTTTGAATTAAAAATATACTTATTTGTTTCCTATTATAAAATAAAGAATTACCTAATTCTTAATAGAATTACTGGCCCTTTGTGTAGTTTCTTTTTAGCAAATAGTAAAACTTTTTTTTTTATTCTAATATTATTTAAAAATAATTTAAAGACATTTTAAAAGTGACTGTTATCCATCACTAAAATCTAATTACTAAAATTTAAAATTTATTAAAATAAAACTGAAATGAAAAATTAAATCGACGCTAGTACCAATTGCTTACAAATATAAAGTGACTACTAGCTAAGTCTTTTAAGAAATTTTATCAAATATCTCTTTTAAAACTTAAAAAGAGAAGTTTAAATCTCCAATATTTTTCATATATTTTTACGAATCCTCTAAAATATCGGTGTTTATTGATTTTTTTATTTAATTCATTTAAATGAACCATTGTTCAGTTATGGCGTTTCTTCATAGGACGCCAGTAGGCGTCGCGTACATCGTTTAAATATCGATCCGATCCATTGAATGTTTATTTCAGACCACAAATTGCAATCTAAATAATAATATATTTTCTGTAGTGAATTTTAGTAGCAATATACTCATAATAACGATGTTAATAATACCTAACTTTAAAAAATTCTAACGCTACCTACACAAGTCCTAAGATTATTTCCAATGATTTTGGAGAGGGTAGTCAAATAAATAGGTATCGCCTCAGACCGATAAAAACTATAGACAGAGCCCTTACGAACAAAAATGTTTTAGAAAATGAAACAGGAGCCTTAGACAAAGTAACATTTTAAAAACGATAACGAAGTTCGCAAACGGTAAAATGTATGGGATTGACATATGCCGTCGCTAAATCACCTGATACATCCCATACATTTTATTCTTGCGAACTTCGTTATTGTTTTTAAAATGTTACTTTGTCTAAGGTCCCTGGTTCGCTGAAGATGTGTGCGTAACACTACTTGTCGTCCCTATAGTGGCCATGCGTTTGTGTGTGCAGTTAAAAATGTTGCCCACTACCCCAATTAATTATTATAATATAGTTAGGTATATCAACTACTCGCGTCAGACTGTCGAACGGTCGTCATATTATTGCTGAATCGTCTTCCTATTACCTACCTCACTTAAGGGTGTGTATTGGCACACAGATAGGTAGTTGATTACCTGAACATATGATACTTTTTATCATGGAATTTTCTTACGTTCCTGTGGGATTTTTTATAAATGAACTACAGCGCGTAAGAAATCGCGGTCACAGCTAGTAATTTACTTGATGGTCTGCCGTCCTGACGGTCCACTTGATGGTCTGCCGTCGCTTATAACACCAGCAAAGCCATAGGTGCAGCAAGTGCGCTGCCAACCATAGTAGGATAAGCAATTAGGAAATAATTGGGCAATGGGCTCTGGAAACCCATACTCACTCACCGAAACACAACAGCACACATGCTTTTATTCACGATGGTCTTCTGTAAAGTGGTGGTTACTGTCACCAGACGACCTGCCCAAATGCTCTGCCACCACTTTTCAGGTCCAAACCAGAGTCAACTTTGAAAGTTCATTTCCAAAATTGACCCTGCCGGGAATCAAACCTAGACTAACTGAATATATAACATAATATACAAGGTGTATATGTGTATTTCTGTTAACGTCTTGATAAAGTTTGCGTGTCGATTGGCGTGCGACAATGCGTGGGCGCACGCGGATATGATGTGCATCCTTTTTATTAAGACGCAGGTATCCTGCACTGGTCACGTACAGGATACCTAGGCCTTGATATTTATCCACACACAAGTACCCGTAAGGCTCACTGTTCGAAGCCCAATTGTCCATTGCGTGACGGATATTGTCGAATGACTATGGTGATCGATCATTCCGCCCATTTCCTCACTTTCACGTGAATATGTGTGTGTACGTTTTTTAAAGTGACGTGCTATAATTGTTAAGAATAAACATTGCTTTATGACGTCTGTACGTATGTTAGTAGGATATATTTACTAACTTTGCTCTCGGCTTCGCCTGTTCCCTTTTTTTACCTGACAAAAATACGTATGATGAGAGCAACCTGACAAAAAATTGGTTCGTATATTTCTGTCAGGCGTTGATTTTTTTATATTTTTGGATGAACCCTCGGCAACAGGACTAACTTTTTTCTGGATGAAAGGTAACCTAAGTCCTTGACAACGTGTATGTGTCAAGGACTTATCGTGAAAGCGTAACGAACATACTGTTACGGTTGGCCATAGAACACTCAGGAAGGAGAGATAATGTTTACCAATACATGGGGACGATGCTCCTTTAAACAAGTGCAAAAGGAAATTGGTCCTTACGGTTACGACATAGGTTTCATATTCCAGGAACCGAAGAACCATTCTAGAACCGATAGAATAATCGACGCTCAATGTTTACTTGTTTAAAAGTTCGAGTACTTTCTGCGGCTATCCAGACTGTCTTTGCGCGAATATATGAACGGGCATGGGCGCTTGAAGAGCAGAGTGCTTACGGCATGCGACACGGAAGCGACAGTTCAGAGTTTTTGCGAAGATATCTGCGATAGTGAGTTCGCGACACATTGAACGAATTAGTGACGACATTAGCGAGTTAAACGGTTTTATCGAGAAGCCTTGCGATATTTGGAATAAATCTTGGTCCGCAGGGATAAATCGACTCCTTTCAACCTTACACGGCATTTTTAACTCACCCCGTTCGTAACAATACAAACTCACTTTCGCAATAATTTAAGTACTATAGAACAGATCAAAGTGCAACTTTGATGGATTCTCAACGATGGTTACTGTTAGTTACATACCTACTAATTACTAGTTATTCAAGACAACGAGACACAATTTTATATATTCAATAGACAAGTAATAAGTTTAATTTCAACAAAAAGCACTAGGTATCTGTTTAGCTGTAAATCAAATTTATTAATATAGGGACAGTTTTACAGCTCACCTATTCACCTTATATCTACCTATCTTATATTCTATAGCTATACATATAAAAATCGCTGTCCTCTTCTGTCTATTTCTCCGTTATCTACTAAACCACCCAAGGATTTTACTACGGTTTTCACTAGTGGAAAGAGCGATAAACGTTGAAAAAAAAAACTATTTGTAGTTACTTATGTTACAGAGGTCAAAAAAATTGTTTTTAGAAATTTTGTCTGTGCGTTTGTGCACGCTAATCTCTGAAATTCGATTTGAATGCGGTTTTCACAGATGTATCGTAGCAAACTTCCTGTAACATTTAGTGTTCATTCCAATCGGTTTACAAACAAGAAAGTTACGACCTATTGCCAATGCCATGCGTACATAGTTGCGGGATCAGCTAGTATTAAATAATTTTGTCCAAAGAAATCAATTCATTAAAGAGGTTTCAAAGTAAGACTTCATCGTCAGCCTGTTTATACCAGGATTTCGCAAAACAAAAAGTCAAGATGATGATGATCCTGAGAAGAAACTAAGAATTCTTTTGTCATCTTTAAAGTAAAATCAAATTAATCAAATCATATTCCTTACAACTAATACATTACAAGTATATTTAAATAGATACTAAACATACATAGTATGAGATCAGAATCGTTTAAACCCAGACTTAATTATCACATAAATTAATCAGTGTTTCTACTATAACCTTTCGAACAGAAAGGTTAATATGCAAGTCTAATTATAAAAATCTTAGATTGTTATAAAATCAGTGACCAATAAAAGAATTATTTATCTAATGGAGACCCGTTTCATATGCAACAATATTACAATTTTGAAATGTAGTGTTGAGTTTGTGAATATTTATTTATTAAATTGACTAACATAAAAAATGCTTTTGAATTAAAAACTGCGGACCTAGTTGTCCTTTTATAATAATTGTTCACCAGTACCTAGTATTAAAAGAATTAAATGCTATAAGAAGTGATTATCTTCTTATATCTTATCTTAACCGGTACGAAGGTTGGTGACCATCATTGCTATAATTAATGATTAACCTTGAAGGGTGCAGCACGAAAAATGGAGCGAGTGCTCATACCAAACCAATCTCTTAATTTCTTCAACCAGAATGTCTCCTGCCCCTGTTACGTTTGCCCTGTATTTTTCCTTGGATCACTAATTGAAGAATTATGTCTCTTTCGTCCCTAATTACTTGCCCCAAATATTGCAGCTTCCTCTTCTATATCCTTCTTAGCGCTTCTATTGTTCTTTATAATGGTAATGATAAAATATATAAATATATAATGTTCTTTGTATGTCTGTAAGGTTGGTTTTTGTTGCTAATTTTCAATTCACAGCCAAGTAACTAGTACTTATTAATTGTACGAAACATTTTTACGTGCCTAGTATTGTGTTAAGCCAACGTATCAGATACACGCGACCGCTTTCAAGAATGTGTATGAAAATGTGCTAACTTTAAATTCATTAAAGAGAAAGTCGACTTTTTTTTTTTCAGAATCTTTTCCAGGTCATGCGTTTTTAATGTTCAACGCCTAACTTCGATTTTCACCTGTTCAGACATCGAGTTATATCAAGGAAACCTTCGATGAATAGTGTCCCCTCGTATGACTCGTTGTGATTGATTATCATCTAGCGTTAACTTAATGCGTTGTTAGGTATTTCTTTAAGACACTAACTAGCTAACTACATATTCCACCAAACTCATAACATGTATGCCTTAAATTATATGAAATACTTAATATAAATATTAATAGAATATCCTTGCATTTAATGAAATAATAAACTCAGCCTAACCTTACTTCGTATAGATATTTGTATTGTTTCCGAATAACAAATATAAGTTTCAATAACAAATTTGTTTAAACTATAATAAAATAGTTTACATGAACATTATAAACTATTCTGTAACCAAAATCAAGGTGGTTATATATTGTTACGTGCGGGGTGAGTTAAAATGCCGTGTAAGGGCGAAACAAACGATTTATTTTCACAAACCAAGATACTGTCAAAATCACCGAACTTGTCCGATGAAACCGTCAAACTTGCCAAAAGTCGTCGGTGATTCCCTTAATGTGCCGCCGGTTCACTGTCGCGGATAACATTGCAAAAGCTTCGAAGAGTCGCTTTCGAATCGCTTGTTATCGCACAATTCACATCTCGCCCGCCTCCTATCTTATTTGTACTTGGCGCCTAAAATCTAAACAAGATCATAAACAAGCCATTGAAAGTTCGGAAATGCTATTTCTGTTGAAATGTAAACTCTATGTTGTAAACATGAGTATCAATCTCCTTTGACACTAGTCGGGAAGGGGCGTGGCTACCATCGATAAGGTGGGACGTTCAAAACTTTCGGCCGGCGCGAACGCTTTTTCCAGAACGTTTCAGTTACTCGTAACAATATTAATTCTAGTAGAAACCCTTCAAGTTTTAGCGACTCGCCCCTAGCTTCGCATGGATGCAATTTTTTTTTATATACAGAAACCTTCATCGTTTATCGCTCTTTTCATTGATGAAAACCGTTTCAAAATCCATTGGGTGATTTAAAAGTTAGCAGAGAAACGGACAGCTATGTTTATTTTATAATATGTATAGATAAAGATATGTATACCTATGTATGTATATCTAATCTGATAGATAAATGGTATTATAAATTATAACATTTCATGTTTAGTAAGCCGCTGAAAGAATATCCTTCATTTATTTTTGTATTCCGAGATTAATCAAAATACATTACTTTTATTTATTAAAGAAGCTGTGCCCGCGGCTTCGTCTGTGTTGAATTCAGATTGTTTTTCGGTGTTGGGTACCTACCTATCCCGCAGTCGTAGCGTATGCGTCTTGACCTACTTGCACTGCCTCTGTGGCTTCACGGCGCGGTCGCGCTTTACATTATTATATCGTATTCATCTCTTGAACCACACATCCAAAACATAAGCGGTAAAAAGTAAAAAGATAATGTATTAATTACTTGTGACGATAAAAGCTTCTTGTAACGATAGAGCCCATTTCCCTGTCCCCTCCTAATCTCGATAGCACACCTGTGGTGTTGCTTGTGTTATAGGCAACGGTGGCCACCTACCATCAAGTGGACCGTCAGCCTGTCTGCCGATCTTAACATAAAAAAAATAAGGATTCATAATTGTCGGTAACAGGGGCAAAATGGCCTAACGATTTTAATATAAAATTTAGACATAATATTATGCTGTCGCTGATCTTCTTGTAGGCATTATCAAGCTAGCTCTACAACTTTTCTATAGAAATCAGTCGTATATCTCTCACCATTAAGCAGGGTTCGACTTACTTTGCAAATTTCACGAAAAAGACTTTGTCATCCTGAAAAATGTCCATCCTGAAATTCTGTTCTACTATTGCGTATGAGTAGTATCGAAGATTACCCCCTACATACAAACATACAACTTTTACCCCTTTATAATATTAGTATAGTTAGATAAACATCGGTGAAGCATACTATATTATATCTACATATATCTTTTTAGATTATTATGGTATTTCAGTTTATTCTCGTAACTAAGAATATTTTGAGATTATGGAATTTATGATGTTGTCAGTTTGCGGTCCTTTGAGTAAGTTACCTATCAATAGAGGAATGCATGTGCGAGCCACATCTGTTATTCTTTATTGAACTGACGTAGGTACACATCGATGAGATGAGATCAAATACAGAGGTCACCAGGTCAGTCTCCATGTGTTTCCGACAAAAACAATTAAGCTGTTGTGTTTGTATATATATCTGACATTCATTGTTTTCTGTATGTTTTCATGTAGATGGCTTGAATCAAATAATTTAAATTTTTTTTTGATAATATTTTGTTATTTATGAGTTGCAAACATGCCACAATATGTCTACATTAGAAGGGCAAAGGACATTAAAGATTATTGGTATATTGTACATCTACGATATAATAATTGCCTACCAATAAATTTTATTGAAACAATTATTATGAAATCATTTCATCATGTATTACTTGTTTAAGTACCTACCTATATACGATTAGGTACATTTACTTTAAACCTGATGATTTAAATTTTTGATTTAGCCGACTAGTACATAAAATGGTTGAGGCTCTCGCTATCAATTAATTATTGTGTAGACGGAAATGCGATATTTTTATTTATAACTCATTTGAATTGGCGGTTTATTTGTGAACATAAATACGAGTAAGTATACAACACTAGTTTATGCCTGCGGCTTTGTCCGTGATGAAATATTAAATAGATGTCAACGTTCTGAAGGTCAATTCTAAATATTGGTCAAAGTGGTAGTTTAGTGATTACCGCCCACACCCTTGCTTACAAACTTTACGTCTTTATGTAGTACAGTCGAAAGTATAGAAACGTAAATACAAACTCGGTATGCGGTTTTGATTCTACTAATGCTAAGTATAGATTAGATATATTATTAACATAGTGTAGAATAGACTAAGTCTATTCTACACTATGACTAAGGTTTATATGAACCGAACAAACCAAGTTGCGACGAATTACTATTTCTATTGTTCTAATGACCCCTATCTATTAGAGTAAGAGGAACACTACTCGATTTCTCACATTTTGTCCTTTAGAAAATATGTAGCCGAAAATAAGTGAAGTTAGTCCTATTTTTACTCGTCTTTCTCACCTGATGGCTCTAAATTGGCCGTCTACCCAAGTTAGCAGATACGCATACGTTAAAAGTACATAGGAACACTACTCGATTCCTCACATTTTGTCCTTTAGAAAATATGTTATGTCTGGCATGCCTGAGATCTTGGGACATATATGTACAAATATCCATGTCAACCGCACGAAAACGCCAATAGCGGAACTGTAATTACCGTAGTGACGTATCGAGCAAAGTTGCGGTCGTGTTAGAGTCGTGTCATTACATTACTTACATTAAATTATTAGTACATTTTCCGTTTTTATCTCACTCGACTCGACCAATCTCGATTTACCGCAAGCGTTATGTTTTTGTTAGCCGTTATTTCTTAAACTCTACATTTAATAACAATCCTTGGATGATTAATTTGTTGTTTGCGTTCTATGTTTAAACTATATAATTTAACATTGAGATAGTTGCATTGAAACAAATAGTTTACTACTCAGTGTTGATTGCGTGTATAATATAAACAATGCAATTAAAAGATACTGATATTCAAACCAAGGAATAAGAACACTAAAAAATGTTTGTGGCTGGGCACACTGCTTTTCGCTGGCGTAAATTGGGCAGCCCGTCGGGCGACAGTAACCACCCCCTCACAGAAAACCACAATGAAATTAACAGCATATGTACTGTTGTGTTTGCCTATCCGTTCCTAATCCCTTGTCCTTAATCCTACTAAGTTCCACAGCGCACTTGCAGCACCTGTGGAGGTGCTTCTGTTAATAGGCGACGGCAGCTATCTACCATCAAGTGAATTGTCAGCCTTGTCTGACGACCTTTTCATATAATAGAACAAGACAAGTGTAATAAAACAATTGTTGGTTGGTATTACAAAAAAGAAAATTACCGGATTGCGCTCGGGACTGATAGTTAAAAATGGTCAATAAATGGTCGTGTGCCGATGGAGCGCGAAGTGGCGCGAAGTGAATGAGCGACCTTGTCGGTTATGATTGCAGACAATAAAACGCGGGCCGTTTATTGATATTGTTTTGTTGTGTTCTCCACTGAGTGCACCACAAGTTCACATCGATACCGGGTTTGCTTCAAGGCAATTCCGATACTGACTTTATCAATCCGGTATTCAACTATTCACCTGTTACTAATATTGAAAGATTTTTTAAACATTGCAGAATTACCCAAAACATATCAGACTTACTGACTGCTTAATTGGTCATTTACTTAATTTGACGAGACAATTGGAGTGGTTAAGGTGTTCTTCAGGGGCCCTAGCAGGGCTAACTTTGCAAATGATTTTTTCAAAGTTGTCTCTGTTTTGGGTGTGCAGCAAGGTTTTGCTCCCTATCTGTCGTATGGTTATCCCATAACACAAGCCTAAAGTGCTTACTTTGGGGCGATACTATTGGTGTGTTTAAAAAAATCCTGCTACTACTACGCAACAACTTAATGTCAGTAATCTCGTTATGTATTTTTTTGAGATAGTAGCTTTTGCCAGAAATTTCTTTTGCGTCCGTTGGCACTTTTTTCTGGATGAAAAATAACCTATGTCCTTTTCTGTACCATTGACGTGTATAAAAAATTTCATCCAAAACTACTCAAGCGATCATCGGTTTGCGTGAAAACGTAACAAAAAAACAAACTCACTTTCGCATTATATAATATTGGTTAGGATTCGCTACTAATATTACATTGCTATCATTATCGGTCTCTTCGTTACGTGTTCAGTGATAAACTGAGCCACTAATCATTTTTGTATGTGGGTTAGACCATTTGTGGAAAGCCAAAATTAAAGTCACAACCTGCTTAAATGAAAACCGTTTATATCTCACCGACTCGGCTAAGGTCGATAAAGACCCGTTAGTTAGGGTATCAATGTTTCAAAATCTAAGTGAACAATGTGTCTGAAGTTGTGTCTAGATCCTAGCTTAAATGTAAAACACATGTTGGCTCCTTGTTTGCGCTATGCGCCCCACGTTCTATACAACTTTGTTGTTATTTATCATAGTAAACTGACTTCAGCTCCAATATCGTTAGCATCTTACTTTGATGACATGCTATCAACGTAGCCATAAATTAATTCTCATTTGTTTTTAAACGAATGTACACACGACAATTGCGTCGTTATATTCTCGAAGATGATTTGCTGAAAAGTTCTGATTGTAAGGTAGGAAAATTGCGTTCCGAAGTTATATAAACTTTACAACCCTGTCTGTAGTAACCACCCCCTTAAAGGAGACCATTTGCATTCTCTGAGTTTGGCGATAGTACATACAGCACTAGACGGTATAGGTTTTAATGTTAAGAAATAATTTCAGCGTCAATGACAAATATTTTAATAATGTTCCAGGTGGCGCCTTCGAAGGCGTAGAAGATCAAGTGTCGCCGTTCGGTTACGGACGCGGCGAGGGTGTCGACGCTGGTCACGGGGATCCCGAGTGGATATGTAGCAAGGAGAAGCCCAAATACGACCAGATCTTCCAAACTCTGAACCCGATCGACGGAAAGGTGACCGGAGCAGGTACTGACCATTACTCGCGTTACATAACACATTTATTAATCGCGCAGCCACATTTGAGACGCACCATAACGATGGACAGGGCACTGCGCGCAATGCTTCTGTCCACACAAAATTGCTCTCTCCTTACTGAGCTCTGTGTGTCGATCAAAAACGATCCAAATATAACAGACACCGGAAGCTTTGATAAAATCGCCGACGCACTGTCCGCATCGGCCCACAACTGTAACACGATCGCGCAGTTTTTAGTTAACGAGCAAAACAATGCTGAAATGGGCAATTCGTCCGCGTCCATTCACAATTTAAACGACAGCGCAATGGACACAATCAGCATCCATAGCGTTAGGGATTCAACAGTAAACGAGCTCGGTAGACCGGATTCTCGTAATACCGATGTAAATCATAGCGACATTGACGAAGATTCCGATGATCTCCCTGATTCAAAAAACACTTTGGCATCGCGTAAAACCGGCTTTTTCTATTCAATACTGCAAGTTATGAAATTTGTCTCTCTGGTTTTTTTAAACGTGACGGTCTTATTGATAATGACCGATATTTTGTTTCTATCTACAGTGTACGTGCTAACAGGCAAACCTTTTATAGAGTTAACAGTGGAACGATACCCTGACTCGTGGTTGGACAAAGCTAAATTGATGGCTTTCGGTCCAGAGTTTGAGACTGTAAAAATTCAATCAATTTGCACCCTTTTTAATCGTAGAATATTTGTTAGTATTTTGAGACATCTGCTGTATAATATTGATGATGCGTTTTATGTATATTGAATAATAGTAATTACTCTTGATTGTTACTTTTAACTGCTGGTCACACACATTTCCTCAAATCAAGCAGTTGGCATTTTTAAGCTATATTTTTGTATTTTATAGCTAGATTAACCCGCAGCTTTCCTTAAGGCTATAAGGTTCTTTAACCTCTAAGGTGTAGAGTGATTTTCTCTCACCTTGAGGAGAACATATTGATTCTGAATCACAAATCAGTACGTAATTCAAGAAGCGTTTATTTTATTCTTCTCTTAGCTTCGATTACCAATGTTACGTTTAAGGTCTATTTTTCAATTATTTGTACCATCATCATCAGCCCTCGTGCGTTTTTAATTGTTGGTCTCTTTCTCTCTCCAGTCGGTCCCTTCATTACTGAATATTGTGGTCATGAAGATCCAGTTTCGACCGCACCATCCGCCTCCATCGGCCTCTGTCCACGGTCGCCGCACCGCCTGGTAGAGTGTCAGAAGGAGTGGTCTACTTTACTTGATCTGTCCATCTCGTTGGCGATCGGACTCGTAATCTTTTGCCTTCGATGTTACCATCAACAAGCATCTTTTCCGGATATTTTGTTGGATATATGGCTTTTTAATGGAGCGCCATTATAGTACTCCGCCCTCCGTATCTATCCATGGTAAAGCGAGCTGGTGGTCAACCCACTTGGCGTTTTAACTTGGTACATTGATACCATAAACTGCTATGCTTGATGCATGGTGTGGAAATTTTACGTCGTCTTTTCTTACGCTCACCGTAATAACTTTGTTATTTTTAGATAGTAATTCGTCTACGCCTTTTTAAATGAGGCTGATTTAAAAGGCATTTATGATATTTTAATAAACGACATGTTTATAAATTTCATCACGTATTGTTTAAATGCTATTTTCATGACCAGATTGCGAAGATCTTGACACAAATTCCGTTTGGTGTTAGAAAAGACCTTTTCCCCGTCAATCTTCTGTATTAATAGTTATATTGTTATGTGCTGTTAAGATAAGACTAAATTATTAAAGTTAATATATATATAAACGCAGTGGAAATTGGTAAAGTATATATTAGAGCTAGATAAAAACAGTAATGTCATATAAACAGCACCATGGTAACATAACATAGATGTGTGAACATTACTGATGTAGATCATCTAGAAATGTCTTATACAAGAAGTGACCTAATGGCAATAGCCTTAACATTTGCCCCTTTTTTTTAAGCCAAACTCTTCACATAATTGTGTCAATCTGGGCTTAAATATTGGCTTAGTAAAAATGTCAGCGAGCTGTTCATTAGTTGTCACATGCTCTATATTCACATCTCCTTCAGACAGACACTATCTCACAAAATATTGTTTCAGTTTAATGTGTTTTGTCTTCTTGTGCTGTTCATATGAAAGATTTTTAGCGAGAGTGATCTTCCACATATCTTTCCAGGTTTGGTTTCCTTTTTTTTTTTTGTAAAGATCTAACCTCATGAGTCCATTGCTTCATTCCACTTATCTTTATCAGGACTGCACAATACTTGTCGATATGAAGACGGTTCAGCTATAGATATAGCTTCGTTAATGAACTGCTCAAAATTAAATCTATCTGGAGGTTTAATTTGGCTTCGATCACGAAGTTGTCTCTCACTCGCTGCGAACGGTGAAACATACTCGTCGTGTCTTATATCATTATTTGAATCTATATTATTATTGACTCTCTCATCGTCATCTAAAGATTTGTAATCGAAGACTTCATTTTCAGTGCTTTCATTTGTCTCTGATCGTGGGTGCAATTGAACTACTTTATTTTCAGATTGAGAACTTGTGGTAGGTACAGGTAGCTCATAGGTTTTACTCTTCTCAGGATCTGGGGTTTTAGAGGTTATGTCAATTTTTTGTTTCTCTAGTAATGAGTTTTCATCAAATATTACGTCTCTAGATCTCACCAATTTTAGATTGTTTACATCAAAGACGCGATAACCTTCATCACCATCATATCCGATAAGTATCCCTCTCTCAGCTTTTCTGTCCAATTTCCCATTTCTTCTCTGTTTGGGTGTATGCACGTAACAACTGCTGCCTATGATTTTGAGATGATTTATCTTTGGCTTTTTGTTGTACCATAGTTCATGCGGTGACTTCCCATCAAAAGGAGTAGGTCCCGTCCTATTCAGTATGTAAACTGAAGCTTTCGATATCTCAGCCCATAAACCATTTGGTATTTTATCATGAGCATGCATTAGTGCTCTAGTCATCTCCACGACAGTGCGGTTCTCCCTCTCTACAGAACCATTTTGCTCGGAAGTGTAAGGCATTGTTAACCTTTGTTTTATGCCATCCTTTCTCAGAGTATTTCGTACTTGTTCATTATCAAACTCACCTCCATTATCGCTTAGCAACTCCTGTATGACATGTCCGGAAGTTTTAACTTCAGCAAGAAAGTCCTTCAAGCGTGCGTTAACTTCGGATTTGTGTCTTAGAAAGTAAATCCATCGATATTTTGAGTAGCTATCTTTAAATAGAACATAGTATCTGTACTTTGAAATTGAGTAAGAGAATGGTCCACATACGTCAGTACTTATTTGCTCTCCAGGTCTACTAGCTTTAGGTCTCTGTCCGAACTTTTGTCTATGGCTCTTACCGAAGACACAGCCTTCACAGATATCTGTAGAACTTGGGTCTAACTTTACACCAAGCTCTCTTTGTACCAGTTTTGCTACATGTCTCTTATTCTGGTGTCCTAGACGTTCATGATATAGTTGAAGTTTTTGTGACGTTGTTAGCTGGTTTATCTCAAGTTCAGGCAACAATACTTTTACATTAAGTTTATATAGACCACCATACTTTATACGATTGCCAACTAATATGACTTTGCCATCACACTTCATATTACATGACTGACCGTTTGATTGAAATATAGTATTTTGTAACATATCTTGCGCAGCTAGCACAGAAAATAAATTTCTCTGAATGCTTGGAACATACCATACGTTCTTTAAAACCAATATATCTTTAATACCATTAACATCAGCTTCAAGTTGAATTGAACCTTTTCCAGTAGCTTCAATAACTTCTCCATTCGCTGTCATGACTTTATGAGAATCTTCAAAAAACTCGAAAGACTTAAATATGTCTCTCCTATTGGTCACGTGACTGGTCGCACCATTATCAACAAACCATGAGTCTTTGTCATAGATCTTGTCACTACAGGATAGAGCTAGCCCTGTCAACATAGTATAATTCGGATTACTGTTTTGCTTTTGTGTGGTTTTTGGAGGTCGGCCATCCGCTATCCACTTCTTGCATGATCTGACTTTATGATAGCCTTCTCTACAGTAACCACATTTCTTCAATCTCTTTTTACTTTGCGCTTGATTCTCATAACGCTTCTCACCTCGCACTAATAACAGTTCATTGCTACTTTCGCCTTTTTCAATCTTTTGGATTAGCGATCTTTCGTATGCGCACAGCTGAGTGGTTAGATTTTCTATGTTATGATCATTTACTGACATCAAAGCCCAACTAGATTTGAAATTAAAGTACTCGTCAGGAAGCGAGTCCATGACTTTACAAATTAACAACATATCTGGCAGTTGACTCTTACCTTGTTCGGTTAAGATCACATTGACTTCATGCCACAAATTTTTCACAGTAGTTAAATGATTCCCCATATCATGAGTAGGATCAAGCTTATACCCGAAAAATTGCATACAGATATCATAGAATCGATCTTGTGACACTCTTTCATAAAGCCGGTTTAGTTCATCCCAAGCTTCTTTCGCTGATGTAAAACGCATTACTTTGGTGAGCATGTTGTCTGTCATATTAGTAGTGAGTAGTAAAAAGGCAGTGCTCTCGATTCGCTGGTAAGCATCGTATTCGATTTTATACTTATTTATAGCTTCTGGTGTGGCAGTGTTACCTGGATCAACGGGTTTTTTAAGTGTTCCTTGTACCGCGTCTAATGTTCCAGCATGGGTCTTCAGTAGCAACAACATTTGAAACTTCCAAGTTGTCCAGTTACTTCCATCGTGCAACGGACGGATATCCAGTTTCGTATATCCAGACATTCTTGCCTTTTCAATGTTTTTTACTTTGGAAAACAAACAAAAACACTTTGCCAAGCTATTAAGATCGATTTTAGCGCTCTGCTACCATATTAAAGTTAATATATATATAAACGCAGTGGAAATTGGTAAAGTATATATTAGAGCTAGATAAAAACAGTAATGTCATATAAACAGCACCATGGTAACATAACATAGATGTGTGAACATTACTGATGTAGATCATCTAGAAATGTCTTATACAAGAAGTGACCTAATGGCAATAGCCTTAACATAAATGACTCTTTCGCAATCGCAACATTAAGAACACGGAAGATTTTTCATATTCGCTCCTAGTTATCGTATGCGTGTTTTCCAGTTCGTTACAGAAAGATTCAGCGACTTGTGTAATTAAGAAATACACACAAGTCTATTACTGAAATAAAATATATTTTCAATTTTTGAAAAACGTCTATTTGGGGCTGTAACCGAAATCTCCACACTGAGCGTTTCAGTTATTGGATTGTGATCTCGATTGACTGTTTACTTCTTGCCAACCACTTAGGTGACTCAGGCGACATTGAATGAAAGTCGTTACAGCAGCTACTTATTTCAATACTAGGTAATTTAATAAAATGGGACGTACCGCGTTGTGTGAGTGAAACAGAAAGAGTGAACACTTTTTTTCTTATTGTTTTATCATTGGCGGGCATTGTATTAGTTACTAATAGTATATGCATGCATAATAAATATTATAAAATTCGATTACAATGAATCAACCCTTTTGTCTCTGCATAAAATGACGATATACAGCTAAGTTGTAATAACGGGCAGATTATAAGAAAATAATTTTATCTAAATAAGGTCGAATGCACCATTAATAAAACAAAATGACACATAAATTCTATAGTAAAATTGCTCATAAAAATCCATAAAAAAATGCAGAATTTATGCATATCGTTTGGCCGGCTGCTTTGCTTGCGTCATTATTAGGCAGAATATTGTGTCGGCAAAACAGTGCGCAAGATGGCGGCGTAATTCCTGTCGCAAGCACTCTCGCGTTAAACTGTCTTGTCGAAAATCTGTTTTGACTATATAAAATGTTTGGATTAGTTTTTGTCTAACTTTTTATTTTTTATTAACTTTGAATTTTGAAGTATTTTTTACACTTTCCTACAGCGTAAGTTTCCCCGTTTAAGTGGATATTAAAATTGTCTTTCCTTATACGAATTTAAGTTAGATTTGTAGCAGAATTCGCTTGAACTAGCTTCGGGTGCTTGATAGATGCACTCCAATTGGAGTCAGTCTCTTATCATGACAGTTAATCCGTTAATTGATAAAAGCCCTTGCATAGACAATACTTACTTTAAAAAAAAAATAGAGATACTTTTTACAAGATATTTTTATTACTAAAATATATCTTAAGTCTATCAGCCAAGATTTCAATTTCTGATGTAACCAACACTTTCAATCTTAGGTCAGCTGGTAGCTGGAGTACTTACCCAACGTCGATTAAGGAGACTCGAGTGTGTATATTTGAGCGAAACTGTAATTTTATGATAAGGCGTTATGTTGAAAAGAAGTCACCGTCCTTTCTTTGTGTTTGATGTTGATTGCAATTATTGATTTATATAGTGTCTCACATAATTATGTAATTGGGTGTAGTGTCTAAAGAAGGACTAGGCAGTAAAACCTTAGGCTAACGCTTCGCTATCGCATAGTATCTGTCAATCTTTGTTAGGCCTGCACTTTTGCCAGATTTTTTTTTCACTGTAATATTTAAATAATTATCACTCTCTAAACCTTCATGTGTCAGAAGACACAAATTATAAATCCTCTCAGGAAGAAGAAGGTGCGAGTATTGAAATAAGTTGAACAAGTGGTTGCGTTTGTCCAACAGCGGCGAAAACGGAGATGGTGAAGTCCAAACTGCCCAACTCGGTGCTGGGCAAGATCTGGAAGCTGTCGGACATCGACAAGGACGGATTCCTGGATGAGGAGGAGTTCGCGTTGGCCATGCACCTCATTCAGGTGAAGATTGACGGCCACGACCTTCCTGCGGAGCTGCCGGGTCACCTCGTGCCGCCCTCCAAACGAAACTGAGCCTTAACGGCTGTCTTGGAACACCGTTGTTCATGTGTAGAGGATGCAATACAGTGAGATAATTTCAGTTCTACTATTTACCGGACCGAATATGATTCATCCTTCAGGGTATTGGTAAGCCTGAATCATGAAAACCTTAGGGTTTTATGTTTATGCAAATAAATCATAAGTAGTACTTGTAGATGTGCTGATCCATCACAGAAGCCATCATGCCACATCCACGACCAGACGTATATGTGCGGAACTTTTAAGTGTCCTGTACGCAGGATTCTCCAGTATTGCATTCCCTATTCCATCAGTCCCACAACGGTTTGTGTCAATGAATGAAGAGCTTTTCCCGCGTCTGTTATATTTTGGGGGTTTATGCAATTCGGATGCTTATTTATTTATTGATGAATAATTGATTGTTTTGTGATAGAGTGAAAGAAAAAATTCATATTACATAATTAATATATTAAATATTTTTTTTATTAATCACTTGTTTCGAGCCTAATACTACTATTTCAAGAGATTTGAAAGTTAATCTTCAAATCTCTTATAATAATATAATAGATAAATAAATAAATAGATAAATTTTCAAGGGTTCGTGGATGGATGGTCAAATTCAAAGAAGACTGGGCATGTTTTGATAAAAATACAAACCGCATGAAAGTTATTCTTCTAGCCGAGAAACTTATTGGTTTTTGAGAAAAAAAAAAAAACATTTTTTTAGTTTTTCTAAATTTATTCATTTTGTGGACACTAGAATTATGGTGTAATAGTGATTTAAATTTTCACAAATCTTGGCTCTCATAAATCGTTAGATTATGGAGTCTTACTATTTATCAAAATTTTAGCCTTAATATCGAATTTGAGTATCCACTCGCGCTTTGAAAACTCACACTTTGAATTTGTTTAAAATTTAATAAGTCATTATAATTTTTCTATCATATAAGATACTTTGAGTAAAACGTAGTATTATTGTTTCTTAAATTTGAAATTTTCTTTATTTAAATACCTACTTATTTACTTGGTGCTTTTGAAATTGCAATGTTATTTTTTTTTCATTTATTCCTTTTTATTCTCTACACAGTGCAATTTAGAAAATATGAATAGGTTAAAAATGTTAATTTCATACAAAAGGTTTTTTATTTAATTGAAATTATTTTTTATATTCAAAAAAAGTCCCAGCGTAAAGCATTTAACACAAACGGTAATTGAATGAATTCGCCTAATGTAGGATATATATGTATACTGTAAATTTTAAAATTTTAGTAAGTATATGTTGCATGATTATTTTAAAGGCCGTTATGATTTTTTTTTTATTATTTATTATTTACTAAAAAAAAATACATAAAGAGGAAACCAGGTATACGGTACATTATAAACTACACTAAGTTTGTCTATGTACCTACCGAACAATTAAAATATACTTGTTACTTCAATAATTGTTCTAAAAAATATTTTCGAAGTTTATATTTAATATTATTTTCATTTAATTATACTCAGAGTTTCGTCAGTCGCGACCAATTCGCACTCTTTTTAGTTTTATTGTAATTTCACAAGACCCTTACAGCGATATTGTAACGCAGTGATATTTTGACAATTTTACCAGATGTGGAAGGACCTCAGATTTGAGACGGTCACTGATTGGTACGTTTACACTTTTTGTTTAGCAAATGGCGAAGGCTTTCCACTGCATTCATTTAATTGAATAAAATAATTACAATATCACTGATGCTCCCACGGCGATAATAATGTAGCTAAGCTTGTCCCGTGATATTGTATGAAATGGAGATTGACAAAAACTGTGCAGTTACGATATAACTAGAGTAATCATAGTATGACGACTTTCACAATAACCCTGCGACATATGTATATATATTTATTGCCTATATAATATTGTTATGTTTTTAGTGAGTGTCGAACGCACACATGAATTTCCATTATCGCTTTGTACCAACACAGTTTTCTTTCTTTCTGAAGCATTTACTTTCCTCTGAACAATATTTGTGTGTGTATATTGCATTTATCGGATGCAAACTGTCTGCGATAGTGCCTTCGCTAATGAACAAGGTTCAGGAGCTTTGCGTATTTTATTTTTTATTTTTTTTGTATATAACAAACAACACTGTTGTATTGCAATAAATATTCAGTCGGGTGAGATTGTAAATACAGATTTTCTATATGCCCATTTTGGTAACGTAGGTGTTTTACATTTGCTACTGTGTGTACATAGAGATATATAAATGCATTGATTATATTATAAATTATACATAGAGTGTAATAAATAGTTAAGAAGAAGTGGTCTTTCATTTTACTAGATTCAATCAAAATGGGAGGAATTATTTACTAAATTGAAATTTAGAGGCTAGAGCACCATAAGCCCAGGGCGTTATTATTAAGAAATATACCTTGGCTTACACGGTAAGTGAAATATATATAAACATTATATCTAACTAACATTGTACAATCGTTAACTGAAAACGACAATAGATGGGGCTTAAATGAATTTAATATCTATTTATTTTATTTATACATTAAAGATTAAAACATGAAACGAATTGAAGGCTGTTGAATATCGCCTTTGCACTAAGCATAGTTTGAATCATAGAAGCATAAAATTTAGTAAATAAAATTAAACAAAAAAAAGGGACTGGGATGTATGTATCGTGTGGTACTGTAACTACGGAAAAGGTTAGAAAAATCCTTTTTAATATTAATCTTACAATTAGGTAGAGCCAACTTCTACAAGGTCAATCGTCGAATCCAGCTCAGATGGGCAGCGTTCGGGAAGCTCCGAGACATGTTCTCGTCCAAAATTCCTCAGTGTCTTATAACAAAAGTTTTCAACCAATGTATGTTGCCAGTGATGGAATAATGGCGCTAAAATGCGGTTTCTGAACTTGTAAGAAAGCTCAACGTCGCTCAATGAGCCAAGGAAAGAACTATGCTCGAGGTTAAACTGCGAGATCGAACCAAGAATGAGGAGATCTATAGAAGAATGACAGTTACCGACATTACCCGGCGAATTAGTAACTGAAGTGGCAGTGGGCAGAACACATAGTACGGAGAGCTGACGGCCGCTGAGGCCGAAAGGTTCTCGAGTGTAGACCACGGACCGCAGGGGCGGATCCAGGATTTCATGGGGGGGGGGGGGCATTCTGACAAAGTTCGGAGTTAGGGTTAACATCACAAGTATTTTTTTGTGTATTTTTTTACTAGTTGAGATGCATTATGGTTGTATTAACCCGCGTAATCGCGTATTTGAACTGTCTCAAATGTCTGACATGAATTATGAAACTTTCGATAACTTTGATTGATATGGATTATATTATTCTATATTCAGTTCATGTATGAATTGAATTGAAAAGTTAAGTCAAAAATATGGAATTCCTGGGTCTTTGGGGGGGGGGGGGGGGGGCCGGCGCCCCCCCCCCCCCCCCCCTTGTATCCGCCAATGACGGACCGGCAAGCGCGGATGAGTGGTTAGGGTGCTTGCCTTAACGTTTCGTTCTAGGGTTCCCGGGTTCGATTCTCGGCAGGGTCAACTTTGTGAATGAACTTTTCAAATTTGTCTCTGGTCTGGATCTGGAGAGTAGTGGCAGGGCATACTGAGTTTCTCAGTCATTTGGACAGCCTGTCTGACGACAGTAACCACCCCCTTACAGAAAACCTTCGAAATAACGTGTGCTGTTGTGTATCGGTGAGTGAGTAAGAGATGCCAGAGCCCATTTCCCTATCCTCCTATCTTTAATCCTACTGTAGTCGGCAGCGAACTTGCAACACCTGTGGCGTTGCTTGTGTTATAGGCGACAGTAGCTAGTGGCAGATCATGTGAATACGGCGGATGCAGTAACAGTTCAAAGCCACAGTTGTGAATTTCAGGCATTGATTGTATAGATGTGTTAACAAGGGCATTATCCTGATGAAACAGGACTTTTCTTCTTAGCATTCCTAGACTTTTCCTTTTTTTCCTTGCGTAACTCTACTATGTACTTCATCAGATTATGGTGGTCTGACCTTTCTCAAGACAATCAACCTAAATTACACCTTTCGAGTCCCAGAATACATGCCTTATTTGCTGACAAAATCTGAATATAATCAACTGAATTTACGTACGTCGCTAATGGTAAGTAAATAAACTTAAGTAATTATCAAAAAATATTAATCATTAATATAATAATTACTTAGGATATTAAAAATTAATTAATTTTTATATAAAATTTCATGTACAAGTGTTATAGAAATATGAGTGAATATAAACCATAAAATGCACCATTTGTTTTTTAACTTTTATGTGTGTTTTTTTAACACACAAAAGGAGAGAATTTTTACCAAAATACGTTTCTACCAATTTTTCGAAGGTAAATAGTTGACCAAAAGAAACTAGACAGTAAAATTTTGAAAAATAAGATTAGCTAAATACATGATTTCACAAAAGTATATCTCTATACATATTACAATAAAAACAAACGAGCCGAGTCTGTACATTAATTATTTTTTTCAAAAAACATTTTGTACACGTTGTACTTATGTTACAGAGGTCAAAAAAATAGTTTTTAGAATTTTTGTCTGTGCGTTTGTGCACGCTAATCTCAGAAATGGCTTAACCGATTTGAATGCGGTTTTCACTGATGTATTGTAGCGAGCTTCCCGTAACATTTTGTGTTTCATTCATTCGAATCGATTTACAAACAAAAAAGTTACTTACGCGCTATACCAAATACCACACGTACGAAGTTGCGGGTTCAGCTAGTAAAAAATAATTTTAAATATTTTCTAGCAACAATGAAATCAAAAAGAATGGTCCTGTCAAAGGGATAGCTTTTGTTTTGTTTTTATTATTCTTTTGTAACTATAACCAGCTATGAAAAACGATATTTTCTTCACTCATTGTTTCATAATTCTGTTATTCTTTATCATAACATAATATTGCACAGTATTTGGTATAAGGACGATTTTTTTTAAACTCCAGAAACTGAAATGTATTCATAGATTTATTGCAAAGACAAAACTGTAACGTTTCTAAATTAAAACAACCTTGTAATAACTTTTAAATAAATTTTAACCTTGATAGGTACAGGATATTATTTTTTACATTTTAAAATAAAACTTTACACTAAGAAAACATTTTTGTGAAACAGTGAAGAAAATTTCCTTTTTCGTAGCTACTTAGTTATGAAATGACTGCTCTAGCGCATTTTCCCCGCCGCCGCCTTCGCTCTTCCCCTCCGCCTGGCGCAGCGTCTGCCACCTTTTTGTCGTTGGTCGATTGTATAAATGGAAGACGTGTGTAGTAGCTACCCGCTTACTAGTATCATAAAATCGGAAGAACTTATTTGGAACTGGTAATTTTACGACCACTGAAGCAGTTGACTATGACTGCTCGAGCTGCCCGGCCTAAAGCCTATCTATTCAAAGATCCATCTGTTTTCTTAGACACTTTTATTTCTTTTAATCAAGTTATTTAATATATACAGAAGTGGCCACAAAGCAACATTTGTTGCACAATGTCATCAGCACACTGAATTACAATAAATTTACCGATTTTAATACAATTATCATTAGAATGTAGGTATAACATGTTATATCAAACAGTAGATAGTTAAAAAGTGCATACCTACTGTCTTCTAATTATATTTTATATAAATATCGTTTCTGACCCATGGATCAACTCACCGACCAACTAATTGGTCCATGAAGAATTTAAAAAATACCTCGTAGTACAACTATATTTCATGACCAGCCAGGGCCGGATTAACTGTGTCAGGGGGGCGATTAACTGTGTAGGCAATCGTCTCAGTGTTCCTTTACCGTTTTCTAACTTCCTCAACTATACAATTCTATTTACACTGTTTTTACTACACTACCAAGTGTATTAAATGAAAAGTTTTGAGATGTCCTAGTGTCTAGTCTGTTAAAATCGTCACAGTAAGTATGTATAATATTTTTCTACAATAACTTGGAAAATGTTCCAAAAATCAGAGAAATAATATTGTTATTAAGAATTTGTTACGTACAAATCTTTTAATTTAATTTTCATTCAAAATGTTTGTTCTATATTTTTTTTCACTGAGCTCGGGGGGCCCTGGCGGGTGTGGCTTCTAGGCAGTTGTACACCACCTAATACATAATCCGGCCCTGTGATCAGCGGACCGACTGCATAACAAATATGTGACGTAGTAGTCACATTTTTTCAAACTTTCAAATATTAAACTAGATTTCCCACATACATATATATTATTATTATCCATTTCAAGATATTATTTTATTTGTAATGCAAAGAATGGCTTGTTTTCTATTTGTCATTTTTCCATTTGTTGTCATCTCGCAGCACAGAAATTTTTAACTGCTTGTAATTCAACAAGATCCATGGCCCATGGGCCAGAAACTATTAATATAAAATAATACAGTTAATGGTGCATTACATCACCACATTTCGTAACATAAATGTTATACAAGTTATGTATATTTCATGTACATATGCTTAATGTTGCTATACATGAAACATATGCTTAAAACTGATTTTCAATAAATGCTCTATGTCAATTTATTATAATTTTTTATCATTTTATTTTCTAGTCATGAATATTTAAACAAAAGAAAAAAAAGTCCTTTCAGAATTAACAAACTAAGATTATAAGTTCATATAGACTGTGTCTTCTTTTTACGATAATATATCCCCAATAAAAAAGTTACAACTATACAAGTAGGTTTATCTCAGACCAGGATTGGAAACATTTGACATCCTGGAATCCCATCTCTTTCAATGTAGGAATTAATATGATTAAAATGATGCCTCACTGAGGTCCCGGCTGGCTGTTTCCGGGTGGGTTGTTGCCAGGTGGATTGGGTGGATTGTTTCCGGGCGAATTGTTGCTGGGTGGATTATTGTCAGAGCCAGGCGGACGCACTTGTCTCCTCAGATGTTCTATTAACTCGGGGTTAGCCGCCTGCATTTGTTGAGCTAACGCCTGACCAGCCTCGAGAAGAGCTGACATGCCACCTTGACCATTAGTTGCAGTTGTAGATGTACTGTTAACCAGACCAGAAATGAGGTTCTGCATGTTAGGGTCTGCAAGCATTTCTGTGGCCATATTGAGTAAAGCAGGGTTCTGTAACAAGCCCCCTAAGTCGACATGGCCGCGTTCACCGCGTTGTTGCAAGCGCTCGTCCGCAAGACGCAAATTCTGTTGGTAAGATTCATTGTCTGGTTCTAGGGCTACGGCGCGGGCGAAAGCTTGGCGTGCTTCGCGGTTTCGGTCAAGAGCTGTGAGAGCAAGTCCTAGCCTGCCATGCGCTTTGCTGTAGTCAGGTTGTAAGGCTAGGGCCGCTTGGCAATCCGCCACAGCAATATCGTGTAGACCTAGTTTGAATTGAGCCGCAGCACGGTTGCAGAAGAAAACTGCATTGTGGGGGTCAATCTCGATGGCGCGTGTGTATTTAGCAAGCGCTTCCCGATAACGTTCAGCCTTCATTAATTCGTTGCCTTCATTTTTGAGACGCTCCGCTTCCGCTCGATTGGGTGCTGAACTGGCCTGCCGTCTTATTAGTTGCAGTAAATCAACGCCTAATGCCGCATCCTCGGGCTTTATATCGAACGCAGTTTCAATACATTGCAATCCGACTTCGACGCTTTCTCGCGAGTCGACACTGAGAGTTACGCCTTCGAGCTGTTGCCTTAAAAAGTTCACTATACTCGCGGCCACAATTTTAACATCAGACATTGTTTTTTGCGATTAATTTAATTACTTTGAAATGATTTCAATTATTTTTAGTAATACAATAAAACACGAGACAAAATGACAAACAGAATATTTTCGGTACGTCAATGTCAAAATCGAGAAAATTAATTGACATTTTACAATTACAGACACAGAATACTTGAATAATCCTGATGCCGTTGCAAAGATTTTCAACTGTATAGCCGGCAAGATGAAAGAATCCGTAATGTGACATTTAGAACCACGTGGTACAAAATCGTTCAGTCCATCATCAACTTTACAAGGCTATTTAACACGCCATGGCCATCCTGATTACGGCGATCAGGATCAATATTTTTGTGGGAAAATTTTCCCAATGCCCTCTATATATTCTATATTTAACCTTTATGTGCCGTTGTAATTTTGAAAAATGCAATTCTCCATTTGCAAATGAAAAATGCAAGCGCATATTTAACGCAATAATAATCTTCTTCTGGGACCATTTTTTTAGATAGTTAAAAAATTATTATCGTAAGATAAAGAACAAAACGTAATACCAACTTATCTAGTCTGTTTACAAGCAATGTTTATTTATGTTTATTCACTTTTGTTTGCTAAGCGAATGAGACACGCACACGTCCCGGCGCACAAAAGTAATAATATCGAATTAAAAAAAATACTAATAAATAGATCTTAATTTGCTCCATCCAACTATGCTATAATATTAATTTGATACCACTCGGAAGTTTGCAAAAAAATTGCTAAAGATTACAAATATTGAATCGTCTATATGTCGCAGTCATCTGGTTAAATCTGCTATTTGAATGAATGACTAGCGCGTTCATTGAATGACGACATTTAATTGAATGACTAGGCCGAACGTTGATTGAGCAAGCGTCACTAAACGTCCAACTAGTTAGCGGATTGTAACATAGCCCTTTGAACATAGCGGACATGAAATCAGTCAGATAATTCAAATTTAGTTCATTTTTTTCCCACTGCGGCGGTAGTAGTCACCAAAACAAATATGGCATCAAACAGCTCGCACAGATAGCACTGTGTTGATAGCGCATATTTTAATAAATTACTTTTGAAATAATATGATAATTTTTTCTAGGTTTTTTACTTTTTTATACTAAGCAAAAATATGAGATTAAGTAAAGCTTTGGAAATCATGCTACAATCTTTTATTATTTTAAACTCAGCAGTTTATAAATCAGTAATTTTTTAATTGTCCCAAAATTCACCCTAATCAAATATTACAATTTGATTTAACGAAACATTTTATAATTCATTTATTTTTATTTAAAGTAAGGTTAGTTGCGAACTAATGGGCACCTTAACCAAACATTACAAAGTCGGCTATATCCCGTTCAACGACTTCGCTAAATGACGTTCAGTCAAGACGTTGAACGTTACATTCAACGACTTGACGAGTTGTCCTTTAGTCATTCAATTAAATGTCGTCATTCAATGAACGCGCTAGTCATTCAATCAAATAGCAGATTCAACCAGATGATTGCGACATATATATATTTAAAAACAGCTCGTAAGAGATATTTGACTACACTAATCATTTGCGCCGGAGCTAATTAAATTTGCTCCGTGCTAAATGTGCAAATATCAAGTGATTTCTCTGTAAAATCTGTAAATCATCAAATTTATTGTTTTTGCACATAAGCCCGCAGGTACATACGCATTACTATTATCTATAATATGCTGTCGAGTAGTGTCGTTAGTGTCGCCACTGATCAATTTAAAAGTCCCTAGTAAGTTGACGCGCATGCGCAGTGCGCATCACAAACTAAATGGTGCGCATGTACGAGTACCTGCGAGCTTATGTGCAAAAATAATAAATTTGATGATTTACAGAGAAATCACTCGATATTTACACATTTTAGCACGGAGTAAATTTAATTAGCTCCGGCGCAAATTATTAGCGTAGTCAAATATCTCTTACGAGCTGCTTTTAAATATTGTATATAGACGATTCAATATTTGTAATCTTTAGCAATTTTTTTTGCAAACTTCTGAGTGTTATCAAATTAATATTATAGCATAGTTAGATGGAGCAAACTAAGATCTATTGATTAATAATTTTTTTTAATTGATATTATTACTTTTGTGCGCCGGGACTTGTCACATGCTAAGCGACATTTAAATTGACAATCCTTTATAACGACAAGAAACCTATGAACGGTAGAGATAAGAAGAACCGTCTCTGTCTCTGTGTATCAAAAAGAGTCCGTTGAAAACACAGTTGAAAAGCGTTAAATTAGGGTGGCGCTACTGTAGCAGGAGGGTAAATTTTAAAGAAAGCGCCAAAAATGTAAGAGTGGGATAGAGGTAAAAACTGCTAATTCAAACCCATTTGCTTATTGCTACACTACTCTAGCGCCATTCTTAAGGGTTTGGAACTATTTACTTAATGCTTACAGCTGAATATTTTTGCAAATGTTCCTCCGGCCCCATATGAGTGTCCCCCTTACCTCTAGCTTCCATAAAGAAACCTTTGTTTCCTATAAGCCTAAAACGCAGTGTGCCTAAATAGCATTATTAAAATTTCATTTCAAATAAGTTTGGACTAAGTAGTAAATTGTCTAAATCGTTGATAACTTATCTAACATCACAGTTTTACTGTGCTAAATACATAAATACTGCCTGTTTTGCATTGAACATACGTTTCCATATGTCAAGTTGCGTTTTGCCTAAACTTTATTAACAGCTCAGAGGAAAGTTTGTTTGTTGTAACAAAATCAGGGGATCGAAACCTTTTTATTGCAACATTTTGTAATCAGTGGGAGGATGGATAGACCACCAATAATTGGATGAACCAAAAGATTTGAAAAGTACATGCTTATACTACCACAAATGACTTATTCCCACCCGCTCCAAATTTACTGTTCTCCAAAACTAAAAATTACATGCGTTGATCCCCAAAAGCTCCGCGAAAAAGAAATGACAAATAATAAATTAAGGCAGGTACCTACTAATTTCGTTCCCAAGAACTCCAAAACATTTCTTATTTATATAAAATTTAGTTCCCAGTGGCTCGTTTTTGGAGCCAGTGGGAACTTAATTTTGTATTTTTTTTTTTTGTAAAACTAATTCTTAATTTGAAATCATATAACCTATTATAATCTTAGCCATTGTGAATAAAATTGAGAAAACATTGGGATTGATTTTTATAACAAAGAGTTCTCACTTATTTTTGTTGTTTCAAGTTAGTATAAGTAAATTTAACTTTGTCCGACGTTACTTCGAAAGACGGATGTCCCATGTTACGAGGGGCACACTGAAATGATCGGGAATAAGAAAAACCACATGCACGGTATAGCTAAATTGTATTTTATTGTTTTTCGAAGTATTCTCCGTTCAACTTAATGCACTTTTCCCTTCGTGCAAACCAATCATTAAAACAGTAATTCCAGTCTGAAGTTGATGTTGACAAAATGGCTGATTTGTACGCTTCCACAGCTGCTTCGGGGTCGTCAAACCGTTGACCGCGTAATAAATCTTTCATTCTAGGGAATGTAAAGAAATCGTTTGGGCTCAGGTCAGGACTGTACGGAGGATGGCTCATCAGCTCAACGTTTTCCTGCTTCAAAAAATCATTTGTCTTCCGAGCCGTATGGGAGCTCGCATTATCATGATGTAAGATGATGCGACGTTTCGGGTTATTTTTTCGGAGTTCGGCTATCATTTCTGGCAAACAAACCGTGATATACCACTCGGCGGTAACCGTTCTGCGTTCCTGTAAAGGAATTGTAGCAACATGCCCCTTTTTCGAGACAAACGTAGCGACAATTTTCTTTGACACGCTGCGGGAGCGAACCACTTTCGTTGGCTTGACCTCGTCTTCGAAGACCCAAACTGCTGACTGATGTTTTCTTTCAAGTTCGTATGAATAAATCCATGATTCGTCACCTGAGACGATATTATAAACGGCATTTGACTTCCCTCCGTTGAAGCGTTGCAGAGTATTCTGGCACTAATCTACACGAGTCGCCTTTTGCTCTTCGGACAAATTGTGGGGAACCCAGCGGGGAAACTAGCTTTCTTACACACAGCTCATTATGTAATATCGACTGAATTGCAGTCATTCCGATACTGATAACAGCCGGAATCTGCTCGTATGTCACATGACGGTCATCTAATATAATAGTTCGCACAGCTGCGATGTTTTCAAGCGTGACCGCTGTTCTTGATCGACCTGCAGAAGAAACAGTGCTGAGCGACACACGACCGCGTCGGAACTCTGCATACCAGCGGTATATTGTCGTTTGACTCGGTGCTTCAACATCATAAATCGAAACAATCTTGAGATAAACCGCGACGAAAATTGTGACAAATTATGGCACGGAAATGTTCACGCGTGAGCTCAATTTCTGTTTACGACGTGTCAACTTTAAAACAACATAGTTTTTGTTTTTAATAAAAAAAAAATTGTTTGAATGTCATTAAGATTCTAAGAGGCCAGTATTCAAATTCTAAAAAAGGTTTTATTGTAACTCAATCCGAAATATTCTATTCCCGATCATTTCAGTGTGCCCCTTGTACAACACTTTAACAGGACACTTGCAAAATAGAAATTTAAAAAAACCATGAAGTTTAATTATTTCTTTGGTATAAATTAATTAATTTTAATTATTTTCTTACCATTAAATTTATGCTTAAATAATTTCTTAGAAACATATTTTAATTTCATAAATATAATGACCCAAAATTTTAAATTTGACGGTTACACTATGTTGGCTGGTTTTGCTGAATGTTGAACTACATCATAGTCACTTGATGAACTCATCTTCATTTTTTAAAATTTAATCCATTTTTACGTCTTCTTCTTTTACTGCTAATGCTTTTATGGAATATTCATCATTTACGAAGTGCTTACAGGGAAAATAATAACAATCATTAAAATTTGTTAAAATAATAGGTCTAAAATGAAATATAAAAAAAACAACTGAATAAATATTAATACATTTTATATTACTTTAGTACAATCGAATGTTATATTTTAGGAATAGACATTAAGCAAATATGTGCATTTTCTCATAGAAATCTTTTTAGGCAATTTTTTTAGAAATATAATTTTTATTATTTTTACTTCTTATTTATACATTACAAATTGTTTCAGTGACACAGGGCATCTGGCCATAAATATAGAGTAAGTTTTGGGGGTGTAATGGTAATAGTAAATACTAATTAAAAATAGATGTTCATTATGGAGAATATATAAAGTAGAGTTGGGAGTGAATCATTCTGTACTCGGACAAACGCAAACTTTAAAAAGTTCCTTTCCATAGTTGAACAACCCGGGTTCTTGTGTCAGAGAGCTAATGTTCCAAACACTGGACGACTATACGGTTTAAAAAATTATAAATCCTCGTTTAATGCAACTTGACATTGGACCTTCCTTGCTTTTACTCTAGCTCATTATTAATTATATTAATGTAGTTGCATCAAAATCCGTTCAGTTGTTTTTGCGCGAAACATATATACTTAATCAATTACCACAAATGTTCGCATTTAAATTATAAACAGGATTATTATTATTGACGTTATATTAGTTGGCAATGATCGCGGTCAATCCCTAGGCTTTATTCTATTGTTTATTCAAATTTCACAACTATTAATGATTCCTTAATCCTGCAGTAGGAGGATAAAGGATTAGGAGGGAGATAGGAAAATTGGCTCTGGCATCCCTTACTCACTCACCGAAACACAACAGCACGCGTGCTGTTATTTCACGGTGGTCTTCTGTAAGGGGGTGGTTACTGCCGCCAGACGGCCTGCCCAAATGACTGCGAAAACGCAGAGTGCCCTGCCACTACTTTTCAAATCCAGACCAGAGCCAAATTTGAAAAGTTGATTTTTCAAAGTTGACCCTGCCGGGAATCGAACCCGGGAACCCTAGAACAGAGCGTTAAGGCAAGCACCTTAACCACTCATCCAACGGGCTCTGTTAAGATGCATAATAAGTTGCGTGAAAGACTAACAAACTTCAATCTGCACAAACTTCCGCATTTAAAATATTAGTAGGTGTAACAACCTGCAACTTGGTGGCCCGTGCTACACTGGGAATTTATGCTCGATAACGATGATCCACAATTCGAAATAGGCAATAACAATACAATGCACGTACGTACCTTGGACTGCCACTTGCACTCGATGATCTCCACCCGGTACAGGAATTTCTTGGTGTTAAAAATGGTAGTTCGCGCGCGCGGCAAATTTTCACCGTTTCTCACCGCGATGACAGATGCGGCCCTCTCTTCCCGGGAACGACGCGCATGACAACCGGTCAAAGCTGTCACTGTCACTGCGCTAATGCGACTGTCAATCATCGTTCATCGGTGGCGCAAAATTTGAAACTGGACGAGAGTCCGTTACGGTAACGGAACATCCCGCCCACCAAAATGCCTATGACATTTTCTGGTTGAAAAAAAAATAATAATAATAAAAAAAAAACGAAAAGATAGAAACAAAGAAAACGGTAAAAAAAAAAAAAAAAAAAAATTGAAAAAAAAAAAAAACGATAATAATGATAAGAAGTATGACTTAACGATACGTAACTTAAACTTAAACAAAAATACAATTAATGAAAGAAGGAACTGATTTAATTTAGTCCTCTATTGGTAGAGGGCACAATTTAACTAAGGGTCGTTGCATTTGATCACTGGTTGCTGTTTTTAGAACTGCGATCCGAGTTACTCCATCACCACCAGGGATAAGTTTTATCACACGACCGATAGGCCAATACAGGGGAGCACGATTTTCGTCTTTGATGATTACCATCGACCCTAGATGTAATGGTTTGGAATCCTTAGTCCATTTGGCGCGTTGTGTGAGTGAGTTCAAGTATTCACGTTTCCATCGGGACCAAAAATTCTGATGAAACGCCTGTAATAGCTGCCACCGACTTAGCCGATTTTTATTGATAGTTGTGAGATCCTCGTCGGGGACAGCCGTTAGAGGTTCTAATGTCAAAAAATGTCCAGGTGTTAAGACTGACAGGTCGTTGGGATCAGAACTGATCGGACATAAAGGTCTCGAATTTAGGACAGCTTCGATTTGAATAAAAAGTGTTGTAAGCTCTTCAAAGGTTAAGACTTGATTGCCAACGACGCGATACAAATGAGACTTTGCTGTTTTGATTTGTATCTCCCATATCCCTCCAAAGTGCGGCGCTGAAGGTGGGTTAAATTTGAATTCAATTTTCTCGGCGTGAGAGGCTTGGTTCATAAGAGATAAAAGTTGGTTTCGAGCGCCGATGAAATTTGTTCCACGATCAGCGTGAATAACATTACATCGACCCCGGCGTCCAACGAAACGGCGGACAGCAGCGATGAACCCGTCCGCCGATAACGTAGAAACGACCTCCAGATGGACCGCTTTAGTAGCTAGGCAAACAAATAGGCATAAATATGCCTTGTCGATTTTTGCACCACGGTGTTGACCCAGTTTGATGCGAAACGGTCCACCGAAATCAACGCCCACAATCGAAAACGCCTTCACTTGGTTGACACGGTAAGTCGGTAATTCGCTCATAAAAGGCTGCAACGGCTGAGGATTTGTCCGATAGCATTGTACGCATTTAGATAGAGTACGACGAACAGCGCGTTTGGCAGAAATAATCCAAAATTGTTGCAGCAATAGAAAGTGCGTAGTGTTTATGCCCGGATGGCAATAATGACGATGGATGAAATCAATAACTAATGCTGTAAGTCGATGGTCAGACGGTAAGAAAGCAGGATGCTTTTGCTCGTATTCAAGACCCGATCGTGAAATCCTGCCGCCCACCCGAAGTATGCCCTTATCATCCAAGAAAGGATTGAGTTTACGAAGTGGTTTAAGTACTGGCTTGTTGGCTTTGATGTTAGAAACTGCTTCCGCGAATGCTTTGCTCTGTACATGCTTTACAATGTGCATCAACGTATCGTGTCGCTCAACATTATTGAGAAACTTGTTGCGATTAGCACGAAGTGGATTTCGAGAATTGTTGATAAAGCGATTGATGTACGTCAGAACATTAATAATTTTCCGTAATGAAGAGTAACGATTTAGCAAGTCATCCACGACGCTGTCCCCATGTTCATCAACCTGTACCTGCTCAGTAACTAATGCAATCGCTCTGCGTGTCTCCGCCTGAACTATTGCTTCGTCTTCGGGAGATGTTGTTCCTCGATTGGTAGGCCAGGTGGTCTTATCTTCAGATAGCCAATGAGGCCCTGCCCACCATAGTGGATTGTGAAGGATCTCACCCGGAAATTGTCCTCGTGAACATATGTCTGCCGGATTGTCACCCGATGAGATGTGATGCCAGCAGTCAGTGGGAACGATATCTTGTATGTGACTGACGCGATTAGCGACAAATGTTGCCCATCGGGCGGAAGGGGAACGTATCCACGATAAAACAACTGTCGAGTCCGACCAGAAGTAGATCGCATTAAACGAAATACGAGTGAGGTACGTGTCTCGAACGAACAAGTACAAGTCCGATAGCAGAACAGCAGCGCAGAGTTCTAAACGTGGTAGTGATATACGTTTCAATGGTGCTACTCTTGCCTTTGAGCACACAAAAAAAACATGAATCTGACCATCCATATCAGTTACGCGCAAGTAAATAACAGCACCATATGCGATCTCGGAACTGTCGGCAAAACCATGCAGTTCGTATGATTGAACACTTTTACGAGTCAGTTTACGCGGGATTCGTAATTGCGATAATTGTGACAATTGAGTTCGGTGGGCATTCCATGCGCGCACGATCTCGTCCGGTGGAGTTTGGTCCCAACTAACACCGAGTGCCCAAAGTTTCTGAATGAGATATTTTGCTTGGACAGTTATCGGGGACAAGAAACCGAGAGGGTCGAATATCCTCGCGAGTTCACTTAAGATCGATCGCTTTGTGCAATTTTGATCTAATGATTTAATTTCGAAAAGGAATGCGTCGGATACTGGGTCCCATTTTAAACCGGGAACCTTCAAGATTGCCGGGTCTGAATCGTCAAGGGAGACAGAACCGGTTAAACAGTCTTCTGCGGCAAGATCAGACAAAAGTTCAGAATTGTTACTGACCCATTTTCTAAGATTGAAGCCTCCCCGATTGAAAAGAGCGATGACTTGTGACTTCGCTATTTGTGCGTTTTCTAATGAATCACTTCCTGTTACTACGTCGTCGATATAAACGTCCGATAATATGATGCGTTTTGCGATTGGATAGGACTCTCCTTCATCTTCAGCGAGTTGTTGTAATGACCGACAAGCGAGAAAAGGGGATGAAGCCACACCATACGTCACAGTATTAAGGCGATACTCCTGAAGAGCCTCGTGCGGTGAGGATCTCCAAAAGATACGCTGATAATCGCGATGATCTGGAGAAATTAAAATTTGTCGGTACATTTGACGGACGTCAGCCATGAAAACGATGTTATGTTCCCGAAATCGCAGAAGTATTTCAACGATATTGGGTTGCAATTTCGGGCCGATCAGTTGAGTGTCGTTTAACGAGCGCAAATTAAAATCTTTGGCGGACGCGTCAAACACAACGCGCAGGCGGGTAGTGGCAGATTCAGGACGTAAAACACAGTGGTGAGGAATGTAGTATTTTCCCCTTTCCATTTCATCGCTGGGTACTAATGACATATGTCCAGTTTTGATGTAATCGGCCATGAAATCTGCATACTGAGTGGACAAGACTGGGTCGCGCGATAGTCGACGTTCTATTGCGTGAAATCGCCGAAGGGCAACTTCACGTGATCCAATGAACTCAAACTCTGAATCTTCTTTAAAAGGTAAACGCAATATATATCGTCCACTGTTATCACGTGAGTGATCAGAAATGAATTTCTGCTCACATAATAATTCGTCTGGATTTAACAGTCGAGCTTTAGGTAAAGACTCTAGATCCCAAAAACGTTTCACTAGTGAGTTTAAATCCGTGTCAGTTTCTGATGCTTTCAACAACGTGGTCGATGCTAATCGCGTTTTGCCCACAAGAAGCCAACCGAAAATTGACTTAAAGGCAGTGGGTTGATTTAAGCGTCCCTTTATTTGTTCGCCCAGCAAAGACTCGGCAAATATATCTGCGGCAAACAAAAGGTCAATCGGTCCGGGAATATCGAAACCAGGATCCGCTAATGGCAATTCTGCGATATGTGTCCATCCTGATGTGTTCAGATTTGCGATAGGTTGATCCCCACATATTTTTGATAACACGTGCAAGTCCAACTCGAAGGACGCTCCGTCATTAGTAACGATACTACAAGTAACATCTCCCACGACGGGAGCGTCCGCCCCACCAAGTCCACTAATACGTGCAGCTGTCTGTGTACATTTGAGTTTTAACCGGTTAACTGCTGACTCGGTAATAAAGTTGCTCTGGCTACCGGTGTCAAACAACGCACGAAAGGATTGCACACTTCCTAACGCGTCTCTAACCTGCACGATCGCTGTAGCTAGCAGTATAGTTGTGTTCGATAGTGACCTTGAGACTAAAGCTGATACGGTTTCGCGAGGTTCAGCTGACATATGGCGGTGGAGCAATGAGTGGTGCTTAAGTTTACAGGTGCGGCAAGAGAAGATGCTATTGCAGTTCTTCAACTGGTGTGAATATTTTAAGCAGTTAAAGCACCAGTTTCTGTCAGTTGCAATTTTCATGCGTTCGTCAATTGATTTTTTCAGAAATTCTGGACATGAAGAAATACTATGCGGTTTGTCACAAAAGGAGCAAGTAACAAGACGTGTCCCGTTTATTGATCTACTCTTTTCTGCTGGACTCTCATCTGATGCTATGAGAGTATGCGACATAGGTACGCGCTTGGATTGCGCGGATTGAAAAGAAATCTTTGGTGAAGGTTTGTTTTGTTTAACCTGTTCGGTAAAATGTGTGTCGCGTACTAGCGCCTCGCATTTAGAATGTAGAAATTCTTTAAGTTGTGCATATGAGGGTAGTTCGGTGTTTGAATGCTTCTCTTCAAAATCACGGCGTATGGTTGTGTCTAATTTCGATAAAATATGATACACCAACACGAAGTCCCAATGATCAACCGGCAGACTAACCGATTTTAAAATGCATAAGTTTTCTTCGAAAAGGTCAAGTGATTTTCGGAACGCGTAAGCATCCTTGAGGTTGAAGTTCATATTTAGAATTTCCCTCCAGCACGTAAAAGCTAATTCTCGCTTACATTTATAGCGCGCGATAAGCGCAGCATATGCGTCGCCGTAATGCTCGCTGCTCAGTGGGAATGGTTTTACTACCGTCAATGCATCACCGCTGAGAGAAGAAATCAAGTAATGAAACTTCTCGGTGTCGCTAAGCGAAGAGGCGGTATGTATCAATGCGTTAAAAGTATCGATATATTCGGGAAAACGTTTAAGGTCTCCATCGAAAGTGGGGAGCTGTATTTTCGGTAACCGAACATTCGACAATGAACTACACTGCGAGTGAGACGAGCAAGATTCATTTTTGGTTAAACTACGATAAATTGATATAACCTTGTAATACATTTCGTCAAAACGTTCCTGCATGTCAGAATCATCGTGTTCCGGGTCACCTAGAATCTCCAGAATCGCGAGGTGAGCGTCTTCGAAATTAGAAGCAATTTTCTTAATTTCTTGATGATATGAGAAGAACATGTCCTGTTGAGAGCGGTCATTGACAACTGAGACGCCGACCTCTAATGCCTTACACATTCTCTTATAAGCGATTGTACGTTGCCTACGCAATGACGGTAGGTTCTGTTCAGTGTATTCTACGTCCTGAGACTTCGATCGCGACTTTTTGAGAAGGCTCGATTTGCGAGTGGAATGCCGTTTTAAAAGAGACATTTTTGCAAAGTATTATACTAGAGATTATGCTTTGTTGACCTAAACGATAAAGTAATAATTGTACTTGCTCGATTTGTAAAATAGGGAAACGTAAACAAAAAAAAAAGAATCAGTCGCTAAGTGTAGGTACCACACAAGTTTTGTTTCACTATGTACGAAAATGTATGCGAATTACGGATAAACTTGTTAGATGAACTGTACGCAAAGTAATGAAATAGTTAGCATGTACAGCGCTCCCCACAAGTTTTCCGCAAATTGTATGAAAATGTTCGTTGGTACGTCTGAACTTATGAGGTGAACTGTACACTCCACAATGAATGTCGAGAACAACGACCACAGAAAAATAGACTTTATTTCTTGAGCAATTAGGTTGATGTGATGGATGTAAGTCGATTCAAACGTTGAATGACGAATAAATTGGAGTGATTCGAACGTACAACCTACCCCCCGCTACTTTTTTTCAAAGCAAAATTATAACGTAAATTTTTATTTTTACGTAATTTACGATAAATATGCGCTGATAAGTAATATGTTGTTACGATATGATAATTGATATAATGAATTTAAAAAAATTGAATCACTGCAAGCCGATTAGAAAATAAACATCGATATGTTGAGATGATTGTTTATTTGTTCCTACAGTAATTCAATACTTTTACGTTGAATACGATGAAATCCCTGTTCGGTATGATTCAATCTATGTAGGTACCATCGATAGGTGGGTAATTAGGCTAGAATGGAGTAACTCAGATCACAAGAACGGGAAATTGTTGAGTTGAAGGACCCGAGTCACGACGATACGATTAACCAGAAATACCATACACAAGTTGATCGGTGAAATAGGTGGATATCCCGGGTTTCGGCACCAAATAATGTAACAACCTGCAACTTGGTGGCCCGTGCTACACTGGGAATTTATGCTCGATAACGATGATCCACAATTCGAAATAGGCAATAACAATACAATGCACGTACGTACCTTGGACTGCCACTTGCACTCGATGATCTCCACCCGGTACAGGAATTTCTTGGTGTTAAAAATGGTAGTTCGCGCGCGCGGCAAATTTTCACCGTTTCTCACCGCGATGACAGATGCGGCCCTCTCTTCCCGGGAACGACGCGCATGACAACCGGTCAAAGCTGTCACTGTCACTGCGCTAATGCGACTGTCAATCATCGTTCATCGGTGGCGCAAAATTTGAAACTGGACGAGAGTCCGTTACGGTAACGGAACAGTAGGATTAACAAAACAGAAACCAGCGCGCTGGTTTTAAGACAGCAATGCAATATAGAGCTTGTTTGCAAAGGGCACCCCCTGCGCTGAAGTGTACACAGTTTACGTGAAAGTGGTGTCGGCACCAGTGGAATGGTTCTATATTGAATTGCTGCCTTGATCTGTGCGCCCAGCGTCGCGTCTCGGTGTAAGCTGACGTTTATTGACGTTGAATTGGTCGTCAATGTTCGCGACACGGGTGATCGTGCGGCGTGTTGTCCAACAGACACACCCAGTCGCGCAAACGGCGTTCGCGCGCGAACACATCTCGTGGCATCGCACGGGCCGACAGCGCATCGCCGGCGCCCAACGCGGCCGCACCCGCCCACGCCACAGCGTTCGCGTGGGCTGGCGCGCGGTGGAACCGAAACACGGCGGCGCTTACCCGCTGCGCGTACGGCGACCGCTTAGCCAACCGGCGCAGTTCAAACGCCAACCGAGCGGTCAGACCCGGCAGGTTCGCACCGCCACCGCACACTAGCACGTTCGCGGCCAGTGCGCGACGGCAATCGACGGGACTGAGCGTGATAGCCTGCAGCACTGTGTCGGGCAGAGACGCCATTTCGCCGTCACGCTCGAACAAGACTTCAGCTGCGCGCTCCCGCGTGCGTCCCGATACGAGAACGTCCGTGCGGCCCGACAGCGGGTACGCGACTGATCGCGCGGCGGGCGGCGCCTCGCCGCTCTCCCACTGTAGCGCCCGTTCCCCTCCGCCCACGAAACACGTCTTCACTGCACAAGAGATAACATGAGACATAAAAACGTCGAACATTTTAAATATCTTAGTGATTTAGTAACCTTTGATCTGGGAGATGATGCAGGCATAGACAGAGAGCGCAGGGCATTATCTGTAAGGACTAAGCTAGTCCGAAGATACGCGCGATATTCGAGGGATGTCAAAGTTATTCTTTTTAAAGCATTCTGTACGTCGTCCTATATGAGTAGTCTATGGGCGAGTTTTACCCAGACACAGTATATAACGCTCTGCAAGTCCAATAATAATGCGATTAGGGTGTTGTTGAGACTGTACTGCGTCGAGGATGTTAGCTGAATCAAGAATAGACTGTTTCTATGCCAAATTTCCAAATTGGACCAGCCTTTCTGGAGATATAGTGACTAAAACTTCATTAGCCATGTCCACACCAGCGGCACGGGCTCGCGAGGCCGCCTCGGGTAAATACTAATACCCAGAGGCAGGCTGCGCTAGAAGCTCTCGAACAGTCAGAATTAAAGCAAGACTTAAGCGAGCAATAATTTTCCATATATATATTTTCAGACGTCAACTTGAATTGGCTCGCAAGCCAAAAAAGTAACATCCACATCGCACACACACTGAGTCACCTGTGAGCACAGTTCGTTTAACGACAACGCAACCTACTGGGCATTTGGCTTGCGAGGCTGCCAGCCCGTGCGGCTGGTGTGGACGCGGTTAGTTGCTATTTGCAACACACACACACACACACAATGAAACTTTTTTAAAATCAAAACCTTTCCATTGAACTGGAAAGCTGAATCAATTTAAAGGGTAGTTTAGAGGCAGATTTGACTTAAGAATACATCATGAATCCTGTCTACAGACCTTTAATGTCCTCTATGACGTCATCGGACAGTTGTAGTGCAGTGCCGTTGTCTTCATCCAGCAGGGAGGCGATTCGCCGATGCAAGGCATGCGCGCCTAACGGCTGCGATTGCATGGCGTGCAACACTGGCACTCCGTGCACTACGGGGACCACCTCGGCCTCGGAGGCCCCAATGGACACCACCAAGGTGACGGGCGTGCCCAAAGTTAGGGCGCACATCCGAGGCGCGTCCGCCCACACTACGCCCGACACCTGAAACTCAAAAGGATTTCATTTATAGGCTTTTAATTATTTGTACAAGTTATGTCTGATGTTTTCCCTAAATAATTCAGTCATAATTTCCAAAAATCCATTAATTTTGATCATTAAAAAATTAGTTGATAAAATAATAACACCTTATCATACCTCATAATGTGTAAAGAGTACTTTGGCGAGTGTTTCTCTAAACAAAGTCGGGGTTAAAAGAGATTCTACCACCACCACCTTACGCTCCTTTGGATTCACGAGAACATGTCTGAAAATGAATATCATAGAACAATTATTAACTGATTAAACAAAATTATCTTAATATTCTTCTATTCAGTGGTTAGGTTAGTGGTAGTCAATTCACTGGAAGAATTGACATCAAAGAGAATCACTTTCAAATAATTATGGGTCGAAAATTACAATAAACATGTTAATTGAATCTGTTAGAATAATTGTTTCAAAATTAGACCTCATTGTTTCAAAAGTTTCATTTTAAAACTTATGTGATGTAACATTCAAGTACGTGTTTATTTATTTTTATAAAAAATATAATTTGATCACCTGCGATTAAACTTGTTAAAATTTAAAACTAGTTTGGTTTTTATAATAGAAACCCACAAACGAGATAGCCCTAATCACTGGCTCACAGGCAAACCAATAACAACAAGGACAAACATAAAAGAGTAGTCTATCCACTTCAAAAACTTTAAAAAGCTAGTATGAGAGTGCAGTTGCTTTACTACAAAAATCAATACCAAAAGGCAACCACATAAAATAGTTTACCAGATAGTTTTAGTAGTTGAATTAAGAAGAAATATGTGAGCACTATGCCAATGTGTTGCCATTAGATTTCCATACAAATTAGTTCATAATGGTTGGAAGAACAAAGAGCCATGCCGTGACCAGGGGAAATAGGGATTCATTTTTATATATAAGATGAACACTTTATTTTTTTTTTTTAATTTTTTTAGAAAGAAGACAGATGGAATATGTGGAGGAATACGTATGCCTGGGCAAACTAATCTCTTTCAATGTAAACAGCAACGTAAACAAAGTAGATAGAAGAATTATGTCAACATGGAGAAAATACTGGATACATAAAGAAATATTGAAAGGAGAGCTAGTCATGGACTCTTGCATTTTGCCAAGTTTAACACATGCTTGTAAAAGTTACAAATAAAGTAAAGAATAAAAGAATAACTTGTCAAAGAGCAATGGAGGATGAAAAAAATAAGAAAAATTAAAAAGTCTAGTCAAAAAACATTAAAAATAAAACTAAACTTACAGATGCTATCCAATATGTCTTAACACAGAAATGGAGATGGGCTGGTCATGTACCAAGATATCCAGACAAAAGAAGGACAGTACAGGCGACCAAATGGCCTGGTCCCAAAGGAAAAAAATATAAAGGAAGATATAAGAGAAAAGATGGATGGATGATATCTTCAACTGCAGGAAAGGAAACAAAGTTAAATAGAATAAAATGGAGGAGGCATTCATCCTACAAGAGGCCATATCATAAATCTATAACATATAATAAAATCGTAAAGAAGCTGTGTCCTTATGATATTAAAATATATATGTATATATTGATGAAACATCCATTAAATATTTTAAAAAAAAAATGTATACAATTTGTGTACCTACTTATGTTAAGGTCATAAAATAGTTTCTAGAATTTTTGTCTGTTTGTCTGTGCGTTTGTGCATGCTAATCTCAGAAACGGTTTAACCGATTTGATTGCAGTTTTCACTAATGTATTGTAGCAAGCTTCCCGTAACATTTAGTGTTTGTTTCATTCCAACCGGTTTACAAACAAAAAATTTACGCGCCATAATACCACGCGTACGAAGTTGTGGGCTCAACTAGTTAAGAAATATAACTTGTTTTTCTCTTGGTATATTTATTGTGATATGGATAAATAAGGAGCTTTATTATTATTATTTTATATATTTTATATAATGCATTCATTCAAAAAGGCATTAGGTACACAATACATACACCACACTCAAGTCTCTTCTTGCATGCTTCATTTAATGTTAGTTTCTTCATGTATATGTACTAATTTGAGTTCACTTTAATTTTAATATAAGAAAAAAGGATCTTACTATACTTGTATAATATTAACTAAATATTAACAGTTGTGTAACTTTGTTTAAATTAAAAAAAAATACAAATATGTATAATAATTTACAGAAAAAATAATACCTGAAGTACAGCAAGTGTAACATATGTACTAGGTTATCATACAACTCTTCTGGTGTTTGGTAATCCTGGACACGTTTGTACCTCCTCTCCTTTGTGCACCAAAATTCCGACCGTATTATACATCGCGGGGCCGCCTCACCCGTGAAACCAAACCTATTTTGCAAATAAGGGGCCATCCATTAATCATGTGATCTTTTTTAAGCATTTTTAACTCCCTCCTCCCTCTTGGTGATACGTAGTGAGGTTTAAGACTAACACCCCCCCCCCCCCCCCCCCCTACATCACGTGTATTTTTAGTACCTATAAAGAATCTTAAAATTTTTATTATATTGTCTTTAAATACAGGTATAAACTATAATCTTATTTTATTCTGAAATTAAGGACCATGATAAAAATGTCTAGACTAGGTTGCAAGTTGTTTTTGATTGCCATAAAATAATGATAAACGAAGGGTGTAATCATGCGAAAAACATGTTTTGTACTAGTACATGAATATATTCAATGTATATTGTCCTTGGACCACGGATTAGCAGACCAGGATAGTTCGCCCACTTCATAAATTTTTGTTTCGCATTAGCCCACAACTCATTAAATTCTTTCTGAGCAATACTAGGTTTTTTTCCTTTTTTGTGACTTGACTTGCACGTCAAAGTCACACTACACGCTGCTTTTCTGTTTAAAAATCGTTTGACGAAAAAATAAATACACGTGATATCTTACTACACCCCCCCTCCCCATTTGTGCTATTTTTGTGATTTTTGTCAAACCCCTCCCCCCCCTTTCAAGCCTCACGTGATTAATGGACAATCCCTAATTTAATTATAAATTTAGTTAGTTTAGTTTTCTTTTTCTAAATTTAGAGCAACTATGTAAATTCATGATCACTTTAAACTTAATTAACTGTAAGAACCAATAATAATAATAACAAATTAAGTTATTTATGAAGGCTGTTACAGATGTCAGTGCAGAATAGGAAAAGTCCTGGATCAGATGGATGGCGCATCATCAGTATTCAAACAATGTAACGTTCGCTCCATTCCATGTTCATTCAATTCATATTAGCAGAGATATTAGAGTTATAATTAGGTGTGAAGTTCCCTTTTCAAGAAAAGCCATTGACGAGCCCGTTGGATGAGTGGTTAGGGTGCTTGTCTTAACGCTCTGTTCTAGGGTTCCCAGGTTCAAAATGATTTTTTCAAAAATGAACTGCATTTGCAGTCATTTGGGCAGCCCGTCTGGTGGCAGTTACAGAAGACCACTGTGAATAACAGCATGTGTACTGTTGTGTTTCAGTGAGTAATTAAGGGATGACAGAACCTTATCCCGAATCCTATTATAGTCGGCAGAACACACTTGCAGCAGCTGTGGTGTTGCCTGTGTTATAGGTGAAGGTCGCCATCTACGATCAAGTCAGCCGTCAGCCTGTCTGCTGAGCAAACGTTAATAGTGAAATTTGGTACACTTAAAGTTTACATAGAGAATGACTGGAAAAAGGGTTGATAATATGCATTAGACCACTGGGAAACCTCTAGTTATGACATATTCGTGTGTATATCGCATGTTTTGTGTAATTATTCTATTATAAGTATTACACTTGTTCATTGTATGCATATGTAATTTGTATGTGGTTTTTATGCATTAAATTGTATAATATATCTATTCTCTATTTATCAATTAGTTACAAATTAAGGTTTGTGATGGGTTTATCAACTGTTTATTTCTATCGAGTTTGTACAATTTGTATTTAATATTAATGTAGCCTTAATATATAAATAAATTTAGTTAATTAAAATTGTGAATAATTGTTGTAGTATTGCTAAATAAAATAATAAAATAGTAATTTTAAAGGTAAATTTAATTTCTAGGCATTAATAAAAGTTAAGTACAAACAATTTAAAATTTGATTTGTAGTTAAGCTCCAGTATGATTGAGGCTAGGACGAAACTGTTTGTTATTTTATTCAGACGGATGTGGCCAGCGGTAAGCATTAGACTCAAAAAACCTTTGGCAATAAAAAGTATTAGATACTTACTTAGTGTAATCTGTTCCTAGGTCTAAAACTACGGCCTGTTTTTCTTGTATTAAAGCTATTCCTTCATATAAAGCCATCGTAATGATTGTCTAATTTTCTGGACACAGATATCAGTGGATAAATAACTCTTATTTGGCATTAGAGATTATTACATTCCTAGACAGACCAATAATTTTTTTTTTAAAATTTTTTAAATAAATTATTATTTTATACCCAGATACGTTTTGTTTTGACAGCGGACTGAATGATGAATGATGTCAATGTCAAATGTCAATGATGTTCATTTTAACAGTCAGACTGCTGATAACCACAGACTACAGAAAACACCCGGGGGAGTGTATTTCCTTGGCTAGGTCTTCATAAAAACATGGAAATGAAATCATTAACTATTTATTAATATTGAACACTAATTTAGTTAGAAACGAAATTATATTTTTCTTTAGTGTAAAAATAGGAGTAAGAATATTTTACGTTACGATCACGGAGCATATAGAAAGAGGAGATGTGCAGGGCTACTGCGCGGGGCAAGGAGGAAGTTAGACTCCGCCCAATAATACTTAAAATTGCAAATGAAATTTACTGTAGTCTACAATAAACAAGCACCGCCACTCCGTGGCCGGTACCGACAGCAGACTGCCCAAGACCACGCCCACAAGAACCTAATTTGAAATTAGTGCACAGTTGTTTAGGCCATCTTCTCTTTGTATATGCTCCGTGGTTACGACAGATTTAGATAACACAGACAATAAAAACTGTTACCACTTTGCAGGAAAGACTATGTCTCACAGATTGAAAATAGCATGGCGGTTGAGGAAAATAAACGGAAGGCCATAGTACCCTCTTGGAGTTGGATACTATAGATAGACACTTGGAAGTCAGAAGTTAAAATTCATATTGTTATTATTAGAAGTAAAGGTTATTTTAATTATTCGAATAATTTTCTTATCTATTACCTACTTAGGTATACTGTACCATTATTATAGCAGGTATTCTTGTGTTTGCTACTGCTGCGGTTAGATACCTATTTCCTTGATGTACTTACCTTTTTTTAATTATGCGAGGCACGCAATCTCATTCTCACCCATTGTCGATAAGTTGTCCACTCACCTTATATTTTTTCGAGTTCTTTAAAAAAAGTTAAATACTTATAACAAATTGTAATTGCAAATTATTTGGACAAAGTTCACGGCATACAATAATGATTCAACTCTGGTTTGTTAAACCATCAATTTTTGTATAAAAAACTTCCATATAATATTTTTTCCAAAGCCATTTTTGATGCTTTTTAACTCAACTCTCATTAATTTGAAACTGAAAACAAAATTTAGATAGGAATCTACTATCTTAATAAATTTATCTAATGCCTACCTATAGTATTTGTAAATAAAATACATGGGTGACTTAGCTATGCAGGGTGGATTTACTAAAGTCACGATAATTGCATTATAACAACCGACGCCGGTTAACTCAATAATTGCATTGTTACTATTGAATGTAAGCCGAACATATTCATATTCATATTCCATTTCACGAAATTTTGAGGTGAGAGTTTGTTATCATCTATCGGCAACAATACAAGTACCACAAAAATTTACGAGATGGCGCTTTAATAAACAGTAGGTAATAATTTTTTTTTTTTATATAAAATTGGGTTTTTGCAAGAAATTGAAATTCATCCAAATCGTTAGAGCCGTTTCCGAGATACGCGAAATAATTTAAAATAAAATAATTTATATTAGCTACCTATTTTTAATTATTTTTAATTAATCTGTGGAACACAGGTTTATTTAAAAATATAATATATTTTACTCTCTGATTTTGGCATCTATCAAGGGTTTTTTTTTGAAATTTTACTAAATATCAAAATTTATTATAGAATATAGAAAGTTCCCGAGAAACGTGTATAGAAATTGGACATGTGCGTTATAAATTGTTAGTAACATTCGTAAGTTTACCCCGATGTATTTCTTTTTATGACGAAATAACGGGTCTAAAAAGAAACGTATTGCTCTGTGCATTCTATTTTCTGCAAATTATGTACGTAAACCTTCCTCGCTTATCGCTTTTTCTATTAGTGAAAATCGTATCAAAATTCGTTGTGTGGTTTAGAAGAATTTAGCAAAGAAACAGACAGAAGCGGAGAGCGACTTTAATTATTTTATAACTAGCGGCCCGCCTCCGGCATCGCACGTATGCAATTAGGTTTTATTATATATTTAAACAATCTTGATAATTTGTCTAACTGATAGGGAAAACCGCATCAAAACGTTTTAGAGTTAGCGAATATATATATACCTAGACAGACTGACAATTAATTTTTTATTAGGGAAATGTACAGATACCTACATTGCAATCGTACTTATCTATTCTATACATATAATAAAATCGTAAACGAACTCTGTACTGTAAGTACACGTTTCACTTATGTTACCGAAGTAAAAAAATAGGTTTTAGAATTCTTGTCTGTGCGTTTATGTACGTTAATCTCAGAAACGGCTTAACCGATTTGAATGCGGTTTTCACTGATGTATTGTAGTAAGCTTCCCGTGACATTTAGTGTTTGTTTCATTTCAATCGGTTTACAAACAAAAAAGTTACGCCCTATACTTAATACCACGCTTACGAACTTGCGGGCTTGGCTAGTAGCGGTTAATACTTTTAGCACCTAGGTATAACATTAATTTTTATTAAAATTAACCTGATAAAAATCAATCATTATCGCTCTTTTAATAAATATGACCGCAAAACGCAGTATACCCTGTCACCACAATTTTTTTAGCATTTATTAATTCTCATTTCATGCAAAATTTTAATATAAAAATAAAGTATGATCTCTATAATCTCTGGTTTGTTGTCATTAGCTGGTGCCGGGTTCAGTTCGGGATTTGATTGAGGAGCGGGTGCCGGGTCGAATCCGGAGCAACTCCCACGTGCAGTGATAGCGTTACAAACATTACCACGTATGCTGCTAATACTGACATAATATTGGGAGCTCTTTCAAATAAAAAAAATTATGAAAAAATGCTTGTTTTACCAGAGGTAGCATAAGTTTTATGATCTGGTTTTACCATTTAGGCATGAAAGCAGTTGGAAGACGAAAGCCTTACATGGTGTTGTCGCCACAGCAGAGACCGCAACACCGCGATCGCCTCCCGTCTTCAGCTAAGCTGCCTCGCGTCAGTACTCCTGGCTCGCGTAGGCAAACCTACGTCAAGTGTTTCGCCAAGATGCTAGACTCATTCTTCAATAACTACTCGTGACAGAGACCCTTTGTTACCGTTCAAAAAATGGAAAAATCAAACGGTTATCTATGTATAACTTAAATGTTATGTATGTAAACAAGAAATTATTATTCGTGTAAAAATAATGTGCCAATCAAATGTAAGGGTGACTTTTATAAAATTGTTGTATTGATTGAGATAATATAATTTTTGAAATTCCTTTGGTTTGAACTGAAAATCTTTGTAGGTAATATTCTTGTAATTGTGTTTAATTTCTTAAAAGTATTTTAACTGAAATCACTAATCCATTAGTTGTAGCAGCGATAAAATATTATTTAAAAGCATATTTTGTAGGTTGATGTGCTTAAGTGGTTGTTACGACAGTCGTTTCATCATCATCATCATCATCATCATCTCAGCTGCAGGACGACCATTGCTAGACAAAGGCTTTGTATTTTTTTATGTTAAGAACGTCAGACAGGCTGACGATCCACTTGATGGTAGGTGGCTACCATCAAGGTTTTTTTCTTTATGAAAACTTGACCTTTTTATTTACATGGTTCATTAGATCACACTTAATGCCTAGAAACTACCTCATATTTGATTAATATAGATTTGCTATTTCAAAATGCTACAGTCTTTGATTACAATGAAAGATAAATAAAAAATTATTCGAAATTCGAACTCTAAATAGGCTGCTCTCAGAATTATAATAAAAGTAAAAATTTAAATTGAATGTGTATATTTCATTTAAGAAAAATAAATTAAAATTATAGAACATAAAACACAAATTATAAAAGAGTATATTATGAATAAAAAAAAACTGTTATATATAAAGATTTAAAGGCAAGCAATATGATACATACAAAAATAAAAAACAATAGTAAGTTATTTACTAACTGTATATTTTATACAAATTCCGCTATAATACATATGTACAAACATAAAAACGCATGAAAAATGTCACAATATAAAAAGCTTGAGCAGGATCGGCGCAGGCGCCGGGCGTCGCCCCGGGCTCGTCCGTCGCGGATGCGAGTCGCCCGTCGCGGGCGCGAGTCGCCACACTAACACTATTAACTACACTACATTATTGTTCTAAACACTCGCACGTTAAATGATGGAAGTGATCAGTCGCGCCTTGAAGTTGACTATTCTCTCGGACGTCTGCGCGATCCTCAGGATGAGGTCTTGGATGAGGTTGGCGATGCCGCGGTTGGCGATGATGAACAGCCTGGTGATGGGCCCGGGCACGCCTTCCGTCAAGTTGTCGCCCTTGGCGGCTCCGGCGTCATCTGCTCCGGCGTCATTCCCAGCGGCGGCGGCGTCACCGGAAGACCCGGAAGCCGATCCAGCCACTAACTGAAACGCACAGACGTCTTAATATTACTTGTACTTGTACTGACATTCCCATTGAAAGCATAGCTGGTTTCTCTACACAGTTACATAAAAGTTCCACAAATTTACATGTCTACAAAGAATTATTTTTACAGTCACACCATGCTATTCTTACTCTAGGGCAAAATTAGCACAGTTTCCAAAATTTTATATTCAAAAACGTTAATCACACCATTCAGTCATTGCCAATTAAAAAGCGTGTCGCCCGATCTGAGCAATCAGATCACAAGGGGCTTACCAAAACGAAAATAAGACTACGTCTACCAGCAGATGCTACTACTGCAAGTAATAGAATTTGGCAATTGGCTGAAAATAGATTATGGTTTTGACGTTTTTGAACAATGCACAAATCATTACAATTAACACGAACAAATATCGTGATTAAAATCTAGCAATACTTTCCGGTATTAATACAAGGTGAGTAGAAATAACAGACAGGTGAAAAAAAAGAGTAAAAAAAATAAGCCAACTATGAACTACGTCTACAGACTTCGACCTTACTTTCCAATGTAGAAGACCTCTACTTACTACAACTACAAGCTAAAATGCTTCTCTTATCTTGAAAGGTTAGGTTTTAACCTTACTTGATAAAAAAATCTCTACTTAAATAACCAACAAATGTCAAAACTACAAGCTAATGCACTACAACACTAGACAAATTTGTTATTCTACACTACAGCAGTAGCGGGAGGTGCGAGATTGTGTACTTGTGGCAGGCCGTTGGGGTCCAGGGTGCCGGTGTGGGAGGCTGTGAGTCCGACGTTCAGAGAGTCTGTGCCTGCGATGAACCTGAACGCGGTGCCAGCAGCACGCGCCATTGCCTCCGCCGGACGCTGTAACAGCGGACCTTCTCGCTCGCACAACGCACCGAAACATTCTTATCATCTACATTCACTTACACGACCCCACTTCAACTATCTCCTGTCGAAGGCTTCTTAACGAACCTTGCGCCTCACCAAATATTGAACAGAAGGAGGAACGTGTTAGGACAGCGCGGAAATTAGAAAGAAGAGTTGAAGAGAATAGATATATGATAATGTATATATTTATGAGTTGACTTACTCTAACAATGTCGAAAAGGAAGTTCCCGGAGCCGCCACCTGCCGCGCCGGTCGATCCCCCAAAGCTCAGGAATCTGAAATATTCACGAATATTCCTTATTAAATGTAAACGATTCAATGGCTTCTAAAGATGAAACTGAGTTTTTTTAAATCTAACTGATTCTAAAGTCACTGTCACTCTAATTGCTTGTCATTGCTTCTCGAAAACTATTTAAAAAGATTCAATGAGAACAAGAGCAGAAAGAAACAGAAATAACAGAAATATTTACAGTAGTAAGAAATAGTGATTTATGATACCAAGTATAACAACTTTTTTCTAATATTTTCTAATATTTTCAAGAAATATAAAGCGATGTTTTAATGCTGACGTGTATATTTTATAAGAAACTTGAATGATGGAGACGAAAGAATCACAAAAATAAAAATAAAAACTCAAAAAATGACAAAATGATTGAAAACTAAAAACGAGTATCTTATTGAACTTTTAAAGCAGTATGGTCATGAAATACTCTGATTCCCACCGTATTGCCCTGATTTAAACGCTTCGTTACTAGTAAAAACCTAGGTTAACCTGCAGCAAAAACTGGGAGACTAATCAACGTAGAGCGTAGGAATCATACTTATATAAACAGAGTTACGCTAGACTAGATCATTGGAAAAGAATGATATATGATGATACTCGTGCGGAAGAGGAATACAAAAAATGGGACGGAATAGCTGGTTGGAAGAATTAATGATAAGAATATGTGGTAACAATAGTTCCAATTCATAATTTCAGGTAACATAATTCTTAATATTCTGATTTTGACATATTTTAACATAATTTTGTACACAGTTAACTTACAATTTTCACGTCACACAGCAAAGCGAAAATTTACATATCTTTGAAATAATTAAAAATATTAATTATGTATTAAAGTTATTGTACTGCAACCGATGTTAAAAGTATCTCTTCTCATTAGCAAAACATAAACAAAGTTACAGTTCTAAGCTGTAGCTAATGTTTCGAATCATGTGAACTGAATGGCAGCAAAAACTAGCAATGCTTTCAATTCTCCATAATGCACGCCCGTTTCAACAATCAATAAATTACCTTTTGTTTCTATTTTCTTCACTGTTGTCACCGTCGTCGAGAGTGATCTCATCGATGGTGGCGGAGTTGGTCTGTGCGGCTGCCTGCTGGTCGTCACTGGCGGCCGCCTGGAGATCCCCCTGTTGATTCTCACCGAACGCCACTCTCACTTCGGCCTGCTGCGATTCGGCGCCCGACAGCAGTTGGTTTTCATCGGCAGCGATGTTCTGTAAGGTGGACGAATGATGAAAATGACGCAAAAACAATGACTTTATGATCGAATGGGTCCATGGAATGGGCGGTGACGTCCATGCGATGAGGTGACGATGACGATGGAGGCGCGCGGTCTGCGCGCGCCGGCTCTGCCGACCCCCGGGCAGGCTGGGGTTAGTGCGTGAGTACGGCGCTCATACCGGCAGGAAGAAGAGCGAGCGCTTGCGCCGGTCGGCCTCTGTGGTCGTGGCAGCTGTGGTGGACGTGCTACTGGTCGACACCACTGGAGAGTCATCTTCATCGTCGTCGTCGTCGTCGTCGTCGTCATCGTCGTCGATGTCGACAGTGCCTCCGCCGCTACCGCTATTCCCTCCGCCGCGGTTACCGCCAAGAAATGCTCGTAACACCACCGGACCGAAAGTCTGCAGCACCATGCTTGTAATCTGCTGAACTTTTTGTTCGATTATCTAGAACATACACCGCCCTTAGGATACCGTCGTAATTCGCAGCCACTCTGAAATCGACACAATCGGCGGACATCCGTTCCCAGGAATATGTGGAAGAGTAATACACAGATTTTTTAATAGACATATTGTAATGTCATCAGACGGGCGGTTAAGAAAGACAGGGACGTACCTGCGTTAGAGTTGGGAACAGCTGTCGCAGGATGCCGATGGTACGTTTGTTGCGTTCGCTGAGGTCAGATCCAGGTGCTCCAAGGTTGAGGGTCGCTAGAGTCTCCTGAAACGTTACGTATAGAGTCTGTTAAAGTGCGGTCGCATTGTAAAGACACTTATTTTAATTATTGGCGTAGCTTGCCCTAGATGGGCCCTGTATCAAATATTGCCAAGGGGTCCTTTTACAAGTACAACTGTAGTCAGTCAGGACAGTCAGAACTGTGGCGAAGTCCAAATGGAGTCCACTTTATACGCAGTGCATTTTTAGACTTAAAACTCTTAAACGCCAAACTTACGCTAAGCTTTAATTAGAGTTTTGGGACTGTGGATAACATTTTACGAATTTTTGCTATCCCGGTGGCCCCGTATAACTGATATGGCTGATACAGCGGTAGCTACGCCCCTGATTTTAATGTCGAAGAGTCAACAAAAAGACTGTCCATTTATTTCAAGCCGCATTTGTAAGAAGAATATAATAATGCGGTTGTTATCTGACTACGACGTAATTATGCAATATAATTAAATAACAAGTAATTAGTGGCACGCGATACACAAACCGCCGAGGATGGTAGAGTCGAAGTGCCGTGTGAATCGGAATTCGGGACGGTGATTATTTTGAATATCATACAATGTAATATATTATTACGCTAATCGGGATCAATTAATTAATATCCATCAGTACCTACTTCAATGAGAGTAAGTCAAAAAACTTTGAGCGAGTTTTTTTATGTCGACATAAAAAAACTCGCTCAAAGTCAGGCTGTAGAATATTCCTACAATTAAACTTGTAACCCTGTTGGAATTAGAACACAAAGTGCAGTAGACAGGCAATATATCTCGTATAATTGTTATTTTGATGGTCTACTCGATGGTAAGTGGCTACCATAGCCTATCAACATAAACATAGCAATAGATTCTTCAAGTGCCCTTATGACCTTAGTAGTTTAAATAATAATCCCTTACTCATTCACCGAAATACTACATCATGTTGCTATTTCACTTCTGTGTGGGGTGGTGACTGTCGCCAGCAGAGCTGCCCTATTTATGACAGCGAAACGAATGTACGAAACGAGTTTTCTTAGCATTTATTAAATTCTCATTTCGTGAAAAATTTTAATGGAGAAATGAAGTATTCACCTGAGCACTGGCTGCGGGCGCGATGATCTCTATAATCTCTGGTTTGTCGTCGTTGGCTGGTGCCGGGTTCGGATCGGGATTTGGTTGAGGTGCGGGTGCCGGGTCAGGGGCCGGAGCAGCTCCCACCTGAAGCGCTAGGGCTACACACACCACCACGTATGCTGCTAATACCGACCTCATATTGGAGTTCTTTCAAATTTGGTATTCTTCTTTTGCAATTCGCACCTGTTTAAAATTTATTTATTAATATACAAAAAAAGTGACTAGACGATAAATATAAATGATGACAATAGCAGTCGCTCGGTACACCGCTCATGTTGTGAGTTGTGATTCGTGTATTACCCGGTTGACGTGTTCATGTATTCGAGATAAATTTTTATGAGTAGGTATTTAGTATATTTCGCCGTTTAGGAAGGTAAACGATTATTGTGAAAAAGTATTAAACTGATTTGTGAAAACTTTAAATTTTTAATCAAAATAAAATAAACACGAGCCAGAAATTTATTTAGCCAATTTATTGTTATTTATTGTACGTAATTGGTCAATGGAATAATAATATAATTTACTTAATAAGTACATTCAAAATACTAGTAAGAACATAATTTGAAAGTAGAATTTTAAATCAACTTGGAGGATTTTGAAGAACTGGCAGTGTCCCATGGTTTCACCCGCTTGAGGTTCTAAGTGTGATGTGCTTATAAATTTTATCAAATTCAAAAAGAATTTTTAAATTGCCACTGGTAATTCCAAAGTTTAAGGCGTTCAACCAAACAAACTCTTCAGATTTTGATTTTTCAACTTTTGATGCTGTCTTCTAGCGAAGGTATTACCTTATGAGGCCTTTCCTCGGGTGTCCTAGCTATAAGACGACTCTTTATTATATTTAACTAACCGATGCCCGAGATTTAGCCCGCTTTGAAAAAAAAATAAAAAATATAACGCCTGAAAAAATATATGAGCAATAATTTATTGAGTGTTTATTGCTGTTCTAGTTTTGCCAGGCGATGGAATTTTATTTTTGTATGATCCCTCGGTAACAGTATTCTTTACTTGATGAAACTGTTAATGTGTATGCAAAATTTCTTGATGATCGGTTTAGTAGTTAAGGCGTGGAAAGGTTATAGAGAGGCAGTTCCTTTCACATTTATGATATTAGTATGGAAGTATATATGAATTATTTTATATTTCGAGTGAAAATTATATAAATTTAATTACGTAATATGATCGTAAGACTAATTCATCTACTATTCATCTATGTGAATCGATCGTGCACGTCATTACAAAACCGGGAGAAACCGTTTTTGTTTCATAATTACAAATATTTAATATTTCATCAGTATTTTAAAATTCTGAAACTTGTAATTTCTAAACCGACGTTACGAATCGTAGCCAACGAAGTTTCACAATTTTAAGGTCATTAGAATGTGGAACATTAAAAACTGTGAATGTCAAACGGTTGTTAACTTTGACCCTAATATTATCTTTTTTATTAGAAAAAAGAAGAAAAAAAAAGTATGCAAATGTTTTAAAAGCGTATAATGAACGCGCGGCCTTTCCGTTGATCTGATGTAATCCACCGGTAGGTATACACATTAACAATTTCGACACCGCCCATTATTGCCTAACACGTACTAATTAATCGTCTCTTAAATGTTCCTGCGTGTCGACCAAGTAAGCGGAATTTGCCAAACTACACCTCGCCATATATCGTTTCGGAAACGCAAACCTGAATTATATCTTAAAATTGACTTAAGGCTACGGTCTCACTTTGCGAGTCTACTGTAAACAAATAAAACTGAGCGAATTTTCACGCGTCGTCGTCTATAATTAATAACAGGTCAGGGAAAAAGTTTCTTCGCATTTAATATTAAAGCTCAAGACATTCTTTTTCAAAGTTCAAGTTCGATGACTTTTCGCCATTTTGTAAGTAGTGACATGATGCCGTGGCTGTAGAAATTTCGGGACTTCTGATCAAAAAAACTCGACAAGTAGATTTGGCAGTCCTCTCTTGATGTTAACCTGACACTGCCTAAAGAAGACCGAAACAGGGGCAACTCTGAAGGTGTAAGGTCTGGGCTATATGGCGGATGCATTAATACCTTCCAGCCAAACTTCCTTAATTTTTGCTGAGAAGCTAAACATGTGTGTGGTCTAACGTTGTCGTGATGAAAGACCTTTCTATTGATCAATTCCGGCCGCTTTCTCTCAAATTCTTGCTTTAATCTCATCAGTTGTTACCAGTATAGATCCGAATCGATGGTTCTGCCCGGCGGTAAAAGTTCACAATGAACAATGCCCTTCCAATCCCACCATACACAACAGCATAACCTTATTGCCAGTTAACCCGGGTTTTGGCACAGTCTGTGTAGCTTGACCGACCCTTGACCACGACCTTTTTCGCACATTCTTATCGTTCGTGATCCACTTTTTATCACCAGTTATCAATCTGTTCAAAAACGATTCGGTTTCATTACGTCTTAATAAAGAATCGCAAATGAGTACAAGATTCATAAGGTTTCTTTCAGTGAGATCGTGTGGCACCTAAATATCGAGCTTTTTTGCGTACCCAGCTTTTGTCAAATGGTTCAAAACTGTTTTGTGGTCAATTCTTAGTTCTTCAGCTATGTCGTAACTACTGATCGATATGCCGATCTTGCTCCACTTTTTCAAAAATGACTACCATTTTATCCGTAACAGGGCGATTGATGCATCTTTGACCACTTTGACATCAAACTTTGTGCTACTCTTACTGACACTCTGCTAGGTCCATAAACGTCATAATCTTTTTTTGCGGCTTGCGTTGCATTTTGCCTTTTTTTTGTAAATTTTTAAACCTTTTTTTTGCCTTTTTTTGTAAACTTTTTAAACCATTTAAAAAGAAAACTAAAGCATTTTTCAAAAAAGTAACCTATTTAGATCATTGTCAACTATATGGAAATAAATGTAAAATGAATATATTTCGTGTTTTTGTTATAATTTTTACGTAGAATGTTCTTGAATGAAACCTTCAACGCGTTTGACATAAATATAGGCATGTTTAAAGCCTAATAGTACTATTAAAATGTACATCAAAATAAAATAAATAAATGTGTTTTGGAAATTTCAAATCCAACACTTTTAGTAAATCTATACATATACCTAACAAAATAGTAAACGAGCCGTGCCTGTACATTAAATATTTTTTCAATGAAACAATTTGTACACGTAGGTATTTGTACACGTAGGTTACCAAAATAATAATTTTTAGATTTTTGTCTGTTTGTCTGTGAAAGAAACTCACGTTTGCCTTAATAATTTTAGTAAGGATTTGCTCCATTTTCAAGTGTCTTATGTAGTAAGAGGCTAACGGACGAAGCTGTGGCGAAATGTAGAGGCAGGCAGCAATTTGCAATTTGTTGCTCTGTATAACAGGCTAATGAATCGAAAATAATGCGTGAATACTTAATAAGTACGATATTATCGCGAGCGCTAGCAAGGTTGTTGCAATTATGTGCTCGGCTTCTTATCATATTAAATATATGTATGTACTAATATTATAAAGAGAAAAGCTTTGTATGTATGTATGTTTGTAATGTATAAACTCAAAGACTACTGGATCGATTTTAAAAATTCTTTCACCTATGGAAAGCTCTACCTATGTCGAGTGATTAACTTTTTATCCTGGAAAAAGTTTAGGTTCCCAAGGAATCGTCTAAAAATATAGAAAAATTGGGTAAGTACAGCTAGCAATTTATAAAGATACGCGAACGAAGAAAAAAATTTTCACTCGAAACTACTGAGCAGAATTTTATTAAAACTTCACAGTAATTTGGTTTATAGATCAGAATAATACATAGCCTATTATTTATATACCGGAATAAAGTCATGGGCAAAAGCTAGTACCTACGTATATAAGTATTCAAAATTACGCAATTTTATGTGACTAACAACGTAGCATTTGAATGTTATGCAAATTTTATTTAAGATGTGTCGTTTAGATACTTGTTTGAAGAATTACAAAAAAATGCGGAGGCCAAACGGAGATATTTATATCATATTTTATCTTTTTAGGCTTTTGTGTCAATTTCGCAAACAGCTGTTACGGAATACAATAAGAGATAAGTTGACTAGCTTTTGCCGGCTACTTCGTTTCTAAGGTGTTAAAACATTTATTCAATATTTATTGCATATACCTATATTTTTAGCGTAGTGCTTTTTTTCTAGATGAAAGGTACTCTATATCTTTTTATGTATCTTTGACAACGTGTATGCAAAATTTCGTGAGGATCGGTTGAGTAGTTAAGGCGTGACCAGACGTACAAACAAACTCACTTACTCATTTATAATAATGGTTAAGATTAGTTAGTTTGCGCCAACTGCGTTTCGCAGTTATAGTCTGGACAGACCATTTGGCGTCTGTAACTACTCTCTTACATAAGACCATAGTGAAGTAACAGCACTTAAACTTTTGTTTGGGTGAGCAATGGGTTCTAGAGCCCTTTAATCCCCATTATCTCTCTTATCCTTTATTTCCTGAACATAGACGGCGCACTTGTATCCCTCCTGGTTATGTTGTATATATGTATGTATTATTTTGTCATATTTAAAAAAATATATAATTAATTTCACAATCATAAATCTCCAGCTAAAATCAACGGCTATAGAGAGCACAGTTCCAAATGGAAACTGTGTCAGTCTAAATAGGTACACGACTTTATTGCGGTGGACGAGGGATCGCCGAGCCGAGTAGAGTTGTTGGTCAAAGTGTAGCCAAAGTGTGGCCAAATGTTGGCGCCTCACCCGCCTCAAAAGAGATTTTTTTTAAAAAATTAGAAAAAAATAGAAACTAACTCGTATACTCATAATACCAAACGTTAAAGTTGTTTTTCTAATTATTATCAGTAAAAAAAAATCTAAACAGATTCTAAAACAAACGCCTGTTAATGTCAAAGAACACTAATTACCCCACTTATTACAATTATTACAACAACATGAGACGTCATTGTGTATGATTGTTGAATTAAGTTGTTCTATTGTTGGTGGACACGTGTCAAAGAGTTAAACCAGCATTATGGGGAGTGTCGAATGATTGCATCTGTTATTGCATGTCCACTTTAATAAGAGTGATTTACTCAACCACTCATTACTGTGATAAAAAGTTGAATGGATATAATTTTTACTATAGCTTCCAAAGGCCTATTAAACTTGTACTAGAAATGATTATTTTTTTAAATCAAAATCATTAATTTTTATTTCAAGCTTTAAAAAGGTTACACAGGAAGCTCGGATTTTCATTATCTTAATAATAAACATTTTAAGAAATTATATAAGTAGCACCTATGTAATAAGTTTATACATTACCTAAAATTTAATTTTTTTTATAAGACTCTAGTCTTATATATTTATATGTATAATAAGTGTAATATTTATATACGTGCGTTTGTATAATAATACAGGATGATCAATTCAAATAGGTCAGTGCGGGAAAATCTAAAGCTGTAAAAGATACGAAAATGTGTTCTTAGGAATACATCTAGAAATACATCTAGGAAACTTTTTAGGGTTCCGTACGTCCGAATTAAAAACGGAACCCTTATAGGATCACTCGTGTGTCCGTCTGTCCGACCATTCCCCCCCCCCCTTCCTTATCTCCGAAACTACTGAACCTAAAATTTTGAAAAAATAATAATACAGAAATTAGTTTTCTACTTATAGATTATAGGAAAAACTATGAGAAGTCCATGATATTAAAATAACATGGTAAATCACTCAATATTGTGCGGATAGGTAACATCGTACGGAACCCTCTTCACGCGAGTTCAATTCGCACTTGCCCCGTTTTTTTTTCTTTTTTATTATGTTAAGGTCGGCAGACAGGCTGACGGTCCACTTGATGGTAGGTGGCTACCGTCACCTATAACACAAGCAACGCCTAAACTGCTGCAAGTGCGCCGCCAACTGCAGTAGGATTAAGGATAAGGGATTAGGAGGAGGGTTTTTTTCTAAAAGATACCCTCTGATTTCAACCGTAAACTGGCCTTAAATTACGCTTATTAAAATTACAGTCATACGCGACCAGGAATTGAACCCGGTCAAATCCCTGTAAAAATCGTAATTATTTTTCCGTCACATTTGGATTTATCATCCTGTATATTATGCGTTAGTGCATCTGAGTTTTTAAAATTAAGATTAGAATTTGGAATTATTGAATTTAGAATGCTGAGAAATACAATTAATAAATTTATTCGCTTACATAGAGTTCAGAAACTCCGTATAGGTATTATAGATTAAACCGACATTATTTTTCACCAGTAACAATTTGTATTTGTTTCTTGTCTATATAAATAACTCACTACGTTCAGGGTTCCAGAATAATTCTCTTTTTCGGCATCTAAATTCAGAAGTCGTCAGAAGGACAAGAGATTAGAAGGGGATGGGGAATGAGCTCTGGCATTCGTTACTCAGTCACTGAAACACAACGTCATACTTGCTGTTATTTCAAGATGGTTTCTATAAGGGTTACCGCCGCCGTAACTATTGCCCAATTCATGACTGAGAAACACAGTGTGCCTTACAAGACTCAGACTAGAGCCAAATTGGAAAAGTCCATTTTCAAAGTTGGCCTAGCCGGTAATAGAACCAGGGAATTCTAAGAACGCTAAGGCAAGCACCTTAATCACTCGACCAATGACTTGTCATTAGTTTCAATTAAACATGAAATATCTCATAAAAAAAATTACATTTATTATTGTGTGAATAATGTAAAAAAAATGTAATTTTAAAATCTACTTAAAATTTTGTAGCAGGTATATTTGTATTGAACTTCTGTTTGTTTATTACTCTGTTAAATGTTTCATGTTTTTTTTTTGTTTTATCTATTATTTTTTTACATTTTGGATTGTGTGAGATAAACTTAGCATATTTGCAGAATATACAGAGGCTTCATAGCGAATTAAAACTCTTTGCCTCTGTGCTTTATTTGCGTTTAAAAAATGAACTAAAAAATTAAACTCTGTATTTCGTTACAATACTTTAATTACTGTACATTCGTTAAAATTTGTTTAATTGTGCGGAAACTGCTAAACGGGCATAGGCTCCTTAAAGTCAATTAATATCTCCTTAATTGATCAATGGCCAAGAGGTTAACTAAATCCAGTGTCACATAATGCCAAGGTGATATTTAAAATGCTTATAATTTACATAATTCATTTAAATTTACAACAAAAATGAACGCTAACAAATATACAAATATGGGATTACCTTTATCCGGTTTTATAATGAGTAGGATTTTGAAATTCTATTCAACACCAAATGAACGTATAATCATTGCAACATTATAACTTTATATTTAATGCAATTAATAGTAATAAAATTAACATTAAATAGAAATGAACAGTGACAGGCGGTGTGTGTTAGTGTGTAGATAGTTGGACCTCAGTGAAGCTGCTGCTAACATTAACACAAAAATTACTGCTAACACGTGAATTTTGTGGAACGGGCTCTGAAATGATGTCAGCAATAGCTTAGTTGGATAAGGTAGTTCCAACACAATAGTTGCAGTTATTTTATGGAAGTCTACTGTAAGGAGGTGTTATGTCTGCAAAGCTGAAGAGTTTGTATGTTTGTTTGGTTGAAAGCGTTAAACTCTGTAATGTTAAAATAAAAAATTAAGCGTTAAATTTAAAAATTATTTTTGCGTTTGATAACGCAATTTTTGAGGAATGTTTATCATCATGCTTAATATGGGCCTTAAAAGCCGAGGCGGGTGAAACCTCGGGACAGCTACTTATAAATAAATAGCGAAAGAGGAGCTCCGGGCTAAAGTCAGTTAGGCCGAGCCCGCAAATCGTACTCGTGGTATTCGGCATAACGCATGGTATTCGGTATAACCAATTGGAATAAAAAAAACACTAAATGTCACGGGAAGCTTGCTACAACACATAAGTGAAAATCGCATTCAAATCGGTTAAGCCGTTTCCGAGATTAGCGTGCACAAACGCAGACAAACAGACAAAATTTTTTTGAGTTCAGTAACATAAGTGTAATGTGTACAGATTGTTTTTTTGAAAAAAAAAATTAATGTACAGACACAGCTCGTTTACGATTTTATTATATGTATGTATTTTATTATATACTAATTCAGAGTTTAAATATAAAACACTCAAATTTTTGTCACATAATATAAGAAAATTCTGATGATAGGGAGGTCAGAACTACTTCTAAAAACCTGTAATGAATATAAAATGAGGTATAATTAATAGAGGTATCCGTTATTGCCATAGATTAGATTTAATACGCAACACAGTACGTTGCAACGAGCCAGTTGCGGTCGCAACTTGGCGCAGAATTATCATCTAGTGTTGCCACACGAGATAAATATGTTTAATGGCGTTTCATATTACAATTTAAAACGTACCACAGACTATATACGTATGTTCACCACCACGAGAGTCTATACGTGGACCGGCCTTGTTACGACAATGCTAGTTTTATTCAATTTATAACGATTCAATCCGAGTGAAAGATAAATGGATTTTGATAACGTACAAACACGTCTTTTTTTCTTACAAAACTTGATACGATTATTTATTTATTTCATTGCATTTGTGAATGAGTAATATGTTAGGGCAAGCGAGCTTCTTATCATTAACAACTGTTGGAGTTATTTACCTACTTGTTTATTGAAAATTGACAGTTTTACAAAGCGCACGTCTCCGAAAGTAAAGAAGGCATAGAGCACTGTTCCCGAGGGATCATCAAAAAAGGAAAAAAAAAGTCGCCGGCAAAAGATATTAAATATTTATTATGATGTCCTAATAATGTAACAGAATTTTTCTTTTGACAGGTATAATAAACGATGAATTTAGTTTTTTTTTCATATTTTTTAGATATTTATATCCTACATCAACTAGTGTCTTATTGCCTAATCATATATTAGGTAAGTTAACGATAAGTAGGTTAACTAAAAGTGAAAATTTGAAAAATAATATACTTTGAGTAAAAATTTACATAAAAAATTAAAATCAAAAAGTGTTACTACACCATACATGCTTAATTTATTTAAGATTTTTCACATAAGTTAAATAATTATTCTAGTTACTTAGTTATTAGTTAAATAAAGTATTAAAAACGACAAATTTTTTAAATATAAATGTTTTATATTTAAAAAGATAAGTTTTAATTCTAAATTATCGAAAATATGCATATACCCCTAAATAAAAAAGGATCTAATTGCATTTTCTTTTTTATTTTGAAAATAAACGACGAAGTAATAGAATTTACTTTTTTGTCGTCAATTTCAAGATAATATACAAGTTTTCATAAAGTACGAGTAATGCGAAATGTTAGTTATTTCGATTTTCCTTTGTTTATGCCCTTATAATTACCATTAATTTATCAAATCAGGTAACAAAATTCCGAAAAAAAATATCCACAAATATCTAGATTTATGTATGAAATAAAAGCTTTTCTCACAACTTTGAAACGGCTGAACCGATTTTAAGCTGATTTTCATTAGTACGTCGAGGACTAATTTCAAAATAATGTATAAGTAATACCTATTGCTTTAAGGTTAAAAAAAACTATATGCAACAAAAGTCGTAGAAGATAGCTAGTATAAATTAGAGCGATTTAAAAAAAAGGAACATGAGACATAATCAGCGATCATAATTGTCCCTATTAGTATAAACACTTGTTTCTTTTTATTACGTCGTAATTGCACGCATTGTCGCCTTTCCGCAACTGACGCAATTTATTCTAAACAAACACATCTATTTCCATTTCCTAAATTCCACAATAGACTAATGTAATGTTTAATTTTAGGCGACAGCCTTCCTCGACGATTAGCCCACTTCCTAAACAAACGGCGAGTCGTATTGCACCATAAGTACATTTAGAAAGTCTCACCATAATCACTATAGTCCGTTTTTATCTCTACCAGTTTTATTAGGAAGACAACGGCACCTGTGATTATATGCGCCGGCGCATGCAGTAGGCGACGCCCACAATTTACGTCACGGGCCGACACCTCTCTGTATTGTCACTCTGTGTTTGTCCACAGTTTATAATTCCCCACAGGATTCGCTTTCTAATTGTTAGATTGTTTCGTTAATAGACGCCATAAGTTCGTTTTGTTATAGACTATCTTATGCCATATTTTATAATCTCTATATATAAAAATAAATCCCCATTTCCCTTGGTCACGGCATCACGCGTGAACGGGTAGACCGATTTTAATTCGGTTTTCACTAATGGAAAGAGGGATAAACGGGGAATGTTCTTATATTTAAAAATTGCACGCCGGGCGAAGCCGGGGGCGGGTCGCTAGCGATATATATATATATATATATATATATATATATATATATATATATATATATATATATATATATATATATATATATATATATATATATATATATATATATATGTTTTTGGTTATTTTTTTGTATGTCACACAGCGCCATCTAGCTCCAAACTAAACTTGGATTGTTCTGTAGGTGCTAGACGATGGATAAATCTTTATATGTTTAATATATACATATAATTCATCTGTACGTAGGTCGGAACTGAACTCCTAAACAACTAGATCGATTTTAATGTCTTTTTGTGTGTTTAAACTGATGCCTTGATAGTTTAGATTCACAATTAATGGCGATAGGTGGCGCTGCAATCCGGTTACAGATTTCTGCTGGGTCCGCTAATATATTTATTACATTTTTTTAAATATTTACATAGACATATTATATTTTTGAAAATAAACACAAAGATCAAGTCAAGTAGACGTATTCATGCATACAAATGTTTCTCTTAAGCGGGGATGCTGACACAGTGGACAGAATGACTACCGCTGAGGAAAATGGTCATTAAGCAGCACAAGTGATGTTATTTCATGCTTAGAAATCTAACTCACTTACTCACAAGTTTCTTCCGGGACGTTGATAAAAGATATTGGAGCCCAAACCTCTATGTTATCCTTATCTTCTTATCCTTATTCAACCTCGGTTAGCAACGTACTTGCATCTTCCAGACTTGTTTACCACTTACCACCAAGTGGAACGCCATTGTTACGCGGAAAACAACTTTTGATTTATAGATCCTGGGTTATCCTGGCAAAGTCAAAGTCAGCAGTTGGTTTCAGGTAAGTTATATGGTTTTCTCCCCCCGTTGTTTGGTTGATACGTATCGGCCCAGTGAGTTATTGTTTGACGATAATTTTTGTAAGGAATACAGTTTAACGCGTTAATATCTTTTATATGGCGTCGTTGTAGCATTTTGTAGCACATTTGCTACGAAACTGCTACGAAATTATTTATTTGTATTATATAACTAGCCTTTTCCCGCGATATCGTTCGCATCCCTTTTTCAAGCATTGATTAAATGCTTTTAGATCATTTATTTTTGTAAAGCCTTGAATTTTTATTTTTATTTTAGATGATCTCCCTCAGGAACAGTACTTCCTTCCTGTATCAAAGATACCTTATTATCTTTTCTGCACTCCTTACAACGTGTATAAAAAATTTCATGGTGTTACGTTGAGTAGTTAATGCGTGATATCATAATAAACAAATATACTCAATTTCGTATTTAAAATCTTAGGATAACAAGATTTGAGATTGCGTGGGAGTTAGGTGTCCTAATTTAATTAAACCTCTGTTCATATTAAGATAAAGTATGACAAGAAAATGTAATAATATCAAGTTGGGAAACACAAATTGCACGAGACCGAAGTTTAATAGCGCTCATAATGTTCGAAGCTTATTTGAAGTTGCCTATTATAGAGAGGCAGGTCGGCGGATTGACTAATAAATGAATGAACAATTACAATGTATGAACAATATAACAATTTGTTTTATAACAGCACGTTTGGTAACATTTTGTTAAGTTTTCTACTACTATACTACCCAGGGAACTCTGCGTTTCGTAGTCGTAAATTGGTCATCAGGCGGCAATAACCACTCCTTACAGCGTGAAATAACAGCATGTGTTCTGTTGCGTGAGACCCTATTCCCTATCCTTTATCCTTACGATTACTAAGGTTAGCAGCATACTGTAGAGCGTTGACGTACTCGCCAACTTTCTCGTTTTGAGTACTTTAATAGTAACTCATACATGTTGTTCTGTTTTGCCAACTTTTGTAGACATTCGTATTAATATTATAGTACCTATATGATTACTATGGTTTAATGAAAATCATGTCATATAATTGTATCAATATATGTTAATAAATTATTAGTACAAATATTAATCATTAATGTAACAGATTTTTATCGAAAATAAATTTTCTCTAATAGAAATGAAAAAAAAACTGGATTCGAAGATTTTTTCATAAATCGAAATAGATTACGTAAAATATATTATTTTAATGTTACGATACCTATTTATAATGTCCATTATAAAAATCAATTAATTCTCAATTGAAAAATGTATCTGTACTTCAATGGAAAACCATAAACCTTCATCATCATCTCAGCCGTAAGATGTCCGCTGCTGGACAAAGGCCTCCCCCCTAATTCTCCAAAAGGCCCGATCAGAAGCAGCCTCGTGGGTGGACGTTCTACTCTGAGCTTGTTGGCCCGTGGCCTCCACGTTTCTATGTATAAATATGTTATATCAACAAATACTCATTAACTTACAGCTACTATTATATAATATTTAAATAATTTCTTGGTCTACTTTTTTTAATTCCCAAATTGACCTCTATTAGTTTTTGTTTAGCACGTTCTAGTAAATAAATCAATCAAAAATCCTAATAAAATGTTTTAATAATAATAATAATAATAATTTATTTATTTGCTGAACATAATAATAATAATAATAATAATTTATTTATTTGCTGAACAGTTGTTATAAATGCAAGTTTGGGAGCATGATTTTTTGTTTGTTACTCTTTCACACAAAAAATACTGAACAAATTTTAGTGAAACTATACAGTCAGATAGTTTATACATTAGAAAAAGACATAAGCTATAATTTATGAAGATACGCGCACGAAGTCTCGAATAAAAGCTAATAACAAATGCTAATAATTTGTGTAACAAGATTTTTACATATCGTAATCTTATGGAATATTTTTTAACACATTTAAAGTGAGGACTTAGCAGATAAGCGTTATTTTCGTCGCCAAATTTGAATTCTTAGAGTTAAAATAAAACTTACATAAAAATACAGTGCATAATAGACTGTATTTAAAAAAATTGGAATCCGGCAGAATTATAGAAAGAAAAACTATTTTCTGAGAGAAAAAAAGTAAATTCCTGCCCAAAAAAGCTTTCTCGTCACAGTAAAAAAATTTTCAGCGACAACTACATTGGTTTTTAAGCTTATTAATTAAGCTCTGTACTAAAGTTTTAAGCGACTGTCTTTATTTCTTTAGACATATTTTACACAATGTTTGTAAAAACCTTCCAATTTTAAATCTGTTCGGTTAACTCCGAGAAGTTACAAAAATTTGTTGTGCAATATTGCACATTTTGGTAAAAATTGTGTTCGGTCTGAGGTTAGTCCTTGTTTTAACCTGCTATTTTTAATATTTCAATGAGGAAAACCTAATTAAATGATTAATCAAAATTAACACTGAGCTGATGATTAAAAAAACAAAAATCTGCCATGACGCCTGAAGTGTTTAAACTCAAACACTTAAGCAATACAAATATGTTAATTGTATGCAAAAAGTGTTTCCCACAACACTCAATTTGCAGTGCACTCACAAAAACTAGCCACAAGCGAACCGTGTAGCGTGTAACTTTGTTTCCGTATCAAATAAACTAACTTAAACAGTTAAGTAAGAAACACGCAATATTCATATAACACGGATAATTTTAATATTTTACTGCCCTAAACCCTAGTTAACTGCATTTCTAAGAGGTAGCACATTCGATAGAACGCTCCACATTCGTCAGTAGAAGCTGGTTCAAATCTGGGTTTTCGCAAATATTCAAGAATGACTAAATCGATTTCAATTCGCTTTTTTATTTATGGAAAAATGGATAAACGGGAAAGGTTTGAATCGCTATATTAAAATTGCACCCTGGGCGGGTCACTAGTAGATTCATAAAAATAGTAGAGGTATAAATTAATTTTAAAATAATGTAATGTAATTTAACCATGCGGTCAAGGCTGCAGTCTGTTAAAAGTTGACTCTCGTTGAATTTTTGGCGCTGCTGATAAAATTATTTTCTAATAAATTAAAAGAAAATCTACAAAAATATTGAGTGGAAAAAAGAACTCATAATTAACAGTCAAAATATGTATGTGCTATTTTTAGATGCAGTAAATAAATTAACTTTATTTTATCTAGCTAGCTAAATATATTTATTTATTTAGCTAGCTAGCTGAATAAATAAATAAATAATAAAGACTAGCTTTTTTCCAGCAACTTCAGTCGCGCCCCTCTTCTAAAGCATTGAAACTTTATTCAGTCTTTATATATATTTTTGTCTGGCGTTGAATTTTTATTTTCATTTTGATTATCCTTCGGGAACAGTATTTTTTCTGAATGAAAAGTACCTTATGCATTTTTCTGTATTCCTGACAATGTGTATGCAGAATTTCATGATCATTGGTTGAGTAGGTAAGAGGTGAAAACCAAATTTTTTATATTTTTAGACGATCCCTTGGAAACCCAACATTTTTTCAGGATAAAAAGTATCCTATATTTTAATCTAAGTAATGAACTATCTGTTTGCCAAATTTCATCCCAATCCGTTCGGTACTTTATACATGAAAAGGTAACAAACATATATGTATCTATCCTCACAAACTTTCGCGTTTATAATATCGGTATAATGATGGCAGAGTACACTGTGTTTCGCAGTCATAAATTAGACATCACCTACCAATAGCATAATCATTCCCTTACAGAATGACCATTATGTAATAATAGCATGTGCTTGTGTTGCGATGTGTGGATAAGGGATGTCAATAACTATTCCCTCCATACTCTTCATTCTACCAAGGTCATCAGCGCTCTTCCAAGCTTTATCTAGTATAACTCACGTCAAAGGTCACCTACCATCAATTGGACGGTCAACCTCAAATTTGGCTCTGGTCTGGATCTGGAAAACAGTAGCAGGGCACTTGGGCAGCCTGTCTGGCGGCAGTTACCACCCCCTCGCAAATGACCACCGTAAAATAACGGTGAGTGAGTAAGGGATGCCAGAGCCCATTTTCCTAACCCTTGCCAATCCCTTATCCCTATCCTTAATCCTACTGTAGTCGGCAGCACCTGTGGTGTTGCTTGTGTTATAGGGGACAATAGCCATCTACCATCAAGAGGACCGTCAGCCTGTCTGCCAACCTTAACATAAAAAAACTTTTTATATAAAAATCAGAATTACATTTTGAAAAAACTTGTCATATTTTTATTCTCGATATCTGCTAAACTGCAGTGAACTGGCGACTTGAACTATAGTCAGCCGTTAGACTGAAAATATTTTTAAAAAAAACCATTTCGTCCTTCACGAAAATATTTTAAAAAATCCGAAACAAATAAAACAGTTTTTTGTCGTAATATGTGCTGATAATATTATTTACTTGTATTTCAAGTTGGTAAGGACCCCTCTCGGGTTTAGGCCTTTCCCAGTTTCTACCATATTTTCTCTCTGCTCCGCAAGTATTTGTCGATTTTTTGAAGCGTTTCTTATGTCTCATGTTCTTCTTTTGCCGACCAAGCTAGGCCAGAGCGTCATCAGACAACATAATATGTCTCATATAAACAGTGATACAGTAAAGCATTTCCGAGTTTAATATACATATAATTTTTGTGTCCGTCGAGGCAAGTGAATGTTGACACGCCCAATGCGAACGGGCTCCACTTTTACCCGCGTCCTTGTCGCCGGCTGCCCCACTCTCCCCCACTCTGCCCCTCTCTGCCCCACACCGCACTTCCAAACCCACACGAATGCAACTAGTTTAAGTATATCAATAATTTAATTTCGACACCTGCAACTCGTATTTTCCCGTAGGTAATAATATCTATAAATATGCTAATTATCGTCCATTAAACTACATACCATTTACCGCCACATGTAACTTATTATATTTTAATCTCTAATATATACTTGAATATGGCATCAATGATGTATTTTTTTTTTTATTTTATTTTAGTAAATTTACAAAGAAAGAGTTTTCTAATCGCACTGTTTTCACGAAAATACAGTTTTTTACTTTTATTTTTTATTTAATCACAAATCATTAAATCACACCAAAGATTTTCAAGTGTATAGATAGATCCAAGACGAAAGAACCCGTAATGTGACATTTAGAACCATGTGGTACAAAATCGCTCAGTAAATCACCAACATTACAAGGCTATTTAGCTACGCCATGGCCATCCTGATTACGGCTATCAGGATCAATATTTTTGTAGGAAAATTTTCCCTATACCCTCTATGTATTCTATATATTTTTGAGTCACACAAACAAAAATAAACAATCACATTTGCATTTCAGTTAGAGGTAACTACTAACTATAGCTATTACGTTTTATCTCTGTTAAGTATGAGAATTTAAAAATATACTTAAAAAACATCAATTAATTATTCCAACTTATTAAAACAACAATTAATAAACAATTACAAATAAAAACTACAGATAAGGAGGAGAAACTGAATCAATTATTACCTTAAGAGTTTTCTTTTAAATTCTAGATATTTTTTGAGATCACCAAAGAAACTGTTATTTTTATTTACTTACATAATTATTATAACAACTAAATAATGATAACCTATTAGTTTTGTAAAACGAATTTATAGTTATACATCTATTGACGTACTATGGTAAAAAATTATAGTGTATTTTTAGTAAGTTACGGAAGTTACGCACGTCGATGTAAGACACCATGAAGTTAGTTAATCAAAGTTTATTAGATATGTACATAACTTATATTTTACACTGTTAATATTGTGTTTATATTTATAAACCTTTCTGTATATTATAGTGTAGATTTAATCTTTTACTGTTAAAACTGTCTTTTAAGATTTTGGTGGCAAATACATACACAATAGGTGTGATGACGGTATGAAAGAATAAATGATATTAAAGAAATATACATGTTGAAAATTTTCTCAAAAATGATCCAGTTTTAATATAAATATTAAGATAAATAAGATTTACAATAAAATAAAAGTATAAAATACTGCAAGCCGCTATGTTAACTGAAACACCAATCAGAGCGAATGACGTCACGCCTACGTAAATATCACCGTGTCCCTTGAATTGTCCACTGTCAAATTGTTCCCGAGTTAAGAAAACGTGACGTCACAACAGACTTCATTGCTATTCTATCGTTTTGGGGCAAAGTTTAAATTGTATTAAGTAAAACGTAAATTTTCCTTCAAAACTCCTATCTTTTTTTGAAATGAAATTTATTTTGTGTAAAGAAAATGCGTAAAAACACCGTGGAGTAGTTTTTCAAAATCAGTTATCATGCGTATTACATATATTTCATCGAAATAACATTAGATTTTGTCTTGCTAATGTAATGATACCTCCACCCTTAACTGTTCCTAGACCTTTCATCCTTCCGTAATCGAAGCCACGACCACGGTCATAAATCCAGTCTGTTATGATAATTCATAAAGCATCTTATCTCATACTGCGTTAATCGAATGACCTGTTTGACTGACCAGACCACGTGTACCTATGTAAACAAGTTAGAACGAGATAGTAATTTACATTTTGTATGGTGAAAGAATGAGATGAAACACTGTTATTGTTGCGTCGACTACTGTTTGAAGTGTGTAGGTGTAATTTTCGTATTTAAATACACATTGCTATTAAATTTTAAGCTTAACATCTTTTCCTCTTACACACATAGACGGATAGGTCTTCGCTTTTTTAAAGTGTCATATAAAATTGTTTGATAATGACATAATACATAAGTACAGCTTCAAAAACAAAAACAGTAGATAAAAAAACAAAACAAGGCACAGTGCTGATTTGTGCCATGTTTTGAGTATTATATACATAGCATATAACTAGATTTTGTCTGCGATTTAGTCGCAGCCTGCGATAAAACATTTATTAAATCTTTATTGCTCATATAATATATCATATACCCTATGTACTTTTTTGTCTTCCTGACAATGTGTATGCTAAGTTTCACGAATAAGTAAGTAATTAAATTAAATTAAGTAGTTAAAGCATAAAATCATAACAAACAAACAAACTCAATTTCGCGTTTTAATTATTATTTAAGATATTATATACTTTATTATTTTTGACTTATATTATTTACTTTTAATTTCAATAAAACGAGATCAATTAATTTACTTTTTAAATTATTATTATTCATTTGTTGTTATTGTTATGAGTTTTAATTGTATAAACATGTATGTTTTAGTACATATATTTTATTTTTTAATTCTATAGGCAGTTTATTAATTAGATTAGGAATTAATTATTGCGATGTTCTTTTACCTTATCCATTATTAAAGGTTTCATTACAATGCAAACGTTTGTTTATAAATAAAAAATACTTGACAGAAAAGTGTTATGAGTTTTGGTTATCGAAACGCAAAGCTCTCGTGAGGATTGAAGCCCAGATTGAAAGGTGAGCCACCTCAGTTCCCGGTTCATTCGATACTCGGTGAACAGAATCGAAAGTGTGTCAGCGAAACAGCTTTGCTTACGTAATTATTAACATTTCCTACATCTCACTCGCTCCATTTAGAAAGTCAACTTATTACGGATAAGTAGATGGGTCAGCAGCCGCGCATGTGAAGGCCTCCGCTTTTGGGTTTTTTCCGAGGCGTGAGTCAACGATATGCAGTGAAAGGGTATTGTGTAAAATATGCACAACCCGCTAAACTCGTTGCAACGCCTTGACGTCCGCACCGAGCTACATTGGACCACGCCATTTCAGAGGCTATGAAATCTGCATTATCCATGTTAAATTTTATTGCAAGAGTCAATTTTTTTATTTATAATTTTTTTTTTAACAGTGTCGACTGAAGACCAAATCTTCAATTTTTCAACTCTACACATTTAAGATCTTCTTATATTTCCAAACTCAATAAGAGGTTTTTCACATTTTCAACTAACAAAACCATAGTTATTCACTACATCCTCTTTATTTCTGAATAAAGTGGATAGCTGTTTTCTTATTCAATCTAAAACTGAAATTTGAATTGAAATCTGAAGGCCCATTCTTATTCCTTTTTAGCAAACTTTTCGGTATTCCTAGTTCTTAGACAGAAATTTGGTTCCTGCTAGATTTCAAAGCGATTTTCTCTTTGAGTTTGTTTCATTTTTGGAGACTTCTTCACCATTTTCCCTGAGTCAATTTGAGTGTTTCATTATTGGAGTTGGCTAAAGTATTGTAATTATGAAGGTCCTGCTTTTCGGAAGCTGCTACTAAAAATTATCAAAACTATCGAGCAAACTACCAGGCACCTTAAAGTAATGGGGCTCACTAGTACGGGAGTGTCGCTTCTGCCGTGAGGCAGAAGAAACACCAATGCATATCCTGTGCGAGTGTGGCCCCCTGATGCATAAGCGTAGTCACATCACAATATTTCAGCAATGGACGAAGTGATGCTGGTACTCTAGCAGACAGAAATAGCCACTAAGATAAGATAAGATAAGATAGCAAACCACCAGCTAGCAATATCACTCCTTTTATTTCATACCTAGCACAATTGTTGCAAACTAACCATTCATCCGGAAAAAGCAACCAATTTTTCCAGATGACTTCTGCTCTTTTTTCTTTTTTGATCGTTCTGTTATTATTTTATTATATTCATAATTTAGTATAGGTAGGTATACTAAATAATTTAATATATGTAGGCTGAAGGGTCTTAGATTTTGCAGTCAAAATCTAAGACTATCTATCTGCCTAATAATATCAGGCTCAACAGCAACTTGCATTGCCCACATATTGCTTGCATAGCAACCTACCATCAAGCAAGTTGCTATTTTCCACTAAAAAAAAATTGAAAACTATTTACTTTTAATTTAAAAAATACTAGCTTTTGCCTGCGACTTCGTCCGCAATCCTTTTTCTTAGGTGTTAAAACATTTATTCAATTTTTATTGCTCATATATCTTTGTTTTCGCGTGGAATTTTTTATTTCAATTTTAAATAATCTCTGGGGAACAGCACTTTTTTCTGGATGAAAAATACCCTGTGTCCTTTTCTGTATGCAAAATTTCCTGATAATCCGTTCAGCAATTAATCAAAGCATAACAAACAAACAGACTCACTTTCGTTATAACATTAGTTGGGATTTTCCAACGTATACTCATGCATTCGGTTTCCATATAAATGTTCAAGTTAAGAGAATGTCAAACGATTTATGAAGCCTCTTTTTGGAGATTATGCAATCTTTCTGTTAAGTAATTAAATTTATGAATTTGTACGAGCTATTCATAAAGCGTGCGGTATTATTGCGGAGACTATACATTCGTAAGTGGAAGACGTAACCAATTGAGTCGTAAACATGAGAACCTACTCGCATACTATTTTACTTATAGTTGCGCCAATCATTTGCGCAACACTATCATATTTGATACTTTCGCTATAGTTGTGAACAGCCCTTTGTGATCAGTTACCATTGTAATTTATTATTATAATGAAGGTTCCTTCAATAATCGAGGTTATGTATAGTTCATATTGAAAAAGTTTAGCGGGTTATGTATTTAATTTTAATATTTTTTGCCATGTTAGGTTTGGTGTTTAATCGATATAAAAAAATCTTTAGTTTTTTAAGGTTTCTTTAAATTTCTTTTTTTTTTGTTTATTCTCTGTCCATCTGTCTGACTGTATGTTTTGTAACTCCTCCTAAACCACGCAAAATAAAGACAAAAGGATTTCACTAAAGGAAAGAGCATTAAACAAAGGAGGTTTTTATATATAACTAGCGACCCACCCCCGGCTTCGCCCGTGGTACAATTTTTATATATATGAACATTCCCCGTTTATCCCTCTTTCCATTAGTGAAAACCGAATTAAAATCGGTCTACCCGTTCACGCGTGATGCCGTGCCCAAGGGAAATGGGGATTCATTTTTATATATAGAGATTTGCAGAAAAAAAGTACCCAAAAAAATGCGAAGCCGGGAGCGGGTCGCTAGTTTATAATACTAGTTAAGATTACTATTCTAATATATGATTTCTCATTTCTTATAACATTCTTTATACTATTCTAGGTTGACAGTGCAATTACCTGTATCTTTAGGTGTCACCGTCTACCATAAAGTGATCTTACCTTTAAAAACACAGATATACAGATTAAACCGCGATATTTTCCAACTATATCCGATTAAAAATACAAGAGGTGAAAATGTAACATAAATTATGTCGTCACTTCGACAGTACATCCGTTCGATTATAATTGGTGTTCAATCAACCACCAAGTTTCCTAGACGCAACAATATGGAGCTAGTTAAAATGTAGCCAATTTTCAATGCTATTTAAACGATTTACCTATAAATCGAGGCATTCATTTATTTATTTAAAGATCAAATTTTATTATCAGAAGTCAATATGTGATAAATAAATCCTTTACTTTTAAACTAGCTGAGCCCGCAACTTCGTACGCGTATTATTCGGTATAACTTTTTTGTTTGTATACAAACACTAAATGTTACGGAAAGCTTGCTACAATACATCTGTGAAAACCGCATTCAAATCGGTTAAACCGTTTCTGAGATTAGCGTGAACAAACAGACAAAACAGACGATAATTCTAAAACCGATGTTTTTTTTACCTCTGTAACATAAGTACAACATCAATCAATCAATCAATCAATTTATTTGTAACTTATAAAACATACATTTAACAGACACAGAGAAAAAAGAAGTAACAGTAACAGCAAGAAAGAAAGTTACAAAAAGGTCCCTACTCAGCATTTTGCTGGCATAAGCCAGCACTGATCTTCCGTAGGAACCCTTAGTTTAATAAACAAACATGGTCACACACCATGCATGTACCCGCTAACAAATGAAATAAAAAATATTTATTTAAATTTATTTGTTGTCAAAAAACACAACTGCTTGCACAAATATTGAAAACTTACTCCAGTTCCCTGCCGCACATAAGTAAATATTAAAATTTTTATGATATTTAAAATGCTCAAAAATAAATAAATAAATAATAAGAACAATAATAATACCTAACAATAACAATAATGAAATCATTTTAATTTTTTGGCTGAGTGCCAAAAAATTAAGTTTTTTGGTTGAGGTTGGTCCTGGAATTTATAAAAAACTACTCTCTATTCTTAAATTCTCCTCTTTTTTCTGACTGTTAATTAAATTTTTTTTTAGATTTGCTCTAAATCCGTGAACAGTGCACTGATTCCGTATTGGCGGTGGAATATTGTTCCAACATTTGGTTGCCGCATATCGGAAACTGCCTCGAAAAGCGGCTGATTGGTGGACTTGCATTGTTAGCTGAGCCGCACATTGTACAATTTTTTTTTTTTTAATATTTAATAAACAGACATGGCTCGTTTACGATTTCATTATATTATTATGTGTATAGATATTCCATAGCAAAAAGTAAGTACGACTCCTATAGGTGCCAAAACATGCACTAATTTTAATTGCAAACTCAATACCTATTTAAATTAAGTTAATAATAAATAATAATAAATTTTTATATTAACAATTTAATAATAATATAAAAAGAAAAGTCAATTATTCACTTAGTACAGTGCCAATTAAGTTTTTAGATACCTATATATTCTTTTATTTTACCAAATATACATATATATCTTTCTTTCTTTTTATATAAAGTTGTGTGAGATAATAATAAGATTAATACGTCAGATATTATATAATTGATATAAAAATATTAAAATTAATTGTAACACAGAAAATTGGTACTGACATTTTTTTTAGACATGACATAGCAATAGAGAGAAAGGTTAAGTGTATGTAACAATGTATGTATCTTGTAATGCTTATTACAAACATTATGAAATGTGATTTCATAATATTTTAACCCGTAATGGATTGGAAGGGCTTTGGTTCTGTCGATTACAATAGAGCTCATTGAACAATTTTTCATCTACTTTTATACTCACCACACAATGCACATTAGAGTTTGTAAAAAGTCTGTTAGTGGACTGCTAAGTCCCACTATTGGTCACGATTGGGTGCTAGACCCTTCAAATTGGCTGTGAAGTGTATCCCAATCCTAATAATCTTATAAACCCAAGAGTTTATATGTTTGTTACTCAATAACGCAAAAACGGCTGAACGAATTTGGATTAAATTTGGCACACAGATAGTTTATTACCTGGATTAACATATAGGGCCTACTATATATCCTGAAAAATTTTAGGTTCCTGTGGAATTTTCAAAAAACGAACAACAGCGCACACGCTTATTTCGTGGTAAACAATTGTTATTAAAAATTTAAATTTCAAAGAATTAAAATAGAAATTATTCACAAAAGGCTCCTATAATAAAATTCTATAATAAAATTAATTCTTTGAAATTTGTGCTGCTTGGAACTAATGTTATTGATGTTTGTTTATTCATTACTACCTGATTAGATATTCAAAATCTCTGAAGGATCTTAACGGGTCGGTTTGTAGTTTTAATACAAATTTGCACCTGCTTTTTGCCCCAACTTTGTCCGCGTATCCTTAATACATATATTATACTAGCTGAACTCGGCCACGCTTCGCTGCGGCCCATACGGCGACGCGGCGCGGCGGCGGCGGCGCGGCGCGCGCATGGGGCGCGCAGTACTGGACACTGCTTATATGTAATACTATTTATCGTAGCGTGATGTTTTATAGCCTATAGCCTTCCTCGATAAATGGACTATTCAAAACAAAAAGAATTTTTCAATTTGAACCAGTAGTTCCTGAGATTAGCGCGTTCAAACAAACAAACTCTTCAGCTTTATAATATTAGTAAAAGTATAGATTTTTCAAGCTGAAACCAGTCATATACATTCACACAATTTTGCGTGATTCCACGTAACAATAATATATCATAATGTTTTTAATGGGAAAAATCGAACCAAATCCATTTATTTCAGATATCTTAAGTCCATAAATCAAGATCACGGTCAAGATATCTTACGACTATAACACATTAAAATATAATATAATCAAAATTCATATATATATATATATATATTCTTTACAAATTTCCAATCTATTTCACTTAGATTAAATTTTCAAATTATTATTATGCAAATGATCATATTGCATACAAGGTGTGTTGCACCACATAGTTAACTTTGTGGGAACAAAATATGAACACTAGAGAGCTTGGAAGAAAATAAAAAAAAACAGTTCTCATTGCCGACAAGTGGTACAAGGCTGCACTGAATATTGGTAATAATCGACGCTGAGACCTACGAGGTCACTGCACTATTAGTCCAAGCGCCGGAGCAAAAAAAGTAGGTTCGTAAAAAAATGTTCGGGACCGGCTATTTTTTTTTTGGAATATGTTCAGGGGTGTCCCCTGATTGTAAATCCAAGTTGGCGTCATCGGGGGGGGTGAGGGGTCAGCCGCCATCTTGAAAAACACGTTTTATTTAATATCTCGCGAACCGCGCATCGTACGACAAAAATAGTGCAGATCATTTTTGTAGATAATAATATTTTCCATCTTTTTTTATTTAAAAACTTTTTTCTGTAAAATGCACAGTTTTTTTATTTGTAGCGCTTCAATTTTTTACAATATGGTTTTTGCTAAATATATAGTTAACGGTTCATGATAAATGAAAAATGGTAATAACTGAATTTGTAGAGCATGAAATTTCCTATAAATTTCATTCGAAACTTTTTCCCGTAGCATTTATAGTTTAGGAGCTGCAGCTAGGTAAAACTTGCACCTCGTACATTATCAGTGACAATATTGCTCGTTTGTATACGAAAACCATTTCATAACGCATAAAATGGCATAAAGTGTTCCAAAAAATGTCAATGCAGCTGTGTAAGGAATCAATTAAAATTATAAATAGTGTGGAGAACAACGAATAATTTATCGATCTTTATTGTTGCTCAATATAGTATCATCATAAAAGTTATTATGTAAAAACGTGGCGCATTATTTTACAGGGCGAGTCTAATTCTTTTCGATGTCGACGGAAGACACTCATCTCCTTCTGAATCGATTTCTTCTGCCTCCGCCATATCCGAAGGAGATGAATCGAAGGCTGTGTCTTCTTCGATTTCGTTTTCGATGGCATCTATTACGTCTGGCACGTTGTCGCATGTTTGGCCACTGCAATTCGAGCAAATGATTGAACATTTCAAACCAGCTTTTCAGCATCCACAAGCAGCTCCGCAATATTGTAGGAATGTTGAGGGGGGAAAGTCCGAACGACCCAAAATATATACTACAACTCATAGGCGCATGATTGAATATATAGCATTATAATCTCGTGAATATTTTGCGTTCACTCGACATTTACAGCGTTTTAGCTCCTAAACTATAAATGTTACGGGAAAAAGTTTCGAATGAAATTTATAGGAAATTTCATGCTCTACAAATTCAGTTATAACCATTTTTCATTTATCATGAACCGTTAACTATATATTTAGCAAAAACCATATTGTAAAAGTTTGAAGCGCTACAAATAAAAAACTATGCATTTTACAGAAAAAAGTTTTAAATAAAAAAGATGGAAAATATTATTATCTACAAAAATGATCTCCACTAATTTTGTCGTACGATGCGCGGTTCGCGAGATATTCAATAAAACGTGTTTTTCAAGATGGCGGCTGACGCTCACCCCCCCAGATGACGCCAACTTGGATTTACAATCAGGGGACACCCCTGAACATATTCCAAAAAAAAAATAGCCGGTCCCGTACATTTCAAAAAAAAACCCTCTGGCGCTTGGACTATATGCACTTTTATAGATCTATTGTTCGTGAACAATTATCAATGTTACAATAAAAATTTATAACTTAAAATTGATTTACTTAAAGAAATACATTATAGAATGATAATACGTAAGACTTAGTAAATAGGTACATTTCCACCATTTCAATTAAAAATTAATTTGGAATCTTCATGGGATTAAATACTCATATCATGGGATTTTAATTATCACCATTAACTTTACACTTTTAAATTTATTATTATTTATATCTGTGGTCTCTGGTGGTCTCTATTTTGCATATTTTTAAAATAAACATGAAATATTTTCTACAATTTGTTTTTGTATTTTAAAGTACTCAAAAAAAGAAAGTTGGCGAGTACGTCAACGCTCGGTGCACCTGTGGCGTTGCTTGTGTTAATACGCGACGATAGCCACTTACCATCAAGCGACGTCAGCTAGACTAACGAGTTCTATATTAAAAAAACTGGACAAGTACGAGTTGAACTCGCGTGAAGAGGGTTCCGTACGATGTTACCTATCCGAACAATATTGAGTGATTTACCATGTTATTTTAATATCATGGACTTCTTATAGGTTTTCCTGTAATCTATAAGTAGAAAACTAATTTCTGTATTTTTTTCAAAATTTTAGGTTCAGTAATTTCGGAGATGCGGGGGAATGGTCAATTTTCGTCTATTTTCTTGAATAACTTGGAAACTATTTATTTTAAAATTACAAAAAAATACATTTAAGAACTTCACAACAAGACCTTCCATTTGATATGTCCCACGATGCAGTTTTCAATTATTTTTTTTAATTTTCCACCTTCCCCCCAAAAATGACCTCCCATATATAGATTTCATCCATTCACGTCACACCTCTGCGTTTGGGTCACAGAAATTGATATGTGTACCAAATTTCAACTTAATCGGTCCAGTAGATTCGGAGATAATTGACTGTGACGGACGGACGGACGGATAAGGGTTCCGTTTTTTTATTCGGACGTACGGAACCCTAAAAAAAATTAATGACAAAAATTTAACAATATCTCTGACCAATTGTAATTGGGTATAACTTTACTATATTTTTATACTAATACTACTTGTGTTCCACGGCTTTGTCCACCTCGTGGCTTTGTCTATCTTTCATAGCGATGGTTTATACTGTGTAAAAGTTGATGTGAACGGGTCGTTAGTTATTATATAACTAACTAATTTATTATATAACTAATATAATAAATACGAAAATGAATTAGTTTGTTTGTTACGCTTTTACACTTTAACTACTCCATCGATCATCATGAAATTTTGCATACAAGTTTTCAGTGATATAGAAAAGGACATAGGGTACCATTGACCCAGAAAAAAGTGCTGTTCCCGAGGAATAATCTAAAAATAAAAATAAAAATCGATAACAACACCTAAGAAAAAGTTAGTAACAAAAGATTGTAAATAAATAAAAAAAATATGGGTAAGAGAATGTAGGAAATTGTCTGATACAATACATATATGTATTACATAATTACTAATTTGTCAGTTGTTAATATAATCGCAAAACAAGTTATCTGAAATAGAAAGTTGCTTACGACAAAACAGTCGGCTGCCATCCTTCTAAACTTCGCTCCTTTCACGCCCGATTAATTCTCTTTAGACTTTTTATAGCGACCGCGATTTAATCTCAAATTGAATCTTAATTACTATTCATGTAAAACTACAAAGTAAATTCAAATTTGGTTATAGTTATGATCAAAAAGTAATATGTCGTAGTGTCAAGAGGTGATTTAAAAGTTTTAGCTTATTTTTAACATTTTAGCAGTCAAAAAAACTAAATTGAATTTATTACTGAATTAAAGAAATTAACAGAAATTGTACCATTAAAAGTGGCTTTTTAAGACAAGGACCGAATACAATTTTTACCAAAATGAGCGCAACCTAATAACCTACGAATTAAGGTGCAATACCTATTGCACAACGAATATTTGTAACTTCTCGGAGATAACCGAACAGATTTAAAATTGAAAGGTTTTTCTTAAATATTGTATAAAATACTTCGATCAACAAGGCGCCATCGGACAACAAGGCGCACATTTAAATGTCACCCTTATATGGTTGATATACCTAAAATCCGCACGTTGCGGTTCGGGTCAACTTTTTTGATTCGAACTGCTAGCGTGTGGAACCAACTTCCAGCACCCTTGTTTCCACTACACTACAACCCTGGACTCTTCAAGTCGCGAGTGAATCGGTTCTTAATAGACAAGCATGCTCCATCTTAGATCGCGTCATCACTTACCATCAGGTGAGACTGCGGTCAAATGCTTGATCTATCATTATAAAAAAAAAAAAAAAAAGATCAACAATACAACTAGATTAAAGGTGATAGCTCTGAAAACGGCCCGAGAAATAAGAGCACAAAATAAGCGTGTGCTCTTATTTGCGACAGTACGGTTCAACCAAAGCCAACGTTCGGACGCGTTAAAATGCCACAGTGTGCGTTTAAAAACTGTTAAAAAGCGTTTAGACTTAAGGTATATTTTAAGTTAATTTAACAGATATAAACAGATATAGCTTTAAGTATAATCAACACAAGATCAACACGGACTGTTTTTCGCTTTGATTTTGTATGAGACCTTTAATCTAGGTGTATTGTTGATCGTAGATAAAATATGAAAAATGAAATAAAAATAGCCGATTAAAACTTTTTAGATAATTATTAAACTTAAAAAATAATGTAGATGTCGCTTAAAAAATAATTTACATTTTTTTTCTCGGAAAATATATATTTCTGTATAAATTCGTGGGATTCAAACTTTCTTAAATATAGTTTTTTTTCTTAATATATTTTTATCTAAGTTTCAATTTTACTCTAACAAGTCAAATTAGACGACGAAAATAAAGCTTTTCTACTAAGTCCTCGCCTTAAAAATAAGTTACTTATCTAAGAACATAAGTAACATATTTTTAATATTTTATTATATAATTAATAATTCAATTAATGCTCTACTAAAATATTTAATTTAAAAAATTGGTCATTTATCGAATAAATTTCATAGCAACTCTCTCGTTTCTCCGCTGGTTTCTCCTAAACAACCCAACGGATTTTGATACGGTTTTCACCAAAATGGTAAGATTGATAAACGAGTATTGTGTATATAATTGGTCTAATAATATAAAGCCGAAGCCGGTGTATAAAAATATAAAACTAATTAAAACTTAAAATAAGTTTATAATAATATTGAACCAATATAATATCGTCACATTATTTTCAGGATTTTTATTTTTATATTTTTTCGATTGGCGGATTTAATTGGTGGATACAGTCCCCAAAGGATGCCACGGGTGCCGCAAGTACGCTGCCGAAGATAGCAGGATTTCTATATTAGATTAGACACGTATAAAAAGCATTGCAAAAGTAACTTTAATTTACGTATTGTATTAATTGTACAATAATAATTAGTTACAGTTATTTGTACAGTAACAAAAATTGAATTGTCCATGTAAATTGTAACCAGTTGTAAATGCGGATTGAGAGAGCGAAGCGAACGAATGACACGTTGTAATCGATTCTCGCTCCGTTCGCTTCAAAGGCATTCAATGTCAACGGAGCGCAGGCTGCTGCGATAGACTTACACGTATTTCTACAATTAATTAATACTAATTAATAATGTGGATATACAGGCGCATGCTTGGCATATCATGGATGCAGAAAATAACAAGCGTTGAAGTTTTGCGTTGAATGAAAATAGAAGCGCTAAGAACGAAGAGGAAGCTGTAATATTTTGGGCACGTAATGATGTAACCTTCGACTAGCAAGGAAAAATACAGGGCAAATGTAGCAGAGGTAGAAAAAAGACATCTCGGTTGAAGAATTTAAGAGAGTGGATTGGTATGAACACTCGCTCCTTCTTTCATGCAGCAGCTTCCAAGGATTTGGAGGATTCCAAGGATTTCCAGCTTCCAAAGATTAATAAATTGGAGGTCTTCTTTTCTCGACATTAAAGTTCTTCATTTCAACTTCTTTTAATTATAACTTTGGCAGGCTAGCCGAGGTCTTCTTGATGGTAAGTAACTATCATCGCCTGTTAACGTAAGCAATAGGGATTGCAAGTGCGCTGTCGATAAGGGACAAAGACGCAGCAGAATGGGCTTTAGTATTGCTCTACAAAATACAAGACACGGGTATTTTTTTATATAAAACTAGTGGGTCCCTGGCTTTGTTACTGAAAATTATATACAAAAACGTTCCCCATTTATCTTTACATTAGTTAGGAAAGAAACAGACTCAGGGAATTTATTTTATTTTATAAAAGCACAGTGCTCTTATGTGATATTTTTCCGAATTCTGTAGGGGTGATTAGCGATGCCAAATGGATTAGCTAGTTAATGACTGCGTAACGCAGTGTGCTCCGCCAATGCAATTATTTTAATTTTGTAATGTTACAATTACGTTATAATTAATGTTAATACAAATTTAATAATTTCATATAAATTTTATATTCACAGATGATCGGCAATTTAATGAGTCTTTAATTGACTCATATAGGTGGAATTGTAATTGATGTAATTAAATTTAAAAGGACAAGATCGCGCGGGGTCGCTGCGACCTAGGTATCGGATCAGCTTTTATTTTATTGGTAAGGTTATTGGTAAAATAAGAACCAATTTTTAATGACGAAATGATAAATAATCTGCCTTAAGTTATCCAAAACAAACTACGGAGACTAACCAATCAGAAATTGATTATTTCGACTGATTATTTATTTAGTAATGTATACAAAGTTATTATTACATATAGAGACATATTTCCGGGAATAATTTTTTATTCATAACTGTTACACGTTTATGAGTTTATTTCTCGTAAGAGCTTATATAGTTAGTGGCTTATTGTATATAAATTTTATGGAGATATGTTTTAAACGTTTAAATACAAAGATTTTCTCCTTATTGAGTCATAAAAGTTATGTTATCGATGACTTATTTTGATTATACCTTCTTATAAAATATTTTTAATAACATACACATTTTCTGAAATAAATTTTCCAGATAGTCCAGATAGAGTGAAAACAAAAAAAACTGTAAACGTAAAATAGATAGATTATAACATAAATAAGGATTTAAATATTTAGGGATTTTTTGTATAAATGCGAAAGTGTGTGAATGTTTGTTAATTTATTACTCGAAAACCACTGAACGTATTTTAATAAAACTTTAACGTAATATAGCTTATATTTCAGAATAACATACATGGCATTATTTATAAAGATACGATTCCCTTGCAAAAGTTAGTAGCTAGTAGCAAGTTAGCAAAATCTTTTCTACAAAATATTTACTGACGGACAAAATCTATATACATATTAAATATATTATATTATGTTAAACATAAAAAAAATAGGTGAGCCCAGAACTTCGTACACATGGTATTCGGTATAGGTATAGCACGTAACTTTTTTGTTTGTAAACCGATTGGAATGAAATAAACACTAAATGTTACGGGAAACTTGCTGTAATACATATGTGAAAACCGCATTCAAATCTGTTAAGCCGTTTTTGAGATTAGCGTGCACAAACGTACAGACAAACAGACAAAGATTCTGAAAACTATTTTTACACGGCCCGTTTACGATTTTATTATGTGTATAGATATGGAGTCTGATTCCTCCGCTAACTTCTTCTAAATGGCTCAACGGATTTTCATACAGTTTTCACTAATGGTAAGACCCTTAAACTAGGAAGGTGTGTGTATTTAATTTACAGCCAGAGACAGGTCGCTAGTAATTTTATAAATGTAACACGAAGTGTCAGTGAGACACTAAATTCCAATTGTCATTCCATTGAAACTCCATTGAAAGTAGAAGTATACATTTGTATTGCTTGAATCGTGAGTTCCATTTCTATTATAGGGAAAAATACAATGATTCAACTATTTCAATCATTGTATTTTTTCCTAGAGTCGGCAACTTAATGCATGCGTGAGTAACGACTGGTTGTAATGACTTAAGTCATCTTTACTTTGCGAATATTTATATAACACTAGAAGCTTTATAAAGATGTTTGTACATTTGAATTTTAATACGAAAATCAAATTATATTTAGACAAACTATTTACTGAACCCAATAAAGTCGGTTTATTGGGGGTTTAATAAACAATAAACCCAAACCCATTTAAGTCTGTTATTAATGTTTAACTTTTGGAATTGAAAGCACATAGAATTCATATTTAATCGTTTCGAGTTAGTTGGCAAATAAGCATTTTTTTAAATTAAGGCGATACTTTAAAATTGAAAAGCATACACGAAATAGTAAAAAATATTTTATGAAATAAACTCAATAATTTAAAAAAATAGCTAGTTGTCTTTGACAATGAATTGTTTTAAAGGTTAATGTAAAAAAAAATAAGCTTCCCCGAAAAATATTTTGAAAAAAATTATTAAAATCAAATTAAATATTTTTTAGGCTCGTTGATACTTTACTGTTATGGATTTTCAATTTTAAGTTATCGTAAGTTAATTTATAAATGCGAAAGTGAGTTTCTTTGTTACGCTTTCAAGCCTTATCTACTTAACTGATACACATTGTCAGTTGGGTTGATATACGTCCCGTATATACGGGACTGTCACCGTATTTGACCACCCCGTCCCGTATTTCGACAAAATAATACGGAAAGAAGTGAGTGGCGCGAGCGCCCGCCCACCCGACCGGCGGCAGAGTGCGGGGGCGCACGCATAAGAAGTTAGGCCAGTGGACGGTTGAAATCAGAGGGTATCTTTTAGAAAAAAAATGGGACAAGTGCGAGTTGAACTCGCGTGAAGAGGGTTCCGTACGATGTTACCTATCCGCACAATATTGAGTGATTTACCATGTTATTTTAATATCATGGACTTCTTAATTTCTGTATTTTTTTCAAAATTTTAGGTTCAATAGTTTCGGAGATAAGGGGGGGGGGGGAGTGGTCGGACAGACGGACACACGAGTGATCCTATAAGGGTTCCGTTTTTTTATTGGGACGTACGGAACCCTAAAAATACATGCATAGTTTGTCTCTCATTATGTACACATTCGTGCTATGTATGGTGTAGTTGAAAAGCCGCGTGTCGGCGTTGAATGTGTTATGAGTTATCGAAAGAGAAATCTTTAAATTATCAGGGATATAGAAAAGGCCATAGAAATACCTTTCATTCAGAAAAGCACCGTTCCCTAGGGATCATCCAAAAATGAAAATAAAATATTCAACGCTTGAGAAAACTATATGAGCAATAAAGATTTATGTCGGACGAAGTCGTAGGCAAAAGCTAGTTTCATATTATTATTTTTTAATTCTTGCATTATTGTGAAGGCACTCGTATCAAGAGTTCCTATGGTCAAAGGTCAAGACGTTACGTTACGTCATAACGCTAGTGAAACAACCAATTTCCGTTTGCAGTAAAATAGGCTTATTTGGAATACACTCGAATAGAGGTCACTTGAATCGCGTTACATGTTCACGGCAAGGACAGGTTGTGACATTATGTCATACCACCTCGGCTATCGACCAAGAAACAAGCTCCGATAACTTTATTTATTTGGGTACATCGACGTCTTAAACTAAACGAGTGTTTTCTGTGTTTACTCACTTTGTTATGACAGCTAGAAACAGCCGGTGCGTCATGCACAAGCATTAGTGCCTACGTCAATTACCCAGCACTATTTGTGATGAAATTAGTGTCTACTTAATGATGACGATATTCGCCAAATGGAAGATTCACAATATTAATAATTTTAGCAAAATGTAAATATTAAAAAATAACTACCTACTAAATAAAGTGTAAGTTAAAATCTCTTGAATAACGATATCTTCATAGATAAGTATTTATGCATATAAAATAAATTCATGTTAGATTACGAGTGTTAGTGACAAGCCCGTTGGATAAGTGTTTGGGGTGCTTGCCTTAACTCTCTGTTCTAGGGTTTCCGGGTTTGATTCCCGGCAGGTTCAACTTTGGAGATGAACTTTTCAAAGTTGGCTCTGGTTTGGATCTGGTAAGTAGTGGCCCTACATTGCATTTCGCAGTCATTTAAGCAGCCCGTCTGGTGGCAGTAACTACCACTTTACAGAAGACCACCGCGTGTGTTGTTGTGTTTCGTTGAGTGAGGGATGCCAGAGCCCATTTCCCTAACCCTTCCCAATCCCTTATCCTTAAACCTACTGTAGTCGGCAGTAGGTTTAAGGATAAGGGTTAAGGATGCACTTGCAGCACCTGTGGCGTTGCTTCTACCGTCAAGTGGACTGTCAGCCTGACTGCCGACCTTAACATAAAAAAAGTTACACCATAACTCGAGAACGGCTAGACTGATTTATGATATTTGGTTTGTTAAATTTGTCTCCGACCGCGAATAGCAGATTAACTATTAAAACATCTGAAATATTAAAAGAAAAAAGTGAATAAAATTCATTTTCTCATACATTTTCTATGGAACGGGTTTTAATTCCGAGGCGGAATGAAATTCGGCAGGTCAGCTAGTCTATATGATATCTATATATCATCTATATGATATCTGTACATTAAATATTAAAAAAAAAAACATTTGTACACGTATGTTACCGAGGTCAAAAAAACGCTTTTAAAATTTTTGTCTATTTGTCTGTGCGTTTGTGCACGCTAATCTCAGAAACGTTTTAACCGATTTGAATACGGTTTTCACTGATTTATTCTAGCAAGCTTCTCGTAACATTTAGTTATTGTTTCATTCCAATTGGTTTACAAAAAAAAGTTACGCGCTATACTGAATACCAGGCGTACGAAGTTGCGGGATCAGCTAGTAAAAAATAAACATGTTCTAGATCCTCCCTTCTCATCTAATTCGTTCACACCTCACCGCACTTCTCACAGTTCTAGTAATTGAGATATATGACTGGTTTTACAAGTATGGCTTTAGCATAATTAAAATGCACTTAAAATATTTTAATTTTATACATGTTTACGTATTTAAACATATAAATACCATTTTAACAACGCCTTTAACGTTTCAATCAACTTTTAATGTTTTAATGCTCTGTTTAACTACTTAATTAAAGTACGAACAGTTATTTACAGGTGTTGCGGTTATAAAACAAAAATCCCTATACAATTTTGCTTTGATTGACAGAAAAACAAGTTTTATCCGGTCTAACGTGTCGACTTCGTGTTTTAACAATATTCTATACACGCAATTATTTCATTAAATTTAAGTATAGAATTATGACTCAATAGATGCGGCGATGAATGAATCGCAAATTGCTTATTAAAGCGCAAGGCTACAATCTAAGTAAAAATATATGTTAATTTTAAGTTTATACTTTAAAATTTATACGAAACATAGAGTAGCGAGTTGAATTAAAATATACAACGAACTGGATGTAATACACACATTGTAATATCCACAAACAATCTAGTTATAAGTTTTTCGAATCGCATTTGTGAGTGAGGGCCTATTTTCCATTGGCCTATGCCTTCCTGATGCCTTATCCTCAATCCTAGTGTGGTCGACAGCGGACCTGCAGCACTTGTAGCGGTGTTTGTGTTACAGCTGACGGTAGACACGTACTATCAAGTAGACCAAACATAAAAAAAAGGTTAGCTGACACTTGATGGTATCTTTAATGTCATCTATATGTTCTCCGCTTCTATCTGTTTCTTCGCTAAGTTCTTCTAAGCTACCTAATGGATTTCAATACGGTTTTCACTAATGAAAAAAAAGCGATAAAACAAAATCAGAGACATACACTTGCATGCCCGGACGATTACAGTCTATTACTCTATGGTAAAGAATAATGTAATTATAATAAAATGGACCCTGGTTGTTATTTCACACTGGTCTTCTCAAAGCTTCCGATTACAGATAGAGAACAGATGGGCTCCCATGGAATACGTATTATGCCCTAAATATTTTGCATTGCATAAGCATTTTTTTTGTTTTTTTTTTTACTCCATTACGTCTTAACTACTCAATCGATAATCATGAAATTTTGCATACACGTTCTTGGGGGTTGTAAAAAAAATCCCATGTACTTTTTATTTAGAGAAAAGTACAGTTCCCGAGGGATCATCTAAAAAAAATTTAAAATTCAACGCCCGACAAAAGTTATATGAGCAATAAGAATTCTATATAATTCTGTATACATATATTCAACCAATTCTATATATATTCAAGGGAATGTAAGGTTATTCATTATTATTTATATTATTCCACAATACATCCTTTGTTAGTTCCGGTTGCGTTTTGTAAACAATTAATAATAAGTTTTTTATAGTTACGTATTACAAAGTGAAACTATATTAGAATTGAATTATAGCTTCAATTTGCAATTCACTTTATGTTTAGAACAAAAAAGTAGACAAATAGAAACAAATTTGGGTTAAATTAGAAGCTAGATTGTTTGAAAGAAACGTTGTTGTAGCTCGTGTCTCATAAATCCATACTAATATTTTAAATGTGAAAGTAACTCTGTCTGTCTGTCTGTTACCTTTTAACGCCTAAACCGCTGAACCGTCCATCATGAAATTTTGCATACACGTTGTCAGGGATGCAGGAACGGACATAGGGTACCTCTCATCCAGAAAAATATACCGCTCCCGAGGGATCATCTAACGCCTGCCAAAGCTATAACTGCAATAAAGATGTTAGGTGTTACATTGCTCATATATTTGGTCAGGAGTTATTTTTTATTTTGCAATGTACATATATATTGTTTTGATACATTTTTCTTTTAACATGTTGTAAATTTAAACATTTTCCTCATATTTGTCGCTAATGTTTAAAATATAGATGTCAATTCGATTATTTACTTTATTAATTCAATAATAATTTTATGTATTGTATAAAAATAGATGTTTTTATATTTATGTAGGTCAATGGATCAGTGAGGACAAATCTACAATCATAAGAGATACGAAAATTTGTTCTTAGGAACTAAGGGTTCCTAAGAATTAAGAAAAACTTTATTCAAATATTAATTACGCTCATACGCAACCAGAAATCGAACCCGGTCAAATCTCAGTAAAAAATCGCAATAATTTTTATTACCGTAGTTGATAGTATAGGTTACAAGGAATAAACTTTTCTATGGAACCTAGTATAAATGATTAACAGAAGTGTGTACGATTTTATTAATGACAAAATATTAATATCAAATCAAAATTCATTATAACGAATCAATTTTTTGAAAAATCTAAGCCTTAGTTTCTAAGAACAAATTTTCGTGTCTCTGGGTTTTAAGATCTCTTAAGGTTTCAGATTTGTTTTCACTGACTCGTTTGTATGTTGGAGTTTAAAAGATTCGTCCTTCATTTATTTGTCATTGTCATGAATGATGATGTACAATTGTCATAAATATCAGCATCGTAAACGACAATAAATATTTTATACTAGTTGAGCCCGCAACTTCGTACGCGTGGTATTCGAGCGAGTTCTTGTTTGTAAACCGTTTCGAATGAAACAAACACTAAATGTTACGGGAAGTTTGCTACAATACATCAGTGAAAACCGCATTCAAATCCGTTAAGCCGTTTCTGAGATTAGCGTGTACAAACGTACAAACAAACAAAAATTCTAAAAACCATTTTTTTTGACTTCGGTAACGTAAGTATTGTTTTTTGAAAAAGGTATTTACCTCGTTTACGATTTTATTAAATATGTATAGATGTTAATGCATACACTTCTATAATAAGGCCCCGCGAATCATATTGAAGTCCTACCATTATAAATAATTTAAACAGTAAAACAAAAAATGATGTACAGAATACCATGGCTCCTGTAATGATTATATGACTGACGGAGCTGATTGGGACTGAAGTCTGATAACCTATTTATTGTATTCATGTATAACAAATTGATGTAGAAAACATGTGTTATAAAGTTTCTTGTGAGTTATTCTATAGTTACATAGAAAATCCATTTCGAACTGATGGTAAAATAAAAGAGCTGACTGAAATTCAGTAATATGCAACGAAAAACTTTATTTTAGTTTACTTTTGGACTAATACGTCAAAATTGTCACGTACGCTACCAATACACCAATACTCATGCGACAAGGTTGAGGTGTGGTTGAGCAAGTTATGCCCTTGCGAATTTGCGTGAGTCTCATAAAGAAATATATATAAAACGTTTAGGAATTATATTTCGCATACTCATGAAGAGCTCATTGGTCAAGTGGATAAGGTTGCCTTAACGTTCTGTCTCAGGGGTCCAGGGTTCGATTTTCGGCATAGATAACCTTAGCAGTCATTTTGGGCAGCTCGTATGCCGGCAGTAACCATACAGTAATGTAATTAGTCTTCTCTAAGATTTCGATTACTGCAGCACTCAAAACTACGCAATATAAACACATAACTATTAGTTAACTAGTAACTTATCAGTTTTATTTTGTAAATATATTAATTTTATTTATTGAATCATTACTTATTTAATATCTACTCATATACAGTAGTATCTACTCATATACTGTAGTTTGAAGATATCAAGATTTGCACACCGAATACTTATCGGTTGCTCATGAAGGAACAAGAAAACTAAATGTCATCTCTGGTATCAGTTACCCATGGTCATCGCAAATAAATTATTATTATTATTATTATTATTATTATACAAAAAATATATGAGACCTACTCACATCGACCTGTCTCCGGTTTCGGGCGGATACAATTTTTTTCCTAAAATTTCGCGTTTAATAGTTCTGTCCATTAGTTAAAACCGTATCAAAATCTGCTGCGTTGTTTATAAGAAGTTAGCGAACAATATTTGATTGCTACGTTTTTTTCCAACGTTTCTCTCCATAAGAACATTTTTCTGACATCAAATATTAAAAAAAAAGAAAAAACTAATAGTATTGGACCAGCCATTCTTGAGTTTTGCGGTTAGCAACACATTTAGCGATACATGTTTATTTATATAAGTAGATCTGGCATTCGTAGATTGCATAGTGTATCTTAAATTATCCTTCCAACAATTGATTTATGCCAATGAAAGTGTCACGAAATCATCTAGGTTCAACAAATAATAGCATACGAGTGCAGTAAGAAACCTACGGTAATAAACACAAATAAATTCAATATTAATGTGAATGCTATGACGTTTCATAACGTCGATAAAATGTAAGGTATAGTACCATTGTGTGGGGTCAGAGGTCGTCTTGTGGTTACACAAACCCAACATGTAATACCCCTCATGTATATTCAACGCGCGCACAAACATCAAGCAGTACTTAGTCGCATGCTCCGGTTGAGAAATGCGATTCGGTGCCAGCGTACTTAACTTTGAAGGGATTGGTGGAAATTTGGAATAATATGTGTTAATACATATATTGTTGTTATTTATGATATATGTTATTATGATATATTGTAAATCCACAAGTTTAGGGTCTTGCGGGCTATGAAGCGATCTATGCTCGGAGTTTCTTTGTTTGACAGGTTTAGAAATTCTGAATATCCGGCCACGTCTATCGCAGACCGGATAACCGATGGGGTAAACACTTTCCACGTATTGGAAAGCGCAGCGTAGGGCGCCCTGCGATCAGATGGACAGACGACCTGAAAAGCTTCGCGGGAAGCGAGTGGATGCGTAGTACAGAAGTCCGTGTGTGGTGGCGAATCTTGGGAGAGACCTACATCCAGCAGTGGAGAAACACAGGCTGATGATGTTGATGATATTCTGAATCCCGCTGCTGGGCATGGGTTTATCTTTAATGGAAGAGATTTGGGCTATTCCCCATTCACTATAAATTTACATAAATTCACACGTCTTCGAAGATTTTTAGTCTACATATAAATTCTTTCATTATTAAAAAGGTGGTCATATTTCTAATTCACATTTTAAATTAGCTAAATTACATCACGGGTTAAAATTACAGACTTGGCAAAATTACAGACCTAACAATGGCAGATGCAACATAAATAGTTTTGTGGGATACAACATACTTCTACAATGTAATCCTAATGTACTTCAAAATGAACATTTTTATCTCCTCTTACATGTCGTGTTATATGATCTAGTAAGTTTCTTTTGGATCAAGTTTTAGTTAAGGGATATAAGCTACATTAATGTTTATTTATCTTTGTTACAATTTATTTAAATTAAAAAAATAACTTAATTTTCATTATACCTTTCTCATCTAAAATTATCTGATTCGATCAATTATCTTGTAGATATTTTGCAGGCGGTCAAAAAATGAATCAATGAAATCAAGGCATATCTCGGCATAAAGACAAATAAAACTAGGAGGGACGCGGGTAACCTTTAGGTATTTATTTACTTGTAACTAGGTGAAATCACCTCAGAATGGAGATTTTTCCAAAGTTCGCGTATACGCAGGATAAAGTTTCTACACATCCGAACCGAGGGGAGCTGCGCCTTATCCCAAGTAATGCTGATGAACTCCATCTATAGCGTGCAGTACGGTGATAAAAAAATCGCATGCATATAATAAGATTATTAAATGTATACATATTACAGTAATGCTATTGCTATACAATTACAAATATATTAATGTTCGAATGAATAACATCAAACTTTATATTGATTCAAAGTAGGTCAGAATACTTATTCCAAGTATTTACTTATTTTAAAGCATGGACGCACAAGTACGTTTTAAGTTGAAAATGTTGTCGACCTCGGCGTTTAACTCAAAATTCAAGTCAAAATGTAAGTTAATAAAACATGTAGTTTATTTAAAATTCTATAACATAAGAAGTTATATATTGTTTACATAAGGAACATAAGAACATAGGAAGCTTGACATTTATCAAGCTTATTTATGATTTTGAAAGCTTTTTTGAGAGCACACACATATACGATCTCATTGGCCTTATATTCCGTCCGCTTTTAATAGTTAGTCTATGGTAAAAATTTGTCGAAAGGCTACTCTGCCACATTTCTGTCGCATCTAATGAATGATCACGATAATGAAATATATCGTGTTTGTCTCTATTGCCTTCTGTAATTCACCGTAGAAGTGGAACAATTTTATCGTCCGACACTTGCGAAACAGCCAAACTAATTGTACCTACTCATGTAATTTGTTGAATCCAATTTTGTACATAGCTGATAGAAGCCAGTTGAGCAACTGTAGACAAGCGAGTAATATTAATAGGTATGAGGTCTGACTACAGCTGGCGACCGGACACCGAAGAAAGCGACCGAATGTGTGTCGCTGGCGCGATCACGTAATAGTCGCTGCTTTTGCTATCGATAACCTATACAAAACACTGTTACTATTATTTAAAGAACATTCGCTTTCAATTAGACTTTAAATAACTTAGTTGTTGATTTTTATAAGATACATATTTTAATTTAAAAGTAACTTATTATTGTACTTTAGAAATGAAATTTTCAAAGTTTCATGTTCAAAGCATGTACCTAAACTTATTTAGACATAGGAATTCAATTAATTTTGAAATTATATCCAAGTTGCATAATATGTGAACAAAAATATAAAAAAGTAATTAAATAGACTATACATGATAAGTGTATTTAAAGTAATGTATTGCATTAAAAATTATTAACGATTTTCAAAAGAGAAATAGACCTTTCTTACAGGTTTATTCCTCATCGAATCAACATTGCAAATATTTTACAAAGAGCGTTTGGAAAAATCTTCAAAAAATATATTTTAGAAATACATTTACTCTACATTGCCTTATTTAAGCAAAAGTAATTTATAAATTTTAAAAGGGGTACTAATGGAGGAAGGTCGTGTCCTTGACCAGAACGAATGACCCCACGAGCAGCCATTGAGTCGAGGCGAAACAAAACGTCATCACTGTCATTGTCGTGACATTTCTCCGTTAATTTCGTTTAAAGAATACAGGCTGATTCTATATTTGTCTTATTTATGTCTTATGACAATTAGATTACCTCCAATTATCATAGACAGTTATACTTAAGACCTTAAACAGTGCATTCAGTACTGCTTAAAGAACTTAATAAAAATTTAGAAATATAAATAAATGAAATCTAGCCACTATAGGGTCTTCGAACTTTGAGCGTTCGCGTGCTTTTTCACAGAGCGTATATTAAGTTGATATTTTTAAGACAATTTCTTAATTCAATCATGCCAATTTTAGTACTAAGTGTTTATAAAGAACACTTACAATGTAAAATTTTGTGTAACAAGAAGAAAATGTATTAAAAGTGTATCTGAATGAAAGCGGTCCTTACTTTAACGGGTTTCTAACGTTACGAGACGTCGGGTGAAAATGTGGCTGTACTGAGCTAGTTATTGATAATACGAAATGCTTTATGTAAATTGTGATCCGGGGAGGATGTAAGTCATTATTGCCGTCGACATGATCGCGTTATGGACGATCAGTTATCGGTATCATTGTGGTGAGCTATGCACGTGGAAAACTGATAATATTTTCAAACTGGCTGAACGTGGCAACACTATCTCCGATATGCGCATGGGGCGCGCAATACTGGACACTGTTCATATATATTATATTATATTTCTCTAAAATAAAGTAGCCTAAGTTACTGAGAGATGTCCCGTCAAAATGTCCGTCTGTCCAGCCGTTTTGGCGATTAGGTGGAACAGACAGACAGACAAAAAAAAATGGTCTTTTTGTTATAAGTAGCGTATATATTCTTTGATATACATTTAGTAAAAAGCAGTTATTTTGACATTACAAACTGACACTTCAATTTTATTTATATGTTACGAAAGAGTATAAGTTTATTAAAAGTTAAATTAAAATTAGTTTCTATCGGGTGATCAGTTGGAAAACAGTGTTATGTTGAAACCGGCCCAATGTCGGCGGCGAGGTTGCGCCGTTAGTGTAGCAATGAACGCGAATTGCATTCGATTTAGTTGGACGTGTAATTGTTGATTTGAAATAGATACTCTGGCGGTTAAGCGGAAGGACGATACTGCGCACTGAGATGGGTCACCGGTGTCCGCGGTGGCGCGCGCGCTGCACTTTCGATCTCGTTTCGTAACGGGCGGCGATGACGTCAGCGGCGATGCGGAAACGCGCCGCTTATGCAAGCGCACGCGCCACGCGCGGTGAGTGGCTGTGTGTGTGTGCGGGTACGTTACCGAGCGGCGGCTGAGGCTGTGGCTTCCAACACTACACCGGATACTAACTGGACGGGGCTGTAGCACTAGAGTAGACGCGTGCGTGCGGTTCGGGCGCGCGCGAACGAGTGTTCCGTCTTGTGCCGCTTTGGCAGCTGTTAGCCGAATCACGCCCCCCGTACCGCTCAACTCCCCCCGCGCCCTGCAGCCTCTCTCCGGCAACCCCAGCGATTCTGAAAACGTTTTTCCGAATCACAAGGCTAGGTCTTTTTAGTAGTATTAAGAGATTTAATGTAGCAAAAATTTTACGAACCCCTGCTTGGTCGAGTGTTTGAGGTGCTGGCTTTAACGCTCTGTCGCAGGGTTCCCGGGTTCGATTCCCGGCAGGGACAATTTTGAAAAATGAACTTTTCAAATTTGGCTCTGGTCTGGAGCTGGAAAGTAGTGGCAAGGGCACACTGCGTTTTGGAGTCATTTGGGCAGCCCGTCTGGCGGCAGTAACCACCCCCTTACAGAAGACCGCCGTGAAATGACAGCACGTGTGCTGTTGTGTTTCGGTGAGTGAGTAAGGAATGCCAAAGCCCATTTCCCTATCCCCTTTTAATACCTTATCCTTAATCCTACTGTAGTCGGCAGCGCATTTGCGGCGGCTGTGGCGTTTTTTGTGTTATAGGCGACGACGGTAGCCACCTAGCATCAAGTGGACCGTCAGCCTGTCTACCGATCTTAACATTAAAAAAACCCTTGGTCGAGCGTTTTAGGTGCTGACTTTAACGCTCTGTCTCAGCGTTCCGGGTTAGAATCCCGACAGGGCCAAGTTTAGAAATGAAGTTTTCAAAGTTTGCTCTGGTCGGGATCTGGCAAGCAGTGGCAGGGCACACCGCGTCTCGCAGTCATTTAGGCAGCCCAATTGGCGGCAGTAACCACCCTCTTTCAGAAGAGCACACTAAAATAACAGAAGGCGTGCAGTTGTGTTTTGTGAGTGAGTGAGGGATCCTTATCCTACTATATCTGCAGCACACCTACAGCACATTACACACTTACAGTTTCACAGGCGACGGTACATACCATTAAGTGGACCGTCAGCCTGTCCGACCACATTAGTATATATGTATAAATCGAGTCAGTATATCTACCTTATAGAAGACCACCGTGATACTAACTAGAGTCCATTCCTCTTAAGAGCTATGGTCTTTAAAGTCCTTATCCTTTATCCTATCAAGATCATGCCTGTTAATAGGCGATGGAAACCACCTACCACCGATGGAAACCACCTACCATTTTAATAATAATACCATAATATAATTCTCTATTTCGACCATATTTAATCTTTGTTAGTAACATTCTGTTAAAGCTGAAAGGTTAAAACAATGTTAGTACAAATATTTTATTTTAATTTGACTTACTGCTGTCCTCATTAGTCATACAGCATACAGCAAGGGTTCAGATACCGACGGTAAAGCCTTTCGATAAATTCAGTGAGGATGCTATTGGAGCTGATCCGAACCCTGTGCACCAGGGATGTACACCGTTTCCTCGTAGTAGCATAGAAGCAGTCTACCCTGGATTTTTACCGACCTTACATAAACAAAAAAACCTACAAATTTTTACCCAACCTTAACATTTGTAGTCAAGGAAATCTTAAATCGCGCTTTACATGAGGAGTGAATTGCTATATTCATACATAACATAAACTTATATTATTTTTAATTATTTATTTTATGGCAAAAAAAGTCTACATATATGAAGAATCAATGAAATAGTGTATAAAAATAGTATAAATATACGTCAAAGCAGCCACGGCAAAGCTGGTTTAGTTATTTTAGTTATTATAAACCCATTTGCAAAAAAAAAAAAAATACGAACAACTTAACCTCTTTGTTACTATTACTTTGTTTGATAGTTTTAGGCAATCTTTTCCATTTATAGTAATCTTTATAAATAAATTAGTATGGAATAGTTTTACTCAGTTTTATCATAAAATATTGATTAAATTAATGAGAAGTAATGGTAAAGTCCAAATCGCTAGCAAGTGATAATTGGTAACTGCTCGCTAAGTAAAAATGAAAAATATGTTTTGTTTGATTTTTCCTTAATCCTTAAAATCACAACTTGCATTCGTCTAGGCATGCTAGAGAGTATCGCTCCCACTCCGCGCTAATTTCAGAACTTCAATCGCTTCAGAACGTCCCAGACATGCTCTATAGGACTGAGCTCGGGATTTCGAGCTGGCCAATCTAGAGGACGAATTTCGACTTTTAGCATATACGCTTCAACATCGCCAGACCGGTGGGCGCGACCGTTGTCGTCCATGAAAATTGAGTTTTCTTTTGTGTGTGCGGGTTGTGCAAAAGGAATTAGAACTTCCGTAATATATTGGTGATCCAACGAATTTGTTCCTCCCCAAAACCTAGAGCCCCCAGAGTAAGGTGTGATTTCTTCAAAACAGGCCTCTGCAAAGCGTTCTTTTCTTCGTAGCACTCGCCGACGTCATTCTTCATCGTATAGAGATATCCTATCCCAGTATTCTTGAGTCCATGACATAAACTTTCGAACAAAACTAAGCCTAGCAACTCGGTCTTCACGGAGTAATTTATCGCGGGCTGGGCGATGACTGCGTATATTGGCGGCGAGAATTCTCCTCCTAACCGTCCATAGACTAATTTGTTCATTTCTTTGAGGTTATTCTTGAGGTTCGCATACGAAGATTTGCGATTAATCAACGCTTGACCTACCAGAAAACGATCATCGCGAAAACGATCATCGAAACTGTACGTACACTCAACTAAAATAACAAAAACAAAAGAATATTCGAGAATTTAAAATCAAACGAAACTAACATGAAACTAACCGACCGACAGAAGGCAAACCATCAAACGAACAATGAATGAATGAATTGAACGAACAGCTAGTGGGACGAACGAATGAATAAACAGCTGTTTTAGTGTTGCAATACGAAATATACCAGGGACCGTAGACAGCCAAGGACATTTAAAAATGTACGAAAAATTGTAATTTGAAGATGAAATAAAGTACTCGATACCGGGCGATTTGTTGAGTACTCACGAGAAGTATCGAACTGTGGTATCGAGTACTCAGTATCGGGTATCGCGACCAAAAGTATCGATACCTACTCAGTATCGAAAGTATCCTTCGATCCCTACATACATGACTTTCTTCCATAACTAGGCATTCTCTTGACGGAACCGGTCTCTTGTCAGCGCTGCCAGGTCCTTTGGACTGTCGAACGATTAATATTTAGCTTCTGAGTCACCAAACATTGACTGCAACCCTCCTCAAGTATCGCAATATTTTGCTGGCTTTTATTACTTCATCTACCATTTTCGGTTTTCGAGACCACTAAACAGCAATAACAATACTTTAAAATGTCAAGAAAACGAGATAATTCAATAAAAATTGACCAAAAGTTATTTAGTATCGATATTAACCTTCAGAAATCGCGTCACAAAATTTAGTAAAAAAATTTTTCTTTCAAATCCAGCCTCAATCAAAAATTTGAATTTGTAACGTAACTTTTTTATACACTACAGCACTTTTAAAACCAGCTAGTAGTATGTTTCAGTGATTAAAACCTTTTTCGTGCCCCGGAAAAAAATCAAAACCGCCCCATATTTTTAGACGCCGCGCCGCCGCAAATTCAATATAATATATTTTATGATTACTTTATTTATGTACGCTGTACATATTGTTTTGGAGACAATATTCTAAAACTTTAACAATAGGGTTATAGGGCTATAGGGTTATTCGCAAATTCGATTAATAGCAGGGCACACTGCGTTCTGCAGTCATAAATTATGAAACCCGCAGTAATCACTGCTTTTCAGAGGACTAAAATTAAATAACAGCAAAATGAGCTGTTGTTTTGGTAAGTAAGTAAGGGATACCAGAACCTATTTTCCTAATCTTACTATCCTTAATCCTACTATGCAGCGTACTTGCAGCACATGTGGTGTTGTTTGTATTAATAGGCGACGAAACCCATCCACCATTAAGTGGATCGTCAGCTACTCTGACGAATTTTACATTAAAAAAATTATCTATGTGCTTACTTTGAAAGAAAAATTAAAAGAAACATTATGAGGCTATTTATGAGGTTATGACGGTACAAACACACCGTCATTTATTTGCTAAAATGGGTGATTGTCCTGATTATAACACTAGAAGTAAGACAATAACAATAAGATGACTATACACTATACAAGTCTTTTATGTACAATACTAAATACGCTTTTAAAGCCTTACCATTATTATAAACTAGCTGGGCCCGCAACTTTGTACGCGTGGTATTCGGTATAGCGCGTAACGTTTTTGTTTTTCTGGAATGAAATAAACCCTAAACACAAACGTCACGGGAAGCTTCCTACAATGCATCAGTGAAAACCGCATTCAAATCGGTTAAGCCGTTTCAGAGATTAGCGTGCACAACCTCGGTAACGTAAGTACAACGTGTACAGATTGTTTTTTTGAAAAATCTTTAATGTCTGGACACAGCTCGTTTACGATTTTATTATATCTATTATATAGATTTATAAAAGCGATGAAACAAAAGATGTGTTGAAAATAAAGAAATTCATGTTGTGGTTATTTTACGTCTGAAAATATTTTGTTTATGGTTTTTTTATTCACAAATTTATGGCTAAAAGGGGCACTTATGCGGTGTGTTGCCAGGTTCTATCTCGTTCAACCCATTGGTCAGCCTGTCTGACGGCTGTTACAACAAAAAAAAGAATCTGCATTACGAAGTGCATTTAAGTGTTTGAAGACTTTTAAAAAAAAATGTCTGAAACTACCGAACATCACATATTTTTTAATATTCAATTCAACAGCTTCATTACATCAACTTCGATCAAAATCAAATGATGTTATCAAAATCAGCCAGTAAAAAAGAGGCTTTATGCAAAATAATTGCATATTTCTGCTTACAAACGAACTCAGAATACTGATCAAATCGGAACGGCCAATCACGCATAAAATTATGACATCAGGAATATTTTTTTACTGATAAGTAGGCAAGGCGTGAGTTACATAAACTGTATAATTTATTTAAATTATTCCTTTCATTTTATCCTCTTAAGTCGTTTCATTTTGTTAAAATTTCCTTAGACTATTCTTGTGTGCAAATGTCCTTAGGATTTTTTTACAAGTAGCTAAGAAAGAAAAAAATGGAAAAATTCATAAGAATGTTCATAAAGAATCAATTGGTTTCTTTATCTAACAGACTAACAGTTCACCTGATGGCTGCCGTCACCTATATCTGAAAGTATGTATGCATAATTTCACGATGAACGGTTTTTTTTAATATTAAAAATGGGTTTGCTCTTGGCCAGCATGTATCCATGTAGGAAAGATGAGGCGACGATGGAGCGAGCTCACACAGAAAATGACTATTCACTGGAACCTGGAAAAAAATTGGGTTGTATGAGATCGGAAATACAGACGCTGGTACGGAGTTCTAATCTTTAGCAGCGCTTGGTCCAAATTAGAGGGTATCCGACAAGGTGAGGATGGTAACCAGCCGTACGTCTGTATATCTGATAGAAGAAAGGGGAATGCGGTATGATCTAATGCAGCTCCCGAGCACATTCTCCGAAGTATATCTTATAGAATACACATATAAAGGCAATTTTGCGTCTATGTGCCAGGCTCTGCAATTTAGTTCTTATTAGTGTACTGTCACCAATGAGCCTCCTAGCTCTGCGAGTCGAGTGCGGCAAGTTGATATTTTGCTGAGCCATCCCAAAGGTGACAGCAATACTGCATGCAAGATTGGACTTGTGCCTTGTACAAAGAGAGGAGCTGTCCAGGCGTGAAGTATCACTTCACCCTATGTATTTAGGATGCCCAGCTAATTGGCCGCTGTTTGAGCTTTGGACTCGATAGAAGTACGGAAGTTGAGATTTGAGTACAACCTCAAGCCAAGAAGCTCGAGATCATTGGCCACAGGTACGGATGCACCTCGGAAAGTTGGAGCCAAGTCGAAAGATTGTCCACAATTGCTAGCTAAATTCAAATTCAAGGTCCCTCTTAGGGTGCCGCGACAGCCTTGTGCTCCGCTGTCACCCCCGTTACGAAAGACAATATTTTGGTTCCAACTCTCCTGTGTCACGAATGAGCAAACTTCTCAATCTGCACTGTGATGATCTGGATATCAATACCTGCTCAATTGGTCGTTTTCGTTCGTCTGTATACGATTTGTTCCGATGATTTTACCGGCTTTTTTTTCCATCTTTTTGCTGCCTAACTTTTTTTCTCCAATTTCTTTCTGTGCCTCTTACAATGCAATGTAAGTATATATTTATATGTATATTATTTATATGTATATTATGTATTTAAATTTTTTGTTAAATTTCGCAAGTGGTGTTAACTTGTAAATGTTGTACACATTTATTATAAACCATTTAGATTATTTAAGTACTCACTGTAATTATAATAATGTAGTCAACGTAAGTGAGCCAAATAAATAAATAAATAATTAAATAAATAAATAAATAAATAAAGGACTCCTTTTTGCAGACAACAAACACGCTTGCGTTTTGAGAAACAATACACACACGGAGCAAAAAACAACACTGTTGAGTAATTAAGGCTTTTAAATGTAACAGACAGACAGAGTTTCTTTCACATTTAAAATCTTAGTATGGATTTATTCAATCGAATTACAAAGATCCCTATTGGTAAGTAACATAAAATACATTTTGCATAGTATTTTTCAGGGATATTACGTAATTTTTGCCAGCGCACTTAGTCTTGTAATATTTCACACGTCCTTATTTATAATAATGACTTCCATGAACTCCATTTAGCCACAAGTAATAACCATAAAGACGAAATTAACTAAACATATGCCTATTATGTATGTATATTTCCGTTTCACAGTTTAGGGTCAAGTTTTATGTGGACTACAATTATTTATCTGACACTTATTTTATCTATATGAAATCCATCTAATAAATATCAATTAATGCAAACATTATAACAATTAATTATGCGAATGTGCTTGTTAAACAAATTTAATTGTTTTATTTAATTTAATGATTTTTGAAGGGTCACCTATAAAGTGAGGTGATGATAATAATGTACTATTTTTATAATACTATAGTGTACTTTTATAACATTATTAAACCAATTAAATTAATGGTATCTAGTGTAACATAATTATGGGCAATTGTTTAGAGGTCAATTAAATATGGTAATTGGCTATGTGGTCAAATGATTTTTTAAAATGTAAAAACACCAATACAAAAACTTTTATCAGATTTCTAAAATAATTTATAAAGTCACTAAAGTCTGAATCAGCTAGCATTTATTTTATTTGATCCATAAAAAAAAAACTAAATCATAATTTAAACCCAAAAATTCATTAGATTAGGTAAACATTTCATTTGAATCAATCAGCAATATACGTACATATATGATATTTTTGTCTTAGCGATTGTCTCAGCAATATAGATAATATTTTTATTGATATTGACTTGAACCAATACGAAATTTACAAAACTACATAGATTTAACTGAAATATTATAAACATATTTTATTAGAATATAAAGTCTGTTATTAATGAAACATTTCAAATAAATATTTATTGTTCACAATTATTATGATTATAAAGATATAAATGATTTACATCTAAAACTAAATAAAACCTAAAAAATATGTAAAAAATTGGGCGCCCGCGGCATGGTGCCGAGGATGCTGGCAGCATTTCCTCGCTGTATTTCAATGCTAATGCGTTGCGCGAGGAAGCTACCAGCTCGTCGGTCACCAGTGGTGTCGGTGAGCCTTTTAGAAATATCTTTTAAAAGTTGGCGAGCGCTGGGACCCCACGGAACAAGGGTCTCGACTCCGAACGGCATAACAGTGTATCCGGAACCGAGACCCCGGATTATTAATTCATTTAAAAAAAAAATTAGTTACATGTTTAATGAAGTTTTATTTTTCTAACTCACGTAAGAAGTAAATGGTCTGATATTTGAGGCAGCGTGCCCAAAATGCTGGTGGCATTGCCTCTTTGAATGGCGATACTAAGTTTTGGTCTGAAGTAGAAACAGCATTTTGATCACGAGTGGCCATAATTAACCTTCAAGACAGATCTTTGAAAACCTTCCATTCGTCCGGTCCCCACAAACCAAGTCCTTTATCTAAATTAGAATATTTACGTCTCTTGAGATGTTCTGCATATGTAGCCGCGCTGCTGATATTCTGTGAAGTTTCTGGAAATGAAACGCTCTTGTGTAGCGTCCCACACAAGAGGACGTTCTATTTTCCAAGGAATGAGAGTCATACCATCAGACCTCTTGCCATCGTCACATGATAGGCCGTTTTGTTCCAAAATTGCTGTGACGTTGGCACTTCCTAAGGCCCGGCGGATGATATCATTCAGGGCGCTAAGGCGAGCAATGCGGTCAGCATTTCTGTTGCAGGATAAACCATGGTGACTGAGCGCATTAAAATCTTCATCAAAAACACATCGGTGAGGACCTTAACATGGCGCTCCTATACGAAGTGAAATGGACACTCGGAATGTGTTATTGTCATGAAAATTTCCTAGATGTACAGATGGAAGTGTGTGTAGCCAAAGACCTGATTCTCAGCGTGAAGCAGCTAGCAGACGAGCTAGCTAGGAAAGTTGGACAATTGTACGAGATTTTTCTGTTCCAACTCACAGAGCGGCAGGTCCCACTTCTTTTGGAAAGTTAGGTCTTTGGGCAAAGTAGCATTTGGGCAGGCTATTTTCCGGGCATTCGTGACTCGAGACCTCAGTATATTTTTAATTTTTTTTTTCAACTTGGTGTTAATTGTATTCATTTTTGTAAATATCGTATCTTGTAACATCTCGTAAACATCAACTAATAAGTGTTACTCCTAATCCCTTATCCTTAATCCTACTGCTGTCGGCAGCGCACTTGCAGCAGCTTTGGCGTTGCTTGTTATAGGTGACGGTAGCCACCTACCACCAAGTGGACCGTCAGCCTGTCTGCCGACCTTAACATAAAAATATATAATCTATGTATATCTATTCGTTATAAAATAAAGTCGCTGTCCATCTTTGTCTGTTTCTTAGATAACTTTTTCTAAACCACTGAACGCATTTTGATATATTTTCACTAATGATTCTATATTACAGACAAATCTGTAATGTGGAATCTGTGAAGTATTTGTTATGTAAGTTATGCTCGATAGGAAGTTGAGCTGTGAACAAACACACCGGGACATCAGAGGAGTAGTTCCTGAAGTTAAGTTGTAGTAATTTCTAATGAGGTCTGAGCTTGTTGTCATGGTTGAAGCACTTTTTCCCTGGATGTGTTGATTATACATTTAGTAGTTCCCTATAAAAAATCCCTACAATTCAACAAATGTGGCCACAACCCATAAACAAAGTGGAACTCCCAGTACTATAGATAAAGCTGGGGCCTTAGACAAAGTAGCATTCGCTCCGTAGCGATGCGATATCGAAGTTCGTTATCATCTCAGAGACAAAGAAATCATGACAAGGTATCACGTGTTTATCACGTGTTACAGTGTCGATTCCTTTGTCTCTGAGACGATAACGAACTTCGATATCGCATCGCTACGGAGCGAATGCTACTTTGTCTAAGGCCCCTGGTGCCGCGTTACAGAATGCAAAGAAACGCAAAATCAATAAATATAAAAACATAAGTACGAGTACTTATAATTTTTTTGTTTCTCTTGGTTTTGAGACGCAGAGCCCTAATTTACTTGGTCTTATCAAAGATATCTCTAAGCGCTTGATCGACAAAACTGGCGATAACAGGGCTGAGCATACCTCTCTCTGTGATTATGTAAGTATGGCAATTCAGAGAGATATTGAAGCCTGGATCCAATTTTTATTGCATTAATAAGTAGTAGTAGAAGTATAAAATATTTTTAAAATTTTATTAGTTTTAGAGTAGCGCGTATTATTTCAATTACTTAACTTTTTGGTTGGTAAACTTATGAGAATGAAACTAAATGTCACGGGAGGCTTGCTACAATACATCAGTAAAAGTCGCATTCAAATCGGTTAAGATGTTTCAGAGATTATAGGGTACAAACAAACAGATAAAAATTCTAAAAAACTATTTTGATATTTTGATTAAAAAACTATTTTTGATCATAGTAATTGTTTTTTTTTAAATTTTTAATATGATATAGACATGGCTCATTTACGATTTTATTATGTGTCAAATTGATTGGTGGTTTTAATTTTTAAGTTTTTATATTAACGTTATTTAATTATTTTAGCAGTTTCTTGAATAAAAGTGGAAAGAGATGTTCTAGAGCCATAAATAAAAAAAATATGAATTACTACAAATCAACACATAATTCACAAAAAAAAACTAAATATAAAAGTTAAAATGACGTAAAAATAACAATTAAACGGTTGAAGCTTAACTCAATACTGATAAGAGATTTTTAGACAAACTCGCTGATTTTCAGTGAGGCTCCAAGAATCATTTACTCTTATTAACGCAGTAATTCGGTACCAATAACTGAACTATACATGTAACTACGTGTTGATGGTCCTCTATAAATCATGGTAATAAGTCTGTAGTAAAGTGTGGCACATTAATTTGTAACGTCAGTAATATATTCTTTGAAAATTTTGTATATTCACCTATGGCTTTTTTAATTATCAACCGGAGTGACATAAAGCCATGGGACGCCACCTGTGACATTATGCTAACAAGTGTCATGGGCAGTGGTAAATTCAGAGAGCATAGGGTCAACCGGTGAAGAAATACAAAACACACATATTTGTAATACATATTCTATGGAGCTAAACAATGGAATGTTGCAAATATCTAGGCTACTTCTAGGTGCCCTGGGGTGGATCGTAGCCCGCGGTCCATCCCTCTCGAAGGGCAAGGAGACACCGGGGAGTTTTAGTGGGTAGTGCCAGTGCCGCTATAACCTAGAGTATAGCGTGGAGCACTGGTGACCCCCACATACCCCTATCGCCTAGCCAGCGGTACGAAACTGTAAATGGATTTCTCCTCAAAAAAAAAAAAGGTTTTTTTCTCTACTTCTAGGTAGAGCCATACCATTATTCAGCATGGGCCCTAACTCTAATTTTTACTGAATTTTCGTACACCATCTCTACCAATAAATAAAACTATCTATAATGTCATGTGATGTCAAAATAACTTAACGTATATAAAATTATATAAAGCACTTATAAAAAAAAAATTCAAATATTTTGTCTGTGTGTTTGTTCCGGCTAATCTCCGAAACGTATTAACCGATTTTGATGACACGTTCACTAGCAGATTTCTGATATTATAAGGAGTAACTTAGGCTACTTTATTAAAATAATATATAAGCAATGTACAGGTACAGTACACACGCCGCAACGAAGTGTGGTCGGGTTCAGCTATGTAGTTCGAATATAAAGTCAGGTATAGATGTAAATACTGATCAAATATTCGTATAATCATTGAATTTAAATATGTATTATTAACAATTATTTAACAATACTACAATTGGCAAAAGAGAACCTCCATTTTGGGCTATTAAGATACAAGCCTAATATACGTATATATAGCGAAAAATCTAATTTTTATTCTAGATTAGTCTAACTAAAACTTAGCCTTATCAACAATGGCCAAATGCAAAAATACGTGAATTTTGTTTTCTATAAACGCAACTTCGGATTCAAAATAATTTACTTAATGTTGTTTCTATAAAAATTGGCATAAACGAAAACATATCGATAAGTGCAACGTAAATAAAATGCAATAATCATAACAGTTATGAAGATACTTACAAACTTATTTTTGTGTTAGCTATAAGTACTTTTTTATATTCTGTGTCTACATTGAGTTTTGGTCCCAGGTATTGTATTCTATGTATGTGCTAAGCTACGACTGCGACTATTTTTGTATAATAAGAGTCCTTGTTCCAAGATAATAAGTGCCATAAAATGTAATTATATGACATAAAATGTCACAACATGGCATTTATTATATATCATTGTAGTTATGATTCCCTTCTTATCAGAAAACGTAACACGCATCAACGACATAAACTCAATTGTACGATTTATTTACAAACTTGGCCATTGTTGATAATTGTGAAGATTGGGCTCATGGAATGTCCTAATTACAGGCCAACTTCCGGTCTTGTACATTCGTAGCCCAGGCTTGAATGGGAATCGGGGTTTCTCCTTTAGTCATTCTTTGAAACAAAAATCATGTGGTAGCCATCCTAAGATACACATCAAAACCAAATCTCTCCACCGTAAATTTTTTATGTTTTTTCCTGCTGATATTACTAAAACTGTGTCACTGTTTGTGACGATAAGTAAGAAGAGGACAAACGGAAAGAAAATGATGCTAGGTTTAGAAATTTAGAAATCCTATAAATTTTGGAGAAAAAGTGGCCAAGGGCAATCGACCTGAAGGTGACGAAACAGATAGATAATAAAACATTTAATTAGTAAGATCGCGTTGTGCGAAAGTGTCGCAACTCGCAAGTGGACCTTCACCCAGCCAGGAGCCGTAGCAACGTAGAGGTGACCCGCGACCTTTGAACTCTGACCTCGCTGGCTAAGCGACACTGCCTTAACTCAAAGGCCTACTTACATTGCTTTGGCTAATATGCGAGCACCTATCATGTGGAGCCAGATTGAAATTACCATATAAATACCTAGATAAAAGATGTTGTCTCTATGTTTGTGACCTAATTTTCATCTTTTTGGATAAGAAAGTTAAATGAAAAATACTTAGACTTATCTATACGAGTCAGAGAACAGATATAAAGAGAACAGATTTGTATTTTTGTATATTTATAATGAACTAGCGACCCGCTCCCGGCTTCGCCCGAGTTCCAATTTTTATATATATGAACATTCCCCGTTTATCCCTCTTTCCATTAGTGAAAACCGAATTAAAATCGGCAAACCCGTTCACGCGTGATGCCGTGACCAAGGGAAATGGGGATTCATTTTTATATATAAACTCAAAAATTACTAAACCGATTTTAAAAATTCTTTCACCTATAGAAAGCTACATTATCAGCGAGTAACATAGGTTACTCACCCGCCCCCATCTCCGCCCGACTCTGTGGTAGGTTGTGCCGCAGAGAAAAGGTTATGGTAAGGTGCTTCAGAGGTGAAGCCGCTCGTTGACTGCCCTTTGCGAGAGGTGAGTATGGCCGGCTCGTACCACTTCGCCCGGAGGCGGTGGACATGGGGTCGTCCGCCGTCATCACACACCGGGCAACGAGGGAAGACGTGCTGTGTGTAAACCCTCCAGGGACCCACACAAAACACACAAAACTTCATCAAAATCGGTCCAGCCGTTTAGGAAGAATTACACGAATAAAAAAATTACGAACGGAGATTTCATATGAAAATCAATTAAAATATTAAATTGTAAGGAGATTGCTGTAAGAAGATTGTAAAGATTTAATTTATGCCTCAATATAGGCTAGAATGAAATGTTGTACAATCTTTACACCGTGCTGTAATATAATTGAGGAAACGGATTTATAAATAAAATGTAGGTTGAACATTTGGTCGTGTTGAAAAGTATTCCGTGAAGTTTCTACGGAAATATTCATATAAGTGTTTAAAAAGTTTTGGGTATTAGAATTCTTAGTAGCCACATAGGTAGTTTTAAATCCTAATTTAGTGCTTTCGGTTTCATGTGTAGTAAAGAATCTTATGTTTCAATAGCAAAGAAAACTGGTACCCTGGGTGCATCCTCATACATGGGATAGGCCTGCGTCCAGGATAAAGACATAGTGTCATAATATTAAAATGATCTATATTCAGGTAGACCCCTGAATATAGATCCTTAGTTCAGGTGGACCCCCAGGTAGGGTTGCCAGGTGTCCGGCTTTTTACAATCGTGTCCGGCCAAATATATACGAGTCCGGCCCGTCCGGCTTTAGTTAGGATTTGGTCAATCCCGCAGCGGCTAGAATCACACGGACATGCATGATTCGCGATCTTACAAATTACTTTAAGAAAACAATATGCAATACATAATAAATAGTAGTAATAAATAGTAAGTGCACAAATAAAAAGAACTATTTTTTTAAAAACCCGTGTGTCAGGCTTTTGTAGCAAAATGTCCGGCTAAATATGAGTCTGTGTCCGGATTTTGAGGCCTGGCACCCAGGGGTCGACTGGAGACTCGACCGGGGGCCTACGTTGGCGTGACAAAAAAATGAGGGTGACAAAAAAAAAACCAATAATCAATTCTCACTTATTTCATTTAGAAAACTCCCCATTCGTGCTTGGAACTCAGCCGCAACGCAAATTTCCATAGTTACATCTAATCTTCACATTTTTTGTGGAGTTTTAGGAATATAGTAGAAATGTAGCTGTAGGGGGTCCACCGGAACCAGTTAAATTTTGAAAGTGGTCTATGAGAAAAAAGTCTGGGAACCTCTGATATAGATGATATGTAAGAGTAAGACAAGAAAAAGAGCGAATCAGTCAAGATATAATAATGATTTTCATTGTTTTTTTTAACATATAAAATTGGTGGACACCCTCATCTGAAGATCAATAAATAATTTATCTGTTGGAGGTTGCTGCTGAAAATAGGCTTATTATATTTATTTATTTTATTTTTTGGTAGCAAAAACACATAATCTAAATCATCTATATAATCTAGATAAAAATTAAAGATATTTAAAAAGATATTGAAGAGTAAAAACTGACAAAATATAAGAAAACTTTGGAACAAATGTTTTGACATAATTTCTGAATGAATAACTAAATTCTGGGCAGCTTCAATTAGGAAAATGTATTAAGAATCCTTAATACATGTAGTGTCCTTTAGAAAGGACTTGATGTACAATAATGTACGTTGATTTTGAATTTAGTCTTATGTCTTTGTTAGACAAAGAGAAAAGTGTAGAGCTTAATAATGTTATATTTAAGCATTACACTTAAAGCACGACCTGAAAAATAAGAAATAAAATCAAAACTATCAGAATAGATCAGAATGTAAGATAAATTAAATGATCGTATAAAAACGGCTGCCAATTTCAATGTACTTAATGTTATTTGAAGAAAAAAATTAAACATGATGGGCATTTTTTTATCACATTCTCATTTAATATAGATACTATTTTAATGTGATATACATATTTTAATGCTATATTCTGTGGAATATTATGAATATCTTACATAAAACTGTTAGTTATAGAGCCTATTGAGGAGTTCCCTTGGCAGCTCATATTGCGGCAGTACTTAACCAACCGCTTACAGGGAACAACGCAGGGTGCAAGCATTTGTGCTATTGTGAATAATAGTAGTTATATGGCATATTATGGTATGATTTGCACGCCTTTTCAAGCGTAACGTAGCTGGTTATTTTAACACTGTACGAGTAAACACCATTTTGTGAACCTGCATTTTGACAAAATAAATGATTTCATTTAAAATATAATGAATATAAAAAGTAAAATACTTATAAGAAATAATTTTGGTTACCAAACTTAAACTTTTACTATCATTAGTGTATTAATGATACAGCGAGCTGGCTACCCGTACATATAAATTTTATTTCTCTCATTATGTATTTTAATTAAAGAATATATCTCTTTAAAGAGAATATTTTCCCTATCTCCCATCCCATCTTATACTCCAATCCTTAATTTTAATCCATCCACTCTAAATAAAATAAAATAAAATGACACTATCACATTGCTACTATAATGGAAATTAAACATAGTGTAAGTTTCAAATTTTAATACTGCATTTCCCAATCATAAATTGGATATCCCGTCTGGCGGCAGTAACCACCTCCTTATGGAAGAAAGGATGTGTGCTGTTTTATTTGCGTGAGTAAAGGACTCCAGAGCCCATTTTGCTCCTAATAAGGTCGGCAGCGCACTTGGAGCAACTGTGCCGTTGGTTGAGTTAATTGGCGACGGTTGCCACGTACCATCAAGTGGACTACCTTTACATGAAAAAAGAATACAGGAATTACGGTCGGAGGCGGTCGGCCGTGATCGGTAGCTGTCGGTACCAATCCGCGTCAGTCGGCACGTGGCCAACGTTCTTCTAATTCCTTTCACATTGTGTAACGCAGACGCCGCGTCTACGTAACCATAATTCGCACATAAATAAAAACTATTATTAATTATATTAGGAGATCATCATAGTTGCTTAACTGACGATTATCTTAAAATCACAAAAAACAACAATTCTACATTTACATCGCGATATCTCGTAGACGTTTATTTAGTAAAATGCACATTGTGAATTAAACCGAGATCAGTGCTGTTATGTAACTGACTCGTTTCATACGAAGCGCAAGTTCCACTGACACGGATCGCAACGAGTGACGTCACACGAGAGGCTTTCTTCGTTGCGCTACTCGTACGACAAATGCCTCTTTTTCTACACTAAGAGGAAAGATTTGATTTTTTTGTAACTCAAAAACTATTGAATTGATTTTAAAAAGCTATTGCAGTACATACCGTACTATATAAAAACTTAATGTATTTTTTATTATATACTAAAAAATATATATATTTATTTACATACATATACAGATTATAAAAGGAAAACCCCGTCTAACAGTTCCGCCTGCGGCATCGACCCTATTATGCTGGCAGCATTACCTCTTTGTACCGCTAGGGCGATACGTTGAGAGAAGTATGTGTAAGTATGCCTTGGGGTCCCCTGTAGAGTCGACCAGCCGTGCCAACAGAGCCCTTACAAATGTCTTCATGTCTGTCGACCAGGGGCCCAGTGTCTCTACCGCGAGCACCGCCAACTCGTAGTCCTTGAGCAAGGATGAATATTTGCGGCGCTTGAGAATCTGGGCCTGGTCAGCAGCAGCGCCAGCTTGTTTGCTAGTCGCTCTGATGTGGGACTGAGCGAAGGTGTCTACGCATGTTGCGTCCCACACCAGAGATTTTACTAACCTCCACGGCACCAATGTGGCCCCGTCTGGACGTTTGCCGTCATCCCTCGCCATTCCCGTAGGTTCAAGGATCGCAGGCACAGAGATGGTGGCAAGCGAGCGACGGATCAAATCATTAATAGAGCCGTGGCGGTATAGGCGGCCAGCGTTTCTCGCACAAGAAAGGCCATGTCGTCCCAGCTGGTCCACGTTTTTACCACAGGCGCAAGCGTGAGGGACACGCGCTTGCTTATTAATAAAATACAATTAAATAAAATACTAATTTATTAAATACATTAAATGTAAATAAACTTCCATATTGTAATTTGATAATAAACAGGAAAAAAAAATTCCTCAAATTTCAGCAGAAATCAAAAGAATTTTTTGGCATTTTTAAATAGTTTCATCCTTAAAAAGCTACATTATCAGCGAGTAACGCAGGCTGTTATTAAAAAAAAAATAGATATCCCTATTTAAAAAAATAAGATATCCCTATGAAAACTATAGATAATAATACGCAAACCAAGGTACCAAAAATTTTCCTATAAAAATTATTATTTGACGTGCGCTGCGAAAACTATTGATGATAATGAAATAGTGTACTACTTTTTTATAGTACTCATAATTATTAACAATTTTTTTTCGAGGCTATATGTTTAAGTATTACAGTTAAATGACAATAACTCTTTTTTAGTTCAAAATAGTTTAAAACAGAAAGATTAATATCATGAATGTTTATCATGATATTAATCCTTATTCAACTAAGGAGATTCATTATCAAGGTTGATTAAGATTCCTCTTAAAATTGATTGATTCCTCTTTACATGCACCTTTCGTTTAGAAGTTATAACGAGTATAAAATGCTAAAATAAAAAAAATGCCATGATATCTGTTAATTACTTACACATTTTATTTTTTGTTTTATAAAATTTTACATTCATAATGTTAAGATGAAGTCAACGCGAATGGAATCGCGGTCATCGGGTAGTATAAAATATTTGTAGACAAAGTAGTCCCGATTTGGCTTTTTTAATATTTTTTTTTATGTTAAGGTTGACAGACAAGCGGACGGTCCACTTGATGTTAGGTGGCTTCTGTCGCCTATAACCCAAAGAACGCCACAGGTGCTGCAGGTGCGCTGCCTACCATAGTAGGATTAAGGATAAGGAATTAGGAAGCGATAGAGAAATGGTCTCTGGCATTCCTGTTATTTTACGGTGTTCTTCTGTAAGGACGTGGCTACTGGCACCAGACGGGCTGCCCAAATGACTTTAAAAACTTTAAAAGATCGAGACCAGAACCAACTCAAAAAATTCATTTCCAAAGTTGACCCTGCGTGGAATCGAACCTGCCCTAACCACTCATCCAGTTCTACGGTTAATTTACTTTAGTTTATATTACATAATAATATTGATATAATTACCAAGACATTATATGTGCAGGCAGTGGATCTGACAAACGACTCTCTCTTTTTCTGTTCCGACTTTAATATACTGCACTGTCGGCTTAAATAAAATCGGTGCAACTTGTTGCACAACTCGATTACACACTGAGCCGAGAGTGTTGTTGTCATAATTTGTGTGTGACCAGTGGCGAGTCTCAATAACATCGCTTCCGTTATACTCTTCCTGGTATCGTGTATCAGATAAGAACGTTTCTCGACAGTATAGGGGGTCAGATGTTGTAGAGGTGTGCAAAATTGAAAGTGACACCGTTTTGTAATAACGTCTGACCGGTGAAGGAATGAGAATTCGTGCAAAAAAACTCGTCTCAGATTATTATGACGTCGTCGCTTCAATTGAGATCAATCGGGGTAGGTGAAGGACTCAACTCGTGCGACGACAACAGAGCGCTTGCGACACCAGAACAGATCCTCTCTTATAATTACGTGCAATTCGCAAATGCTCTGATTCTGTGGCAACATGCCGTTGCTAACATCGTCTCGCGTCTAATGCGCCGTATCATGTTCGATTCATAGGTAAATCTGACCGCCTGATCCACCTATCCCCATTAATGTATCCTAGTAGGGATAAATGGCATTTTTATCCATTTTTCGCTACCAGTGGAGCTGCATGGAAATTGCTTGTTCACACAGACATAGATAGAATAGATGACGCAAGTTCATCAAACTATATGAAAACCAAGCGTGTCACATTTTTAGTGCCTACCATGACGTCACGAGCACAATTTAGTGATGGGGTGAGGGCACCGAGTATATCCTACAGAGCGACAGCTCCCTAGAAACGTAAATTTTATTAGCTTATTCTTGTAGGGCTGTCACACAGGGAAAATATTTTTTTTTTTTTGTAAATATAAGTTTATTATAAATGGCTTACTTTAAACAACTTTTTTCAAAAAAAAATATTTTGGAATTTTTTGTTAATTCGTTTCACGGTGTGATAAATTCTTAGCCTAATATACAGCTTTTTTAAATAATAAAGTGGAAAGCAATCACATTTTATGGAAATTTGAATCCCTTCCATAAAATGTGATGTGAATTTCTTATTCACAAGTCATCATCATCAGTTCTATTTGGAGACGTTGCCAGCCAAGAAATCGAGTTCAACAGACTTCGTTCTCTTGTTTTCATTTTCCATTTGAAATTAATAATGTTATTTTTAACTTTTTTGTGTAAATAGCCTACCCACCTAGGTTGATTTTTGAAAACGATTTTTAGTTTTTATTAAAATTTATTTATTTCACAATTTTTAGTTTTTAGGATACCTAGACAGCTCTCCCCTGGAATTTTTCTTTATTATTATTATCATTAATCTAATTACGCAATCACGATGCATGTGCTTTCATCCGTTGAAGAGATTTTCACTTCATACTATTTTATTATTTGCTTAAAACTGTACTTTATTCCATAAAACTGTAGTCAGGTACTTACCTCTCACGATCTTTCGGGTATGTGAAGAACGACACATTTATATTTCTTTTAGTGTTATTTATACACACAGTACAGCAATTAACCATTTTCTTTTCTTTTGCGTAATAAATAAAACCAACGCATTTGCTTAATAAGTAAAACCAACGCGCGCGTCTCCGCCGCTTAGTCCGCTCAGGTTTGCCGAAGCCGCCCGAAGATCCTCTCGGCTCACGTTCGTGAACCCGTCGGTGAGAGGTCACGCACACATAGCTGCGCATGTAGTGAAGTGTCTGCCGCCGCACGTTACTTGAAGCTGTTCCTCTGTGGTATTAATGCTCTGTGGTGAGGGGCACCCTGCAATGCAACGACGCGACGACTAGTCTATCGAATGTTCAACGTCCAACTCTATACCTACGCGCCAATTTAGTATACCACCTACGTTCAACGTGAGAGAACGCGCCCACGCAGCGTGTAATTTAATTAAAATTGATTTTAATTAAATTACAGCACATAATATAAGTAACAAAACTACTTACCGATGATACGAAACGTCTCCCCTCACTCGAAAAATCATTTTTGACGTATTTTTACAATTAACAACAGCGCAATTAGGTAATTTTTGTTTTTCGAAAGTTGACTTTCCGCGAACACAGTCGAAAACGAACTGAGGCTACGACCGGGCCGTATTTGAGCATTGCTCAAATTGCGGCACTCAGTGGCGAACGGCTTGCCATATCTATACCATCTACGTCTGTGCTTGTTCATCTATCCCTATTATGTAAATGTACGTATACAATCTAGACATGTGTAGTTCCGGATCGTAATAGTTCCGAGAACTATGTCCGCAGTCGGAACTATATCATTTTTTTAATGAACCTATTTAGACAGATCGTTCGGATTGGCCGAACGATCTGTCTAAATAGGTTCATAGTTCCTATAGTTCCGTCTCCGGACCGACCGAGCGAAGGCCGACCGGACTTAGCCAAACGCCAAGTATTAAGTCAGTGCGGTGGTGTGAGCAAGAGAGTTGTAGGCTATTTGTTCTTCTATAAGGTAATGTGCCTTCTGTTCTACGTATTGATGCCGTAATCACACGTTTTCTGTCTCTTAACATCGACAACTGCAAGGCATTTTTTTTTTGGAGCCAATTTTTATTTTTATCTCTAAACAAAAGCATTTTGTATATTATCGAAAGTACTGCTCATAAATAATATTTACAAATGAAATATTTGGATAATCATGGAGGGTATATAAAAAAATAATTAAAAAAAAGAAACAAGTACCTATATAAGTACTTATACATTGGGGTGGATCGGAGTTGTTGCTTCGGCAGAACCCGGTCCACCCCGCTCAAGACACCGGGGAGTTTTAGTGGGTAGGACCAGTCCCTTGACTGGGTGAGTCCCACATACCCCTACCGCCTAGCCAACGGTAGGGAATCCGTAAATGGATTTCTCCTCGTAAAAAAAAAAGGTTTACTCATAGGCAAACAACAGGCAAAAAGTTTGTGAAATTTAATTTAATATTGCATCGTTCTAGTTTGGAATATTTAGAACATGTTAGATTAGGTATGTAAAACGTCAAATAATTATTTTATTAATGTATAGATTCAGAGTGAAACATAATTTAGTGGAGTTTGGTCTACTCCAGGACATGATTTGAAAATGATTCCTATGAACTGCTTGGATATGTCGCGGTGAACATGTGCACCGACGGAACTATATCGTTCCGCGGACATGTTAAAGGAACTAGTTCTGGAACGCAAATGAACCGTTCCAGGTTCAATCCAATAGAGGACATGATATGCGCATCTCTAATACAATCATGGCAGCAAGTACTGTATAAATGTAATGTGTGAGGCAGCTTGATTTTAGTATTTTTTTCTTACTTGAGTTTATGATGGACAGATAAACAATAAAACCAAAACAGGGGCGATCACGCTCATTCTATCTATATATACTTATGATAAATTTAGACATAATTGCCATTCTAAAATTTAGCCATTTATGTTGCAGTCGTTAATGCCAATCGTCAAAAAGCCTTTTTATAACATCACTAGTGATCTGCACTCGGATTTGAAAGGATGCTTCCTCGTTTATCGTTATTTACATTTTAGTTTACTAGAAGTTAACGGAGAAACACACAGAGGCGGACATCTGTATAGATATAGATGATATAGATAAACTTAAGACATTTTAATAGTCGTTAAAAAAGCTTTTCGTGGCATAACTAGGTTCACGCATTTAAGCATTTTTACGTTCAATGTATTTTATTAACTGTAATTTATTCGTAAACTAGGACCCAACCCCGGCTTCAACGGTTTTTTTTCTACAAATTATGGACACTAACTTTCCTCGTTTACTTAGTGAAAACCGCATCAAATTCCGTTGGGTAAAAAATTCCGTTGTAACATGTATGGGTATAGAAAATAGATATAGATAAACTTACACAATTCTCATACTAACATTATTTCAGAATTATAAGTTGTTAAATTATTTTAATTATGGTCTTTGGAAAAACTTCTTATAGCATAATAGTGAATTTCCCAGCAAGTTCATTGACTGGATTTGATTGGACTTTACATCTCTTTAAAGTGATCGTTTTTTGTTGCCTCTGCTTTTCCAGCAACCGAGTGTTTGAGCCACTGATCCATCACAGCTACGACATAATAATAATAATGCTTTATTCATCCCATACATACCTTTAACAAAAATTACAAATAAAATAATTAAAGTTAACACTCGTTCAGATATAGTCATATTAGTTATACATAGTGAAAAAGTCAGAGAGTCAAATTAAATAATAATAAAATTTAGTTTTTAATGCATTTTGAATATTAGTGATTTGATTATTAATAGAATGGATATTCATCATTTCTCATTCATGACTCTAAAATTTATTCAATTTACTATTACTTCTGTATGGGCCTCTCTCCATCAGATACGACATGCTCTATCTATATTTACAAAATCATATAGCTCTTAAGACAGACTTTACCCAGGATAGTCACCAAATTGCAGACCGTGTAAGTCGGAGGAAATGTTGAATGCATACGGCCTCGGTTGTGCGTTGTGGTGTTCCATAAAAGACACACGTCACAGGCTAATAATCATTAAAAACCAACTGGAAAAACAGTGTTGTGTGAAAAACACTGTGTTTTTCTGTGAAAAACAGAAAATATAAGTGACAGGGTAAACTGGTCTTCGTAGTCATTTGGGCAGCCCGTCTGGCGGCAGTAACCACGTCCTCATAGAAGACCACCGTAAAATAACAGGAATGAGGGAGAACATTTCTTTATGGCGTTGTTTGGGTTATAGGCGACGGAAGACCGAGCCCGTCTCCGACCTTGACATAACAAAAAAATTAAAAAACCGTATATCGCTCAAATAAATACAATCAAATATCAAGTTTTGTCAAGGTTCAATCAAGTTTTGATTTCAATCTTTGTGGTTTATGAAATGTCGGTGATTCAGAATGTGATTAATATTTATTAATTATTTTCAATAAAAACGTTCACCGGCTAATGTTATGTGCATTAGATTATAGTTGCGTAACAGTGCGAACGGGTATTATAAGGAAACATTATGCAGTCATGATCTCCGTCGATGCAATAGGTCACCGCACCTCAGGATTTTGGCATCCGTGACCTGATGTTATTCTAACATTGCGACCAGCTTACATAACGATCGCAAACAACACACCATTGTTTCCAACTTTGCGTAGATTGTGTTTACTTTTAAGATTTCGACAGGACAGGATTTGGAACTCGTTTGCTAAGGTCGCATAAGGTCGCAAACCCTTGTTATCTAAACGATTATACAACAGACTCATCGGGAATACATCTGTGACAACCAGAGCAGCAACAACAGTTTAATTTGGAGAAGATAATAGACAACTCTTCAGGTATTGTGATGCACTAGGATACAACTGTGTAAGTATGTCGAATATGTAGCCCATATTGACGTTTCAGCGTTTGTAGATTTTAAGATTTTCGTGTAACTGTTCAACGAAGATGAGACGGTGCCAATGTCTCGAATCAGGTTGCATCCCAATGTAATACAAGTGAGGGGTTAAGGGTGTTTGACGAGCCCGTTGGATGAGTGGTTAGGTTGGCCTTGACTTAACGCTCTGATCCAGGTGTTCCGGGTTCGATTTCCGGCAGGGTCAACTTTGGAAATGAACTTTTCAAAATTGGATCTGGAAAGTAGTGGCAGGGCACACTGCATTTCGCAGTCATTTAGGAACATCATGAAATGACCGTGAAATAATAGTATGCGTACTATTTGTTGTGTTTCGGTGACTAAGGGATGCCAGAGCCCATTTCGCTGCCCCTTCCTAATCCCTTATCCTTAATCCTACTATGATCGGCAGCGCTGTAGCACATGTAGCGTTGCTTTTGTTGTTAGCGACGGTAGTCACCTACTGTCAAGTGGACCATTAGCCTGTCTGACGACCTTAAAATAAAAGAAAAAGGTTAAACTGATCACACTTTTCTACACTAATATTTAAAAGACTATAAGTTTATTTGTAATGGATAAACTCAAAAACTACTTAACTGATTTTAAATTCTTTCACTTATATTACCAGCATGTAACATTAGGCTGTACTAATGTTACTTGCTGTTAAGGCTGTTACAAAAAATTAGAGATCATGTCTATGTCGGTTCGAGGATGTGACTCTACAGGAGTACACAGTCAAGTCTATTGCGAAGAGGTGTCAGACAGGGAGATGTACTCTCTTCGAAATTATTCACTGCCGCTTTGGAAGCTGCATTTAATCTCCTGGAACGACGAAGACTTGACATCAACATTAACGGCGAGTTATCACTCACCTTCGGTTTGTCGACGATATTGTGGTCATGGCGAAGTCGATAAGAGAACTCGTCACGATGCTCGATGACCTCAACCGAGTTTCCAAAAGTGTGCGCCTTAAGATGAATATGGACAAGACGAAGGTTATGTCTAATGTCCATGTTGTTGTTACTCCAGTAACAGTTGGAAATTCAACTCTCGAAGTTGTTGACAAGTACATCTACTTGGGTTAGTCCAATTAGGTAGAGTCAACTTCGAGAAGGATATATGTCAATCGTCGAATCCAGTCGCCAGCATTTGGGAAGCTCCGAGACATCTTCTCGTCCAAACTTCCTCAGTGTCTTAAAACAAAAGTTTACGGTCAATGTGTGTTGCCAGTGATGACATATGGCGTTGAAAAATTGGTATCTAGCTATGGGCCTCGTCTCTCAAACGTCTCTCAACAAGGTATGGAGAGGGCTATGGTCGCCGGGGGCGGGCCGCTAGTCTTATATATAAAAATGAATCCCTATTTCTCCTGGTCACGGCATCACGCGTGAACGGGTAGACCGATTTTAATTCGGTTTTCGCCAATGGAAAGAGGGATGAACGGGGAATGTTTTAGGTATATAAAAATTGCACGCCGGGCGAAGCCGGGGGCGGGCCGCTAGTATTTTATAAAGATACACCCATGAATTCGCATGCAACAGCTATATAAAGGCGAAAAAAAAAAATTCATTATCACAAGTGTCATATTAGTTTACGAATGCGATGATAACTCACAATTATACAAACACATTGGTTTTGGTATTGTAAAACGATTCGCGTACGAGTAATATACGCCCATGCACCCAGTGAACGGACGACCTTACGCTAAAAATACATATAAAGCTAACAAACCCCAGCCTTGCACCAATATTGAATCGAAATCACTCTATCGGACACGGTTCAAAATCAAATATTAAATGTCTTATGTTTTTGTCTTATGTCACAATAACTTGAGTTGTATTGCCACGCGGGGTATATACACCAGCATAGGCAATGCCGGTTTTACTTTTAAGGTCGTCTTTACATAAACTTACATTACACCATAAGACTCACCAATTTTTAACGTAATACAATGAAGGAATTATTTTGTAACATCCGTATAACGATTAAATTTTTATTTAATACATAAAAATGGATTTGCTCTTGATCAGCATCTATCCATGTAGGAAGGATGATGCCGGCGATGGAGCGAGCTCACCCAGAAGATGCCTATTCACTCGAACCTTGAAATGATTTCGGTTTTAAAAAACCCTAATTGAGGTATGATGCTATCCAGATATTGCTGTAATATTTTTAACAGATTTACAAAAAAAGCAATGTCATTATAATCAAAGTTTACACAATAAAAAAATGTTATTATATTATACAATAAAATTTTGGTTGAAAGCAAAAACATGCTCGAGCGGATCTCAATTTTGTTTTATGTAAATATTGATATAGGCTCACGGTTCACTTGGTGTGGGCTATCGTCATCTATTATGATACAAGATACAGCTGACCTTAGTATGATAAAGTATAAGGATTAGGAGGGGATAGGGAAATGGGCATTGGAATCCCTTATTCACTCACAGAAACACAATAGCACAGATGCTGTTATTTCATGGTGATCTTCTGCGAGGAAAGAAATAAGCATAAACTCTGAAAAAGTAGCTAAAAATTTGACTTACTTATTAAATTAACTTCAAAAAAATTATTTATAATTTATGAAAGAGATTGTTCAAGGTTTTACCAGAAGGGGCCAGTGGCCAGATTGTACGGAAGTCGCTGTTTCCTTCATCGCTGTGGAAAAAACCAAACAAAACCAGTTTTAAATCGACCAAACTCATTGCAGCCCTCTAAAGCCGCTATGTCACAACTGGCACCTGTTTGTGGAATAAAATGTAAAATTAAAATAATTTTCAGAATAATAATATCGAGAAAATGATTATGGTGTAGCAATATATCATCATTAGATATTAATAACAGCGAATCCCTTCACTTTTATTGGTGGGTTAGCAAAAACATGCAACCATATATCTAATCTTACGACTTAACTGCGCTTAATTTAACTTAATTAGGTCCACGATTCGATAAAATTGAGTAACTAATACGGTTATATTATCGAAAAATGCATAATCCCTCACTGTCTGTACACTGACTTAAGATAGTAATTTATATTATTTTATATGTCAACTTATGTGTTTTTTTTTGAAAAACTACCTGGAATAATTAACCTAACTATAAAAAAACAAATGTGCAATCAATAATGGGACGAGGTTTGACGGGATGTCGTTAATTTCTTGGCAAAATGGATAGAACGTTAATGTGGGACTCCATATGTGTAGACACACCGGCTCCTCCCCATCTTCCCAGTACCATAGTTAAAGCTGGTGCCGCAGAAGAGAACGCAGAGGAGCGAAAGACTAATAAGTATAAAAAAGTGTTTGAGTGGGCCACTGAATGGTTTACATTAACATTTGAACCCGATAGGATCGCGTTATCGGATTGGGGCGGGACTACGTGTGATAAAATAATATACAATGCAGTTTATATATTATTATAGATATTATTGTTATTGCAAATAAGGTATATACATCCTACCTTTACATATAAATTATGAACACAAATGAAAATCTATAAATCATATAAATCATATGAAATATGAAAATCGTAATCAGGCATAGTGAGATTTGACCTGTTTCATAAAGATGGGGACACATTTATGGATATATCATATACTTGAAAGATTGCCAAGAATTGGAAAAACTTAATTTAAGAAACTCTTTCAAGTGGATATTAAACATAAAAGGGATTGAACAAAGAGGAGAGGAGAGTCACATATTAATAGGAATAAAAAACCTCCACCCTCAACTATTTATAAAATAAATAAATAATTTTTCCCACAAATCAATAAATTATGTAATTTTTTTCTATACTATGACATTAGGAACTTTTTGCACTAGTTTAAAAAGTACCTACTTTCGTATTTTCAAGCAAAGTTTAACTGCCTTTTATTGCCACACTTTTAGAGCAACTAAATAAAAAAAGAAGTTGTACACATCATTATCTAGCCCGAATATTTGTATTTCATAACCAGATGAATGATTCCATCTCGCTAAAACAGAGCACGTTACTTGATTGCGAATATTATTGACACATACACACCGGGTCGTTTATGTAAATATGTGCGTCACACTTTCATATTAAAAGTATTGGCGGTTATACTTTAGGTTCTCTGATATTCTGTGGAACCGGATGGCCTTATTTCAAGCAACGTCTGTGGTTTAATTTTTAACTTGGAACTAGCTATAAATAAAATAAATTACAAATTAATTGTGCATTAAAATTCTTTCTCATTATTGGTCTAAGTTGATCAAAAGATTATTATAATAACTAGCTGAGTCCTCAACTTCGTACGTGTGGTATTCGGTATAGCGCGTGGTATTCGTACACTAAAGGTTACGGGAGCTTCCCGTACAACACATCAATGCTACAATGCTATGCTAAAATGTTATGCTCCAATATGCTGAAATACATCCGTGAAAATCGCATTCAAATCGGTTAAGCCTTTTCAGTGATTAGCGTGCACAAACGTACAGACAAACAGACAAAAATTCTAAAAACTATTTTTTTGACCTCAGTAACATAAGTAGGTGTACAAATTGTTTTTTTGAAAAATCTTTAATGTACAGACACGACTCGTTTACGATTTTATTACATATATGTAAATATAGATTTCAATGTATATATACATATTTAAAACGAGTAAAAATTGAGCTTAGTTTCTTCTTCTTCTTTCTGTGCCTCTCCATGAAGATCGGCAGTCAATTTATTAAATCTCTCCTTAGGTAGTATGGTTAGTTTGTATTGTAAAATATTGTAGGGCTTAGTTAAGTATGGCAAAATTTCTGTGAATAAGTTCTGTGTTTAAGTAGTGGCAGTACTCACTCCGTTTCGCAGTCATATGGGTAGCCCGTCAACCAGAAGTAATCACCCTCTTACAAAAGATTACAGTTAAGGGGGAGACAAACGCTAAATACTAAAAATATCCATTGTTTAATGAAAATGTTACAAGAAATAGACAAGACAATTGCTTTGAAAAAAATATATATTATACTTAAACATGTGAAGAACCAATTGTATTAATTAGAATTTTCGTTAAAGTAATAGAAACTCCACAAAAAAAGTTAGAACACAAGAAGAATTTGACCTTTATTGAAAATTCTCTCGAAAACGGCTTATTGCACGCATATGAATCCTGTACCTATTAATAAGTTGATATCAGATTAAAAAATTGTATTGATAAAAAAAATTTGTTGTGTAATGTTCTAATGGTAAAAACAAAAAAACACCATTTCTAGGCCCGTTGAATTGTCTCCGCCGCCAGCGAGTTCTATAGTAAATGTCATTTGCCTCAGTGAATCCCTTAAATAACAGCATGATTGCTGTTGTTTTTCGGTGAGTGAATAAGGGATGCCAGAGAGCATTTCTCTTCCTAATCAGTTATTCTTAATAATGCTAACCAGTGACCGGTGACTTTGCTTGTGCTAATAGGTGACAATAAGCGCCTACCAGTCTGTCTGACATAAGTAAGATCCCACGCATTGCATGTCAGACATAACTTATTTTCTAAAGGACAAAATGTGGGGAATCGAATACTGTTCCTATGTACTTTGAATGTGTGCGTATCTGCTAAGTTGGGTAGACGGCCAATTTAGACCCCAGCATACAATACGCAGCACAATACGCGGCCGCCGCCGCCGGCCGGCGCAATTTGTATGAAAACAATGACGGCTTTCATTGTGCCGCCTGATCCGGTCGTGTGCCCGGCGACACATTGAAGAGGTGTTAAAGCGTTTGGCAGAAGTTATGGCCCACGGGAAGTGTCTGGCAGTGCTGAATATTATTTTGTGATAATAGAATAATTTTGTTTCAGTTTAGTATTTATAACAATTCTTTAACTTTTATATCCATCTTTATTTAAAAATAAAATTTTGCTTTTATATAATTTCAAGGATTTACACAGAAGCACACACAGAACAGGCAGAGATAATACAGACACATATTTAATGTAATCTGTAGTGTTGCCAATAAAATCAGCCTTTAGAAAATAAGTGAAGTTAGTTCTATTTTTACTCATTTTTCTCAACCGATAGCTCTAAATTGGCCGTCTACCCAACTTAGCATTATTCGATTCCACACATTTTGTCCTTTAGAAAATAAGTTATGTCTGGAATGCTAGTTATCTCGTTATTATATTAATACCGACATAACCCTGCAGATTAGTAAGTTAAAGTGGCAGTGGGCAGTGGCACATAGTATGGAGAGCCGCTGGCCGCTGGGGTCGGAGGTTCTCTAGTGAAAGACACGGACCGACAAGCGCAGCGTAGGACGTCCACCCACAAGGTCGACAGACGACCTGATAAGGGCCGCGGGTCGACGGTGGATCCAGGCTGTCAGAAACCGGTCCTGTTGGAAAATTAGGGACGCCTTTGTCTAGCAGTGGACGTCCTACAGCTGGGATGATAATGAATAGTTGTATGGAACTGTTTAGAACATTTAATGTGATTTTTTAAAATGTATCTCTTCCTAATCCCTTATCCTTAATCCTACCGTAGTCGGCAGCGTAGTGGAAGTAGCTTTGGCGTTGCTTGTGTTATAGGCGACGGTAGCCACCTACCATCAAGTGAACCGTCAGCCTGTCTGCCGATCTTAACATTAAAAAAAATCTTCCAACCTACCTAACTCTGTTAATTTTAATTTTAGAAAAAAAAGTAATACGAACATTTTTATGTAAATCAAAATTATTTACAATATTTGTCTGAAACTTCTTCTACTCGTAACTCTTGCCATTTTTGTATAATTTGGAAAAAACACCTATTTTTTTACCCCTTCTACAGGTTGAAATTAAAAATTCTTTCCATCCATCGATATTACATATTTATCTTTTACAAACTTATATAAAAAATGCCTCTGAGAAACTCAAATTTTGATTTGGTATTAATCAAATACATAGACTAATGTTCTATGTATCAAAAAATTCTTCAAAAGAGTAAGCTTTTGCAATGTATCAACAATATTTGCTCGTTGCTGTTACCTCCGGCAATATGTTTCGGTGTTGATAGCATCCACCTTGAATGGTTCGGCACATATGGGGTTAAGGCTGGCTAGTCTGTAAACGACTGTGTAACATCTTTTGTATTGTTCAATCTTCAAAACCACCAGAGAAGTGTCGAGCCGCATCATATGTGTCAAAGCCTTGACGCCGCCGGGCCAGCACGCAACAGTCAACGGTCCCCACCGCCTCGCATACCCTCACCATGCGGCGCACGATTCGCTTGTCCGTGTGAGTGAGTGGTATTGCAGTCCTCGCGCCTTCGCCATGCTCAGCACACGTGCACTTTCTCTGCTCGTGCTAGCGGCAGTAGCACTCTCCGCGGTCGCGTCCCCCGCGCCTCACACCCGGCTCCGCAGACAACTAGCAGACGACGACGCCCTGCAGCCGATCGAGGTAACATTGTCATTTCTCCGCAACATTTTCTTTCAGCATCCGCGACTAGCCTCGCCTCCACACGAACTTACATGCTAGCTTCACGCATTTTTACAAACGTGCGCTTATACTTTAATACTTTCAATACCTTATTAAATTCCAATTGCCTACTAACTCACAACCTCGTCTGACCGCTAGGATATAGGTCGTTAAAATTCTACAAACATTCCAAATGGACGCCGCTAAGCGTAGTTAGGTAAATCACATTAAATACGTGTCAAGGATGCCTTCTTAAACATGAATACGAACCGTGTGTTACGACACTCACTAGCTGTCATCTTCGAAATTGCTTAAAAAAACTCATATAACACTGGCATATTCACAAACATTAGTTAATGAATTCGTAATAGTCACAGAACAATGAAGTTTCATTAGATGAGATATTAAAGTAACTATGTAAGGGAATTGTCCAAAATTATAATTAATTAATGACCGAGTGAGTCATTAAGCAATAATTCCTAATTTAATTATATTTAAAATGTATTTATTTATTTCCATACATCTATTTTCACATTTTAAAATTAACTTATTATTCATGTAACATTTCTATTTTTATATAAATACAATAACATAACTCTATAAATGTGTCATAGGTGTCTATTAATATAGAAAATGTTATTTATATATTGTATAAACAATTATTATAGATTTTTTACAATCTATATATTCTTTATCTGTACATATAATAAAAAATAAAAAATAAAAAGAGCCCTGTCTGTATATTAAATCTTTTTTCAAAAAACAAATTTTACACGTTGTTCTCAGGCTACAGAGGTCAAAAAATAGTTTTTAGAATTTTTGGCTGTGCGTGTGAGCAGGCGATAATCTCAGAAACAGCTTAACCGATTTGAATGCGGTTTTCAGTGATGTATTATAGCAAGCTTTCCGTAACATTTAGTGTTTGTTTCATTCCAATCGGTTCACAAACAAAAAAGTTAGGCGCTATTCCGAATAATACGCATACAAAGTTGCGGGCTCAGCTAGTATGTAAATAAAACTTTCATTAATATATTGATAGAGATTGAGGGTTCCGTAAGCGTGAGAGCGTATTATTCCATAGAAAATAAATATAATTTAACATGTATGCATTCGCTAGCTAATTTAACGAATTTTTAAACATTTATTTTATCGAATTTTTAAACAACAAAAGTGATCAGTTTTATAACTATACCGAGTCAATCAGGTAGGGTCCTCCGGAGGACAGCGTATAGGTTATTTATAGGGTTTAAATATTGTGTCCTTTCTACTAGTAGGAGAGCTGTTGGACATTTTTCAATAGTTGAATAAATATTGGAGGCACTATATATTATTCATAAAGGAGATCAATCAGTTTTGTATGGAAATCAGGCCATTTAAACGATTATTTCGTGGTAAACAATAGTAGTACATGTTCTCGTACTTAAGGTAAATACGTAATGTAACTAAATGTAATTGTGTGCGTGGCGGTACTCTTACCTAATTACCGTAATTATTAAATAATCTCCTACTTTGAACATTCGTTTTCATTTAAAATAGTTACGCTTTTGATTTTGTACTGTACTTTGGACGTTCACTTATGCATCTTTTTGTTACACATGAAAAAAAAAACGTAATGATTTGTATCTTTAAATCTATACTAATATTATAAAGCTGAAGAGTTTGTTTGTTTGAACGCGCTAATCTCAGGAACTACTGGTTCGAATTGAAAAATTCTTTTTGTTTTGAATAGTCTATTTACTGAGGAAGGCTATAGGCTATATAACATCGCGCTGCGATAAATAGTATTATATATAAGCAGTGTCCAGTACCGCGCGCCCTATGCGCACGCCGCCGCCGTATGGGCCGCAACGAAGCGCGGCCGAATTCAGCTAGGAGCTTTTATATAATACTATTTATTGTAGCGTGATGTTATATAGCCTATAGCCTTCCTCGATAAATGGACTATTCAAAACAACAAAAAGAATTTTTCAATTCGGACCAGTAGTTCCTGAGATTAGCGCATTCAAACAAACAAACTCTTCAGCTTTATAATATTAGTATAGAAGTATAGATATGTGAAGGTTGCCGTCTGCCTCTGTCTGTTTTTCCTCTGACATTTTCTACACCGCCCAACGGATTTCGATGTATTCATCATTAACAGCCTTTATTATATATCCTCACTGCAGGTGCACAGGCCTACTTCTCAACAAGGGCGTATGGGCTATATGGTCCACCACGCTGGCCCAGTGCGGTTTGGTGGACTTCAAATGCGCCTTAGAATTTCTTTTTTGGCATATGCAGATTCTCACGATGTTTCCCTTCACCGTTTGAGAGCAATCAGTAAAATGCGCTTAAGTTTTTAGAAAAAAAAAACCATTGGTACATGTCATGACTGGGGATCGAACTTGGACCTCTCGACATGATAGGCCGCGTCGTTCCCACTGCGCCACCGACGCCGACGCCGATTTTGATATGGTTTACACTAATGGACAGGCTTGTGCTTATAATTTGCATAAATAATTGCAACTGTCCAAAGTCGGGGCGGGTTTCTAGTAAATAAATCTTTAATTGCCTAAACACATGTCTTAAGTATCTTAATTATATGCAGTTATACAAAGTTTGTCTTGGTAAAAGCATGCAAATATAGCATGTTATACAAAATATGTTATTTAATCAATTTATATACCTATGGAATGTATATTTGTTAAAATTATTAATAAACTTATTTAATGAGGGTTATTTTTAAGAAAAGGCCGACAGTACACTTGATAGATTTAAAATGTGAAGTCATTTAAGTAATTGGAGTGCTTTCGATAGATAGAAATCCTTTTACATTTTAAAATAGAGACTAATTTCTCCCGAAGTATAATAGTTTCTTGCTTCTTAATAGACGTGCCTTTAAGGGCTTCACTGAGGCAAATGACATTTACTATAGAATTCGCTGGCGGCGGATCCAATTCAATAGGCCTAGAAATGGTGTTTTTTTGTTTTTACCATTAGAACAATACACAAAATAAAATTTTTTATTAATACAATGTTTTAATCTGATATTAACTTATTAATAGGTACAGGATTCATATGCGTGCAATAAGCCGTTTTCGAGGGAATTTTCAATAAAAGTCAAATTCTTCTTGTGTTCTAACTTTTTTTGTGGAGTTTCTATTACTTTAACGAAAATTCTAATTAATACAATTGGTTCTTCACATATTTAAGTATAATATATATTTTTTTCAAAGCAATTGTCTTGTCCATTTCTTGTAACATTTTCATTAAACAATGTATATTTTTAGTATTTAGTGTTTGTTGCACTCAACAGAATCAAAATAGAATAAATATTTTTAAAGGAATAATATAAAGGAATAATAATATAATTTTAAGGAATATATTTTAGAATAAAACACATTAAATTTATTTATTACTATAAAACATGTTTAGTTATTAGAAAAATAAGAATTTTGGAACAGATTATTAACTTTGATTATAATACATTACCTTTATCAGGTAGAACATACTTTGTGGGTACTGTATATGAATGATGATTCCAAAGATTTATTTATTTTATTAATGTATCAATTCATTTTGAGCCTACTTATTAGTTGTTTAATTTAGCAATTAGTTTAATTTTAGTCAAAAACTGAGTCAAAATGAGATAAAAAATTACATTGCAATCTAGCTGGTTATTGTTGATCTGCAATAAAGGAAAGATCTAGCGTCGAATCCATTGCATTTCGCGTTCCCACTCGCTATTCTATTACATAATGCAGTCGTATCTCGCTGGCAAACTTCGGCGCGGTCAACAAGTTACGTGTCCGCCACTACTTAAACCAGTTGCATTTATTAATTACATTCACAACAAACCTATTGAAACAGTAACTTATTCGTATTGTCTGTGGCTTCGTCTGAGCCCTTCTTAAAACATTTATTCAATCTTTATTGCTCACTATCTACGAGTAAGAAAAGTAGCGACCCGCCCCCGGTTTCGCCCGGCGTGCAATTTAAATATATATATATGAACATTTTCAGTTTATCCCTCTTTCTATTAGTGAAAACCGAATTAAAATCGGTCTACCCGTTCACGCGTGATGCCGTGACCAAGGGAAATGGGATTCATTTTTATATATAGATATTAGATATATTTTTGTTAGGCGTTGAAATTTTAATTCTAATTTTTAGATGAACAGCATTATTTTTTCTGGATGAAATCTACCCCATATCCTTTTCTGCACCCCTGACAACGTGTCAGCTTGGTGATATCAGTCGGATCGGTTGAGTAGTTAAGGCGTGAAACTTCGCATTAATATCAGTTAGGAATTAGATATCAAAGAAACATTCAATTTTTTAATAGTCACCCCATTTTTTACTACGACTCTAGAAACACCGAAGGTAACTCAGATACTTCTCTTTGTCATCTTTAAATGAAATATAAAACAATTATATATATAATACTAAACATAGCATGCGCTAAGAATAGATTAAATCCAGAAAATAAATCAGCGATTCTATAATAACATTTCGAACAGAGTGTGGAAATGTGTAGATTTTCTAGAAAAAGTGCATATAAAAAATAATAATAATAATACATTTCCTATCTATTTTAGAAATTGTACACATTCCCTAGGAATTGTATATAATGAATGATTACAATTTTCCGTTTTAACATACATAAGTTAGATCGCGTATACATTGACTTATTAAAAAATTATATTTTATGGAGACGGGTTTTGTGTGTAACAATATTATTTTTAAATGTTGTATACTGAATTGTGATTATTACCTTTTTTATTAAATTCGCATATTTTATGTGTGAAAATTAAATTTTCATAAATGTACTAGCATAATGTAACCATACCTATATTTTATAGCATAGATAACGCAACATTAAGCATTATATTTCAATATATCACACTTAGTTATGTTTTTAACACATTTTACCTTCAATACTTTGAGATAAAAGTTGTCTTTATTCATGTCGGCATAACCTACCTAAGGTAAATGTACCATATGCATTTACGGCATTTTATACTTTGAGAATGATTTTTATAAAAGTAGAAAGGTGCTACGAATGGCAATTGTTTTATTTTGTAGACTTGTTATAAGATGTATGTATGTAGAACATTATTTTGCATCGTAGCCTTTAATTTATAAAATGAGTCATTGTTTCATGAAATCTCGAGTTTGTCCATAATTCCGTGCTTAAATTATGCGCCTAACATAATTCCGGTAATCATAGTACGTAATTCCGTGCTATCTTCGCAGCACACGTTTTTTATCTGAAGCAATAAAAATTTAAGTGTGTTTAAGAATATGCAAATCTTATACATTTATTCCATTCACTCACCGTTCCCTTATATGCAGTATACAGTCTTAGTAGTAGGTTTTGAGTCGATACGTTGTTCGAATAAATGCGCAGTTCGAATAGATTTTTTAATACTTTCAAACTTAAATATTTATGAAACCCCATTACCAAATTACACGATATTTTCCCAGTAAAATCTATAATTTCTTCTTAACTAATGGTACAAGTTTCAACAGTTAAAACGAAAATAAAAATAAACTGATTAGCTGATCTCCATACAACACCGATTGATCTACTTTATGAATAATATACACCAACCATTTCCCTATACAAATAGTCCCTAGTGACAGTTGCTTTGACTAAGTTGGCATATAAGTTTGAATTTATGTTTACAAGAGCTGAATACTTTTCGCTCGTCCAAATATCCTGTGTAACTTTCACAGTCCTTGGACCAATAAATTTGGCTAAGTTTGAAATAAAAATTAATTGAAATTAATTAATTGGCCATTGAGTTTGTGAACAACGTGTGGCTTAAATTGTGACCTTGTTTTTATTTGTAATTACTATTATTTTTTAACTTTTCTACATTATAATATGACGCTATTTAAAATTTGATTTGTATTAAGTTTGTGTACCTATTTGGAAAAGTGTTCAACTTTAATTGCTTTGCACATTGGACCTTTAAATGTTCTAATCTGTTGCTGAGCATGTAATTAAATAAAAGAACCTATATAATGAATGTACAATAATCATGTATAATTTTATATAGATAATCACAAACTTAGTTGGACTAACAGCCAAGCTAATGAATGCCATTAGCTTGGCTCGAGCGTTGTATTCAAGCCAGTATTTACATCACTTTGTATTCTGGACTCTCTCGAGTTGTTACATTTTGTAATTTGTTTAATGATGAGTAAATCTAAAAATTATAATATTTTTAAAATCTATTTGGTTGTATTTACGCTTGTAATTCTGTAACCTGATCGCAACGCCACCTATCGAGTCCAGTTGTGAATTTAAACCATGCGGAGACCCAAAACACACACACAAATTTATATAATTGTATATAATTGTATATAATTGTGTATAATAATATATATTTTATTATACACAATTAATTATCCTGAATTAAAATTGTTTACAATATAAATATATAATCATGTTAAAATTACTTTTTAGGGTTCCGTACGTCCGAATAAAAAAACGGAACCCTTATAGGATCACTGGCGTGTCCGTCTGTCATTCCCCCCCCCCCCCCTTATCTCCGAAACTACTGAACCTAAAATTTTGAAAAAATACAGAAATAGTTTTCTACTTATGGATTATAGGAAAACCTATAAGAAGTCCATGATATTAAAATAACATGGTAAATCACTCAATATTGTGCGGATAGTTAACATCGTACGAAACCCTCTTCACGCGAGTTCAACTCGCACTTATCCCGTTTTTTTAAGGCATTCTGCCAACACGAGCACTCTGTGAGTGACTTATACACAAAGAGCCTGCAAGGCTCTGCTCATCCAGTATATTAATGCCTTCAGGATGCTGTTGAGGCTGTCACGCTATTGCATTTCATTCTGCAGCGTGTCGGGAGCATGCGACCGGCGCAATTTGAAACCAATAACGGCTTTCATTGTGCCGCGTGATTCGGTCGCGTGCTCGGCGGCACGGTGAAGAGGTCTTGAAGCGTTTGGCAGAAGTTATGGCCCACGGGAAGTGTCTGACAGGGCTGAATATAAATTTGAGATAATATTCTACAAAACATATATAAAAATAAGGCTTTAGAAAATAAGTGAAGTTAATCCTATTTTTATTCACTTTTCTCACCTAATAGCTCTAAATTGGCCGTCTACCAAACTTAGCAAACAGGCATACGTTCAAAGTACACAGGAATCATCATGAATCCGATCATCATGAAGCTTTGCATACACATTTTCAGGGATAGAGAAAAATAGTACTTTTTCTGAGGGATCCTCTATACTTAATATTATAAAGCTGAAGAGTTTGTTTGTTTGGTTGAACATGCTAATCTCAGGAACTACTGGTTCGAATTGAAAAATTCTTTTTGTGTTGGATAGTCCATTTATCGAGGATGGCTATAAGCTATATAACATCACGCTACGACCAATAGGAGCGGAGCTTCAATAAAAATGTTGCAGAATCGGGAACATTTATCCCTTTTGAGACGTTCCGTTGCGTGCGCTGCGTAAACAGTTAAAGTTACGTAAAAATGATGTAAGACGAAATTGTTCCTCTTTAAAAGTTCTAAAAAATGTCCACGTTAGCATATGTTTATCTTTTAAGGTTTACTCAGTATAACCTTTTTTATGGTAATCAAATTTGTTTAAAATAATGCATTATTAGCGAAGGTGTTTTTATAAACATGATATTAATCCTTATCCAAATAATTACGTTATTAATTAAAAGTATTTAATTTTGAACAATATTGCCCTGGATATCATTTGATTTCAATGAATATCTTAGAAGATATCTTAAATTAAAAAGTACGCGGGAAAATAAATTCAAGCGGTCGCGACGGGATTCGCTTGATGCAGACGCAAGCGTTATGTTACACATTTATATTTTTCAGTTTTCAACGCGAACTAGTCACAGCCATCAGCTAGTCTATAAATAAAAATCCAAAGTCTACCAAAAGTATAACAGCAATAAGGTGCAATATTGTTCAAATATTTTAGCAAGAGTTAAATTTTTTATTTCAAGGACCGCGGACGAAGTGGTATAATCAAATAACTAACTTCGAAGACATGATCTGAGCAGTCTCTAAATACTCAGCAGCGATTGTATTTACTTTACAAATACCTAGGAACAATAAAATGGCTCTCTCTTTCTGTGTGATCCGTGTGTATTGTAGTCAACCATTGTATTGGTTTTTCTCTAGATATTCTCATGGGCATAATTAGATACTCTGTGGCTTGTGAGCAAAGCACACGTAGTTGTGCAATGGATTAAGAAACTTCAAAGATGTGGGTTGATATATCGACATCTGCCGGTGGACGCCGCTGCGGCACTGGGGCGGTGTGGCGACAGCCTGTCGTCCTCGACCGCTACTCTGACCGGCACGTTCACCAAATCACTCTGTAATAACTTTATTACTCAAACCACATTTATGCTTAACAAAATTCACTGAGTCACTATGATATTGGCAAGCACTAGAAGTAATATGCAATCCCTATTTAATATTTTTATAAATTCGAAAATAAGTCTGTTTGTTTGTTACTCTTTCACGCTTTAACTGCTCAACAGATTATCATGAAATTTTGCAAATACGTTGACTAGGTTACTGCAAAAAAACATAGGATACATTTCATCCAGAAAACCTACTGGCCCGAGACATTATCTTAAAAAAAAAAAATACGGGTTGCACTCCGGGAGGGCCGGCAGAAGTGAAAACTTGAATATTAACTTTGTGCATTTTTGATATTTTGGAATGGTTAGGAAACAATTTTGCACGAATTGCTTTAATTATCAGTATAGCGACTGGTCTCGACTCAGTGGCGACCGTCCACCTACGTCATTACTTGTGTGGCTACCGGACGCCACTCTGGCGACGGTCGCCAACACTCCTAGCAACACAAAACTTCAACCTTGCGGAGACATTACTCCATATACTGCATGTTATCTACACCCATATATATACTACATTACATCCAGCCAACTCAACTAGACCCCGGACGCAGATATACGCCGCGGCGGGCGTATATCTGTGTCCGGGGTCTAGTTGAGTTGGTCTTACGGTTTTCGATCGCGAGTTTAACATTTTTTCTTCATCGCAAAAACGCACAGCGCCGCTAAAGAAGTTTTTACTTAAAAATAAAAGAAGTCGCGTTCACCAACTACTATAAAATGAAATAAGAATTAAAAGGACAGCTTTTCTTAAGGATAGCCTATCCGGCTATCCGATAATGGTGGCTAAAAGCATGTAAAATCAAGGGATAGTCTTTGAAATCTTAGCCAAGTAAACAAGTAAGTAAATTGTGTATAATAATTTTGTATAGCGATTTCGTTCAATTATAATAAGTATTGTCTATTTAATAGTTTAATTCCAACTGACCTCTTCAGAACAATAAAGTAGTCTTATGCCAACTAATGAGTAACAAAGTGAATTGACTAGCTGGGGTTATATATGTATTGTTTTAAATATGTGTTTACTGTCAATGTTTATTATTCTAATCTTTATCTATATCTATACATATAATAAAATCATAAACGAGTCTTGTCTGTACATTATATATTTAAAAAAAAATGTACATTGTACTTAATATATTTTACCGAGGTAATAAAAAAATGTTTTTAGAATTTTTGTCTGTTTGCGCTTTTGTGCACGCTAATCTCAGAAACGGCTTAACCGATTTGAATGCGGTTTTCACTGATGTATTGTAGTAAGCTTCCCGTAACATTTAGTGTTTGTTTCATTCCAATCGGTTTACAAAAATAAAAAGTTCAACGCCATTCCTAATATCACGCGTACGAAGTTGCGGGCTCGTCTAGTATGGAATATATTTTTGATTGAATTATTTTTCCTATTATCTTCTAGAAAAACGCTGTGTCTATATTAATTTTACTTAAATTTAGCAATAAATATCATTCATTATATAATACAAGATAGGTACATATCCACATTATTGCACATAATATGATTTCGGATATTAATGCTGTTTTCGCTAATGGAACAAATCTCAAATGAGCAAGGTTTTTATATATATTTTGTAGAAAAAAAAACCAAACTCGTGCGAAATCGGGACCGGGTCATTAGTTAATTATAAATTTACATGTCGGTTCTGTATTTTAATATATTTGACATAAATTACTTAATGCGGTTAGAACTCTATACCGCAGTCACTTCTATTCCAAGCGCATTACAGCAACGTAAAGTTTATTACATCCAGTATACAACCTTAGGTGAATTACAAAGTAAAGGGCAAGTTCGACCTGCAAACAGGACAAGTTGTTTTTGGTATGGCGAAGGCGCAGGCGATTTATTTGCGCAATTCGCGTCCGTGCAAAGGTCACCACATATTGCAATACTCCAGCCTCGCTATATATTTAAGTCAACATAAGTACTAATCTAGCTCAAATACATTTAACTTGATTTCATACATTTTAACATGCTAACACTGTTTTATTTCTAAGTTGTTAAATTCTTTAACTACTTGATTCGGTATATCAGTTAATTGCTATGTGGTTTTTCTCAAGATAATAAAATGATTTATTTTTCTTAATTTGTTTCGCAAAACAGCACACAATCTGACATAAACAATATTATCGAGTAACTTTTTTTTTATGTTAAAATCGACAGACAGGCTGACAGTCCACTTGATGGTAGGCGGCTACTGTCGCCTATAACACAATAAACGCCAAAGCTGCTGTAATAGCGCTGCCGACTACAGTAGAATTAAGGATAAGGGATTGGGAGGGGACAGGCAAATGGTTTCTGGCATCCCTTACTTATTCACCGAAATACAACAGTACACTTGCTGTTATTTCACGGTGGTCTTATGTAAGGGGGTGGTTAGACGGGCTGCCCATATGACTGCGAAACGCAGTGTTCCCTGCCACTACCCAGACCAGAGCCAAATTAGAAAAGTTCATTTTTCAAAGTTGACTCTGCCGGGAATCGAACCCAGGAACCCTAGAACAGAACGTTAAGGCAAGCACCCTAACCACTCATCCAACGGGTTCTTCAGTGATAATTTTCAGTGATTGTGGATATCAAGATGTAAACAAGTATATAAACAAAACGACAGTAAGATATTATAACAAAAAACAATTAATATTTTAATACAAATTAATAATAAAAAGTAAGCAAATAAATAAAAAATATAAAAAAACTTATTTCTGAATTATTGTTAACTAGCTGGTCCCGTGACTTCGTCCGCGTTGAAAAATAAAAAATACAAGGCCTGACTAAATATATGAACAGTAACTTATTCAGTTATAGTTTTGCCAAGCACTGGATTTTTATTTTTATATGATCTCTCAGGAACAGTACTTTTATTCTGTGTGAAAGGCGGACCCTATCTTCTTTTCTGTGACAATATGTATGCAAAATTTCAAGGTTGAGTAGTTAAGCCTTGAAAAGGTTACAGACAGACAGATTTACTTTCACATGAATAATATGTATTAGTATAAATAATACTTAGCATACTTTGTCTTGTTAAATATTTTCTACTAGCTGGCGCCCGCGACTTCATTCGCGTTCAAAAATAAAAGATATATCACCTGACCAATGATTTTAAAAGTAAGGACATTTGACACAAACTTACTTCTTATAGAATTACACTTCACTAAATATACATACATACATCTACACCAAATTTCTAAAAATAAAATAAAAGAATGACTTCAATACAAGGTTACGTTATTTTAATTCGCATGTGACAATTTAGTGAAAAACTTCTCTCAAACACAATCTTGACCGGACGAGGGACGATGACTGCTGTTAGCTGGTCTTAAATTTAGATTTTAGGGCCAACTGGTGCCATTTCGCCGCGCCGTTGCTTGGCCCGGTCCTTACCCTAGTAATATATACGTCAATGCCCTTAAATATACTGACGCCTAACATTATACTTTTGCCAAGAGATGCATTTTTATTTTTAGCACGCGTGGAATAGTTAGCCTATTTTCATCCTGAAATTCTATTCTAACTATTGAGGGAAAAAAATATAAATCGAAAGAGTAGTTTCTAAGTGCCCATACATACAAACTTTACCTCTATATAATATTAGTATGGATTTATCAATTATAAATTAGCAATAATAATTTTCATAAATCCACTGTTGATTATTTGTAGTTAATAAACAATGTAATAAATAAATAAATAGCTTAAATTACTCCAACTACTTCGGCATCCATACTTTGAATTTCCTTCAACATAGACCTCCTCCATATATATTAACAACTTAACTGAACGCGATAAACGTTTTACAGTAAAAAGATAAAATATTCTCTGGCTTTTGAATTCAAAGAGAAAATTAAAGGATATAATTTCCTAGGTGCAGTAATTCTGCAAATAGATTATATATACTTGAGTCATGCAATGAAACAACGCATAATTTAAGACAGAAGACTCAACAGAGATATGTTTATGTGGCTAGTCTAGATGAAAATACTGATAATTTTTTTATAGTAAACCATTTTGTAAATTTTATGAGTTTCGACTTACTATGGTTGCGGGAAGTTTATTGGCGTGGATTTGAACGCGTCCGCTTTTTCTTGAACCTCTTTCTTGGTGACGGTGCTATTGGTGTTGGACTGTAGGTAAGTCACTATAGGTACTCAATGCGATGTAACTATGTGTTTGTGGGTGTGTGTGTGTGCTGTTAAGTGTGTGTATGTGTGTGCAGGGCGCTGAAGGCGCCGAGGGCGACGAGCAAACCCGGGATAAACGCAAGTTTGAGGGCATCACGCAAGCCAAATTCGGTATCAAGAATGCAGTGCTTGGATTCGTATTCGGGGTGAGTGTCTTACATTTGTGTTGTACCGTTCATAATTGTCATAATATCATAGTAATATTCATAATTAAGACTTAAATAATTGAGAAGTGAACTACGAGGCTTATTGCTGCTTCTTCCCCGGAAAGTCAGCGTTTAGAACCGGCAGTAATTGAATTAAGGATGATTGAAATTTGGTCATACGTATTGATTTTAATTTTGATGTTTGTTTTAGAAAATCAACTCAATCATCGATGCAAAAACACGTTTGATCGATACACTGGACAGACAGAACATTGAGAAGAACAAGCAGTACGGAATAGAGCCGCCTCAGAACGGATTAGCGTCGCTTAGCGGAGTGGTCAGCCAGGTGATTGGGCCCAAGCTGCAACTGCTCGGGCCGAAGATCCAGGCTGTATCTGGTCTGCTGGGCGGTGCATCCGGCGGGGGAAGTTCTGGCGGAGCACAAGGTGCGGGCCCGGGAATTGGATCACTGCTCTCTCTGGTCACATCGTTGTCTGGATCTTCATCAGGAGGCACCGTTGGTGCCGGAGCCACTGTCGAGACCGTCGACTCTTCGGAAGAGGACTCCTCGTGATCGCTTAGCCTTTATTACCCTCTATTAGCCGTTATCCCCCTCACCCCGCCGCCTGTACAGTCCGCGGCGCTCCAACTCCCTTTGTATTTATATTGTAAATAGATTTCTATTCATTTAGTTGAGTGGCGGTTATTAAACGTTTTCTTCCAATTGTTTGTTTTTGTGCACCACCACATCTCAGCATTACCGGTTGCATCCTCATGCACTTTGCACGGCATGTTGTTTTTTGCACAATAAAAAAAATATATTGAAAATTCGAAAGATATATGTAACATTTACATAACATAAATATATTTGTAAGATTTTAGTATTTGTAACCCGAAGTATCATAAAAGATTGTGATGAATTTAACTGTTTTTTTACATCATCTATATAAATGAAAATTTTATTACTAAATGTGTTCGAAACGAAAAACTCGAGAAAGGTTGGACTAATAAGTCCGCAGAAGACTAATAATACCAATTAATAGAAAAATTGAACAAATTGGAAATCCATGTGAAGCCGGGATCGGTTCGCTAGTTATAAATAATTCTAGTCAATAACTATTAAATTAAATTGGATACACAGTTTGTTAATATAAACGCACTTTGTAAATAGTTTTTTTTATAGTGCATCGAGTCACCAATGAACCTGTTCCTGCAAGCGTAGCAGGCGGTTTATGTTACTGTAAATTAATACACGATTCTATCAAATTACCGCCATAAAAGGTAAGTTGAATTAAGTCATATTGCTCGTATATATTTTTAACTTAGATTGTTTTTTGAGTTGCGTAATATGTAGATCAGTCGTAGCACACGTAGCACCCTCGTAGCCGTAGCCTCTTCGTAGCATTGTACTTTGTAGTATCTATTGTAAACACGTAGTTTAGAGAACGCATGCACACGCACATAAAGCCATCTACACACTTATACACATTACGCTCCCATTTCCTATGTGTCCTAATAAATGTATTATTTAATGAAAATTTGTCTGTGCTTATGTTAAATTAATAAAATTAGTTGATGTGTGTTAATAAAAATAGTTTTCCTTCCCCTCAAGACTACTTCATTTCGGCTGTCTCTGTCATAAAAATAAGAGTTTAAAATACACTTTACACAATATACCTAATTAGCTCCTCTGTGCCTTAAAATGAATAATTGCAACAAATACTTATTCTATAATGATTTTAAATAGTTGACGAACTATATTTTGAAAATGTATATTTAATTTGCCCGTGGTGTGGACACAAAACATTTTACAAAATTTAAATAATAATACCAATGAATTAATCAAATAATTAATAAATGTAATGGCGGCCAGTGTATAAAAATAACATACTTAGATAAAACTCGGTACTCAATTTATGTTTTCTAAAAAAAACGTTGCAATAAAAAAAAATACTCGGGTTTAAAAAAAAAATTAAGTACTAGCTGAGCCCGCAACTTCGTACGCGTGGTATCCGGTATAACGGGTAACTTTTTTGTTTTTTTTTTTAACCGATTGGAATGAACACTAATAGTTACGGGAAGCTTGCTAAAATACATCAGTGAAAACCGCACTCAAATCGGTCAAGCCGTTTCTGAAATTAGCGCGAACAAACGCACAGACAAAAATTATTCTAAAAACTATTTTTTTGACTTCGTTAACATAAGTACAACGCGTATAATTTTTTTTAAAATATTTGATGTTACACGGCTCGTTTACGATTTTATTATATGTATAGATAGATAAAGCGGCAATAACTGGCGTTTAATATATGAAGGGACTAAAAAAAACGTTAAAAATATATAAGTAAGATGTATCTTATATAAGAAGTCAATAGCTAAATCAATGGTCCAAAATAATGCATAATTTACGTGATTTGTGCTATTGGAACTAGTGCCTAACTTGAACTGAAGTTCAGTTTAGAGGTTAATTAGGCGGTTTCGTGAGGCGAGGCTTCCGCGTGGTACGTGTGCTGCTGTGTGGTACAAGAAGCTGATAGGCTCGTGTGCGTGCAGAGTGGCACTTCGTGGAGGGACCACCATCGGCGGTCCCGGGAGAGCAGCTCCCAGAGGGAGGTCAAGCCGAATGGGAGCCGCCCACAGCGACAGGCGACCTCTACCGACAGCATCCCAGTATTCGACAGGAACAAAGTCAGCCTCGATTTCCCGGGGAACCTGTTTGGGCCATCCGTGTCGCTCCTCATACGCACCACTAAGATCATCGGTGACGTCATTCAGGTAATAATCCTTAACTAATATTATAAAATAGCTGGTGTCCGGCAAAATAAATTATTCAATCTTCAACAACTTAAGAATAAACATTTATTCAATCTTAATTGCTGTTACAGTTTTGCCAGGCGTTGGATTATTATTTTTATATGATCTTTTGAAAAAATATGGGCAATAAAGATTCAATAAAAACATTTATTTATTTTTGTCAGGTTGAATAAGAAAATTTGTTTTTGAATTTTCAGTTTTATTTTTAGTAGATCCCTTGGGAACAGTACTTTTATTCTGAATGAAAGGTACCTTATGTCATTTTTTGTATCTCCAACAATGTGTATTTAAAATATCATGATGACCGGTTGAATACCTAATTAAGGCGTGGAAAGGTAACAGGCAGGTAGCGTGAGTTTTTTGTGAGTATAGAAGAGACAGTGAGTTTTTTGTTTGTTACACTTTCACGCCTTAATTACTCAACTGATCTTCAAGAACTTTTGCATATACTCAAATAAATGTACTGTTCCCGAGGGACCAAATAAAATAAAAAACAATTTCAACGCGTAACAAAAATATATGGGCAATATAAAGTTTGAATCAATTTTTTAGAAGGTGCGCGAACGAAGTCGCCGGCAAAAGCTAGTATCATCTAAAGCTTGAGTCGAAAGAGCATAGTCAGTAGTTTAGTGGGAGTAGTCACCTATATGGGTTGCAAACAAAAGTTTGGGTGATTTCCTTCCCCTTGCCCAGTTTAACCTTAGTATCGTTGAATACCATAGTCATCATAACGTTTGTGGAGATTGTAAGAACTGTTTTGATACTCTTACCATTTACAATAATAATAATTGATACAGTAGAAAATTAATCTCCCTCATACACTGATTTGATGAAAGTGAATGGGTAATTGTTATTAACATGGCAATGTTTTTTCGCAATATTTAAGTTGGCTGCAATGCAAAGAATGAATATGTTATTCAAATGTCAACGTTGGTATCATGTTTTTAAGAACTTACGATCTACTCTCCCACTCTCTCAAAGAAATAACTGTACACTTTGTATCACAGATTTGTAGTGTGTTTATCATAAAAGTGCTGCCTTTTCATTATTTCAAAAGTCAGTAATTAAGATATGTGAAATCTAGGAAAATATGAAAAAAAATCAGAATCATTGTAATCAGTAACTTAGATAATTGTTTACAATCTTCATTGGCTTGCATTGTCATATCTGAAGTAAATTTATTTTGCTTCACAACCAGATGTATATATCTGATCATTGTGTCCGTTTGGTTTTCAGAATTCAGCGGTGCGTTACCAATCGTTTCTGCGCTTGTTTCGACCACTATTCCGAGGCCCCTTTGAGATAAAAGGCCTCGACCCTCCCACCACCACTACCACAACGACCACTACCACCACCACCACCACACGAGCACCCGCTCCCATCGACAACGAAATTCGTCGCAGATAGCGAAAGAAATGGCTTTAGCAAAACTTCTGCCGAATATTCAAAGCATTCATAAAATATGAACTCTCAAACATGTAACTTATTCTCAATATGTACTATATAATGTTGTCAAAGATGGCTATGAATTCAGAATTTAATAAAAAAAATACAATATGATTTTTTTTATGTGTTAGCACAAGCAACGCCACAGATGCTTGCAAATTCTATGCTTACCCTTAGTATTATTAAGGATAAGGAATTATGAAGGAATAGAGAAATTGGCTCTGGCATCCTTTACTCACTCACCGAAACACAACAGCATATAATATGCTGTTAATTCACTGTGATTTTCTGTAAGGGGGTGGTTACTGTAAGGCAGTAACAGAAGTAACTCTTACAGAAAAGACTACAACTTTATGACTGCGAAACTATTTGCCAGATCAAGACCAAAGCCAGCTTTGAAAGTTTATTTCCAAAGTTGGCTTTGTCGAACCCAGAATCCCGGAAACAATAAGAGGAAAGGCAAGCACTTTAACCACTCGACTAAACTTTAACCGCCTTATGCCTTAATATGTATGCCACCATTTAATTCAGTTCAGTAAAAATTAAAATTCAGTTAAAATTAAAAAGTCAGTTGAACCATAGCTTTATGTGTTTGAGAATTTCATATTTTTTAAAAAGCTTTGGCTATTAGGCCCTCAACCTCAGAAGCCATACATCATTTAATGAGAGACGTCGACTGTAACTAATTGTTGTTTTACATTTCAAGAGATACGTTTATTCTTGATAGAATAATAATAATTATTATAAATTTTGATACATTTTTACTTTAAGACAATTTGCATGTATAGGTTGTCTATTGGATTTTTTTTAATAATATTTGTTTCAAAATTAACTCGTTGCTTATATTTTTTTCATAATTTTCCTGAAAATGTTCTCTTTACTGAAAGCATAGAACTCATAACTTAGCTTCGAGTATCCAATCCAAAAACTATTTGATTACATTTCAGTAAGGGGATCAAAATTTAGGGGTCGATTGAACTTTCTTCAATTTCGATAGCATACATAATGTATAATTATGTGTCTTATTAACGGTGTCCGCGGTATAAAAAGATTTGTATCCGAATGTGTTATTTTTTAGAGTTTTTATACTCATATATATACTCGCAAAATAAAGCTATGCAGAAACGAGATAGGTAGGTGTCAATTTTAAGTCATTTTATGTTCATAAAATTAAAGATTTGGTATTTTTTATTTCATAAGTCAAGTTAGATTATAACATAAGTTATGTTACTTCACTATATTTAACTTATGGCAATCATCCTAACTTAATCTTATTATGAATCGTAAAGTGAGTTCTTTTGTTAATTTTTCACGCCTTAACTGTTCAACTGGTCCTCATTAAATTTTGCATACACGTTGTCAGGGATACAGAAAAGAATATGGTTTTCTTTCTTTAAAAAAGGGCTGTTCCCGAGGGATAACCAGCGGATGAAATCGCTGGCAAAAGCTAGTTTAATTAAGTATATTTAAGTTAGTACATTAAGTATTTCCTCAGATAAAATACTTAGTGACAAACTTTACTTAAATAGTACACATTTTAGTCAACATATTTAATTGACTTATTGTTATAAACACTTATAAGGATTACTGGTTTGTTTTATGTAATAAAAGTATCAAAAGTGTCTTAAAGAGTGATTCGTATACTTTAATGTTTGCGGATCCAAAAATTAATGAAGTCTATCCATGTCTGAGATAATTTATCCCATGTAATTTTTAAATTTTTTTATATTTCATTTTTTTACATACAGACAATATTTCCTAATTTAATATTAAAGAAAATTTTGTATAAAATCCCTTTTTGGGGATATTTTTAAACATAGGTATTTTCTAATTGATGTTATCTTATTGTTACATATCCATTCGTATATCTCACATGATTCTTATATAAAGAACGTAACATCACAGTGTGAGAATATTGTATGGTTTTGTCACAAGCATTTTTAAATTCAGGAAAAATAATAGGATTCACTAAAACGTTGGGTGTGAAATAAGTTTAGTTTTAATGATATATTGTAATATAACGAAAAGGTATAAATTAAACAAAATTCACAAGTAAAATTTGTTTGAAAACTTTGACTTAGGTGTTGGTAAGATTAAGTTTTTTTACCTTTCATCTTCATTATGAACTAATATTATAGATCTCTTCAATGACTCATGACTACTTGTATGACTCTTCATGACTACTTATAGGTCGTTAAAGGTGTAAGTATACAGATTTGTGGCAGAAAGTCGGATAAGTTTTTGCCTCAATGGTTAATTATGCGACATATACGTAGTGTTCTAAGGTCCTTTTTTAATTGTACAGTTTATGCTGATGTATAACACAATGTCATTTATGATTTCGTCATATGTCACATGATATTATAATTAAAATAACCTGTAAGAATATTTCAAAAACGTCTTATAAAAGTAAACGAGCTCGTTGGAAGAGTGGTTAGGGTGCATGCCTTAACGCTTTGTACTAGGCTGCCCGGGTTCTATTCCCGGCAGGGTCAACTTTGAAAAAGGAACTTTTCAAATTTGGCTCTGGTCTGGATTTGGAAAGTAGTGGCAGGGCACACTGCGTTTTCGCAGTCATTTGGGCAGCCCGTCTGGCGGCAGTAATCACCCCCTTACAGAAGACCAACGTGAAATAACAGCACGTGTGCTGTTGTGTTTCGGTGAGTGAATAAGGGATACCAGAGCCCATTTCCCTAGCTCCTAGTCCCTTATCCTTAATCCTACTATAGTCGACAGCGCACTTGCAGCAGCTTTGGCGTTGCTTGTGTTATATTAGGCGACGGTAGTCACCTACCATCAAGTGGACAGTCAGACTGTCTGCCGATCTTAACATTAAAAAAAACTGCTCTGACGAGCTTGGATGAGTGATTTTGGTGCTTGCCTTAACGCTCTGATCTATGGGCTCGGCAGGGTCAATTTTTCAAAGTAGGCTCTCGTCGGGATCTGAAAAGTAGTGGCAGCAGTCATTTGGGCAGCACTTCTGGCGTTAGTAACCACCTCGTTAGTAACAACCAGAAGACCACCGTGAAATAACAGCACGTGTGTTGTTGTGTTTCGGTGAGTAAGTAAGTTATTCCAGAGCCCATTTTCCCCATTCCCTTATCCTTAATCCTACTGTAGACGGCAGTAAGCCTGTAACGTTGCTTGTGTTATAGGCGACGGAAGCCACTTACCATTTAGCCTGTCTGTCGATATTAACATAAAAAAAAAATTAGTCAAAGCCAAGGGATCTTGATAATCTTGGCGCAATGAGTGATGAACAAGGTGAAAGGTTTCATCAGGATGTAAGAACAATAGAAATAAGATATCAAGGACGATGGGATTCAGCTATGATGGCAGATTTTTGTTGGTTCCTCAAAAAAGAAGATTCAACATCACACAAAATACAAAAGAAGAGTCATTAACCAAATAAAACCTGTATCTTCAAGCTTCAAATTAATACTCTATAATAGTGGACAATTTGAAATTAATGCCATTATGTTAAAATTCGTTATGCTTTTAATTTACATAAATTGTTTGAACGATTTTTTAATGTTATTTTCTCATTTTTCCAAGTATCGCCGTATCTATAAATTTAGACTTGTTACAATAAATTCACTTTTAGTTTCTAGTTATGTCAGGCAATTGTAATCCGAAACAAGTAAAATTTTGACAGTTTGTAGGGTTCATCACAAAGATGTTGTATTAGGTTCCTCATCATTCGCTTCTCATTCATTAAAAACCTTTTTGTTTCTTTGTTATAATGTAACCTTTTTTTTATTTACTTATAATTACATGTACACTGGCCGGCGGATTTTGAAGAGAATGGAACGAAAAAGGGAGCAGGAAAAAAAGATTGAGAAATAAGGATTGACAGGTTTTTTTCTGAAGGGAGAAAAGGGCATTCTGGAGGAATTTTGCAAAAGAGAAGGTTTACTGGATACAACTGAGACTCAGATATTCTTTAAACAAATCGGAATAAACCAATCCGAATCTTGTTTCGTTAAGTCGACGAGTTCTGCATAAACCTCTTATTTTTACCGAAGATCCTGTTCCAACGCTGTGCACAGCATCATCCTCATAAACTGTTAGCTCAGAAGACGTGCTCATCATCGATCTTATGTTTACTTTTAATTATAAGATTAAGTAGTTTAGTAGTAGTTTCTCGAAATGATCAAATAGATTACGGCTAGGCAGTTTTAATTGGACAAACCAATCATACAATATAGATAGAGTATCCCAAACGAAAATCTACATTTGCATAATGTTAGACATCAATTTTTGTTATTTTTTTTTCTTATTTATTGTCTTTTTTTAGTAGAGTCTAGGCACACTGCATTCTGCAGTCACATACTGCGTAGTCCGTTTGGTAGCTGCCACACCACTATGGCGTTGTAGGTGTTAAACTAGACCAAATCGCTAAATGTGTTGCTAAGGGCAAAACTCAAAAACTGCTGGTCAATTCGGATATTTTTTTATTATTAAATATTCATTAAATCCCTAGGAAGGTTCTTATGAAGAGAAAAATTAGAAAAAATGGCCCATTTTTCTATTTCCTATTTTGACAGAACTACGTTTATCGGGTCAGCTTATTTTTAATACAAAATTTGCACCTGCTAAAAGGTAAATAGCAAAGAAATAAGTATTTGTGAAAGTGTGTATTAATTTTCTTATTTATAATAATATTCTTTAATTATGTATACCAAAAGCTTGATAATTTAGTATGTTCTTCTTACCTGAGTTTACGATGAGCAGACATAAGTAAGGCAAGACAGAGACAGGGCCAATGAAGCTTTTTATAGCATAGCTAGCGAAAACTAGCCTTAAACATTTTTACAATTAATGTACTTGGATAATTATATATTTTATGTATAAACTAGCGACCCGCTCCCAACTTCGCACGGATTAATTTTTTCTGCAAATTATAAACACGAACCTGCCTCGTTTATCGCACTTTCCTTCAGTGAAAACAATATCTTCCGTTGGGTGGTTTAGACGAAGTTAGCAGAGAAACACTTTTACAATATTATTGATATAATATATTTAATTTAATTATTGAATAATTATTGCCATAATATAAAAATGACTAAAAATATTCATTTTCATATTTAATTTTATTTGTGAAATTTTATTACGTAAACGCTGAGTTTTTGTGTGCATAAAAGCATATTTTTTATTTACCTATTTCCATTTAAATAAATCAAATAAACCTTACTTAAAGGACTCACATGAAGGCGCAGTTGAACTGCTATTATTTCCATCTTTGATCACATTTGTTTACAGTTGTAGTGCTAACATTAGATTAATAAAAAAGAAAAAAATAACATGTTTTAAAATTTTATTTAGTATTTGCAAATTGGAGAAAATGTGTATTATAAGTTAAAAGTAGGGTCACTAAAATTGATACAACTTTTTTAATTTATTATAAAAGTTGACTGTTCACTTGATGGTAAGCAACACCAGAGGGTTGCAGATTCGCTGCCGACCCTGCAGGAATTTGATTACAGCTCGCTTGAAAGGGAGAATTGTTCCAAAGTCTGCGCAGGATAAAATTTATACTAATCCTATCCGGACTGTGCCCACACCGCCACCTTATCTAAGTAATGCAGATGAACTTCGCATCTATGGGGCGCAGTACTTTTAAACATTGTGCCCGTTGAATCAGACTTTTACTGCCGCACTCAGAGATGTTCATTAAATTAGTATTAATTGCCATTTAACTAATTATAATTAATATAATAAAATTAGCCGCTACTCACAGAGACGAAAATAAATGCTTCGTTAGTTAATTACCACTTTAAGTAAGCATAGAACTGTACGTTGTCACATGAAAAACTCAATAATACGATATCATTACATAGGTAAAGCAGTTTATGTATAGAAAAAATTAGAGTTTTTCATAAAAATCAGTTAAACATTATCTTTTCTTATTATTATCACTTAAAAGTAACAATAATACCTAGACGTAATTATAATTAAACAAGTTAAAAACATCAAGATTTTTTAAATACGGCAACATTTTACATCACCGTCAATTTAAATTGACATTTCATAGAAGTAATATACTATTTTTTTTAGTTTTTCGCCGTAGTAAAGTATCCATTACTCTTATAATCTTGTTAAGATATAATTTTAGTTTTTAAATATAAATTGTTTTTAGAAATAATTTTAGCTATGTTACAACTCCACGAACATTAGATTTTATTATTAATAAGATTACCTCACTTTCGAAATGTCGAATTCTCTATTTAAGAAGCTTATGTAAGGGTTGAGCTGTCATTAAAGTTAATTGTCATTAAAGACCACCAATGAAGTATTAACTGTCTTTGCGAGTAAACATTTTTAAATCTTTACTAAAGAGTCGAGTGCAGCTGTTAACTCCATAACGTAGCTTTGACCTAATATTTTTTTATAAATTCAGGTGATCATAAAGGTTAAAAAAATAAAAAATAAATAATATTCCTTGTTTTTATTGTATTCTCCTAAAGTAAATTCGTTTAGGCAGTATTTGGGGCAAGATAAGTAATTCATTTTCCCTTTTAAATGACACAAAAATGCATTCGGTACTCTTTTGTTTAAAAATTTTTTTTTGCTTAACTGAGAATATTTTTTCAATTAGAACCAAGTCAATTTAATAAGTTTTGTGTCTTGCTTCAGTTGACTGTTACCTCTTTAAATGGATTTATTGATTTCATTGATTATATGGACAATGACTCTTTCATAACTGAACAACTTAAAACTTGTTAGAAGATTTGAAAAAGAAAATTAAAATTGGGAAGATTGACTTGGATTTAATTTGCTTATTTGCAATATTGACTTTTTGAAAGGGAAAATTACAAGAAGATGGCGTGTTTTGGGTCTTTTTCGTGGTAGCACTTGACGTAGTTCCAGGCAGTTTGAGCCGGCGTGTTGCCTTTGTTGGCGAGGCATGCGTCGATCACCTTCTCAACGTTGGGCTTGTCAGCTGTAAGTAGAGAAGTATTTTAATAACATTATTATTATTATTATTATTATTTCTCATTTTAACTCGTCTCCCCCTCCAAAAGCCAAAATGAGGGGGAGACGGTGTAACCCCCGACAGAAGCACAGTCGGTCGGGGTTCAGGGCGACAAGGACAGAAACCGACGTACTATTCTGGCCGTATCGAGCAGCACCGCTCTCTGCATCTGGCCCGGGAGGGAACCGCCACGGAATCCCAACCGCCTCAGGTTGTCCCTGAGGCTGATCGGGATTAAACCATTCACGGACAGAACAACTGGGATGATTTCAGCGGAGGTCACAGCCCACATGTCGACGATCTCGTGGGCCAAGTCGAGGTCCTTCCTTATTATTATTATTATTATTATTATTATGGCATGATGGCTGGATAGCTCTCACTAGATGGCTGCACTATAACCCCTTATTAAGGATAGAATGAATGGGATGACCATTACTAAAGATGACCTATGGTAGAAGAATCTAACCTAGTGAGGATAGATTCTTTTAATCTATCTTCAAAAAGGCGTAAAAGGCGAGTGGTTCGGGAAGAGGACATATGATCGTTGTTCAGAGTTGCTAAGGACAAAGTTAAAATTGCGATACCGCCAACCTTCGGCAGATGATGGCACCGTTAGAAGAAGAAGAATATATCTCTCGAACCCATCCTAGTAAGAATCACATAGAAAGAATGGGCAAAGATACAAGACTTCATATATGTACTATATGACTTCATATATGTACTATAATTAAATATAATTTCAAACGTATTAAAATTATATTTAATTAAATATTAGCGCAATTAAAGTATTATATTAAAGTATTATACGGTTAAATTAGCACAAGAAAAAACGGCAATTTTAAACTGTTACTTTACTGACTTATTTGATAAAAACTGTAATAACTCAGCAAATATGAATAACTTATTCATTCATCTTACATTATAAACTTTCTTCGGAAATCTTCTTTTCCTTCAATGCAAACCGGTTCCGTTCAATGCAAACAAAATCCGTTCATAATTTTCGAGATTTTCACATACATACAGACACAGAAGAAAAATGAGACTTTATGCCGTGTTGTGATTTATATCCGACCAAAATGCACCTACCTGCATTAGGCACCTTGGCAAGAGCTACGTCCTTCTTGAATTTACCGTCCTTTGTCATCAGCTCAGATTTCACCATCATACACAAGGCATACTTTTTAAGGGGCTCGTTCTCTGTCTGCATCATAAATAAATAAATAGTCACAATGCATTCAATCACAGATAAAAAAATATTTAAATATAATATACTAGCCGACTGCCGTGCCTTCGTTCGCGTGGCCTTCATCTTAAGGCATACAAAACAAAAAAATTAATATGAAAAAAACAAAAAATAAAATCTAGACTAAGCGTATAGGGCTGATCGCTTACACCGCGGCATTTTTTTACTTTTATTATATATTTATACTAAAAGGTCGGGTTTTTAATTTTTCGAAAATTCTAAACGAAAGGTCGCGAATAATTTAAAGAGGAATTTACATAATCAACTTTGATTTTGAAACTATTTCGTTGGATAAGGATAAGGATACGAATCATGATCTTTCGATTCTGCCCGTATTTTGATTAACTAATTTGAACAAAAAGCTGTTATTGTGATTTAACTGTAATAGTTACACATTACCAACAAAAAAAGTTTATGTATCATCAATAGTTCTCGCACCGCATGTAAAATAATAACTTTAACAGGCAAATTACCTTGGCAAATTAAAATTACACTATAGTAATTTTCGTAGGGATTTTTAGGTAAAATAAAATAAAAAATACAGCCATTGTTACTCGCTGATGATGTAGCTTTCTATAGGTGAAAGAATTTTTAAAATCAGTTAAGTGGTTTTTGAGTTTATCCTCAAAAACTTACAAAAAATTTTTTTTCTTTTTTGTCATAATTAGTGTGGATAATTTAAGATATGTACATCAATTCTAACTCTATTTGTAAGAAGGTCTTTATTACAAAGAAAGTTAGATTTGATGTCTTGATAGGGAGTTGAATCGATTATATGTGATTATATATGTGACCTTGTAGTCTCCAGTCTTCAATTTATCGACTAGTTGCTGATCAGCTTTGGTCTCTGTCAGGCACTCGGACTTGTGCTTCTTCAGTTTTTCCTTCTGTTCATCAGTGAGGGCCTGCAGAAACACGATTTAACATTAGACTTCCCAGTAGAACTTTTATAAGTTTTTGTCAAAATCTTTCAAGCAATAAATATGATTCACCCAATAATCTACTCTACAAGGGATTAGATTAATGATTTTAATGAGACCAAAGATATTATATTATTTGATTGAATACTAGCTCTTAAAAATAAACTTTTCAAATTCTTTTTAATAATTTATTGAATATTTATTGCTCATATATTTTTGTTGGGCGTTGTTTTTTTTTTATTTTTATTTTTGGATATATGTAAAATATAAAAATAACAAAAAAAGAAGTGCTGAATTATTTGTACAATAAAACCACCATGTTGGTTCGAGTACAGGAGCAGAACAATAAATAAATTATTAATTATTAATTAATCTTTTGATTGTAAACCTCACGACCTAATAAACACTATTTATCTTATTCCAGCCTTATTTTACAGTCTTTTTTAAATAGACAGACATTGATTCAGAAACCTTATAGGCAATATAAACATTTATTATAAACAGTTAAAAAAACGAATCTAAATAAGACCAAGCCTGGCACCACTTGAATGTTCTTCAATTTGAACAAATCAAAATTAAATCGTTTATTTCTAAAAAATATGATAACAGATCATTTTTTGAAGTCGATAACTTATTACAACTAAAATTGATACATGACAAAAATATACATATATAGAAGAAAATAAAATGAAGAAATAAAGAGTAACATATATTATGAATAAATAATATCTACCTATATATACACATACATATATACATACCCACGCAAACATTATCAGGGCCGTTGTTTGTTTTATTGAAAGGAATACTGATGCGTCAAACCTTGAAATATGAAACCTGATTCTTCAAAATAATTTCATTTGAAATAACTTTTTGTGGTTTATTTTATATCATTTGAAATGAAGTATACTTTAAATTCAATGTTATACTCCATCAGTTAGAAAACAATGACAACGATGTGTACGCGTTTCGCGTAATGCAATGAATCAAGTAAGATTTAACTAGTGTAAAATTACATATTACAATGATATGTTTTGAAATAAAATACCAATATGGGTCATAAATTCCTAATCTAAATCGATGTCTTAATAGACTTTTACAAAATAAAAATAAAATAACAGTCACCGATCCTTACCTGAGCGACGACAAGGCAGACAGCGAACACAATGAAGGTCTTCATGTTGAAGTGTAAGCGCGAGAATTATCCTGCGACTGTCCCCAATCCCACGGGCACTTACTTATATACCGATACTACGTTCGCAAGATTCACAATATTAAATATAATAGCTGGGAGCCGTGTTAAGCTGCCAGAGGTTTGAAACATTTTATTTACAAGTCCGAAGATGCCATTAGTACATTTCGTGATAAATTATTAAGAGTATTTTCTTTTTGAAAGAAACAGTACTTTCTTTCTAGATGTAAAATACCCTGTGCCCTGACAACGTGTATGCAAAATTGCATGATGATTGGTTTAGTAGTTAAGACGTGAAAGCGTAAGAAGAACACATTATATCGTTTTTATAATATTAGTTAGGATTCCCTTTGTTGATCTAAATTCTAAATATATAAATGTGATAGGACTCTACATATTTATGACTAGCTGAACTCGGCCACATACGGCGGTGGCGGCGGCGTGCGCATGGGCCGCGCGGTACTGGACACTGCTTATATATAATACTATTGATCGTAGCGTGATGTTATATAGTCTATATGCTTCCTCGATAAAATGGACTATTCAAAACAAAAATAATTTTTCAATACGAACCAGTAGTTCCTGAGATTAGCGCGTTCAATCAAACAAACAATCTCTTCAGCTTTATAATATTAGTATAGATCTATTCAGCTTTATAATATTAGTATAGATTAATAGTCTTCTAGGTTCTTTAAATACGCAGGTTCTTTTTACCTTTACCATTAATTAAGCCGTTATTATTCCAAAGCCACACATAAAATCAAATGGTAAATATAGGTTAACACTTGACTATAATTCGAACCAGTGTCTGGCGAATCAGCAACCCATCTTTCGTCTCTGTTCCATCACCGTTGAAGTGTAATGAATGATTACAATATTATAAATATTATTGTTTATTTTAGCATATTTTCAAATAACAAATAAATACATCGGTTTAGGTACGAGGGGGCATCGTCCAGCATCAAAAAAGTTGTTTTGCTGTGGGGAAGATGTATTAGTTTATTAGAATTAATTCGTAGTTTAATTGAATATTGACACTTAATAAAAAACAACATTACTTCTGACACGTTTTTAGATTTTTTTGTAAAAATAATAAATGTTAGAGTGTAATGTGAGATTTTGTTAAAGTAATGTTTAAAATAAAACACACCTTAAAAATGTTTATGCGTCCAGTGCGTGGAGTTGTATGGAAAGATCCGGACCGAACCTACGATCAGGTACCGCGTACACTGGTTTTATTTTTATGTCAACAGTTTTATTTAATCACTACTGGCATTATCCAGATACAACCCACTGGGAATTAATGTAAGAAACCAAGGTAGACTATTATAAACTGGTTTTTTGTTAATAAACTTTAAAGGTCAAGTGCTAAAGTTTATAAATTACACAGGTTATTAAATTTATAGCTTAAGATATAGTAGATTATTGAACACTGACTTGACATCAAATTCTTAGTAAGCAAACACATTGAGAAAATAATTCTTTTTCATAAGTCTAATATTATCTAAAATGCTCTTTCAACAGCAGCTTTTTATAGATTCATCTGGTTGGTTGATGGTTGATCGTAGTAAGAACACCAAAATATTGTCTGTCTTTTAAAATATTATCTATTTCTAGTGTCTAAAATCTTACTATTATTTATTATATATGTATATATTTTTAACAAAAACCTCAAAACCTCATAGCGATAGGTACAAAAAATAATATTATACAATTCAGATATTATCATCATTATCAATGCTGGACAAAGGCCTCCCTCCTAATTCTTTTTTTTAATATTAAGATCGGTAGACAGGTCGACGGTCCACTTGATGGTAGGTGGCTACTGTCGCCTATAACACAAGCAACGCCAAAGCTGCTGCAAGTGCGCTGCCGACTATAGTAGGATTAAGGATAAGGGATTAGGAGGGGATAGGGAAATGGGCTCTGGCATCCCTTACTCACTCACCGAAACATAACAGCACACGTGCTATTATTTCACGATAGTTTTCTGTAAAGGAGTGGTTACTGCCGCCAGACGGACTGCCCAAATGACTGCAAAATGCAATGTGCCCTGCCATTACTTTCCAGATCCAAACCAGAGCCAAATTTGAAAAGTTCCCTTTTCAAAGTTGATCGAACCCGGGAAACCTAGAACAGAGCGTTAAGGCAACCACCCTAACCACTCATCCAACGGGCTCGTCAATTCAATTCTCCAAAAGGAGCGATCAGAAACAGCCTGGATTCACTATCGAACCGCGGCTCTTATTAGGTCGTCTGTCCACCTTGTGGGTCCACCTCCACTCGAGAACCTTCCCGCCCCAACGGCCGTCGGCTCTCTGTACTGTGTGTCCTGCCAACTGCCATTTCAACTTACTAATGTGGGTAACTTTGGTTCGTCTACAAATCTCCTCATTCCTGATTTGATCTCGCAATGTAACCCCGAGCATAGCCCTCTCCATAGCTCGTTGAGCGACGTTGAGCTTTCTTACGAGGCTCAGTTAGAGATCACGTTCATTGGCAACACACATTATTCGAAAACTTTTGTTTTACTAATAATTATATTGCCACTTATAGGGTCTTATTATGTAAACCAATATTAAATTAAATTTAGATCAAATCAATTCTAAACTAAAAGGGGAGATAATGTGTATGAGGAGTAAGGATTTAAAACATCTTTTATAATGCGCAATGCTAAGGATTGGTACCTGCCGGCATCTGTATTTTCGAGCTCATATAACCCAAATCTTTTCAAGGTTCGAGTGAATAGGCATCTTCTAGGTGAGCTCGCTCCATCGTCGGCCTCATCCTTCCTACATGGATAGATGCTGGTCAAGAGCAAACCCATCTTTAATAAAAAATAAAAAATATATATATATGAAGTCTTGTATCTTTGCCCATTCTTTCTATGTGATTCTTACTAGGATGGGTTCGAGAGATATATTCTTCTTCTTCTAACGGTGCCATCATCTGCCGAAGGTTGGCGGTATCGCAATTTTAACTTTGTCCTTAAAGTAATTAAAACATCGATGGTAATTGTCATTTGACTTATAGTCACCACTAAGTACAGCATGAGGCAACGGTGGCCAACTTGCTGTTAGGGAATCATGATCATGATCTATTGGTGCTGGAAAACTCATCTATAATATAACTGCAGAAGGTAAGCACCATTCCTTTTGTCAAATTTAGCTTTTCCTGTCATCCCTCGATGGTTTCTCCTCATAACATAACCTTAAACAGCGACCGTTATTCCTTATAACACTAGCTGCCTGCCAGTGAAAGTCCTGTCAAAACCGGTCCAGCCGTTTCTGAGAGTAGCCGGGACAAACAGACAAAAATTAAAAAAAAATGGATTTATTCTTATATAATAAAAAGTTTTATTTTCATTTTTTATTTATAAGTATAGATTTGCAGGGTTACCTGAAAAGGTTGTATTAATTAAGGTTGTAAGCATTGCGAAATAATAGGTATATATAGGTGCGATAAATTACAGAATATCATCAAGTAATTATTATTATTATTTATTTATTATCTCATACATGATTCAATACACAATGTTTACAATGTCTGTAAACCATTATTGGTTTGTCTAGACATTTACTTCACGCCAATACACATTACACTATAAATCATATATACAAGAAATTACAATAACAATGTTACACTCAATTTAAAAGATGCAAAACCGGCCGACCGAATCATCGGCTACACAGGATGTCCCATTCTATGCAGTCATGTGTTTTTATAGAATAATTATTTAATTTAGTTATATAAATATAATTTTTAATTATATTATTCAATCTTATTATATTTAATTTAGGTAATATTTTTTTAATGTACTCTTTAAGTTTCTTTGTGCTATTTCATTTTTTATATTGATAGGTAAATTGTTAATTAGATGGGGAATTATATATTGCGGGATTCTTTTGCCATACTCATTAATAAATTTTGGTTTATGTAATAACTTCTGCAAACCAATATCATGAATTTATAACTCAGTGTGTCTCCTTCCTTATATTAACAGATAAATTGCGCGACAACAATTCAAACTAACAACATAATGTAATAAGCGCTCTGTATCAAATGATTGATTTATTATTGTCCGTTGACCCTAACATGCCCTAACTAATGACACCGTTTCTATATAGGTTATTATGGTATTCAAGAGTTAATATTAAATTCAGTTTAAGTTAACAATTGTCAGTTAAGATGTCGCAAAGAATGTTAGAAATAAATAAACCAAATAATATGTTATATATACACACATATCTTCTATCCATATTTTCTATATCTATAGGTACTTATAAAACAAAGAGGTATTTACCTCTTATTATAAAATAAAGAGTTCTTTGTTGTTTGTATGTAGGGCGTAATGTTCGAAACTACTAATCCGATTTAAAAAAAATCATTTAGCAATAGTTAGAACAGAATTTCAGGATGGACGTAGGCTATATATTATCCCGTAAAATGTAAAGACTTTTTAGTGGTAAAGTAAGTCAACATAATAACGTCCGAACGAAAACGTTTCTTTCGATAGCTGCTTTAACGATGAGAGATTTCTATTAATTTAGGATTGATTTTTATATAAAAGCTGTAGAGCTTGATGTGCTTACAAAAAAGTCCGGGACAGCGCAGTTTCATAATTAGTCAACAAAAGTTTATGTTTCAGTTAAGTAAAGTTAACCCAAATACTAGTTATATTATGATTATCATCTTTCGTATAAAATATTTCATAAAATACATTTATTTTGTGATACAGGTCGCCAGGTATGCTGGCTATCTACTTGATGGTAGGTGGTTACTATCGCTCGTAAACAAAGTTTGCTATTGTCCTTGACAGGATAAAAGGTTTTCACCAACTGCTCTAGCATCCCAAATTCAGGATATGCTATTATTGCAGGATAGTCTTCTGTAAGGGTATGTCTAGACGAGATATCCAGAGAAAACGCAGTGTGATCTGCCAACATTAACTGCTAAAATTATGTATCAAGATTTCGTATAACCTGAATTTTAACATATTAAATTAATTCATTTTTAGAAATTAAATCAAATTTTAGTTTAACGAATCAAATTAGATCAAATCAAATCGTTTATTTCTCAATAATAGGATAACAAAACCAATTCTATTTGTCATCTTTATAATGTTACGTGCGGGGTGGGTCAAAATGCCGTGTAAGGGCGAAACGAGCTTCACAAACCAAGATGACTTCCAAAATCACTGGACTTCTCCGATGAAACCGTTAAACTTGCCAAAAGTCGTCAATGATTCCCTTAATGAGTCGCAAAAGGTTGCACAAGGTTCGAAAATTCGCTTTTCAATCGCTGTTGTCACACAAACTGACTCATCTCGCCCGCTTGCTCTCTTATTTATATATGGCGCCAAACTCCTCGATGTATTTCGAATTTACTAGAAATATAAACAAAATTGCAAACAAGCCATTGAAAGTTTGGGAATGCTATTTCTATTGAATGTAAACTCTATGTTGTAAACATAATGACCATTTCCTTTGACACTAGTCGGGAAGTGGCGTGACTACCATCGATAGTGTGGGACGTTCGAGACTTTCGGAGATGAGCTCAAAATCGTTTAAATCCAGGCTTCATTATAGCTTAAATAATCAGCGATTTCATAATAACCTTTCAAACGGAGTTTGGTTTTGATTACACTTTTAAATTTATTTATAGGTAAGACTCTGATCATCTCAGGAATCTTATTATAAAACCGTATACATGGACCCATAAAAGACTCATTGAATTACTTACCTTATGGAGGTGGGCGGTGGGTTTTATCTAAATCAATATTATTTAAACCTAGTATTATATGATGGTCTAAGAGCCGGTGAAGACCGACCTTCACCGATCTGATAACTCGATGAGACATATTTCTTTCAAGTATAATTTATAAACAAATATGCCTATAATGACTTGCCTATCGAAAAGTGTTCATGGCTATTTTTAATTTAATTAATTTTAATCCATTTTCTTTCATCACCTGAAGGTGATGAAAGAAATACGAATATTAAAATATCTTACCTATGATATCAATTTCGATTGGTTAACAGATCGGTGTAGTTACCTATATTGACTTACCTGTTCACATCTGCTTGCCAGGTAGCCATGCACAGAAATAAGTAGGCAAGCTTGCCTAGGCATACTCTGTCTGTTCAAAACTATCAGTTGAGATAAAACTCATTCGGTTATCAAAAGAGTGAAGGTGATGAAAGAAAATGGATTAAAATTAATTAAATTAAAAATAGCTATGAACACTTTTCGATAGGCAAGTCATTATAGGCATATTTGTTTATAAATTATACTTGATAAAAAATATGTCTCATCGAGTTATTAGAGCGGTGAAGGTCGTTTTTCACGGTCTCCTCTACTAGATTAATTTATGATATATGATTTTATATGACAAATGAAACTTTGAACATAATAATATGTAGACATTTTTATGTTTTTCATTTGGTCGCGTAGTTAAGGTGTTTGCCTTAACGCTCTGCCTTAACTGTCTAATCTGGATCTGGCAAGTTGGCAGCCGCATTGCATTTCGCAGTCATTTGTGGGGCCCATCTGGTGGCAGAAACCACCACCTCACAGAAGACTATCGTGAAATTAACGGCATGTGTGAGTCTGATCATCTCAGGATCTATGTTGTGTTTCGGTGAGTGAGAAGGGACGCCAGAGCCCATTTGTCTATCGGTTCCTAATCCCTTATCCTTAATCCTATTATAGTCGGCAGCGCACTTGCAGCACCTGTGGCATTGCTTGTGTTTTAGGCAACGGTAGCCACCTACCACCAAGTGGACCGTCAGTCTGTCTAACAACCTTTTATAGTAATACTTATTTTATAAATAAGTATTGGCATAATTGGTAATCACTTTGTTGACGGCGAATTTAAAGAAATTCATTCTTTTGACCCCGGAATGCCCTATTCAATTTATTCAACTCAACAACACGTAGTTAAAGGGGGGCGGCGTCATGTGACTTTTTACAATGTGTTCAAACTTTGTGCGCGTTCAAACTTTGTCAATTATACACAGGAAAATATTATTTTTTACGTTAATTAAGATCCAAACATAATATTTATGGTTTTTCTATTACTGCAATGTAATAGAAAGTCGATGAAAACGTTGCAAGCCGAATAAATATTGTATGGGCCTTGGCAAAACGGCGCGCATGCTCACCTATGTGCACATTAAGATAAGTTGCAGTAAATAAACTGACGTTTAAAATTAAGGGTCCAATTCCCTGTCATCTCTTATCCGTTATCTTATTAAGGGCTTCACTGAGGCAAATGACATTTACTATAGAACTCGCTGGCGGCGGATCCAATTCAACAGGCCTAGAAATGGTGTTTTTCTGTTTTTACCATTAGAACAATACACAAAAAAAAAATTTTTATTAATACAATTTTTTAATCTGATATTAACTCATTAATAGGTACAGGATTCATATACGTGCAATAAGCCGTTTTCGAGAGAACTTTCAATAAAAGTCAAATTCTTCTTGTGTTCTAACTTTTTTTGTGGAGTTTCTATTACTTTAACGAAAATTCTAATTAATACAATTGGTTCTTCACATGTTTAAGTATAATATATATTTTTGTCAAAACAATTGTCTTGTCCATTTCTTGTAACATTTTCATTAAACAATGGATATTTTTACTATTTAGGGTTTGTCTCCCCCTTAAGATTTTCGACACACTACCAAGCCACCTAATACCGGGTTGGTTTACAAATAAAGCAAAACAATGAAAAACCCCACCTGAAAAATCGGAAAAATAGAAATTATTAATATTATATGGGAATATCCACTTCAGATGACTTTTTTTGTGTTAAGGTCGGCAGACAGGCTGACGGTCCACTTGATGGTATGTGGATACCGTCGTTTATAACACAAGCAACGCCGCGGATGTTGCAAATGCGCTGCTGACTACAGTAGAAATGGGAAGGGAATGCTGGGAAGGGTTAGGGAAATGGGCTTTGGCACCCCTTTCCCACTCACCGAAACACAACAGCACACGTGCTTTTATTTTACGGTGGTCTTCTGTAAGGAGGTGGATACTGCCGCCAAATGCAGTGTGCTCTGGCACACCGCATGCACAAGTGTAATTCATTTCATAAAATTGTCATTAATTATTAATCAGCGAGACTCGATTTGAGATAACGGCTTAGTTTGAGGATTCAAATTAAGTTCGAAATATTAGATAAAAGAATCATTTACTGTTAAAGCCGCACATCTTTGGAATAAGTTGCCACCTGAAATTCGGCACTCTAAGTCACTGTCTATCTTTAAAAATAAATTGCATAATTATCTCTTGTCCTAAGCTTAGTGAGCAAGTTGTTATTGTTTTAATCTCAAGTGTATATATAGTATGTTATATATGTATTTGTATGTGTATGTTTTTCTTCTCTGTTATATTTGAAAATTTAGTATATAGATTATTGATTATATTTTGTTTCTTTAGCACTCTACCTCTTTCTCCCTTTCTTGTTTTCTCCTCTGCCACGAGGTTGTCTGGAAGAGATCGCTCTTAGCGATAAGGCCGCCTGTACGCACTTATTTGTAGTATTTATTTGTTATTTTTATTTATGTTGTGTGAGTAATAAAGAGTTTGTCTGTCTGTCTGTCTATTAGAAAAAAGAATTCTATGTCGTTTTACAATTTTCATTACAGTATCAATATCAATGAGTTACAATATTTACTATAGAAATGTACTATTGCGGTCTCTTCTACACGCTGACGTCGGCGTTTTGCTGTCGTAGGCGGCGTTCAAACGCTGTGCTTGCGTCACTAGTTATTTCGAACCATTGCAGCGTGTCTAGCGTCACTGTTTGTCGTGACCGAGATGTCGTTCGCTGTCGAAATATGTAAGATTTGTCGCTGACTGTGTCTGGCGTTCGAAGGTCGAGCAAAACATTTACGCTGAAGTCGGACGTCGTATACAGCTTTTAATAGGACACCGTAGCCATACTGTCTATAAATTATACTGTGCCCTAACTACACAAATAACCTATGTGTGAACGTAAACTTGTACGTAAACAGACGCTTAAAATTTTAAGTGGTGTTCGCGTTGTGCTGCGGCATGTAAATAAAGCAATTTGGGCATTTTACTATCAAAAATGTTCTACAAAATAACAGGAAGTGGAAGTCAAACAATTTTAAAAAGGTAATGTTTACTTGTTAGAATTTTAAAAATTTCTTTTTCGTCTTTTCCCTCTAGACACTGTTTATGGTTTCTATCTTATTGTTATCTTGTGATATTATGGTTTCTAACGAAAGAATATAATATCCGGACACTGTTAATATAAATCAACAATAATGAGATATTACGGTCTTTCGTTTTATTTAAGAGATAAGCATCAAAATTTGAATACAATAAAGCAATAGACATAGAGAAATTGATTATTTTTTCTAATATTATTTTTCAGTTTTATTATTATTAACATTTCCTTTTTATATGTATCAGCCATAATCAGATACGTTTTATGAGTTGGCATTAGTAAGTTTCACATCCATTTACTTAGTATCATGAATTTGATTTTATATACGAGTAAAAGAAAGATGTTTCCTTTTGAGGCGAAATTTAGTTTAAGATGTGTGTATCAATCAGATGCAATGTTAATAATATATTGCCGAGATATTTTTTCACAATCGTTTTAATTCATCTTTAACTGTGGGCATTTACAAATACTCGTGAACTTGTAATGTACATATTTAGTAAAGAGTGGAGCAATGCGTCTTATCTTAAATGAATTGTTTTGATGATTTTGTTTACCCAAGTAGTGCGAGAACACACTGCATTTCGCAATCATTTGAGCAGCCCGTAAGGCGGCAGTAAAACCAACCCATTACATAAGCCCATCGTGAAATAACAGCATGTATGCTGTTGTGGTTCGGTGAGTTATTAATGGATTTCCGAGTCATTAATTTCCCTATTCTTGCCGCCGTAGTAGCCATACGGGTAAGAGTTACCCTTATCCTTAATCCTACTTGGCCGGCAGTGCACTTGCAACATATGTGGCGTTGCTTGTGTTCATAGCTGACGGTAGCCACATACCATCAAGTGGACCGTCAACCTGTCTGACAACCTTCACATAAAACAAAGATTAGGAGAAAACATAAAACAAGAATGTGAGAAGAAAGCGGCTGCTGATAGTCGTGATGAGTGTCGCACTGGCTTATTTTAAAAGGCTAAGGCTACGGGCAGACACAAACAGCTATGCTTAGTGCTAAGAGACAAGCTACACGCTTAGTTACTGGCGTGGAAGTGAAATATGTGTCACCAAGCTAGGCATCTTGTAAGTGACTATTTGTATCTTGCACATAAACGCAGCTCCTAGCTTAGCACGTATAATGTAGCCTAAGCCTAAGGTTCTCAATAAAGTAGCTGAAATAGTGGATCTATTATACTCTGGATCCCACTATACTCTGAGAGAATTCACAAGGTTAACACTGTATGTTGTCTCTTTAATTAAGGGGATCGATGATCAAGTTATGTTGCAGTATCGCAATATACCTATAAGGATATTTGTAATGTACATACATAAATAAATAAACCTTTGTAGAATTTCAAAGTTGGAGGACATGGGAAAATTAATAAAACATCAAGTGCGAGTTGAACTCGCGTGAAGAGGGTTCCGTACGATGTTACCTATCCGCACAATATTGAGTGATTTACCATGTTATTTGAATATCATGAACTTCTTATAGGTTTTCCTGTAATTTATAAGTCGAAAACTAATTACTGTATTTTTTTTTTTTTTTCAAAATCTTAGGTTCAGTAGTTTCGGAGAATGGTAGGGGAATGGTCAATTTTCGTCTGTTTTCTTGAATAACTTGGAAACTATTTATTTTAAAATTACAAAAAAAAAAAAATACATTTAAGATCTTCACAACAAGACCTTCCATTGGATATGTCACACGATGCAATTTTGAAATTTAATTTTCCACCTTCCTCCCCAAAAATGACCTCCCATATACAGATTTCATCTATTCACATTACAGAAATTGATATGTGTACTAAATTTCAACTTAATCGGTCTAGTAGATTCCGAGACAATTGACTGTGACCGACGGACAGACGGACACACGAGTGATCCTATAAGGGTTCCGTTTTTTTATTAGGACTTACAGAACCCTAAAAATTGCAAGACTTTTATGATTGATATTTAAATATACCAACTTCAGCAAAATACCAACTTGCCGCACTCGACTGTGTAGATCGCAGAGCTTGGAGGCTCCTTGGCGTCGGTACATTAATAAGAACTAAGCTGCAGAGCCTGGAAAATGGACGGAAAATTGCCTACCTGTGCATATTCTGTAAGATGTCGCAAAATTGCCTACTTCGGAGAGTATGCTCGGGAGCTACATAAGATCATACCGCCTTCCCCTTTCTTCTATCGAACATGCAGACGTACGGCTGGTTATCATCCTCACCTTGTCCAAATCCCTCTAATTCGGACCCACCGCTTTAAAACATTTTTATAATGCGCGCTGCTAAGGATTGGAACTCCCTGTAGGCGTTTGTATTTCCGAGCTCATACTTACAACCCAAATATTTTCAAGGTTCGAGTGAATACGCATCTTCTTGAACTCGTTCCATCGTCAGTCTTTTAGAGATGAGAATTTGTACTGGCATATAAAACTTTATATAGTTCATAGTTTAAAAAGAATAAAGAATAAAAACAAAATGTATTGATAGAAGTGTATTTTGAGAAGTTGTAGAGAGATAATGGAAAATCGTTTTGGTTCAAGTTTTAATTGTATTGTTGATGTATAACTGTTTATAATGATATATATGTGAATGAAAAGTAATATGTATACATAGAATAAATGTGCACATAAATAACTAAAAGTTTTATTGATGAAGATTTCCCAACAAGAGGTTATGGGCCCAGCACGCTTCCACTGCGTAAAGTAAATTATAGAGAAGAAAATTAAAATTATAGAGAAAATGTTATGGAGAGAAAATGTTTTTAAATGAAGAAAGTATTGAAAATTATATATGATGAAAAGGAGATTAAAAGATGGCTACGAAAATTGAAAATTTATTGATTTGACAATTGATGACATTTTTGTGAAAAATTTTAAAATTGATTTTGAAAAGAATAAATGATTAAGTAGAAATTTTAATATGAAGGAAAAGGGAATATATATTTTGAAAGATTTGATGAAGATAAAAAATTATTTACGAAAGGATTCAGGAAATTTAGTTTGATGACTGATGGCTGTATTGAAGGAGACTATTGGAAAGCAATATCGAGAGTTGGTGAGAAGAGAGAAATATAGAAAGGATTATAGATTCGAGGGGGAAAATGTTAAAATAAGAGATGGCTTGAAGTTTAAAGATAGAGGAGTTTTATATAGTGAAGTAATTGAAGGTGAAGATGTTTTATACGATGAAGATGAGGAGTTTTATATAGTGAAGTAATTGAAGGTAGAGATGTTGTTGATGATGATCTTCATATAAGATGAATATGAAGTTCGAGGAGAACATAAGTGTTTTATATGATGAGTTAGTGTTTTTATATTTGAAGGTGATGTTTTTATATTTAGGGGGTTAGTATGTTGTAGGAATTAGTGTTGTGTTTGGGTTAATGTATTTGAAGATAGGTATGGAGTAATGTATGTGATGGATAGATATTAAAGGTGAATAGATAGTACAGTCAGTCAGCTTATTTTGGTGAAGTACAGTCTTAGAAAAGTTTAATATAGTCAAATTCAGAGGGGTTGTTAGATGAGTATTTTATTTTAATGAAGATGTTTCAGTGTCATGAATTATTGAATGGATTTAGATTTAATATTTAAAAGATTAAGAAGTATAGTCAGTATTGGTATAAAGTAAAAGTTTTATTATAGTCAAATTCAGAGGGGATGTTAGAGATGAGAATTTGTACTGGCATATAAAACTTTATATAGTTCATAGTTTAAAAAGAATAAAGAATAAAAACAAAATGTATTGATAGAAGTGTATTTTGAGAAGTTGTAGAGAGATAATGGAAAATCGTTTTGGTTCAAGTTTTAATTGTATTGTTGATGTATAACTGTTTATAATGTATTAATATATATGTGAATGAAAAGTAATATGTATACATAGAATAAATGTGCACATAAATAACTAAAAGTTTTATTGATGAAGATTTCCCAACAAGATTCTCCTACATAGATAGATGGTGACCAAGAGCAAACCCATCTTTAATAATAAAAAATGTAACTCGTTGGCTACATTGAACTTTTCTATAAATTCAAAGGCGTCCAATTTTGTAACCCAAAATAGCAACAGTTTTTAAATTATGTTTTATTTTATAAAAGGATTACTTTTGGAACAAGTAATTTTACTTTCTCCTCTCACTTTTACTTTCATAAAATTTCTACTATAATGTTTAATATAATACATAAAATCTATGAATGTACAAATCATACCAATTTGGTTGATCTCCTTTGTAATTACTTTCTTCTTACTCAATATACCTATATTTCGAAATGACTCCTTATGAGTGGAGTTGAGTTTTTAACATTTAAAGCCATTTTAAGTCTATTTTTAAATTTTAAATCTATTTTTAAAAAATAACTAGGAAAAATAATGTTTGTATTTACAATCCGAAAGTTTCGATATCGTTGTAATTGGCTTATTCCATTTTAATCGCGAATTTGCGAATGTTTTTCATATTCCATTATTACATTCTATATTTCCATATTGGGACCATTTGTCCCACTATTTAACTGCGATTTTTAATCCCTGCAATCTAAGCAAATTAAGATTAAGATAAAATACTTTAAAAACAGTGCGATTTTTTAAATATCTTTGTAATAAAAAAATGGACATTGAGTTTCCTATACTAATTTTCAAATACAATGTAATTAAAGTAATTTACGATCCATATTCCATCCATACTAGTAATATTATAAATTTGAAAGTAAATCTGTCTGTCTGTCAGTTACCTTTTCACGCCTAAACCGCTGAACCGATCATCATGAAATTTTGCATACACGTTGTCAGGGATGCAGGGAAGGACATAGGGTACCTTTCATCCAGAAAAATAGTACTGTTCCCCAGGGATCATCTAACGCCTGGCAAAGTTATAACTGCAATAAAGATTTAGGCGTTACATTACTCATATATTTAGTCAGGCGTTAGTTTCTTATTTTTCAAAGCGAGCGAAGTCGCGGGCAAGAGCTAGTATTATATACAGGAAAGTTATGCAAGTGAATGCGGAGTTACGAACGTCGGACTGGTTGGAAACGCCGCATTGCGCAGAGCAGACTACACTCATGACTAACTTCACACAAGTTATCAGGGTAACTCTGACTGTAAAAACATAGTGAAAAACAAATTAAGATAATATTATTGTGATATTACATTTTATTATTGTTGTCAATGAAAATATACATTTAAATATGTTAACCAAGTTTAACGTATTATGATAAATTTAATTTTTAGTACGGTTTGTTTTGGAGCCATCAAATCGTGAGTATGTTTGCCTTTTTTCACATCTTGATTACAATTTATTTATTTACACAAATTTCTCGTAATATTTTTGTGTATGTTTGTAAGCAGAAAAAGCACAATCAATAGCGACGTGGTAATTTTTTTAATAAGTGTTAATTTTATAGGATGAATCTCAATAACCTAATAAGCTACAAATGCCAAGGATTAATGTAAATAATGAAAAATTTTTTATGTAATGTTTTTTGTTTGGTCTTTAAATTAATGTCAAAATTTATATGTCATGTAAAATTTATAAATAGCGAAAACGTTTTAGTATTTTTTTAATATATCATGTATTTATCTTTTTACTGTTTAAAGCTAAAATCTTCATCACATACACGTTGTGAGGACTGACTATAAACTGGGATTTTAATATTTAAGAATATTTATCTACATTTTTAAACAGTATAGTTGCATTTACTAATATACCTACGGGTATTCAAGATCTGTTAGAAAGAGAAGGTGCGAATTTTGTGACTTTGTGTGTATATGAAGGGTAGCAAAAAAGCGCTATATCTGTTTGAAAGGTTATTCCAGATTATTCCAGATTGACGTAGTCTACATGTTATCACGTATGCTAAGTTTCCTAATTATGTGTAGGTCTAATAATTTCAAAGCGAGTTTTTAAATGAACCTGTTTAGTGATTTTTTTAAAATTTAAAGCGTGTACGAAATTTAAACCATTGATAAGAAATTTGTGTTATCTCCACTCGGCCATTGACATCAAAGATTTATAGAGTGAAACAACATCACTAGGGGTTGCCTGCACTGCGTGCAATCGATCCAAACTTCGCGCAAGCGCGCTAAAAAACAATCGGATGTCAGTTGGCAAATAGAGCGGAACAAGTCTCCGCGATGCCGAAACAAACACCAGTTGAAGACCTGATAATTCCACCACAGGATACGAAAATATGTGGCACAATATGCATCTGCCAAATGACTGCAGTGCTCAGCGTTGTCGCCATGGTCTACCTTACTGTCGCCATTTACATGCCATACACTCGTGCCATCGCGTCCGGAATTGATCCTACCCCTATTATGTGTACTACTACGAGAGCTGTTGACAAAGATAATTGCGAGTGGGGATCATGCGGCGAATGGTGTCTCAGCAAAACATCCGGATCATGCATCCAAATCTATGTAAACGTTAGGAGGAATGGATCGTCCTTACTGCTGTCCGAGTGTGGTAGTGCTGCTAATAAGACATGCTATGGCATAGATCAAGAGAATGCTAAGAAGTACCACTGCATCAGAGACGAGTGCCGCAATCTAACAGGAACCTTCAACTGCACTGAAGGAAAATGCATAAATATTACCGATGCGTTCGAATGTGCTTTCAGAGACACAGATCCGCCGTTAAAATGTTCTGGTAGAAGAGGAAAAATAACATGTATAGATGTTCAAGGTTTATTCTTTTGCAACAGAGGCACTTGTAGAAAAATAAGAACGCCATATAATTGTGACAGGCGCTGTGTTGACATTCCGACCCGTAACAAGAACGTAATAGTGCTCAGTGGAGACAGAGTATTCTTAGCGAGATGTGCCAAGTTGGCACAAGAAACGGGCGGAGAAGTTGTGTGGACTGATTCTGGAGAAGAAGTTTTGATGTTGTCCTGTCACGCAGTTCACAATGGTACATCTGGTGTTGTCGCTGTGGATTGTATAAACGCTGCACTATTACCTAAAACTGAGTTATCAGATTTAACCAATTTCACGTATCTGCAGTACTTGTATTTGTCGAAAGCTGTGCCTAATAAAGTGATTGCACCTTCTGAAGTCGAATTGACGTTGGCAAACGATAGCCGATTGATGATAAATATTGAAGGTTGTGTAAATACCTTAGCTGATGAATGTAAAGATTTCTTAAAGGATTACGGCAGGGACGGTGCGGATCATAACGCTAAAGCGAGATTTCCGTGTTTCTTCACCGAATTAAACAACGCCGATACAGTCGTAGCACGATTTGATTTGGATGGCACCTACCGTCAGTTTATTGTAGCTTTAGTTCTTCCCACAGTACTGGTTGTGGTGTCATGTATAACACTGATACTCTGTCAAAGGACAATTGAAGTTGGTGACGATGCGAAGATGAGATTTAAGGGTTGTTCTGGCGGTCAAGCTGAATTGCAAATGCATCCAAATGACCCAGTCTCTCCACTCTGAGATCAGTCACGTGAGCGATTTATTATTTTGTAGTTAATAACGTAGGTACCTACCTATATTCAAATTTTTTATAATGTGTTCATTTCGTAATAGCAGAATTTTAGAAAATTTCACGTGTGACTTTTATGAGATCAGCAACGTAGACTTAGCTGAACACATCTACATTTACTTGCAAATTACTTAATGTTTGATTTATGAGAGAATAATCTCGAAACTTTAGCTTTAAAAAGTTTTGTTCCAATAATAACAATCAAAATAGTGACTTCATCAATTATGAGGAACAAGAGAAAAAATGATTAAATAATCCACTGGTATACTTGTTTAAAATTACTATTTCTTGTGATTTTACTCTTTATGAAAATTTAAGAACTCACGCAGACATTATTGGTGCAATCAATATTGTATATTTAAGAAATGTGATAACATCTCTCGAACATGAAATATCATTTGCAGTAATATTTAAAGCATACTTTGAATCGCAACCAACATCTAAATGACATTGACACGTTAACGATTTTTTTTTCAATAGTAATATTTATTGTACTGTGTTTTGTGAGAAGTAGTAATAATGATAGAATAGAGACCACATCAGCTAACAAATCCAGTAAGCGCCGCGCTTTTATCGCATTGCAAAATGTAGTTTTCTAGCAAATTCTAGATGTGCCAATTCATATTTATATATTATAAATGTACAATTCAATTCAAAAGATTTTAGTTCTTGTTTAAGCCGCAGGACTTGTTTGGTGGTGTAGACTATACTCCTTCTTATTTATCAGGTGTTTATTTTATACAGTTTAGAAAGATATAAAAAATCCTAATTTTAAGTTATGTCCTTTCTTTGTTTCCAGGCGTTCCCCTCCTTTGTGAGGGTCCGGCTAGTTCATTAAGGGACGACTAAATGCTTACTACGCCATCTGCCTGAAACTCCCTCGACCATGTCCACAATAAGCAGATCTCGGGCTAGCCTATCACCAGCTGCTTCGGAGAGATCTACACTGCCGATGGGTGCATCGGCAGAACCTGGTAGCCCAGACTTCACACCACTCGAACCGACGAGGGAACAACTGCTTGCACATTTCTTTGAGCGATTCAAGTTCTACACATCACTTTGCCTTGGCACGTCTGCTATTCTAGCAGTATTTGCTTTTCTCTTCTTAATACCTTTCGTGGTTGAACCAGCTATACAGACAATATTAGCAGAATTCGTGCCAGAAGCAGGCATATGTTCTGTTTCAGAACACGTTCACGCTAAGACACTGACCAATTGTACGTGGGCATCATGCAGAGAAGGTTGCACAACTGCACACACGAAATGTCACAAAATTCGAGTCAATCTGAAAAGAACACCTTTCATTGAAGGTGGGAAAGTACCGACAGATTGGGATGAAACCGACTTAAAATTCCTTATCAATCCCGAAGGCTGCGGATATCCACCAAGAGTGAATTGTTCTGTGTTTGCGAATGACTATGCTGGACCAAAAGCGCCGAAAACTTTTCCTTGTTACTACAGTTTAACGAGGCCTGATTTGGTGGTGGCGAGATATTCCTGGGATTCAACTATCCGCGGCTTAGTTCTAGCACTGGTGCTACCTACAACTGTCTTCGTGTTCAGTCTAAGTGTTCTCGTATACTGGCACTGTCGTTGCTGCGATAGAGCTTGTAATAGGCGGGTTCACGCCGAATCGTATGCTAGTAAAGAAGAGTAAGTATTTTTTTCTTTGTTTGTGATATCGAAGCTTTTTTTGATTAATTACTTAGAGAGCTCAAAAAACCTTGAAAATTTTCATTCAAGACTTTTTCAGTTCAGTTCAATATCGGGTTGGTAGTAATTTTTATGTTGAGTTAATTGATGTGCTTCAATACTGGACTTTCAGGTCCGATATCGATTTCAAGTTTGGTGATGGATCTTCATAGTTGCATCTATAGTTGTAATGGATCTAGAAATAGCGAGTATGTTGCATATTAGACATTTGCACTTCGAGTGATATGATTCAAAATACTTGTATATAAAAAAAACGTATAACTTCTTAATTGCAATCTGATTACTATCTGCCTCTAACATTTCATATGTTCACGACATTCTTCGTTACTAACTACTTATTCACCTCTCAAATTAATTTTACACAAAACCTGGATTTGTAGCATATAGTATGGTCACTTTGCATGTACTTAAGTAAATATAAATTAGAGGTAATAACATTTTATTACTATTCTTAGTACATGTATTAGGCACTTTAATGTTTATGCTAGTGATTACCAACTGACACAACCTTTATTTAAAAGTAGCTCTTAAACTTAGTACTTTACTAATTAGTGAAATAGATTCACCTTCTAAATAAAATTTAGATTCTAATCCACTTACTTCTTCAGCATCATATACAAAGTCTTCAACAGGCTTTTTTCCTTGTAATTCCATTTTTTTATCAGTCTTCTAATATGAATGATTTAGATATCTTACATAATCATAAGGCTGTTAGAACTTGCTAAAATTATATATTGCATACAACCTTGATATAACATCCATATGAAAAAAGTATTTAAAAAGTTATATTTTGTTATGTGTAGAGTTTTAGTCTTTTGATCAATATTAAGCTTTATCTTTAAAATCGTAAAATATTTACAGTCAATTTCAAAAAGCCTTGACTGGTATGAATACCAAAATTGTTTGAAAACAAGAAGAAGTCAAGGTGTCAACATGTTCGCATTATATTTATTTATTACATATTGTACTCCTTATATCTCTTAAGTATTCTTCAAATCTAACTTACTTAAATTTTGAACTAATTTGGATTAGCTTCCTCTTTCTATTTAAGGATCTTTTTAAATTACAGCAGTAAGCTACTCTGCGAACTGGACGACGATCCCAGTGATGACGTATTCTGACGCAGCGCTTCTGCCGCCCGCCGACGTGCCTTTCCTCGTAAAGGCTATACTCAGTTGTAAAAAAGCTACACGATCGCTGCAAAAACGCCCATCAAGGCTCCTCTAAAGGCTAAGCTATCGCTAAGTTATTATTTTTGTATTTTTCTTTACACTATATACCATTTAAGGAGTACTTAAATTTGTGAAAAAATAATTTTTAAGTTTAGTTATTTATTTGATATTTTTTGACATGAAGGTAAGGATTGGATAGACAGAACATTTATCTCGATGATTTAATACTTTATATGTACTGAAGCAAATATTACAATTAGTTAACTTATAAATTAATTGTATTACCTACTATAATAATTTGCGATATAATTATTCTGTGTCGCAATGCGTGCATCTGTGTTCAGCCCTTCGCGTCCATTCACCGCCAGGTGAGCATTTAGATCCTCAGGAAAAGGGCTAAAGGACATTTAGATCTTGGAGTCCAATCTAAGACTCGTCTAACCGAAGCTAATCCCACGTCAGCTGATTAATTCATTGGGATACGTTAATTTTGGTTCTATGACGGATATCCGTATTTAGAATTGTACCTTTTAGAGAATTACCAAACATAATTGAACTATATGCACAGTTTGCTGAGTGATTAGCAATTATAGACGAGACATTCGATGTCAAACTAGCAATTAAGCTTAAGGCGCTGGGGGAAGATAACTCTGAATTGAAGACATGACGATGAACTGAGGTCTTCCATCAGTCTCTTAATCGAAATTGTTTTACCTTACTTAGTTATATATTTTGTTCACAGTAAGAGTGAACAAGTTCACATTATACAGGAATTTGTTTAAAGTATCTTGTGAAAAATCATTTTAAAATCAATTATTAATTAGTAGTACCGGAAAATTTACTTACAAATCAGAATTTGAGTCGCTCAGGGGCATTTTTGATAAAAGTTTTTAGAAGATATGAATTATCGATGGATGAAAAAAAATTTCGATTACACCTTGTAGTGGTAAGAGTTAGAAAAAAGTTTCAGACAAATATTGTAGAGAATTTTGTTTTACATAAAAATGTCCATATAATTTTTTGTTAAAATTAAAATTAACAAATTTAGGAACGTTAGAAGATATAAGGGTTGATAGGTACATTTAAAAAAATAATAGTGTCCCTAATTTATAGGGATTTAATAGTATCCCTATCCCTTATTCTTTAACCTCCCTAACTCTATTAATCTTAATTTTAGCAAAAAAAGTAGGTAATATTAACATTCTCTACAATATTGTCTGAAATTTTTTTTTCTAACTCTTACTATTTTTGTATAATTTGGAAAAAACAAATTAGATTATTTTTTTCTAACCCTTCTACGGGGTGAATTCAAAAATTTCTTCCATCGATATTACATATCTTCTATAGAACCTTTATTAAATTTTCCTGGACTATAAGACGTCTATAATTTCTTGATTAGGCATATCGCACTCGATATTGGAGTTATCTGTGAACTATTTAAATAAACTATTTAAAATTTTAGTTTTTAAAGTAAGCTTATTTGAAAACATCAAATAATCAAGGATAATTTAGATTTATAAAAATTATAAAAGTTTATTTTTAAATGTTGCAGGAATAACGATTCAATATATGAAAATAATTATTTTGGCTTTTATTATTACTTAATATGTGCATTGCTTTACTAATAAATTTATTATCTTTACTAATAAATTTTAGCATTTTTGCTAACAGCTAAGAGATGCATCAGCGTTGTTAGTGTCAACGTTAGTTTTCTATCTGTCTAATCCTTACCTTCAATAAATGTCTACGGTTATTCAAAGTTTTCCATTAATATCTATGGGCGATTATGATTGCATGGCATGGCCAAATATGTGATATGGTAGAGAAAGAATCAACGGAGTGAAAAAGTTATGGAGTGTTAGAAAAAAATGAATCTGAAATTAATAAATGTAAACTGTGAAAAATTTCGAACAGAACGAGGCGAAGAACGAAAGTGCTTTTGGACCCAGTATTAACATTTTATACAATTTTGGCGGGCAGCATGGCTTTCGCTTAGAATTACAAAAAGTGTAAAAATAAAATAAAAAAAGCGTCTCTGAGCTATGCCGGATAGTATGTAAGTTTCTTGTTTTGGTTTGCTTCTGGAAACGCGTGACTGTATTTTTTTTATTTACTAGTATTAAGTAATGTAGATAGGTAAATAAAAACACTATTTCATTTATCATTACACGTAGTCTGGTAACGTATGGAGCAGTTTTCATAAGTGAAATGCGATATATGAATGTTTATGGATAATTGTAGACCTTGCAAAATTATCAAAGTTAAAATACTTATGGACGAAATTCATAAAGGAGTTTATTTTGTTTTATATTTTTTTATACTGTGTTGATAATAGTTACTTCATTTTATTGAGTTGAAAAGTGATATTTAGGTTTTTTTTTTAATTGCTAAACTAATAGTTAATATAAAAAAATACACCTTTTAGTTTCAAACACAGAAAACTTACTCTGAAATGTGAAGATATTTAAAGAGACAACTGGTCTTTGTAATTTTCACTGTTAAAATATTTACAGTTAAAAATTTTAAAACGAGAAATGTTTTTAGACAATTTTCTTGAATTCCTAATGGTTTCTATAAATAAAAAGGTTTAATACTTAAAAGGTTATTTTTTTAAACTTGATTACAAACAATAACAGTTTCCAATATGAAAAGTTATTTGTAATTTGCAAAATGAAAACTTATTTTAAACTCAATATTTGTATGTAACTTCGATAAAAAACCTATACTTCTGCTATGTTATATTAAAACTAATCAAAGAACATGATAATATATAATTGAAAAATCAATTTAGTTTTTGGGCATAATATCGCCTGTCATGTTCCTTGACAAACTATTTTATATGACAAGGTATAGTCATTTGTCGAAGTTAACGGATAACGTCATAAAAATCATTAAGTATTCTATATCTCAAACAAAATGTGTGCGTCACGACCTCACCTGAGGTTATGACATAAATTATATCTTTTAGCCTCTGACTATTAATCTATCTACACTAATTTGTTTATTTGGTTACACGCTTTTAACTCGGGAACCACCAGCTGAATTTTAAAAATTATTTTTATTGCTCTAATCCTTGAGGAAAGTTAAAAGCTACCAAGAAGAGCCGACATGTGCATGCCGTTTTTAATTTAAATTAAATTTCCGGTGAAACCGCAGTACATAGCTAATGTATAATAAAATTGGTAACGGAAAAAATTTAAAAGTTTGGCAATTATTTAGTAAAAGATTGTCAAATCTTTTATTTAACTTTCTATTCTTTGTTGGATCGTAACAGTTTTTACTTAAGAGGCCTTCGCCATCGATAAAAAAATGACTGCTTTCTATTTCCTATTCAGCTATATGTCATACACAACTTCTTGGGCTATATTTCTGATATGTTAGTTTTGTTTTAAGTATTAATGGGTTTACGAGAAAATAAATAAAAATTTAATGTCTTACTTTATAACAAAAGTCGATTAAAATTGGTTGCTTCAAGAAGTATTGCAATCTGTCTATAATCAAATGATAGAGTTTCATTTACACTATAAATGACAGGAACAGTTTTTCATTTCAATCAATAGTTTCAGAAAAACAAAAGTTTTTGATATTTTCGAGTAGCGGATGCTCCTAGCCCAGTTGCCCAAGGTTATTAGCTTAGTAAAGGACGTTAAGTATTACGGGTTCCACTGTTTTATATCATCATCACGAGACCACTCATGAATATTTTTAATTTAGGCCATGACACTCGGTCCACGTCCATCCCTATCGGGATATTAATATACAATATAATTGTATGTATGTACTTATATATTATATTTTTTAGCTCAATGCTCAAGGTTAAGCTTATTTTAAGTTATCTTAGTACTTTGAAAAAAAATTTACTTTATTACTGTGAGATATTTATAATTCCTGAAGATTGTATGCTATTATTAACTGTTTTGTGATATTAATTAATGCTTGTGTAATTAATTGACTGTATATGTAATAATGGTGTCAATAGCTAAGTATGTATAGTTTATTAGTTTTACTTAAATAAATCTATTACAGCTTACGTTTTTTGGATGTTATCTACACTCACCAAAATCTAACACAATCTTTTCCCTTAGGAATTAGATAACTAAATAGTATTTAGACACACTTAAAGGACATCAATCAAAACCAGGCCATGGTTTTTTTTCAATTTACATTTTAGAGGATTTGGTAACAGAAGTCTTTCTTAATTTCAGTAATTCAGTAAATTCGAAAATTAACACATTGAGCGCGAAGCACGTACGCGATACGTTGTTCGAAATAGTGCTCAGTTCAGTTTTAAATTTAAATATCTATGAAACCCTATTTCCAAATTATACGATATTTTTTATATACATAATTGAACTATTTTGTCTTTATCTATTTATAAATAAAATACATTTAATAAAATAAATTAATCATAAAAATGTTTAATGTTTTGTATTAAAAGATTCTTTTTTATTGGGTATAATATATTTTTTGTTATTGTTATTTTTAAATCAAAAAGTCCATTTATGTAAGATTTTTTTTAAACAGTTGTTTTTTCGTGATAAAATTATATTTGTATATAACAAAGTGGCACTACATAGTCGATTCATTCGTTACAATTATTTAGTGATTAGTTTTATATTATTTAAATTATTTGAATATTTAAGTAATTGTAACAACATTTTGAGAAGCACAATCTAGCCTAATATCAGCTTAATATTACAACTATATTAATAATATATTAACATTTTAAAATAAGTAACAATTTTAAGTTATAGCGAACGTTCAAATTGCCTTCTATTAATAATTCAATGTGTAAATAACAACTAAAATATTTCGCCATGTAAATAAGTAATTGTAATTATTCGTTATTAATTTATTTGTATTTGAAAATTTAAATTTGAAAAACGTTATGCAAATGATCACAAAGTGTAATGACTATTAAAGCTTATTTTCTAATTTTGTTTCATTTTTATGAAAATGGATTTTCCTTTTTTGAATTAGAATTCGACACTCAATCAAATGCTACTGCAAAAACAAGAAAGTTTGTTGCAATGGAACAACCACGTTCATTGATTTTCGAATACGCAGAAAAACCTAACGTTTAATAAAAAAAAGGGTAGTATTAAATAATAATTGGAGTAAAGAACTAAGGGTGCACATTGCGCCATGAGCGTAGCGGATGATGAGGCGATTTAAAATAAAAACTGTTTTTATTTCAATTATCGTCATGTGTTAAATCATCAAATTATCTGCAAAAATATAGTTAATTATTTGAATTTATTTATAATGTTTAATGTATAAACAATAATTAATAATTAGCCATCTCGCGTTGATTGAGAACTATTTGAGAATTAATATTCCACTCATTTCCTAGACGTCCATCTTTATGAGTACATAAAATAAGTTAAATAAACAAAATCTCTTCGTTTTTAATTGCATTATTTCTTGTTCTAGAGTATTTCTGCTCTATTTTTCTCTACATATGACATACTGTGATATGCACAGTGAAGAAAAATGCACGTTTATTGCACATTATTATAATAAACTAAGGTAATGTAAGAAACAGCAGTTTTCTTTGATATCCTTTCGAAAACTGGATTAAATATAATATGATAATAATGGAGGAAGTACAGAATCGCTCCGACAGTCACAAAGACCTAACCTTTATGAATTGCCAATGTTTAAAAGGGTTGAACGACCTACTACGGCACGGAACCTAGCGTTTCACTGCAATGCTGTATAAATTATTATTACCACATAACATTAGCAGGTACGTTTTTTATTTGAATATACATAAAAAAATATATAAATTTGTCTTCTCTCACTTTTATAGAGTGTATTCAGTGAAGCAATTTTCAAAATTTATCATAGTCAATCATCATGCTTCTTTCTTTATAGGTTACCTATGAAACTGCCGATTTTTAATACTGGCTAATGGGAATATTGATATCTTTCGTTCTACTTAGAATTCCAAATTCAAATTAATTTTATAATATAACTATGACATTTCTTATAAAAAATATATTCTTTTATTTTCCCGCTTTTCCTTTTGTTTCCCATTTGATATCGCCGTTCCTATGACCATGGAAAAATTGAAATTGTCCATCATTTTGAGTACAAGTTTCGTCGTGGCACCAACGTAGCAAAGACGGCACGCAATATCAACGACGTGTAGGTACCGCAAGTGAACGCACGGTACGTTTTTGGTTTGATCGCTTCCATTCTGGAAATTGTAATCAAACAATGAGCCCCGTGGTCGACTGGAGATGAAAGTCGATAACGATCAATTTAAAGCCAATTGGAAGCAGATTCATCTCAAACCACGTCGGAATTGGCAATAGCCTTCGAATTAAGTGATAAAACGATGCTGATTCATCTACATCAAACTGGAAATATAAAACATAAAGATAGTAGTATAAAATATTAGTATAAATATTAGTATAAAAAATAAATACTTATTTTTAGTTAATAGTCATGGCAATCGAGATCGTTACTCTGTATTGGATAAAGTGAAAAATAAGCACAATACGAGGGCAATGTCTTTGGGAAAATTTGTAGTTCCTAGTAATCATGTATAATAAATAAATATAAAGAAGCTTGAAAAGTGAGTACCGTATGAACGTACTAAACAACAACAATAAAATCCCATCGAGCTTGCCTTAACTTGTTGAATCGGCGCACAAATTATGATGAAAAGTGGATTCTGTATGACAATCGAAAATATCCGTCACACTGGTTGGACACAGGGGAGGCAGCAAAACCAGGTCCCAAACGCAAAACGATTCACAAGAAGCTGCTTGTGAGTATATAGTGGACCTGTGCCGGCATTGTTCATTACAGCTTCTTGAGACCTGGCACAACAATTTCTGCAAAGTTGTATTGTGAAGAATTGTAAATGATTTATGGACAATTTTGCTGTCAAACAACCGAGACTTGTCAATTGCTCTAGTCCACTCTTTCTTCACGACAAAGCTTGTCCACACACCGTCTCAAAACTAAAGGGGTTACGACTGGAAATTCTCAGTCATCCACCATACTCACCAGATCTTGCACCAACTAATTTCAATTATTTTTCGGAATTGTGATAACCTTTTACAGGAGAAAAAATTCAAATCCGATGAGGCGGTGAAAAACGCCTTTAAAGAGTTCATCGATTCACATCTCCAGGATGTCTATACTACTATAGGCATTAATGAACTTCCATTAAAATGGCAAAAGTACATCCACAACAATGGCCAATACTTCGTTTAATTAAATATATTTTTTCATTATATTATTTTTTTCTTTATAAAACGGCAATTTCATAGGATCTAATATTTATCCCTAAAAGGATTTGTGATTAGCGATACTGTGGAATTCTGGAATAAAATAGGAAACTAGATGTACATAATAGGAATAAATAAAATTTCAATGACAGAAAATAGTTTACACAATTTCATTTGGATCACGAAGTGAAATTATTATGAACAGGTAGGACTGATCACAAGTCTAATCACTACTTATCCTACTGTTATTGGAAATGCGAAAGTTTGTGAGGATGGATGGATGTTTATTGCTCTTTCACGTAAATACTATTGAACGGATGTGGGTGAAATTCGGCTGAAAGATAGCCTAGCTCAAAGAAGAATGTTAGGTTCCCGAGGGATCGCTTATAAATACAAAAAATTAGGCGGCTCCGTCGTCACAGCGATAAATAATCTCAAGTTTTATTATATTTTTCAACGCATATGAAGCCGCTGACACCAGGTAGTCTTTAAAATATATAATATATCTTTTAATATATGCATCTGATACCGAATCTGAGTCCAAAATCCATAAAAAAAAATAGTTCAATGGTCAGTTCCCATGACACATAGGTATAATTTCTTTGGAATATCGCAGAATATTCATTCCTTTAAAAATTATAATCGCCTGCCGTCATAATTGAAAAATAAATTAAAAAATTTGATATTTCAAATTTTTTCTCTGTGACAATTTCACTTTTAATATAACGAATTCTGTCTCGTGAAATTTTTATTTACTAGAAAAATGCCTAAGTAATTAAAGTGGCTAAGTAGTTAAGTTTAGCTTAATTGAAGAGTCTAATGGGGAGTTGAACAAAAATCTTTCTTTTAATATTGTGTTTAGTAGCTATTTCAATATTATGTTTTTAAGCATCGACGTTTGACTATTCTATTTTCAACTAGCTGAGCCCGCAACTACATACGCATGGTATTCAGTATAGCATGTATATTTTTCATTTGTAAACCGATTGGAATTAAACGAACACTAAATGTTACAGGGAGCTTGCTACAATACACTAGTGAAAACCGCATTCAAATGGGTTAAGCTTATTCTGAGATTAGAGTGCACAAACGTACAGACATAAGTAACATAGGTACAACGTGTACATTTTTTTTTGAAAAAATCTTTAATTTACAGACACGGCTTGTTTATTTTATTATATGTATATATTATATGTATATATATATATATTTATTATTATATATAGAATAGATAACATGAAAAGGGAGAGAAGAGATAATTATGTAAGTTTATTTATATGTTGAGTATATCTTTAAAAGCACTGCATCTATTTGTAAAATTATTCATTATTTGAAAGGTACATTATCTCGATACGGGCATAGTCTCTGTATATTAGTATACTCTCTCAATTACACTGGGGCGAGGCCGGAGCGGTATAGTAATCAATAATATTCGATGTCTATCGAAAAAGTGACCATTTTCTATGTAAAATTCGGCAGACAAGCTGATGGTCCACATTATGGTAAGTGACTACCGTACCGGCTAATATTGCCGACCTTAGTAAGATAAAGGAAAAGGAATTAGGAGAGAATACGGAGCTCTGTCATCTTTACTCACTGTAAGGACGTGAAGACCACTATGAAATAACAGCATGCGTGCTTTTGTGTTTCGGTGAGTGAGTAAGGGGTACGTGAGTCTTACTATATTCGGCAGCTCATTTGCATAAGATGTGGCGTTGCTTGTGTTATAGACAAAAGTAGGCACCTACCTTCAAGTAGACCGTCAGACTGTCTGCCATAAAAAGAAAAGGAGGTGATTACTGCTGATAGACGTATGGCCAATTTATTTTGGCGAAATGCATTGTACACTGCCACTACTAACAACTACTGAATAATTTAGAGTTTTCTGAATAATATAGTAAATAATTTAATGATACGATTATCATGTCCATATTCACAAGAAGTGCCTATTTCATATACAAATACATGAGAAATCGTTTATCACGACTACATTCATACATATATATTATGTCAGCCCAAGAAGCAAATTGTTGTATATAAACGCGTGTATAATTCGTATTAGTAACGTTGCTTCTGTCTTCTGAAGGTATTTTGTCTATTGTAATCCAGAAACCGTTAAAGGTGACCGGTCCTATTTTATTTGTTCCAATAAAGGACAAAAATGAGAATACAGATAAAATTGAACACAGAAGTGAGTTAAATATTAATAAAATGCTTTCTGTTTAGGAATGGTTGTGTCATTGCTTAAAGTTTTAGGTCTGATTTATGATTTTCAATTGTAAATAATAAATTTGTAAGTCGCTTTTCGTTTGAAATGTACACATATTTACTAAAGTTATTAAATTGGATTGTAAACCAAGATCGTTAATGTAAGGCCGTAATTTACCTTAGAATTTGAACTTTTGCGTAGTTTCTTGTTATACAAGGAGCCACTTCTTGCCTTTTCCCTACTTTGTGCTCATTAAGCAAGCCGAGAGCTCTAGCACTTTCCTAGAAACGAATAAATGTTGAAAAAATAATTCATCGAATAACCTTGAATGTTTGGACTTTTCCGCTTATAAATATTAAATAGCGCTTTTGTCGATGGTAAAACTAGGTTGTTGTGTTAAATTAATGAAAGGAAATGTAGTCAACTGTTATTTCTGACCAATATTATTAATGTTGAGAGTAATCTACTTTGCTACTCCCTAGCCAATTGACAGGTCTTTAAGTGTTTTTAAAAATGATCCCAGTCTTCTTGGAGACCCAGGTGTCCTCATGATCTTTTTTTTTCAAGCAAGACAAATTTTTTGGCATAATATCTAATTCAGGCATTAAATTGAATAGACTCAGAAGACTGCACAAAAAGGTGTAGGTTTTGAAACTATCTTTTTTAAAGTAAACGCAAGCTGACGGTCTCTTGATGGTAGGTGGTCACCGTCGCCTACTAATACGAGCAACTCCTTAGGTGCTGCAAGTGTACTGCAGACCTTAAAGGATAAGAAGGGGATGGAAAAAAGGGCTCTGGAGTCCCTTACTCACTTACCGAAACAACAACACACAGTCTGTTACTTCTCGGTGGTCTTCTATAAGGGTTGTTTAAGACTTTTAATGTCGCAAGACTGGGAAACCAGTCTTGCGACATTAACGACCACCTTACAGAAGTCCACGAAATGGCAACATTTGAGTTATATGACGGTAGCTACCTACCATCAAGTGGGTAATTGGCCTGCTGCCAATTAACATAGAAAAAGCTTACACTAGCCTATTTTAAAATGTGAATAACTCAAAACTTTATTTTATATTTTTCGCGTGCACCTTTTCACCTATTTACGTCGTTAGCGAGTATCATATTGTTTCAAAATAACCGAGAATATTTCTGCATGCCATTTATGACGGCGAAGTAATTTTCATTTGACATATAATTATGGTGTATTTGAATCTAACTGTAAGTATACGAGTAATGCTTTCTGCAACGAATACAGGCGATGACGTATAGGACACAGGGTTTATTATTATTTTTTAATTTAAACCCTATGACTTATAAACCCATATATAAGGTTCACAATTTCGCAATAAATTCTTGAATTGCTTTGTTATTTTCAGTGTCTTATTTTGTAAGGTAAGGCTTACTGTCGTCAGATGGTCTGTTAAAGTGCTTTTTCAAGCTGTTCCTCCGTTCCTCCGAAAAGAATTCCATCATGACTTGATTTTCATTAGAACGACTATATGTATTATTTGCATAACATACAAGAAAATCATTATCATCAGCCCACAAGCGTCCAACATAGGGCCTTTTGAATAAATTTTGCCACTCTCAGCACTCCGCATACACTTGCCAACCGCTCTCAGGTCACCACCGGTCCAGCAAGAAAGTTGAATGCTAATCGTGGCAAGCGCTATAAATTAAAAAAATAATACACAAGCGCTATAAATTATGTATTATTAAAATTATTTAATAATACATAATTAAAAATAATTAAAAAAACTTTAGGAAGTAGAATCTTTAAATGACGTCTAGTTAAAACCGCATCACAATCGGTTATGCAAAGAATGGACAGACAGCATGGCGACTATCTTTATTTTTGTTTGTATAGTAGTTGTTTTAAGTGACAGTTAATGTCTCAAAAAATAGTGACTATAGACTTACTTACTATTGAAAAAAATATATCCTACGTTAAATGTTTTTTTTCTTTTTTCAACATTATGTAAAATTCTCTAATCTCAAATTTGAAATAAGTTTAAAGCGAATTTTTATCAGCTAGTGTGTATTTGTAGGAACTATTCAGAATGTTAGAAAGCAATATTTCTGTTAAAAAAAAAATACAAATGTATTATTAATATTAAAGGGGTAAACGCAATTTCATGTGGGTCTAATATATGTCTCAGGATTGTGCTAAAGAAACCTCGCCAATGGACTAGGCATAAATGACCAATAGCCCCAGATACTCAAAACTTTATTTCAAAGATTACCGCACAAGACGGAGTGCTCGGCCTCAACAGATGGAGCAGTTGAAAACTGTTTTTCGAACAAGTTTGCAATATTGTTCGAAAAACAGAGTGATAACCCATTTAATAAGGAGCTGTTGAAAAAGTCTGGATGATTGGAAATTTAATCACGAATAATTTTTGAACTGTAGAAAACTCAATTTGAAGTCTTTTCGTCTCGGGGCCTCTACAAGCGTGCAGAAGTCGTAAATAAATACTTAAGGGATCGACATACACGTTATCAAGTGGCAATATTTAGTAGTGGCAGGGTTTACTGTGTTTCGCAGTCATTTGAGTAGTCCGTCTGGTGGCAGTAACCACCCCCTTACAGAAGTCCACCGCAAATGCGTGCTGTTTCCGTGAGTGATGCCAGAGCCTATTTCCCTAACCCTTCCTGCTGCCTTAGTAACCATAGTATAACCTTAAGGGTAAGGGTTACCTTATCCCACTTGGCTGGCAGCGCACTTGCAGCGTTTTAGCGTTGCTTGTGTTAAGGCAGTGCACTGTACCATCTGCGGCGTTACTTGTGCTATAGGCGACGGTAGCTACTTACCATCAAGTGGACATTTACATAAAAAGAGCGAATCATCAGTTTGCCTGCCATCCTTTAATATGAAAAAGGAGTGAACACTAATTTTGCTTTGCGATCGTTTTTAAATAAAAATGTCAAGGTTAAGATAGGCTGACGGTCCACTTGATGGTATATGGCTACCGTAGCCAATACCAAGCAACAAGCCAACACAAAGCAAAGCCACAGGTGCTGCAAAGCCACAGGTCCGATCATAGCACGACTAAGGATATTGGATTGGGATAAAATGGGCTCTGGCATCCCTTACTCAAACACAAGAGCACACGTGCTGTTATTTCACATTAGTCTTCTGTAAAGGGGTGGTTACTGGCACCGGACGGGCTGCCAAAATGACTGCAAAACGCAGTCTGCCCTGCCACTTTTCAGATCCAGACCAGAGCCAACATTGAAAAGTTCATTTCGACAGCTGACCCTGCCGGGAATCGATCCCGGGGTCCCTGAGACAGAGCCTTAAAGCAAGTACCCTAGCCACTCATCCAAATATGTCGTCAAATTATTTATTATAAGACACGCATTACATTATTTTGTATTATTTAAATTAATACATTACTTTAAACATTTTTAAATATAGCACGAATATATTATATGTATACATTTATTATTTATATTTATTTTGTTGTCTCTCAGAACATCAAAATGGGTTGCAACACCAGTTGTGTTTACCACCTATTTTACTAAAATTTATATCCTACTAATATTCAAAGCTTGATATATAAAAATATATCAAGACACGGTATTTATGGGTGTGCTATGTTTTATCCAAATCCATTCAAATATATTATTATTTTTATTATTATTAGAGAATAGTCGGTGGCGCCATCTGTTGAATAATTTTAGAATCAAAACGTCTACAAATTGCTATCCGAGGTCCGGCTCAAGCATTGCCCGTAAAAAAGGTTCTTTATGTTTATACTCACGCTTTCATATTAACTTGTACAAATTTTAACGCTTTTATTAAGTAAAAACTTTCAAAAATATCTTACATCTATCAAAATGATCTCCGCTTGTATAATAAAGGAAAAAATGGATTTATTCCATTGGTTCCTTTAACAGTGCTTACAAAGCTGAAATTCGTTTGCATCGCATTACAAAGCTCCAGTGTGTATCGTATTGAGGTAACATTTCACATTACAAAGGAAAATAAAGCTTCGCAAATTGTAAAACAAGAAAGACTGTCTGTCGCCATACGGTTGTAGGGAACATGACATGGCTGTATCGACCGGGGACGGGCGACGACGCGCGCACACCAATAGGCTAATGTACGATCAAACTTAACATTTAAAACAAAAACAATTATTGTTTATTAAACCGCCTTATACCCTTCCACTAAACCTATTTAAATATCGATCCACATGTGTAACACCCCTGCAACTAACTCTATTTTTAAAAACTATACACAGGTATTTTTTTTTATTGGAAATTAAAAATGCATTATAATATATATTTTACTTTAATTCATTGCTGTTTATTGTTTTGGAACTCAATTTGATTTAAAAAATAAAAATAAAATGTAGTTAAATAGCTCACAACTGAAAATACGTATGGAGTATATAATATATAATTATATAGCCTGCGCCCAGTTGTGTCAGAGACGCGGCGTCGCGTTGACGCCTCGGGAAACGGATAAGAGTAGACGTTCACAAATTAAGAAAATAATGGTTTGGTGTTGAAAAAAAAATGTGCGTTTTACAAAAAAGCTTTGTTTTATAATTTCCGCGCAAGCTTTCGTCGTACTGCTGAAGCGAAGCTCTCGTGAGGACCGGTTCAAAGTATTAGTGGCTATTTTTGGCTGTAACATACGATTTTGTAAGAATTTACACACAGCGTATATTCTGGCTTAAACGTGTCATTAAGTGAACACACTTTTTACTTTTACAGCTGCAATAAAAAAAAAATGAGGTTCAGCTTTCTGAAAAGCGTTAAGTCATCACTGCATTATGCCTTGATGCGTAACAGCGTTTAGAGTTATTGAAAGGCAAACTCCTTTTAAATCAATATAAACCTAACGATCTATTATTCAAAGTACATTTTTCATTCGTTTCACAGTATTTAAATATGATTAATCAAAATAATACAATCAATTAGTTACTCAATAGTACTTTTAACAGTTACTGGCATGTTAATATGGCATATTAGTACAATTAGATTACAATTGAAGGTCATAAAATACCGTACAACTTTAATTTTATGACGTCATTATGATTTGTTTAGTTTGAGGTTATGTTATGTAAGAATACTTTAATGTTCAGGCTACGTTTAAAAGAGTCGAGATTTTTACTAGTTTTGGTGTAATTTAGTTTTTTAGTTTCTATTAAGTGTAACTCTTAGTATTATTGAAAAATGCGTGTTGGAGGAAAATGTTCCAAGTTATGCCAAGCGGGGAGGCAGACACTTTTATAGGATGCCAATAAAATTCTTATGTAAACAACATAAAGATCATAATAGCGCAATTCATTTCGTTTAGCTTGTGTCATTTATTGTTGTATAGAATAATGGTATTGTGGGGATAGCCTATCTATTAATAACAATTTGTGAGTAGGCATTTTAAGCGGTGATAGTCCCAAAGGAATGAACGAATGGGTGCCCCACATGCAGTTGCAGGTCCTTTATATTTCTCGCTTTTAAAATATAATATATTTTTAAAATATAAATTATACATAAATTGTTAACTATTACATATATAAATAATTTACATTTATTCAATCTTTATTGCTCATAATATTTTTTAGGCGTTGATTTCGTTATTTTTATTTTTAAATTATCCCTCGGGAACAGCACTTTTTCTTGATGAAACGTAACTTATGTCCCTCTATGTATCCCTGACAACGTGTATGCAAAATTTCATAATGACCAATTGAGTAATTAAGGCGTGAAGCGTATAACAAACAAACTCACTTTCGCATTTATAATACTAATTAGGATTTGCTCACCTTTTTCTCAATTTCCCTAGAAGGATTGGAGTAAAAGCTGAAAGTGCCCAGGTTCGATTCCTGGCATGGTAACATGGAAATGAACTTTTCAGTAGGTTTTGTAATGTGGTTGTTCCCAGAACATACGCTCTTGTAAGTGCTCAATATGATTATAACTTTTTTCCTGGTCTAAGTAAAAATTGACAAAGTTAGTAAACTTTGTGACTTCTTAATACATTTAGTCAGCGGGTGACTATTTACTTTCTTGACTATTAAATAGGTGTCTATTTAATATATTTCTTAAATGTGATATGAAAACTTTATAAGGTCTCTGAAAATAAAAGTTAAAATAGTTTTAATATGATAATCGAATTATGTATATTTATTTATGATGACAACAAAAAGAGTTGTGTTAGGTCCGCAACGGAAGATCAGTACTGTGTGGCTTGTAGCACACAAAGCTCATGCTGAGTTGTGTGTCTATTTGAAGCAAGGCACTGATCCCCGCACTGGCAATATGAAAGGGGATCATCATAATTATTTTTTAAATTATATTTAATTATATATATAAAAAAATTACTAATTTGCGTTCTAATATCGATGTTGTAACCGTGCGATTTGGTTAATAATCAATATTTTAAATAGCTAATTCTTAAGATAAATTTTAAGATCCATTATCTGAAGGCTGATCAAAAGAAAAATTTGAATTATACTTTATTTAATATTTAAATAGATATTTCCGAGATTTGCAAGTAACGACTCCTCCTCAGCAGTCCCGTCAATTCAGTACAGGACGAGTTTTGCGGCTGTAGTCGCCTTAACATTTTCCCGCGAAATCGTCCGCGCCCCCTTTTTCTTAAGTATTTAAAACTCCTTACTGCTCAAGTCAGGCGTTGAATTTGTTATTTTTGGAAACTCTTGGAAACAGTACATTTTGTCCTGCTAAAATTTTGCCCTGCGTACACGTTGAGTTGAATGGTTGAGTAGTTAAGGCGTGAAAGCGTTATAAACAAACTTAGTTTCGCATTTATAAAATTAGTTAGGATTTAAAAATAAATTAAAAAGCCAAAAATCAAAAAAAGAATTAACAAGCTGATTATATTGAAGCATTAAAGAATCCAAATATTCTATAAAAGCTTAATAAAATTGGTGAAGAAATAATTGCAAATACCCTTCGAGCTCAAACTAATATATTCGGTACCGGGACAAGTCTATATGAAGTAGGCTGGCTGCCAAAAAAGTTACCACCGCGATAAAGTTGATAACTGGAAACAGCTTAGATTTTTTTTTAACAGAATTAGTCAACATTTTATCTTCTACACATATTATTTATTTATTATTACATTGCCTCCAACGAGGCAGGCATCAAACAAAAGCACACAACAAAGGACAAAAAACACATGGCCTATGCCACCGCAATTATAGGAGGCACAGCTTGCACCAATACAAGTCTTGAGTAACATCTTAATAATAATAATAATAAAAAAAAGGAAAAGAAAGAAATAAAAGATCGGAATACAATGTCCAAAATAATTAAATGTTAACTATCTGAGTCTTTTAATTTTCGAAATCGAAATTATAAAGTCGCTGTCGGAGTCCTTCTGTTTCTCAACTAACTTCGTCTAAACCACTCAACGAATTTTGATACGGTTTCCACTAATGGAAAAAGAGATAAATGAGGAAGAGATAAATGAGGAGGAGCTGGAGAGAGGTCGCTAGTTAATTTATTAGTTCATTTTTAGCTTGTGAAATAGAATCTTGAAATCGGGTTTGGTTCGTAGCGAGAATATTTTTCATAACGACCCCATTCAGTATAAATATTATTTAATTCTTAAATACGATTTTCATGGCATATTATAAGTACATTTTTTTCAGGATGGATCTAGATTTATGACAAAAATTATAATTGCGCATATTTAAAATATTTTTAATATGATAATTATAACATTTGACATTGAAGGTCTCTTATTTTCAATTGAGAGAGACTTGTTGGTATTTTTTTTTATATTTCTTAAAAAATAATAATACAATGACACTTTTGTGATTATTTCGCGTTTTACCATTAAAAGGTCTCAACTAAGAATTAAATTATTAAAAAGATAGGCATTATTAGATGATAACAGGGATATAATGATTATATCCCTTGTATGTATATCATTATTGCTGTGAATTTCATTTATTAAATATAATAGTTTTTTTTAATGAATACAAGCTTGAAGATTGAATGGTTGCTATGATTAAATGGTAAATTTATTCTATACTAATTGAATCGTCTGCGTGTCATGCGCGTGCGGTACTGGACATTGTTTATAATTTTTTTTCTAAAATAAAAGTAGCCTAAGATACTCCTTATAACACCAGCTATGAAAGTTCCGTCAAAATGGTCCACCGTTTCCTAGATTAGCCGGAATATATATACTTTGTTATACATTTAGTAAAAATCAGTTATATTGACATTATAAACAGAAACTTCAATTTTATTTAATAAGCATAATTATATTAATGCCTAGGGTAGATATAGTTTAGCCAGCATAACCATCAAATTTCTAAAAAAAAAGTTATTACATTTGGTGAATTAATTTGGTGACAAATTCTCCAGGGGGCCTAGCCAAGATGCAAACTGTTGCAAACGCTTCCTTTGCGTACTTACGAAACGAAAGAAATAAAGCCCGGTGATTGGTTGTTGTGACAGTTGTAACTTCAACAACCAATCACCGGGCTTCATTTCTTTCGTTTCGTAAGTACGCAAAGGAAGCGTTTGCATTTTGTGCATCTTGGCTAGGCCTGCTGAAGATACTCCGTTTCCTTTTAAATAGCGATTGATAAATAAAATGTTTAATCTCGGCAAACATACTCGTAATCATGTTCGGCTAATAGAAGAGTCAGGTTTTGTTTTATGTGAGGGCCTAAAATCATAAAAGGCCCAATCAAGAATGTTTCCTACACAAATTAGCAAACAAAAAGGTGAAAGAGAATGCTATCTCGCGAACGCACAAAGAGACAGAAGGCTTCCTTGTTGAGTCAGCCTGTATAGAGGCGGTTTGTGATGGCCTCATTTGAAATAAATTTTCTGCTACGCCTCGTCGGCTGGTATTCTTTGAATGAAATTCAGAAAACTGTTGATATGCTTTTGTGTTTTTTTTTTCTCAATGTAGACATCCATCGGATAAGAATAACTTACCTACTGTTAAGTTATAACCAACGACCTAAGTATAATTAATATATATTCTGTCTTAGAGAAGAAAACGTAATATATTATGGAAACTTGTAGATAAAATTGTCATTAAAAATTGAGCGTCAAATATTAGTAACATTTTTAGATACTAACTTACAATTACTAATTAATTTATTACTATTAACACTTATGAATATGAATAACATTTGTTACTAATTTGTGTTAAAACATTTACTACTAAGCAAATACAGAAATTTATAAAAAATAAATTAATTTTATTTATTTTGCTTTACATAATTGTATGCACAGGTATTATAACAATATTATAAATATTAATTTAAAATAATTAAAATTTAATTAAAACTAAATTTAAACTTGATAAAACAATATTTTTAAAATTACTAATGTATTCATAAAAAAACTTTATTTTTCTAACTAAAAAATTCGTCAGGCAGGCTGACACTTTACTTGATAGTATGTGTCCACGGTAGTAACGCACAGAGGTTACAAGTGTGCTGTTGATCTTGTTAGAATAAAAGAAATGTGATGAGAGGAACTGGTTCTAGCGTGACTTGTGCTGTTATCTCTTTATGATCTTCTGTAAAAGGGGTGATTAATGTCTCCAAATAGTCTCCCTAATTTATGTTGCTGTTTGCCATGGTTATACATGATTATACTAGTGCTATTATAATTATTATTCAGGTTACCTAAGTTAACTTAGCCCGTTATATTTGGAAACATTAACCAATCAATGTATATATTTTATTGATTACTTGATGGAGTTGAGGAATAAAAGTGCTATGAATTTTTTTTTTTTTTTATGTCAAGATCGATAGACAGGCTAACGGTCCACTTGATAGTAAGTGGCTACCGTCGCCTATAACACAAGATAAGGCATTGGGAAGGGTTAGGGAATTTTTATATATGTGTTACTGTATATTATATAGTGACACTGCGTTCCGCCCTCATAAAGTATGTTCACGAGTTAGCAATACCAGAGTTGATTGTTTTTTGATGGTTCTTAATACATTTATCATAATGTCAGGTTTGGCAGCTCCTATGCAGTTACCTGGTGTTATTCAACGATATAAATGTACTTTACAGAGAACTTTACTGTACTTTGCACACTTTATTTAGTAAGGCTTTGAACAAAATGCGTAAGCGTAATAGAAAACAAGACGCTAACAACCTTTTTATCGCGAAAAAATATTTATCCTAGCAGCGATCTAGCAGCATGTTGTATTTTGTCATACAATATTATTTATTATACTTCATAATTATTGTTTTCGCGCTGCAGTAACTACTTTAATAATAGTTAATTATAACTGTTATCAAAATGCAACAATACTTCTAACATAGGATATCCTCTCTAGATACGTTAGTACATTATATCTCAAATGTGGTACTTGTTTTTACAAATGACGGCAGTCACATACTATAAAGTAAACTGTCAGCATATTAGCCATTCTCTCTTATTAAAAATGCATAAAAACTTAGATTAATTACGCATAATTTGGGAGAGTAAGCTAAACGATTGTAATAGTATTGTTACGTGCAGGGTGAGTTAAAATGCCGTGAAAGGGCGAAACGAAAGATTTATTTTCACAAACCGAGATGACTTCCAAAATGTCCGATGACAAACTTGTCCGATGACACCACTAAACTTGCCAAAAGTCGTCGATTCCCTTAATGTGTCGCCGGTTCCCTGTCGCAGATAACTTCGCAAAAGCTTCAAAGAGTCGCTTTCGTATCGCTGGTTGTCACACCACTCACTCATCTCGTCCGTCTGCTTTCTATTTATACTTGGGCCAAACGCCTCGACGTATTTCGTATTTTCTAGGAAATCGAAACAAGATCGTAAACAAAATCATTGTTCGTTCGAGAATGCTATTTCTGTTGAAATGTAAAGTCTATGTTGTAAACATAAGGATAAATTTAGTTTGACACTAGTCGGGAAGGGGCGTGGCTACCATCGATAGGGTGGGACGTTCAAGACTTTCGGCCGGCGCGAACGTTTTTTCCAGAACTTTCCATAGTTAGTCGTAACAGTGTGTTATAGTCAAATGTCAAAATGATAGTTTTAGCGCCATTGGCTTTGTTCTTAGGTGTCAGTAATCAGTAACATTACCTAATTTAAAGAAAAATTCAAAACTGCCAGGAATTAAAATCGCTAAACTCAAGTCTCTACAAAAAACTGTTTAGATTTGCAGTATTTGCATCTGTGTTTGTTTTGTGACCTAAATTCATTGTGCCAAAAAAGTTTAGGAGTTACCACGGCGGCGGCGGCGGCGCGGCGGCGCACTATGTTGGAATTTAAAGCCTTATTACTGCACGCGATTAATGCGGTCACGATATACTTTTAATTATGTTTTTATTTAAATAATTAAGAAGATTAACAGAACCTTCTTCGACTTAATGAGTGCACTGAAAACACCCAATATCGATTCAAATACGGAGAAGATATTATTGTTGGTAAACGTATTAAAAAAATTATTATCTTTATTTGTCTAATAATTTAAGCATATCAAATATAAAATTTATTTTTATTCAACTAACTTTTTATAAATTATAGTCTAGGTGTTATTCTGATGTAAAAGCTATTTAAATTTAATTTTTTAAATGATTAGTGATTAATTATTCATTCATTAAAATTTACAGATATAATTATTCGGTGACCTTTAAACTAAGCATAGCTTGAATCGCAAAAGCCAACATTTAAAAATAAACAGAGATGCAATTTAAATTTAAACAATAAAATCATTAAAAGGAAAAAAAGGAAAAAGCCTTTCAATAAAAGTTCAATATCGTCATATAGTTGTGTCCAAGAAGCCAATTTCGAACAATAAGTTTGATGCTCTTGGTATTTTTGTCTTTTATGTAAAGCCTATTATAAGGCCTTGACAAAATATTTGTAATTTTCTTCACTATTTTTATACAAATATTTGCAATAAGATTATCGTAGAGAAACTTCAAACTTCAAAACTTTATCGCAAGTTGATTTGTGATAAAACTTATTATAAAAAAATATAAAATTTCGACTAAAAATTATTCATGTAAGATTTACTTATTGACATGGTATACGAGTATTTCTGTATAGAAGGTTTTTTTGTAAAATCTAATATGAAGTACTCAATATATTATAAGGACAATATTAATATTAAATTATTAATATTATGCATATCATGGGTGCAGATCATATCAAATGTTGAAGTTTTGGGTCCTATGAGAAAGAAAGAAAGAAATGTATTTGCCTATAATGTGAGTACAAAATAAGATCTTAATTATATGATAGCCTATATACACGGGCTATTAAAGGGAATGGAAGTAGTCAGAGAACAAACAGTAAATAAATGTTAGTATATCTAATTAACTCATGGTAAGAAAACCATTAACTACATAATTAAATTAATTAATTAGAATTTTTATGGCGGTTCTTAAAGTATATCAAAATAAGATTATGAATTCATTTGATTTCTTATAGGCCCTATGTACAAATTGCTAAAAACTTTGCGTAGAGTCTCTCCGTGTCTGTTCTACCGGCTATACAACGAAATCAGTTCTGGTTTTTTTCTTATGTCGGTGACTCCAAAATTGTGTCAAGTACGACTTTTCGTCTTTAAAATGCAATATCAATTTGTAAAATTTAATGTTTCATTTCTAACCTCGCAAATTAAATTCAGATATTTCAGCATCAGTAAAATATTTCAAATACTCTCCAAGCTAATTCTATCTAGAATCAATAGTCAGAAGCTGGTCCAGGCCAGACTGTCTGGCGTCGAAGAATCTAGCCCTGTAACGTATGGTCACATTTATAGAGTAGCGGATAGCGATTGTGTTGAGTACGTTTTATTTATAATTATTGCAATGATTAAACATTTTTAACTAATCAACATATAAAACACTTAAATTAATTTTAAAACATTGGGTTACACATAATAAATGGAACGATATATACGATATCTCCATTAAATTTAAATTAATTAAATTTTCAAATATTATTTCCGGAACAAAGACAAATATTAATTGTCACAATTCAATTCGTAAGGTGAATTTACAAAATTTCAAGTAATAGATTTATTGAATGCAATAAGTAGTTATAAAAATCTTAACAAAGTAAAATCTACAACCAAGCAATAATAAAAAGTGTAAGGCGAAATTTCTAAAGATAACTGAATGCGTACCTACATATAATAAATATATATTAATAAATTAAATTTATATTTTAATTAGATTTACAATATAAAATATCATCTAATAACTATCTGATGGCAATATAATTTTTTTTTTTTAATATTTTCAGTGGTTTAGTTTCAACTTATCGCCATCATTGAGACCATACCTCGTTATTGCCATTCCCTCTGGTATCTATGACGTCATGTTTGGCTGGAAATGGAATGGCGTGCCTCTATTTGAATACATCTATTGAATGAACATTATTATAGTTCTGTTTGTTTTGTTGGAGTAAAAATATTATCTGTATATGGAGCTGTTTTAATGTTTTTTTTAGTTCACCAATACAGAATGTTCACTATAGTGATTACAACATGTACATATATGTTACAATGTAATTTATGTTAATACATAATATATTTACAAAACGTCATACATATACGATAACATACAAATACATTTATTAACTGAAAATTATTATAATATGGTTGATTTTGACCTATACCTAATGCATTGATGTCATAATGTTATCTCAATATTTTAGTAAGTATTTAGTTTCTGTAACATTAAAACCAACAAAAATAAGAAAAAATAAAACATACTGTGTTCTATAAATTCTTGGTAAAACAAGTAAAAATTAAGCATCGTTTTGAATAAACTATGTTACAAGTACAACCGGTTTTCCAGGCTATTATTTTCGAAGGTTCTAGAGTTACGCAGGAAAATAATGTTCCCAAGGGATCCTCATTAGCTGCTATGATTTATTTCTGTTACAACCAATTACCTACCTACATAATATACTTCGGTGTAATATTGTATAATCTACTTAAGTAAAATTAGCTAAGTGAATTAATTCTTTTGCATGTAAATAAGTTACATGTCGTTGTCAATTAAAGGAGTTCCCCATGAAGCCCATTCTATAGGAAATATATTTTATATTTATAAATTTAATTATATTTAATTAACTGAAACACAGCTCTTACTAGCTGTTGCTCACGACTTCTTTCGCGTCTTAGATAGATTGGCAATAAACAAATTTATTTTTATTAATCGTATTTATTAATTTTTATTTTTACTGATCTCTCGAGAACGGTATTTTTCTGAATAAAAGTTACGTTCTTTTCTTGGATTTTCATAGATGATTATCGGTCGAGTATTTAGGGTGTGAAAGAGTCAACAAACTTACTTTCGCATTTAATATATAAAGTTAGTAGCGATTATTTATTACCTGATGACAAAATACGAAGAATTTAAAAAAAGTATTCAATTGAGTTCTAAATTAACTACAGAACGCTTTTTCAGGCAAAGCCTAGTATTTAATGAAGTGCTGTGTTCATATCTAACGAAATATACGTATTATATTAACATTCAAATAATGCCAGTGAAAAATTACGTAAGTGAAGATAAATTTAAATATAGAGATAGACAGTAAAAGGCTTCATTTGAAGCCACAGTTCTGTGAAAAACATTATTGGACGTCCTAATTGAAAAGAGAACGATTTATCTCATTGTCCTCGCAAAAAAACTGTTTTTCTGGATAGTATTAAAGAAAACGTTGAATTATTTTATAGTGGACCGATCCTCACGAAAGCTATCAATTTGTAGGGAGCCACGACAAAATGTAAATAAATGAATCTATAGGGAAGTTTCAAACAGCAGAGTGATATTTAATAAGTGAAAAGTTCAAGAAAACTGTTAAAAATTTGATGAAATGACCCAGCCGAGCTGAAACAAGCGCTATGGTCGCAACTAGCGCCCCCATGCCAACATGGCTGAAGAAGAGAAACTGCCCCCTACATTTCTCGAGAAGCTTCTGTTCTATACAACGGCCACATTCGTCCTGCTGGCTATATTCAGTCTCTTTGCGTTCCTATTCCTCGTCCCCTTCGTCATAGAACCAGCGTTTACAACCATCTTCATGCAGTTCGATCCAATAGGAGCACTATGTGTGACCACTCAGGTCAAACATCTGGTCGGTGCAAGCAATTGCACCTGGGCATCTTGTAGGGAGGGCTGCACAAAGGATCTTTTCGAATGCACCCAGGTCCGCGTGAATTACAAGCTTGGGTATCCGCCAAACATGACAGCCACGGATTACGAAGCTCTCATAAGGGCCGAAAGGGCTATCAGAGATTACGAATACGAGAATTACGAGACAGCAGCAGATAAGAGTTACCCAGAGATGGTTGAAGATGAAACATTAGCCGACGTCCTGCCAACCGGGTTGCAGGGTAACGACTCGGAGTGGTATTTTACCGGCGCTCGTCTCTTCCCCAACGTAAAAGGATGCGGCTACCCACCAATGCTGAATTGTACAATTTGGTACGGCAAATACAGACCTCTGGGTACCAATTACACCTGCTATTACAGCCGAGTGGATCCAGGTCTGGTTATCACCGACTTGGACATGTGGCAGAACACTTTAAACTTGGTGTACGCTATGGCGATTCCGATACCCTCCTTCATAATTTCGGTGATTTATTTAACATTTGCATACTTTAAGATCTATAATACTGAAGAGGAGTCGGAGCAAGCGCCTTTGCAGAGTGATGCTGAAGCAATGGCGACAGGTGACGATGAGAAACCAACGACGCCAGGATCTGACACGTTTAGAGAAGATTTGGCGTGCTTTGGCCATCAACTGAAGATGCAGCTTGCTAACGACAAGCCCAAAGAAGGCTTCGAGTCTAATAGTCCGCCAATTTCCAATTCCGCTTCATTATCTGGGTAAGAGATTTTCTTTATCTGAATCATCTTAATTTAAGTCATATATTTTTAGTATTTAGTGATATTTAAAAAGGCACTAATATATAAATAAATTAGATATTTATTAGTTAAAATGAAAAAAGTCATACATTTTTCGTTTTAACTTTTAAATAATCCGCAATAAATTAGATATAATTTATTTATTTAAGTAATTTAATTAATAATATTCAATTTATTTTATTTAAGATTTTTTTTTATTAATATTAGTTTAAAAAATATTTTTAAAATATTTGTTATTTGGAAACTAATATTTACCACTTTATTTCTAATTTTTAAGGCTACATGCTAATAACATAATTTCTAGATTTTATATTTTATATTACAATTTTATAACTAATATAAATACTTTATTATTTTATAGTTTTTTATAATATTTCTTCAATGTCAATATGTCACTGTGTGAATATAATTAACACTACATTTTTTCATTTTATGGACACACAACACTTTATGGAAATTTCCTCTATGAAGAATTTTTTTTATATTTTTGATTACATGAAAAAGCAAGAAGCTTTCAACATGCTACAAGTACATAATACAAACTTTTCCATTAAATATTCTAGAACAGTCATTACACTTACCCTTTTCAGTAGAACAATATTTACACTGAGAGAGAATATATGGAGACACTGATGGACGAGTGTCAAACATCCTTTTCGGATGTGTCACCCCACTTCAAGGGGTTCTTGTTGCTATAGCTATACTATTAATCAAGTTCAAAGAGCTACTATAGCTATATATAAGTTACTATAGGCTTTTGGTCCATTTGGATGTAATTCAATGGGTGGATTATAAGCTCAGCCAATTCAAATAGACGAGATGCCACTGTGTTTCTGTGACGCAGAGTTACTTAAAAAAATCTTTTCGAATGTCTATGAAAAATTTTACCTAATTGACAAATGATATTTCGAGATTAAAGTTTACGTCAAAGTACCAAGATCGAGAAATTTTGTTTAGAAAAAAATATAGTCTGAGTTTTAAAAACGTATTTGTGACTCCAGAATCAAAATGCTAAAAATTGGGTAGGTTTTGTTAATAATAATAATAATAATGCTTTTATTAGCTCTGCATCATGGACTATAACAAATATCTGTAAAAAATTCCCCATTATACCAAAAATCAAAAGTTTTATTGCCAAATAAATGGTTATCAAGATGTTGCCTTGGATCATATAAGTAACTGCCTGCCGTCATTCAAAAAAAAATTGGCTTAGAATTAATTTTTCATTATATTGAATACTAGCTGATTCACGCCACTTCGTCCGTGTAACTTTATAAAATATAAAGGGGGAGATGGGTGGGTAGCCTATGTTACTCGCTGATAATGTGGCTTTCTAATGGTAAAATAATTTTTAAAATCGGTCCAGTAGTTTTTAAATTTATTCATAACAAACATACATGCGTACATGCAATTTTTTTGATATAATATTAGTATAGATATGAAATAAATAGAGAACATAAAACTCTTGATTGTTCGTAGTGAATTGGGTTTATCAATTATGTACGATGTAGAAGAAAAGTTAAATACAACAGAAAAATAGGATTCATTCCCAAAAACTATTAGGCTAACGGTGGAAGAAAAATGGACGAAATTGTTAGGTACATGTAAAGAAAAGTTCGCCTAAAAATACAAAAGATTCTATGACTGTGGTCTTTCCTACAAAGCTTTATTACGTTCTTCACTATGAAGAAATATAGCCAGTGTTTAAACAGCAATTGTCTCTTGTATTAACAAGACACGCAATTAAGTTAACTACATAATGAACACTTTGTTAGCACTCTCTTAGATATTCTCTTTCTTGTAAGTACTATTCAAGGGGTCTGAACCTCAGCCACTTTCGATAGCATTGTTAGCTTATTGATTTCATAGCTCGAAAGAAATGAGTGAAAGAAAAATTCCAGATAACACTCAGATAAAAAAAATAATAGGATATAAAAAAATAGGATAACGAGATCACTTTTTTGAAGCCGTTTATTTATTTTAGCAGGGCTTTGGAAAATTAATTAGCCAAAATGATGACGATTCTGAGAAGAAACCTCGAAAGAAACTCAGGATACCATTCTTTTTGTCATCTTTAAAAATAATGTGTGTATATAATTGAAGCAATGTTAAACAAATCTGACATCATAAATTCATTCATAAAAATTCTAAACAAACATGATTTTCCATTCATTTTAAAAACTCCATTATTTCCCTATGTCATACAAGCTTTCTATAGGTAATGCTAAAGTATGTATATTCAGTTATTACTTAGGTTTTTCGGAATTGCAATGAAGGTTGAATTCATAATTCATCTTTTAAATATTTGAGTATTGCACGGTAAATATTCTATATAGAAAAGCACATGTCGATGTGTAAAAGCTAGTCTTTATGCCATATTTTTTTATGATTTACAAATCAATGTTTTTGAAAATTCACATTTTTAAAAACACAGTCGGATGATAATTTTGAAATTTGGAACTCATTTGTTACTTGACTACTGACAAATCTCATAAAATCATGATTATTTTTAAAGAACCCTTTGGGTTATCGAAGGATTTGTTAATAGAGTCCAGTCTAGTGAGTCATCATGGTTGTAACACGGGTCCAAGTTTTACTTTAATTTATTAAATATTTTTAATAATAATATGAATTAATAATAGAACAATGTGTAGCATATTAGAAAAAGAATTTAAAAATACATTATGAATAGGTAACCTAATAAGTAATAACAAATTTGATCTAGGTACTTATTATATTTTTTATTTGAAAGTCCCTGGCATACCTAACTTTCTCACCGAAACACAATAGCACACATGCTGTTAATCACAGTGCTCTGCTATCACATTTCTATATTATTATTAAAAGAAAATCTAAATAGTGTAGAAAGATTCAGGTAAGAAAATCAATTTGTTTTAAAACCGTAATTACTGAAATAACTAATGGTAGTTCTAAGGCTATTACTTACACATCTTGTAGGACTATTTTGACTTGTGGAACTGTTCGATATTATAAAGTAGTTTAGATATATAGTCTATAAAAGAGAGTGGTGGTGCTGTATTGGCGTCGGACTCGTTTAGATAAGCATCGAAGTGATCAATCAAAGAGAATGTATGGCATTCGTCCATCTATGATGCACACATCCAATTTTTTTAACTATATCATATGTTTATAAAAGAAAAGTTGTATCTTCGGTACAATATTATTGTGATTCGAAACAATATTCATAAAGTACTTTTCATTATACTTGATTTGATTATTTAAAAATCTCCAATATATCCAGATAGCGGTAAGATATGGAAATATTTATAACATAATTAAAAGCTTAAATACTTACTAATTATTTGTTTGTGAATCGAATTCCTTTTTTGTTTAATGGTTATCAACGAGATATAGTGTTGCAATAAAAAAAAATTGAAATAGTTTTTTTTTCACCTTCAAAGTTGTTCAAAGTTCAAACCTTCTTCATAAAATTCGACAAAGTAAATTCAAATCAATTCAAAGATTAAATTCAAGTAGGTGAACACTAAAAATTTTTGATTTCATTTATTGTTTAGTAACTTCGTGTTTAATAACGATTAAAAAATATACTTTCACAGAACATATTATAGATAGAAATCCATAAATAGTTGCTCTGTTGTCTCATGAAGTAGAAAATATGACTACTTCTCGATTACATTCATTTTTCTTACTGTGCTGTAGCTGTGTGGGTTTTTTTTTCTGATCTGCAAACTTGGTTATTCTTAAGTTTGCATTGAGGAGTTATTATTATCACTCGCGGGTAATTAAATCGCGCGCTACCGCGAGTTATACTGTTTGTATTTTACCTATTATGTCGTTTGTCAACTCGCGCACAATAGGTGATACTGTATGGTTGAATGCAAAAACAAAATAAATATTAAATTGCTTTTAAATAAAACAAATACTATATTAGAAAACAAAAACATTTACAATTATAAAAAGAATGAAATATCATATCACAAAAATATTGTAAATGGGAATTAGATATTGAAATATTTATGCCACATAAATAACATAAATCTAAATCATCTGGTTAGCGCAATTAACTCATCATTTGTTCAACCCAAAAGTGTTTCACACTTTCAAAAAAAGAACAATAATATTCGACACACCAACTTAAACAGATGAGTATAGTCAAATAGGTAAACAATAACTCCCAATTTTATTTCAAATTATCAATAACAAGTGTTCAATGTAATAATAATTGCAGCTGGGTGCGCACGTGAAGGCAATAAAAATTATATTTGATAGTAAAGAAACAACAGAGACAGTTTTTGCACTTCTCTCGTTTTGAAAAAAAAAAAAAAAAAATACTACCTGTCCATGATAATAAGATATGGCTTTGTTTCACAACTTTCTTTATATTTTTTGTAATGTTAGACCTTATGGAATATAAAAACCGACACCAAATATCATGTTGTTGTATGATACTTAGAAATCGTACAAGGCTATTTAGTACAATACAAGCAAGAACATCGAGAGTAAAAATGATTTTTTAACAGTATATCTGTATAAAGTATATAAAAAGTACCTATAGCAAGAAATAAGAATGTTTTATTGACAAACGAAATAATAGGTAAAATACAAAAAGGATAACTCGCGGGCTCGCCCAAGTCAATTACCCGCGAGTTGTGATCGAAAGCATCAAAAACTTTTCATAATTGCGATCATGGAGATACATAAATTGTCTATCTCCTTAGATAAATTAAATTATGCCTACTGACATTTATAGTTACATTTCTTGATTTCACTTAAAACCTTAATAATGATTAAATAATTAACAATGCACTGGCCATAAAGCTCGAAGGCTTTAGAAAGATTTTCATTGATTAGAAATAAATTTCATTCAAAATTAGGTAGAGGAACGGATATTACATATAGAAACTTTATCCTTTCCTGATCTTTATCCTTAATCCTACTATGGCGTTGGTTGTGTTATAGACGACGGTACCACCTACCATCAAGTTGACCATCAGCCTGTGTAATGGCCTTAAGGTAAAAAATATATCTCAAACTTAAATGATTTAGATACGTATATTAATACGTATATTAATTTAGGAAATATATGAACTAGAGGATGAACTATTTTCATTTCCATGTAAGAAACTGGTAGTTGTGACAGTAAGCAGACGGGCGTGTCCAATTAATGGTCCCTGCTGAAGTCAAGGCGCGTAGTGAGACATTTCAGGAAGAGTGAGACCAGTTCTTTTCAGAATTGTAGGGACGAAATTACCAACGAATATTTATAAATGTTTCCGTGCAAAATGTTAGAATGAATTTAAAATTTAAATATGAAATTCCCCACTTAAAATCCGACAGCACAAGCGGATACAATGCAGTCTAAATGGCGTTTTGTTTATCACTCTCAACTCTGCACGTGAAAAATTTAAACAATTGCGTGTTCCGTTGAAATTTGAATTGGTTTGCTAAAAAAATAAAGTAGAAATTTAACTCGTGTATTAAAGTGAAGAGAGCAATTATTTTTGTACCATTTGCCTGTAGACACAGTAACATCTGAATAACTTGATCCTTATTACTATGCACTGAATCCTGATGGAAAATGCATATTGCGACTTATAAGGGAATGGCATGAGTTATGTAAATAAAACATGATTAGTAGTATCACACAAATTAATGTCACTGATCAAATGAAACAGGATAAGGAATTTAAAGTTTAGTTTTTAATTTATTTCTCAGACTCTTCTACATGAATATGTCTTAAGACAAGGACTAACATCAGAAAGAACTAAATTTTTACCAAAATGAGCGCAACCTAATAACCGTTTAGGTTTTTAACTGTTGAAACTTGTACCATTAGTTAAGAAGAAATTATAGATTTTACTGGGAAAATATCTTGTAATTTGGTAATGAGGTTTCATAGATATTTAAGTTCGAAAGAATTAAAAATCCAATTGTCCCAATAAAGTATTTTTTTTTAATTTCTGAATGTTATACCCATTTACAAAATCTGAAATATTCACAGAAAATTACTGAAATTAAGAAAGAATGTTATTACCAAAATCCCCAAAGTGTAATTTAAAATAAAAAATGGCCCGGTTTTGAACGATTCTATAAAAACATCATACTCAAGTTTTAAATTATACAAATATTAGAACTTATCATATGTTATTTTTGTAAACACTTAAAAACAAAAATTAGAAAAAATCCAAAAGTATAGGTCCAAGAATAGAACTTTGAGCCACTCCAAAACTATGATCTCATAATTTGATGAGTGCGACGTTGATATTACAAATTAAACATAGCAAGTAGGAATTAAATTAAAAATGTTATTTTTATTCTTTTATTAATGAACTGTTATTGCATTACTTATACAAAATTATCTTGGCAGGACTAAGTCATCCTTCGTGAACGCTTAACGTGAATCATAACCACATTTAACACATCGAGGTACGTGGAGGCTTGAGTTATTCTGTTCATTAGAAATCTGGGTTTTATCCGGTCCGGTTAAAAACATATAAAATATACAAACTCAGTATTATTTTATTTATATCCTGTTCTATAAAATCGCCATATTCTAAGTTTTATGTATTCTCACACCGGACCTGTTTAAACCTTGAATTTAAAATGATTATGAGCTTCTTAATTACACGCGTTTACTCTTCCACATCACTTATTATCTTTTGCACATTATTTTCCACTGCTCTTTTTGAAATTGCTTCAGCTTTCAGTATTGGATCTAAACAAAATTGAATTCTGTATTTTATGCTCAGCCTACATGTTGCTTTGTATTTTCAACCTTAATTGTTATTACGGAACCAATTTTTATTGACTTAAGCATACTTTAAATTAGATTGATATAAAATAAAACTATAAAATCTATTACCTATGTCCAAATAAGTGAAAATTGATATTTTTCTGTATTTTTTAATATTAACGAATAGTAGTTTCATACAAGTAACAAAAGCTTAAGTACATTTGTAATTTTGGCTTGCACACTAACCATTATATTGTGATTATATTGTGAATTATGATGTAAAAGTACCTTTAAAAAAACATTCTTTCGGAGATAGAATTCCTCTTCTCTACAATAAATAAAGACATAGAATGGAATTTAAAAACACAATAGTGTTGCCTATTAAGTGTTTATCAAAATTCAAACAGTAATGCGCAAATATCTGTTTAAAATAAATTTTTAGCAGATCACTCATCACTCAAAGACCACTTAACATTATTTAATTGGAATCTACAAAAAATACTGATTTCTATATTATGCTTTTTTAAAAAAGAGTCTTTTTTTAGTAAAAGAGCGATAAGGTGGGCCACCAGCATTTTTTTAAAGACATCAGATTTTTAAAAACAAACGACCAAGGTAGACGCATGCACACTATTAATCTTGATAGGATATAGATAGGGCATGGAAAAATACGCAAACATATTTTAAACACCTTAAACCCTACCTTAATTTCTTAATTTCGTATCAGTATTCTGTAAGAGGTTACTGCCGCCAGGCTGGTTGCTACAATGCGAAATGCAGTGTGCTATGTCACTATTATTGTCTATTTAATAGTTACTATTAAATTAATTCTTAAATGTTAATGAATACAATTCACTAAATTAATTTACTTAAATTTGTTCTTAATACATATATTGGGTATATATGTATTACACTAAAAAATCAAAATATACAGGGAGGACTCCTGTATAATAAACATTTAGTCGGTCTAGCGTAGGGGTCTAATATTGCTAAAATTATTATTTTTGAGAATAATTAATAATAATGAAAGCTATAAATGTGACGATAGGAGCTAAATAATTATTTGTTTTGCAGCATTAGTTTGTCATAAATACATCTTTGGACCTAATCTCGTGACGCCTTTTATATCCCCATTATATACATAATGTAATACATACAGCCATACATAATGTAATATATACTAGGAGGGATAAAAATGTAGATGTTAAAAAAAAAAACAATATACAATACAAGTAATTTGAAATGTAATAATTTTTTGCTTAATCGAATATAACTTTCAAGATATTTTTGTTACTAATGTAGATTTTACGATATTTTTTTTTTAAGAATACTTAGTCGCAATATTTTTATTGAATTTAAATAACGTAATTTAAATAATGAATCCGCAAACGAAAGCCGCCATTGCTAATTGTTAGGTTCAAGCACACATATCTACTTGTACGCTAAGCCATGCCGGCGCTAAATCTAGACAACTTACCTGCGCAAGCGTTAATTATTAAAAATATTTGAACAATATTATTAGTGTAGACTGCGTAATGTATTATATAATATCATAATTTTGTTTTAAATTCTTTAATATATTCTTGTTTTTATTTCTTTTTTGCTATTATTATAATTATTCACTAAGATTCCATTTATGAAATATTTATTAATATTTATATCCCTACTATATCTGCTAAAGCAGTTGTCTTACTGGCCATTAGTTGTCTTATTAGTACATTAGTTTTTCATCAATGTATTATGATTTTCTCATATGATATTTTGCCTTGATTATATTTAAAAAAAAATGCCTAAAACCAAGCGACTGCTTAAGCTCGAACATGAAAGTAAGTTACGTTAGTTTTTTTTCACAATAAGAGTGTTTAAAGTATCAAATTTCTTATGAATATTTTTAAGAATTATGAAGGGAAAATTAAATTTTTGTTTAAATAAATTGTTAATCTACGATGTTATGTTTTAATTATGTAATGTGGAAGAAAATTCCTGTTATTTTAATGACATTTTGATAATTTTTTTTGAATAAAACTAAATATTATATATATAATAATAATTTATGTTTATCGACAGCTTACTTTTCTAAACACATGTTCTTATTGAGTTTTTAAAATGTGTATATTTTTTTATTTTATAAAAAAATATTTAAAAGTATAAGTCAATTCGAAGTCACGAAACTTTAGCTTTGCATTGAGTCAATGGCAATTCTTTTAAGTTACATGCATATTGTGATGGAAATAATTTAAATATATTATTATACGCATTGTTGCTGTGCCACATAAAGCTTAAAACAACTTATGTTTTTAAACTTATATGAATTGACGAGCCCGCTGGATGAGTGGTTAGGGTGTTTGCCTTAATGCTCTGTTTTAGGGTTCCCGGGTTCGATTCCCAGCAGGGTTAACTTTGAAAAAATGAACTTTTCAAATTTAGCCCTGGTCTGGATCTGGAAAGTAGTGGCAAGGTACACTGCGTCTTGCAGTCATTTGGGCAGCCCGTCTAGCGGCAGCAATCACCCTCTTACAAAAGACCACCGTGAAATAAGAGCACGTGTGCTGTTGTGTTTCGGTGAGTGAGTCTGCAGCGCACTTACATCAGCTTTGGCTTTGCTTGTGTTATAGGCGACGGTAGCAAGTGGACCGTCAGGCTGCCTGCCGATCTTAACATAAAAAAATTGCATAAACACAACTGACCTTGAACCCTTTTATATGATATGTTTATATTATTAATAAAAATATATCATATCATATATTACTAAAAATATAATAATAAATAATATTTAACAGAAAATATTTTCCTTTACAGATGACAGGAGTCCTGAAGAGGCGGGTTCGGATATAAAGTGCATCACGAATTGAGGTGAATCAATTGAACTCATGAACATTGTGCTCGACTTGTGATTGTGTCTCCTTTACTCACGTCTGAATTAGAGGCAGCGAGAAAGGAATGAAAGATAAAATTTAATAAGGAAAGGAAAGAAAAGGCGAAAGATTTTTTTTTATATAAAGCCGTGAACTCGAACGACATAAAGATAACGTGGGAACATTCTCTATTGCAGAAAGTATTTAATTTGTTTTATTGTTTGGTTTATTTATTCTATTACGCTTTTAAACACAATAATTATAATAAATTTTATAAAGAATTTCATGCACTCGAATATCATGGTGATTTAGATAATTTAAATATTATTTTCCAAAAAAAAAAAAAAAATAATAATTTAAATTTAAATACATATGTTGGTGACTAATATGTAAGTTACTTACACAGCTTTTCTAAAACGTGTAATGAGTAAAATTAAAATATAGTTTTAGAATTGCTCAAAAATTAATATTAAATCCAAGAATAGAGAGTGTTGTCCAGAGTGATTTAACAGATAAAAAAAACATTTTATCTCCTATGTAAGTCTAAAATAATATAAAATTTTAATGTGCTCGTATGCTAATGGTGTCAAAATGCACGCGTGCTGGCAAAATGTTATATTAAAAATTTATAGGTATACTTATTATTAATAAATGAAATATATATGCAAACATTGTTTAAGATGATATAATATTAAATTAATTTATAAATCGTTGTTTTCTCAAGCAATAGATAATACTCATCAAGAAAGTATATTTAGAAATATATTGAAAAAACAACACACATATGTACATTGACTAAATAATTATTATTTCGTCATAAATATAATTCTTTCAATAGTACAATTCATAATATCATTTTAGTTTGTAAGTAGTTGTATTTTTAGTCATATTATTTGAAATTTATAATATTTTAATTGCTTTTATTAATGTTAATTCCTTAAAGGCAGTAAATAATTCAGGCCGTATTTCTCGATCATTAAAATAGAGAGAAGTTACTAAATTAAAGAAAGATTGTAAGTGTAACAATGTTTAATTGTTCAAAAAAAATATTTAATAGAAAAAAAAAACAAAAAATAATAACAAATATTCCATTTTATTAAATATCAGCATACAAAGTCACCCCTCAAAAAATGGTAAATAATTTATAGAAATATGTTATCAAGGAAAATTCAGAAGTTCACGAATCAAACTTGTTGCTTACTTTGGCAAACAGTTTTAAGATGTACTTGACACAAAACTTTAAGTGTCACACGATAACATTCAAGATAAGTGTTTTTCAACAAAAATTTGATAAACCATTTTCCAAATCCATCCCGCCACTGCCTGAAGAGTGTATTTGCATGACGATGTTATATTTATTTCGTATTAAGCGAAGTTTAGAGTAAGCTTAAAAAGCGGTAGTTGATTCGCTATTAAAATACTCAATAACAATTATTACTGTACTTGAAAATCGCTTTTAAAGTAGTCTCTGCCATGCCGACAAATATATCGATTCTTCCGTCCTGAGCCTAACCTTTTTAAAAATTCATCGCACTCAGCTGTCTAAGTCTCCATCAATCCGTACCGATCAACAAACAAAAAGTTATAATCAATAATATTATAATCGATTATTTGTATCTAACCTTTTAATACCTGGCCATCACTAGTAAAGGTTTATTTTTTTTAAAAAATACAAGGACTAATATCGTTGCGTTTACTTACATTTTTATTTATTACGATATTTCTTTTAATAAAATTTTCATAAACGGTGAGCTGACGAAATTTTCGAAATTTTTTGAATAATTTGATAATATTTTTTTACAAAATTACTAGGACATTACAAAATTACTAGGATCAAACTAAGGACATTAATAATAGTTTGAAAGCGTATTATTTTATTTAATAATTGCTCTTTTTTTAAAAAAGAAAAATAATAATACAATTATTTAAAATATTTTAATTTCCTTTTTAATTTAAATACAAAGTGAAATGATACTGATCCTATAAAATTTTTGATAGTTTTGCAGCTACCATACAGAGTGAGGGTGTAAGAAATAAATGTAAAGAAAAGTAATATCACACCAATCTGAATAGCTCTGAGAAGACTGTCTAATTAACATGGTTGTATGTGTTTATTGCGCCCTTACTTGTTGAACAAAAAACACAAAAAAATGAGTTTGAACGAAATATACAAAAAATAGATTTTTTCTAAAGTGTTCAATTGACAAATTGAAAAGGCTTGTGAATAATGCTTAAAAGCTAGATTATTAAAATAATATAGCCAACATTATGTAAACAACCAAATCTTTGAAAATTTCTATTGTTATAATTATTTCTTTTTACTCTATTTCTGGGGACCATAATTTTATTGAGGTTCCGCTATCTTGTAAATGAATTAATATGTTGAATAACATTGAAAACGCATCTAAATATAACATGTTTTGATTAAATTTGTATGAATATTGTTTATTTAATAATTTAATTATCACATAATTAGAATACACATTGCACAAATCGAATTCACATAATTGTTTTCCGTTAATAAAATGTTACCGTTATTCTTATAACATTAAATTGATCAAATATATTCAAGAATTATTAATTATTCTTTGTGCATAATTCAAGAAATATACATAATGTATCAAATGTGCCTATATGGCGCAGTGTCAGGACTAAGAATGTAATTTAAAACCAACAATAATTTTCCAACGATTCGTCAAAGGTATTTAATTTTTAATAGAATATTTTTGAGATTACTCTCCGAAATTGTGCAATTTTATACAAGTCACAAGTTATATTTTCAGATTTTTGGATTCAGTTTTTACACTTTTGACAACCACTGATAACATTAAAAAAAATGAAAAATCTCAGGATAGTATAAATAATTATTTGAAACTATATAAAAAGAATAACGTGAATTCAATAAAAAAAATATCAAATTCACGCCATTTAAAATATTTAAAAAATGGTAAATAACGTTGACTATTTAATCACTTATTAATTTTTATGAATAGATTTCAATGTAAAGATGAAAATTAATTTTACCAAATGCTGTAGTAAAAAGTTTAATGATACAAAATGGTTGAAATCTTTAGCTGTCTTGGACAAGCTTCTTAATTTCGATATTAAATGTAAATAAAATATAAAAAATAAATTAAACCTGTTATTGGACTGGCAATTTAGTAATACCACAAACCTACGCACATGTTTAGAATTAAATTATATAAATTAAGCGAAAAACTACTTAAAATTATTTACACACACACAAACACACACACCCATTTTGTATTATTATGTAATCTGTCAAAATTCATTAGTGAAAATATGAAATGTAATGGGATTTTCAAATTAAAATTAAAACTATTTCAAAAGCTAGAAGAAAGTGTACTACAAATGCTACGATTACGAAACACGTCTCTGCAAGCAAAAGCGTCTAAGAGGAAATTGTGTCAAGGACGTGCTACGCGCGTAGCTCTGCTACGAGCGTAGCTTTGCTATGACCGTAGAAGGTACAATCGAAACAGCTGTAAGAGTTGTTTTTTTTTTAAATATATTCTTTAACAAAAAGTGCTCACTTTTTGTAAATTTATTTATTTATTGCATTCATTTAAACTCCACCGCTTTTGATGCTCAATTTAGAGACAAAAAAATCATAACTAACAGTCAATTACATTTGTTTAAAATTGCAACAAAATGTTTTAAAATCAGTAAAGATATGTAAGCAATATGAAGTTTATTTAAACCATTTTCAATTTGCTGAAAATAAATAGTCTTATTGAATTTAATTTAATTTTATTTTATTAAAAACAGTATAGTAGAAAATCCCTAGTTTTTAATGAGGGTTTATTTAATGTGACATCGTTTAATCCTACCGCTTGATTCTGTAAGATAATTTCGACTTATTCTTCAAGTTTGACTTCTGTCAAATTAGGTAATTTAAATTTTAGGAATTCACTCTGAAATCTATATATAAAAGAAAGTTGTGTTAATTACACCATTTATAACTCGAGAAGGGCTCGACCGAATATTGAATTTGTCTCCGCCCCAATATCAGAATAATTATTAAAACATCCGAAATATTTACAAAAAATATCTCATTTGATTTTGTATGGAACGAGTTTGAGGCGAGGCGATACGAAGTTCGCCAGGTCAGTTAGTTATAAATATAAATAAAATTTAAGATTCATTGATTCAATAATTCATCAATTCATCAATTTAAAATTTGATGAACACAATGTAATTATGCAATGTATAATTAAATATGTATTAATACAATGTAGAAATAATAAAAAAATATGTAATATGTACTTAGTAAGGCTAATAAAAAATTCATAGGATTTATAACTATGTATATAGCCGCCTCCACCTGCCACTCTAAAATTCTAGCCAAGGATTCCATTGAATATTTCATTTATGAAATTTGACAGGTTAATCAACTACATAAATGTCCGATATCCATCAAAATGCCAAACTATAACTGTTATGATAAATTACCAGGTACGTGATGTTATATTTGGTTATAAATACCACATTTGAAATGTCAAAGTAATTTGGACGATGCCACTTAATAATCCGATAATAACTGTTACAAAATCTATATTTATTAGATGATAGAAATCGATTTTTATTAATAAATATAATTGAAAGTGATATTACGTAAATTATGCCGTGTGCTTCATATTTACAGATATAAATTTAAAATAACACATTTGATTATTTAATTTATTTGGTTATAAATATTTGCTTAACGAACCTTAAATTAACTGCAAATAGTAATAGTCCCTTTAGTTCAAATACGTGATGTATAAGATGGGTAATTTTCATATATGATATTTAAAAAAATAATGCAAAATATATGAAACTGAATAATTTAAAAAATTATATGGAAGCTCTCGTTTTATTTATAGATATAAATCATATAAAAACAATTATTGTAATGGCTTTAGATTAAATATTAAAGAGAAGCAATCATTTGACATCATCATTGTAAACTTTAAGAGTCAAATTATTTTTTTAGATAATAAATTAATTGTCGTTTAATTTGTTTCTGTGATCGTCTGATTTCGGTTGTGTATTAGGTAGTGTTTAATAATATAATTATTCCCCAATATTATGCTGTAATTTTTAATAATATATTTAATAATTTACTATGATATTATTGTCGTAACTGTAGTCACAGTGCGCTTGAGTAATGACGCTTATGTAATTCGGCAATAAATTTTGTACAACCTTTTATAACTGATAAATCACTGGTACATTAGAAACGGATACAACTGACGATAAGGACAATTTAAGCCAGCGTGTGTCATGTGAAAGTTCAAAAATCATTCTTTTTGAAATAAAAAAATTATATGTATAAAAATTTTCATTAGAAAATTTACTTAATTTGGAAGAAATGTGCTGAAAAGAAGAATTTTAAAGTCACTAGACTATAGATAAGCTTAGAAAATCCTTCCTCTGTTAGAAATTCAATATTTCTTTAAATAATTTGACATTTGATTTTTCTTGTGTAACTAATAATTGATGTTAAAAGAGCAACTTTGTAAATTTTTCCTCATACGAATTTCTAACTGGTGCTAAAAGTACATCACTTGCAATAAATAATATTTTATTATGTTTTCAATACTATGTCAAAATAAAGTACTTAGCAAAAATTTGCTAATAGGTCAATAAACTAATCAAATGCCCTATTGGAATTTATTTAGGAATGATTCAGTAGCAATTATCATAATCACTATTGATCAAAACTTCTAACGCGCTTTTGGTATATTGACTAGAGTGTACATTCTAGCGATCCATCCAGGCTTCGCACAGATGCAATGCAAATTATATATACAAACTTTCCTAGTTTATAGCTGTTTTTATTAGAGAAAACCGCATCAAAATACGTTGAATAGTTTAGAAAAAGGAGGATAAATAGACAGAGGCAGACAGCGACTTTGTTTCATAAAGTGAATAGATTAGATAATTTAATTTTGTGTAAAACTGCGTTAGAAACGAATTTCGTTTCGGGATTTCTTGAATTATTTATATACCGCGAATTTATGCTTACTTATTTCATTCGTTACTTCGTTTTAATATTCAGCTTAAAAAAACAATTTTTCCTGTTTATTTAGGACAATCGCGTGTTTGGTTAAGTATTGACTATTAGTCACTTATTATATCAATTCCTACTAATTATATAACGGTAAAGTGTTATAATAGATACCACCTGTTGGAAAGATTGTGAAATTATGTTGAGTTGTATACGCTCTACAATTCGATGACACTTGTGAGCAGGGTTGCTGCAATAAAAATTTATGCCAACATCAAAGACAATACTTGGTAAAGTGTATCGTTAGTTCACTTAAGAAAAAAATTAAATTTTGCCCAAAGTTTCCGTAAGCTGTGATTGTCCAGTGGGACTTTCGATCATTAGCCAACAAGACAGATGCAGGTTCGAATCCAAAGGTATCTTTTCATATGTACAGATCGACAGCCACGCTGACGATTCAGATTGGTGGCTACTCAGTACGCTACCGACATTGGTAGGATAAAGATAAACTATTAAGAGGGATAACCTTATGTAAATTGGCTTTTAATTTGAAACTGACATCCCTAACTAACTCAGTGAAATACAATAGCACACATGCTGTTATTTCACAGTGGTCTTCTCTGTAAAGTTGAATCCAGACTATAGGTATAACAAAGTATGTTATAAAATACAGTTATATGGCATATTATATATGTGCTAATAAAACAAAGTTTTATAAAATTTGCGCGTGAGTCACGTCTTCACACATTCTCATATTGCGACCAATATATATAATATAACATTGTTATATTGTACTGTTATTTTAATGGGTTTAATCCTGTTTTATGTTGCAATATTACTTATAATAATAATGTTAAATAATGTGGAAGTGTTATAAAACAAAGTTATATAACATGTTGTTTAATTTGGACGCACAGAAAGAAAAACTGTCCAATTTGTGACTGTGAAACGCAGTGTGCCTTGCCACTACTAAACGGGTTGTATTGAATTTATCCATGATTATAAATAATTACTTGCTGTTATTTTTTTTTAAAGTTTTTAGTAATTATTGTAAAAAAGGTTGTACATTATTTACAGCTTAAAAAAGTGAGAGAGTTTAATTTTACATTTTAAAAATAAGTTCGTTTTGAATGACTGAGCGAAGCTTGTTAGCTTGAGACTAAAAGCACATTTGTGTATATAATGTATAAAAAAAAGCTTTCCGCCCTGCGATGCTTGGGTTAGCTAACTGAGAGTATAGGCATGTAACATCCCGGGACCTGAATATATACCTGTTAACTTCTTTAATTTTTTCATTATACTCATATATATAGAAAGAAAAATAAATTATTAGTAAATAAATAAGGTTGGTGTGAAATATTTTGACTGCAAGTTGGGAAGAAAGTTACTATCAAAAAACAAAAAAAAATTGACCGTGGAAAGAATTTATTAAACTAATAAATGCATTTAACTGTAGACAATGACAGCTTATCTTAGTATTTGAAATATAAAAATAATTAGAATCTCCCAATATTCTGTTTTGGACTAGTTTTTGGCTGAAAATCTTTCAAAATTTTTCACACCAATCAAAAGTATAAGATATATACTACACTGTTATTACTAACATCCATTAAAGCAGGTAAAAATTAGAAATTAATAATAGAGATGAAAGAAAAGTCCATTTAGAAAAATTTTGTAAAATAAAAATTTATGATCTCATAAAAAATTGGTTTCGTTTAATTAGTATATATATAATAATTAAAGGTGTCTTTTGAATTGTGTAAGATGGACTCGTGACGTCAAGCGGCGTTAAAAGTAAATGAAATTGAACGTTAATTACTTAGAAATAAGGTGCAAAACTATTAGTAGTAATGCAATTTAATCTGTAACAGACGTACTATACTCATTTGTAACTGCTAAACTATGTGGACATATATAAACCATGTTATAAATGTTGGACATTTTTATACAATATGATTTTGAATCTAAACTCGTTGTTAGGTACCTTAAAACACAGTAAGCAAATGATGGCAAAATACCTAAATACTTAATTATACAAAATGATTAATCCAGTGACCCATTAAGGACAAATTTGAAACCATACGAGATACGAAAATTTGTATTTAGGAAATTAAGGCTTGGATTTTTCAATTAAGATCAAAAAAGTTCGAATGCAGATTTACTTCAAAAATCGAAGCCTTAGTTCTTAAGAACAAATTGGTCAGTGAGGGGATATCCGAAACAATTACTGATTGTTTCGGATATCCCCTCACTGACCAATTTGTATTGATCACGCTGTATAACACCATTAAAATTTGTTTTTAGATGATGAATTTGTAATTACAATAAAAATATTTAATGAATATAAAAGAAATAGGTATTATTTGGTTTATAAATATTCAGTACTTAAATAATAAGTATAATAGGTAAGTTTGTTTAAAACGCATCAAAACAAATGATACCGGAGCGGTTAGTTTAGGTATGTACTTACTTATTTGTCTCTACAAAATCTGATAATTTTGACAGTATTTTTTTTAGCAAAAACATACGATTTTTACACACCTACATTTTTTCTATATAGCTAAATACCATAAATAATACCATAATAGCATAAATTATAATGACTAATAATCACAATACATTCATGTGAAGATCTTTATCACATAGGTATACTGTTTAGATACTCCAAATACAATAATAACTTGGAAATACTATATACAATTTTATAATGCCTCATAAATTAAATAGATTATCTTGACATTCAATTTTCAACATTAATATGTTGCATTAAGTTAGCTTTTTGAAATCATATATGAATCAATATTTTTAAATAATTAGTCAAAATTTCATGTTAGATAGAATTGCAGATATATTAATTATGTTGAGATAAGAAGTATAGTACGTGTGTTGACAGCTATGTTTTCCGAGTGTGGCGAGACCTCTATTGCTGATGCGTTTGAATTTAACCACAAAATGCGTTTCGTTCATTTTGAACTGTTGCCTTATGACCGTTTTGTACATAAATATATAATGAATAAAAAGTTAGTAGTAAATAAATACACTTGGCTTCGAAATCATTTGTTTCATTCGCTGAAAACCCTTTATTGATTTCTATATACCGTTAATTAAAGTGAAAGTAATTAATAAATTAATTAAAAAGTATTGGGGCATCTCTCTGTGTGTGTGTGTGTTGTGTTATGCCATTTTGTTCCATGACTTTTTACCATTTTGTAGGTAGTGATATGATCCCGTTGCTGTAGAAATTTTGGGACTTCTGATCAAAAAAATTTCAATTAGTACGTAAGGATAATATACTTACCCAAGTCTCTGTCAGGAATAAAAACAAATGTATAAGTAGTAAGTTTCAAGTTTCACCTTTGTATTTTTGAGATTAAAACATCCAACATGCAGCAACATTTCTTTTTAACGTAAGAAAATGTAAATTGGGTTTAAAGAAAAATTGAAAGAAAAAAAATCATGGTTGATCTTCAGTCACCAATCCTGCTGGACCTTGTCCCACTGTCGGCGACATGCCAGCTACAGCGACAGCTTTCAAGGGTCTGTGAAGATATCACTTGCTATTAATGTCATTAAAATGAAAAGCTTGTTATTAAAAAAAAAAAGAACTTTTTTTATATCGAAATCCAATATGTAGTAGTTATTCTCACAAAAGAACGCAAAATATCAAAGTACAATTATATAATCGCGCCATCTGTTACGATATGAGCTAAGCTATTTGGGAACTAAAAAGCGATCTTGGTAGAAGTTTTCTGCTTATCTCATAGATGGCGCTAGTATGACTACTAATGGCAGTTTCCTAATAATTGAATAGATGGCGCTATATCAGTTTTTTTATATTCTAATCTGTATTAATAAAATAGCTTATTTTTTGAACGTGTTAAGCTCTGGAACTGCCAGTTGGATTTAAAAAATATATTGCAATTTATAGGCTAATTGTTGAGGAAGGTTTATAATTTAGGCTATGAATATTCGCACTATGACTAAGAAGCCGACTCGAAAGAACGCTAAGCGACGAGCCGCCATGCCTTGGATCAAAACTACTCTCGTCTGTTCTGTGGGTCAAACCGCGGATCACAGTTGTAACTGTATTTGTGTTTATAAACGTGATAATAATATATTCTTACTTGAAGCCTAGTTCTTCAAGAGGAACTCCTAATTTTGCCAATTTTGCTTCATAAGTTGCCAGTAAGTCATCGTGGGCTTTTCGAAGTCGAGCTACTTCATAACGTAGATCCTCTACCTGAGTGTCCTTTAGTTTCAATAGTTTCTACAAACAAAAGATGAATAATAACGAGAATTGCCGCTGTCATTTTGTGTGATTTAAAATTACTTTGTAAAACAAAGTTAAACTCAACAAAAACATTTTAAAAAACGTATGAGAGAGTATGGCTGTCATCGTAACATTGAGAGAGTTTTTGTCTGATAATAAAAAGAAAGAAATATATAGTACCATAGATAAAATACTACTTAACCAGTAAGTAGTATTTTATCTATGATAGAACTAACGGCCCGCCTCGGAACGTCGCACGGATTAGGTTTTATTATTATAAACCATTTGTGAAAAATTATCTAACTGATGGTGAAAATTGCAACAAAATCCGTTGCATGGTTTAGGAGGAGTTAATGAATATATAGACAGACAGACACGGGCAGCGACTCATATATTAAAAGGAAATGTAACCCTGTTCCCCCTTGACCCTTGACGAGCTCGTTGGATGAGTGGTTAGGGTGCTTGCCTTACCACTCTGTTCTAGGGTGCCCGGGTTCTATTCCCGGCAGGGTCAACTTTGAAAAAATAACTTTTCAAATTTGGCTCTGGTCTGGATTTGGAAAGTAGTGGCAGGGCACACTGCGTTTTCGCAGCCATTTGGGCAGCCCGTCTGGCGGCAGTAACCACCCCCTTACATAAGACCACCGTGAAATAACAGCACGTGTGTTGTTGTATTTTGGTGAGTGAGTAAGGGATACCAGAGCCCATTTCCCTATCCACTCCTAATCCCTTATCCTTAATCCTACTGCAGTCGGCAGCGCACTTGCAGCAGCTTTGGCATTGCTTGTGTTATAGGCGACGGTAGCCACCTACCATCAAGTGGACCATCTGCATGTCTGCCGACCTTAACATAAAAAAAAATCTATATCGGATATTTCCAACTTGTTAAATAATGAAACTGTATCTCACATGTATTTCTTGAGGACCCAGATCTCTCGCTTCCATATTTCGCAATTTGGCTTCCAGTAAGGCAGTTTTCAATGCAGACTTTTGCTGAACTTCAAGAACTGCTCGTGAGAATCGCGATTTTAGTTCGTCACGTTCATTTGTTATTCTTTCTAATCGAACTCCCAAAACTTCATATTCCCATTTAAGCACTTCGAACTGCTTCTCCAATGATGACAGTTGTTTTGTTTTTGCCTGAAATTTCAATGTTTTGTGTATGTATGAGTATGTTTGACAAAGAGGTTGAGAATCTTCTACTGTAGACTGTACAAAACCGACAGTCGTATAAGCCCGCCTATAGCTAATGGGCCTGGCTGCCATTTTGGTGTCGTAATCTTGTGACACACTCAGTACCATTTTCAATACTGACCGTAGATTTTTTAATTGCGGATAACGTCACGTGGTTGTTAACGTGATAAAGTTTTTGCTTATTAGCAATTTGGGGGAATTATAATAGCTTATTGTTTAGTCGTTAGAGCGTCTTAGATAGCAGGATGTGAAGATAGAATCTATATAAAATTGAATCCCCATTTCCCTTGGTCACGGCATCACGCGTGAACGGGTAGACCGATGTTAATTCGGTTTTCACAAATGGAAAGAGAGATAACCGGGGAATGTTCTTATATATAAAAATTGCACTCCGGGTGAAGCCGGGGGCGAGTCGCTAGTATAATATAAAAATGTGCTTGCTTCTTCTTACTCCTGTACCGAAACTCAACTAATGTGCTGTCATTTCAGAGTGGTTTTATGGAAGTCTATGGGAGGTTGGTTAGTGTAGCTTCACTAAGAGGGTGGATATTGTGGTCTAATGTAGCAGTGTGGTTAATGTAGTCTATATAGGAGGCTTACTCGATTTATAACTGTCGCGATTTTGTTACAACGAATTGAACATGCAAAGCAACAGGATGACAGATAATGAACCTCATCGGGCGAATGAAATACTTACAGCCAAAGCAGCTTTGTCTCTGTCATAATTGGACATTTGACGTTTCAATTCCTTATTATCAATAATTGCCGCCTCCAAAGGTTCGCGAAGACCCTTTGCCTCAGCTACAGCGTCTCTAGCTATCTTCTCTGCGCGTTCTTTGGTTTTCTGCATTTCTTCCATTTGAGTCTTCAGGCTACTAATAAGCCCTTATTGAACATGTAATAGATATTTAACTGTACATCAGTATACAAAATCATTAAAAATATAAAAACGATTATTTGGACACTCGGCAATATTTTGTCAAGTCGGCAAAATATAATGTAACTTATATTTTTGGGTACCATTTTAATTTATTTTTTCCTATATAACTTACCCTGGGCTTAACTGAGTGAAAAGTTTAAATGTAGCCTATGTTCTTTTCCAGGGAAAGGTTATGTCTTTAATAAATTTCTTTAAATTTTAAATCGCTACAAAAGTAACTGAAACATATAGTCATTTTCGCATTAGTGCTATAAATTAGTTGTTGTGGATTGTATATCATAAAAAAATAAGTAACCTATATAATTATATAGGTAAACCGTATCCCCCCGGAGCTGCTCGAAAAGGTCATAGAGTCACTCTTTCCGACCCCTGGCCAATTCGAGCCCCCCGAAATGATGGCTCCGGAACCACCTCCGGAGCCCGAAATGGAGGGCCCTCCCGTCTCCGACGTAGAGTTTGAGGCGGTGAGGGAGCGGATCCGGGGCAAGAGGACGGCTCCAGGACCAGATGGAGTTCCGGCAAAGGCCCTGGCTATAGCGCTAGGGCCTCTGGAGGAGAGGTTCCGGGCGATTATGGATACTTGTATCGCCCGGGGCAAGTTCCCGGCGAGATGGAAGGTGGGGCGACTCTGCCTCCTTCGCAAGGAGGGCCGCCCTGCCGACTCGCCGGCGGGGTACCGACCGGTGGTCCTGCTCGACGACTCTGGCAAGGCTATGGAAAGAATCATAGCCCGCCGGATAGTTGAGCACCTGGAGACAACGGGGCCGAATCTGGATGAATGCCAGTTCGGCTTCCGAGCCGGTCGGTCCACCGTGGATGCAGTGAGCCTCCTCAAAAGATGGACTGAGGAGGCCACCGGTAGGGGGGAGGCTGCTGTTGCGGTGTCACTCGAATTCCACAGGGTGCCGTCCTACCTCCGCGCCTTGGTCAGCGACTACCTTGCTGGTCGGGTGGTGCTATACGAGGGCGCGGAGGGACATGTCCATCGCCGGCCAGTGGCGGTAGGTGTACCCCAGGGGGCTGTTTTAGGCCCCTTATTGTGGAACCTGGGGTACAACTGGGTCCTGCGAGGCAACCTCCTTCCCAAGATGGAGGTTGTCTGCTTTGCCGACGACACTCTGGTCGCGGCAAGAGCGAAGACGTGGGAGGACGCAATGCGATTAGCGTCGGTCGGCACCTCCTTGGTGGTCCGGCGCATCCGCTTGCTAGGATTGGAGGTGGCCCTAGACAAAACTAGGGCCATGGGTTTCCATCCCCCACGCCGCAGGATCCCTCCAGGGCTCCGAGTCCGAGTGGAGGGAGTCTGGATCTCGGTCGGGAGGCATATTAAGTATCTCGGCCTAACACTGGACCCCCGCTGGAGTTTCGAGGAGCACTTTAAGCTCCTGGCTCCACGGCTGACGAAAGCTGCAGCCGCACTCGGACGACTCCTCCCGAATCTGGGAGGACCGGATTCGGCGTGTCGTCGACTTTACCACGGGGTGGTAAGGTCGATGGCACTATATGGAGCCCCGGTGTGGGCCGAGTGCCTCACTCCTCGCACCCGGGCCCTCTTGCGGAGGCCGCAAAGGGTCATGGCGATCCGGGCAGTGCGGGCTTATCGCACTGTCAGTCACGGGGCCGCCTGCGTGCTAGCGGGCACTCTCCCGTGGGATGTCGATGCCCTGGTTCTGTCCCAGGTGCATCGGCATCGGGTCACCACAAGGGCCCAAGGACAAAGACCCGTCGCTGAGGAAGTGCGACGGGTCCGCGAAGAAGCGCAGGAGAGGGCCATGCACGAATGGAGTGAGGCACTACGTGAGCCTACCGCCGGCCACCGGACGATCCTCGCGGTTCGTCCGGTACTGGAGGAATGGGTGAGGCGCCGACGAGGTGTCCTCACCTTCCATATGGTGCAAGTAATGACCGGACACGGGTGCTTTGGTCATTATCTGCACCATATAAAAAGGGAGGAGTCGCCGCAGTGCCATCACTGCGGCGATCCTGACGATACGGCCGAGCATACGCTCCAGATATGCTCGGCTTGGAGATCCCAGCGCCGGGAGTTGAGGGCAGCGCTGGGTGGTGGAGAGATCACACTGTCAAGCATGGTCGAAGCCATGCTTGATAGTGTGACCAACTGGAAAGCAGTTGCTTCCTTCTGCGAACAAGTGATGTTGCAGAAGGAGGCAGCTGAGAGGGAGCGAGAGGAAGAGGCCGGTCTCGCTTCCCTCAGACGTAGGCGGTTGGGCAGGAGAAGGCGGGCATACGAAGCCCGTCTTCAAATGTCTTAGGGGACCTGCGCACATGGTTGGCTAACTATGTGTGCTTGCACAAGGTCCCCTCCGTCTGGGGATTGCCTCGGTGCCTCCGGGCAATCCCCCATTTGAGTTAGCCTAGTCAGCAATGGCTAGGCTGCCCTGGGGTGGATCGGAGTTGTTGCCTCGGCAGAGCCCGGTCCACCCCGCTCAAAGGGCAAGGAGACACCGGGGAGTTTTAGTGGGTATTCTCAGTGCCGCTATGATCAGGCGCTGGGCGACCCCCACATACTCCTGCCGTCTAGCCAGCAGCAGGAGATCTGTAAGCGGATTACTCCTCGTCAAAAAAAAAAAAAAAAAAAAAGGTAAACCGTATGTGTACTTACTTACCTAAATTGTTTAAAGTGATGTCGTTATAATAATTCTTTAAATCAGCAAATGCTCGTTCGTGATCAGTTATCAATTCCGAGAGTTGCTTGTTTTTTCTCTCCTCGACTTCAGTCATTTCAGTCCTATGTTTAACTGTGAGTTCATATTTAGTTTCCTGAAGTTTCTTTTCGGCCTTGTCTTCTATTTGACGCGCTTTCTCTTCAAAATTTGATCTCGTCTTTGACAATTCTTCAGCATGTATCAATTTAGCCCTTCTGAGTTCGTCTTGAGCTGCGAGCATCTTTTCACGGATTTCTGCCCGTAAAGCACGTTTATCGTTTAATAGTTCCAGTTCCATCGCTGCATATTCTTCTTTGGCAGCTTTGAGAGCTACTAAATTTTCAGCTCTTAAAGCCGCTGAAGCAGCTTGTTGCTCATATTTCAAATGTTTAATTTTTTGTTTCTCAGTTTCCAGTAAGGCTTCATTTTCCTCTTGGGTTTCCTCTGAAGCCCTCTCTTTGTTTCTAAGCTCAGCCTTGACTTCTTCGAGTTGTTGTCTAGTGATTTCCCAGAAAGTTCGTATTTTATCTCGTTCAAGCTGAAAGTAACTGCGCTCTTCTCTTTCCTTATCCAACTCTTCTTTTACTTTGAGAGTAAATTGTTCTAGCTTCTCTCTCGACATTTCTGACGTATCCACGCCATCGATGATGATAGCTAAATTTATTACAAAATTAATTAAGTTTTGTTCAAAGATTGGGGGTGTTTCTTTAAATATTTAATTATGTAAAATTAAAAGATAAGTAAATTAAAATTATGAAATTAACAAAAGTTTAAAATTATTTACCTGGGGCTTTCTTCCCTCCTTTTGGTGCCTGATAAATAAAAAAATAAGCACATAAAGAACATTGTCAGCTTTTCACATAAATACTAAACACTCATACACCCTACATACATGATTTTATTTACAAATATTCATATAAAATTTATAAATCAATGAGGTTATGTCACGAAGCCTATATTTACAATTAATTCTGAGACACAACAATTTTTTCTATAATTTCATGATATTTTGATAATTCTTATTGAAAACTTACCATTTCTAGGTGATTTTAATATAAAATGTTTGGGTTATGCGTAAACACTTTTATACAACTAAAAACTAATCTCGACTGATTGTGTTGTCAAGACAACAATCTGTTGATATGGCAACGGATAGTTACGGATGAAAAGGTTACATGTTTTGTTCTGCCACGATAAACAATTCATTTAATAACAATATTAAAAATTTTGTTTTTCATTGAGAACATATTGCACGAGGAATAATATGTATAGTAGATGGGTTAATGTTAAAAAAATAATAATTTAGGAATAACTGTTTTTTAGCCCAATAATAATTTTGATTAAGGTATAGTTTTTTTATTTTATTTTTTATTTTAACTAATGTATTTGGTTGGTGCATATGAAATTGCCGATTGCGCAACAACGTAAAACAGTGGGCGCGTATTACCGAACACGTTTTGATTTGTTCATTTTTGTTATTGTAAACAAAGTATCCATTATAACTTTTTGCCACAAGGTGAGACAATGAACGCCCAAAAGTATTGTGTCGAACTGCAAAAGATGCATGAAAAATTAAAAGAAAAACAGCCAAAATTAGTGTAATTCTGCTTCATGACAATCCGCTTCTCTCTGTTTCTCCGCTAATTTCTTCTAAGCCATCCAAAGGATTTTGATACGGTTTTAACTAACGAAAGAGCGATCGACGGGAAAGGTTTTTTAAGCAATAACTGTACAATAAAAAATCAAACGAGGAATCCATACATAAATGTGATACAACCATTCCCTATTTGGCAAGGGGATTGCTGTTACATATTTGATGTAAGTATTATTAATCCCTATAATGCCAAAAAGGTCCTTCAACGGTCTCATATCCGCACACTTTTAGTGTCAAATGCTCATAATAACTACAGTATAAAGAATGTAAAGCCGGCACATATTAATTTATGCCACGCAAAGGCAAACCTCACTTTTCATTGGTCAACAACTGCTCTGACTCTTACGACAACGTTAATAAGGTTGAATTTAGACAATAAGAAGTATTCAGTTTGGGATAACAAAGATTGCCAGCAATGGTTTAGTATTCACTTTGATGTGGAATCGTCAGCGGGGAGCCTTCGAAGTAATTAGACTGTTTCGTAATAAAATAGTGACTGGATATATGATTTGCGGTGTTAAATGGAAAGAGATTTTGAATTATTAACAAAGGCTGACTGTCCATATAACGATAAGTGGCTATCTTCCCCTATAACCACCAAGGAAGTAGTACTTACAAGTGTGATGCTTTTCTTGTCTACATTATATAAAATAAATTTGCTGTCTGCCTCTGTCTGTTTCTTAGCTTACTTTTTCTAAACCGCCTGTTCCACCTATCCTTATTAAGGTATCTCCACTGGTAGCCACGCAAAACTTACTTGATTAACTCGTATTTCAATAGAGTTAAATAACAACCTGCCGCCGCGCTTCTATCTGCAATTTCTATCTGCAAGTTATATACATACATATGTTACCTGAAAGGTGTGAAACCTAAGAATTGTATACAATTTCCAGGAAATATATACAATTCCGGGTTTAATGTTTCAAACTATAAAATAATGTTTCAAAGATTTTTTAATACACACATTTCCAGTGTAATGTCAAATGTATATAGAGAATTCCTATAGAAATTGTTGCAATTCCGAGATGATATATAATAATTAATATCGTATATAAACTAATGTTTTCTGTGAATAAAATTAATAAAACACGTTAGTAAAAGTCTTATTACACATTTTGTGATAAGTCTTGTGACCCATTTTGTAACAGTATTTTTGCCAAAATCAATATTCCGGGTGTGCTCTAGTAAAAATAGGTCTTGTAACCAAGTACATTATACTTCAATACTTGTAACACATATTGTAAATGGCGCTGAAATTGCTTGGGATGAATCGACGGCGATGAATCGTCCCATGCAGCCCTGTTGTTACACACTGACGGCCTAAGACTATATAAGTATACCATTTTTTTATGTTAAGGTTGGCAGACAGGCTGACGGTCCACTTGATGGTAGGTGGCTAGCGTCGCCTATAACACAAGCAACGCCAAAGCTGCTGCAAGTGCGCTACCGACTGCAGTAGGATAAGGGATTAGGAGTGGATAGGGAAATGGGCCCTGGCATCCCTTACTCCTTGGTCTTTGTCTGGGTGTTTTCTTTGAAGAAAATGTATATATTTACAAAAAAAAATTAAAATGTAAGATTTCTCATTTGTTTAGCATGCACTGCTTATGTTTGGGGCTAGATGGCTCTATCTAACATGGACCAAATATTAAAAAAAAAGAACTAATTTCTATTCTGTCCAACTTTATCTTAGCATAACATTTCTTAATAGTTGTTTGACTATATAATTACAAATTACTTAATAATTTCCACTTTTAATTAGAAATACATATAATTGAAAAATTAAAAAAGAAAAAAAAAATTAATTTTGAATTTTGAAGACGCTACAAAGTTCTTTTAAGATCTATGTCGACGTTTTTCTTCTATGTCAGGTGAAAATCTCTTAAAACACCCTTAATAAACTAAGTTACATTTGTAACGATGTGGCAAATCATAAATAAAACCAAATCTATTATACTTATCCCAGTTTCGTATAAGCAGGGATTATGTTCAGTAGGCGATTCCTTTGAGAGATTTACAAGGGATTATGACGGGGACTCATACAACTTGTTACTGAGGCATTAGGATTTAGTTATAGAACAATTTAGAGAGTTAATTATATGTTTTTTTTAGAGATTATTGTTAACATTTATTTTGAGACATAAATTTTTTTATATCTAAGGTAAAGGATGACGGTTCACTTGTTACGGTAAGTGACTACTGTCTCCTATTACGAAAATCATTAAATATTTGATATGACATTAGATAGATAATACACTATGTAAAAATCTATTTATTTAATTTCGACGACTGTTTATTGTAAGTATGGCAATCAGGCAACTTTAGTTCTATAACGAATTTATTTTAGACGGAATTTTAGTTCTATGCAATCTATAGGTACATACAATAAAATCGTAAACGAGCCGTGCCTGTACAATAAATATTTGTACACGTTGTACTTATGTTATCGAGATAAAAAAGTGGATTTTATAATTTTTGTCTGTTTGTCTGTGCATTTGTGTACGCTTATCTCAGAAACAGCTTAACCGATTTGAATGCGGTTTTCACTGATGTATTATAGCAAGCTTTCCGTAACATTTCGTGCTTGTTTACCAGCGTTACGCGCTATACCGAATACCAAGCGCTAGTATAGAATATTTTTTTATTTCTTAATGATAGGGATTTATCGTTATAACGATTAGGTTATAACGATAGAAGATATTGGAGAAATGCGATTTGGCATCCTTTACTTACCGAACAATTAAGATGTTATTTTACAGTAAAAGGGTGGTTACTGTCGCCACAAGGGCAGCATAGCTCAAATGCTACATAAAATGTTCTCTGTTGCTACCAAAGTTTTCAAAGTAATTGTACATATAACTAATTATGTCATTCAGTTTAAAAATATTTTAGTGCTTTGGAGAAGGATTATTTTATAGCTTTTGCACGCGACTTCGTCCGCGTCTCTTTATAAAATATTACTTGCTGATAATGTAGCTTTCTATAGGTGAAAGAATTTTTAAAATCAGTCCTGCAGTCTTTGAGTTTATTCGTTACAAACATACATACATACGTACAAATCTTTTCTTTTTATAATATTAGTATAGATAACTAGCTTTTCCAGCGAATTCCTCCGCGCCGTGCCCCTTTTCCTTAGGCATTGCAACATTTAACGTCCTCTACTACGCCAATGACCTTGAGCAACTAGCTCTCTACAACCGGCCCTCGCTAGGGGCATCAGCTACTCAAAAATTTCAAAAAATCTTTGTTTTTCTGAAACTATTGAATTGAATGAAAAACTGTTCGTGTCATTTATAGTGTAAATGAAACTCTATCATTTGATTATATACGCATTGCATTAATTCTTGAAACCACTAAGTTGAATCGAGTTTTGTAACAAAGCAATACATTAAAATTTTATTTAATTTCTCGTAAACCATAATACTTAAAACAAAAATGCCTCGTCAGAAATATAGACCAAGAAGTTACGTATCACATTTTTTTTTGTTACATTGCCTTTATGTTTGAACGAGCTGAATCGGAGAACAAAGTAGTGATTTTTTCTTAAGGATGGCGTGGAGCCTCTTAATCAATCTTTATTGCTCGTTTATTTTTTATCTTTTTTTTTTGATAAAATAGTAACCTATGTATTCTCCTCTACCCTGAATAACGTGTATGTAAAATTTCATTGTAAGAGATACAGATTTTGGATAAACCATCATTAAATTATATATGAATTTATGTATTTTCTATATTCCGGTTCCAGTATAAAAGTTGTACTTATGTATAATTTTGTAGAAACTACAAATTTAAAATGATAGTTAATGATCCAAATTAATCGAAATTCAAAATATTATTTGCAGCGGTGATAAAACTCTTATTTCTTATTTTTGAACACACTTTTTTTCCCAAAGGGGTGAAATACCAGACGAAGGCCTCAAAGCAGCGAGGCGTGGACACATCGATCATCGACCATTCAAAATCTCGTGATTATATTGTAATTAGGGTTGAACAAGGGTTGTCATTCGCCGCAAATTTCCGAAGACACGTGACCATTGTTTGGAAGAAGAAATTATGGGTTTACTTTCAAATGGATGGTTTCCGATTAGGTAGTTAGGTTTTTATTGTTTAGTTGTTTTTAAAAAAATATAGTATTTTTAATGTTATTTGAAATTATGTAATTTTTTATATCACTTGTGTATTCAATGACGAATTGTCAGATAAAAGCATTGTAAGAATATTATAAACAGTCCAATCACTTGAGCAATATTTAACTTAATTATACTTATTTCACTTAATTATACCTTATTCTAATTTCCAAAGATTTTTTGAATTCGTATAAAAATGGAATAATAGTTATTTCTTCACTCCAAAGAGTATTTATTTATGGTTAGTATTGACACTCACCCATTTATTGTTTGGATGCTATGTTTTCTTAATACATTTTTATCGAAGTTCGCATTGAAAACTTATTTGAATCTAAGGTAATCTGTAGGTAATTTCATAACATCCTATTTAAAAAATGAAATAATTTTTGTGACGTAAGTAGTACTTTTTTATAGTGAATCGGAAAATGTGATCTTTGTGAGTTAAATTTCTTTGCTGTAATCAGCGACATGTTAAGGCTAGCTGCTAAAGTATCTGGCTAGATAATCTAACAGCTTAATTAATCGATTAGTCTATTGATTTGCTAAGCTATTTAGCAGGCTCACATGGCCTCTACTAACAGAGCATAACGTAGTGAGACCATTATTATATTGATTAATATTATATGAGAAGATAAACAATATCATATAGTCATATACTCATAAAATAAAAATATATATGTATATACAAATGCAGACAAAATAGAAACAACAGAACAAATAATAAAAGCGAAAAAACTTAGGGACAAATATTAGAGTCATGTCATTAAATATCAATTCATCCCTTCGTCGTAATTTGGAATCCCGCAAAAATCATAATCAGCGTAACGACAACCAGACGTGTTAAAAAATAAAAAAGTCAATGACAAGATGGGGACAGACGTGTCCAAAACAACTTGAACCCCACGGGTATTCGCCATCGCCCCTCGAGTATTCACTTTGCCAAGATTTCAGGGACGAATGATAGGTCAAGTAGGATCGGTGGTGTAGTATTAATGGTTTGGACTTCGAACGAGACGCGCGAAATTTAATCTTCCGCGCAAAAAGTATTGAATGGAACGGGACAAAAAGAGTTGACGAGTGATAAATGGATCGCTTGGGTGTTCATTGGCGCCTGGTACTTGACATTTGGATAATGTCAGTAAATAATTTTCATAATTTATTTTATAGAAAATTTAAGAAATTAAAAACTGAAGTTCCATGGTGAAATGTCAAAAAAAAAAAACCAACAAAAATGTGGCTACCAAAATTAGCCGCTAACTGCACTTATTGCAATAATTTTGAGTTTTTTAATTATTCAATACGTCGATGTTTTCTATGAATACAATATCAGATAGGTATCAAAAGGATATATGAATTGAAATAAGTTTAATTTATTTATATGCCTTTAGTGTAAAGAGTACATTCAATGTAATAATATCCGGAATATCTATATATGTAAATAAAATTACGCATATGAAAAATAAAAAGATAATTGAAACCATTGTTATTAAAGGCTTTTATTATTAATTTCATTATCAACTTATAGAAGTTGGCAACATTGTAACGAGTAAGCGCGCGAAATTAAGAGAGTTGTCACTTGGATTGTTTAAAGGTGTAATTTTTATCTCACCCTTTACAATGAACAAATTAGTTATTTATTTAATGACTCCGTTGAGTTTTGTGTTACGAATGAAAATGAAAGACCGAGACGTGGTAGTTTATTTTTATTTCTCTTCGTAATATATAAATCTTAATTAATACATTTCATCACAATCAAACTAATTAACAATATAACATAATTAATTATAGCAATTTAATAAAAAAAAAAATAGAGTACTTTGACATTAACAAACTTAAAATCTAAAAGTAATATTAAAATATCCCGCCCGCCATCGTCCCTGGTGCGAAGGTGCCCATGACGCTCGCGGCATTGCCGCGCTGTATAGCTATGGATATCCTTTGCACCAGGAAGGATGCTGAGCGGGGATCATCACCCCTAACACGTAGAATGTGACCAATGTCCTTAACGAAAACCTTGGCTTCAGAACACCATGGCCCCGCTGTCTCAACTGCGAATGGGATGAATTCATATTTTTGCTCCAGCATTGCGTATTTAATTCTTTTGATGGAAGCAGCTGATTCAGCAGCTGATCCTGCGACTCTCAAGGTGTGCGCTAGATGGGAAGGTGCGAACGTGCTGACACACGTTGCATCCCAGATTAAGCACCTTCCCTTCTGCCACGGTATCAAGGTGAGTCCGTCAGGCCTTTTACCATCGCTTCTACTGAGGCCAGGTGGTTCGAGCACACATGGTATATTAGCCGAGACCAGGGCTCTGCGCAAGAGGTCGTTAAGTGCATTGTGTCGCGGGAATCTACCCGAGCATCTACTACAGCTCAAGGCGTGATGGCCGTTGGCCTCCACCCTGGTACCACAAATGCATATGTGCGGTTCGCATACATTGCAGCCCAAGCGGAGAGCAACAGCAACACGGAACGAGTCGCTGTCTAGGAGGGTGCCCAAGTGAGGTGACGGAATCGCATGCAGCCAAGCCCCAGATTCAGGTCGAGAGACCGCCTTTAGACGCGCCACATCCACGCCGGCGGCGTCGCTGATCAGACGTTCGATTGATCTCCTCGAAGCAACCTCATCCCATGAGCGTTGCCGGTCGGGAGCGTCCGGAGTATTCAGGTTAGCGGCATGCCACTCCTTCAAGGCCTCCGCCACGAAAGGAATGCGAGTCTCGTCGCCATCTATAGAAAGAATATTAGCGATAAGGCCCGCAGATCCGTGAGCGGAAGCCAAGAAAGCAGGCAGTCCGATGTCCCCAATACGACGGACCCCTAATCCGCCATGCCTGATTGGTAACCCGGCCTGCATCCACTGCACATCAGTGAGTTCGACGTTAGCAATGCGCTGGAGTGAATTCTTAAGGGTATTGTCAAATGAGGCCACTTCTTGTGGGTGTAACCAAGTCGGAGTTGTCCGCAACAGATATGTCACCTTGGGCGCTGAAAAGCACGAGCGAAGCAAAAAAATGGCTACGTGTGGAGAAATATATTGTAAGCGCTCATGTGCCCTCGTAAGCAATGCCCCTCTCAATTTTATCGCCTCAGGTATTCCGGAAGGGAAGATGGGGGACCCTAAAAGGTTGAATGAGTTTTCATTAAGTTCTACCAGACCCGGAATATGATTCTCAAAGAGAGAAAAACACGAACGCGACTTGGAGCTACATGGAAAGAACTCGCATTTCGCAGTATTCACCTCTAGGCCAATCTCCTTCATTCTAGGAATAATAGTGAGGATGTCCTGCTCCACTACTTCCGGTCTCCCAGCTATCGTTCCATCATCGAGATACCAGATATTAAGCGGGGATTTAAGCTCCGATATGATATCGTGAATAGCCAAGCTAAAAATTAGTGGACCCAAGGGATCCCCTTGCTGAACACCCACCTGTGAAAGGATCAAGTCATCACCAAAGAATAAGTTACTAGGCGAGTGATAAACCTGGTACAGAAAAGCGTATAGTGATGGTATCTTGTTACGAACCTCCAATAATAGAACATCCCTTTCTAGACAGTTGAAAGCATTTTTAATATCTAACTTTATTATGACGCATCCTGAATTCTCCGGTTCGGTCGCAAAGGTGCGAGTCGCGTGGACAGCTGCCTCGCAACCTAGTCGCGTCCCGAAACCCAGTTGGTGAGGGTGTAAATGATCAGCCATGGTATTCCTCACCGCTCGACAGCCAAGTTTGGCTGTCAGACGGCGGAAGGTGTTACCGATAGCGATGGGCCGAATACCTCCATCTTTCTTTGACAGGGCACACAGTGTGGCCCCGTACATAAAAGGGCATACTTCTGGATTCAGCTCGCCACTGAACAGGAAGTTGCAAAGTTTAGTGAGGCAACTAAGAAGTCGTGGTCCATGGTCTCCGGCCGATTTCGATGTGAGCTCCTTTAGGTGCTCGGGGCGAAGGCCGTCCAACCCGGAGGATGACCCACTGTAAAATGTACTCAGTGCTGACGCGATGTCCTCCTTGTTGACGGTAAGAGTCGGTATTGACCGGTCAGGCGCCGCAGGAAAGTCAAGCGGGCGAGAGGGTGTCGAATGCTTAGACCGCAAAGCGGCCAAGGTCTCGGGATCTGAACCTGCGAACGAATCATCCGACATCAGCAGGCGAACTGCACCTCTAAGATCGCCCTCATGGACCTTGGATTCAATGGACCCCAATACTGAAGTTGACCTAAATTTTGTCGTATTTTCTGAGAAATCTGAGCAAGTAGATGACTCAATATTTCTCTTAACTTTAGCTGTGAGAGTAACCGAACCATCTTTCTCCGGTACACGAAGGGCAGTGAAAGCAAAAGATAAAAGTGAGAACCAGTCTTTGGCACTATTAGAGAAGAGACATTTATCAATAATAGAACACAATCTGCTAGCAGCCAGGTTTCTAGCTCCTTTCGGTATATGTCGAAGAACTCTAACCGTCTTTTTAAGCTGTGAAAGGCTGTCTAGGCGACGCGGTAATGGCGCGTCATCGTGAGACTGTGAGGACTGTGATTGCGATGGCGATGGTAGTTTATTTGTCTCTTGTTATGGTCGATTTCAACGATTCAAAGAGAAAAACAAAACATCAAATGAATAAAAAATCTTGTTCTTATCGTGTGCGTCGCAGACAACGATATCCAGTGAGTTTTCTCACGTAAGTATATATATACAGTACGCAAGCCACTCAACCGCTACGCCAACCAAGCCGTCACGTAAGTATATAGTGTTATGTGTTTCTCACAGAGTAAAAAATCTTTTAAATCATTTCATAACTATCTGTCTGATGACACAGACTAGTATATTGTGGTTTTCTTTCTATTTGTTTAAAACAAAAGTATTATTTAGGCTAGGTTGCACCATAGCACTGGTTAAAGTAAAGGTTGACGTCAAATTTGTCATTAACAATAACGCTGACTTTAACAGTTGCTGCAAAACGCGTTGCACCGACACATTCGTAAGCTTAGTTAAAGTTACCAGGGTCGCCAGTATAATGAGCTGTAATTTACCTCAGAATCAATGTGAGAAATATTTTTGGATATTGGAACACCAGAAATAAACTCGAAATTTTGAGCTGCCATTTCTATAATTTGAATTAAAACGTTATTAACATATTGTCTTGGATTTAAATTTATTTTGTGGGTTGCACGTCTCTGTTTAGTTTAATAAAAAAATATATTTGCCATTATTTTTCAATCTCATTCTGTAAGAAATGTATGGAAGTAGTTTTTTGAAATTTTTGACGTTTCTAGTACTCTAACCTCAGGTGGTCCCATAGGGTCAATTGATGCTTATAAGTAACAGAATCGATTGGCGTTATAAAAACAAAACGTGAAAATTGACCTTTTTCTCGCTGACTGTACCATTTTTCCAAAATCTTTGAATGCTGATGGGAATGACTTAAAATTATGGATAGTCTCCTAAGGATGTTTTGTTCTAGCTACAATGGTTTAGTTAGCTGTCCTTACTGACCCGTCTCAAATTACCACCCTGTATGGGTGGTAATTTGAGTTAATTGATTTAGGTACTTTACACATTACAGCATTTACAGCCCCCCTGAGTAATTACACTTTATTTACAGAAATTACAGCAAAAAAAAATATTGTTTAGAGGTAACCTATTTAACGCATCTGACTGAAAGCCTTTTATTTAACATTAACTTTGACTTTAACTGACCATGTTTGAGCGGTTACGGTTACCGTCAACATTTTAACTTTTTTTAAATGGTGCAACTCAATTTTTACCTAACCGGTACTTTAACTGCCGGTAAGGCCTTTGTCAAAGTTAAAGTAACATGGTGCAACCCATCCTTAGTAATTAAAGAATGCTGCTACAAAAACGCGCAGTGTTTATTCGTCATGTCAATCAAAGTTGTTTAAATAGTAATTTTTGAATCTACTTTTAATTTTGCGTAAATTTAACATTTTGTAAGTAAATATGTTATGGCTGATCTGGCAGTTCATTGAGTGAGATATATCGCAATTACATTGTCACAGAATCTAATCTATTACATTATTTGCTTTGAGTACATAAACATACATAAACTAATTTTCGATTAGTTTATGTATGGTCTACTATTAAACATTATTTGAATAGCCAAAGGAAAATGCTTATCAATGAAAGAACTGTAATTACGTTAGAGACGATTATTTGTAATCAACACCTCTAAACAAATAGAGGCACGCTTCTGAAGCTAGACAATACATGACAAATTACTGTAAAACCCTACCCAAACCATAGACTACTACAATAATAGGCTGTTGGTCGATGAAAATCAATCTGCGGAAAACATATTTATATTTGTATCCGGATAAGTTAAAAGATGGTTTATTTAAATGGAATTTTGTGAAGTTTTAACCGCAATTCAAAAATGGTAACCAACATTCTGCATTCAGAGTTTAAACGCTGGAAATAATAGCGATCATTTGACCAACTGTATAGTATAAGATGGTCTTTTTCAAAATATATATTATATGGGACTAAGGGTTCAATTTAAACTGGTTTTCCTTATGATGGCATATCAGACACGTGTCAAACGTGCTACACACGTGCCGTTTCTAGAAAATCAAAGCGTTGGTTTGGAATCAACATAGAGATATTATTTGTTAGGTAAAATTACCAATAAGAACATAAAATCACAACTTAGAATAAATTAATATATTCATTTAATATACAATTAAAGATATTAAGTTTTAATTGTTGCTCGCTGCTCTGATTCTATAGATCAATACAGAGAAAACATAAAATTTTAATTATGTATTTTTTTATTTAATGACCTTGTTAAGATCGGCAGGCAGCCTGACAGTTCACTTGGCGATAAGTAGCTATCATCGCCTACAAAAACAAGCAACTCCATAGGTGCTAAAAGTGCACTAGCGACTTTAGTAGGATTAAGGATAAGGGTTTAGGAAGAGATAGGGCAATGGAATCTGACATTACTTATTCACTCACTGAAACACAACAGTACACATGCTTGTTATTTCATTGTGGTCTTCTGTAAGGAGATGGTTACTAGAACCAGATGGGCTGCCCAAATGCTGCCTCTGTGACTTGCCAGATTAAGACCAGAGCCAACTTTGAAAGATCATTTCTAAAGTTGTCGCTGCCGGAAATCGAATCCTGGAACAATAAGTCAGACCTCTAAGGCAAGCACTCGAACCAATGGGTTCGTCAATTGAATCATCTATAACTCAAATTTTTTCAAGGTTCGAGTGAATAGGCATCTTCTGGGTGAGCTGCTCCATCGTCGGCTTCATCCTTTCTACATGGATAGATGCTGGTGAAGAGCAAACCCTTCTTTAATAAAAAAAATATATTTGTATTTCATTTTACTAACACTATTAAAAACTTACCTTAAATGTTGTTTAATATTTCCCACAAAACATGACTGAGCGAATATCAGTTACACGTGCCCAGACAACATTAGCTCTTTTTTAATCTCCAAGCACGTGATCACCTTAGCCCCTTTTGCCATTGTGTGTGAATGGAGCTTAATCGATACAGATATGGGTTAAAAATTAATAATAAACGCATTAGATAACATTAACCGATAATTGGTTTTTTAGTTGCGTAAAAGGCGTAAAAGTATTATTAAGGATTTAATAATTAAGGCCTTTTATTATTGAGATTAGATTAATTTATAATTATAAAATTCTGTATTCATCATTAAAACAATCATCACTTAATTAAATTTAAAATTTATGAAAGTAAAATTTAATCTTAAAATTGAAAATCTTATTTTTAAAAAATACAGCCACTGCCAACAACCCTGAATTATTCTTGTGCAGATTTAAAATGATGCTTGCTCATTATCTATAATGATAAAAGCAAATAATCAACCATAACAAATCGTGATCTCTTGAAATAACATTACTGGTAAGAATCTTAAAAAATCTTAAATCTTAAATCAGAATCTTAAATCTTAAATCTTAAATCAGAATCTTAAAAAAAATCTTAAAAAAAAAACTAAACCTAAGATTTATTTCAGAAATCTTAAAAAATAACCTCAAGATTTATTTCAGATTTCAGAGTAACAGTCGCGTCGCAAACATGTAAAAGGTGGTAAAAGGCCTTCTTGTATTTATTTTAGCTCCTACAATCACATTTCACACACCTTAGTATCGCTTTACAAACACACATTACCGCTGTTATATATATATATATTAGTTACTGTAAAACTAAAGCCTTCATAAAGTGTGCCTTTTTCGGTAGCATGGAAGCGACTGAGAAGTTTTCTATCGCTACTGTAGATTTATCAAGGGTAAACCGTTAATAATACCTTTTAACCAGCTGTTTTACCGCTTTTTATACCGCTTGGGAATATCTTGGTAAACTTGACGGTCATAGGTTAATTCTTCAAGCATTTTTGAAAGACGCAGAAAATTCTGCCATGGAATCTGCAGTGGAATCCGCAGTGGATAACAAATGGACTACTGAAAACCAGATAAATATCAATCCCCATAAATATAAGTATAGAAAGACAAAACAGTACGGGCAAAACTAAAAAATTTAAGGTAAAAATGAAAAATTGGATGAAAATATACAATGAATTCAGAAGTGTGTGCTGGTACATAATAAACTCCCAAGTATTTCCACCTCAATTATTTGGAAGGTGGAAAAAAAATCATTTCTTTTTATAACACAACATAGCTACTAATAGCACAGAATAAATAACAGTACTAGCGTCTAATAGAGAAGAAAATCGGCATGACAAACAGAAGAGCAAAAGGTACTGAACGTTAGTCTAATGTTTCACAGTTGAGATATTGTCATATTACAAGTAATTATTAAGGGATTCACTGAGGCAAATGACATTTACTATAGAACTCGCTGGCGGCGGAGACAGTTCAACAGGCCTAGAAATGGTGTTTTTTTTTGTTTTTACCATTAGAACATTACACAAAAAAAATTTTTTTATTAATACAATTTTTTAATCAGATATTAACTTATTAATAGGTACAGTATTCATATGCCTGCAATAAGCCGTTTTCGAGAGAATTTTCAATAAAGGTTAAATTCTTCTTGTGTTCTAACTTTTTTGTGGAGTTTCTATTACTTTAACGAAAATTCTAATTAATACAATTGGTTCTCCACATGCTTAAATATAATATATATATTTTTCAAAGCAATTGTCTTGTCCATTTCTTGTAACATCTTCATTAAACAATGGATATTTTTAGTATTTAGCGTTTGTCTCCCCCTTAACATCACGCCTTAGCAGCGAACATATCTTATCTTTATCTCTTATATATAAAAATGAATCCCCATTTCTCCTGGTCACGGCATCACGCGTGAACGGGTAGACCGATTTTAATTCGGTTTTCGCTAACGGAAAGAGGGATAAATGGGGAATGTTTTAGGGTATATAAAAATTGCACGCCGGGCGAAGCCGGGGGCGGGTAGCTAGTTAGTGATAAATATGCTAATTTTCATTCATAAAAAATAAAATTCGTCAATTCAAGATCAATGCTATCCGTGCTACAGTTTTAATGAAGAGCAAGCAACCAACTTAACGATATAAAATGGTAAAAACATCTCAAGAGCCTTAAGAATTTTGACGAGCCCGTTGAATGAGTGGTTAGGGTACTTGCCTTAATGCTCTGTTCTAGGGTACCTCGGTTCGATTCCCGGCAGGGTCAACTTTGAAAAATGAACTTTTAAAATTGTGCTCTGGTCTGGATCTGGAAAGTAGTGGCAGGGCACACTGCGTTTCACAGTCATTTGGGCAGCCCGTCTGGCGGCAATAACCACCTCCTTACAGAAAACCACCGTGAAATAACTGCACGTGTGCTGTTGTGTTTCTGTGAGTGAGTATGAATGCCAGAGCCTATTCTCCTATCCAATCCCTTATCCTAAATACTACTGTAGTCGACAGCGCACTTACTACACAACAGCTGTGACGTCAGCCTGTCTGCTGATCTTAAAATTAAAAAAATCAACGATTTAAGATGATTTTTTTTACATTTTGTGACAACTTACCTATATAAAGTTCTAATAAATCTATCTATAATGCAAGGTGATCTGTTCATAGGGAAATAGCTGACGTGAAAAATGTTAACCAGCTAAATTTTGTCGGCGTATGTTTATGTACATAAAACATGATATTAATAATAAAATGAGCACCCCTACGTCTGACCGAGACATTTGCATCGATATTGAATGTCCAGTGCCTACTGTGCGGTACAATCAAGGGATGATTTTACAGGACATAGATTAAAACGCAGAAGCGAAATTTTAAAACGACACATTTGCTGATAACGAAAATCTATGTATACATGTTATAAAAAAGTCCCTGCCTCTATCTGCTCCTCCGCTAACTTCTTTTAAATCACCTAACGGATTTCGATACGATTTTCACTAATGGAAAGAGCTATATGGAAAGAGCGTACGAAGGCGCGGGCAGGTGGGTCGCTAATTTATTGTATTACTTTGTTAAAAAAAGATAAAGAAATCACATTTTTCTTTTTTAATTTTTTTTTTTACATTTTTTAAAAATCATTCAGGTTATTATTACGTAGTTTCATATAATCTAGAAAATTAAAACTTGCAGAACTTTCAGTATATCGTTACGTGCGGGGTGAGTTAAAATGCCGTGTAAGGGCGAAACAAACGATTTATTTTCACAAACCAAGATGACTTCCATATTCACTAAACAGGAGTCGGGGATTGTTTATGTACATTTATTTTTAATAGTATACCATTTTGACGAGCCCATTGGTCTAGCCTGGTTAAAGTGCTTTTTTTTGGAAAAGAAAAATTTTCCTTTCTTCCAAAATTGGATCAAGGGCCAATTTTGAAAAAAAAAAAAAAAAAACTTTTTCCATGCTGGCAACTCTGGTCTGTGCATGCTGGCAACTAGTGGCAGGGTACACAGCATTTCGTATTTATAAATTGGGCTGATGACGGTCTGGTGGCAGTTAAACAATAACAAGTATGTTATTGTGGTTCGGTGATTGAGTAAGGGATGCCAGAGTCCATTTCCCTATCCCTTTCTTATCCCTTATCCTTAATCCTTAGGTAGGTACACTTTCAGCACCTCTGGCGTTGCATATGTTATAAGCACAGTAGACACCTATCATTAAGTGGACCTATCAGCCTGTCTGACGATCTAATTATAAAAACGAACACTTAATCCAAATTAGAGATGGCCAAAAGCACAGCTAGCCAAAATCGCAAATGCGTTATCCATTCTATGACATTACAGGAATATTGTTAAGGCTTCCCATTTAGGGATGTACGTACAGCGTGTTTAAGTGATATTAGAAGCGAATGGTATGTGCCTCGCGTCATTATTGATTCTGGCAATTTCGACGCGTCGATGGATGGATGGCGGAATAGCGTTTCATAATTAGATAATAGTAAGTAACACTGCGCTTATAGAGTACAGTGAATTATGTATGTTAATGACATGCACTATAGTTAATTCCTATTGCATGTAACATATTATCTCAATTTAGAACGAAAGAGTTAAATAGAACAACCGCAAAAGTGCTGCTTTTCTATATTATAATGAGATAAACTTTGTTTGTATGTATGTGGGAAGTAATCTTCGAAACTATTCATCCGATTTAAAAACATTTTTTACCAATGGAATAGAATTTCAAGATGGACATAAGTTATATATTTAACGCCGGCGTAGCCGCGGGCATTAAATATCTAAAAAATAAAGATTCAACGCCTGTAAAATGAATAACAGCAATAAAGATGTCAGGGATTATATTGCTACACATTTCGTCAGGCGCTACATCGTTTATTTTTCAATGCAGACGAAGTCGCGGGATCAGATAGTATGATGTAAACGGGACAGGTGACTATTTATGGTAGGTGGCTAAGCATACAAGCAATACAATGGGATATTTAAATACTTTGCCAAGATTAAAGGCATCATACACGGGTAAGGCTCTGGCATCCCTTACCTTTGCAACTAAAACATTATACTATTGATCACGATAAGCTTTTGAAGGTGATAGTTTTTGTCACCAGAGAAGCTGTCCTGCTTATGACCGCGGAAAGCACTGTGCCCTACCACTATTGCCACTATGCTGAAATAAATGAATAAAATAAAATATGCCTATTTATCTAACTTAAAGTTAATACATAGGTAGGTTATATTTGGGTTTTGGGGCTGATCTTTGTTATATACAGCCAACTCTTTTTAACTTGGCATGCTTATCTGCAAGAGCGTCGCCAGCCGGATGGTTGATATGGAGAATGAGAAATGTTTGAATTGTAGGTAAAGTCGAAAGCTTTTTACTTGTAGTACGAGCCTTACATCTACGGCGATTGTAATAACAACGGTACAAGACTTAGGACTTTAGTTGCTTTACATTTGGCAACTTTTTAAGAATCTCTTGGGGGGGGGGGGGGGGGCAGCTGCATTGGCGACGCCCCTGCTTATCTGCAATGTAGGCATATACGTGCCACATTTCTTTAGAATCAAAAGACAATGTTACTTTACTGTCTATGTTAAGTATAAGCAAGCAGATAACCTTAAATTTTCCTTTGATATTGTAGCAAATAAAAAAGTAGAAGAAACAGTACGGTATTAATTGTAAAAATATTAATTAAAAATAATAATGATAATAATAATTCAGAGCGAATTTTTTTCCGGTACCGAATTTTGAATTTTGAACAAGAAGATATCTGGAAGCTTACTGCTGCCATCCCAGCTGGATTTGACTGTTTGTACCAACTTCGAGAGTTAAATTTGCAACTGTTACTGGGGTGAGCACAACATGGACATTAGATATAACTTTCATCTTATCCATATTCATCTCAGGGCACATTCTTCTAAATGGCCACGCACCTAATTGGTGTTAACCAAATAAATTACATTAAATTATTATTATTACGAAAAAATTAATACTCACATCAATGAATGTATTGATTTTTTTGTTTAACAAGTTTAATAATCTCCCAGATATAAATAAATTTAAAGAAAATTATCTATTAAAAAAATATTAACTTGGAAAATATAGTTAATGAATAAAAACGTCCCACATGGTGCAATGTGGGTTCGATCCCATAAATTTTTAATAAACCCCACTTGCAGAACAAAAGAAGTCGTAAAAGGAAAAAATATATGTATTGTAACATTCCTACAGCATAATAATGCGTACATACGCTGAACTTAATATACATATACTATTAGAAATGACGCGTCGATGTATGACACAACGCAACCCCTTCATATTGTTGAGCCATTCTGTAACGTTTTAAAATAATGCCAGTTAACCTAAAAAACAATATTACACAAAATAAGATAGCTTAGCTGGTTTTAAGGCGTTTGAATACAGATTTCATATAACGATATCTTGGTCTAACAGTATAGTAAAGATCCCGAGAAAACCTAAACCTTCCAGTTACCTTAGAAGTCACGTGTCTGCCTATTAATTTGAGTTTAAAGTGTCAACGTTAAACTAATTTAATTAATTAATTCAATTAATTTAATTAATTAAGTTAATTTGAGTTTAACGTGTTAACGTGTCAGTAGGGTAGCTTTTTTTTAACGCCCGACACAAATATGTGTGCCTGTGTGTATCTGTGTGTCTGTGTGTATCTGTGTGTCTGTATATGGCATCGTATCTCCTAAACAGATAAACAGATTTAATCTGTTTTAATAAACAGATTTTAAAAAGCTGACGTGATCTAGATAGTTTCTAGCTATAGGTTAAGAAGATCTATTCAGGTGTTTGAAGATCATCAGCCCATTTCCTAGTTGACGAAGAGATTTCAGTAACTTCCACAGGCTCGATTGATGTGAAATTCGGTACTATACTGTTACTTCGGTGGTATTTCCATGACACGGTAACCTTAATCTGATACTGCAGCATCAACTAGTCTGCGGGATAGCCAACTCCTCAGCAAATCACAGCAAATATAGCGTGTTTGGTACACGAGCCAGATGAAAATTTAAACAATCATTTCCTCTCAGGCGATAATTCTTAAAATTCTTCTGATAGTTGTATCATGAATCCTTGTAAACGTTAGCTGCAGCTCCGTGGGTGGGTTGAGCAACGGCACCATCCCATACACGTAGAAAAAAATATGAGTATTTTTAGTCCAAAAATAATAGAGTATATACACTTAAGTATAAATACTGAACAATTGTAAAATCTTAACAAAATTAATAAATTAGAATGACTTAAGTGGTATAAAACACACTATAACAGAGATAGATCTCTGTTATGCAGATGTCCTCTTCTCTCTCAGAGTTCTCTCGGAGATGTTCTCTCGGTTATATAGAAATACCAAAAATAAAAACATAAGTGGTTCATTTGTTATAGAATTGACCTTCATCAACCCGTACCGAAATAACGGGGTGTCGAATCAAAAAAGCAATATGTAACAAATTTGTTTTTCAATTTCGTACCAATTTTGCATACCGTCCTCCGAGTCCCTGTACCGCAAGCAAATAAAACGCGGTGTCGTGGTTTTTACGATGCGTAAATATTTTTTATTCCTATTTTTTCAACTTTTATTGACGCAAGGTGGAAATGAAAAGAGGATTTCTCCTGTATAACGATTTGTTTTTGAAGCAGGAATTCGTTAATAACACGTCTCGGATTTTCCGTACCGTAGTTACGACGAAGGTTTAGTATTTATTCTATATACCCTTTATTATTGAAGGAAATAAAAATCTCTATATATAAAAATGAATCCCCATTTCCCTTGGTCACGGCATGACGCGTGAACGGGTAGACCGATTCTAATTCGGTTTTCACTAATGGAAAGAGGGATATACGGGGAATGTTTATATATATATAAAAATTGCACCCCGGACGAAGCCGGGGCGGGTCGCTAGTGTAATAAATTTCCCCATAAAATGTTAATACATTCTTTTGTAAATAGCAATAAATGATAGTATTCAACTAAGACAATGAATTGAAACCTGAATTTAAAAATTGGAAATATGATCACGTTTTTATTAAATTCACAATTTTTAATTATAAATTAAAAATTATTTTCATTACTTCAAACTGTATAATCTATATTGTATAAGAATAGAATGAATTTTATTTGCAACAAAGAACAAAGTATACTATAAATTTGACAGAAAAAACATAGGAACAAACACAAGCATATTCCCTGCCGTTAACCGGCTCCAACTCAGCATATTGCAGGTTGTATAAACCTGCGCTGGTCTTCCATTAGAGGTGATCGTGAGGTCACGCTCAAGAACTTTTTTGTTGGTAATGATGAGTAATATAAACATTTAGTCAATAATTTTCGCAGCTTATGGCTTTTATAGGCATATATGCATCAAATAATGGCTTTTATAGGCAAATTTTGGATATTTTGTGTTACATTCTTTTAATTTTCGTAGGGATATCAATTTTTTTATTAAATAAAGTACAGCCTATGTTACTCGTTTAATAAGTTTTTGAGTTTAATTAAAACAAATATACAAGAAATCAAATCTTTCCTCTTTATAATATTTGTAAAGATAAAGCTGTTTGCAATACTTTTTTATATTAAGGTCGACAGACAGGCTGACAATCCACTTGATGGTAGGCAGCTACCATCGCCTATAACATAAGCAACGCCATAGGTACCTACTGCAAGTGCGCTGCCGACTATTGTAGGATTAAGGATCCTTAGGAAAATGGGCTCTGGCATCCATTACTCACTCACCGAAACACAACAGCACAAGTGCAGTTATTTCACGGTGGTCTTCTATAAATTCGGCAGTACAGAAGTTGCACTCCTTTCACATTGAATGTGAGCGGCGGTAGGCAATTATATCACGGCACACACGGAGTGATAGCTATAGACCGATATTTTTGGGTACTGTAATCACAAATTTTCAAATTTCGCAGTTAATTTTTTTTAAATAATCCCAAATAACTATTATTGGTTGCAGTCACAAATTCAATAATTGATACTATCAGCTTAGTATAAAAAAGTAAAATTTGGTTCAGTCCTAGTTCGTCTTTAAAGAAAAAGTAGTATCAAGATTTTAAGATGCTGCTATTTTTATTAATATTTTCAACAATTTCGAATGTAGGTATGATGGTTGTATTATTATAAAACTAAATCATAATAAAATAAAAGGAAATATTGTAATACATTTAGTACTATGCACACAAATGTTACTGTTTGTACTTATGTCTTTATGTGAAATTTCGTGAGACATAGAACATTTTTTAAAAACAATCTATTTAACAATTATCAATTAATTTATGAATTGTTTGAAACCTTTTGGGTAATTTTATAAATACCTTTCTCAAAAAGTACCTGTAAAAATATAGCTACTTAACACTCTCTGTTATAAAAAGTGTGTCCATGCTTATGAAATGAAAATGGTAATATAACATGATTTTATTGTTGGGTACATATATTCTTGGGTACATAGTGGTACCCAAGAAATGGGAAAAGAAGCCGTGGAAGACAGTATCTAAGATGGGAAGATGACATCAAAGTGACTGCTGGCCCAAGGTACGCCAAGGTCCAGGATACGAGTAACTCAGGATAGACCACAATGGAAACTGTTAGAGATTAATCCCGGAATAAAGGGCTTTATTATTATTATTATTATTAAATGTACATTGAGTCTTATAGCTATGGATACACACAGGTATACAAGCCTGTATCGTGTGCTTTACAAGATAGGGTATGCAGTGTAAATCGTTTGCATTAAAATCTTATTATGTCTTTCAGAATGCTCTGCTTTATCCTTCATTTAAATACAAAAAACAATAAGTGTCTAAAATGTTCTAATTGTTTGAATTTGTTTGTTAAGAATTATTACAACTTAACTTTCTAGGTACTTCTAACATAACTTTAAAATACGCTAGTTGTGAAAATCGTGCGATTTTAATGTTGTAATATCGTCCCCATGGATATTTTTTAAAATAAACTATGGGTTCTAATTTCATAATATATAGTATAACTAAATATTTACTAAGTTCCATAAAAATATATAATATTCAGTAACTTATATGAAAGAGTTGTAGAGATGAATTATTCTGTGAGAATATTTTACTTAAAACCCTTCAACAGATTATGTGTTTATTTGTTATTTAAATAATCTAGTTAACATCTTTTAAAAGTTTCATGTTTAAAATATTACTTACTTCAATTTAATAATAAATGTATTCATACAAAAATCTTTATTAATTATTTCGAAGATTATTACGAATCTATAAAAATAGTGTGTCGATATCGTGACAACCGTGGAAAATCAAATCCAACCAATAAATGATGGATTGGCGATACCTCGCAGCGAAACAAATCAAAAAACTTTTCCACATGCAGAATTATTCAAATAACATACGCGTTATTAACTGTGCGTAGTGAAAAAAAAAACAAATAAGTTTTATTTGTGATTCAAATTTTTTGTAGCCGTGAAGTATTCATATTTTCAAGTTATTTTGCATATAAACAAGTTGACAATCATCGCCTGTATCATATGTTATTACAGTAGCAACAATACTCGTATAAAAATTTTACATTGACATTATGCATATTCTTTTATTAGGAAATAGAAAACTTAAAATTTTCATTTTCCGTTTGTTTCAAGTGTTATTTATGATAATAAAAATTCTAATGCATATTTTAATATAATATTGTAGTGAAAAAAGATCTAATATAAAAAAAGTTTAAGGGATTAGGAAGGAATTCAAAGGTAAGGTGGTTATTGCCACCAGCCGGGCTGCCTTAATAACCGCAAAACGCAGTCCAGTGTGCCCCTCCAATATTTGCTAGATCTGGCAAATAGTTGATTAAAGCCAACCAATCAACCATGAGACCTCTAAGACAGAACGATTTAGGGCAACTTTAAGCATTCGACCAATGGGCTCGTCAATTTGATTTTATTCAATGGTTTATTGGTACGCAGAAAATCTGTAGAAGTAGAGAGTTTTCAAAGCTCAAAATAAATATATAGTGTCTAAATTCTATTGTTTTATCAATTTTATAATAAACTTTATTATAATATATTTTATATACATCAGAATAATACATAGACCACAATTTATAAAGATACGTGAACGGAATCGCTAGTAAATTCATATAGATGAAATTAATTAATTAATGAAATGTATACCTAAATTAAATAATTTATTTTGAAGTACAGAAACATCAAAGTAACTATAACTAAACATAGAGTAAATAAACTAAATTAAACAATAAAAATAATACTAATAATAATAATAATTAAAATATCCCGCCCGCCATCGTCCCCGGTGCGAAGGTGCCCATGACGCTCGCGGCATTGCCGCGCTGTATAGCTATGGATATCCTTTGCACCAGGAAGGATGCTGAGCGAGGATCGTCACCTCTAATACGTAGAGTGTGACCAATGTCCTTAACGAAAACCTTGGCTTCAGAACACCATGGCCCCGCTGTCTCAACTGCGAATGGGATGAATTCATATTTTTGCTCCAGCATTGCGTATTTAATTCTTTTGATGGAAGCAGCCGATTCAGCAGCTGACCCTGCGACTCTCAAAGTGTGCGCTAGATGGGAAGGTGCGAACGTACTGACACACGTTGCATCCCAGATTAAGCACCTCCCCCTCTGCCACGGTATCAAGGTGAGTCCGTCAGGCCTTTTTCCATCGCTTCTGCTGAGGCCAGGTGGTTCGAGCACACATGGTATATTAGCCGAGACCAGGGCTCTGCGCAGAAGGTCGTTAAGTGCATTGTGTCGCGGGAATCTACCCGAGCATCTACTACAGCTCAAGGCGTGATGGCCGTTGGCCTCCACCCTGGTACCACAAATGCATATGTGCGGTTCGCAGACATTGCAGCCCAAGCGGAGAGCAACAGCAACACGGAACGAGTCGCTGTCTAGGAGGGTGCCCAAGTGAGGTGACGGAATCGCATGCAGCCATGCCCCAGACTCGGGTCGAGAGACCGCCTTTAGACGCGCCACATCCACACCGGCGGCGTCGCCGATCAGACGTTCGATTGATCTCTTCGAAGCAACCTCATCCCATGAGCGTTGCCGGTCGGGAGCGTCCGGAGTATTCAGGTCAGCGGCATGCCACTCCTTCAAGGCCTCCACCACGAAAGGAATGCGAGTCTCGTCGCCGTCTATAGAAAGAATATTAGCGATAAGGCCCACAGATCCGTGAGCGGAAGCCAAGAAAGCAGGCAGGCCGATGTCCCCAATACGACGGACCCCAAGTCCACCATGCCTGATCGGTAACCCAGCCTGCATCCACTGCACATCAGTGAGTTCGACATTAGCAATGCACTGGAGTAAATTCTTAAGGGTATTGTCAAATGAGGCCACTTCTTGTGGGTGTAACCAAGTCGGAGTTGTCCGCAACAGATATGTCACCTTGGGCGCTGAAAAGCACGAGCGAAGCAAAACAATGGCTACGTGTGGAGAAATATATTGTAAGCGCTCATGTGCCCTCATAAGCAATGCCCCTCTCGATTTGATCGCCTCAGGTATTCCGGAAGGGAAGATGGGGGACCCTAAAAGGTTGAATGAGTTTTCATTAAGTTCTACTAGACCCGGAATATGATTTTCAAAGAGAGAAAAACACGAACGCGACTTGGAGCTACATGGAAAGAACTCGCATTTCGCAGTATTTACCTCTAGGCCAATCTCCTTCATTCTAGGAATAATAGTGAGGATGTCCTGTTCCACTACTTCCGGTCTCCCAGCTATCGTTCCATCATCGAGATACCAGATATTAAGCGGGGATTTAAGCTCCGATATGATATCGTGAATAGCCAGGCTAAAAAGTAGTGGACCCAAGGGATCCCCTTGCTGAACACCCACCTGTGAAAGGATCAAGTCATCACCAAAGAATAAGTTACTAGGCGAGTGATAAACCTGGTACAGAAAAGCGTATAGTGATGGTATCTTGTTACGAACCTCCAATAATAGTGTCTAAATCCTATACGAGCCGTGTCTGCATATTAAATATTTTATTACAAAAAAAAAAATGTACTTCATATGTTACAGAGTTCAAAAAAATAATTTTTAGAATTTTTGTCTGTTTGTCTGTGCGTTTGTGCACGCTAATCTCAGAAACGGCTTAACTGATTTGAATACGGTTTTCACTGATATATTGTAGCAAGCTTCACGTAACATTTAGTGTTTGTTTCATTCCAATCGTTTCACAAACAAAAAAGTTACACGCTATGCCGAATACCAAGCGTATGAAGTTGTAGACTCAGCTAATATTATAATAATTATGTATGTATGGTGCAAGTTATATTGACCCATACTTATTAAAAAGAGATCCCTGCTTACAGAAATTCAATGTTAGGTATTTTGTTTAGGAATGATTGTATTGTACTCACAATTTACGCAAATAAAATATATTTCTTTCATTTTTTTACAGATTTTAGTCAACCATAATAGCCATTGCTATATTAACATATGCGTATTATACCTACAGTCAACCACCTTGAAACAACACGATACAACTAAGCAACTCTTTCTAGGATAAAGTCGTGTGTATCTATGGGAAAAGCTAATTTTAACACCCCTGTATTATATTTTAAAAAAATGCTATAAAACATTTAACTAATAATGAATAAGCAGGGAGATGTTATCGCGTAAAAAACAGAACAAAAAACTGCTAAAATTATGCGCGCTCACACACTATCTGGTTTTTTCATAAAAAAAAAACTAGCATTATTGAAATGTGAGTAGGGTGTACAATAATTTGTTTTTATTTAATCACGTTTTACATGCGTTAATCTTATACCTGGTGAAGTATGATGAAGATTCCCACGACGATTTTGTAGGTGCAATTGATCGGCCCCAAAGTTTCATTTTGGAAATTTTAGCTCTATAAATCATTAGAGAGCGTGCCTTATCAAACCAAAATCTGCTATGTGCACTTTTTTGAGATTTCAAAATTTTGACCTTAGTGTTAGTTCACTGCCTTATCTATCGCATAAAAGTGCTCCATTTGTGACACTACAACCTCTTAATAAAATATGCTTTGTGCAACAGCTAGAATCTGCAATGTTCATAATTTGTATGAAAATAATAAGTAAACTATTAAATTTCCATCATTAAAATACAAATAGATTTACGTATAACAACCCTAAGTCACGAATAAAATACTATTTTTTTAAATATACCTTTATGTAAAAAAAAAAACAGGGAAACTTTTATTGTTAATAAAAGTTTAGATTTGACAACCATACGTTCTTATACAAAGTTCATTATTTTAAAAAGTCAGTATAATATCATTTTTTACTACAAAGTGCCTGAACTAGATTCTATATTTCAGCTGACAAGGAGGAATCATGAATCATGCACCTCTTGAGAGGAAGAGAGAGAATTCAAACCACTACTGACATACTGACTTTATGAACAATTTCTCTCAAAGTAATTTCAGTGAATAATTTGAACAAGTTCAAAAACAATGCAGATGTATACTTCGGAGTTCAAATGAAGATGTACACGCACTAGGCGCAAGCTGCAAGTGTATCTAAGAAATCTGTACAATCCAACCACCTCTATTAAACTGTTAAAAAGGTTTATTTTTTAACTTAAGAGCTAAGTATATTTGTCTTTTTGCTTCTTCTTCTTCTTAACGTGCTTCTCTGTGAAGATTGGCGACCATCATGGCTATCTTTACCTTGGAAGCTGCTACACGAAAGAGGGAGCGAGCGAAACCACTCTCTCAAATTCTTCAACCATTCTCTGCTACGTTTTCCTTGTATTTTGCCCTGCATCACTAGCTTAAGAATACGGTATCTTTCGTCCCTCACCACGTGCCCGAAATATTGCAGCTTCCTCTCCTTTATTGTCCCCAACACCTCCATTCCCTTTTTCATGCGACGCAGAACTTGATATTTTCTGCATCCATGATATGTCGAGCATGCGCCTATATATCCATTCAAATGCATTTCAAATGCTTCCAATTTTCGTTAGGGTGCTTGCCTTAATGCTCTGTTTTAGGGTTCCCGGGTTCGATTCTCGGCTGGGTCAACTTTGAAAATTCAACCTTTCAAATTTGGCTCTGGTCTGGATTTGGAAAGTAGTGGCAGGGAACACTGCGTTTCGCAGTCATTTGGGCAGCCCGTCTGGCGGCAGTAACCACCCCCTTACAGAAGACCACCGTGAAATAACAGCACGTGTGCTGTTGTGTTTCGGTGAGTGAGTAAGTGATGCCAGGGCCCATTTCCCTATCTACTCCTAATCCCTTATCCTTAATCCTACTGCAGTCGGCAGCGCACTTGCAGCAGCTTAGGCGTTGTTTGTGTTATAGGCGACGGTAGCCACCTACCATTAAGTGGACCGTCAGCCTGTCTGCCGACCTTAACATAAAAAAAAAAACTTCGTAGAATAAAACACATAAAACTTATGCGGAGTTTGAGACTGAATTTTAATTTGTAAGTCGATTTGCTAACAAGCTCGAAAAACTCTTAAAGTTGTCTATATGATAGCGTAGTTTTACCCTCTTACAGAAGACCACCGTGAAACGACAGCATGTGCTGTATTGTATTTCAGTGAGTGAGTAAGGGATGGTAGATTCCATTTCTCTATCCCCAAAGTTTATCCTAATAAGGTTGGCAGCGCATTTGTAGTAAATGGCGTTGCTTATCTTAAGTGTCGGTCTACTTGATACTTTGCAAGATCGAATCAGTAAAGAGGAGAAGCTATGCCTAATATTTTATGGGCGCAACCCAATAACTTATGAATTGAGGTGCAATAAAAGGTTCACAATTTTTGTAGCTTCTCTAAAATAACCGAACAGATTTAAAGTTGGAACGTTTTTCTTAAATATTGTATAAAATAAGAAAAAAGAAATAAAAGACGCTTTTCCCTCGTGGTCAAACTGATTTGTCAAACTGGTTTGGCTACCAGAAATTAAATTTCTTAGTGGCCAAACTCAATATAGTAGCCGATTAATATTTTGATACAGAACTTAATTAATAAGCTTAAAAAACAATGTAGTTGTCGCTGATTTTTTTTATTACTGTGTCTATATTTACTATACCCCAAAAAAAGCTTTTTTTGGGGTAGTATTTGTTTCTCAGAAAATAGATTTTTTTGTATAAATCTGCCCGATTCAAACTTTTTTAGATTTTAGATATTATGCATTGTATTTTTATCTAAGCTCTAATTTTACTCTAAGAAGTCAAATTAGGAGATAAAAATAAAAATCTTCTGCTGAGTCCTTGTCTTAAGGAAGATCGAATTTTAGGTCACCTGATTGTATAAGATATACGTGATGACCTGTCCTCATGAGGATACAAACATTTTCCAAAATTAAAACATAGATACGACTTTCCTTTCCCAATAGAGTATGATTTAGCAAACGACTGTAAATTAGAATAATAAAAAGAATTGTAAATATTAAAATATTATAGTGCTGTCATATTAAATGTTACTAAATACGTACGTACCAACATTAGTTTGCAAAACGACTATTTGCCCATTAAGTACACTAGTTGTAAATCTAACAAATCAAGTTTTCAACCAAGTCATAAAACTATCCAAGTTACGTTTAAGTTAAATATATCAAGAGTAACTGACCACATTAGCTTAACTGCAAATGCACCGGATAATGTTTTTCTAAGTTGGAAAGGACATAACTTAGATGGATGGTGCTCAGACACCATGTGAGTTTGAAGTTTTAAGTTGAGTTTAAGTTTGGAATAGTGTTGAAAATTGTGTAAAGTTTTGATAGACAGATTTAGAGTTAGATAGGTTCCAGAGACAAAGGGTTGGGAACGATAATACCAAACGCTTAAAATTATTGTAAAAAAGTATATTTTCAAATAATTATAAATGAAAACAGACATAATGTTGGCAGTTTTTAAAATAATAAAAATAATAATTCTAAATAGCATACAAACTTAAAACTAAGTCAATTGGTATGACTGTTCGATATACATGAAAATTATAACTAAATCTGTAAGAATAAAAATCAAAATACAGAATGCGCTTTAAGATCTAAATTATACAGGCCATTTTTGTGTAATCTTAATTATTTTGAATCACACATTTTGTAAAAATCTATAATTTACATTTATAGACAGTTTTAATAAAAAAGGAGAGAAATCTACTGATATTAATAGATTCAAATAAGCAAATAGAGTGATAATTATTTCAGTATTAAATAAGATGTTTTTTTAACTATATGGAATTAAAAACACGGATCAATAAATTTTTATATTAAAATTATAAATGCGAAAGTATCTTTGTCTGTCAATTTATTTTTATCGATTTTATCACAAGATATATGTCTTGAGACAAAAAGAAATAGCCTTGCTATAATTTTCTGATTACGATTCAATAGTAATTCAAAATATAAAACGCAGTATAAATGTGTTTAGTAAAAAATAAATTAGGTTACAATTTTTAAACAGAAAAAATGATATTAAACAAAACACAAGTTTTTATTAAAAATTTCTCATTCAATTTTCACTTAACTAAGAAAGACTCGGTAGTGAGTTAAACTTATACGTTATAATTATCTAGCAATAATTACACAATCATATTGCTTAATGTTTCATCATTTAAATATACATTTTAATATTAGTTACGATAAGCGGTAAGCGGTATTAAAAACATATATAGAAGATGTTTTCATCGTATTTTCATCTATTAATGACTAAAATTATCATTATTTTTGATTTAATAATTATGATTGGTTTAAAATGAAGACACATTTCGATAACAGGTGAAAGTGTAATTTAGGAGCCGATAACAACTTATCTATCGATATTGTAGAACGAGAGGACAACTTTGTTACCAAATAATCTCTTTCTATTAAAACAACAGACTGTTTGCGCCGCTTGGTGCGAACGGTGCCTCAGTCATTCCTGTCAGATTAGGTACGTGCCAATCATCTTTTAGTCATTAAGTCAGTTAGTCAGTATTTTTATAGCTCCATCAAGTACTTTATTGGAAAATTATTGACTATATAAAATATATATAACTGATTGGGACAATTAAAACATATAACTCCACACTTATTACAGGTATTATCAAATATTACTATAGTTTTAGTGAACTTACTTTTTTATTTACAACTTTCCCTATAGCTAACTGTGCCTAGATATCTTATTTTCGGTTGATAAAAATTTATTTGTCACATTAAGTAAATCTTAACGTGAATTGGATTGAAAATATCTTCTATACACGTCCGTTTGTCACAGAAAGCGTTATTTTATGGAAAATTTAGATAATTTTTTTCTACGTTACATCCTTAAAAAGAACAATAAAGTATACCAATTTTATTTTATGTACAAAACTCTTAATTGCTTTGTCTCTTTCGTTCTATATGTTGTTATGTGCTGACTAATTTATTTTTTGTACTTTTATTCGATAGTATTATTACAGTAGCTCTGTTCAGCAAAAGCAATAGCTTCTGCTGAACAGAGCTACTGTAATAAGAACTGTGTTGATACTGTGTTTGAAGTCAATATTTGAGTGAAATGTTTTAAATGTCAGCAAGGAACCTTGGATGGGAAAAACAAAAATGACATTTTTAAGTTTTTCTGAACAAATTTATCCAATTTGTCTTTTCTTAAGAAACTTCCTCGAACTTCAATGCATATTTGAAAAATAAAATTAGACGAACTGCTCTAACTGATCTCCAGTTTTGACCGTAGTAACACGTTTGGCAACTCATTTTTATTTTGAATGCCTAAAAACAAAGATTCAAATACGCATATAGGTTTTAAATCCAAGAATTAAGTGTAAGAATAATTTTAAACCTAAGAATTAAGTGTTCTAACCATTGGATATTTTCAGTATGAACATTATTTTAAAAATACAATACAATTTTGTCTCACACAAACGACTAAATTAAAATTTTATTCAAAAATAATATTAATAAGTTACACAATTAAGTAAATTCGAACTGTCATTCTGTGATTTTTAAATGAAGGTTTTATAGCTCATATACGAGTATGCTCGTAACAAAAGCAAACAATGTTTGTGAGTTCTACAGGCACTCAGAAAACGGCTGTACCAATTCTGATTAAATTATCATCATTCATTAAAGTTATAAACGATATTTAACTAGGTGAGGAATATACGGAGAATTTGCTTTTATAATGTGAAAGTGAACAGTGATATCTCAAACGATAAATAAACTCAGAAGTGTATGAATAAATACAAAAAATAAACTTGCCAGTACACAATACATCATCAGAATGAACTAATCGGCAAATAAGAGTTTCCGAGAGATCATTAGGAAAACTTCTTTTTTATATCGCCTTAAATAAATACATAATATCACAATTGAACACATCCTTACATATTGTTAAAATCTCCTTAAATAAAAAGCTACAAAATGTAAACGAAAATTGTTCCCGAAGTATCTTGTTCCCACGTTGTTCCAAGAAATAAATAAAACAAAATAATAATAGTTTCTTACGATAAATGGTGGCAGGAAGGCTGACGGTCCTTTTAATAAGCATCACCAGGGGAACACAAATACGTTGTCCCTGATGGGATAAATTGAAGGGAAAGGTAAGGACAGAGGAATGGACTCATAATGAAATCTGGAAGTCTAAACTTATTTTTTCTGCTTCCATAAAGCATAAGTATATTATTATATTTTTGCTACAAGCTTTAGTATTAAGTTACTAGATTTTTTTTAAAATTATGCTGACTGGATGTCAGTTTAGAAACGTGAAAACAAGATTTAATTTCTAAAGAGTTCAAAGCCTCAATCAACTTATTTTATGAGTAAATCAGCTAGCACTCAACTAAGCTTATAATAAAAAACATTTTTTTTAATATAAAATATAAAATCTTACTTTACATGTAACGGACCTTTAGTCATTCCTGCTTTGTTAAAAATTTAATTAATTTAGCCTTGAAAAATAGAACTTTTTTGAAAATATTTCAAAATTATATTAACTAATATTCTTGAACCAATAATGCTTGTAAACCATTTAAATCTTGCGAAGCAACTTATTAATAGCTAAGCAGAAGCGACGGCCGTTAATCAATCTAACTTAAAATTAATATTTACAATAATTAATTACAAATATTAAAATATACCATCTCTCAATAAAATCTCAATTTTACACAACTTGGCACGAACCCTTATCAAACATGGCTAATGCGATTAAATTACAAAAATATTTCTAAAATAAACATTCTTTTTATTATAAAAAAATAATAAAATGAGATCAAACAATGATAAATTTTAGGCTGCTCTCTTTGGAACAATTCGTGAATAAACGGACATGTCTTTATTTTGTTCACAACAAAATCTAATCATCGTCCCTAAAACTTACGTGGTCCATACAATATTATCTCCAAACATTTTTTTTTTAAATTTACAATATCAAAATGCACAATTTAATGCGACACAGCTCAGAATTTACATTATTAAAAAAAAACAAGTGCGAGTTGAACTCGCGTGAAGAGGGTTCCGTACGAGGTACCTATCCGCACAATATTGAGTGATTTACCATGTTATTTGAATATCATGAACTTCTTATAGGTTTTCCTATAATCTATAAGTAGAAAACAAATTTCTTTATATTTTAGGTTCAGTAGTTTCGGAAATAAGGGGGGGGGGGGGATGGTCGGACAGACGGACACACGAGTGATCCTATAAGGGTTCCGTTTTTTATTCGGATGTACGGAACACTAAAAAGCTTAAATAAGTTACTCTGTAAGGGCAGCCATACACGGGCGGCTCGAGCATTCATATCATAGTCAATTGCCTGAGCAGACATTGGCAACTATTACAGCAGTCGTTTTCGTAGTTTCAAATAAGTTCTCTCGATTTTGTTGCACAAATAAGCGAGGCTCTATCATACACGTCTTCCATTTTACAACCAACTAAAAAAGGTAGCTGATGCGGTGCCAAGCTGAGGGGATAACTGCGTTAGAGCAGTCGACAGCTTCAGTGGTCAGTCTGTGGAAAATGCTTGGGAAATGGAAAATGCTGTGGAAAATGACCAGTGAAATCTCTGTTTTTTTTTTGTGAGTTCTGGTATTGGTATCACCAATGATAGCAATACTGATGAGTTCTAAGCTGTATCACACTGTTACTATATTTATGTAAATTTTAAATCTATTGATAAATAATTATTATAAATATTTTAACGTCGAAAGCGGACTGTGATTAATATGAAATCCAAAATTATTTTCTTCCTTAATAGACAAAAATGTCAACATCTTTACTAATTCTATTAAATTGTTCTATCTTTATAAATTCTTATGATTCATTGTAGTATCTACACTGGAAACAAACCAGAAACTGCATGCTAAGCTAAACGACTTAAGCTGTCAAAGAATTGATTTAAATGTAATTTATACTGTATACATTTTTTATTATAGTACAGCAATGTAATTTCTTTTGAAAATTAGGGAGGGGGGGGGGGGGACTTTGTCTAGCAGTGGACGACGGACGTCCTACAGCTGAGATGAAGAGAGCGAACTAATTGAAGAAAAATCGTTTTTAACTGTGTAATATTAACAATAGTATAAATATTTTGTTGTGAATTTTTAAAAATGTTACCATAATTCAATTTATGTTAAGAGATTTAAAAAATTCTTTCCATTCCACCATAAATTATAATTAATATATCATGCTATTGAAAGACCAATAGGGAATATGCCATTTTTTTAATATTTTTATACGATAAGTTATATCGTTATATAACCGCAAAAATATCAGGCGTCTAAAAACAAAAATTCAGTAACAAAAAAAAAATGTTAAAATTGACTAACAGCTACGAGCATTTTAAACACCTACACTTTTGGCGCACTTGTCGTGACGTCACAGTCTACAATAACAATCAAATATTAAAAAATGACAAATCAAACAACTACGTGTTTTAATGACACTGTCATTACAGATTTTGACGTCACATTCAAACTGACCGGTTCAAGTATTTTGAATTTCCCACTATTTTGTGCACTTTTTAATAATTATTTTCTTAACGAAAAAGAAATAATATTAAAAAATATTTATATAGATATAATTTTAAAGCAATAATGTTCCTAAAAAAAAAAACATTTGACCCTTTTTTGAATTAGGCGTATATTCCCTATTGTTATATTCTTAAAGAGTTTTAATTGTTCTAAAGCTGTCAAATTAGTCAGTCCACCTCCTCTAACTAGTATATGTAAGTACATTGAACAGTTTTATCATACTGTTATGTTTACTTGTTGATGACGTTTTACTTTAACTTCGAAACATGGTTAGCTTCTTGACAAAGAATATTTACTAAAAAAAATTTTTTCATATATTTTAAAAAGATTTCTAAAGAAGAAGAAGAAGAAAGAAAGAAGAAGAACAAAACAACAAGCCTTATCCAAGATTAGGACGACATGGCTACGTTGCATAAGCTATCATAGTTGGGTATAAATTCTTTGACAAATTTTTACATAAAACTATATCATTTGATCATTTGCCGAATTTAATAGAAATTGTCAAGAAAAGGTTGAATAGGATGACTTCAAGCCAAGGATGCATAAAAATGGATAGAAGTTGTAATCAAACAATAATTGTCGCACCAAAGTAAGTCCGCTTTTTACTCACAACACTTGCATAAAAATATACTTATCCCATTGCAGCTGTTTAACGAATCATCATTGGTTTTTGGTTCTCGTTTCAATGAATTATGGTAAAAGATGAAGCTAGTTTGACGACTTTTATACGAGTATTACACCGTCTTTTCATTTTATGATCTAAATATTGTTTAAAAAAAAACTCTTTCCAGTAACGTATACCTATAATCGTTTAATATATCTGTTGATATTGTTAAAGATAAGAGTTGCTTATTTATTAAAAAAAATAACAAAAACCGATTACAGTATTTCATTAAAAATTTCAATAGTAAAAAAGCCTTATTAAATGTAATTCCTTATTATGTTAAAAAAAATATAAAAATGTGCGTTTTGCGAAAAGGCAGACGGAACGTTACTTTTTTATGTCTACATACAATATACAAAGTAGGTTATATTTATTACATAACCTACAGATATAATAAAAATATTATAAAAAAAGCGTGGCACACAGAATAATATTAAAATTATTCTTAGCACGCTTATAATCATGGCGTCGCATGAGAAAACTCTAATGATCGGTTATGCCTATGTTCACCGTTTTGTGGAGAACAGCTTCCAGCCAAGCACGAAGAGTACCGCCGTGCAAATAGATCCTGACAGCTTGTCGCGAATAATCGATGAAAAAATTGAAGAGTCCGATTCAGACGAAGCAGTGCTCGAAGGGGTGGCATCAATCTGAAAAAGAAATATTTCCTCATTAATAGATCAAGTTGATGTATTAATTAATAATCATTTTATATTAACGATAAACAATAAATTAATAAAAATAATATCATTAATAGATTCTCTTCGGTGTGGAATCTTGAGTCCGGATCGCAACTCCCTATTATATTGTGTTTATTATGAAATCCAAGCTAAGCAAACATGAGAATTATGTTTAGAGGAGCAATATGACTTAACAATAAACTTAGCATGTCTATAAAGACTGTAAACCAGGGACGCCATAAGAAAACTTCTAGCAAAACGCTATATTTGAAAGCACTTTTTATAGATATTAATAAAACAATGCCCTCATAAAGTTTAGTGTGAGACGTGTATAGAAGCGTCATTTACACCATACGTGTTCTCCGCAATTTGTTTTGTTGAAATAATGAACCTGTTACTTACTTCGCACGCATGTAATTTTTATCTGCAAATTAAACACACAAACCTATAATAGTACAATATGCGGATATTTTAAAGAGATTATGTGATAATAATATTAAGGTGGATTAAATTTCAAGAGTCATGACTATTTTCTAAATTCTATTTTTTATCTGCTTTCAGCTTAAAGCATAAGCTTATATCTGTTCTCGTAACGTTATTGGCACGTACAATAGCAGGTCTAACTAACCCAAATTCGATACAAAATATCTGTTGGTTAGTATACATTATATTCATCGGTTGCACTGAATGAAAAAAAAAGTTAAATACTTTATACTTTTTCCGTATATTGTCAGTAATTAAGTTGCTGAAAATCAGTTTTAGTATCTGAGGTCAGAAAGAGTTTTAACGGAACGCAAGGAAGGAAAAAAATGTATTAACTGTATAATTTAATACAACCATTACATTATACAACATTGTATATTAGTATCAAAGTCATATTATGTCGATCTACTGTATCTTCACGACATCGCTACGATTTCAGAATCGTTTGGTGTAAAATTCCTGCGGTGGTAATTCAAGTGAGTGATACACTTGCCAGTTTTATTGTGAGGATAATTTGAATGGTGTTTTTATTATAGTGGGGTGGAAACAATGCGTGTTATTGCAGTATTAAACTGAATTCCGATCCGTCAATTTTATTCCTCTGCAATATCTATTCAGATTAATATTAAGGTGAAACGCTACTGCGATATCATGTCTATACAAATGTACTAAATGTCTATACATCTTTTATTATTGTACTCGTATATCTTTGAATAGAGCACGCTCGTCTGGCGTCAGCTTAAGAATAAATAACTGTTTCTGTGTCACTGTTTGACTTTTATAAGTATTGGTATTGAAATAGGGAATAGGAGCCTATCGTCAACTTATTCTTATGCTAGCCGTGTCCGCGATTTCTAACGCGTTGAAAAATGAAAACATATAATATCTATACTAATATTATAAAGCTGAAGAGTTTGTTTGTTTGTAGCGCTAATCTCAGGAACTACTGGTTCGAATTGAATAATTCTATTTTGTTTACCGAGGAAGGCTATAGGCTATATAACATCACGCTACGATAAATAGTATTATATATAAGGCTCGGCGCAAACGGACCACCGACCACAGCCACTGGTGGCCAGCGACAGCGACTTAACACACTTTTTCATATATTGCGCTGCTGTGGCTAGTGGCCCACCGGCTTCACGTGTGCGGCGCGTCTATACAAAATATATGAAAAAGTATGTTAAGTGGCTGTCGCTGGCCACCAGTGGCTGTGGTCGGTGGCCCGTTTGCGCCGAGCCTAAGCAGTGTCCAGTACTGCGCGCCCCATGCGCACGCCGCCGCCGCCATATGGGCCGCAGCGAAGCGTGGCCGAGTTCAGCTAGTGAGTTATTATAACACCTGACATCATTATCGCTGAATTTTTTTATATTTTTAGAAGATCTGTCGGGAAACTAAATTTTTTTCATTATAAAAAAACATCCTATATATGAATCCAGGTAATAAACTATCTGTGTGCAAAATTTCATTCAAATCCGTACAGTCGTTTTCGTGCTATTGAGGAACAAACATATAAACTTATGGCATTAATAATATTATTAGGATTAGTAGGTATATTTGTGCTTGAATTTGGGAGCGAACTCCCTAATTCTAAATTCATATTCTAAATTTTAAATTCTTTTATCATGTCATCATAGTTATGCGGTAAATCTTCGTCATTTATGAGGTGTACAATATGATTGTCTACCAACTAGTGTGTCGTAAATTACAATAATAAATACCACAGGTCACCCAGTTGTCGAAATTCGACATAATGCATATTATATAAAAATATTAGCTTTGTCCTGTCCTTCTTCATATAAAATTAACTGTACCAAATTTCACACTCCTCCGTTCGCGTAATTTTCTTAAAAAAGGAGCAATAGCAATGTAATAAAACCTAACATAATTTATATAGCACCTCCATTGATTAGTATCTTCTATGAAATTATAAAAAAAAAATATGAATTAGATATCAAGCCTATCGGCCAATTAGCATGCTATGATTCTCTTGATCAAGCCAATTTGACGGCGTATGAGTGTCATTTTGCAAGCTTGGTCGTGTATGTTGACGACATTAATAAAACTAATCCTCTTTTATTATATTACGAAAACAGTGACATGTGTGGTAACATAGCCTAATTTAAAACCACTACAAACCACAGGTACAAAGGACCACCCCTCAGAATAAAAGAGAAAAGACAAATCCTCTTAAACAGCTCGCTCTTTATAAACGTTACCGCAAATCTGTATAATTTTATTATGCCTAATTTTACTTTGGCAAATTGAATGTGCGACCGACGAATCGCTTTCATTATTATAATAGGAGAGAAAGAGACACACATACGTTTATGTATTGTAAAAGAAGAGTGCAGAGATACAGCTACCTGATAATCCAACAACAAAGCATCTATCGCAGGGAATCATTCACATTTGCATACATTTTAAGGAGCAAATAAAAAAATAAATTAGAATCAGAGAGCCCCTCGAGTTATGTTTCACTCAGTTTTGTACCTACGCATAAAAGCAGTAAGGTGTAATTTTATTTTAAATTTAAAGCTGTACATGAGATGTTATGGGATATTCCGTTGTATTTTTTTGGATGTGAGATTGCAATCTCAATCAAAGTGATTTCGGGATGTCTCTTTATTTTAAGAATATATTTTCGGGTAAAAGATACCTCATTGATTTTATACGGAGCTCTCTCTATAAGTAGGGTTCAAAATGTGTGTGTGTCTACTTTATTTGTTAAACAAATAAAATAGGTGAAAGGGTTTCAATGTAGTTTTCGTATGAAAGGTAAACACGCAAACAGAAAATTGTTTGTGAATTCTTTGATGCCAAAGAAAATACTGAAACGATTTCAATCGCAGATATAAATATTGGTTTTGTGTAATCAAAGGAACTATCGCTTTAAGTAATGGAATAAGAAACCCTCACTAATGTGAGACTGTTGACAATTTTTATTAATACGCTATTATTGCAATATCAACCCATTTCATAAAAGGTAAGTATGGCGGAAATAAAATAAGTATCGATTGTTCTATTTGTACGCATTCATATTTCTGTAAATCTACTGACCTCTATGGTCTATTTATCCTCATATACTTATAATATAGAACCGAATAACACTTTAGAAGGATCATAGAGATGGAAGCAGCGTAAACCATGCACAGACAGCAGTGTCTATTATTTCTTTGTTTTGAATACACACACACACGTTAAAATCAACGTTGCATACAAAACTACGCAAATGACCACTTACGCCTATTCTACTAAGTTATACCATTTTGGAATTTGGACTAAATGCGAAACGACACGACATTTTGAGTAGCTTGCTGAAATAATACAGTACATTTTTTCCTACAGTTAGATGAAGTTGGGCGTTGTAATAATTTTGAGTACATGAGTGTCATGGGCTAAAAAGTGCCATTTTCTTAAAAATAGAGACATATGCGTTTTTATTTTATACTTTAAATTACAGAAGGGTTATTCAGGGTTATTCAGGTTGTCAACTGTCAACTGACCAACTGTCAACTGTCAACTGAGTGGGTAACAACTGGTTCCAGTGTTTTTTTAAGTTTAAAAATAGTAAAAGTGCTTATTTTCTATCTAAAATGTACTGATAACTTACTGTGTAATAGGTTAAGTGATATACTCCACATAATATACAATTAGCTAAGAACTTTCCGTAAAATTTGAATCTAATTACATTCGGACATTAACAGCCTTACATAAAGTTAACAAAAACAATAACAATAATATTAAAGAAATGTGCAAAATTTAATAAAATATAGTGAAGAATTAGTGAAAAAAAAAAAAAAAAAAAGATTGAAAACACAATTTTTTGAAAAGAATAATTAGTAATAAAAACTGTGTTAGTGAAATAAAAAATAAATAATTAAAATAAAAATAATATTAAGATTTACCCTACACATAATATTAAATTGCTTTATTCTTAGAAAGAGTTAAACATTTTTAGGTAACGTTCCACGAGGTCAGTTGGTATAGTATATTCAAACTGCAGCTAGCGTTAGACTGGTGATGGTTCGTATCCTTTTGGAGAAATTGAGAAATACTTGCAAATATAAATAAAATTGTCATAGACAATATTCTTAGACATGAATTTCTTGGATAACATTACTTTCCGAAGACGACGCATTCGCACCCAATCTGATTCAATGGTAGACAATGAAAATTTATCCCATGATGGACCACTAGATGTCACTAGTTTCAGCATTCCAAATGAATCAATAAATGAAGATGCGGAATACGTCTCTGGTCTTAAAACACAAATAGAAAAATTAAAAACAGAATTAAGTAGTGCAAATAAAGAAATAGAAATACTAAATGGAGAAATTACTCAATTAAAAAAAAGCAATGAAAATCTTTTAAAAAAACAAGAACTATATAAAAAAGTAACGCAGAGTCCTACTTTAATAAAGTCACCTATAGTAAAAAAGAAAGTTAGACAGAATCGAAATAAATATACACAAACGAATGAAAATGAAAATGTAATTTTAACTAACACACCTGAAATAGGTGATCAGAGCATAAAGGATACTAAACTGAAGGATATCGAAAATACGTCAATTAATATGTCACTATCGAGGGAGAAGCCACAAATAGTTTCACATAAAAGCCATAAACGCAATAACAAGAGAAACATGATAGTTTTGAGTTCTATCACAAATAAAAATAATGTCTTACGTTCAACATTAAATTATTTTCAAGGTTGTTATGAAATTTGTCATTACTCAACACCAAATGGAGGAATTAGACAAATTTTATCAGGCCTAGACAAAAAACTTAAATATTTTAATGAAAAAGACTATTGTGTGATAATGATAGGAGAAAGCGATTTCGAAAAAACGCAGAATTATTTAGAATTAATATTAGAAATAAAACAAGCATTACAAAATTGCACACATACAAATATATTAATATGCTCACCTACTTATAAATATGGTAACAACACTCACATGTATAATTCGAGAGTTGAACAATTTAATAATCTACTATACTTAGACCTCTTAACAAATAAATATGCCTATTTTATAGATAGCAATAAGAATCTTAAATGTGACTTTACTATGTTTAGATACAGTGGAAAAATTAACCGTCTAGGAATGAGAACTATAGTTAAGGATTTATCTATTATACTTCAAGACATTGACAACATTAAAACTTCAAATACTAATTTAGAGAAACAAAAAGAAGAGTCAAGTCAATTAAAGAGAAACACTATCCAAGAATCGGAAGAATCCACATCATCTAAACAGGTTTTTCAATAAATAGGCTCCACATTCTACACCAGAACATAGCTGGACTTCTCAATAAATCGGACATGCTTACCACTAATCTGCAAGTACTTAAAGATAATGGAAAGAATATTGATGTTATATGTATCACGGAACATTTTATGCAGGTTGGATTTGAGGAGCTTTGCAACATACCAAATTATACCATGGCTGCCTGTTATAGCCGTAAAAATGTAAAAAGAGGAGGAACATGTATATTTGTAAAAAAGAACTATGCATATAAAAAACTTAAAAATATAGAAAATTTGTCAATTTCAGGCATATTCGAATGTTGTGCAATAGAGCTTATACATTATAAAATAATTGTAGTATGCATATACAGAATTCCAAAAATAACAAACTTAAGCACTTTTTTTGATAAACTTGAGCAAGTATTGATCTGTTTACAAAAACTAAAAAAGAAAAATTTCATTATCGCCGGAGATTTTAATGTGGATATTATGAAAAATAATAACAATACATCTGAGTTTCAATGTCTTCTGCTAAGTTACGGAGTTAAGTTGGAAATTAAAGTACCAACAAGAGTAGGAAGCAATACTTGTATAGATAATTTTATTCATGACCTAAAAAAATGCAAGTCTGAAGTAATAGAACTTGCTTTGTCTGACCATACTGCTCAAATTTTGGAAACGCCTGTTCTAGATAATCGTATATGTAATTATTGGCGCTTTAGAAAAAGGGATTATTGCAATGAAAATTTAAATAAATTCAATAGATATATAAACGACTTTAATTTTTCAGAAATATATGAAACTGATAATCCTAATACTGCTTATAATATATTTATTGATAATTTTAAAATGCTCTATGAACTGTGTTTTCCTTTTAAAGTGATAACAATAAGAACAAATTATAAAATTAAATGGTTATCAAAAGGTTTGAAATTATGTAGTAAGAAGAAAAGGAATTTATTAGACATTTATCGAAGAAACCCGAACGAATCAAATAAAAATAAATATAAAAACTACTCAGCATTATTTAAGAAGATCATCAAGTTAACTAAACAATCTCAAAATAACTATGCTATTATAAATGCTCAAAATAAAAATAAAATAGCCTGGCAAATTATTAATAGAGTAAAACGAGAACGACCGAGAGAAACTATTACGGAAATTCACCAGGATAACAAAATAGTATCTGATCCAACATTAATGTCTAACATTTTTAATGATTATTTTGTGGACAAAATTAAGCCATTGTCAAATACCAAACAAGCAAAGTCCGACTTTATCAAAAGCAATAACTCAATGTTTCTAAATCCTTGTACGCCAACAGAAGTAAATAATATAGTCAATAACTTAAAGAATACAAATAGTGTTGGTTGGGATGGAATTGTTACAAAGGTAGTAAAACATACGATAAAAAATATAGCAGGTCATCTCAGTCATATTATAAATCTGTGTATAAGTGAAGGGTTGTATCCAGAAAAATTAAAAATAGCAATTATAACACCAATCTATAAAAATAAAGGAGACAAAGGACTTTTAATAAACTACAGACCTATAGCACGGATGTCTGTGTTTTCAAAAATATTCGAAAAGTACATGGGTAAAGAAATAAGTACATATATGGAAAAGTACAATATTTTTACTAATGAACAACATGGATACAGAAAACACAAAACGATAAATGAGGCACTTTATAAATTCTTAGATATAATCATGACAAATGTGGACACTAAATCTTCAATATGTGCGGTATACATGGACATGACGCAGGCGTTTGATCATGTAGACCATGTAATTCTTCTTGAAAAACTCGAATGTTATGGAATAAGAGGTAATATACTAAATCTGATGAAATCATACTTATACAACAGGAAACAAATGACTGAAATTACTAGAATAAACAGTGAAAATAGAACACATGAAACATTCTTATCTAAGGAACGTACTCTAAAATACGGCGTCCCACAAGGTAGTGTTTTGGGTCCATTGTTGTTTATAATATACATTAATGATTTACCAAAAGCTGTTGATCATCCTATGTGTCTTTTTGCCGATGATAGCACACTGATGATAAAATGCAGTGACAAGGATACATATAGTAATGACATAAACACTGCCTTAAGAAAGATTATATGCTGGTTAAATAACAATAACTTAAAAATTAATTTGCTAAAAACAAATGTGATGTATTTTAGTCAAAGAGTACGTGATAAACTATATCCAGACATAAATTTTGAAAATCAAACGATAAAAGAAATTAATGTAACAAAATTTTTAGGCCTAACAATTGACAGTAAATTAAATTGGAAAGCTCATATTGATGATCTCAGAAAACGACTAAGCAAACAAGCGTATGCCCTACACGAACTATCTAAAACTGTAAGGATTGAAGCCCTCTTATTGGCATATTACGGCCTTGTCGAATCAGTACTAAGGTATGGACTGCTTTTCTGGGGAAACTCGACTGACAAAAATTTTGTTTTCAAAGCACAAAAGAGGTGTATCAGAGCAATGTTTAAATTGAAAGTAACAGATAGTTGTATGCCCTATTTTAAAAAACATAACATACTAACACTTCCTTCACTTTTTATATATGAAGTTGTAGTATATGTAAAATCGAATCCTACTTTATTTAGACGAGTTTCGGAGAACACTAACAGAGCTCAAAGGGATCCAAATAGGCTGTGTATTCGCAAAGCACACACAGCCCTTATGCATAAGAGTGTTTTTTGTCTAGCACCAGTCATATATAATAAAATTCCGAACAATATTAAGCAGTTCAATATGAGTATATTTAAGAAGAGAGTTAAAAAACTACTGGTTGATAAATGTTACTATGATTTAAAAGATTATATGTCTGATAACTTGGTGGATACTAGTGATTGATTATTATACTTACATTGTTATGTAGCATCAAAATATCAAAATATTTGCACACCCCAAAGGGTAGAATGTAGCGAGCCTTATACATTATAAAACCATTGTTGTAATCACCTATATTCAGCAAATAAATAAATTATTATTATTATTATTTATTATTATGTTGTAGTCACAGTAGTTGAAAGAGAGTCAGTTTTGTCGATTTTTTTTCTAATGCACATAATTGGAAAAATATACAACTAAGATTATTTATTTTATTTTTCTGATAAATAGGATTATCTGGCCTATCACCCATTTACGGCTTGACTTTGACTTTGCGGACACCTTGTAACTATATAACTCACCAAATCTATATAAATACAAATGTATTGCTAAATAAATTACGCTACGCTCAAAACTCGAGAACTGCTGGAAAAGTTTTTTTTTTTTAAATAATCGTTTTTAAAAGTCCGGAAAACTGAATATTTTGCCCGGAAAAACATAAAAACCTCATTTTTCTTTATTCCACATTCCAATACCCAAAGATGTTGTATTAGTCTGTACCTACACAGTCCAATAGGTTTTGACAGAACGACGTCAGTCGGGTAAGTTAGTTTTTATATATAAATTTCCCTAGAACATGTAGATAAATATTTTTAGTTTCAGAAAAGAAGCAGTATAGAGATAGTCATAAAATAAATTGTATATAAAAAAAAAATTTTCACTTTGAAAGAATAAAACTACCAATTAAAAACTACTAGGCATAATATTTGATAAATTGTAACCCGTCAACTCTAATATTTAAACATGAAAATAACAATCGCATCACGATTCGCATCCGTCCGTAGAAGCGGAATAATAAAGCAAAAAATACCTTTGAAGTTGAACAAAAGGTTTCCCAACATCGCACGACAAATCGGTTCAAAGGGATTGGAAAGCGAAGGATAATTTTCACTCGATATAAAGCCCGCTACTTTAAAATACTTCTCCTGTTTACACCAAACTGTCACCTAAATCCGAGAGCGTAGAGTTCTGATTCCAATAAGCAGATTACCGTCAAGTTATTTACATTGGTGCTCTAAGAAAAGAGGTTGTATGAAAGGAGTCGTGAAATGAGTTTTATTTAATTTGAGATTTTTTTCTTTTAGCAAAAGCAGCGGATCATTGGTTCTCTTTGATAAAATATAAATATTAAATGAAAAAATGTAATGGAGTTATTACCTGTTCATATCAATAGGTCTGTTTCTCGCTATACGAGTAAATTTGATACGGTTCTGACTACAGTAAGATTAAGGATAGGGGATTGGGAAGTGTTAGGGAAATGGGCTTTTTTATACCTTACTCACTCACCGAAACACAACACCACACATGCTGTTATTTCACGGTGGTCACTGTAAGGAGGTGGTTACTGCCGCCAGACGGGCTGCCGAAATGATTGCCAAACGCAGTGTGCCCTGTCACTACGTATTAGATCCAGTCCAGAGACAACTTTGAAAAGTTCATTTCCAACGTTGACCCGGGAATCGAACCTGGGAATCCTTTTCTTTTTTTTTTCGAGGAGAAATCCATTTACAGATTTCCTACCGCTGGTTAGGTGGTAGGGGTATGTGGAAGTGCCGCTATGCTCTAGGTCATAGCGGCACTGGCACTACCCACTAAAACTCCCCGGTGTCTCCTTGCCCTTCGAGAGGGATGGACCGCGGGCTCTGCCGAGGCAACAACTCCGATCCAAACCTGGGAATCCTAGAACAATCCGTTAAGGCTCATCCCTAACCACTCATCCAGCGGGTTAGTCGCTTAATTTTATAAATTACAATTATTTATGATTATATGAATGGCAGACGACTGGAATTAATAAATTCTTTATTTTCTTTATTTAATATTTTCATACTTTGTAATCCGGAAGCAGGTAGTAATCTCCGAAATTATTCAAATTATTTAAAGAATTCTTGGACAAATATTCGGAAAGGACCTTCAGGAGGGATTCAACCTATAACTTATCCCATAGGAAAACAGTGTAAAAGACAGTTAATTACTGCCGACTAATATACAATTGTATATTAGTCGGCAGTAGTAACCAACTCCTCAAGGACCATCGTTTTCCTGGTGTTACACAGGTCTATTGGTAACACTAGGATCTATTAGCTATTAACTTTTTGCCTGACAGTGATGCATTAAAAAGAGAGTGATGCACTGTATTTGTCTTAGAAGCAGTGAACGGGGCTGCTTAGAAGATTTCATATTAATATGAAAGGCCAATCCCCTATTTGGTTTCGTAACTCAATCTTGGTTATTCTTGAGTTAACGTAATGTATTTCGGGTAATCATCATCATCATTAACAGCTTATTACATGTTCCCACTTCAGGGGCAAAGGTCTACCCTCTCAACAAGGCCTATTTGGTCCAACAAACTTGCCCAGTGCGGGTTGCTGGACTTCCCAGTGCGTTACCGACGCTTTTTCGGTGATGAAAGAAACATTTAATCTTAAAATTTCGGGAATGAAAAAAAAAAAACTACCTTGTACGAGGGGCACACTGAAATGATCGGGAATAAGAAAAACCAGCACGGTATAGCTAAATTGTATTTTATTGTTTTTCGAAGTATTCACCGTTCAACTTAATGCACTTTTCCATTCGTGCAAACCAATCATTAAAACAGTAATTCCAGTCTGAAGTTGATGTTGACAAAATGGCTGTACGATTCCACAGCTGCTTCGGGGTCTTCAAACCGTTGACCGCGTAATAAATCTTTCATTATAGGGAATGTAAAGAAATCGTTTGGGCTCAGGTCAGGACTGTACGGAGGATGGCTCATTAGCTCAACGTTTTCCTGCTTCAAAAAATCATTTGTCTTCCGAGCCGTATGGGAGCTCGCATTATCGTGATGTAAGATGATGCGACGTTTCGGGTTATTTTTTCGGAGTTCCGCTATCATTTCTGGCAAAAAACCGTAATATACCACTCGGCGGTAACCGTTCTGCGTTCCTGTAAAGGAATTGTAGCAACGTGCCCCTTTTTCGAGACAAACGTAGCGACCATTTTCTTTGACACGCTGCGGGAGCGAACCACTTTCGTTGGCTTGACCTCGTTTTAGAAGACCCAAACTGCTGACTGCTGATGTTTTCTTAAAGGTTCGTATGAATAAATCCATGATTCGTCACCTGAGACGATATTATAAACGGCATTTTACTTCCCTCCGTTGAAGCGTTGCAGAGTATTACGGCACCAATCTACACGAGCCGCCTTTTGCTCTTCGGACAAATTGTGGGGAACCCAGCGGGAAACTAGCTTTCTTACACACAGCTCATTATGTAATATCGACTGAATTGCAGTCATTCCGATACTGATAACAGCCCGAATCTGCTCGTATGTCACATGACGGTCATCTAATATAATAGTTCGCACAGCTGCGATGTTTTCAGTCGACCTGCAGAAGAAACAGTGCTGAGCGACACACGACCGCGTCGGAATACGGCATACCAGCGGTATATTAATGTCGTTTGACTCGGTGCTTCAACATCATAAATCGAAACAAGTTCGCTGAGACATTTATCTTGAGATAAGCCGCGACGAAAATTGTGATAAATTATGGCACGGAAATGTTCACGCGTGAGATCCATTTCTGTTAACGACGTGTCAACTCTAAACCAACATAGTTTTTGTTTTTAGTAAATTTTTTTAATTGTTTGAATGTCATTAAGATTCTAAGAGGCCAGTATTCAAATTCTAAAAAAGGTTTTATTGTAACTCAATCCGAAATATTCTATTCCCGATCATTTCAGTGTGCCCCTTGTAATATTAAAATCTTAATTTACTTATTCATCTTTTTAAAAAATAATATTAAATAACATAGTAGGTTGATTTTTAACATCCTTTATTATATAACATAGGATATATATATATTATAGGATTTTTTCAACGAAAACGACGTAATCTGTAAGTACCATATAATAAAATCGTAAACGAGCCGTGTCTGTAAAAAATAATTTGTACACGTTGTACTCATGTTACCGAGGACAAAAAAATAGCTTTTAGTTTTTTTTTTGTTTGTGCGTTTGTGCACGCAAATTTCTGAAATGGCTTCACCGATTTGAATGCAGTTTTTACTGATGTATTGTAGTAAGCTTCCCGTGACATTTAGTGTTTGTTTCATTCCAGTCGGTTTACAAACAAAAAAGTTACGCTCTATACCGAATACCACGCGTACGAAGTTGCGGCAAAACATATAAGTGATTCTGAAGAAAAGTTGTACAGAAAATTTAAAAATAAGGAATTAGGTAGTTTATTATATATAATTTGTGTGACACTTTCCGTTGTAGTAAAACTTCAAATGATTAAAAGTCAGTTAGTCAGCTTATGAATAACTATATGTATAGATTAGTTTACAAAAAAGGGCCATTAGAGCCATCTATCAACTAGATCCGCAGTCTTCCCTCAGAGAAAAGTTCAAAGAAATTAAGATTTTAACTGTTACATGTCAGTATATTTATGAAAATTTAATTTACGCGCATAAAAATATTAGTCAATTTAATAAAAAATGTGATGTACACAATATAGGTACTAGGTTTAAAAATAATTTAGATTTACATAAGACGCGACTCCACAAAATAAGTAATTCTTTTATGGGTCAGTGTATACGGTTTTATAATAAACTGCCTGAGATGATCAGAACCTTATCTATAAATAAATTTAAAGTTGTGATTAAAACCAAACTCCTCTCGAAAGGCTATTATAAGGTTACTGATTATTTAAGTGACAATGAAGCCTGGAATTAAAGCCTGGATTCGGAGCTCATACTATGCTCAGTATTGTATATTTACTTTAGGTATTAAGTGTATGATTATAATTATTGTAATTTTTTTATATTGTAAAGATGACAAAAAGAATAGTATCCTGAGTTTCTTTCGGGGTTTCTTCTCAGGATCGTCATCTTGGCTTTTTTTCCGAAACCCTGGTAAATTTAAATTTAACTGGTAATTCGAAATGACGATCATAAGAGTTTCTTGGAGAAACCTAATTGATAAATAAATATTTTGATTTCGATTTGATTTTGAGTTTTTGCTAACTAAGTTATAATAATTCCAAGCAAACTATTTCAGTAGATGTGTAATGCAACAATGTTCGAGTGGAGTTATCGTCAAAATAAGATCGCAAACGCGATATGAATGATATAAAAGTTTCATACGTATTTGGAGACGCTTCATGAAAACATATGTGAATTCTAAAACGCCAACATTCAATATTACGAGTCGCGATGCAATTCGTTTATCGCTTATTGAGACTTTATATTCGGAACAAAATTAAAAGAATGTATGTAATATTTATTTATTTATTTCAAGAAACATAACAATGAACATAAAACAGTATCACAAAAAGCAATTGTTTTCAACTATTTCACAAAAATATAGAAAAGATACCTATTATTAATGAGTTTTTTTTAATTTATTTTTCTCTCATAATTGCTTTATTGGTCCTCTTTGTATAAAATTTGTTTACTACTTTGTGGAAAATGGTGTTGATTGCACTATTATTTAAATTTATGTATGATTTACTTTTTTCCTAATCTAATATACATGGTGTAATTGTTTGTTTTCCCTAATAAAATAAAATAAATAAACTAATATATGAAGCTATGAAACTATGAGCAATAATGATCTGACCTCTTACTTAGCAAATTAAATGTTAACAACTCCGATTTGATATTTATTTATTCAATAAATTTACTTACGCATTAAGGAATTGTCATATATATTTCTGTAAGGGAACGGTTACTGTCGCCAGACAGCCTACCAAATTTATGATTGCTGAACAATGTACCCTACCACAATACGAATGTAATTAGGTCTGTTACATATATTGAAAGCTTCATAAATATTGATGAAAATTGGTATGGAGTTAAATGGAATTCGCTCAGAGTTCGATCCTCTATATGAGTAGCTATATGAGCTACTGTCTTCCACTTTTAAGTCAGTGCAGATCGGTAACATTTTTTTTAAAATCGATAGAGAGGCTGACGGTACAATTGATATGATAAGTAGCTAGTGGCGCCCTTTAAGCAATACCACTACTAAAAATTTACACTATTAAACCCACACGATGTTATTTACTTACTTAATTGCGACGATTTGTCGAGACAAAAAAATTTCAAATAAGTCTATAATTAAATTTTGGCGACCTAGCGAAATGGATGGGTATCTTTTCAAAAGCAGCTTAACCTATGAATCTAAAACAGCTCAACCATAATAAGTTTATACATTTTATTTGCGTATAAAATATAACTTATTTAAGTGCAGAACAATATTCTCCTATCGTTGCAACAATGTAATCAATCGCAACTTTAAAATGCTTAAAATCGAGTTGACACTAAAAGAACTGCGAACTTACCGATTTCCAAGTTTATATCGGGATCATTCGACCTTTTATTGTTGAAATCATAAAGTATAGAAATAAAGATATCCGACCGTATAAGGGTGGTTTTAATGTTCCAGTAAAATGATACATTTCAAAACTTGTGTAATATAATTTTTGCAAAATTCTTTGATTGCGAAATGGATTTGAAAAATTTGAAAATACCGACGATTTTAATTTATATAATAAACTTAAATTGTTGTATACAATGCAATATAAAACAAAACTATACACATTAATATAACAATGTTATTTAACATCATGAGTACTCGTGATGAAGTGACTCACGCGCAAATATTAACTTTATTTTATAACACATATCGTTCATACATATAAAACATGCTATAATAAAACTGGAACATATTTTGTTATATAGTCTGAACTCACCTTTAAACATTTAGAAAGGCTTCATATCTTATCTCTATTTATAAAAATGAATCCCTATTTCCCTTGGTCACGGCATCACGCGTGAACGGGTAGACGGATTTTAATTCGGTTTTCACTAATGGAAAGAGGGATAAACGGGGAATGTTTATAAAATTCGCTAGTTATAATGTTATAAATGTTTATGTATATAAAAGCTCAAAGAGCATACAATCTACTCATAGTCGATTCAGTTCCTAGACTGTCATGACTAAATTATTCTTAAGATGGAACGACTCATTATTTTAGTAAAAGTAACTTAAGATAGAACTTTTTAAAATTTTAATAACGCAATTCATGCACGACCTCTTAATATTTTTGTTATGTAAGGCAGACAGGCTGATGACAGTTTACTTGATGGTACATCTAAAACAAGCAAATGTGCTGCCGACCTTAGTAAGATAAAAGATAAGGAATTATGAAGGAATGGGCATACAGGTTTTGGGATTCCTTACTCAGAGTAGCTGCTCAATTTATGACTGCGAATCGCAGTGTGAGTTGCCTCTACTAAGCAATATATTATGTTATAATATGTTATCTTATATTTTTACTCGTACAGTAATTGATATAATCGATAGTTTAGCACACTTGATCCTGCAAATGCAAGACTTCAAAGATCTTCGAAGATTACCAGCTTCCAAGATAACCACATTGTCTTGTGATGTGATGTAAATTCTAAAATATTTATAAATCCATTTCATAATCCAAAACTAAAATTTAGCTAAATTTTGATCTGCATTGTTAATTTTGACTAGCTGAAATAAAGTGTATAGGCATAACTTCAAACTATATAACATCTAGAACATCAAATATAATTATACATATAATTAAGAAACGGTGACGAAATAGTTCATCAGATTGCAACAGGTTTTATTAGTATTTGCAATAACATAATGGATTTCTACACAAACATAGAAGCCAAACAACAATCTTGTAAGAGCGGTTAAAAATCGCTTGCACAACAAATAATATTAACTGAACACTTGCGAGCATCGATACTCAAAAATGACATTTACGACGACACAAATAAATTAAATCGATCATAAAAACATATCGAACCGTATCGCAGCGCGTGTCCCATCACTAAAAACTGTCTGGCATAAATGCGTGACAATAAAAAGTTGAGTTATTCTTTTTTTTTTTTTCGAGGTATATTTTATATGTATTATTTACGGTCAAGTCGTAAGGATTTTGGCTAATCGCTCGCTCGTAATAAACTCGAATCTCATTCGTCATAAACGTACCGCGTCCGTAGTGTTGTGCGATACCATAAACTGTTTATAGATTGGGATATATTTCAAGTTATGTCCTCGGATCACTGACGTGTGGTTTATAACAATATATCCTTGAATGCGCGACAATGATTTTGTATTTTTTGCTTAAAATATAATTCAGATATTTGCAGAGAGAAATTGTTAATAGAAAAATATTAATTCATTCGGGGTAGTTACATAAAAGTACCTTATAGTAGGTTACTGTGAAATAAAAGCATGTGTGCTGTTATGTTTCGGTGAGTCAGTAAAAAACCCCAAGGCCTAACCTCTTATCCTCTTATTATCTCTTATCCTTTATTCTATCAAGGTCAGCATCCCAATTGCAACTGTTATGGCTTTGATTTTACTTATTCGTGACGGTAGTCATCTACCATTAAGTGGGCCGTCAACTTGCATGGTGATCCTTTAAATCACCATTGATCTACTTAGCAGCTTAAATAATCATTCATTTGAGAATTTGCAGACATAATATACCCTTTTTCTTAAAATCAATAAACCTTTTAAGCTACAGCTTTTTTAATGAGAAATATAACATTTTTAATTAAAAATAAAATTAATATTGAACATTTGTAGAAGTTGTCAAATCATATTTATTTTACACTAGCGACCTGCCCTCGGCTTTGCACATAATTATGCATTTTTTTCATGCGAATTAGAAATTACGCAAACCTTTTTTTATTTCTCGGTCTGTCTTACTTTAGTGAAAACCGTTTGGTGGTTTTAGAAGAAGTTACGTAGAAACAGACAGAAGCGGTCAACGAATTTATTTTATCTTATCTTATATATAAAAATGAATCCCCATTTCTCCTGGTCACGGCATCACGCGTGAACGGGTAGACTGATTTTAATTCGGTTTTCGCTAATGGAAAGAGGGATAAACGGGGAATGTTTTAGGGTATATAAAAATTGCACGCCGGGCGAAGCCGGGGGCGGGCCGCTAGTAATATTATAAATATAATATAATAGATGATACTATTATTTTTTTATGAAGAGAGAAGTTAGGCATTCTAAATTTTCGTAGAATAAGAAAATGACATCATGGGATCAGACGAAATTTCAAAAAATCCTAACTGCCCGGAAACAAAAAGTAAAACATAATTTTGGGTAACAACCATAGGAAATGCCTTTAAATGCGTTAACGTGAATTTCTTATAAAGGCTATTATTTTCCTCTTCCTGGAGTTCTTAGGCTAGTCAGTATTACTTGCAGTTTTACTTGCAACGACACTGAATCAAATTCCTAATTATAATTGATTGGTTTGAAATGAGTAGTAGCATTGCACCTCAATAATAAACAAAAAACCTACATAACTATTAACTAGGAAGTCCACAAAGAGATCAATAAAAACCCGCTTTTAAGGGGTTTTCGTTTCAATCGTCTATTTGATCAATGTTAAAAGACATTGTTTTTGAAAACAATTATTTTTGTGATTTTAGCTAAGTAAACTTTGAAAAACAATTTGAGAGTTTTGAATCCATACAAATACTTTTAGGGAGACCTCAAAAAATATGTTATAGAAGCTTTTTTCATGACTCTACATAAAAGAGTAAAATTTTTTGATTAAGTTGATCAAAGAGACCACTCTTTTAAAAGAGTTGTCCTTTTATGATTTCTTTAAAAAGAAAAGCGATACATCAAAATTGCTTGTTGAGTAGGACGTAATTTCAGTCATAGACAATGTCATATTTCATCGGAATGTTGATTATAAGTGGCAATGTAGTTAGTCTCAATTGTTTGGTTATTTTCTGTATTATTCTGTAAGATTTTTTTTTTCAAATGATAAAAATGGGATATATATTATAGAAATTCATTTTTATTATCAATCTGCGATGCAAACGCTATGTGTAGATACTTGCCATAAATAAAACCCGAACATATTAGTGAAACTATCATTTTTAAATATGTATTTTTTATTTAACCTTTTTTTAAATTTGATGGACAAGCTTGATCATCTTGATCAGACAACTTGATCAACAAGTGGACATCAGATCCACTTGCTATTAGCGACGCCTATTAGTATATTATTACATAAGCAATAGCAATACATAAGCAAGCATAGTCACTGGCCTGGGGTGGATCGGAATTGTGCCTCGGCAGAGCCCGACCCACCCCGCTCAAAGGGTAAGGAGACACCGGGGAGTTTTAGTGGGTATTCCCAGTGCCACTATGATCAGGCGCTGGGCGACCCCCACATACCCCTGCTGTCTAGCCAGCGGCAGGAAATCTGTAAGCGGATTACTCCTCGTTAAAAAAAGCAAGAATAGTCAATATGGGTTGCAAGCGCTACTGATTTTAATAGGATAGAGGAAGAAGATTAAGGATAGGATAGGGAAATAGACACTGGCATCACATAGATACTAACCGAAATACAACACAAGTGCTGTTATTTTGGTCCCTTACATAAATAATGTGGTTATAGCCGCCAGACCGGCTACGGCTACACAGTTCATGAGTGCTGAATGTAGTCACTTCTAATTTGCCGGGTGATAAAGCTTGCATTTGGGATTGTTTTATAGAAGCGTTTGCATTTTATAAAATTTTTTTTGGTGTGATTCTTAATCCAAAAAATCTTTTAAGTTTTTTTTTGTATTGTTCTTATTACTTAGCAACTCTATGCCTGTACATTATATAGATTTTAAGACTTTATATTTTAATCTAGGTACATATATACAAAAGCTCAATTGCCACTGACTGACACATCATTGATATAATTGTTCTCCCTAACGATCACCAGAAATATCCCAAATCCTCGGTATACCGACCTGGTAAAAACCGACCTGGGGCCTTAGACAAAGTAACATTTTAAAAACTATTACGAAGTTCGAAAATAATAAAATGTATGGGATTGACATATGCCGTCGCTAAATCACGTGATACATCCCATACATTTTATTCTTGCGAAGTTCGTTATCGTTATCGTTATGTTACTTTGACTAAGGCCCCTGATCTCGGAAACCGTAAGGGCTAGCTGGGGCAGGTTTGGGTTATGTCATAGAGGGTCATCGGGGTTTATCACACCGTGACCAAAAAAAGGGATACGGATGAAGTCGCGAGCGAAAACTAGTCTAGGTATATAAATGAATCGCTAAATATCTTGCTAAGCTCGAAACTTGAGAGTTCTCTAGAACCATTTCTTTTTTTTTTCAAATATTCGTTGAAGTCCGCGGAAGGTTCTTATGAAGAGAAAAAGTTCTTATGAAGCCAGAACCGGTCACTAAAAAATATATCATTTCCAAAACCATAACCAAAGAAAGAAAGAATTATCGCGACCGCCTCGAGGTTGTGAACATAACAAAAACTTTAATAATCTCGTTTGTCGACTATAAAACACGTCAATTAGCACTAAATACCCGATAATGGTCGCAGCACCCTTTATCACTACAATAGCAGGCGGCCATAAACGAGTAACAACCTGAATAAATATAAATGGTGCTACGTCATTAACATGTGCGCACGCGTCTCAAAAATAAAACATCAAATAAAATTTAAGCTTCTCCTCAAGTAATGTAATCCAAAGGTTTTACTACCATTTTTTTTTCATTCTCCGTTAATGATTCTCGTTAAATTAATTTTATTGACTGAGAGCGATTCGAATGTTATTTTAGTTTTCGAATTTTTGCCCGTTAACTTCATTTGATCGTTTTACCAAGCGTTGCGAGCGTTGCGCTAAAATATAACTTACCTAAATAAAAAACATTAATTTTTTTAATATAAGTAGGTATATCTACATATATTTCCACATAATATTACAAAATAAAGTTGCTATCCACGTGTGTCTACCTCTCCGTTATTTTTTTCTAAACGACTAAACGAATTTTGATACGGTTTTCACTAATGAAAAGAGTGATTAACGAGGAAGGTTTGTATATTGTATATATGTATATTATGTTATATGAAATGTGTGAAACTTTGAAAACGAATAGAATTCCGAGCTTAATTAGGAAAATAATGTTTCAAAGGTAATTCACACATTTCGACAGTATTCCGGGTGTGCTCGCATATAATTTCATTAAGATTCAAGAACCTAACCTAACTTTGTTTCCGGTGCAAATAAGTCTTGTAGCACATTTTGTAAATGGCGCTGAAATGGCTTCGCGATGAATCGGCGGCGATGAATCGTCCCATTCCGCCACGCCACGCAGGAAATGTATACAATGACGGATTACATACTTTTCCGTTAACATTCATACATTGACGAGCCCGTTGGATGAGTCTTGCCTTAACCTTAACGCTCTGCGCTCTGTTCTAGGGTTTTCGGGTTCGATTGCCGGCAGGGTCAACTTTGAAATATAAAGTTTTCAAATTTGGGCATGGTTTGGAGCTGGAAAGTAGTGGCAGGGCACACTGCGTTACGCAGTCATTTGGGCAGCCTGTCTTGCGGCAGTAACCAGTAACCACCACCTTGAAGACCACCATGAAATAACAGTACGTGTGCTGTTGTGTTTTGGTGAGTGAGTAAGAGATGCCAGAGCCACTCCTAATCCCTTATCCTTAATCCTACAGTAGTCGGCAGCGCACTTGCAGCAGTTTTGGCGTTGCTTTTGTTATGGGCGACAGTAGCCACCTACCATCAAGTGGACCGTCAGCCTGTCTGCCGATTTTAACATAAAAAAGCCATATAATTGACGAACCCTTGGTCGAATAGTTTAGGTGCTTGCTTAACGCTGGCACCTTAACTTCTGGATCTCAATCATCATCAAGTATTGGGTAACGCAGTGTGGTTCGCATTTGGGCAGCCCACCGTGAAATAACAGCAAATGTGCTGATGTGTTGTGCTGAGAGCGTAAGGGATGCTTTATCCCTTCCTAATCCCTTATTCTTAATCCTTCTGAGATTAAAGCGCACTAGCACTTGTGACATTGCTTGTGTTAATAGGCGACAGTAGCCATCTACCATCAAGTGGACCATCAACCTGTCTGACGACATTAAAATAAAAAATATAAAAATTAAAAGCTGCTTTCGTGCGAAGTCGGAGGCGAATTGCAAGGATGAAGTAATATGAATGATCTTTTACGTAAACACAAGTCTCGTTTGAGTTTTTTAAAAAGTGGAGCAGTTCTTTTACGTTAGAAACCGTAGAGGATTTAGGAATATCTAGTAAATATAATAACAACCTTATAGAAAAAATCTAATAAATAATATAGAGCAAAATAATATAAGTGTCGTTTAAATTACAAATAAAATTATAAGACAAAAAGCGAATCACGAGAACCGGCCGCCTTAAAAAGTCAATAAAAAATTACGTATTACTTCCAACGATTTGAAGAGGGGTTTGAGTTTAATTTTTATAACAAATCTTTTATTCCTCAAGCTTTATTGTATAGTAAAGCTACAACATAAAAAGCGAGGCATAAAATCGTTTATATACGTAAGGAGTAATATTGATAAATAAGGTTTGCTAACGTAGCAAAATTAAGCCAGCTTGTGTTGTTATTATTCTAAGAATATTTTTAATTATACCCAAACATTTTATTTGTATTTTAGTTTTTTTGATGTTCTTCTTTTTAAATATTATTGTCGTTACATTCGATTTTATCATTCGCCCTTTGTTCATTACATATTTTTTTCTTACAAATACATACATAATATATTATGACGTGAATATGTCTATATTAAATATTAAACCCAGAATTTTACTGACCACATAGACTTTTTTTATTATTGAAAACTAGCGGCCCGACCCCGGCTTCGCCCGTGGTGCAATTTTAACATAACATAACATAAATTAACATAAACATTCCCCGTTTATCCCTCTTTCCATTAGTCAAAACCGAATTAAAATCGGTCTACCCGTTCGAAAGTTAGGGGCGTACATACATTTCGAAGATCCATTTTTATTTACATATATATAGATATTATATATGTAAATAAAAATAAATTTATATATATATTTACATATATATAAATGTGATTACGTTCTCCTTTTTTCTAAGACTGATTTCTACATCCTTTCGCTATGCAGTTCGGCAATTTCACTAGTAAATATTTTAATATATTCCGCGCGCCGATTTATCTCAACTAAAGGCGAGTGTGTGTGTCAATTAAAAGTATAAAATTTCCCTCGCGTCAAACTGGACCTAACCTAATTACTGCATGTTATTTAGTTAGATTCTGCATAAACACCTGTCACATGTTCCAACAAAATATGAATTTATGTTGGTTACGTTCGGTATACACAGATTTCACTACGCTTTATAAGTTCAAATAGTTAATTTTTTCAACGACAGATGTCGCTGCGCGAGCAGCGTTTTTATACAAGATTTCGACGGTTGCTCATATAAGCCCAGATAATAGAATTAGGGAACATGCGTCAGCTGTCGCACAAATATCAGACAGATAACGTAACGCTTTTTAGTTAACGCTTGTATTAATTTTACTCCTCATAAAGTTTCCATACTTACCGATCGATTCTTAAGGAGTAAACTACAAAAAGAATTTTTTTTTTCCTGAAGAGCGTTTTATTAAATACGTCAACCCTTATTTAACTGATGTTATAACGGAAGCACACGTGACTCCAGAACGTCTAAATCCATCACATTATTTTAACAACTGATATGAAATTCGCATTTTCCATCTTCCGTTATAAAAATAAAGTAAGAGACTTAAATTTGATATCGTTTTTATTACTGAGATTACAATAATGCTTTACTTGGGGTGCGGGGCGCGGCGTATAAACTTTTTAATTCGCGTTATCTTCGAATGTTCTTTGTAATGTTACAAAGAAAGTATTGATATGATTAAAATTACATTAGCATAATATATATTATGTTCAAAGTTTAGTTAATAAATGACTTATGATCTGGGATTTAAGGGTGGTTTTATTGAGAAACAAGTTTTTTTTTTACGTAAAGCAAGTAGGATGGTAAAGGACAATTTGATGGTAGATGGCTATTACACCATCGCCTATTAACACAAGCAAAGCCATAGTGCTGAAAGTGCGCTGCCGAGCTTAGGAGGGAAAGAAAAAAAAAAGATTAAAAAGAGACAGGCAAATGGCCCATTTTAAAATTATTAGATTCAATTATTGTCATGTAGTCTATGGCCAACCTGTATATTGGTAATTTTAAATATTGATTTTAAAATGATTGAGTCATAAAATGGAAATAACTTACAAAGCTTTAACTTAGTATCATTAATTTAAATTTCCCATATACTTAGAATGCATATTATATAAAAACCTGTGAGATCTTGATAAACCTTTGATGCAACAGAACTTGTGATTTGGTCATCCTAAAATTTACCTGTATTGAAATTTGTGCTCTTTCTTAATTCTTTCTTTCTTTCTAACTAGCTGAAAGACTGAAACTTTTCTTGCTTTTAAGATTTTACGGATTTATTTTGTGATTTTTAGCATATCTGTAGCGACTATTTTCTTATTAGTCATTTTTGTGTGGAGAATAAATCAAAGAAGAATCCAGATTACTTTTTATTCCATAAAAATTGAGGATTACTGCTTAAAAAAAAAACATGTGTGTGTGTGTGCAGAATGTGTACTAAAACACATTTAATTTTAATAAAATCAATCACATTTAAACAGTATTAAAATCACATATAAACAGTGTTCAAAAAAATGATAAAAATGATATAATCTTCTAACTCGACAATTTGATCCATACATTGATTTGATAAGAATACGACACGTACGTACAACCGGTAACGTATGCAATTTATTGTGATAATAACTCTCCCTTTTTTTACGCTACGCCATTCGTTATGAAAATAATATTTTACTCACTTGTCTGCTTTCAAAATTTTACGCATATCCTTATTTGCGTTGTATTTTTGATTGAAAATCAATACGACAATATGGACATGTTATCAGGCGCAGCCTTTGATGAATAGAAAACAGTGTGTTTATCTTTTTAGCAACACTCAGTAACCAATTTGACTTGATTGGCTCAGCGATAGTAACTATGTCTGCTGTGTCAGAGGTTGGTCTGGTTTGGTCTTGGTCTGGGTGTCTTATAGATTTTTTTTTCATTATTCTATTATTATACACAACGATGCAATTGGTTGTCCCAATTTATAACCATTTTTATGATTGTGGCGACTTTTCTTTCAATGTATAGAATTATAGAAAAGTAGGCAAATTTACAATAAGCCTAGTCAGTGTACTAATAATATATAACCTATGTATCTTTCAAACAGTGAAAGAATTCTTCAAACAGGTGGAGTGGTTCTCGAGTTTCTCCTCCACATATAAACAAACTTACAAAGCCCGCTTTATCTCTTTATAAAAATAAATAAATAAGTAAATAAATAAATAAATAAATAAATGAATAATATCTATAGATTTCATATCATGTATTTTTATTTATAAGTTTTTTTGTAAGTTTAACTTTTATTTATTATGCACTTGCAGCAGTACTTACTTATAATACTTGCGCATTTATACTAGCATTGGCGTTGCTTGTGTTATAGGCGACGATAGCCACCTACCATCAAGTGAACCGTTAGCCTGTCTGCCGATCTTATATAAAAAAAACACTAAGTGTTACGGGAAGCTCGCTACAAGACATCAGTGTAAACCGCATTCAAATCGGTTAAGCCGTTTCTGAGACTAGCGTGTAAAAACGCACAGACGAACAGACAAAAATTCTAAAAACAATTTTTTTGACCTCGGCAACATAAGTACAATTTGAAAAAAATATTTACTGTATAAACACGGCTCGTTGTTTATAGGCAGATTTTTTCTATACTGATATACATCATAGTTTAATATTAAAAGACATTTTAAATATAATGTAATGAATATTAGCTTAAAATAATTAGTGTTTTTAAGTTACATAGTTTACGCGAACAAATTGTACCACAACCAATTTTAAGGTTTAAAAAAAAATTGCAAAATTCGGTAACATTTCTCACGTATAATTAGTTTGAATAAAATTCATACAATCTTCATCCCCGCGTCACTTACTTATCTGATGGGAAAGACATCTAAGTAATAAAAACACTGAATTCACAAGGGAAATCTGTACGACCGACGCCTTTTTTATTTATCTTTATTCCTTTTTCAAACTCCAAATTATGACGTCTCACTCGTACATTTTGAGGATTTGAATTTTTGCTTATGTTCTTTTACTGTCAAGGTGTGTCATTAAGGAGAAGTATTTTTGAGGCTTTTATTTTTATTTCGTCAGAGTTCATTTTCACTTGACGTTTATAAAATAAAGAAAACACGAACTAGATCTCAATTTTTTTTACTCGTAAAAAGCGGGGATTTTTAGAACCAAAGTTTCTTCGTGTATTATGTATACTAACGACTATCTTTATTATATCACCGCGCGCCATCTATTAAATAAATCAAGAACTAAATTGTTGAAAATATCCTAATAATTTAAAACGGGATATAATGTATGTCGTTATTTGGCGCGCGCTGCGAAAACCCACATTTCTAACTAGTTTGTTTAGTGAACTTATAATAACCGTTTTTTTGTTCGAATTAATTAAAATACGGTTATAATCGATAAATGATGAAATTCGTATCATATTATGGAACGTTCTGGAAAAAGTGTTCGCGCCGGCGGAAAGTCTCGAACGTTCTACCCTAGCGATGGTAGCCACGCCCTCCCGACTAGTGACAAAGGAAATTGGTCCTTATGTTTCCAACATAGAGTTAACATTTCTGTTGAAATGTTAACTCTATGGAAAATTTGAAATACATCGAGGCATTTGGCGCCAAGTATAATTAAGAGTGCGACCGGCCGAGATAAGTTAGTTGGGCGACAACAAGGGATACGAAAGTAACTCTTCGGATCCTTAAACTCACCCCGCACGTAACAGTATGTAGTTTATTATATAGTAATGGTTTATAAAATTATATATTCATATCATAAGATGAAGTCCACGCGAACGAAGTCGCGGGCATCAGCTAGTATTTATAAAAACAATATTTGAACTTATTTTTCAATCATTCTGTAAGAAATGTATGTAGGTAGTTTTTTTGAGATTTTTGACGTACCATTTTTCCAAAATCTTTGAATGCTGATGGGAGTATTAAAATTATGGATAGACTATCCTAAGGGTGTTTTGTTCTAGCTACAATAGTTTAGGTAGCTGCCTAACTGACCAGTCTCAAATTATCTTCCTGTATACATACTTACATACACATACATATTAAGTATTTCTTCACTGTTAGAGTGTACAGATGAAAACAAAAATTTGTATCCACAGCGTCTTTTGTATCCACAGCCGTGCATACGATTGCATTCCATTTGGCTATCACCACTAGAAACACATTCCTACAAGCAGATTGTTCGGTAAACTGTATTCGTGAAAAATATACAAAAAATTCTAATAAAATCTAAAGTATTGCGAGCAGATTACATTCACGACATATTTAAATTAAAAAAACGCACATAAAATCTGTATAAATTTCTATTCATGCATATCTAAAAATGTAATTTTCAAAAAGTATTACAAAAAAAGATGAGGATCGGTTCAATGGTGGCTTTCCTTTAAATTTCCTTTGCGCCCCAGATCTCATTATGATGATAACATTGCAAAGAATGCTATGATTTATATTTGCTCTTTCCCTTTTGTGAGTTTATTTGTCGTCTGCCGCCAATATTAGATCGTATCGTACTACGCTCGTATTAGAATTATTGGAATCAAGATTATGAGTTCCTTTGATAAATTCCTTTATTATTTAGTACATTTCATGGGCGATGTATATTGATTTCATTACATACACAGCGTGGCGTATAGCGCATGGCGATTTAATATGAATTTTATTTCAAGAAAATTACCACATAACCAACATCATCTTGTGAATCATGAATATGGATTATATTCTGTTTGCTAAGTTTCATCCAAATTTGTTAAACGGTTTTCACGTAGTAATAAAAGTTGAATAAGGTGAGTTATTTAATACTAGCTTTTGCACGCAATTTCGCCCGCGCTCCTTTTTCTTAAGCTTTGAAAAATAAAAGAATAAATAAACGCCTGATAAAAATATATGAGTAATAAAATATTCAATCTTTATCGTTGCTCATATAATTCTGTTAGGCTTTTATTAATCTTTCGCTCCTCTGCGTTCTCTGCTGCGGCACCAGCTTTAACTATGGTACTGGGATGATGGGAAGGAGCCAGTGCGTCTACACGCGTGGAGTCCCACACTAACGGTCTACTCATCTTACAAGGAATCAACGACATCAAATAGTTCTCAATGTGTATATTACTGAAAATTTTGTATTAATATGAATATCATATCTGATATATTATTAGTTATCAACACGTACTTAACAAAAAAATCGTTAGAGTATTCATGTGTGAAGTCAATAATTATTATATAATAACCATGCTCTATTATGTATTTTAATACAAAGCCTATTCTAACCTATTAATGATGTTTAGACAAGCATGATAATGCATTGTATTGTCCGTTTGTTCCCATGACACCGATATAATTCGATATCTAACAGGTGCAAAGGGGTTGTTGAATACCCTCACTGTCTTCAAGTGTAAAATATTCAGTGAGGTGTGATATTATTTTCAACAATATTGTACTAGATTACTTACATTTTAATGATGATCAGTCCATGAATAAACGCATGGGAGTGACCCAGCATTTTTACAGGAAAGAAACGAATGAAGCGGGGTACTTATACAAATTATTTTACTAATGCTTTATGAATACGAAAGTTTTTGAGAATGTTTCGCATTGTGCACGCAAAAACTACTGAATGATATTTTAATGAATTTTTATAATGAAGTAACACACATGCTATAATTTATAAAGAAACGTGGACAAAATCGCGCACAGAAGCTAATAAAATATAACATTTATAATAATTATAATAAAATATAACATTTATGAACTTAATTTTTCTTTTATTGAATTATCTTTTACTAAGGACCTCTTTTCGAGTAAAGGCCTCCTCCATTCTACTCCAAAGTTTCCTATTTTTGGCTTTTGGTGTCCAGTTGTCTCTGATAGGTGGCTTGATGAGATTAAAAAAAAAAGAAAATATAACATTTAAGAGAACAATATTATTCTACGTGTGTTCGCATCTTTAAATTATAATTACTGATCTTATATTACTCCCGTAATGAATTTAAATTCATTAAACTTAAGTAATTAAAAGTATTATTACAATATCCCATTATAGAATACTCTAATTTATATTTTCGCTCAGATTAATTTACAAAATAGTATTAAATTCTTCTTTATTTTAGACATAATCAAAGGATGGTTAAAAGTTAATTAGAAACGAAAGTACCTATTCAGAGAAATAAGATTATAAGTTCAAAATATGTATTAGTACAAATGTGTATCTTTAAAATCGACAAAATCGTGTGATTGCGGCCATTTTTGGCCACATTTTCATCACATTATACTTAATGGACGAATTTCCAATTAACTGAATTTTTAAGTTCTTAAAGCGCCTACACACGGCCCTAAAATCGGTGGCAATATCAGGAGCGTGGTAGTGGGGATGAAATCGGCCGTCCCTGCCACTATAAGTTAATAAACCCCCAACACAATCCAACCGCAAAAGCGAGTTGGTGAAGTGGCTGAGTGAAAATGGAGTTACAGCAGATATAAAAATGTTAAAAACGGAGCTTATTGCCTTAGTCCGGCGTTATAAGCCACCAACTCCTACCTATGCTTTGGACGAGATGGCAAAAGAAAAAGGCCACCAGTTCCTTCGACTACCACCCTACCATTGCCAGTATAACGCTATTCAGCTAATTTGGGCCCAAATCAAAGGTCACGCCGCAAGAAATAATACTTCGCCGCCATGTTCAACCTGAAGACTGGTCTAAGGCCGTGAATAAAACAAAAAGGGACATTATGTCTGATTGGGATCGTGACATTCGTATTGATAACATAATGGAGTCATCGATAATAATATCCGTCACAGATTCAGATGATGAATTAAGTGACAATTCAGATGTTCCTGACTCTGATATGAGTTTAGACGAATGCCGATATGACTCTGATATGTTTTCTATGAATGCCGGTTAAAAGGTAAATAAATAAAGATTCCATCTAAGCGGATCTTTGAATAGTTTCTGGACGCGGCCGCTTCAATCTTCCTATCCCTTTCCTTGTCCCGTGCACGACCGTCCAGCGAGGAAGAGTAGGAAGAGTATATACCCTATGTATGTTCTGCTGTTTTATTTATATAATTATAGACTTTTTAACAATAAAAAATGAAACTTCGCACAATATACGTTTTTTATTTAAAAAAAATCGACTATCCATCGTAGCAGTACATCCCATCACTAAATACATCTTTGGCGTTACGTTATACGCATAACACTGCTTAATTTTTCTTTCAATTTGATTGTATTTGTAGATTAGAACTACTACACTACTACACTACTACTACTAATTTACTACTACAGTTATTAATGTGATTTAATATATTACGAATGTGGTGCAGGTGAATTACTAAATCATTATTGTAAATCGCGGCAACTTTGAAGAGTGAAACGAAACTAGTCGTAACTGTCACCCGCACCATGCTACAGCGCACGGAGTATAAGTGTGAAACCGACCGTGCATTGTGCAACAAAGCGCTCGTCTATCAAGATGCCGCGACACTCTCAAAACACCAGAGAATAGGCATCACTCTGGCACTTTCCACAGTGCAACCAAGTCAAAGACGAAAAAGGAAGAACTGGTTGATGAAACGCCATGAACTTTATTTTAATATTATTATTAAAGGTGGCAGACAGGCTGACGGTCCTCTTGATGGTAGGTGGCTACCGTCACCTAAGGACACAAGCAACACCAGGGGGGTGCATGTACGCTGCCGACCTCGCAGGAATTTGTTTACTGCTAGTTTGAAGAAGCCCATATTGTAGCTAGATGGAAACACCTTAGAAGGGAGAGAGACATTTGGAAGCAGCTGAAAATCGGCCCTAAATCGTGGGTTCACCCGACCCGATTTCAGAGTTAGCAGGAAACTGATTACGATTTGCCTACACACGAGGCGATCAAGGGCGCTCCCCACCACTTTCCCGATATTGCCACCGATTTTACGGCCGTGTGTAAGCGCTTTTATTGTCATAATCATCAATAGAAGTATAAGATGATTATATTAAAAAGTGTTTACTTGTACTTTATTTATTTATACTTACAGTAAAAAGTAAGATCAGATAACTGTAAAAATATTTAAAATAAATAAAAACTTTCAGCCGAAATCTGTTTGTAAAGTTCGTCACTTCAGCGCACTAATTACCACATTGCACCATCAGCTACTATTGAAATCTATTCAAGCCGCCACGTCTCTTCAATCTCAAAGATCAGTGACACCACTCCGGCTTTTTCATAAATAAAAAAGGGATTAACGTTAAAAAGTCGAAAAAATCTCTCATCCACTCCGAGTTAATGATACGGCACGGTGAGTGGTAAGAAACAAAGGTTTCGGACGCATTTACACCGAACCGTAACAGCTAAAGTAATTTTCACTTACAGTGTTCATTAAATAAGTTTCTTTACTGTATATAATATGATAATATAATTTACGAATAAATTAATCAAAAGTAATTACCCTGTTAACAATGATCTGGCAACAAGTAATGAAATGGCTTTATGTTAAACTAGCTGTTGTACGAGACTTCGTCCGCGTCTCTTTATAAAATATTACTCTGTGATAATTTAGCTTTCTATAGAGCCCATTTCCCTATGCCCTCCTAATCCCTTATCCTTAATCCTACTGTAGTCGGCAGCGCAATTGCAGCAGCTTTCGCGTTGCTTGTATTACAGGCGACGGTAGCCACCTAACATCAAGTGGACCGTCAGCCTGTCTGCCGATCTTAACATAAAAAAAGATGAAAGAATTTTTAAAATCGGTCCAGTAATTTTGTGTTTATTCATTACAAACATATATACATTACATTTCTTTTCTTTTTATGATATTAGTATAGATTAAAACACATTATTATCTTTTAGAAAATTCAAAAAGGGTACTTGGAATTGAAATTACGTCTTTTTTCCGTGCCCACTGAATGTATTCTTAATTTCGTTAGTTCTCCCTTAGTTCAGACTTATTACCTTACTAATTTATTAAGTTAAATTATATTTAAAAAAAGAGAATAGTTTAATATTTTAGGATATACAACTAAAGCAATATGTAGTTAATTTACATTTTTACATTATTAATAAGTATTAATCATAAATAAAACAAATAAAAAATCGTAAAATAACAAAAATGCAAAAGACGTAAAATTGTCTTACCATAAATGAAAAATTTAAATGTAATATTTATACGTAATGAATCACTTCAATTTATGCTTCGGTGTCACTTAAAAGTCTAAACGTAAAGGTTCGAGGCTCGAGACCAGTCGCTTCTAGAGATGTCTCGTTGTTTTTCATCTTTATTTTCGATCCGTTTTCCCGAGATTTTCCCGTTTTCCGTCTGGCTCAGCTTCCTCGAACACTTCAAGTCTTAAGATCGGGTCCACGCTTAAGTATTTCGTGTTGGCGTTTGTTTTTATCCTTTCCTTATATCTTTTTCGCTTTACATGACTTCGTAAAGCGGTTGGTAGATGACAAAAAAACCAAAAAGTATGTTTGTTGACATGTTTGTAAAATTCATTAGAAATCATTAATTGCTACTACGTGGATGTTGTAATGAATTTTAAAAGCGATATCTGTATGTAATAAAAAGGTAAAGAGATAGTTTAAGCAGTTCAGTAACTTTTTTTCAGTTGTTTTTGAACCAATTTTTTTTAATACAAGATATTGACGAATTTTAGTGTTAAAAATAAAGAAAAATTGGAGACTGTTACTTATTTAGAATTCCGGCCAGTCGACGAACACTATATTAATTTATTTAATCTATGTATTAGACACAATGGTACTTTACACAAGCAATACTTTAAAAAATTAATAAAACATTAAATTTAATCTAATTACATAACCAGCAATTTTGTCAAGTTTTAAGTTTATAATGAAATAAAGAAAAGTGATATAAAAAACTAGGCAAACTGGTTGACGACAGCAACTACCTCCTTACATACGAATACTGAAATAACAGCATTGTATAGTTGTGTTTCAACGAATGAGCCATGAGAAGGAATATAAAATCCTATCAGAGTTGGCAATAGACACAATAATTGTATCTGGACTTTTTGATTATGTTTCTGGGTAATAACTGGGAACTCAGTAATAGGTATTTGGGTGAATTTGTTGTCTCAACTTACTATAATGCGAATAACCGAAGACAGAATGCGACGCAACACATTCGCGCCACTTAATTCAACTCGCGAAAATAATAAAATATACGCCAGCAATTCCAATATTTTAGAAAAACCTTTACAGATGGTGGCTATTGACATCACAATTTCAAATGTACATTATAGGTAGGATGTTTCCATGGAAAAACATTAATAGGGGATCGGACAGTAATCAGATTAAAATCTAAAATGTACTTAGAAAGAAAATATATAATTTTTTACGATTATTTATTGAATAATAATTTAATATAATTCATTTAAATATTTTTAAATGAAGAAATAAAATTTTATGATTTACAATATTTTTAATATATACTGAAACACCAATCACAGTGCGTGACGTCATTTGTGGGCAATCATTGTCTTGTCTGCAGTGCACGGCTATCACTTGTTACATCTGTTATTTCACTTTCTAGAATCAATACCAACGATATTTTTTTCGTTCCATAATAACAAATAAAGAATCTACTCAACGAAACAAAACTTCTTGCGAATTTATGCCAATGCAGCTGTTTTGTTATGATATGACCACAAATGACGTTACGCGCTCTCAGATGAACTATCCTGGCGTTTTGGCGGCATTTTCAAACAAACAATATTAAAACATGATTTTGAGTACCTAAAAGGCTATAAATAAATAAAATAGTATTTTTTATGGGAATAAATATCCATGAAGATTAATTTAAAACACTTTCTGAAAATTTGTCCGATCCCCTATTCAAGAATTCAACCCGCGAATTTGTCATAAATTCTGCACATTTTAGAAATTAATTATCCTAGTTATAATATTAATTCCAATTTTTTGTTGTGATTCATATTATGTCCCAACCTTCATATTATGTCCCAGAAATGTGTTCGAGTTGGTTGGTCTAAAAAATTATGTTAATTTTGTATACATTTTTTAATACTTTGTAGTATCTTAAAACGTCTGTGTATTATACTCGTGTTTGAAACGAACCGAATCTAACAAATTTAACATTTTCATGTACACGGACTCCATTACACTCAACCTCACTCGACGATTTTTAACATCTCCACTTTTCTTTTTCTCTCTCAATTCTTTTTTACCCTGTTTCATGTCTTTTTCTGTCGGCAACCGTCTCAGGTGATTGCTCCGCATAAGTGGGTGTATCCACAATGAGATGACATCTTCTTTTTAATCCTTATCTTGGAATTGAGCGCGTTCCCCCTTTTTCCGTGTGGGGAGACGTTGAAGGAATATTTACATAATTTTACTCCAACAATCCAAATATACCTACTTTACCGATTTTTATTTAAAAGCTTGCAGTTTTTTAGTCATCGCGTTGAAAAGTTTGTTGTATTAAATCTTTATCTGGAGTATCTCAGATGCGTTAGTCTTTTTATTAGATAAACTAGCTGAGCCCGCAACTTCGTACGCGTGGTATTCGGTATAGCGCGTAACTATTTTGTTTGTGAACCAATTGGAATGAAACAAACACTAAATGTTTCGGGAATCTTGCTACAATACGACCTTTGACGAGCCCGTTGGATGAGTAGTTAGGGTGCTAGCCTTAACGCTCTGTTCTAGGGTTAGTGACAACCGCACATTAGTGAAAACCGCATTCAAATCGGTTAAGCCTTTTCAGAGAAATAAGCGTTCACAAATGCACAGACAAACAGACAAAATTTCTAAAAGCTACTTTTTTGACCTAGGTAACATAAGAACAAATTGTACAAATTGTTTTTTTTTTTGTACCTACTCGGCTCGTATACGGCGGCTCGATATTTATTATATGTATATTTTCTTTTTCATATTATTTTACCAGCGTTTCACAGAATAATTGTATTTAAAAATGGCAACATTAGCAAAGTAAATTGTGCCAAATATAGGTATAGCATACACAAAATCCGTTTGTACCCTTTCTGAAACAATTGTTTTTTAATTCATGTCAAGATTTCATTTTAAATGTGATTTTTGTTATTATTGTTTTTCATTGAGTTAAATGGCAACTATTTTTCAAATAGTTGTCATATAACTCAATAATCAGCTGTTGTCATCTGAACATGATTTCAATATAAATTGTATATTCACTATACTGTATTGACTTTATATTCTTAATATCAATGTCTAAATATAACTTTGTTTTATTAATTTCAAATTTATTTCTTTTTATGCTAAATCAATATTGTTTTCTTAAAATTTTTTTATGATTTCCTTTGTTTAATTGTGTATATACATTACTTATTAAACCGATTTTTAACGTTATTAGAGTTTAAAAAATGTGTTTACATATTTCAGAAACATATTTTTATTATTCTTACCTATGAATATTTTAAAAAAATCAATTTCAAAATTTGAACTCATAATAATACGCAATAATAAATTTAGTTAAAATATGAATTCTACTAATAATTAAGCGAAAGTTACTCTTTCACGCAAAAACTACTAAATTATTGTTGAAATTTTACAGTAACAGGATAACATATAATTTATGGATATATGCCGACGAAATTATGGGATAAAGCTACTACTACTAAAAATATTTTTAAAGTTAAGCATGAAAAGCTTGTTTGATTGTTAAGAAAAATACTCTCTCAAACATGACATCGATGGCCACCCCGTCATTTCAATGATATCATCCAGGCAACGCACTTATGAATATTAATAGCAGTACGAAGACGAATTGGGGGAAGGCAAAAGAAAAAAGTCCAAGAAACACGGACACCAACGACAAAAACCTCCCTCCGTGCCTGATCCTTGAAAATGCGAAAATACATTTGACGGATGACAAAACATAAAAGATTATTTACCCCGGTGAAGTATCGCGCTCGTAATTTTCTGCACATTTAATATTTCAGAGTGTTCGTAGCGTATTAATATTTGTTATGAGATGATTCTTTAATGCGGGAACGGTTTCGTTGAGCCTTTCAAAAATTCAACACATTTGTTGAATAGACAACATGCTTTATCGAATGCGATATCAATCTATTTTACAGAAATTATTTTCAAATTACATATCACATCTAGCTTAGCACCTTATAAGCAGGGTTTCCAGCATGTTCCCTACGTTACCTCGTTGTGTATCAAAGCTAATTTTCTGACCGAGGTAACCAACTTTGGGGTCACCAGATGATTCATTTCGACGTTTGTGTATAATTCCTCACGTGCCCATATGAGAGAAAGGCGTTTGAAAAATTTTGCTCCAGGGCGCTAAAAGTAAAGCTCATAATACGCTTTTTTGCTTTGAAATTGATTTTAGTTCCGTTTTCTGCTACTTTTCTGGAGTACATTTAATTACTATTTGTTTCATTTATAGATATCTCTGTTTGAAACTAACATGTTTCGAAAAAGTGAATAATGAATATTTATATATTTTTTTTCGATTGGCTATTGACAAAAATTTATGAAAAAAAAAATGCGCCCCCAGGCTCCGGCGCAACTGCTCCATGATATGATATGATATTGTGTTTAATACAACACAATATCATATCATAAAATATACCTCATCTTTCAACAATATTTATACCTTAACTTATACTATTTGTGTTAAATACAACAAAAGCTATTGAATCATTTTCGTATTTTTTTTATATTACTTCAGTTAAATGCGCGCCAATTCTTCCTTTTTGTGTATTATATATTTGGATTCTCTCCCACTGTGATTCAGTATATCAAGAATAGAGTTCTTGCCGAGGTACGAGTATGTTTACGTTCAGAGCGGTGTTAATACAGCTTGGAGTGATGCAATCACTTATTTACAAGGTTTATCTGACCTATTTTAGAGTATATTCTTAATCCTTGTTGAGTCATTTGGTTTATGTAATTCATAATGATAATGCAATATTTTGGATTTTATATAATTTGCATTATCCATATGGCACCGAGGAAACTATTTTTAGATACCTTTGAGTCACCAAAACAATTTATGCATACATATTTTTTAATAACTGCTATTATCTTTTTAAAAGTGATAATAATAGATAAATAAATAGTATTTCGCATATTTTTAAATTATCTACTAGTAAACGTTCTTTTTGGTTAAGTTGAATTATAATTCTTGTTTTATTTTTATTTAATTAGCGATTCGCCCCTGGCTTTGTAGAGATGCAATATTTTTCTGCAAATTATATAGGTATACAAACCTTTATCGTTTATAGCTCTTTCCTTTATTAAAAACCGTATCAAAATCCATACGTTAGAAGTTAGTGGAAAAACAGACAGAGGCAGACAGCAACTTTACTTCATAATATGCACTAGTGACCCGCTCCCGGCTTCCCACGGGTGCTTTTTTTCTGAAGATTATATATAAAAACCTACCTTATTTAACGCTCTTTCCAAAAGTGAAAACCGTATCAAATTCCGTTGCGTGGTTTATGAGGAGTTAGCGAACATATAGACAGACAGATATAGTAATACGCGGGCAACGACTTCAATTATACTATGTAAGGATAAGTAACTATAGAAGTATCTAATATAATTATTACTATTACTTATTATTATTTATAATGTTGTTCTTAATTTTTTATTTTTTTTATTTACATTTATTAATAATAATATAATAACTATTATAGTGTGGTAATAGGTGTTTTTATGTAATTATGTACGATTAATAACTGTGTATTCAGTTTACTTTTGCATAAAAACTTATACTAAAACAAAATTTATGCGCGTTAATGTATTTTAATCTTTTAAATACATATTTCTTAAACATTGAACCTGCGTTATTTTTTTATGTTAAGCTCGACAGATAGACTGACGGTCCATTTAATGGTAGGTAGCTAAAGTCGCCTATAACACAACTCCAGAAGTGATGCAAGTGCGCTGCCGACTACAGTAGGATTAATGACAAGAATAAGGTTTAGGGAAATGGGCTCTGGCATCCCTCACTCACTCACATAAACACAACAGCACAAGTGCTGTAATTTCACGGTGGTCTTATGTAAGGGGGTGGTTACTGCCGCCAGACGGGCTGCCCAAATGACTTCGAAACGCAGAGCTACTACTTTCCAGATCCAGACCAGAGCCAAATTTGAAAAGTAAATTTCCAAAAGCCGGGAAACGAACCCGGGGACCCTATACCCTAACCACTCATGCAACGGCTCGTCAAAGTCTTTATTTGAAAAAGTAGTTTCCATGTTCTTTTAACCAAACAGTCCCGTCGTTCCCGATTTAACGTTTGACGTAAAAGTAAGACTCATTTTGGTATTCAGTACTAAATTAATTGCCCCACAAAACACCAGAACGAGGGGCCGTCGAAAGGCGGATTTACGCCTTATTGGACGGATCCGATGAAGGTGCTTAGGATTTAAAACCTATGACTCACTTTGATTCGTACAATAAAATTTATTACTTTAGTAAGAATCGGCGCAATGAAATTGGATTTTACCGTTAATTTGTTCTGAAAACTATTAATTTTATGACTGTCTGAAAATGTTTGTGTTAGTCTTCGTATAAAATTTAAAACTATTCTAAAATCTCTATGACAAGTACGTACATAATATTACAATTACAAAAATAAGAGTAGAGACTGTTACATATACGATTGAATTACTGAACCACTATTAATAGTTTTTTTATATAGAGTAGCTTTATTTTTGGGAAAGACAAGACGGTTTTGGCTTCCTTAGTTTTCAAGCAAAATATATATCAAATTTAATCAATATTCTGTTTAGAGACTCAAAAAGTCAAAACATAATGACAAACAAAAATAACAGATAAGAAAACGGTCCGTCTGGCAGCAGTAACCTTACTGTGAAATAAAAGCACGTCTGCTGTTGTGTTTCGGTAGATGAGTAAAGGATACCAGAGATCGTTTCACTGTATCCACTATGTCCCTTGTCCCTTTTAATACGACAGTAGTGGATTGTCAACATGCCTGCCAAGTTTTACATAAAAAACCAGAGTGACTTTCGCTTATAATTATTAGTAAACGTTAAAAATAAATAAAGTTGTCTACGTGACAGTAGTGTAATTAAAAATAAGGTTTTCCTAATTTGGGTAATTTTATTTTGCCTATTCAACATTAAGAATAAAAAGTTGTCGATAATGTCAATTTTAATATTGATTAAAATTTAATAAACCTAGTAATAAATTAAATAATTAAATTAAATAAATGCATGCCATGCAGTGGCAGTAGATATTAAAGAAATATTGTGGTCAAAAGACTTATTCCGCTGTGGATGGATTTTTTTTAAATTTGTTTATATTTTCCCGACATCCCACGATTGTAATATTGTATTATTCACATTTTTTTTACTAATTTTTAAGCAAAAAAAAAAATGCGCTTATAATGTTTTTCGGGAACGGGCATGTTTTTGAGCTGATTCTCCTGCACTATATATTATGTAAATGTAGTTATATAACGAACTGTGTCTACTGTGTCTAAAGAAACCAGCTAATATATTATCGTCATCGGGATGACATGTTCTCCTGTTTGACCTGCAAACGTCAACAAAATAACTAATGTAACATTTCATCCTCACATTAAAAATAACTTTGCACTTATGTCCTAACACTCGAACAAGAGCTACATTTGGAATATAAGAATTTTTGTGTTAATTTACGCCTTTACGTCAATTATTATTAACTCGGCTATATAATTTATAAAGCTATTAAAACTGACAGATGTAGACAAGAAAAAAAAATCGTCTTTATGTTAAAAATGCATATCACAAATACATAAATATCGTTATATTAGGATTGGAAAAACACTTGGTGGTAGCAAGCCACGCTGACACAAAACATAAAAGAATTTTCGTTTATGGTTTGTGACAGTGTGTTATGGAAACAGCAGCTAATGCTCTGGTTTTCTCTGGGAGGCAGAATCCGTGATGAGGGAGTTCGTATTAGGAATATCTCAAATTAGCAAGCTAAAGTGGCAATGAGCAGACAACATCGTAGAATCGACTGCATATTTTGCATAAGTACATAAATAAATTATTCCGATAACATAGTAAAGGTGTTATCGGTACCTATACATGTAAAGGTATGTTGCCTATAGTATCTATAGTACATTGGTCATATATCAGAAAGGAGATCAATTAGTTTTTTGTGGAGATCGGGCATCAGTATGGTGTTCTCGTTTTAACAGTTGAAACTTGTTGCTAAGAAGATATTATAGATTATACTGGGAAAATATAGTATATGTAATTTAGAAATGGAGTTTCACAGATATTTAAGTTTGAATGTATTAAAAAATCCAATTGTCCGAATATAGTAATGTTTTTTTTAAAATTTTTGAATGTTATCCCCATTTACAAAATCTGCAAAGTATAAGTTGATATTTAAAAAAAAAATGGCTTGGTTTTGAAGGATATCATTTATAGGTCGATTATGATAAGAATTCTATTTGATGACCCAGAATTGAAATAACTGATTTGAGTAGTAAGCTTTGAAATCCACAAACATATTATAGCCATCATTGAATAAAATTGAACGATTGTTATTGTGTCACCAAACGCGGTAACTGAGTTCGTTCATAGTTTGACAAATGTTTGCGGCTAACACGCAGTTTTGGCGAGCGGCCAAGTCGCGTACGCATCTAGTAAATTTTATATGAAATACGGAGTCACCGACTAAAATACCATACGAGTTAACACTGTTCGTTATGAACGCCCTTAATTGGCAGTTTATTACTGTACCCACTCCTATATTGTACATCAGGTACACTATAAGTTAAAAGTAATACTATAATATGATAGCTGTATGTATACATACAATAAATGATGAGTGTGTGCTTACCGTCACTTAAGAACACAACATTTACAATTACAAGTGATTCGCAAATACAACTGGCAGGATAACCCCCCCCCCCCACCATTGTAAGGGAGGGGATAGAGAGATGTGCCTTGGTACCCCAGTGTCATATGTAGGAGGTGGTCACTGCCGTCAGATAACTGCCCCGTTAGTTAATCCTTTTTACGGCACACAATAATATTCTGCCACTTCGTATGCGTGGTAGTCGGTATGTAAACCGATTGGAATGAAACAAACACTAAATGTTACGGGAAGCTTGCTAACAATACATCAGTGAAAATCGCATACAAATTGGTTAAGCCGTTTCTGAGATTAGCGTGCACAAACGCACAGACAAACAGACCAAAATTCTAAAAACTATTTTTTGACCACACGGCAACATAATACAACGTGTAATTTTTTTTTGTTTTTTTTTTTTTTAAATATTTAATGTACAGCACGGCTTGTTTACGATTTTATTATATGTATAGATGTTATAAACGAATATTAGCTTTTTTTTAAGTAAAGAATTAATATTTGTGTTTGAAAAACTTTCAATTAAGTACCTATTTCTTTAAAGGATTTTTGTGATCTTTGTACGGCTTTTCTAACTGAAGTAGATATGACCTCTCAATATGAGTATAAGTCAACTGAGATCATAATAATATTAAATATTAGCTTTTGTGGACGACTTCGACGAGTATTTTCATAAATTGGAGTTCACGAAACTTGAAATTTCATAAAAAAAATCGTTAAAATGTGTATGCATAAAAATGCCTAAAAAGATTTCAATTACTTACATTAAGTAATTTTAAGTATTTATAAAAGAATACTAGAATCATTTCTACAAAATAACTCAAAAGAATCACCTTTTCATGTTTAGGTCTACAGTAGCTGATGGACCACTTGATGGTAGGTGGCTACCGTGCGCTGCTGACCATAGGAATGGATAGGGAAAATTTAGGAAAAAATTCATGGGGAAAAATTTCAATAAAACGCAACAGCACACATGCCGTCAATTCACGATGATTTTTTCATAAAGGGGTTGGTTACTGCCGCCAGATGGGTTGCCCAAACCAATGTGCGCTGTCGCTACTTACATAAATAACACTATTTATACACACTTAATATAAAATAGTTAACAAAAGTCTAACAATTATTGTAAGTATAATACGCCTTTTCCACTTTGTTCAATCTCTAAACATTAATAGTAGTCATAGAAGATTTTATTCGAACATAAACCGGTATCTATTGGAGAGATTTAATTTTGTTTCCGTCAGCACTTTTTATTTTATTACTTACATTAACAACAGTGAGAGAACAAGTAACGCGCTACTGTTAGGGGTTCTTTAATAGTACTACTGCTAACGCCTGACAATTTTACAATAGCAATGAGTTGTGGATGTAATATATTGCTATAATTTAATCTTAGGAGAATGTTGTCTGTTATGTAAGTTATGAAATTTTGTGATATATTTGTAAAAATTAGATGATTATTAAATTCTATATATATAAAAAATATATTGTATTTGAATGAAACTCCACAGAGAGATATGTACGTCTCGTCCTGGATGACCCGTCCCTGGTTTCGCACGAGTTGAAAATGCTTTCTTAGCACATGCTTACGGTATAAAATAAACCTTTGTTCCAAATTTGAGCTTTCTAAACTTAGTCATTTTGACTGTGTATTGGTAGTCAGTCAGTACTTCACATATAAGTATAGATAATTCAGTACTGCGCATGACCTCATTCAACAGTTGCCACAAGTGAAGCCGCAGACCAAAGCTACTTTGAATAAATTTTGCACACGTGCCGAATTAAATATTTGATGAAATCATTTATTAGCAATAATAATAATCAACATAGGTACTTTCATGTAAAATATTACTTAGGTTAAAATGAACTTTTTAGGATTGAATAAAATGCGGCAGACGGATGAACGAAGGCTCACTTGATGGTAGGGTTACCCTCGTCGAAGAATACAAGCATCACTAAAAACCTAATACATATTACTTAAAATTAAAATTAAATTAAAATTAAAATTACTTAAATTACTTAAAATAAGGCTCTTAGGTCTGAAAATCTATACATAGGTATTCTCGAATGTATAAATAGGTAAAGACAAAACAGTTCAGTGCCTACCCTTTTTTTCTCATTTTTGTTTGTGTATTTTTTTTGCAACAATCTATGCATGTTATCAAATAAAAACTGGAATGATTTTTCCATTTTCCAAAATTATGGTTGCACTTCGACCAGTGGGCGAACAATACTTAAGTAAGTACTATAAATCAACTTTAAAATGCCAATTTTAAAAGGTAATTTTTAAAATATAAATAGTGATGATTGACGGTTCAGAATAACACTGATTTTTGTATGATGCTATGCTAGATGGGAAAAAAGTAATCCGTTCACCCCTAGGCGTAACTAATAATAGTAGGGGATGAATATAAATTATCCCTTTGTCAATCAATCACGAGATAGCAATGGAGTGTAATTACTAGCGTATAGAATTTCGTCTGTAAAATTTAATGTATGTTACTAAGATTAAAACATCCTATTTTTTATAAGGGTGACAAGCAGGCTTACGGTCCCCTTGTTGGTACGTGGCTACCGTCGGTCGCCTAAGTCCTTTAGGCCTTGAGCCTAAAGGACTCAAGTAGAACACCAGGAAGAATACAGATGCGAAAATTAAAAAAAATTACACATGCAATCTCAGATTTTTTCTAATAATTATTAATTTAATTATAGTCTATTGTAGAATTAAAATAATAAACAATATTTTAGATACGGCCGGTGTATTGACAATAATAATATTGCGGTCAAACGTCAAAATGGCGCAACAATTATAATGAGGTTGGTAAACATTAAAAAAATAACAGATCTGTTTATCTAAAAACTTGCACGTGTGCTTCAAACCTTTGTTTGACCGAGACATGATTCATTTGTTGAGTCAATGAACGTATCCTATCCTATACGAGTGTATAATACTTATTTATAAATATCGGCAAGCCACAATTAATAGGTATTATTCTATCTTCATTATTAGTCGGCCACGGTCAACAGACACTTCGCATACAACCTTTTCCTGTAACCGATCTGATGTTATCCCCAAAGTGCTTGGTTTGCAACCCTAATTATTTTATGTTCTATACTTGTACACGTATATTATAATATACGTTATACATAATATAACATTAGGAAAATTTCAGGCCAGTTATATAAGTAAAAAACAAATAATAAAAGTGTTAAACTTATTCGCATTTGCATCGAATGAGATATCAGTACAATTATAGACGAATTTTATAAAAATTAAATCGGATGGAATTGTAAATCTCAAAAAGTCAAACAGTATGAGAAAGTTTGAAGTCTTGTTAACTCGTTCTAGCTAAAAATTTATATGCCTTCATAATATAAGGGAAGTTGTGGTAAAAAGGCTCGCCCGAATTCTCTTAAATGTGTAAGAGCCATTTGCCTAACCTTCCTAATTCCATACTCTTAATCCTACTATGGTCAGCAGCACCCTTGCAGCACCTGTGGAGTTGCTTGTGCTATAGGCGACTGTAGCCAGCTACCATCAAGTAGACCGTTAACCTGTCAATCTGTCCACTTTAACATAAATAAAAAAGTAGCCAATTAACAAATTTGGATCGGTAAGTTTTAACATCTTTAAAAAGAATCCAAGAAAATTATTTCTGGGTTTATTTGTCTCAAGGATTTAAAAACAAAGATATTTTCTTTTTGCTGTGTTTCCATTGCTATAATCATAGTTATGAATGACACTATAATGGATACCATGTTTTAGGCTGTAGAATTACCGACCAAGCGAGTCAATTTACGTTGATATTTTTATATTTATTTATTTATCAATATGAACTTTTACAGCTTTAAATAAAATTAAATAAATAGAATTAACCAGTTATAATGTTAAAATTATAGATAGGTTATAGAGTAATTGTGATTTTAAAGTATAAAGGCTAAACCATGTTATTACCAAGTAACTTTGTAGAAGAAGCAGTAAGTGCAGATCAAGTAATAAAATGAAACAGTAAAGGCAAGTTTCTTTTTTAGAAATAAAAAATAAACTTACAACATGGGAATCTGTAACACCATCAGCCACGTCCGTTCCACCCTTGTCCTTCCAATGTTTCTCATTCGTCACCGAAAAAGTGAACGTCCTCTCCCTTCTAGGGCTCAAAAGTATCCCGGCTGGTGTCCTGGGGCTGCCACATCCGAAAATCTCAACGTTTCTGGTTGAAAACAGGTCGTTTCCGTTATCGCTTCGTGGGCTGATGAACACGTCGTCTTCTAGATCGGAATCGAGTGTCAAAGTAAGTGGTGGTGAGGAAGCTGATCTTCGACATTGTTGGGTTGGTGGAGCTGGTCTCTCGATATCGGATTCGGAATATGGACGATCTGTGAAAAAGAAATACTATTAAACTAGTTATAATTCTATCTTTTTATATGTTGAAGTCGCCAGACAGGCAGACGGTTTACTTGATGGTACGTAATAGCACCAAGAAGGAAATACTCTGCCGGCCTTATGGGCAAAGCTTGTCATTCTCACTGATCTCTCAATATACTTATATATAGTCTTAGGTCATTCTACGTAAAAATGGGCTCTGTCATTCTTTACTCACACACAAAACCAAAACAGCACGTGTGCTATTTTATCACGGTGGTAAGGGAGTGGTAACTGTTAGGCAGTTAGGCAGATGTACTGCCCAATACTGCGAAACACAGTCAGTCTGTTATATTACTCCACGGATTTTTATGAAAATTTATATGCAGTTAGTTTAAACTATACTGCAATTGCAATACATGGTGATTTCTTTTACTTCACAGGCGGGCTGATCAGTGAAAAAAAATTATGATCTATTTTATAAATACAAGTTTTTAAAGATGTTTTTAAACCGTTGAAATACTCGGCAAATGATTCTATCGCTTTTTTTTTCTTGTTTCCCCCAAGGGTTAATACAGGGTGTACGAGTCGTTTATTTACTTTTTTTTAGAATATTGTTGTAGTTTTAAGGTGGAGACAAACGCTAAATACTAAAAATATCCATTGTTTTATGAAGATGTTACAAGAAATAGACAAGACAATTACTTTGAAAAGATAATAATATTATACTTAAACATGTGAAGAACCAATTTTATTAATTAGAATTTTCGTTAAAGTAATAGAAACTCCACAAAAAAAGTTAGAACACAAGAAGAATTTGACTTTTATTGAAAATTCTCTCGAAAACGGCTTATTGCGCGCATATGAATCCTGTACTTATTAATAAGTTAATGTCTGTTTAAAAAATTGTATAAACCAGCCGCCAGCGAGTTATAATGTAAATGTCATTTGCCCAAGTGAAGCCCTTAATATTATTATACATTGAGTATATTACAAAAAGGAACCCTTAACATAATTAGGGATCTTGTATATCCTTTGGTACGAGTATGTTGAATATTGTTGTCCTGTTTAATCTAACTGCTGTTTCAGCTAACTTGTTAAAATTTTTATAAATTTTACACTTTTTTTCTCCGTTTTTTATTATTTCGTGTAAATTTTCTTCACCTAATTTTTCATTAATTTCTATTTCCAGTTCCAGAAGTGCCAGCGCAATCCTGGGGCACTGGAGCAGTAGATGTTCTTCCGTTTCCTGTACCCCAGACTCGCACAGTCTGGACTGGATTCTATTGCTCCTGGGATTAACATTTACGTTAGTTTCCGATGGTAAAGTTCGTTTCACGAGCTATGGAGAGGAGTATGCTCGGGGTTACTCTGCGAATCAGGAATGAAGAGATCCGTAGATGGACATCTTACGCGATCTTATGTCCAACAAGATGGACATCTTAAGCGGATCGTTGCTGGATCAAGGCTGCTGCCGATCGGTCTTACTGGAAAATTATGGAGGAGTTTTTGTAGGATAATAATTATTGTTCAAATTAAATATTATTTTATTATTAAAATTCAACCAAATCACATTTTATTTATTTTCAGTTCCGATGTGTTTGTAACCTGTAATTCGAAATGTTTACATTATTTTGTGTTATGATAAAATTTCTGATTGTATATCAAGACAAGGCTTCTGATTGTATATTTGACACAGTTTTGCAGAAATCTTTTTCGAAAGATTTTTGAATATCATTATTTAATATCCCAATCAGAAGAAAAGACTGTAATTCCTCTCAAGACGAAAATATGTGGCTCATTTTCATAGGATTCATTCATATTGACGTGAACTCTGACACGGTTTGTTTTACATAAACTTAGTAAACAATTTATATTAGAGCTTATGCTCTCAAACACGTGTACAGCCATTAATCTCAGTAATAAATCATAATCTTTATTAGACGTTATTTCGCCTACGTGCGATTGTGCTCCGATGCAGTGCGTGTAGGCCGAAAAGATAAGATTTTTAATCGTCTGCTCTCTATAAATGAGGCCTTGCAAATTGAAAAATGATCTTTAATTTTATTACATAAAATTGCTTAACATTTGTGCCCGTTTCACCTAACAAACCTTGTGAGAGCTTGTCTCATAAATTATATTTTCTTTTTTTTTTTAAATAAAAATCCTCGTCTGTTTAAAGAAATTTTTATTTCGCTAAAGTATGTTAACAATTTTTTTTCTTACATATAATTTTTTTATGTGTTACTATATTTTTTTTTTTAAATGATGACAGGCTAACACGGTCCACGTGATGTAGGTTACGTTCGCCTATAACACAATCAACGCCATAGGTGCTGCATGTGCGCTGCAGCCATGTGGAGGAAATTGGTTCTGCTATCCCTTACTCAATCGCGAAACACAACAGCACACATGCTGTTATTGCTTCCAGGCGGGATATTTCATAAAATGCATATCTTCATCATCAATCATCATCAACAGCCTATTATATGTCCTTCACTTCATGGTGAACTTCACATGCACCTTAGAATGTCTTCTTTAGCGTATATAGATTTCCTCGCGATGTTTCCTTCACAGTTTGAGAGCAATCAGCAAAAAAAAAAACCATTGGCACCACATGACATGACCAGAATTGAACTGGGACCTCTCGACATGATAGGCCGCGTCTTTCCCACTGCGCCAACGACGCTCTACTTTATATATATATTTGTAAACGAGCCGTGTCTGTACAGTAAAGTTTTTAAAAAATAATAAAGACACGTTGTACTTATGTTACCGAGGTCAAAAAAATAGTTTTTTGATTTTATGTCTGTTTGTTTGTTTGTGCGTTTGTGCATACGAATTTCAGAAACGGTTTAATCGATTGGTTTACAAACAAAAAAGTTACGCGCTGTACCGAATACCACGCGTACGAAGTTGCGGGCTCAGCTAGTATAAAATAAAATCATCTCTCTGTTTCTCCGAAAACTTCTTCTAAACTAGCCAAAAGGTTTTGATACGGTTTTTACTAATAGAAACAACGATAAGAGGGGCGGGTTTGTATAGGTATATTATTTTGCAGAGAAAATTTGCATATGTGCAAAGTCGGGGCAGCTAATATCTCAAAACTAACTTAACGTAATAATAGGCGCATTACGTAATAAAACTATAGAAAACTCGGTAACAGAAATTGTATCAACGAGGAATTCGTTGTTTGTCTGGAGTTCGAAGTATGATAGAATTCATATTATTATGATTCTGTTACCGCACTCGGTAGCTGCGGTCGTGGACCACGTAATCAGAGGTAATTTAAAAAAAAGTAATATTCGGTTGAATTCTGGCTGATTCTGTGGAACATAATCTAATAAACACGATTACATGAAGTAGTCATAGTAATTTATAAAATCCTACAACTAAAATACAAAAAAAAAGAAATTTTTGCATAATTTCTTAGTTTTCTGAGATTATATTATGGTTTCTTGTTAGCACCATTTGTTTCTTCAATATCAGCATTTATGTCATGGACGCTTTAAATAGAATGGAGTCCACAAATATAAAACAATAAGTACATACTTAGAGAAATATTACACCTAAACAAAAAATATTTAAGTACTAACTAGATAATATAGAATAAGTAATAGTAGTGGGAGAGCACGTCTCCCTATCCCTTAACCTTTGCATGGCAAGGTCGGCAGCGCACTTTGAATCCTCTCATCAGATGTAGATTGAACATATAATGTGACGGTAGCTTCATACCATCAAGTGGATTGTCAGCTTGCGTGCCACTCTTAAAATTCAACTTAAAACATCGTATTTAAAACTAGCAGAGCTCGCAACTTCGTACGCATGGTAAAGCACGAAACTTTTTTGTTTGTAAACCGATTGGAATGATACAAACACTGTTTACGGGAAGTTTGCTACAATACATCAGTGAAAACCGCATTCGAATCGGTTAACTTTTGAGATAAGCGCGAACAAATGCACAGACAAACAGACAATAATTCTAAAAACTATACTTTTGACTTCAGTAACATAAGTAGCTATCATGTGTATAAATTGTTTTTTTGAAAAAATATTCAATGTACAGACATGGTTCGTTTACGATTTTATTATTTATGTATAGATTTGTAGAATAAATTAATTTAAATATCGCTTAAATATAGGACGTGTTGCAAGAATTATGAGAATTGTCGAGAAAAATAGAGATAAAACTTCTCTATGATCCATTAGATTTCTTGGGAATATGCGGTATCCTTTGGTTATCGGTTTGTGAGGATGGATCTATATGTTAATGGATTTTAATAAAACCTTACAGTAATGCAGTTCATCAATATAAATCCAATTGGTTTAGTGCTCGGTGCATCAGATAAACAACATAGGCTGTTTATAAAGACACGTTGACGAAGTCGGGGGCAAAGCTACTTCTAATTAAGTTGATTTTAAACAATGACTATTGCACCTATGTGGCAAATATTTGGTCATAAGCAATAAAGAATATTTTGAGCTATGGTTCAGCTGGTCTACTTGATAGTACTTTTATCTTATACAATATTTTTATTACTATACAATACATTATTATACAATAATATGATACTTTTGTCGTATAATACAAAAATAATGGAAATCTAACCTTTGATCACAGAAGTGATTTTCTTTTAACACTATTCATCTAATAAGATGTACAATTCATTTAAATTTCATGTTCTTTGCAGTTTAAACTGACTACACTTGTCTTCGACTACCTGACAACGTGTTGTCTCGATCAATCGTCAGCCGCTACGTGATGCTCATACGCAATGTGAATCTATTTGCAAAAAAACACCGACATTATGTTGTAAAAAGCCTTGGACAGAACAAAGAGAACCAATTTGTTATCGACACAAAATCAATGGATCGAGTATAAGGGTGTCCAGGGTAACAGGAGTCTCGTGGAGGTAAAAATACAAAATGTATAAGAAACACAAATTAATAAAATCTTGGGCCGTCCGCAGGCGAAACCCGTTTTCATGACACACGTGCATCGGCCGACCGCTGACGGAGTGAGACGGGTGACTCGCTGTCTCACTCTTGAAATGAATCCGTAAGTTTAATGAGGATACTCTTTGTTAACTTTTCAATTGCCCTTGCAAAAATAGTCTAAGCAACAGATTTTAAATGCGAATTTTATAAATATTTAGAGAATTTCATACGAAAGTTAAAATAAATTCTAATTCAATTTGTGAATACTAGAAAAGAGAAAGTTCGATAATTTGTAATGAAATTGTAAAAAAAAGGCAATCAGGGGAGACTTTCCTTTATTTAATTGCATTCAATGCTAGGGTCCATTGCAAGTTTAATAATAAAATTGTTTAAGTTTATAAACACTTGATCACTTACAACGTTTTTACTTATCGATGTATGACGTCATTTATAATGTTGATTAAATCGCAAGCGGTTTTAAATTTAAAACGTAAATTAATGGGAAATATATATTTTATTTCGTTTTTAAAACAATACAATCGTTTTTAATGAGCCCGTTGGACGAGTGGTTAGGGTGCTTGCCTTAACACTCTGTTCTAGGGACCCCGGATTGATTCCCGGCATATCGACTTTGAAAAATGAACTTTTCAAATTTGGCTCTGGTCGGGATCTGGAAAGTAGTGGTAGGGCACACTGCGTTTCGCAGTCATTTGGGCAGCCCGTCTGGCGGCAGAGTAACCACCCCCTTACAGGAGACCACCGTGAAATAACAGCACGTGTGCTGTTGTGTTTCGGTGAGTGAGTAAGGGACGCCACGGCCCATTTATCTATCCCTTCCCAATTCCTTATCCTTAATACTACTGTAGTCGGCAGTGCACTTGCAGTAGCTTTGGCGTTGCTTGTGTTATAGGCGACGGTGCCATCTACCATCACGTGGACCGTTAGCCTGGCTGCCGATCTTAACATAAAAAAATAATAAATATGAAGGCGCTGAAATTTTAATAATGCATGAATATTTAAAATATTTTTTAAATAATGCATGAATGCCGTCATCAAATGGTATGTATTATATAGTTAAAATAATAATATCAACTACTTATGTACATACTATCATTTAATATTATGAATAAAGTAAGCTTTAAATTTTTAATTCTTTATTAAAGTTTAATATTTTATGCATATGCTAGATTCCACTTTATGTAAACTTACTCTTTAAGAGACGTTTTAAAAAAGGATTACATTGTACGAAATTATCTTTATCATTAAAAACTGTATTATCCATGCTATTCTATCACAATGCAGAGCGATACGCATACAGTTTTTTTGTACGCTTTGGATGCGTAACACAGGTGTTCCTAGCTTACGACTATTACGATATACAATATAGGTATACACAATATATTATATACTTATTTGTACGTACACAATCAGACTTCAATGTGTAAAACCTTTTTGCAATGAGGCGCAATAATTGAAAATGGAATCGAACGATTGAGGTCAAAGACTTGTCAAAGGCATACTTAATGCACTTTATTTTTTGTCGTGTAACTTAGTGCCTACACTTTGGAATAAAGTCTTGCCATTAATATAATACATATAATATATTGTGCAGTCAAAATATTGTTACTTAGCTATTAATGTCTACAATTTGGCAACAAAATAACTGGGTACACCCAGTAACTCATAAGAATTCAAAGAATCCTTAACTTTAATTAAGACAATAACATAATAATTGTTAATAATTGATAATTAATTTGGAAATAGGTACGGCCCAAACTTTTAAGGAATCTCCCTCTAACCAGCTCTCACGCACATTGATGAGCCCGTTGGATTACTGGTTAGGGTGCTTGCCTTAACACTCTGTTCTGGGGTTCCCGGATTCGATTCCCGACAGGGTCAACTTTGAAAAATGAACTTTTCAAATTTGGCTCTGGTATGTGAATATATTTCGTATATTTGTTATAATTTTTACGTAGCATGTGCTTGAATGAGACCTTCAACGCGTTCAACCTAAATAGAGGCATTTTTAACGCCCAATAGAGCTATTAAAATGTGCATCAAAATAAAATTAAAAAAGTGTTTTTGAAATTTCAAATCCATCACTTTCAATAAATGCAAAATATATTTCATTTATTCTTTTGTTAGTAACTGTAAAAAACATTTATTTTCTGTAAATTATGCAAGAACACTAATTTTAGGAGACTCGAGCCTTAACATTAAAAAAATACTACGGAGTAGTTCTTAAGTTTGTTCATACGTGGAAGTTTATCTCCGGAACCATTGCACCAATTTGAGAATCGATTACTATTGAAAGGTATTTAAATCTAGATGTAACATAGGTTATATTATCATATACATATTATGTATACTATACTAAAACATAGACAATATTAAATTATTTACAAAATAAAAAAATTACAAAATGTATTCGATATACGAATTTTAAAATTTAAATCCAATTTTAAAGTACCTAACTTTCGTTATAAACAGAAACAATAACTTCAAGTATTATTCGTAGCTTATACTATAGAAATAAATTTATTACCTATTTTTGTGACCGCATTTAACAAAATGTACGATTATTGTCAAAGTGTTTTGATTTATCATTGGCATAATATGGAAATTTAGATTGAACATAATGTCAACTGTCCGTTTTATAGTCCAGTCTTTATTTGAATTTGTCTTCGTGTTTGTGAGGTTTTGGTTCTTCGGGTCAAGAAAACGCTTATGTAGATATACATTAAGTGTATATCTACGTGTATTTTACAGCCTTATAGACAGTCTTCTCATTTTTGTTTTGAAGTAAGTGGCCGTATTTAGATAATCTTCATAAATGTAAAAAAAAATCTGTCACAGTGGCTAACACTCAAGGTTATCTGAGTTATATGTGTCTATATTTTTATATTATAGACCAGGGCTTGCAACAAAGACATGAATATTTTTAAAAAACGTTTTAAGTAAATCAGTGTTCAGTATTGTTTCTGGTCTGCTACTGATTTGCAGAAAACGAGTGAGGTGTGTACGGTCTCTCTTATTTTCTCTCACACACTCTTTGTCTGTTTTAGCCACTCTTTTAATAACATAATTGTAAAAATTAAAGGATTTTTTACACATGCAAAAGTACAAATTAAAGCGAATATCTAGTCTTGTAAAGCGAGCCTTAGTTTTTTGTTTTAATTTTTCTCTAATTTGAAGCACCCTGTATGCGATTTTTTTTTTCTTTATCCGAGGATGGTTCCGACTTTATTGTGTGAGTTTCTTCCTTATTTGAGACTAACACCAAATTGTCTAGTTAGACGTGCCTTTCGCCAGTAGAACAAGTATAATCTTTGAATGAAAAGTGTATAAATATTGAAAGTTGAAAGAGATATTGTCTCGAATCGTATATAAGCTAGCTTAAAAGGCTTTTCACGGATTTTTCCTTCGCAAAAGAAGGATGACAGCGTTCACTTTAAGATTTATAAATCCCTGCACAAGAGACTATTTTCTGCTTGCTTCTAAAACAACTAGCTGGCGCCCGCGATTTCGTCCGAGTCGAAAAATATAACGTCTGACATCTATCGCTGTGACGAAGATGGCGCGTAATTTTTATATATTTTTAGATGGTCCCTCGGGACCTAACATTTTTTCTAGGGTAAAAAGTAGCCAAAATTTTAATCCAGGTAATAAACTAACCGTGTGCCAAATTTCATCCAAATCCGTTTAGCCATTTTTTTAATGTTAAGGTTGGCAGATATTTTTTTGCGCGATTGAGTAACAAACATTCAAACATACAAACATACAAACTTTCGCATTTATAATATTAGTAGGATAACTATTTTTATTTTAACAATATTTTGCCGAATGCTGGATAACTTATAGACAGAAAGCGTACTCTTAAACATATCATATACAATTATCAACAATCAGTGGTAACATTGATTGACCAGTCGAGAGATTCCATGGAAGTTGTCAAAGCTCAAGTCGTTACGATTTCCAGTATTTATTCTATTCGAAACACTCCGATTTCATCATCTCGTCTTGCGGTACCTTAATTCGCTAATTCGTATGTAATTCCCACATTAATGAGACAGCACCGCGTTCACTTGAAACAGATAATGTTAGGTTTGTGCAAGACCTAGAGTGGTCCAGTGTAATTTATCTGTTTTTTATTGGCGTGACTTGGCGACGTTAGTTAGTGTCTTAGGTCGCAATAAGAACATCTTATCACAAAGTACATATTTAAACTAGGTAACCGTTGGTATTATGTTTTCTGTAAAGGTCAGAAGGTAGGCTGCCGTCGCCTATTATCAATAGGATTATGAATAAGGAGCGAATAAGGTATTCACGCACCGATACCCGACGTCATACGAGCTGATATTTCGCCGTGGTCATCTGTAAGGTGGTGCATACTGCTTCGCCGAGACTTCATTCTGCAGTCACTGACTAGGCAGACTTAGTGACTGCAGAATGAAATATATCTTGGCACTGAAATACTATTCAATATAACTATTCAATATTTTCTGAAGTAAAAAATGAGACAAGCGGAAAGTTTTTTTTTCTTTTGCCTTCATCCTGTTAGAGTTAGATATAAAAACATGAAAAACTCCTACTTTGAGTGTTACTCGTACATTATGGACTATGGGAGCACACACTAAGCATACAAGCTCCATTTATTAGTTTGTTATGGAAATATTAACATTTAGCAAAATTATTAATCAATTGTAATAAATGTGCAAATTTATTAAAATCATTAAAATACTATTACTTACATCGTTAAATTGATAAAAATGTTTTTATTATACAGGGTGGTAATTTGAGATGGGTCAGTAAGGGCAGCTACCTAAACCTTTGTAGCTAGAACAAAACACTCTTAGGAGACTATCCATAATTTTAATAGTTATTCCCATCGGCATTCAAAGATTTTGAAAAAACGGTACAGTCAGCGGGAAAAAGGTCAATTTTCACGTTTTGTTTTTATAGCGCTAATCGATTCTGTTACTTATAAGGATCAATTGACCCTACGGGACCACCTGAGCTTAGAGTACTAGAAACGTCAAAAATCTCAAAAAACTACTGCCATACATTTCTTACGGAATGAGATTGAAAAATAAGTTCAAATATTGTTTTTAATTAAAAAAGGCGGCAATCACTACAATTGCCAATCTTTAAAAACAAGTAAAGATCGTAAGTAATAAATCTACGATAGTAGTTGCTCTAATTGTTTGCCGTTTTGACGGTTTCCGCAATGAGCGTGTAACCGCTGATATTTTGTTTGCGTTAATTCCATACACCGTTGTAGTGACAATTCTTGAACTGTAATGTACCTAATTTTTCTTGTAAATTCCATTTTTGAGATATCCCAAAAAAATATCAAGAAGTCTCAACGACCACAACGACAGCATTTGTATTTGTACTTTTTCCATATCTTTAAAACTTGGTTATGGGAAATGAGTACTTCGGCAGCGACTTCAAAGCTTCTACCGACTTCTACGAGTGTTAAAATTGCAACCGCTATTTTTTATCAAGATCATTGTTGTCGTAAGGATTTCTCTTAAAGGAGCTAAGAATATTTAGGAGATTTTTTTATAACTTTTGATATAGGGCATAGGGTATTAATAAGCTTCTAATAAATCTATGCGATCTAAATTTGAAACCATTTTTACTTCAATATTTTCATAATTTAGCTGACATGCAAGAATAATAATAAATAACATTTGTTTCTAAAACAATGTTTTTTTTCCAAATTAAAATTAATTTAAAATAAACATTGCCTAGCCAGTTTCCATTGTAGTGATTGCCGCCTTTTTTAATCAAAAACAATGTTTGAACTTATTTTTCAATCTCATTCTGTAAGAAATGTATGGAAGTAGTTTTTTGAGTTTTTTGACGTTTCTAGTACTCTAACCTCAGGTGGTCCCATAGGGTCAATTGATCCTTATAAGTAACAGAATCGATTGGCATTATAAAAACAAAACGTGAAAATTGACCTTTTTCTCGCTGACTGTACCATTTTTCCAAAATCTTTGAATGCCGATGGAAATAACTATTAAAATAATGGATAGTCTCCTAAGAGTGTTTTGTTCTAGCTAGAATGGTTTAGGTAGCTGCCCTTACTGACCCATCTCAAATTACCACCCTGTATAACAGCTGGCGCCCGCGATTTCGTCTGCATTCAAAAATGAAGTAACGTCTGATATGTTTTTCGCTGTGACGATGGTGGCACTGAGACAGTGGCGTTGAATTTTTTATATTTATAGACGATCCCTCGGGAACCTAACATTTTTCAGGATAAAAGTATCATATATGTTAATTAAGATAATAAACTAGGTATCTGTGTGCCAATTTAATCGAAATCCGTTCAGTAGTTTTTACGTAAAAGAGTAACAAATAGGATATTAATAGGATTTCATTAAATTATGGATAATTTATAAAAAATATATTAAAAAGATACAAAAAATACATTAAAAAAGTATAAAATATCATATAATACTGAATGGTTACATGCTATAAATAAAATACTCACAGTTAACCGTACCATAACAAAATCGCCACACGAACTTTCACTGGCCAAGATCCTCCACTTTACGAGTATTATGTTTACAAATAAAATGTAACCAAAACCGAGGACTAACCGAGAATAAACTATTTAATACTTTGTTCAAAAGTATACTCTGAGGTGTGTAAGAAGTAGCACATCAAACACTCAGAAGCTATAAAACGGTCAGTTTTACGAGTGCTATAAATCAAGAATTGACGGGCGATCTAACTCGTCAACTGTCGAAGACGATCATTGAAAGGCAGGGCGTTTCTGCTCAATAAAAACGCGGAATCTCTTAACTATTTCTTTAGCTATTTACGGTAGTACTGTTAAAAGTATTTACTGTCCATCTGAGCTGTCCATATTTAAACGGTTCAATTGCATGTTCAGTAAAACTGCATAAACAGCATCACATATTACTATAGTATAGATACTTACAAAACTGTTATATTTTCCTAGAAATTCATTTATTGTACAATAGGGAATATGCACATTTTTTTATATTTTCATACGATAGGTTATATCGTTATATAACCGTATATAACAGCTACGGGCACTTTTGCCTTTTTGGCACGCTTGTCGTGACGTCAAAGTCTACAATACAATCAAATGTTAAAAATCACAAACGACATGACGTTGACGTCACATTCCATAGACTTTGACGTCACATTCGATCTGACCGTTTCAAGTATTTTGAATTTCCCACATTTTTATGCACTTTTTAATAATTATTTTCTTAACGAAAAAGAAATAATATTAAAAAATATTTACATAGACATAATTCTAAAGCAAAAATGTTGATAAAAAATACATTTAAGCCTTTTTTTGAATTAGACGCATATTCCCTATTGAGTTTTAACTGTTGGCTCGCTGCTCCTCTGACTCTATCAATACGGAAAAAACATTAAATTTTAATTATGTATTTTTTTATTTAAAGGTCGTCAGACAGGCTGCCTTATCAAAAAATGCCTCTATCAAAAAAGTACTACAGTTCCTTAACGTGGTAGGTATAGGTAGAGAGCTTTAGTTCACGTGGCGATCACAATATTTCAGCAATGGACGACGTGATACTGGTACTCTAGCAGACAGAAATAGCCACTAAGACAAGATAAAGATAAAGATAAAGACAGACAGGCTGACAGTCCACTTGACGGTAGGTAAGTGGCTATCGTCACCTATTAACACAAGCTACGCAACAGGTGCTGCAAGTGCTCTAGCGACCTTAGTAAGATTAAGGATAAGGGAATAGGAAGTAATGGATGGACTCTGACATCCCTTATTCACTCAATAAAACACAACAGCACACATGCCTGTTATTTCATTGTGGTCTTCTGTAAGGGGGTGGTTACTGTCACCAGACGGGCTGCCCAAATGACTGCGAAACGCAATGCACCCTGCCTCTGTGACTTGCCAGACTCAGACCAGAGCCAACTTTAAAAGTTCATTTCCCTAAGTCAGACAGCCAGGGCAAGTAACTTAACCACTCGGACCAAAGGGTGTTTCCATTTACGAAAATGGAGTCGGGCCTTGATTTTTTAAAATTTCATTTTCAGATGATCCCTCAGGAATACCTAGTATTTATTATCTCTTTTTCTGCACCCCGGACAACGTGATGCAAAATTTCACGTATGAAGACCAGTTGATTAATTAAGACATAAATCGCATTTATGACATTAAGACATTTTCGCATTTAAAATATTAGTATGGATTATTAAGATTAATTTGTAATATTTATCAAACAATACTAACTCCTTGATCAATAATTATCATCAATTAAAAGATGCGTTAACGTCAGACGAACTACTGGTTTGACAACTCGTTCTAATACCAGCACATCTCTATTAGAATCCTGAGAAATTTGTACAGTACACGATCACGAAGCAACAATCGATTTATCATGCGGTGGCTGCTTCATTTTTGTGTGAAGTCATCGACTCGTCCTTTTGGAATAATCACTTTTGAATGATTAAACTAAAATCGTGGTAAACAGTTTGTTGTGACAAATCATTTAGTTATTGTGAAGGCATTATGGGGTGAGCGAGCCACGGTGGTCAGTGGTGTGTGAATGACTGGTCAAAATATATTTTGTGGGAATTTCTTGTTGAGTTCCTACAACTATCTTAATTTTTTGGGACAAGTCTTGCATTTCTATTTATATGACAAAATAAAGAATTATGTAAAATAATCAGTAGTGTTATCCAAATAATTTAATCTAATGGCTTAAAATATGCAACCAACTGCACTTTCCACGGGTTGCCAATAAGAGTTTATCCCTAAACACTAGAGGCACCAAAAAAAGGTATTATAGTATGATACTAAAGAAGATAGGAAGAATCTATAGATTCTACAAAAAATAAATAATTAAATATAAATAAATAAAAAATATGCAATATGATCAATGTTCAGACACATAAACCACAATATCAATAGTGAGAGACTAGACGTCGCCGCTATATACGAGGCGTAGGCATACGTAGGATAGGATTAGTGACGAGAAATTAAATCCAATTAAAATGTATTAGTCTCAAATAGGAAAAAGATAATAATCACAATTTCATACCTACCTAATTTATCATCTACAACATTAATTTGACAATAAAATTATTGTCCATTATTTAAAGATGAAACTCAATACGTCTCCGGATTTAATAAACAATTCATATAACTGGTACCTGAATTGGTACGACATAATAGCTTTCAAAATTCGAATGATATCACGAACACCAATTACAATTGTCCAATGATGATTGAACAGATTCGAAAATCAAAAACTGCTTTTTAAAACGTGTTGAAGGCATGGATGGTTAACTTTTAGCTTTGTGATCACTGTAATTATTTGAGCAGGAGTCGTATAACAGGTTTATATATAGTTTACAGTTACACGGCAGTTAGACGATAGGATTAAGTATTTATACAATAATTATGAGTATAAAATGTAATGGTGGCCCTTAACAGGGATGATGGATATTCTCCTTTTTTTTAATATTTATAGTGTTATTATGGACTAACAGAATGCTTAAAGGATATGATTACGATGTTTTTGTGGTGGATTCGAAAACTGGAAAGGGAAGTATACTGGTCTTGAATTCTAACACATTCTTTATAATCCTGAGGACTTGTGTTAAATATTGCATCTACAAGTAAAAGAATATTGTTTAAGATCTATGCTGATATGCTGAATATTGAAGAGTCCCTCGGAGACAGAAATTCAAAGAGAACTGAAATATTTGAAACAGTTCGTTATCAAACTGATGTGAGAGCGAATAAGACACATAACTCGTAAAACCGAAAGCCCTTAGAAAGAAAGATTTTAGTGGTGGCCATACACTGGGAGACGCTACGCTGGATGACCTCATAATAGGTGATAATATATAATTAAAATACCAAGAAAATAGTGTTTGCACAAGAAAGATGCACAACAAGAAGCAAGAAAATTGTGTTGGCAGTATATTATGGAGGCCTTTGCCCAGCAGTGGGCGCCTGTCTGCTGTTAGTGATGAATAATATTAGGTCGGGGGAAAAGTCTTTTCGCATTTAGTATGTATAAACTTCTAATAAAATATTTTTGGCTGTACTGTTAAAAATGACATTAAAAAGGTTACATTTCAAAGAAAGAAACAAATTAGTAAAATGTTGTTTCCAGCTATTTTCATTTGTTTTTCTTTCTGCCAAAATGAGTGAATCTAATGAAGAAATTCGATACATTTTAAAATTTTATTACAAAAATAGAAAAAATGCAACGCAAGCCGCGAAAAAATTTGTAACGTTTATGGATCTAATGCAGTGTCAGTAAGAGTAGCATAAAGTTGGTTTAAGCGTTTTCAATCCGGGAATTTTGATGTCAAAGATGGACTTCGCTCTGGTCGCCCTATTACAGATAAAATCGACGCTATTTTTGAAAAAGTGGAGCAAGATCCGCATACGAGTATTAGTAATTACGACATAGCTGAAGAACTGGGAATTGACTATAAAACTGTTCTGACCCATTTGAAAAAAGCTGGGTACACAAAAAAGCTCGATATTTTTGTGGCACACGACTCTTACTGAAAGAAATTTTATGAATCGTGTACTCATTTGCGATTCTTTATTGAGAGATAATGAAACCGAATCGTTTTTGAAGAGACTGATAACTGGTGATAAAAAGTGGATCAAGTACGACAAGAGAGTCCAAAAAAGGTCAAAGGTCGGTCAGGCTTCACAGACCGTGCCAAAACCCGGGTCAACTCGCAACAAGGTGATGCTGTATGTATGGTGGGATTGGAAGGGCATTGTTCATTATGAACGTTTACCGCCGGGCAGAAGCATCGATTGGGATTTCTACTACTAACAACTGATGAGATTAAAGCAAGAAGTTGAGACAAAGCGGCCTAGGGTGACTGGCAGATTGATTGTGCACTTGATTGTAGAAGCATACATTCACACAGTACCACCATAGGTGGCTTCGTTCCGCAGTCATATACTGGGTACTGGGTAGCCCTATTGGCGTCACTAACCAATCCCAGAATGAATAACCGTGTAAGAACAGCTCGTGCGCTGTCGTTTGTCGGCGAGTCTGTAACGTATGCCAGAGCCCATTTCCCTAACTCCTACTCATCTCTTATTTCTTAATTATACCCATCAACGCAGGCAGCACACGTGCAACTTTGCTTTGCCAGTTAAAAGAAAAAGCGAACAGTAGCCGCCTACCATAAAATAAGCTTTAATTTTTCTAGCGACCTAATTTTTTTAATGTTAAAGTCGGCAGACAGACTGACGGTCCACTGGTGGTAGGTGGCTACCACGGCCTATAACACAAGCAACGCCGCAGGTGGTGGGCGTTGCCGACTATATTGTAGGATTAAAGATTGGGAACGGTTAGGGAAATGGGCTCTGGTATCCCTTATCCTCTCATCGAAACACAACAGCACTTTTGCTGTTATTTCACGGTGGTCTTCTGTAAGGGAATGGTTACTGCCATCAGACGGGCTGCCCAAATGAATGCGAAAAACGCAGTGTGCCCTGCCACTATTTTCCAGTACCAGACCAGAGCCAACTTTGAAAAGGTCATTTCCAAAGATGACCCTCCCGAGAACCGAACCCGGGACACCCGGAACAGAGCGTTAAGGCAACCACCCCAACCACTCAACCAACTGGCTCGTCAGTACTTTTAAATTTAAAACAAATGGGCGCTCGATCCATTTAGGAGTCAGAGATAATGAGAAGTGCTGTGGCATCTTTTATTTATGCCTTAAAATAGAAAAGCACAAGTGCTGTTATTTCACGATGGTTGCATGTAACAAAATACTCACTATCAGTAGATTGGCTGCCTTATTTATGTCTGTAAAATGCGGTTTGCGCGACTTTGTGTCTTATAATACAACACTGGAAACTATAAATGCACGTAATAATTTATTTAGTAAAACAAAAGCTTACATCGCCACGATTTGTGCCCTTAGGCTAACGATCGTTTCTATACAATTATCTATTATTACACTTAATTGTTGATCCCATCACACTAAAAATACAAAATCATAGACAACTCATCGTTAAACGCGATCAAACGGTCACTTTTACCATAGACATTCGACATTGATGCTTTATTTAATGCCTTTTGTGAGAACAACAATTTTAACTACTGAACCGACGTCAATCATAAACATTTATCCGACAAATCCATATTAACCGAGGGAACCGTGAAATTAATTTGTTTTACTTCTCTTGGAGTGATTATTAAGAGGTATTTATTCTTTGGTAGATGATTTATTTATACGGTAGAGCTGGCAATGAGTCTTGCTATGATAAAAGTAGTAGAATGTTGACCAATTATTATAAATGGGGACGACATTCATTTAATAATTTATATTAATTATTACTTAATGTTAAGTCAAATGAAATATTATTATATTAATAAATAACAAATAAATAAATAATATGTACTTAGGTTAAGAATATTTACGCCAATGATCACGAGCAACCTAAGTAAGTATAGTTTGGAAGTTTGTATCGAAAACTTGCATAAAGAATACGCGTGCCTATTACTAAATTTAATTAAAATTAAGTTTAGCTGTATTCTAAACTTAAGCTTTACAGCTTTCCAAACCGGCGGCGGTAGATAAAGTTTTACATCTTAATTAAATTAATATAATGCGAAATTGAGTTTGTTTGTTTGTTTGTTTGGTTACGCTTTAACTACTCAACCGATCATCACGAAGTTTTGAATAAGGATAACTTTCATCCAGTAAATAGTCCCCGAGGGATCATCTAAGAAATGAAAACCAAAAATTCAACGCTCGACAAAAATGTATGAGCAATAAAGATGACGGATGTAGTCGCGTTAGTAGATAAAAAAATGAACTCAAAGACTCGACGGGAATCGATCCCACGTCTGTTTTTGCCGATTCTACAGCATTACAAAATAGAATTAATTTAGTGATTTGTTTTATAATGGCAGTATTGATGTCAGTGGCCGCAGTTGCCAGCAAATATCACTGACTGGGTAACATACTGCAACTGAATGTCTAATCTGCGTTTATTTCCGAACGCGTCCACTCAGACGTTGTTTCATTGTATGCAAATACTCCACAAGCTTCAATCTTATTAATTATTGTGACTGCATACGGTTATGAATAATAATTGGTTTTCTAGTAGGTCATTAGTAAGTTAGGTTGTAGACATACTACTTAACAAATGTGAATAATGAAAAGAGTTATTAGTTGAAATGGCGCCATTATTAATTCTATTATATGAAGCGTGTCCGCGTCACTTTATAAAATACTATTGGTGGAAAGTGGCAATTTTGTATGGAGGGGGGTAAAAAGGGGAGATGGGGAGGGTGAGTAGCCTATGTTACTCACTAATAGCATAATAGTGTAGCTTTCTATAGGTGAAAGAATTTTTAAAATCGGTCCAGTAGTTTTTGAGTATATTCAGTAAAAACATACATACATACAAATATTTATACAGGAACATTCCTTGAGCCTGACACGCTCCGAATCGCAACCTGTCTACGGCTTGGGGTTCCAGTCTGCGTTCCTCATAAATGTCCCTGTGGCAGTGATGTCGACAACCTAGGACAATCACGGACTGTCATGCCAAAAAAGTGCAGGCCGCTTCTTGAGATATGCCGCACTTAACGATATCATACACCGGTCCCTTGCCAGTGTCAACGTGCCAAGTCTACTTGAACCGACTGGTATTGCAAGAGACGATGGCAAGAGACCGGACGGTATGAGTTTGATTCCATGGAAGATGGGTCGGGTGCTGGTATGGGATGCAACCTGTTCAGACACGCTGGCCCCTTCCCATCTACATGGAACCAACAACAGAGCTGGTGCGGCTTGTGAAGCGGCTGAAAAAGCTAAAGCATGCAAATACAGGGGTCTAGGCTCCGAATATGATTTTGTCCCATTCGGTGTCGAGACCCTTGGTCCGTGGGGTCCTAGCGCTATAAGGCTTTTTAAGGAAATAGTAAAAAGGTTAGTCGAGATCACAGGAGACCGAAGAGCTGGCAGCTACCTCGGACAAAGAATTAGTCTAGCTATTCAAAGGGGGAACGCTGCCAGTATCTTCGGAACCTTGCCTAAAGGGACTCCTTTTAATAATATATTTTAGTTTTTATATTAAAATTAGGACTTTCTATTATAGTTTATGACAATGTTTATAATATTATGATATAGTATATAATATAGTAGACATAGAAGTATATATTATATTTTTTATTTATCAACGCGGACGAATTCGCGGGCACCGGCTAGTAATATAATATATTGAGTGAATGAGGTCGGGCATTAGAATCAATCTCCTGGAATTCTTTCCATTACACTGCAAAAGTATTGCAAGTTGTAATCTTTTATGAGTTTAACTAGAACGAAAAAGAATTTTCCAGTCCGATAAAATTTATTCATTTTGAACTATTAAGCCAGTTAGTAAATGTGGAAATTGGACGAAAATAAAATAAAGTTCATCGTTTCCTAACTAAATATAATATTCGATTTAAAGTCGCATAAAGTCGTCAGTGTGTCTCCGTACAAGAAAGCTCAAAAAGCTAACGGCTACCGCACTACGCGTTCTTTCAAATGCTAATTAGTTTTAAGCCCATTGTTACCCATGAAAATGATGGATGATGGAGCCTTTCTTCATGTTTTAAACTTATCGCTCGTCTTATTATCTTAAACTTAAACTTCACTAAATAAAGCGGAGATGAAATATGCAAGGCTCATTAAGATAAAGATGCGCAGGAAGTTGTTAATGGATATCGATTAGTAAAAACTAGGACTTTGCCGACTAAGTTTATTGCCAATTAATATCTATCAGATAAGAATTTTATTAAAGAAAAAAAAAATCTTGTAATTGGCTATTAAAAATATTTAGACCATATTTGTATATTTATTAATTTTATACTGATAAAATTGATGAGGTATTTTTTTGTGACATTTTCAAAAGCTTTTAGGTACCTATAAAGGACCTTCTTACAAATAAATAAATAAATAAAAATAAACTAAAGCTTTTAAATAATAATTTCTACACATTAGATGTTACTGGAAGCTTTATAGGTACAATGTACAAATTTACACTTCTAGGGGCACTCCTAGTAAGTATAAAAATTACTTGTATTAGGAGACCCCGCTCAACATTTCAAATATTTTAAAAAAAAAGCAAAGAAAACATATGTGTGTATATAATTTTTTATAAGTTTACATAAAAGTTCTGAAATTACCTATATATATACATATTTTTAAATTTTTTTTCGCTTGTATTAACGTGTAAAAGACATTTATTTATTTAAAAATTTTACAATAAATAAATATTTTTATTAATATTTAAACCGATTTTGATAATATTTCGTATGGTAAGGAGATAACCCTGGGTACCTAAGGACAACTTTTAAACTCCTCACGCGAATGAAACCGTACCCAAAAGCTACAGCTGACAAAACTTGAGTGTTCATTCACAATTTCGTATTTTAAAATTAAGAATTACTGTGTAAAAATAAATAAAGATTTAATACCTATAAATTTCATTACGGCACTAATAAACTATTGAAAATAAAGAAAACCACAAGATGTTTTTACGAAGTCAGATAGGAATGAAAACGATCAAATAACTCAGCAAAAAGGACTGATTTTATTAGCTAGTTATTTGCGGTGGTGTTCTTAAATTTCGGCCTCAAGATAAAACCTTCCAGCCCGTATCGACGAATAAAATTTATGTGCGGCCAGCCGCATGCAAGGCATAATTCGGTAGCCGAAATTTTTGCATCATTTCATTACTGACAGAATATTTTTGGCCCGTATTCCGAACATCGATTTATCTGCGGTTTAGTGTGATTTCGAAAAATCGTGTTACTGTTATCGATTTTAAGGTCCAAATCGATTGTATCGTGCACAGCTCGTCGCGGTTCGGTTTTACGATGGTTATAAAATTCAAAAGCGAGAGTCTATGCCGTGATTTGTGACGTGTGTCGATCCGAGAGATTGTGTAGGCGTCGCGCTGCTACTGTGCTGAGATAATAGTGTTGTGCTAGACTACGATGCTGCGTATCGATATTTTATATAAAATATATATTTTTATTTGTTAAGTACATGTGCAAAATGAATGTCAAATATATACTTAATATAAATAAGTGATTATAAGTAATCTTTGTGATGATAGTACCTATTTATATGTAAACACAACTTGTTACACAAAAGAATACATTGTTAAAACATATAAATAATAAAATAGCAATAATAAGAATCTACAGATGAATACGAATTTAATAGCCATTGTTACTTAACAAATTAAATATCACAAAATATTAAGTAAAAACAGATCAATCAATATCAAGGAAAAACAAATGCTAACAGGGTCAGAACCCTGTTAGCATTTGTTTTTCCACAGTCTAGATTGCAAGATAGTGAACTCAGTATACTAGTCTCACATGTCTTTAAATTACACCACTACATAAACCCTCATCAACCCTTTTACTTATTTGATATTAACATCGAGTTAAATCAAGTATTGTACGTCAAAAAGTAGTCAGAGAGACGGAGTTATTAATATTAAATTAATTTTGTATTTTGTAATTTTGTACAGCACTAACATTGATTACATTTCATTTGGAAAAATGATTTGGTAACTATTTCTAAAAACATTCATTTGGCAACTAACATTTCATTTGGTAAAATGATATTACCAAATGAATTTATTAAACTAAACTAGTCTAAAACAATAATTATAAGTGTTAAGTGCATACAATTTGTTAACTAATGAGATTGGTTTATATGTATATAAGTTAAATCATTAATTAATTTAAAAAATTACTGAAATTTTCGTAATTAAAATATATTTTTTTATTTCCTTTTTTTAATTAGAATATTTTTTGGTTAAACAATGGTATAACAATAATTCCTCGCCATTACATAAAAAGTGTAACTTATTATTTAAATGAATTTTATTTTTATTTATTTATTTTTAATTAAATGAATTTTATTATTTAAATGCATAACAAATATATAGAATAGAATAAGAAATTCAATAATTAAATATATTATTATGTCTCAACTCGCAGCTAGTAAAATGAATTAATTATGAAATTAAATTATTTGATGTGCAGTAAATGTTCGTTATATTGTTTAGTAATTTATAACTAGTTTACTATTTTCATATTTGAAATAAGGATAAGGAAATCTCACGCTCGAAAAAAAAATCACATCACCGACATTACCAACGTGTTTTGATAATAGTGTTTAATAGCGCATAAGTAGTAAGTATTTCAGTAGGTATTTAGTAGAATATTTAGTTATCTATAGATATTTATCCACGAGCGAATGATTGGTAATGAAGTTTATGATCTGACTAGTACAATGCTTCAATGTAGATTTTCAAGGACCTTTTAAATTAGGAAGTTTTTTTATAAATCATACGTAAATACTAACAGAATTTTATTTGTGTAATAAAAATTAAACAATCATTTCAATATAATCGTGTCTCTAATTAAAATTCACACAACATCAGGCGACAAAGAATTGCAAGCAGCATTCAAATCACATAACTTTTAAAAAGAATCAATACGACGCTATGGATTTTATGAGTGAGAAAAAAGCATCGACAAGACAATCGCGAGTTACGGCGCACATCACTTCGGGTCGACGACCCAAAAAAAGGTTCGAAAAAAGGTAATATTTTATTTTCGAGATACAAGTACCTACTATCGTGGCATAAATTAAAGGGTTTATTATTTTTTTTCTCTTTCTTATACCACGTGTTATTTGAGTGCGAGCGAGTTGTGTATAGTCTGCAAAAAAAGTTATTACACATATAAATACATTGAGGTAGATTAAGCACTAGACTTGTACAGTGAAATGATTTTAAAGAAGTGATATTAAAAATATATTTGATGTGCAAATAAATTTCTAGGTACTTATCTCACTTTTATTAGGAAGTGTGTTTTGGAGGTAGAGATTAAACTGAATCCTCCCTTTATATGAAAATCCTCTTCATCCATTGAAGGGATATCACTTTAAAATTGTAATAGGTATATATAATACTATTACTCAGATAAAAAAATGGTAATAAGTACACTGCGGTGAGGATAGATCCCATTCACCTCTGTATAACCTGTCAGATTCATTCTTCATCCTGTCAGATTATGTATGTTATAAACGAGCTAAATGTAAATAGTATCAAAATAAAAAATTATTTAACCTAGTCAGAATAATACATAGTAACTGAAAACAAAATCTCTGTTAGCCTCTGTCTGTTTCTTGTTTATTTGTTCAAAACCACACAACAAACTTTGATACGATTTTTAACAATGGAAAGAGCGATAAACAAGCAAGGTTTGTTTATGTTTTCTATATTATAGAGGATTGCAGGCAGGCAGACGGTCCACTTGATGTGGAGTAAGTGACAGCAGAAAGGTCAGAAACAGAACAGAGCGGAGGGTACAGGCGCACAGCAAAAAAGTCCTTTACGGCTCGCTCTAAGAAGCCTATTGCAGCTAGGTGGAAACATCTCAGAAGGGAGTTTTTTCCAAAGTACGCGCATCCCTTGGATAAGGTTTCTGCTAATCCGGACTGTGCGCAGCGGGGATCTTGTCTCGCATGTATGGTGCGCAGTACGATAGTAAAGAATCGAAGTAGGCATTAATTTGAAAAACTCATCAGAACACTCACTTATTACAGTCGTTATTGTATATTAATTAGATTGTTACTAAAGTTACATTTTGTATAAATTTTATTGTATATTTATGTGAACGTAACATTTTCAAATAGAATAAACGAGAAAGCACTATATCGTGTTGTCTCTATCAAACAATATCACAATTATTACCGTTCAGTTACGTATAAAACTGGCTTACTACTGGGTTTACGCGTTTCTCTGGTGTGCGAGAGTTTACCGTCACCGATATACTGGCGCTTGCGCATGTGTATAGCTTCACGCTTGCTTGTGTTTGTGTAACAAGCTTTACAGATGTATATGTGAGATTTGTGATATACACACATTATGTATATATGTATGTATAAGAAATTTATAAGCTACATAAACGCTAGTAATTTATCTTGTGGTGCGCTGCGATGCGTCGATTTCTTAGTTTTAATTGCTCCCTGCTTACAGGTAATTTTGCTACGAAATTTTATTGGCAATTTGTTTTTAAAGGAATAAGTTTTTTAAATACTTTTTATATTATTGACATTACCAAATGTAGATAAGCATTTAATTGTTAAACATATATAATAAAAGTTATCTCTAAAAAAATAAATGAAGTTAAAAAAATATACCTACTCAATTAATTGTTTCAAAATAAATTTTTGAACAGAAAACAATAATAGAACAATAACAGAAGAAAATTTAAAACAAAGACTCATTCATTTAGTTAGACAAATGTATATAAGACGTGAGCTTGACCAAACTATTACAGCTAATATTGTTTAAAAATGCAACTAATAACCGCCCAGAAAGCCATCGAAATGATTATCAACTAATTGTAATATGTACATTGCACCAATGTGGATATTTTCTCCATTATACCGAATTTAAAAAAAAATGCTTAGTGTTGGATATGTATGATAGAGGATGTGTATGATAGATGATCTACTTATGATAGATGTTTATGTATAAATAGTTTGGATATACTGAGTCAATATACAATTTTTCAATAAACAGAGTCAAGTGAATATGTTTAAAAAAAAATTGAAAATTAAATTTAATTTTTTTTTTTAATTTTAATGATTAAAGAGTTCTGATGAAAAAAATATGGATTATTGCTAAAAAAAAATCGTTTAAACTCAAACTAAGGGAAAAATATGAATAATTGCCCGTTATCTTGATTTTTAGCAAAAACAATAACTTTAAACATTCCGGACACTAAGAAAAATAAATCGCAGCACTTTGAAACTTTCAGGGTTTTTTCAGGACACATTGAGGTTGAAAAGCTATAGAAAAGATTTTTCGTATCTGCATTATTTGCAAAGTTATTGCAAGTTATCCAAATATCCTTAAATTTACAGTTTTTTACCTTTTCTTCGGCCAACATTTTCAGTTTGTAAAAATTTTTTTATCATAATCCAATTTAAGCACCTTGTAGAGAATAATTTGCAGTTTACAAAACCCTACTTTAATTTTCTGTACGACCATTATTGCCCGAGTAATCGATTGTCCAAGTCAAAAAGATCTTATTCGCTTTGATTGACGATAACACAGTTACAAATCATTGTATAGAGCTCATGAGGATGTCAAGTTGTAGGGAATTAATTTCTCTAAAAGATCTTTATTGTGCCATTACAATAAAAAATTATTACGGCTTTTACACCATTTTCAAGGCGAGAAAAATTTTGAATTTTTTTTTTATCGTTGATTATCTGACTATTACTCATAAATCGTTAACGAGAAAAAAAATTAAAGCTTGGATTCAAAAACTAGAAACTTGAAGCTACAATTTCCTTTTTTAATGAGCTATGTACGATCATTTTTTTTCGAAGTTACAGCCTGTTGAATATCACCTAAAAATTTGGAACTTTTTTTTATATCCTTTAATTGTTGCATTTAGTATATAATGTTATTTTTTTTTAATATATTTCAAATTTGTTGAAACTTACCCACCCTTCTTCATAGAGCGAACATACAAAACTCTTTGAAATGTACGAATAACGGGGCTTAATAAAAACTTAATAAAAATATATGATGCCTTATTTTTTGACCTTAAAAACCTCACTGAAAAAAATGTACTAGGGTACTTTACTTACTATAATATATAAGGGTAAAAATCTATGATTATGATTTGAGCATCGTATCATAGAAAACTGGATGCTTCTATGATGCGCTGAGAATAATGGTGACCTGATTTCGGTGATGGATGAATTATCCACATGCATAATAAATTTAGTTCAAAAGAACTCTCTGATTGCAAATCCGACTCGCATTTCCGTTTATTCTTAGAAAATCAAATTACTTAGACGAGAGTTTGGTCTTAAGCCACTACTTTCCAGGTCCAGACCAGAGCCAAATATGAAAAGTTCATTTTTCAAAGTTGACCCTGCCGGGAATCGAGTTCGAAATTCGAATTCTAATACGACTTTCGAATGAAAACGTTTTCAGTGGCTCTAGCATGAGTTTACGATACTACACTCGCTAGCGAGAGCGTAAAACATTTATATGGAAAATTGATAATTTGACATTGACAGTTCACGATTTCCCATACAAAATTTTTACGTTCTCGCTAGCGAGTGTAGTATTGGTGTAGTATAGTAAACTCATACTAGAGCCTCTGAAAGATGTCTCCGATGGGCAATGAAATCAATGCATATCCGTAACAAACCGTGTACATTTACATGCGACCGAGTACCGTTAGCAAAAAAAAGAAACTAACAATATTAACAGTTCACTCACTATTTTTTGTCGAAGCAAAATAGTTCTTTACGTCATTGTTTTAAGAGTTATTTGTAGCAGTCTCGTTCGGTGCTGATGTGGTTTTCCTGTAATCTTAGACGCGGGTGTAGTAATACAAAAATAATAATACCAATGATACACACAGGTCGGATAATTACGTTCTGTTGCGCTTATAATAAAGTTCGTGTATTATACTTTTGTACAGGTATTAAGTTGAATGTGATTGTTCCAAACTGGAGCTCATTTTGAAGAAAGCATTATCTAGTTGATTTAATGACCACCTTCTTACTTTATCCTTTATACTGTCTAGATTTTTAAAACCAAGTTTAGTTTTAAATTTATGTACAAACCTATGTTCAAAATTTCTGCTTTCTAGACTTATTACTTTTGGCTATGCGTTGAAGAGTCAGTCAGAACAAAATGATTTTATAAGTTTTATAAAATATATTTTATATATACCTAGATGGATGAACACTCACTAAATACACACAAGTAGAGACACAGACCATTGTAAACTCTCCTTTTAGTTTAACTAAGTACTTACCGATGTTGTCCTGAAGTTATTTAGTTAATTGTATGGAATATATTGCATTGCAATACCATGTTTTGTCTAAATTTGTAGTTTTTTTTGTAATAATAAAATTAATAAAAAGTGAAAATATGTAGACGTCAGAAAATATTTTTAACGTACAACTTCTATAAGTACCAAGCTTTCACCTTTCTTATTAAACAATTAATTTTAACCTTAAGTTAAATAATTGACATGCTTTAATATCTAATTAAATAATATTGCTTCGTTAATTATTTTTGCAGCAGGTTAAGTTAGGGATTTATTTTTTAGTAGGTATCAGTTAAAGTTAGTACTTTAAGTTAGTTTATGTAAAGGTGAGATGACGGTCCACTTGGTGGTAATTGGCTACCATCTCTTATATACGCCATAGGATTTGCAATTCTGCTGCTGAACTTAATAGGATTTAAAAGACAAATGAAGAGAAGTAGAGGTATGAGCTCTGGCACCGAGAAACAACAGAACACATACCGTTAATTCATATGAGGTCCTCTGTAAGGGAGTGGTTACTGTCATCAGACGCTGGCCATTTTGGCTTCTGTGTAAGAAGCCAAGGCTTCTTTGTTAGTGTTTAATAATTCAAAATTTACTAACATACTATATTTCAGTCGTTATGCTTGCCGGCTTTTTGGAAAAGGTGTACGAGAGACAGACATTCCCTTGGATGTGATATCTTCCAAAGAAATGCATAACCTTAGGGATTTAACTGTACCCGTAATCCGCTAAGAAAGGATTATTAAAAATTTCAAGTCCATGCGAAGCCGTAGGCGGGCCGCTACTCACGAATAAAATTATGGTAAAGAAGTAACAGAATAAAATATAAGGCGAAAGATTAATATTGGATTTTTACTGTTTTAGTATTTTTGCGGACACAAAAAAAAGACTTTATACTTACGTTTGTAAATTAAATAAAATGAAAAAAAACATTGACATAATATATAATGTTTTCAAAATGCCCCGTGAAAAAAAAAAAAACCGTTATTGCGCAAGAGCAAGATTCGTATCTCACTAAATATACAACACCCAATTAAAGTAACTCTAAAATATAGTTAAAAGCAACAAAAATAATAAAAAAAAAACTCGCCAAGAGCAACAAAACGAAATACAAAATAAAAAAAAGATCCGTCACGAACATAGGCGAGGGAGAGCAAAGAGAAAAAAAAAGCACTGAACACAAGTTCAACGTTTATTTTCGTTGCGTCTCTATCCCACTCGAGCGTCTTTGTTAGTATTGTCTCGCTCCATCAGGCCGAACGCTGGACACCTGTGCTTTAGTTTCCCCTGAGTACCAACGACCTCTTCTCGCGTCTATAACAAAAGGTCTTATGTCAATAAAATTAAATAAGTAATAATGCACTTTACATTAAATCGGTCTATTAGTACATTTTCCGTTGCAATTGCAAAACAGATGGGATAGTTTTAGTTTGTACGCGATCATTGTCGTATACCGATTTGATTCGTAGTTCGAAAGCTTAGTTTTTTTTATTTAATGCGTAAACTAATGTTCAGTAATAATAATAAGAGTGGAACACCTGTTCCTTACAATAATCCTATTGTTAAAATCACTGAGAGTGAATATTGGGGAGCAATTTTTTTTTTTGGGAAAAATTACCTACATTTTTTCGGTTATTTAATAGAAAGAGGCGACCATTTCAAAGGCAGCTTTGTTTGGGTTGAAAGTATGGGCACATGACATGTAACTTCTAGTTAGTGGCGATTTCAAATCACAATGAAACCCTAAATTCATAATATAAAAAGAAAAAACACTTTCTAATTTCAAACTTACAAATTTTTCAATAATTTTTATGTATGTACTTAATACACGATTTAATATATATTATGTACTAGCGGCCCGCCCCCGGCTTCGCCCGTGGTGCAATTTTTAAATACTAAAACATTCCCCGTTTATCCCTCTTTCCATTAGTGAAAACCGAATTAAAATCGGTCTACCCGTTCACGCGTGATGCGGTGACCAAGGGAAATGGAAATTCATTTTTATATATAAGATAACACGGTATTATATACGGTAATAATACATAATATTATATACACAGTTTATTAAAAGGCCTATGCTGGGCATAGCGTGGTGCGTCGTATATTTACGAAAGATTAATGTGGACACTTTTGACTATCAACTCTATTATTCGCACACAAACACTAACATGCAGTAATAAAATTACAATTAACGAAATCTATACAAATAATAAAATCGCAAACGAGCGGTGTCTGTACATTAAATATTTTTTTTCAAAAAAACAATTTGTGCACGTTGTTCTTATGTAACCGAGGTCAAAAAATAGTTTTTAGACTTTTGTCTGTGCGTTTGTGCACGCTAATCTCAGAAACGGCTTAACCGATTTGAGTGCGGTTTTCACTGATGTTCCCGTAACATTTGGTGTTTGTTTCATTCCAATCGGTTTACAAATTAATACGCGCTATACCGAATACCACGCGTACGAAGTTGCGGACTCAGCTAGTGTTAAATAAAATCTGGTTTTGAGTTTTTTGTCTTTTCGGTTTGTTGTATTGATTATACATTTCATTGAAGTACAAGTCATAGCATGGCTATATTTTAATTTAAGTATGTACCTACTCTCTCTGTCTGCGGATTTTCACATAAAAAGCATTGACACATCATAAATAAATTTAGTGTCATAAGTAGTCTTTGTTAATTTAAATTTTCGACATCTTAAAAGATTTATATATATTTTATGTAAATACTTATTAAATGTAATTTAATTTATTAAATAATATTTATTTAAGTTAATTATATAGGTGACACAAAAGAAAAACTGTACAGTTTCATGGATTTTTTATTTTGAAATTTATCTCTTATGCTTAAATAAATAAGGCTTTACAAACTATTATTATTTAAATTATTTATTTACTAGCTCGTGCGGCTTCACCCGCGTTTAAAAATAAAAAATAGCGCCTGACTAAATATTTGAGCAATGTAACGCCTAACATCGTTATTGCATTTATAGCTTTGCCAGGCGTTAGATGATCCGGGATCGGATCGGAACAATCGGGAACACTACTTTTTTTCTGGATGAAAGGCCCTATGTCCTTTCTTGCATCGTTGATAATGTGTGTGCAAAATTTCATGACGATCGGTTCAGCGGTTTAGGCGTAAAAAGGCAGACAGACAAGAGTTACTTTAACATTTATAAAATTAGTATGGATTTACACATTGCAGAGTGTACGTAGGTACATGACATACAAAACACAATTTATGCACCCTTAGCTATTACCTATACAATTACTATTAATATTTAGATTTTATTAATTAACTAGCGACCCGCCCCCGGCTTCGCCTGGGTGCAACTTTTATATAGATGAATATTCCCCGTTTATTCCTCTTTCCATTAGTAAAAACCGAATTAAAATCGGTCTACCCGTTCACGTGTGATGCCGTGACCAAGGGAAATAGGGATTAATTTTTATATATAGAGATGACAGTAACAGAAATCTATTAAATAGTCCAAGTTCCATGAATAATTTTAAATAGGTAAGTCCACGAGTGAAGTGCTTTTAGAGAATACTCGCCAACATTGATTACTGCTATTTCTTATATTAGGTTTTGTGCGAGTAAAGGTCGCGTGCAATATGAATAAATCGTTGAAATATAATACACTTGCTTGTGCGTCTGCGCATTAAATTAATTCATTGTAATTTTATGTTTATTACTTGACTCACGTGTAGGTAGGCAGTGAACTTAGCATTTAGAAACATTACAAAGAAATTAAAAGATTACAACATGTTATAATTTGCAAACTGGGATGTTTTTGGTAATTTTTAATGTGATTAAATTTTAATGGAAATTGATTCTAAAGCAGCTTTTGATTGGGTATTTTTTCCATTAAAGCACGTTGGAGTCTCCATATTTGCACATTTTACTATGGTGATTATTGTCAATTTAACTGTCGTCTGTCTTTAATTTATCTTTTACTGACCTGGGAATGTATCTCAGCCAATAAGATTTCAGTGGAATTTCTAACATTAGGAAAATTTAAAAAAATATCTTTTACATTACACAACTAAGAAGGCAACTATTTGAAAAATAGTAAATTTTTCTAAAATTAGCATTCTTTATGTTAAGGTTGACAGACAGGCTGACGGTCCACTTGATGGTAGGTAGTTACACAAACAACGCCACCAGTACTGCAAGTGCGACCATAGTAGTACATAAGAGACTTCGAGTGCATTTTAACCACATCTTTCCTTATATGAAGGCATATGGCTAAACGTCTTTCGTGATAGGTCCCCTGCCCTTTCTTTAATCTCACATCTCTCGATTAAGGATAACGGATTGGGATAAATGGGCCCTGGCATCCCTTACTCACTCACCGAAACATTACAGAACACATGCTGTTATTTTACGTAGTCTTGAGCTGTTATAAATAAGTAGTCTTTTTTAACCATACTTTTTTAATAGACTACAGATTTTTCCTCCATTTTCTTTATCTTTGCATTGGTTGACAAATGCAAAAGAATATATATTTTTTCTTTTACAAAAGAAAATATATAACAATATTTAAGAATACCTTTCTTAACTTGTATATTTAATACAATATTACATCAAACATTTTACGATGTAATGAAACACGCCATATAAGGTTTAGTTTGTGTTTATGATAATGGCGGTCATAACAATATTTTTTTTAATTTCAACAAACAATAATCTTAAGAAATGTTTTTATTTGTTTTTAAAAAAACAAATACACATTTTAAAAAAATACAACAATAATAATGATAAATGTAATTTAAAAAAAAAACTTATTTATTTGATCGGACTAATCTCAAAGATGGCTAGGCTAAACCGATTGCGATCAGACTTTCATTGGCAGGTAGAAAAAATTAACAGAGAACACGATCTATGCTAATTTTCATCACGGATGTAAATATTTTGGAAGTTTTCTGAAAATATGAATTTATGAGGAGTAAAATTAATACAAGCGTTAACTAAAAAGCGTTACATTATCTGTCAATTTCACAGCTGACACATGTATTTATGTTGCCTAATTCTATTGTAGTATAACAAGCAACATCAGAAGGTTTCTTTGGGCTTATAAAAACTAACGTCGAAACCTTGTATGAAAAGTGTAGTCTGCGTTGAGGAACGAGACTATAGCGCGTTTATACCCTGTCGGCGCAGCGACATCTCTCGTCGAAAAAATGAACTATTTCAACTTACCTATAAAACATAGTGACATCTCTGTATACCGAACGTAACTAACATAACTTTTGTTGGAACACGCGACATCTGAGTATGCAGAATGTAACTAAATAATATAATTAGGTAGGTATCCAGTTCTATCTATATACACGAAGAAAATTGTATACATTTAATTGCATACGTTTAAAGGAATAAACTCTAGTCGTGCATTGGAGCTGACACAGACACTTTTTTATTGTAAAACTTTATATAAGATCTTCAAATAGAACGTTTAGTTGTTGTTTTCTAGAACTTTACCGTTAAAGTTGCTCGATTATCTTACATGTTGCTATTTGAATATAGAAAATTACATTAAAATGAGCTAAATAATTGTTATTATTATTCTCTTTATTTAACTAATAAACATATAAATTATATTTTTAAATATATCTAAAAAAAAAAAAAAAAAAAAAAAATACATTTAAAAATATAAAAAATAGTGGTCCACCGGTATCGGGTACAGGGACCAAGCTACCGGTGGTTAGGGCTCCAAAGAGAGGAATCTCCTCACAATGCGAGCCGTGTCGAGGAGAACCGCCTTCTGCATCAAGCCCTTGATCCAGCTGTCTAACGCAAGCTTCTTAAGGTGTTGGTCGAGGCTCTTGGCAATTAGTCCGTGAACGGATACGACTATCGGAACAATAACAGTTGAATCAATATCCCACATGTCGACCATCTCGTGGGCCAAGTCCAAATACTTTACTTGTTTGTCTTTTTCTGCCTTCACGAGATTCTCGTCATGAGGGACAGTGATGTCAACTATCATTGCACGGCGCTCTACTCGATCTATTATCACTATGTCAGGCTTATTAGCAACAATAGTTCTGTCAGTGATAATAGATCGATCCCAATACAACGTGATATGGCCATTATCGAGAACTGAGTCGGGCACATACCTGTAGTACGGTACCTCTGATTCGACAAGATTGTATTTTAGAGCAAGTTGTTGATGGATAATCCTAGCTACTTGATTATGCCTGTGCAAATACTCACCGTTGGCAAGACGAGAACAACCAGAAATAATATGTCTAAGAGATTCTCCGGGACGGTGGCACGCCCGACAAATGTCAACCGTGCCGTCTCTTAGAATATACTTCCGATAGTTGTTCGTCATTACAACTTCGTCCATAATTGCACAGACAAAACCTTCAGTTTCCCCAAATAGGTCGCCGAACCGTAGCCAGGATACAGATGAGAGTATATCTACATCAGGCCCATGTAGAGCCCGATAGAAACGTCCATGTAATTCTTTGCTCTTCCAAACATTCCTGCGGTCATTAATACTTAATACTACAGGTCTGCGCCAGTTCTCTTTAGCTAAAGCGAGCGGAGTAAGTCCGTGGTCGATTGTCACTACATCACGATGCACATCAGCATCACTGTGTAGGAAATAATCCCTAAGGTTGCACACCTCGCGGTTATGGAGGGTCTTGGCATTTAAAAAACCACGACCCCCGCATTTCCGCGGTATGTACAACCTCATTACAGATGAACGCGGATGATGCATTCGGTATGCAGTGAGGAGCGTACGGACTTTTCTATCCAGGGCATCAAGTTCTGTCTGAGTCCACCTGAGTATGCCAAAGGAGTACATTAAGATCGGCATAACCCAACCATTACAGGCACGCACTTTGTTACCGCCTGATAAAAGACTGTTTAAGACTTTTTTCAAGCGGCCAATGAAACGTTCCTGTAACGATTGCTTCATACTGGCCTCAGAAATGCCTAACGCCTGTGACATACCCAAGTATTTATAAGTTTCGGTTGAGGAAAGAGACCTAAATTGAGTGGAATCTGAAAGTTCTACGCCTTCAGATTCCACTACTCTCCCTTTCTTTACATACATGACCGCACATTTATCCACACCAAACTCCATTCTGATAGAGTTACTAAAGGTTTCTGTTACCTTTATTAACTCTGTCAGTTGGAGATTGTTTGGAGCAAATAGTTTCAAGTCATCCATGTATAGGAGGTGGGATATAACCTGACCATCTTTTCTCAACCGACAGCCTAACCCTGAACTCTCCAGTATAGTACTGAGAGGGTTCAGTGCCAGACAAAACCATAATGGACTGAGGCTATCACCCTGAAATATACCCCGCTCAATCTTTATGTGCCCCCCGCATACCTGTCGACACCCTGGATAGCGAAGAACAGTCTTCCACTGCCCCATACATGCCTTCATGAAGGTGCATAAAGTTGTATCAATTTTATACAACTCTAGCACCCTCAAGAGCCACGTATGTGGCACCGAATCATAGGCCTTCTTGTAATCTATCCAACATGTCGCCAGATCCTTGCGATTACGGCGTGCTTGTTGGCAAAGTGCCATATCAATTATGAGGAGTTCTTTAGTGCCACGGGCTCCACTTCTACATCCATTCTGAGAGATAGACATGATCGAGTTGTCAGTTAAGTGGGAAGATATTTTTCTTCTCAGAATGGATGTAAGAAGTTTATAGATAGTTGGTAAGCATGTAATTGGTCTATAATTTTTTGGATCCATGGCACTACCAGACTTATAAAGTAGGTGGGTCACGCCAGTTGTAATGAAATCGGGGAGCGATCCTGATTCTAGGCATGATTGAAACTGAGATGCCAGACATCCGTGTGAGCTCTTAAACCACTTTAACCAGAAATTATGCAGTCCGTCTGGGCCCGCAGATTTCCAGTTTGGTAACAGACGTACTGCATTTGTTACATCTAAAGATGAAATACAAACGGGTTCCATTTTCTTAATAGGTTCACACAACCGTCTGACATCACACATCCAATCACCCTCTGTGTGACCGACGGGCAACGACCAGATGCTGCTCCAAAATGTAGTAGTGGCATTATCATCCGGTCGATGCACGTCTATTGTGTTTAAATCAGGACGCTCCCAACATCTGTAGACCCACCGTTGGTCCCTTTGGAATGCACGATTTTGAGAATATCGGTCCACTCTTTTTTTATATCGTCGTATCCGGTTCGCCCATGCATAAACTTTTTGCTTTAGGTAGTCGATACGCTCCGTGACCCGTGACAGAAAATCTCGAGGACTGATTCCAGTTTCCGAGAATGCCCGAGTCACAAAGCGCATCACTCTGGGGCGTGTATTGCCCAACCTAAAGCAAGTAAGCTTTCCAATGAGTGCCCTGGTCTCAGCAATACGTCGTTCAATCCTACACTGCCATGCCGGTACAGCAGATTGTGGTCGAGAAGCTATGTCATAATCTGGAAATTTGACATTAGCCACTCGACAAGCTGCAACAGCCGCACAATACAGAATCGAGTGCGTATCACTAAGATCTGCACTATTATCAAAATAATCTGATAACATTGCATCCAAGGCACCCACTAGCGCTATGTTCTTTTTATGCGTGGGCAAACGGGGTAGACGAGGTCTATCAACACAAGGTACAAACCGATACTCTCGTACTGTGCACTCCAAAACACTCCTTAATTGTTCGTTGTAATGGTTACTTACGTTTGTAGACCCGGTATCCATCACATCTTCGTAATCGCGGTCAGATTGTAAAACAGGTTCAATCGTTGGCTGTGTATTTCTTAGCGAAGATGTAGGGATACCAGGATTACTTAACACTTCAGAGCGTAGCCGTTCAAGTACGGTATCTTCCAACAAATGACATCGTTGGATTGCCCGCACTTGATCCGAAAGACGCTGTGCCGATACGTTGACCGCTGGTTCAAGTTCCTGAAACAGAGGTAGCATTCTAACACGATACGCAGTGAGGTTAACTCCCCCCTTTGTAGCCACTAAATATGCCCGCATGACGTTCTCATTCATAGAAGTGGTCCATCTGATGCGGTGCACATTACCACCGGCAGCGGGGACCCTATTCGAAGCAGGTGGGCCTCGGGGTCCTAAGCTGGTCGGTGGCCGGCCTCTCCCTCGCCGTCGCGCTGGTGTTGGTGACAAGGGCGGGGAGAAAAACTCTTCACTAGTGCTTGAGCTCGACGTCTCGGCAATGACTGGTGTGGGTACTGGCGGCTGCGAGGCGGAACTCAGTGACGAGTCCGGGGTTGTTTGTCGTGCATTAGTTTTTGTTCTGGCTCTTGTAAGCATTGTTATCAGTTTTTTCCATTAATATAATAAATAATTTTTGACATGACATGAGCTGTCATGTCATTGTTGCGCTGCATATTTATTAAATGTATCTGAAAATATTAAGTATTTCCTTTTTATGTTTATTTCGATTCATTATGGTAACTTGTGTGCACTATTTTCAATATATGTGGTATATAATTTTATAAATTTAAGTAAATCTTGAATTATTAATATATGAATTATTATTATTATTATTATTATTATTTAATTAATTCTTCTCGTCTCCCCCTCCAAAAGCCAAAATGAGGGGGAGACGGTGTTACCCCCGACAGAAGCACAGTCGGTCGGGGTTCAGGACGACAAAGACAGAAACCGACGCACGATCCTGGCCGTATCGAGCAGCACCGCCTTCTGCATTTGGGCCGGGAGGGAACCGCCACGGAATCCCAACCGCTTCAGGTAACTATTGAGGCTGGTTGGGATCAAACCGTTGACGGATATAACGACTGGGATGATTTCAGTGGACGCAACAGCCCACATGTCAACAATCTCGTGAGCCAAGTCGAGGTATTTCCTCTTCTTTTCGGTTTCAGCTTTCACGAGACCGTCATCATGCGGGATAGTTACGTCCACTAAAAACACCCTCGACTGCTCCCGGTCCATCAACACAATATCAGGTCTATTCGCTAGAATAGTCCTGTCCGTGATGATAGGCCGGTCCCAGTAGAGCTTGGCACGGCCGTTCTCAAAAACTGGTTCCGGCGAGTACCTGTAATAAGGAATCCTCTCCTCAATGAAACCGTATTTCAGAGAGAGCTCCTGGTGCAGGATCTTGGCTGCTTGGTTGTGCCTGTGCAGATACTCAGTGTTGGCAAGCGCAGAACAACCAGAAGTAATATGCCGGAGTGTCTCTCCAGGATGGCGACAGGCTCGACATATGTCCTCTGTGCCATCCTTTATGATATACTTCTGGTAATTCCGCGTCTTGACAACCCCATCTTGTATCGCACAGACAAAACCCTCGGTTTCTCCGAAGAGATCACCGAAGCGCAGCCAGTGCACGGAGGCTTTACGGTCGATATGAGGCTCGTGAAGAGCCTTGTAAAACCGTCCGTGCAGCTCTTTCTCTTTCCATACGGCCTCCCTGACAGAGGTGCTTGGTATCACCAGATCACGCCATTGCTGATCGGCTAAGAATAATGGGGTGAGTCCGTTATCACATTCTACAACCGCCCTACGCAATACGCCACCCGAATCAGCTAGGAAGAAATTTCTAAGGTTGCATATCTCGCGGTTGTGCATGGTCTTGGCACATAATAAGCCTCGACCACCACACTTCCGCGAGACATACATCCTTTCGACCGATGATTTCGGGTGGCGCATTCTGTGGGAGATCATAGTTGTGCGGACCCTTCTATCCAGGGCGTCCAGTTCTGTCTGAGACCATCTGAGCACGCCGAAAGTATAAAGAAGAATAGGCATGACCCAGCCGTTAAAAGCTCGGACCTTGTTAGCCCCCGACAAATAGCTCCTGAGAACTTTTGTAAGGCGCTCCCAAAACTCCTCGCAAACCGACTGTTTCACTACCTTCTCCACTACACCTAAAGATTCCGACATGCCCAGATATCGGTATGTTTCAGTCTCGGAGAGCGACCTCATCTGCCCCGGGCCAACTTCGACACCAGTCGAACGAATAACCCGCCCCCTCTCCACATGGAGGACCCCACACCTATCGAACCCAAATTCCATCCCTATGGAACTGCTGAAATCTGTTGTTAATTGCAGCAGTTCTTCCAGATGATGAGCATTTGGGGCGAACAATTTGAGATCATCCATGTAGAGAAGATGTGACATCCGATGGCCTCCTCTCCGAAACTGAAAGCCCAGCCTTGAATTCTCCAAGATAGTACTAAGAGGGTTCAAAGCCAGGCAGAACCAAAGTGGGCTCAGACAATCGCCTTGAAAAATGCCCCTGCTTATTCTTATCTTATCAGCTGCGTCGGTCATCCGCCGACCTGAAAGACTAAGCATAGTACTCCATTGCCCCATACATGCCCGGAGGAATTCTCGAGTCGTACCATCAACCTTGTACAACTCGAGAACCCTCAAAAGCCATGTATGGGGAACCGAGTCAAATGCCTTTTTATAATCAATCCAGGCGGCGGAGAAATTACGACGATTGCGTTTTACCAGTCTGGAAACAGCCGTGTCGATGAGCAGCAGCTCCTTGCTACCGCGACTACCGCCCCTACATCCATTCTGAGCCCCTGACATAATATTATTTTCAGCAATGTGCCGATATATCTTAGAGCTCAGAATCGATGTAAGTGTCTTATAGATCGTACAAAGACACGTTATAGGGCGGTATTTAGATGGATCCGCGGTAGCACCATCCTTTGGAGCTAAATGAGTGACCCCTGTAGTCAAGAATTCTGGGAGCGTTCCGTTTTCAAGAGCCCCTTGGAATTGACGAGCGAGGGTGGCATGGCTTCGCCAGAACCCCTTCAACCAATAGTTATGCAGTCCGTCCGGTCCCGGACTTTTCCAGTTCGAGGCCTTACGGACCGCAGCAACTACGTCGTCTTCAATAATGGTGATGGGGTTCATCGGCCTAATTGTGGCACATGCACCCTCCACTGTCTCTATCCAAGGGCCCTCTGCATGAGTAACTGGCTGCGACCACAGGTCTCGCCAAAAGGCGACGGTTTCAGCCTGATTTGGTATTGGACCAGTTACTCTGCCGTCGGAACACTCCAAGCTTTTGTAGAATTTCTTTTGGTCACTCACGAAGAGGCGATTCTGTCGGTACCTCTTTACCCTTTCTGAGTACCGCCGGATACGCCTACCCCAAGCTGCGATTTTCTGCTTCAGGTCGTCGATGCGCTCTGTCAGTTTCCGAGGCATATCCGGGTGAGAAAGATTAACAGTCTCCCCCGAAAATGCCTTCCTAACAAAGCGCACCACTCTCGATCTGGTGTTGCCCGACCTGAAGCTGGTCAGTTTGCCGATGAGGACTCTGGCCCAAGCGATACGGCTTTCGATCCGTCGTTGCCATGCCGGTATCTCATTATAGCGAGACACGCGACCCGGCACATGCACTTTGGCGCCGACTATCCGACAAACAGCTATAGCCGCGCCAAACAGGATCGAATCCGTATCACAAAGGTCTATACTGCCCTCTAAATAAGAGGGCAGCATATTATTTATGGCCCCAACGACATCCCGAACCTTTACGCTAAGAGGTACTCGGGGTAGACGCGGCCTCATTTCAAGAGGTGTTCGGCGGTACTCCAAAATCGCCTCTTCTAATATGCCACTCATCCGCTCTAAATCTTGGGTGGCTGTTCCTTCCTCGTCATTCCGAACAACATTTGCCTCCTCATTGAGAGAAGGTTGGGGGGAGACCTCCCGTGTTTGTACGAAATCCAATTCAGGAACAGCCTCGCGTCGCAGTCGTTCGAGTTCGGTTGCACTAAAAAGCCCAGAGCGCTGTATAAACCGAACCCTATCCGACAAGTTTTGCTCCGTGACGTTAACCCCCGGTTCCAATTGCAGAAACTGTTGGTGCATTAGGGCTCGATACCCCGTGCCGCCAGTAACTGCCGAAGTCGCCCTGTAAAAAGCGCGCATGGCGTTTGAATTCATCTCTGTAGTCCACGCCATGCGCCTTCTTGTTCCACCAGTAGCGGATGCCGAATGTTGGGTCATAGAAGACCCTGTCGGCACCAAGCCAGCTGGTGGAGATGGATATAGTACGCTGGCTCGCCCTCTGCCACGTCCAGTGCCAGCGCGAGACCTGGACGTGCCCTGGCGACCCCCAGGTAGCGGCCCTATTCTTATCACACTATTATCCATCTTCATTTTTTTTTAGGCTGGATACAACGGGGTGCGCCCAATTCCCCGAGGGGACCGTTGTAAGTTAACTAGATATAATCCCACAAGCACGGTCCTTACACCTGTGGGTAACTAAATCCCTGACCCTGGGATGAATCGGGTTGACTGATTGCAACGGTGAAACAGCTATGTCACATTAACTGTCTCACCGCTGGGCGATGGGGTCGTCACATCCCTACGCCTCGTATTATTATTATTATTATTATTATTATTATTATTAAAACTCTTTATTTGTACTATAAACATAAAAAAGAATGAAAAAAGAAAGAAAGAAAGAAAGAACAAGCAATAGTACAAATCGTTAATCGCTTTATAGCGATTTCTTCCAGGCACCCTTAGGGTAAGGAAAATTACATGGAAAATAAAACAATGTGGGTGGTAAAAGTCATGGTAAGATAAGTCATCATAAACCTACATTCTAATAATTGTTACTGTAAAGGTTATTTTTATAATCGCAATAAGTTCACAGTATCGCGATTTAATATTTATATTGAGGATTATATGTAGTACTGTGTTGGGATGCCCACAAGAGTCCTAATTCAAAATGTGCCAAACATCGCGCCTTGAGACATTGAGCGATAAATCGCGAGATCTAATTTGTTTAAAAATTAACATCTATTCTGCTGTACAAGTGAGAAATCATGTCCACGTTATGCCTCTTGTCTTATAGTAGGGTCTTGATATCGTATTCAATCGCCACGTAATGTACACCGCATTACAAACACAATGACTATTGATGGGCTCCCATTTTACATTTACGATTGGTATAGTGTTACACTAACACACCAAGTATACATATTCCGTTCTACCGGCGACTAAATACAAACGTACGTTTCTTTGTAAAAGGTGAACACGCCTTTTGAACTTAACATTCGTTTCTCATATTTGAATGTTATTTCATGGCTCGTAAATAAAGTCTTATTGTATTTTAGTACAAAATCTGGTACATGTATACACATACATGCATTGAATTACATGTATACACTAAGTAATATATTATTAATACTAACTGAGCCTGCAACTTAACTTTTTGTTTGTAAACCGATTGCAATGAAACAAACAGTAAAAGTTACGAGAAGCTTGTTACAATTACTCAGTGAAGACTGTATTCAAATCGGATAAGCCCGTTCTGAGATTAGCGTGCACAAACGCACAGAGAAACAGACAAAAATTCTGAAAACTATTTTTTGACCTCGGTACCGTAAGTACGTGTACAATTTTTTTAAAAAATCTATACTTAATATTATAAAGCTGAAGAGTTTATTTGTTTGTTTGAACGCGCTAATCTCAGGAACTACTTGTTCGAATTGAAAAATTCTTTTTGTTTTGAATAGTCCATTTATCGAGGAAGGCTATAGGCTATAAAACATCACGCTACGATAAATAGTATTATATATAAGCAGTGTCCAGTACCGCGCGCCCCATGCGCACGCCGCCGCCGCCGTATGGGCCGCAGCGAAGAGTGGCCGAGTTCAGCTAGTATTTAATATACAGACAGGGTTCGTTTACGATTTTATTATATGTATAGAATAGATGTGGATTATTTCGTGCATCTTTATTTATTTTTTAGATGATAATCACTAAATGTGTTCATCAGTAGAAGTCCGAGGAAGGTTCTTATGAAGAGAAAATTTCAGAATTTCTCAAAGAAACTCTGAGCATAGCTTTCTCTGACAACTTGTGGACCAGTACTGCCGTGAGAGGCCACGTTTCGGCAAGTATTAGAGCTATTATTAAAATCTGGAAGTATTAGAGCTTAATTAAAAATCATAAAATTTGTACTGGAAATGAAAACTGAAAAATACTTATAATGCAAAACATTTAACTTTCACGTTAAATCCCTCTGACGTACTTACTGGTAAGGGTTTACTTATTTTATCCCAATATTTATGACTTATTTATGACTTTATATATTGGGATATACTTGGAAATTTTAATTATTACTTACTAAAAAACACACAAAACAGAATTATACTTCACTTACAAAGTTACAACTAATCGAAATTAAACATTGAAATAATTCCTCGATTCCTTTATAATTATGATAATATATAATATCGTATAAAAAAATTAAGTTTTTAGAACCAATTTGTGTAGTTCTAAACCCGGTGGTATATGCATTTACATATTATTTTAATTTTTAAACAAATTGTGACTTGAAATTTACTTGTTACACGTGCAAAAAGCGTTTAATGTCTCGAATTAATGCATATAAACATTACATCTTGACACTGCACAATTTAACGCATTGACCGCTTGTCCCGCTAAATGTGATTGTTAGTTTACCGCCTCGGCCGAGAATAGAAGCTGAGAGCAGAGATGCGATGTGTGATACATTGACATCTAATATAACCCGATCATTACAACTTGTTCACTCACAACTAACTACTTGCTAGCTAGTATGACTATAGTAGTTTAAAAAAATATTGGTAAAAGCGAAACCATTTTTTAATCATACCTTTTTTAGGTAAGACCCTAAAATTTCATTAGACATTTTGAGATTCTCGCTACTGTTAGACATATAGGGCTTTTTAATTGAGCACCAAAAAGTAGGTCCTTTGCCCTCCGCATCATTCCATTCGTTGCTTGGTAGATATATCCCGCTCGTTACTATGTCAGCTGACTGTTTCTTTGAGCTATGTCGACTACCTTGGCTTGTCAAGGTTCAATGGACGAATCTTATTTTTTTTTTTGTTAAGGTCGACAGATAGGCTGACGGTTCACTATAGTAGGTGGCAAACGGCGACAGTTCACAGACATGTATGAACATAATATTATTATTTGTTTTATTTGAAGCAAAAGGCACGAATCAAATTGCAGCTCAGTGGTTCAAAAATTTCTTAAGAAAATTATTTTCTTTTTCATTTAAAATTTTATATAATAAAAAAACATGTTAACTTTTAAAAAAAGTTAAACATGTTAAAAAACAAAACATGTTTAACTTTTTCTAAATATAATTTAAAAGTTTCGTTATGTGCATTTGTAATAAATGATATCCCTATAGGTGGAACGGGCGAATATTTTTTTATACTAATTTTTTTGTTAGTGATTCTCCCTGTTTTAATATAAAATTTTTTTAATACTTATTTTTGATAGGTACCCGAACTTTTAAATATACACCTATTATCAAATGTCAAATCAAATCAAAGACGAGATTTGACAATGTCTTTTTCGCCATTAAAATTCGTCAATTTCCTACAGTAAAATTCATCATGTTTTCATAGACAATATCAGTATTTTTAGACTAAGCGTTTGACGAATTCTTCAATCGAAAGGGACGATGCATGTGCATTTGAATTATGAATGCGTCGTGGTATACTAACTGAAGTAAGCGCTAACAAAGTGTAGCTTCAACTCGATGACTGAAGTCGCTTGCTAATGCGTTCTGGGTTTTGACACACGCCTTGAAACTGATTTATTGTTAGGAAAACTTCGTACTTTGATATTGTATGGACAGTGTCATTAACAGACATTTGTAATTATTTTGGGCATGTTGAAAGAGAAATTAATTATCTAAATACGTATGTATGTAACTGTAAATGGTACACCTAGTATAAAAAAAAAGGAAAAATCACTTCAATGATTGCTAAAGGACGCTTTTTGTGCCTTTTTTAATGTTTTTTTTTTTTTCGATAACACCAGCAACGCCACAGGTGCTGTAAGTGCGCTGCCGATCATTAGAGAAATGAGGGTATGGGATTGGGAAATGATAGGGACATTGTGCTCTGCCATCCCTTACTCACTCATCGAAACACGACAACATAAAACGTACTGTTATTTCTAGGTGGTTTTTTCTATAAGGGGGGATTACTGCCGCCAGACGGGCTGCCCAAATGTCTGCGAAATGTCTGTGCCCTACGACTACTTTCCAAATCCAGACCACAGCCAAAGTTGACACTGCCGGGAATAGAACCCGGGACCCCTGAGACAGAGCGTTGAGGTAAGCACCCTAACAACTCATCCAACGGGCTCGTCGATCACAAACACTTTTACCTATCTGTTATTATTTAGGAATAACAGACAATAAAATTTCAATAATAAAATGTGTTCTGACTTTTTTTTTTCATTCCTATAAATATGTCCGTTTAAAAATATACTTATCTTTTTGTCTTCTATTTTCGGGACAGCCACGACAGTTAATATAAATAGTTGTACAGTATCACATAAAAAGTATTTAAAAAAAGTATTTAAAAAAAAGTATTTAAAGCAAAGTACTCATTCATTATTCTACTTTCTTAAATGGATCCTTATCCTTATAAAATAAAGCCTCCGGCGCATCTATTTGTGTGTATATTCGCGATAATCTCAAAAACAAGTGAAGGGAATTTTCATGCGGTTTTCATATATCAATAGAGTTATTCTTGAGCAATCTATAGGTGTATAATTCGTTAAGGTTTTATCCTTAGATTCCCGAGGGTTTGCAAATTGGAACATACTGTGCACAGGCATATCATCAAGGAGTTCTACCCAAATATGATAGATGTCGCCGCTTCATTAAATTATTAAATTAAGATTTAATTAGATTATTTAAAATTGTAGATTTTAGATACAAATACATTATGTCTAATTTACACATGAAATCAAAATTCAGTCTTTGAAAACTTTGAATTGGCTGCCTTCAAAGATCCTTCAAATACGCCGTGGGTTGCCTGGGTGGATTGAAATCACTGGGTGCTCAACTTCACCCTCAGAGAAGAAACCTTTGCCCAGCAGTGGGATCGTAATGTATGTGTGAAACACATAAGCTGATAAAGTCTAAAAATAAATTAATATTAAAATGATTAAAAACTAATAATATAAAAATGGACCCTGCGGCATTGTACCAAGTACGCTGGCAGCATTTCCTCGTTGAATGGCCAAACTAATACGTTGGCCGAGGAAAGTGCCAGCTCTTCGGTCTCCCGTCCCATCAATAAGCCTCAATCAATAAGCTGATAAAGTAATGTTTATTTTACTTGAATTTTTAACATTTATAAAATTTTAAATAGTCTACTGTAACACAATAAAAGTTTCCATTTCATATTATGAATAAGTATACGTTTAACCCTCCAAATGTCCCTTAAATATGTAAAATGTTCGTTCATTTCTGTTGAATATATTATCAATACGATACTATGATTATAGTGTTAATGATAAATGATAGTCTTCAATTTCGTTGACAAGCGAAGTGTAAAGTCTAATTGATTGATATCTAAAGTGATTTTTTTCTCGACGCTTCGAATAAATTTGAATATGAAATTTTGTGTTACTTGATACCAGAGAGCTTTAGACGAATCCGATTTTTCTTTTGTTTGTATTACGTATGTAGGCTTTAGGCAATTATTTATATTTTACTTTTTTTGTACTTAATAAAATTTATAGTTTTCTTTGAATTAGATTTCCTTTTGTAAGTATTAAACTTTCCTTTTTTGCACTGCCAAAAATAAATAAGGTAAGAAAAAAATTGCTTAATTTTTAAAATAACAAAAATAGTTTGAGAACTGGTTTCGACCAAGTGCTATTAGGGGAGTTGGTATGCATAGGTATAAATCGTAGTATAAACTAATGTTTCATCAAATATAATATACCTTTTAAATAGCTTTTTTAAATCCTCTCTTTATAATTTATAATAATCTATACTAACTAATAAAATTGAATTGTCTGTCTGTAATGTCAACATAACTTTTTTTTACTAAATATGTATATATCAAAGTATATACGGTAGTACTTATAACAAAACAAAAAAAATGTCTGTGTCTTCCTGTCTGTCTGTTTGTTCCGACTAATCTTCGAATTGGCTGGATCGATTTTGTCGGGACTTTCACTGAAAGATTGCTGATGTTATAAGGATTAGCTTAGGCTACTTTTATTTTAGAAATAAGAAAATTATATAAGCAGTGTCGCATGAAGCGCACTTAAGCGAGGCCGGATTCAACTAGTATAGACTAGAAATAAAAATATTATCTTCTAATTTTAACAACAAAAGGATATTAAAATACATTTATTACAAGTAAGTAGTGTAAAATTATTCTGTAAATTTGTCATCTATTTCTCTGTGTCTTTTATTAGAACGTCTTTCATAATTATCCACTCCACTACAGCGAAGACCTTGTTGATCTAATAACATGTCTCTTGGTAGTGTAATTTTAAACCATATTCCTATTTATCAACCCCCTCAATGAAAGGCGAAGCTACTAATCCAAGTTGTATTTGCTTTTCAATCAATTCTTAACACCTCCACCTACAATCATCGTGGAAATTAAATTCGTCTCTCTATACATTCAAAGAGCAAATTAAAGATTGGACGCGATAAGTCTTATTATTTATATTGGGTATTAAAAAGGTAGCACTACCGGTGCGGGTGATCGACCTCGCACGGTCACTCGCTGCGCGCGCGTCTTCCTTCAACCTTTTTTTGTTTACGTATAGCTTTGAAACCTCAAATTTGAGCTACTTTTCATGTTATTGTAGGTTATATTGATATCAAGCTATTAGGAAAAAGGGTTTATTATAGGAAAGAATTCATTTAAAAAGTATACGTGTCGTGAGCTATTGTGAAGTAATATTTATTTATTTACTTGCTTTTGTCATCGAGAACAGTATTTTTTTCTGGATGAAAGGTAAGTAATCTATGTCCTATTTTTTTTTACCCTTGATAATTATGCAAAATTTCATGATGATTGGCTGAGTAGCAAATATTTGAAGGAGTAACAAACAAATAAACACACTCACTTTTTCATTTCAAATAAGTATTAGTTAGCATTATAGAGGACAGGAGACATCGTGAAATACTATGTGTGCTGTTGTGTTTCAATGAGTCAGTAAAAGATGCTGAGTTCATTTCTATATCTCCTCCTATATCCATTCCTTATCCTTTATTCTACTAAGTATGGAGTTTCGTGACTACATCGTCAGCGGCAAGGTCAGTATGCCTACTTAGGAAAATAATGTCAATAATAATTAATTAGTATTGAGCTATTCCAATTGTTACTGAATAAGCTATTCCACTGTTAAATGTGTTTAGAATAGGTTTAGAATCATGATCATGAAATCATGATTTTTTAACCTATTCTTTGCTTTAAAGCTTTACAGGCAACAATGTTGAAAATTTCAATAAAAGTATGGGTACCTAATCCCTAATCATAAAATTGAGATTTATTTGGGAATATTCCGAATTGTAAGTATAGTTTGTTCATTAGTAAGTTTGTTTGTCTTTTTAATACAAGATTTTAAGTTTTAAAAGTACAAAAACAAACCATAAACAAGCAAGCCTCCTGATAAGTAGAGTGTGTTGTACAGAATTCGTGTACTATGTTATAAGCGGTAGCGAGATTAATTTAATTGTTACGTACATATTACGTTTCATAGTTGTTACCTAATATTAGCTTTCTGACGGCATTCTGCGACGCGAATACCTCATACAACACCATTCAGATAAAGGATATTTCGATGTAATAATGCGAAATGAAGATTACGAATGGAATTACAAAATTAAATATCTATTAATAATATGAATATTTGCTCTTATGAGAAAATCATAATTTATTTAGGAAAAAGCACAATGGCAACCATTGGATTACTATTCGATACATTATCATTGTCAGGGATAGCTAACTATGGCAACACTGCGTCCGGTGTGTGAACCCCGACTTGGCGCCATTCGGTGTCAATCTACTAATCTATCAAGCATGTAAATTACAAGTAAATTTATACTGGTACTATACAATAAAGAAGTCTAAAGAATCAATTGTGTATCTATTATACAATACAAGACAATCATCATCATCTCAGTCGTAGGGCTCCCCCTAATTTTCCAAAAGCACCAATCAGAAGCAGCCTGACCTGACCCGCAGCCCTTATCAGGTCGTCTGTCCACCTTGTGAATGGACGTCCTAAGCTGCACTTGCCTGTCGTGGCCTCCACTCGAGAACCTTCCAGCCCCAGCGGCCGTCGGCTCTCGGTACTATGTGTCCTGCCCACTGCCATTTCAACTAACTAATCCCCCGGGTTATATCGGTAACATTCGTTCGGCTAAGGATCTCCTCATTTCTGATTAGATCTCCCAGTGTAACCCTGAACATAGCCCTCTCCATAGCTCGTTGAGCTTTTTTACGAGGCCCATAGAGACGCTATATGCCATCACTGGCAACACACATTTGTCGGAAACTTTTGTTTTAAAACACTGAGGAACAAATTAAATTTTAGTTTTTAACCAGGTATAATAAACCGAAATTTTCTTATCAACTAGACCGCGGTAAATTTGTTCAGAAGCAAGAACCGGTAGGCACCAATTTGCAATCAATTTAAAAGAAAAATGGGAAGTTTTAGCACTCGCAAAACACTAATTAACATTGTCTGGATACTTTACATGATAAATGAATGGCCGCTGAGTAATTATACTGAAATTTATTTCCAGATATTTTTGTATGTGAGTAAATGAACAAGTATTTATTTTAAAAAAAATGCTGAAATCGAAAAAAGTGTAAATTTTTTTTTGCAATAAAATTGATAAGCTTGAGGAATAATGAAAATAATTATATCTCTATTATAACTGTCAATAAAGTTCTTAAGTAAATTTGGCAGGGAAGCTGATCCCTTTGATGGTAAGTGGTTACCGTTGCCTACTCACACACAACAACACTACAATGGTTGCAACTACGTTGTCAATAAAGAATAAGTCATACTTAATTAATCCTAACCCTTCATTTTACTAACTTAGGCAGCGCATTTGCAGAATGACTTGTCTATTAACACTTATTACCGACATGATGGTAGGATAGCAGCCAGCTACCATAAAGTGGACAATCAACACGCCTGCAGACCTTTACATAGAAATTAGTATGTGGTTTGAAAACATAAGACCAAATGAACCATTTGCTTAAGAGTCGGTTAATGTCCAAACAGGGTACAGACGTCAAAAACATTCGGCACATTAAAAAACTTCACACGAAAATATCGTAAACTACAAAACTGAAACAGATGTTTGCGACCTACCTCAACGGGCACGTCCCGCTCATAACCGTCGAATAAACAATCGCTCTACTAGAAAAAGTTAACACACGAGATAGCAAACAGTAGGAGTTATTGTTAGCAAATGTGCTAAACACGTTCGTTATAATAATTTTAATTTTGTTCATTGTTATCCTATTGCGTTAAATTTCCTTTTTTAATCACAACAAAGAATTTATTTGTATTTGTTCTATTAAGTCCTATTACTAATCCCAGACCTCTCTTTTGTGCGAGGAAATATGAGCATGGTAAACCAATTCTGAATGTTTGAAAATTGCTAGACTTTTAGAACATGCAGGTTTTTTAGGTCAAGCTAAGTGATTTTTGGATTCAAAACATAGTCCGATGCTTCAGCATATAACAAAGCTAACTTCAGCATTGTGTTCAAAACGGGATGCATTTGAATTGAGGATTTACATGCGCATGCTTGGCATATCATGAGATGCAAACGAATATCTAAAATTCTTCTTCGCCAACCTTCGTAGAGAAGTGGCACTATAAGAAAATATTTTTATTTCTTATCCACACATAAATCGAAAAGTCCCAGATGTTTTCTACAACTGATATCGTAAGGCCAAGTCATTCGAAGTCAACCTAATTTTGATTCAATTAATAAACAATTAAAAATTCTTAATTCTGATCCGAAAAAAAAAAATAGTTTGACGGTTTTTCGTCAAACTATTTTTTGTTAAAAAACAAAAACCAGGAGAAATTTGGACGGTTTTTCCAGTCGTAATTAAAAATTCAAAAAATTCACTCACAAAAAATTTCAAAAATAAGTAATAACGTTTAGAAAAATATTATATTACTACTTTTCACAGAACGATTTTTTTTTTCAGGAAAGGCCTGATGCCTATAGGATACAGAATATCTTGGCCTTAACATTATGTCTTTAGTATTGGTTAACCAAACTTTCAACCCGCTGGGCTGTTTTGCTTTAGCAACAATTATTTGAAATTTTTATTTCCAAATGCTGGGTAGAGATATTTACTCTGTGTTATAAGAAGGTTTTTCCTATGTACTTATAGACTAGTCAACAACACAAGTCCACATTAAACATGACATAATATTGGTATGTAAAACAATATTTAAATCAGACTTCCCCATGGGTTGTAAGAGTTTTATTATATTATATCATCTGCAGATCTTCCGTATTAGCAATAGCATGAAATAGGCTGACACACAATAAAAAAATAGGTAAATTATTCTTTAATAATTATTAATTTATATAGTTCAATAATTAAATAAGAGTACAACTGTGGCTGTTGTTTATTAAAGTTTCGAAATATAATTAATTAATAATTTTTCACACATATTTTATTTTTCTAAATAATAGAGAACAAGCGTTCCATTTGGCCTTCTGTTCTTTCTTTCCACTGTGGTCGCTCGTCTATTATTCCTGAATACAGTAAACAAATTGTGTTTACCAGTTATTTCCAGTTTGATAAATAGACGTCGGAAATTTCTCCGAGTTCGGTGGCGCTTTATTGTTTATCCTTCGCCTTTGGTGAGCGGCACTTTGATTTGCCGCCACGGCTAACATTTATGTAATTTTTTTTTTAAATTAAGAAAAGAATTTTATACATTTATAAGTGACGATAATAGAAATGGATTAGTAGTCCAGTTTTTTAATTTAATAGACAACTAACATAAATTAAATAGTCCATATGGCGACAGTAACCGTGAAATAACAGCGTGTACCTTACTACGCTGTTGTGGTTCGCTGAGTGAGTGAGGAATATCAGCGGCCTGACCTTTGCTTATTTCTTTGCTTATCCTTATTCTACTAACATTTGCACCCACTATGGTGTTGCTTGCCAGTTACCATCAAGTTGTCCATCAACCTGCCGGTTGACATTTACTTAAAAAAAAAATGGAAATAATTTTATTCTAATTGGAATTTTAAAACTATATGTGGTTCTTAATTTCTTATTTTTCATGTTAATTAATATTTTTTCAATAAATACTTAATAATACTAGAATAACAGCGATTGAGTTTTGTAATAATGAGAGTATTAATGTCCAAACATATTTTCATTCAATAAATAAATAAAATATCATATATTGCGTAGACGAAATTAAAATCACTTACAATCGTAAATTTTATTTATATTATGAAGATTGTATAAAGAAAAATTTTCCAAAGAACCACATAATTATGTAGGTGTTCCTTCAATCATGGTAAATGGTAAGGCTGTCTAACTAGGGATTTTGTTATAGAAGTTAGCCCGATTTATCTATTGTCTGGGCATTATAAAGGACGCGTTGATTAATCAATTGGTCCATAACATAACATACATTAACTATTGAGAATATTATAATCATTACAATCATCCCCTCTTAGCAAATAAAAAAATGTTTGATTCTAATTTTTAATATAGGTACTTAGAATCTATTGTTTTAAGTTTAAGTTTTCATATTTATGTTGGCTGCATACATTAAATTACTATTTTTTATTTTTTATTTTCGCTTTGACTGCAAATAATTTATTATAAATTATAACTTGAATTAATTATGTTGCATAATAATTATGAAAAAAAAATTAATAATCTAAATTATTTCTAAACTGCATATTATTTTCAACTTCGGTCCCTTAGACAGGGTTCCAAGCATTCCGGCTGCATTACCTTGTTATATAGCTAGGCTAACTTGCTGACCGAGGTAATAGTTCTAAGTTCGTCAGCTATGACGACCAAGCGTTTTGACAAAATGTCAAAAAAAAAAAATTAAGAACTTTGGGTTTCCACGGAGCCAGAGATTCGACGACGAAAGGAATAAAAATGTCGCTGGTACAGATATTTTTCTGCAGCATCAGCTGTTTTAACTGTTTTAAGTAGATGAGATGGTGAAATGTCAACGTATGTAGATCTCTTAAGGAAATCTAATTTAAAAATAGCGCCTGTACGCAGTACAGATATATTGTTAATTAATTAATTTTTCGTAAATATGCATACAATCATGCATCCATGTATTTTAAACTTTCAAGCATACATACAGATTTTTCAAAGCTCTGATTAAAGCGGAAATGATTGCATCGTTCAACACAATTTCTGTTTGCTAATAGTACCTACAGTAAATCGAACAGTTAAGGAGATATTGGTGTATTTATTATTTGATTCACGTATGGGTCAATCGCACACAGTGCGTAGATGGCGATGAACGTGCTAGTGCATTTATATTAGGTATGATATGATAAAAGTTACGAGAAAGTCCATCAACGTTTTGTTTTGACGTATGTACTTTCGATGTACAATATGTGTGTTAAAAAGTATATTATAAGAACATAAGATATTATTTCACACTTCATAAACTAGCTAATCATTACTGCATACTAATGAGGTATTAAAAACTCGATTACAATAGTAACATAAATTAATGTTTTATGCCTTTCAACACTGAATGCAAATATTTCTGTTATCATATTTAAACCTTACAAATAAAACAGAAACTAGAATTTCGGATGTCAGAGAACTAAAACTAACACCTTACCTCATACAAGCCAAGTACTTCGTCAATACCAAATCTGCTTACCTGTAAATAAATATTTTTTTATTGAAGTACTTAATATAATTATATTGAAATAAAAGTGTATAAGAGCATAATGTAAAAATAAAATTTTATTCTACCATATTTCACACAAGGTATAGCTAAAAATAAAATGTAAACACAAATTTAGTTTGCGAACCACAAAAACCAGTTTTAATACTCGTTATTTGTAACTGTTTAAGTTATAAGCTAAAGCGATTTATGTATAAATTACAACTAGTGTTATTAAGAAAATAAAAGTATAAGTATCATCATCATCATCATTAACAGCCCTCTCACTGCAGGGGCACAGGCCTAACCTCTCAACAAGGGCGTATGTGGGCTATATGGTCCACCACGCTGGTTGGTGGACTTCACATGCGCCTAGAATTTCTTCTTTGGAGTATACAGGTTTCCTTATGATGTTATCCTTTATTGTTTGAGAAAATCAGTAAAACGCAATTAAGTTTTTAGAAAAACAAAAATCATTGGTACATGCATGACTGGGGATCGACTCGGACCTCTTGACAAGATAGGTCGCGTTTTTCCTACTGCACCACCGACGCTATAAGTATAATAAAAAGTAAATTCGGTATTATAACATATGTTATATTATATGTTTTGCTCAGTTATGTAAACATTATGGAAACTACTACAGCTTAAATTGAGGCGTCGCGCTTTTTTGTATAAGTATAGTTTGCATGTGATATCAAAAATTTTACCATTTACCAAAGTAACTACAAATGCTTGCTTAATAAATTGTGGCAAAAGCAGCCAAGACCTACTGAACTACATTTATTTAAGTACAGTAAAACTTAATTGGATACAAAACAAAAGAAACTAATGCATTGTAATCTAATGTAATGAGGTATATAAATGAAAAAAAAATATAGATAATAATATGTCTTTCTAAATCTTGTAAGTAAAAATTAATTTCTAACACCCGGTAAGCTCATAACTTGTACCAAGCGCACAGTTCGACTCAGGCTTGTGTAGGTCCCGTTAATTTTACCATCCCTACACAAATAATGCATTACCATGCAAAGCTGGCCGTCGAATTTGATCGTTGATTTTCCTTAAATGGTGCACTGATTTAAATGCTACTATAAGAATGAATATACTACGTATTTTTAGAGTAACAAACAAGAGTCTTATTAGACAGGCATCAGATTATAATAATTTTATGTATTAAGGCGACGCAGCGATAATCAATTAATACGGCTCTGATTGCATACGAAAACGAGAGCGCGTTTGCTTATGTCGTAAGGTCGTATGCGACAAAACGATTTCTATTAAAAAACTATAATGTATCTTAAGAAATCCAACTGTAAAATTAAAGTGTAGGTATGTTTATACTAATGTACATAGAACATTTGGAGGTATAAACTGGTCCCGTTGCCTGTATTTTAAAAAAGGTTTCTTTAAAAAAAAATCTCTGTTATAGAAGTATTCCAACTGATAAAATGAAGTCAGTAACATGAAGAAACAGATTACCAAACATCACTTTCATATGCTTTGTCATTGCTGAGAAAAATCTAAATCCCTGCCAGCAAAATTTCCAACGTCGCCAAGTAATATTTTTTATAAAAGCTCTTGTATAGTATATCTATATCGGTTTGTTTGTGCAAGCTAATCTCAGAAACCGTTTAACCGATTTGAATGCGGTTTCCACTGATGTATTGTTGCAAACTTCCCGTAACATTTAGTGTTTGTTTCATTCCAATCGGTTTACAAACAAAAAAGTTACGCGCTATACCAAATATCACGCATACGGAGTTGCGGGCTTAGCTAGTATAAAAATAAGTTTACAATAGTGTACTAGAATTAGGGAATGTTACTTAATTTATAAACGTGTAGTATTTAAAACTCAACTCACTAAGAGTAAGTACTATACAAATATAAACAAAAGGTTGACATTCAACTTGTAACGAACTTGTAGGCCTTGATTTCTAGTCTTACACCTTCGATAGTAACTAACCCTTGACTTTGCTGACCTAAACGAAACCTTTAGAAGCTTAACGTTAGGTTTAAATTTCCGTAAGATAAGAAAGCACATAATACATTGCAGTGTGTGTACTACACGCTCATATAAGAGAGTTGAAGCCATCGGAACATGTTTTTACTGAAAATGGAAACTGGAAAATGATTATTTCAATATAGCTGCCCTTGGCATTATGTGACACGGGGTCGCAACTGTTATAAATACCATAAGTCTTACATTTTATTAACTCGACTCTGTCACAGAAATCAGAAAATAATAATGAAAATTTAAATTCTTTTGTTGAGACATGTTTATCGGAACGGACTATTTTTGAACCAAACGCAAAGAGATCGATTTGATTTGTGCTCAATGTGTTTTTAGCATTCAATTTATACTGTGCTTATCGGAGAACATCTTTTTATCGGCACCCTAAAACAGAAGTTATTCTGAAACAGTAGCACTTGTTCCTTTATTAAGGAACAAGTGCTACTATTCCGTTTTTTAAGGAAATATGTGACGGACAGACAGACAAACAGTTATATGAGATGTCGCCTAAGACCTGTGCAACACCAGAGTTGGCAGGCATCAAAACGGTGTCAACAGGAAATAGAACGAAGAGTTTTTTAATGTAAAAGGTCGGCAGGCAAATGACGGAACAGATGATGACAATGACAAGTGACATATGTAAAACAAGCAAGCAGTACGTGCTGCAAATCTGTACCAACCTTATAGGTACATACGTCAAAGGATAAGCAAAGACGACCTAGATTTGTAAGTGGGCTCTGGCATCCCTTGCTTACTCGTTTAAAACACAACAGCTTACATATAAAAAGCTCGTTTTTTGAGTGGTTGAGGCGCTTGCTTTAACGCTCTGTTTTAGAGTTCCCAAGTTCGATTCCCGGCTGCAGATCAACTTTGAAAAATGGATTTTTCAAATTTAGCTTTGGTCTGGATCTGGAAAGTAGTGGCAGGGCACACTGCGTTTCGCAATCATTTGAGCAGCTCATCTGGCGGCACTGCAACCAACCCCTTACAGAAGACCACCGCGAATTAACTGTATTTCAGTGAGTGAGTAAGGGATGCCAAAGCCCATTTTCCTATCCAATCTCTTATCCTTAATTCTACTCTAGTCGGCAGTAGATCTACTGTGGCGTTGCTTGTATTATAGGCGACGGTAGCCACCTACCATCAAGTGGACTGTCAGCCAGTCTGCCGATCTTAACATAAAAAAGAGTGAGCATAGGACATAATGAAGGGAAAGGATTCTAATATCCCTTATTTACGCCCTGAAACTAAGAGCACAAGTGCTGTCATGCTGCTGTGGTATGAAGTTTAGTTACAACTTTCAGACGTTCAGAACTTAGCGTGTATTTGATGCACTGTCATTACCAAATAAACCTCATAAGAGTTTATTTTAAAATTAAGAGTTTGATTGATTGTGATACTTAATAGGCGTTCTATAGGTGACAAAAATCGCTTCAAGTATTCAAAAGTCGCCACATATCTACAACAAAGTAAAATATGAACTTCAATAAATCTTATGAAACTGTTGTTCAATGTCAGCGGAATTGTTGTAAGCCTTACCTACCTACTTGTTATCTATTTTCAACAACAAAAGGAATTAACTATAATCGATGGAACAAAATACGTTTGCGCGCACCTTTCTTCCTTTTAAATTGACACATTCAAGTTGCAACAAACGTTTTTTTTTTCCGAGTCCCAACAATAGTACAAAGAGATAAGTAAATGCCATACTTTCAATATAAAATGAGGACTACGTGCGGTCCAGACTGCATGGCGTCGGAAACAAGATCCTTTGTTTGGTTGTACCTCACGTCTTGTTCCCGGTGGTGTAAAGGTGTATTCGGACTGACGAGAAATCCTTTTACTAATGTAAAAAGTTTACGCCACTTAAGTCAGATTCCGTTGTCATTGGAAATATTACATTAAAATATTTAAATTATAGCGTCCGAAGCGGGGGTTTAAAATATAAAATATAAAAATTTAAAATATAAAAGATTTTTTTTTTAATAATTTTCAGCTTAACAAATATTAAAAATGCCAGATTGAGTTTGTGTTTTAAACTTTCACGCCTTAACTACTCAACTGATAATCATGAAACTTTACATATAGACGTTGTCAGGGATCAAAAAAGACACAGGGTTGGAACTCCCTGCCGACGTCTCTTATAATATATCTCTGATACATAAAACCCAAATCCTTTCTAGGTTCGAGTGTATAGGCATCTTCTGGGTGAGCTCGCTCCATTCGTCGGCCTCATCTTGCCTACATGGATAGATACTGGCCAAGAGCAAACCCATCTCTATATATAAAAATGAATCGTCATTTCCCTTGGTCACGGAATCACGCGTGAACGGGTAGACCGATTTTAATTCGGTTTTCACTAATAGAAAGAAGGATAAACGGGGAATATTCATATATATAAAAACAGCACCCCGGGCAAAGCCGGGGGCGGGTTGCTAGTTTTTAATAAAAAAAATCCTATCAACCAGAAAAGAGATACTGTTCCCGAGGGATTATCTAAAAATAAAAATCCAATGCCTGTCAAAAGTATAACAGCAATAAAGATGTCAGGTGTTATACTGCCCAAATTATATTTTATCAGGCGTTATATTTTTTATTGATAAATGTTTTGACACCTAAGAAAAGAACCGCCGATGAAGGCTCGGGCAAAATCTTGTTTTCATAATAAATGGACTCAAATTTTCTTCTCCTATGTAATTCGGCTTGCAGGCTGATGGGTCACTTTATGGTAGGCTTCTGTCTAGGCACTAATTCAATTTAATTTTGTGTTAGCTAATCTAAAATCTAGACTTGCCCTAACACTTTGTTACTCAAGGACTTAAACAAGGCCTTTGCAAATATTATTGTAAGGCCCAGTGTTTATTTTACTTGCAGTTTGTGTTTCTGAGTCGATACTTGTATGGTGATACGAGCGTGTTTCTCAATGCCTACCTACACAAGAATTTTAAGTTAATTATACAAAACTTAAATTACGACTGGGACATCGAAATTAACCTTCAGCTTAAAAATTAAAACAGTAATATTTACGTATCTAATTTTAAATTTAATAAAGTCAATGTTTTAATTGACTTTAATAAATTTAATTTTTTTTTAAATTTAACAGTACTTATTTCTGCTGCTTGCCTAGAAGAAAAAGGAGAAAGTACAATAAAAACAACTTTTAGTTATGGACACTAGAGCAAGCATTTTGACTTTTTCATTTACTTTTTCAATTTTTTAATTATTTCTTTTAAATTTTCACTATTTTAAAACATTTTCTACATAATCTTTCTATATATAAAAACGATTCTCTATTTCCCTTGGTCACGGCATCACGCGTGAACGGGTAGACCGATTTTAATTCGGTTTTAACTAATGGAAAGAGGGATAAACGGGGAATGTATATATATATAAAAAATTACACCCCGGGTGAAACCGTGGGCGGGTCGCTAGTTAATAATAAAAATATCAAAGTCATTTGAATTAATATTATTAAATACTATTTGAAACTTTCATTTAGTTTTTGACTTGTTTAAATTATTTCTTGTAAATTTTCGCTATTTTAAAGCATTTTCTACATAATAGTCATCACAGTATCAAAGTCATTTCAATTAATATTATTAAACACTATTTGAAACTTTAAAACAAACGAAGAATTATACTTATAGCTATCACAAAAAATGCGTCAATTTTTTTTTATATGTAAAGTTTTTTATATGTACGGTCCACTTGCAATCCCACAGGTGCTGCAAATGCGCTGCCGACCCAAGTAAAGGGATAGGGAAATGGGTTCTGAATCACTTACTCACTCACCGAAATGCAATAGCACATTGGCTGTTATTTCATGATGGTTTCTGTAAGAGGATGGTTGCTGCCACCAGGGGCCTTAGTCAAAGTAACGATTTAAAACGATAACGAAGTTCGAAAACAATAAAATGTATGGGATTTATAACATCCCATACAGTTTATTCTTGCGAACTTCGTTATCGTTTTCAAAATGTTATTTTGACTAAGACCCCATTGCTTTCCAATTTGAGACTGCGAAACGCAATATGCCCAGCTACTACTCTTTTTATTTTCGGTTCTGTTACCAGAACAGGAACTGATTCTTGTTTACCAGAAAATTAAATAAGCTTAATATGTAGTTACGTCTAGTTTTTACAAATAAAAAAATTGGTGGTTTTCGCAGAAAAAGCTCTTAGTTTATGTTTAACCACAAGTTTATACTAAATGTATATTTTCCCATACAATAAACAAAGAAAATCATTATAGGTCAGAACAGCCATTAATCTTATAACCATAAGTGAAACTTTAAATAGATAAACCATTAGTAGCAAATGCCTTTGTAACAGATCACGACCACCAGCTGCGTAAACGCATGTGTCACTACTGCTTCAGAAATAACTGGACCAATCTCGCTAGACTTTACGGCGGCATCGACTAAAATGGTCAGTTTAATAGAATAACTAACAATCACACTTTATACCTTAAACTATATCAGATAAAGGTCAAATCCACTTGAAGGTTGAGTTTTGAATTCCTTTGCGTAACAAGGCAAAGTCAACTCTATAATTTAAGGCAGAATTCGTATTTTTGAACGAAGGAAACATTGCAGTGCGCATTGCTAATATTGAAGCAAACAAAACTATACTAATTTGCCGGTTCACTCAACTGTAAAGTATTTATACACTTTAAGTGAAAACAGATTTAATATTTGATTTTTTACTGTCCACTTGACAGTAGATGGCTACCAGCTGAGAAAAACACAAGCAACTTTAGAGCTGATAGAAATGGGCTGCACATTCCATAAATCATTCCTTTCCATAAACCGAAAGGAATTAGAATAAGGAGAAGGAAATGAGCATCCCTTACTTTCGTATCAGTGTCAGTATACATACGTGCTGATATCTTACCATGGTCTTCTGTAAGGGTATTGTTACTCCTGCTGTTAACTACCAAGATTTAATATTGGTTTATTAACAGTTTCTTAATTTAATCATCAATTGACGTATAGTTAAGGATATACTCGTATCATAAACCACATGTCAGTGATCCGAAGATATAACTTCAAATATATCTAAGGAGGAGTTAATCTGTAAGGAGGTGGTTAAATTAAACCATTAGAGGGGCTACCAGTTTATGACCGCAGAAGCAGTGTGACCTGTTAACATAAATATCTTTCGAATAAATGCAGAAATAGTAGTCAGATTATGAGCGTGTAATTCTGCAGGTGCAGATACTTTCTTTAATAATATTGTTGAAGGAATCGCAGATGGATTTGTTGCAACACGTGATTCATGACATTTAGTGCTCGGATTTCCAGCGAATCCAAATTTAGAAGGTTCCAGTTGGTTCTGTTTCAAGTAAATGTCAAGAATATTTGAAGTAGCTTGCTGATGAATAAACATGATTACGTTACAGACTCGCAAATGATTCGATTAATTTGAATCTAATTTCTACGTCACCTGATACTTAGCTACGCTTACATGTATTTTAAAAATTTGTGTTCTGAATTGAAATTATCTAATATCTTTCAAAGTAAGTATTGAAGAATACATTGGTTAAATGGTTAAGTTTACTCAAAGTCATCTTAAGCACATAATATGTCTCAAGGTTTCCCGGTTCTATGGAGTTTTTAAATTTGCCCATATTCTACGTGATATGGGTGCCGTTCCCCAATTCTGGTTTAAATATTTGTATATAAATTGATACTATACGTTTGGTGACATATACCTACAGGATAATGACGAAATATCTTTGTCCACAATTACAAGGCACTCAGCAAGGTATGCTTGGCAATCTGAACGTTACTTTCAAATACAAAGATCCGTTGAAGACAACTCAAAGAACTAATCAGCTGATGCGGGAACAGGCGAGACATTCTGTTTTGCAACTATGGAGTAGACTAGTCTTGGAGTGGATACCAGGATCGAAATCCCCAGTAGACTGAGCACCTACTATTTGGATGGATGACCTAAAGAATGCGGCTGGCAGGGCGAAGGACTGAGTGTGGTGAGGCATGTATAATAGTACATGGTCATGATGACATTGGTGTGTATTTTCTGACTTATATTAATATTCCCCATTTCAGCCCTAGGACGTCCACTGATGAACAAAGGCTTCCCCCATAATTTTCAGAAAGGACCGATCAGAAGCCGCCTGGATCCACCATCGTGCAGCGGCCTTTATCAGGTCGTCTGTCCACCTTGTGAGTGGACGTCCTACGCTGCCCTTGTGCTACTTTGCCGGACCGTGGCCTCCACTTGAGAACCTTCCGAACCCAGCGGCCTTCGGCTCTCAGTACTATGTTATCATGCCTACTGCCACTTCAACCTACTAATCTGCCGGGTTATTTCGGTAACTTTCGTTCCGGTTCCTGATTCGATCTCGCAGTGTAACCCCGAGCATAGCCCTCTCCATAGCTCGTTGAGCGACGTTGAGCTTTTTCACAAAGCCCACAGAGGCGCCATATGCCATTACTGGCAACACACATTGATTATTATTATTAATAATTATTATATGCAATTTACTGAAATTGAGATCACAAAATTCACTTAACCAACAAAGCAAGTAAGTACACATAAATTACTTATCTTAAAATAGACGTTCTTAGTTCCTTTGAACACGTATCTGTCATGTTAGATGTCAGTATAGCATTCTTTGCATTTCCCAACTAAAAACAAAACTTAAAAGCAATTTCGGATTCAAGTTAAACGAAAATACTTTGAGGGGATGGTTTGTCATTTAACCTGTAATTAAAATGTCTAAAATCAATGCCCTTGTCATTCTGTCAAGCGGAAGACTATTTGTCATGTTGGCAAGTCACATTTTTTTCGAATTCTTCTGTTTTTGTACCAAAAATAGTTTCGGCCTATTTTGGAGACAAAAAAAATTCTGTTTTTGCATAGGTATTATTGAAAACTCAATATTAATGTCGAAAGAAGTTTTCGGGGAATAATTATTAAAAAAAAATGTTATTGTCAAAATTACAAATCGTTTGTAAGTAATTAATAAACTCCCTGTCAAGCAATTAAAATATTTGCTCCCAAAATACTCTTCAACAACAATGAAATTAACTGCAAACCATATTTCAAAGACACTCCAACAACAAATGCTTCTATGACAAATAACTCTATAGTTTGAAGAGTTCCCGAAATAGTAACACAATGGAACTACTTTAAAAAATAATCTCGAGAAATCTTTCCACATAAATGAATATTAATAAAGTGGGAACAAAAAGCCACCCCAAATTGGTGTAGTCAAACTAAATTCAAATAAGTCAGAAGACAAAATGCTTCTTAAACACGACGCCACGACTCGAAATTAATGTTTCTTTTTTAACTTCACTTTTTTTGTTAAGATGGCTCTTACTAGTGAGACAGACAATAAATTTAAGAGTAATTATAGTTACAGCCGTTTTGTTGAAAGGTAATTTGAGTTAGGGAACTGATCTTGTCGTTAAATTTATTGGTTAATCAATAACGTGAACTTGTAATGTCTTCTTGAAACTTCTTTTTATATTTACTGGAAGTGCACATTGTTTTCACCATACAATTGGATATATCAATTAATATTTTAAATTTTATCATATTAATATCTTAGACTAATCTATCTATGAAAATTCTATAAATATTTCTTTTGCAGTACCTACCTAACTGTTTTTTTTTCAATATGAAATAAAATACAAAATTAAAAAAAAAATTGAAATAGATTTTCACAGTTTTGGTGATTCATTAGAGTCTACCGTTCAAGTATTTTTGTATAAAACTATAAATAATTATATTTATTCTCACGAATATTCTATGTTCCTCAATTTAGAACAATATATACTAAAAATCGTTTCCTAGTCCGCACTTGCAATAAACACAGTGATAATTATTTTCACATTGATATATTTAGCTGAAAACTTTCTCAAGTTAAAAAAATTAATAATTTTAAAATTTTAAATTTCTAATAAATTCTATTTTATATATAAAACACAACATACTTCTAATAGTTTCTTAAATTTCACTACATAAATAATTTTTTTATCTTAAGATCAGCAGACAGGCTAACGGCCCACTTGATGGTAGATGGCTACCGTCGCCTATAACACAACGCCACTACAGTAGGATTAAGGATAAGGGATTGGATAGGAAAATGGGCTCTGGCATTCCTTACTTACTCACCGAAACACGGTTACTGCCAGACGGGCTGCCACTACTTTCCAGATCCAAACCAAATTTGAAAAGTTAATTTTCAAAGCTGACCCTGCCAGGATACGAACCCGGCAACCTTAGAACAGAGCGTTAAGGCAAGACCCTAACCACTCACCCAACGGGCTCGTCAACTAACATTGGAAAATGTTTTAGATTATGTCCTTTTTTGGTTTTTTTTTAGCTATTTGTTTGTTCAATTATTAATTAAATAATTAAATAAAAATAACAATTAATCAATAATGTGACATATATTCTAATATTAAAATATTGGTTGAAAATTGGCACACATATCGGAATACGAATGCTACGGAGATATTACACAACTTCAATCTGAAAATTATATATACTCGTACATAGCTCGAGCAAAGAAGCGGGCAACAAGTCGTTCTTAAATATATATTTATCTACGTTAAAAAACGATAATATAGTCGATTAAAAATTTTCTAGCAAGAGACATAAACGTTTATAGACATCACGAGCCATTTTACGAACCTTTAAACGGGACTGTTATTAACAATTTCAAAAATTGATGGCACCTTGAAAGGAATTTTAAGTTTTCTGATAGAGTTTTAAGTCTTATAGACTTTTGTTGGCTTTAACCAAGTGACAATCTTGCAAAGTTCTCTCATATAGATGTCAATTTTGCTCAATGATGTTGCACCGTAAAATATAACGAGCGGCTTTAGGCTTGGTGCAGACAGACGCTTGCTCAATCGACTTAAGTATAACGAGGCGTTTAATACTGAATATTTTTATTTTTACTATTATTTGAACAGAGTGGTGACAGTCAACTGACATAATTCATAATTAAAGTTTTATTACTCGAATTTCCCATTTCCCTATCCCCTCCTAATCCCTTATCCTTAATCCTACTGTAGTCGGCAGCGCACTTGGAGCACCTCTGGCGTTGCTTGTATTATAGGTGACGGTAGCCACCTACCATCAAGTGGACCGTCAGCCTGTCTGCCGATCTTAACATAAAAATAATAATAACGGGAGAGTTAAATATTTGAAAATAATTTAAATTAGTACATAAAAGCAGGTGAAATTTAGTTATATAAAAAACAAAGTCGTTCCAGCGTTTCGTAACTAAAATTAGTCGCATTTGAATGTTAGAATCAGAGGTACGAGCCTAATATGTGAAATATGTAATAAAATATGGAATTTTATGGAATTTATTTTCAATATTCGTTAATTCGGAAATATTCATTTGAAGTGATAAACGTACCAATGAGTACTCACCTTTACAACAATTGTCCAATAAGTTAACGTGTAAAGTTAACTTTGTTTATCCATTGTCTGATGCTTAGAAGCAATGTTGTGTGACAAAGATGGCATATATTTTATCGTTTATCGCTTCAGCTATACCGTTACGTACTCGTAGTAAATGCAGACATAGTATGAAAATGTTGTCCACCACGATATTCGATAAAATTTTATAGGTTAATTTTTAAAGATTTAAATAAAATTTGATCTTGTTATTTATAAAATTATCAGTCCTTAAAAATTTTTAAGGTACGAGCTTGTTTTTTCGGTGAAAGTAAAACTATAATATATTTCAGGAATCAAGAAATTCAACTGTTCCTGACTTTCAGTGTCTTATAGAAAATAACGCAATGATTTTTTTTAAATATTCCTATCGACAATGTCATTGAAGATTTGAATATAGAACATTCATCATCATCAAAATAATCAGCCGGCAGACGCACATTTCTGGACTAGGTTCCTCGATTCGGGGAACCTATGTCCAGAAATGTTCCCCGATTAAATTTCGCACTACTAGCCGATTGTTACCCACAAATTTTATTAATTATAATTTTTTTTAGATATCATGATCCATTGTTGACAACATGATACTGGAAGCATAGATGTGGGAATAATTGCAGACATAAACTTGATAGTTCAGTAAGTACCACTTAAAGAAGACCACAGTGTATTGTGGTGAGTAAATAAGATATGCCACAGCAAATTTTCCTATCCTTTCCTAATCCCTTATCCTTAATCTTACCAAGGTCGGCGGCGCACTTGCAGCACCTGTGCCGTTATTACTTCTGTCAATAGGCAACCGAAGCCACCTACCATCAAGTGGACCGTCAGCGTGCCTTTAAGACCTTTATAAAAATATGTAAAGCACATTATATTTGTTTAATTTATATTTATTAACTAGCGACCCGCCCGCCGGCTTCGCCCAGCTTGCAATTTTTATATATATGAACATTCCCCGTTTATCCATCTTTCCATAAGTGAAAACCGAATTAAAATCGATCTACCCGTTCACGCGTGATGCCGTGATCAAGGGAAATGGGGATTAATTTTTATATATATAGAAGATGTAAGAAACAGGACGCTATATAAGAGTTTCTGAAACATCCCGATGAATTTGAACAATTTTTGTAGGTTGCTAATTAGTTAGTTATAAGATATACAACTTATTATTTATTTATTTTTTCCTCGAAGAAGCTAATAAAGTTATATCTAAATTATTTATTAATTAGAATTATGGTGTACATACACAGAGAGAAAGAATAGGCCCGTGGCTTGTGGTTATAAAATATTTATAAAGGTTTATACAAATAACTTATGTATTTTTGGTACATAACATATATTTGTTTAAGCCTCCATAAATATTTATAAATACTGTTCGTTTTACATGAATCACATTTTACAAAGATAACTCTTGTCACTCGTTATTGGATAAATTTTTAGATCATAAAAATCAAAGAGGGTCTGCCTTAAGACTTAAGACCCAAGGGTAGTTTGAAAGTTGTAAAATTCTTAAATACCCACAGTTAATCGCTGGTGATCAGAGAAAGTCATTAATATGTTTTACAAGGTGCTTCGTTTGAATTGTGCGGTGGGGTGTGGTTTTAAATCTCAAAAGCCGCGGTAATGAGACAGCGAAGCCCTTTGTTAATGTCGTACGAAAGTTATTTTAGAAAACAAGTAATAACGAAACGTAGTCTTTCTAATACGTTTTCTTATTTATTTTATTTACATTACTATTTATTATTTAGTGCGTCCAAAAAAAATATTTCTGTTTCTTTTAATCCATTTATCTTTTCTATCTTCTTTTCTTATATATAAAAATGAATCCCCATTTCCCTTGGTCACGGTATCACGCGTGAACGGGTAGACCGATTTTAATTTGGTTTTCACTGATGGAAAGAGGGATAAACGGGGAATATTTTTATATATAAAAATTGCACCCGGGCGAAGCCGGGGGCGGGTCGCTAGTCTTATATATAAAAATGAATCCCTATTTCTCCTGGTCACGGCATCACGCGTGAACGGGTAGACCGATTTTAATTCGGTTTTCGCTAATGGAAAGAGGGATAAATGGTGAATGTTTTAGGGTATATAAAAATTGCACGCCGGGCGAAGCCGGGGGCGGGCCGCTAGTCTATATATAAAAATGAATCCCCATTTCCCTTGGTCACGGCATCACGCGTGAACGGGTAGACCGATTTTAATTCGGTTTTCACTAATGGAAAGAGGGATAAACGGGGGATGTTCATATATATAAAAATTGCACCCCGGGTGAAGCCGGGGGCGGGTCGCTAGTACTTTATATTATTGCAAGTGCCAATTAGTACAGCCTGAGTTAAATAATCACATACTAAACATGCTGTTTAGGATTAACTACCATGTAGTGAGTGTAATTTCTAGGCAGGGTGAGGGTCCATTTGATAGCTACCGTCGCCTATAAAATGGTTGTGTTTATATTGTTGAAGAGGTGAATTTTATCTTTGGTATGGTTTATGGAAAATATCGAATGTAAAATGTTTTCAAAAAATTAAATGAAAGTGAAAGGTTTTATACAATATACTATTTATAATGGATTAGACAATGTTTTAAAGAATATATAATATGTGCACATAAATTTGAAGAAATTGTATTGAGTTTCTTAGTTGTGCTCCCCCCAGAGCACAACTAATCCCAGAGGTATGACAATTCTTAAATTACAATGGGTCAAAATAAATAATAATAATAATTATTATCATTATTTATCTGTACTAAATTAAAACTTCAAAATTAAAACTTTTACTACTATTAAAACTCTTTATCTGTACTATAAACATAAAAAAGAAAGTAAAACAAGCAATAGTACAAAAGGCGGCCTTATCGCTTTATAGCGATTTCTTCCAGGCTGTTGCTTACAGTAAGGAAAATTATATGAAAAATAAAAAAATGTGGGTGGTAAAAGTCATGGTAAGATCATCATAAACTTCATTCTAATAACTAAATACGAGTACATAAATTGAAAATAAACAAAATATTAATAACACAAATTAATAAGATAGATTAATAAATATAATATATTACTACATAAACCTACATGTAAAAATTAAACAAATAGTCATATTCAGTTTGACAAAAAATGTGTCTTGAGTGCTTTTTTGAATATGTTCAGCGAATTAGATAGTCTAATGATCAAAGGCAATGCATTCCAAGATTCATTGCAAATTTCAAGATATATAACCACAACCTTAGCAAAATCCAAAATGTACGGATAAAGCATGATAAGGGGAATGGGCTTTCGAATCCCTTGCTATATTGTTATATTTCACGATTGTCCTTTGTAGAAGGATGATGGCTACTGCTATCATAGTCATTGTTCGTTTCTGTGCCCTGATATGATAATCATCATCTCAGCTGTAGGATTTTCACTGCTGGACAAAGGCCTCCCCCCTAATTTCCATAAGGACCGATCAGAAGTAGCCTGGACCATCGACCAGTGAACCTTATCAGGGCGTCAGTTTGTGGGTGGTCGTGGCCTCCACTCGAGAACCTTCCGGCCCCAGCGACCGTCGGCTCCCATACTATGTGTCCTACCTACTGCCACTTCAACTTACTAATCCGATAATACTATACATTGTTGTCTGCTTGATGGTAGGTTGTTACACAAGCAAAATCAAAAGTCCAATTATTACAGCCTTAGCGCTTTTGTGGTCATCTATAAACAAAGTCTCTTTGTAGAGGCAAACGTTTCCTATTCCAATATGTATTATTCATGTATTGGCAAGCCACAAAAAAAATAAAAGGTATATTGCTCCATCTTCATTAGCCGGCCACGATCAACAGACACCTCGCATAAAAACCTTTTTCTGTAACCGATGTGATGGTGTCCCCAGAGTGCTTAATTTGCAACCCTATTTATATTCGGTTCTATAGATAGTTTTAAATTTAGAAGACCACCGTGAAACAACAGCACGTGTGCTGTTGTGCTTCGATGAGTGAGTAAGGGATGCCAGAGCCCATTTCCCTATCCACTCCTATAATCCCTTATCCTTAATCCTACTGCAGTCGGCAGCGCACTTGGCTTTGGCTTTGGCGTTGCTTGTGTTATAGGCGACGGTAGCCACCCACCATCAAGTGGACCGTCTGCCTGTCTGCCGACCTTAACATAAAAAAAAGGAAACTGATCTGCTTAAATACTCGTTATATCTCGTTGCGGTAAAAGACATCGTTCAAAGCAGGCCATTTTTTAATTTTAATTTACACTTCCCATGAATATTTAAGATTTTGTAAATGGTATGTATCCCCATTCAAAAATTAAAAACTTATTAGAACATTTAAATTTTTTAATACTTTCAAACTTAAATATCTACGACCCCATTACCAATTCACACGATATTTTCCCAGTATAATCTATAATTTCCTCTTACCTAAAGTTACAAGTTGCAGCCGTTAAAACGAAAATACCATACACTGATGGTCCGATATCCATACGAAACTGATCTTCTTTCAGGTCAAAATTATATAAGTAAAGTAAAATTAATCTACTAAAAAACTTATATCCTTATATATTACAAAATAAAGTCCCCGCTGCGTCTGTCTGTATGTAAGTTCGCGATAATATCAAAAACTACTGAATGATCTTTGATGCGGTTTTTATCTATCATCAGAGATTCCTGAGGAATCTATAGGTGTATGACTAATTCGTTAAGGTCTTATCCTTAGGTTCCCAAGGGTTTGCAAATTAGAGTATTATGAAACATTTTCTGCCCAAATCCGATAGATTTCCCCGCTTCACCTAATTCTATTGTAGTATAATATATGGCACCATCAATAGTGTTATTTTTAGGGTTCCGTACGTCCGAATAAAAAAACGGAACCCTTATAGGATCACTCGTGTGTCCGTCTGTCCGTCGCTCACAGTCAATTATCTCGGAATCTACTGGACCGATTAAGTTGAAATTTGGTACACATATCAATTTCTGTGACCCAAACGCAGAGGTGTGACGTGAATAGATGAAATCTGTAAATGGGAGGTCATTTTTGGGGGAACGTGGAAAATTAAAAAAGGTCTTGTTGTGAAGATCTTAAATGTATTTTTTTTTTGTAATTTTAAAATAAATAGTTTCCAAGTTATTCAAGAAAATATTCAAAGAAAAGAAAATAGATTGACCATTCCCCCCCTTACTTCCGAAACTACTAAACCTAAAATTTTGAAAAAAATAATACAGAAATTAGTTTTCTACTTGTAGATTACAGGAAAACCTATAAGAAGTCCATAATATTAAAATAACCTGGTAAATCACTCAATATTGTGCGGATAGGTAACATCGTACGGAACCCTCTTCACGCGGATTCAGCTCGCACTTGTTCCGTTTTTTTTTATTCAACGCGGCCGAAGTCGCGGGAACCAACTAGTGCCGCTTACTTTATTTAAAAAATATAAAATAAATTCGCTGTACGCTTCTGTTTGTTTGTATATTTCTTTTAAACTATTCAATGGATTTTGTTAAGTTTTTCACTAATGCAAAGAGCTATTTTATCGAATAATGTTTGTGTAGATATAAAATTTGTAGAAAAAAACCTGGTCGCTAGTTTGAAATAAATAAATGTTTATGTTCTATTATACCTACTGATAAAATCTCGTTAGATCCGACTAATATTGATTCTATTTTCGGTTGCATGGGAACTAGCGTCTAGTAACGCTCTTGACTCGGTACTATTGATACTTATAACAATATTGACTACTTATAACACTAAGAGAACACGTCTTGAAGTAGCCAACATATACAATAACGTTCGAGTGTTGTATTATTAATAAAATGTTTACCATGCGTTTGTAATTGATTTATTTTTGTGCGGTGGGAATGCGTCGGCAATGGGACTGCCGTATAAGATTTTTAGATAGGTAACGTTTTATGGGTTACTAGATGAGCCCGCAAGGTTCCTATGTGTGGTATTCGGAAAAGCGCGCAATTTTTTTTTTAATTTTCTTGTAACCCGATTGGAATGAAACAAACACTAAATGTTAGGGGAAGCCTGCTACAATACATCAGTGAAAACCGCATTCAAATCAGCGTGCATAAACGCACAGACAAAACGACAAAAATTCTAAAAACTATTTTTTTCACCTTGCTTTTGAAACATAACCAAAACGTGTAGATTTTTTTTTTTTTGAAAAATATTTAAGGGCTTCACTGAGGCAAATGACATTTACTATAGAATTCGCTGGCGGCGGATCCAATTCAACAGGCCTAGAAATGGTGTTTTTCTGTTTTTACCATTAGAACAATACACAAAATAAAATTTTTTATTAATACAATTTTTTAATCTGATATTAACTTATTAATAGGTACAGGATTCATATGCGTGCAATAAGCCGTTTTCGAGAGAATTTTCAATAAAAGTCAAATTCTTCTTGTGTTCTAACTTTTTTTGTGCAGTTTCTATTACTTTAACGAAAATTCTAATTAATACAATTGGTTCTTCACATGTTTAAGTATAATATATATTTTTTTCAAAGCAATTGTCTTGTCTATTTCTTGTAACATTTTCATTAAACAATGGATATTTTTAGTATTTAGCATTTGTCTCCCCCATAAGTAATTTTTTTATCTTAAGATCGGCAGACGGCAGACAGGACATTTAACTGAGTGAAAATTACTAGTCCAGGAAAATTTACTAACAAATTAAAATTTGAATCCCGCATGATTTTTTACCTACTAAAGTATTTAATTGTATGCTTTCATTTTTAAGTTATTTTCTATTAAATTACATTATACACCACACAAGTTTTAATTCAATTATTTTTGCCTTTAAAACCTTCCTCTCCACTTTATACGAAAAATACTTATTAGCCCGCATTACATCGTATTATGTGGACATTACGGCGCAATCTTACGAATTGCAATTGCAAAAATTACAATAAATTATGCAATAATCACTTCTAATCGTTTGTAATACGGTTGAAATAAACCGCGAACACTAGATGGTTAAGATAATGGTAGTAGATTAAATGTTTGTAATGTACAGAATTTCTTGTAAATAATTCCTGATTATAAAGCTTATCCTTGTGAACGGATGTGTTTTATTTTTTAAGTTTTATTGTAGGTAATTAAGTTTTAATTTGTGCGATTAAATGAAGTATTGTTTAAGTAGAAATTTCTTTTATAAGTAGTTTTTTGGGAAGAAATATTGAATAATTAATGGTATAAATCCTGGACGGGGATTGTATAAAGTATACGATCTCTATCACCGAGCACTAAACCAATCATTGATCTCTATCCTATCGATCTTCCAGCCAATTAGATTCTACCAGCTACCACTTAATAAAGCATACATACATTTGTGATTTATTAAATGGCAGTTTGAGTTAATAATTATTTTTGTGTAATGTTTTTCTGTCCGTAATGAGAAATAGATAATTTTGTAGAAAATTTTGTTGCGAAAATTCCAAACTAAAAATCTTTATAATTTCTTTCATACCAATCTAATTTCTTATTTTTAGGTATGATTAATTCAAGTTTCTGAAATAAAATATAACGTGTGCCAATTGCCTACTACGATTTTCTGACGATGTGTCGCACGCAATGAAATAATTTGTATGCGGAACGACTACTAAAAATATTTAAATTGGCGTTTTGCACATTTCGTAAGAAAAAAAATAATACGAAACGACAACTAAACCATTTATTACGTTATTTGTTCTATATAGCTCCCACTGCTCTAAAGTAAATTCATTTACAGTGAACAAGAACATGTTTATTTTAAAACTAGCTGAACTCGGCCACGCTTCGTTGCGGCCCATACGGCGGCGGCGACGTGCGCGTGGGGCGTGCGGTACTGGACACTGCTTATATATAATACTATTTATCGTAGTGTGATGGAAATAAATGGAATAAATGGACTATTCATAACAAAAAGAATTTTTCAATTCGAACCAGTAGTTCCTGAGATTAGCGCGTTCAAACAAACAAACAAACTCTTCAGCTTTATAATATTAGTATAGATGAGAGCGAAAACACAAGAAAAGTTTAATCGACGTTGCCAAGAAAAGTAATAGAAAACTGGCAACCCCTTCTCTAATAACGCTGTTATTTCACAGTAGTCTGCTTAATCCAATTTTCGAATAAAATAAAATAATAAAATAGAAAAAGTTAGAAGAAAGACGAAAAAAAAACGCTAGTCAAAATTTTACAGACAAAGCTTCTATACTTTTGTGACTTCTACATAGACACGGGTATAATAAACTCGTTATCTACGTAATTTAACATGCATTATTAATTATTATAATTAATTATTATGCAATAATACAACATAATGCTGTAATTGTCACGACGATGCCAAGAAATGTAAACAGTGACACGTGACCTGAGTGGCCATATCTTTGCGTTCACGTGGCTAAACAAAAACCCATTTACGCATACTATACTCGACTATACTCGTATTTAATAGATAATAGTCATAAAGTTCAGTGTAGACAACAGTCATATATTTTTTTTATGTTAAGATCAGCAGACAGGCTGACGGTCCACTTGATGGTAGGTGTCTACCGTTGCCTATAACACAAGCAACGCCAAAGCTGTTGCAAGTGCGCTGCCGACTTAAGGGATTAGAAGGGGATAGGGAAATGGGCTCTGGCATCCCTTACTCACTTACCGAAACACAAAAACAAACGTGCTGTTATTTCTTGGTGGTCTTCTGTAAAGGGGTGGTTACTGCCGCCAGACGGGTTGCCCAAAGGACTGCGAAACGCATTTTGCCCTGCCACTACTTTCCAGATCCAGATATAAAAAAAATCAATTTGTACACGTTGTACTTGTGTTACCGATATCAAAAAAAATAGTTTTTAGAATTTTTGTCTGTTTGTCTGTGCATTTGTGCACGCTAATTTCAGAAACGGCTTAACCTATTTGAATGTGGTTTTCACTTATGTATTGTAGCAAGCTTCCCGTAACATTTAGTGTTTATTTCATTATAATCGGTTTACAAACAAAAATGTTACGCGCTATTCCGAACACCACGCGTACGTAGATGCGGGCCGAGCTATTTTCATGAAATAAAGTTACTGTTCGCCAGCTGTTCGCCTCTGTTTCTTCTCTACCTTCTTCTAACCCACGTTAGGGATTTTGGTATGGTTTTCACTAAAACTAAAACCATATATCAAAATTCTATAAATGGTGGAAAGAGCTATAAACGAGATATCATTGGCAGAAAAAGACTATATCCGTGCGAAGCGAAGAAGCGGGTCGCTAGTTTTATTATAATTGACTAGCGACCCGCCCCCGTCTTCACCCGGGGTGTACGTATTTTTTATATATAAACATTCCCCGTTTATCCCTCTTTCCATCAGTGAAAACCAAATTAAAATCGATCTACCCGTTCACGCGTGACCAAGGGAAATAGGGATTCATTTTTATATATAGAAGATTACTTAGCTTTACATGCTACTTGGGCCAAGTTTGAATGCTGAAATACGGAAATCGTCTAAGAGCAACAGTGGTCAACAAATTCAACTGACTGAACCCAAAGAATCAGTCAGCTGAAGCTGAAGTCAAATCGCCACGTGGGCCTATCACCCGCTGGAAGTCGATGAATGGAGAGGATAGGAACCTTATGTCTAACAGAGGACACTTGTGAGCTGATGATGACGATGACGAAACATGAAACAAGTGCTTATTTCTAACTTTAATTGCAAACTTCGTAATTTAGCAGTACGTGAATGATTATTGCGCGTAATTTGTTACAATCACAGTTATTTATTATAGTTGACGTGATTTAGGCCTAAGTTTAAATGTAAATGAAGCATTTTGTCGTGTTGTTCGTTTTGAAATTGTTTGTTTTGTTTAAATGTTTATCGCTCTACCGTAACGTAAATTATTAAATAATTGTACTCATTACTTCAAATATTGCTTTACTGAAGCTCTTTAAATAGTATTTTGAAATATGCTAGGCGTATTTCTACGAAATTGTTTGTGTTAGCTCTTATAACTATATTTTGTAATACTCGAATGTATGTATACCTATAAAGTTATGTGACTTTATAACATATAAATATTACTCGTATGTCCTATAGGCCTTCCTTCAGTATTAGGAAGTAAGCTATAGGAATATATAAGCTATATATCAACAGGACTTTACAGGAGGACTTCGATTATTGATATAAGAAGTATCATTGGTTATTGACGACGCCGTTGGATGAGTGGTTAGGGTGCCTGACTTAACGCTCTGTTCTAGGGTTGCCGGGTTCGATTTCCGGCAGGGTCAACTTTGAAAATGAACTTTTTAAATTTGGTTCTGGTCTGGATCTTGAAAGTAGTGGCAGGGTACACTGCGTTTCGCAGCCATTTGGGCATCCCGTCTGTCGACAGTAACCACCCTCTTATAGAATATTACCGTGAAATAACTAATCCCTTATCTTTAATCCTACTGTAATCAGCAGCGCACTTGCAGCAATTGTGGCGTTGTTTGTGTTATAGGCCACGGTAACCACCTACCATCAAGTGGACCGTCAGCCTGTCTGTCGATATTGACATAAAAAAGTCTAGTTCAACTTAGTAGGTACTTACAGTATTTTAGACATCACACGTTTATCCATGAGTAACTTTTTTTTAATGTTAAGGTCGACAAACAGGCTGACGGACCACTTGATGGTAGGTGGCTACCGTCGCCTATAACACAGGCAACGCCACAGCTGCTGCAAGTGCGCTGCCGACTACAGTAGGATTGGATAAGAGATTAGGGTATAAGGATTAGGGTATAAGGGTATAAGGAAATGGGCTCTGGCATTCCTTATATTGGCACGTATATGCTATTATTTCACGGTGGTATTCTGTAAGGGGGTGGTTACTGCCGCCAGACGGGCTGCCCAAATGACTGCAAAACGCAGTGTGCCCTATCACTACCTTTCAAATCCAGACCAGAGTCAATTTTGTAAAATTACATTAAAATTTCCAAACTTGACCCCGCCGGGAATCGAACCCGGGGCCCCTGAAACGTTAGGCAAGCACCTTTGCCACTCATCCAACGGACCGTCAAAGAAAATTGAAAAATATTTGTCATAGTACCTACTGTTAAATAGCACATAATGGATGTTATTGACTTACTTTAATGCATACGACACAGTAAGTCAGATCGTCACTTCCGTTGATAATTTTTAATGAAAGTCTCAGCTTTTGCTTAACGAAATTCTATCCGCAATTTTTTTGTCGGACCTTGCCTAGAATAGCTATATAATAGTTTTTGAGAAGATTTTATTTTTAATGATAAGATTCGGCAGATAGGCTGACGACCCATTGTATAAGTCGCTTTTGGCGGATACTGTCGTCTGTATAAGATAACATTTAGGGATACTGGAGATCCCTATAGAATAATTAAGATTTTCTATTGAATTCGAAATATTCCATTACGGTTTTAACCTACCACATAATAAAAGGGTATAAGAAAAAGTAAGCGCGTGTTTTTCCCGCGACCTAGTCCTAATATAAAACTAAACAACCATGTGGTAGGTAAAGGTTGAAAAAACAAAAAACAAAATAACCCTAGAGAAGGGTGTGTTTACACTATCCACGCGAGCCAACTCCACCTAACGCGATATTTATTTACATTCAAAATAATGCATGCACTGGAAGGCACGTGTTTCGACATGTCGTAAAAAAATGGAATTTATCTGCATCTGGTTGAGCGATGTATAGTCAGCTCGAAGAAGTCGCAAGATAAATAACTTCATCAAAATCTTGGTCCGGGACGGGGGCCTGTCTTAAGAGTCCGAAGTTTGATTTCCGGCAGGGCCAACAATTTATTCTCCAATAGATTCATTAAGATTCTCTTTCTAAACTTAGTAATTTCACAGTTTGGGGTCTGGTATCCCTTACTCACTCACAGTAACACAAAAGACACATGCTATTATTTCAAGGTGGTCTTCTGTAAAGGGTGGTTACTACCGCCAGACGAGCTGCTCAAATGACTGCGTAATGCAATGCGTTCTGCCACTACTTTCCAAATTTAGACCGGAACCAACTTTGAAAAGTTCGAACCCGGGGCCGCTGAGACAGATCTTTAAGGCAAGCACCCTAACATCCCATCCAACGTTCTCGTCAAAACTAATTAAAAATTAGTAAATTGCAGCAACAGTATATTTGTTTATGCGTATAAAATTACGAATATACATAAAAACAATTAAGTACGTTTCCAACTCTTGAAATTCAAATAATAAAAAAATTAATTCCAATTTAACCTAAAGTGAAATAAGTGCCAATTTCAACGAAATTTTGACAAGCAAAAAATTTTAAAATTTTAAAAAGTTGTAATCAACAAGCTGATTGTACTTCAGGTCTGAACATCGTGGTATATCATTATAGTGATAATGAAAATAGCTGTTTTATGGTTGTTTGTGACATTTATAATTTTCTTTAAAGACGAACACATACCAGCCATTAATTTCCGATGATCTGTTCTTTATAATATCTCTATAACAGTGATAAAATAAATAAATAAATATTAATAAGTTAGTATGCACAGTTTTCATCGGAGACAATTACATGAAAAATATATTTTTTTGAATAGCTTTGATTGTTTTAATCCATTTACTGTAGGATGAAGTAATCGCGAATCACTATTTCGATCCTTATTTGTTTATACGACTTTTGGCAATAGATGGCGTTGTAGGCAATAGATGAATCGTATTGTTATGAGTTCAAAAGAAAATATTGCTACACTTTTAACAAGATGGAATTTAATATTTATGAATAGCCAGTCGATTAGAAAATAGTCTTCGGATATGTTTTCAGATTTGCTCAATTGTATAACTAAACAACATGGTACTAAATGTGTTCGTTCTTTCGTAGAAGATTGTCAAGACACAGGTCAAACGCTAATGTTTCTCCAATATTTATTTTTCAACACTAACAGTAAGTAGCAAGAAACATCTTTTAACACAACATTGATAGAATCGGTTACTAGAGAAGTAGCCTTCGTTGAACGCAGGTGTTCAAGAAGCAATTATGGTCTATTACTCCTCGCGTGTCAAGGGCCAGTAAAGGACTACATTATTACGAGTTTAGTGTTAAGCTACAAGCGCATATTCCCTTATTTGTTGTAAATGATAAACGCTATGTCCTTGTTTAGGTAATGAAGACGCAACGCAGTCAACGATGAGTTTAAAATCGGATTTTTTTTCCAATCCCTTAAAGGACTTCTCAATTGTTAGAGTAGACACTTGTTATAATATGCAAATGATAAACCACTCATCCAACGGGCTCATCCTTTAGCGTTGCTTTGGAAACAGGTTTTTGATGCTCTCATCAAAAGACCATCAGATATGTATTTTTTTTTATGTTAAGGTCGGCAGACAGGCAGACGGTCCACTTGATGGTAGGTGGCTACCGTCACCGTATAACACAAGCAACGTCAAAGCTACTGCAAGTGGGCTGCCGACTGCAGTAGGATTAAGGATAAGGGATTAGGAGTGGATAGGGAAATGGGCTCTGGCATCCCTTATTCACTCACCGAAACACAACAGCACACATGCTGTTATTTCACGGTGGTCTTTGTAAGGGGGGTGGTTACTGCCGCCAGACGGGCTGCCCAAATGACTGCGAAAACGCAGTGTGCCGTGCCACTACTTTCCAAATCCAGACCAGAGCCAAATTTGAAAAGTAGATTTTTCAAAGTTGACACTGCCGGGAATCGAACCCGGGAATCCTAGAACATTCCTGGCAATCCACTTTAGCCTAGTCTGGTGGATTATAAATCACAACTTTTCACACTAAGTAAAGTCCCGTGCCCAGCAGTAGCAATATACATGTGTGATATATACAGATACAGTTATTTGGCAATGCAAAATGTTGATTTGAGTAGAAAATGTATAAACTAACTTTTATATTATTAGCTTATAATATATCAAGTTGCTAAATACGCTCAACATGCAAGTTCAGACACCTCACAAAACGGTGTCGAGTTTCAAGGGCTACCATCAAAGAAACTGTCTGTTTAGCCAACGAATAATTATGCGGCAGAAGCCATGAGATTAACGCGTTTTACCTAGTTAAATGTAAGTGCATTTTTTAGGAACTTACCGTAAAATGTAAACTAGCTTTTCGTTCTAGGGGCAGTATAGATTATATATTTAATATATTTATTTATTTATCTGCATAAAATTTTACAAGAATTTAATTTACCATCAATTCAGAAGTTGTTTCTACGAGAAATAAACTGTAAAAAACGACCGTAGTTTCTCTTTTGGAATAAATTTTTCATAAATAGGTAATAAATATTTAGTTCATAAATAATTTTGAAGTTTAGTTATATTGTATAGTGTGTCCCTGGATAAAGTGCACAAATGAAAACAAATGAAACACGATAATTTATCAACAGAAAAAATATCTAGAACTGTGGTAGGTACCTAATTTTAAATAGTAGGTAATTAGGTAAAAGCTAAAAGCAACGTTATGTATACTGGTATTTTTGTCGCACGTTATGATAATCTTTATCTTGCGCCTCACATGTTAAATCATTGGCCGTGAATTAATTGGTAATTAAAAGTAAAGACTGCGCTGTTGTGAGATGCTACCGTAGTAACAAGATATTGTGGTAAATCGATCGTAGTGAAATTGTTAGCAATTAAAATCGTAATAGATTCCGTTTAAATTAATTTTAAATTATAAACTTAAAAAATTAAAAATTATAAACTATAAAAAAACTTCTTGTATAAATTTGCCCGATTCAAACTTTTTTAAACAGTCTAATATACACTGTATTTTATCCAAGTTTTCATTTTAATAACTAGTTCAAAATAAGAGTCGAAAATAACGCTTTTCTGCTAAGTCTTCGCCTTAATAAAAACAGTGAAATAGTAAAACAGTGAAATAGGTCTGTATTTCCGAGCTCATATAACCCAAATCTTTTCAAGGTTCGAGTGAATAGGCATCTTCTGGGTGAGCTCGCTCCATCTTCGGCCTCATCCTTCCTACATGGATAGATGCTGTTCAAGAGCAAACCCATCTATAATAAAAAAAAAAAAAAAAACTTTAATTGAGTAACTAATAAAAGTAGCATTTAAACAAGAAAATTCAAATATTAAAATTGATTCAATTCTAAAATAATCTATACCTACTAATATAATAAACCTGAACAGTTTGTTTGTTTTTATTTAGTTGAAAGCGTTAAACACTAGAACTACAAGTCGAATTTTAAAAATTATTTTTATATTCGATAGCCCAACTCTTGAGGAAGCTTTTAGTAAACAATAACGTTGGTGCGTTTTGTTTGAGTGTCTCAAAAAAATAAAAATAATAATAATATGTTAATTAAAGTTGGTAGCAGTTCGTGCGTTCCACATATTTTGTTGACTGCTGTGATCGCGCTTCAGTATCTCTTAGAATTGCTATGATGAGAAGAGTCGACATGCCTTTGTCGATTCAAATTAAGCGGCGGATGGAACCGCGGGATACAGGAATGTCCTAGGTAGGTAATATTACCAATAACAGAAGTTATCTCTGTGCTTAATAATTCTTATATAAATTAATCTTTTTTTTAAAAAGGTTGTTTTCTAGGTTAAGCGAACTCTTTTACGTGAGATCTGTTGAAATGTAATCCATAAATAAGGTAAAGCTATATTAAAACATTGACAAGAATTTAACAACAACAGGAGTGTTGTGCACACGTTCACTATTGGAGATCGTTCGTCTGACTCGTGACTGGCTTTTGAACTCGAACGGTAGCTCCCGGACAAAGTAGGGTTGCCACATTTTTTTTAACATACGTATTTTTTAATTTTTTTTTTTACGATATAAACGAAAAAGGTTTTTACGTTAAAAGTCGGTACAGTAAGTGGACGGTCAACCTCGCTTAGATAATCTTCCTGCATCAGATGGAATGCAAGAGCATCGCCGACCCCGATGAAATAAATTGTAAGGAGAATAGGCTCTCCCATCTCTTGCTCACGTAATGAAACCTAACATAATATGATATTTGAAATTTTCATTTCGTAAACATCGTTCATAAAATAAAACTTGCAATTTAACGGTTAAAATAAAACTAAAAAATAAATAAAAATATTCAATAATTTCTTCAAATAAATAATTTAAATTGCTTTGAGGGTTGGAGGATCGCAGTCACACTCTCCGACATAATAGGAGACATCAACATATGTGATTTTAACTGTTACTGTTGGACTCAGCTTTCAGATCAATTTGAGTAGCAGATAACAAGTAGTTATCTATGCTACTCCTTTGGAGGACTTCACATATCTGTGGTTAAAATTTGACATCATAAAAACCTTCTCCATGGAAAAGACATACTTGTCACACAGACACACCTATTAAATTAATTCAATGTTATTTTATTAATTTATGGTAGGTCTTTTTTTTATTTCTTCTTTTCTTGCGGTGCCTTTCCAACCAGTGAAGGTTGGCGGTCTCAGCCTGGAATAGGACTCCTTATCTTTTGATCGTCGTAACAGCTCTACTGCGTTGCTATCCCGGTCCACTCTCTCCAGCGACTTTCTTCATCAATATTTAAAGCAGGTTGTATCGCTCATGTCTAAGAATATGACCCAGGTAGGAAAGTTTTCGCCTGTCACTGTGAGCATGAGGATGCGTTTTTGGCCAATCATTCGCTGCACTTTTGCGTTGGTCACTTTTTGAGTAAGCTAATGGATAGCATGCGCCTATACATCCACATTTTCAATGCCTCCATTTGACTTTTAAGGTCCTCTTTAACGGTCCAGCACCATACAAATTAAATGTCTACCCACTTTAATTTTGCCATGCCCAATAATGTATTAAAATATTTGTGTATTATGAAAAGGCTTTAATCTAAAAAAGTTTAGTAGTGGCAGGGCACACTGCGTTTCGCAGTCATTTGGGAAGCCCGTCTGGCGGCAGTAACCACCCCCTTACAGAAGACCACCGTGAAATAACAGCACGTGTGCTGTTGTGTTTCGGTGAGTGAGTAAGGGATGTCAGAGCCCATTTCCCTATCCCCTCCTAATCCCTTATCCTTGATCCTACTGTAGTCGGTAGTGTACTTGCAGCAGTTTTGGCGTTGCTCGTGTTGTATGCGACGGTAGCCACCTTGCATCAAGTGGACCGTCAGTCTGTCTGCCGATCTTAACATAAAAAAAAACAATAATAAACAAATAATGAAAATAACTAGATATATTTGAATTGGGTACACAATTGTTCTAAGAAAACTTTAAAACTGGTAAATGTTTCTAAGAAAAATGGACCCCGTGTTTCTTAAGAACTGTGTGGATAAGCAGACTTTTGTAGATAGCGAGTTTTTTATGCCATTTTTGTATAAATAACATGAAATAAAGTAGAATGTTCATTGTTCAACCCTAATAGCAGACACAACTCCGTCAGTTTTTGCCTCCGATGTCTAATGACAAAGGCATCATTATCTAATCACAGCTAGTCGGTTTTTTACGGGCCCTACCTACCGCTACATAGATACAAAAATAATAAAAACTAGTAATGGTGCTATAGAGTTTGTTATAAGTTTAAAATAACGTTTTATAAAGTGGTTTTTGTGGCCGCGGCTCCTTAAAAGGGCGTTAGCGTTGGATAGTGTCGGAAACCGATTTTATCGGTTCAACTATTAAATTCGTTTATTATATTAGTTTATGTTTCATTTGTTTTTTTGTTTTAGCATTTTTAAAATATACAAAATTTCGTCTTAGCCAAATAGTGTAAGAATACACTGTTTGGGATATTTTAGCACTGCTTGGCCTCAGCTAATAACCGTTTCGTCTTAGCAAAATAATGTAACAATACAACTAATTAGGATTTTTTGGCACTGCTTGGCGTCAGCTAATAACCATTTCGTCTTAGCAAAATAGTGTAACAATACAACTATTTGGGATTTTTTGGCACTGCTTGGCCTCAAATAATAACCATTAGGTCTTAGCCAAATAATGTAAGAATACACTGTTTCGGATTTTTTAGCACTGCTCGGCCACAGCTAATAACAGTTTCGTCTTAGCAAAATAGTGTACAAACACAACTATTTGGGATTTTTTAGCACTGCTTGGCCTCAGCTAATAACCATTTCGGTTTAGTCAAATAGTGTAATGCACTATTTGGGAATTTTCGTTGATATTTGGTACTATTTGGAATAGGTACACAAATTTTTTAGATATTTAAGTACATTAATTAAAGAAAAAAATAATAATTTAAAGAAGCAACAAGCGGTTGTGTTTTATTTGTGATGTTTTGAATAGAATTTGATACAAAGAATAATTTTATATTCACTGATGTTCACTTTTCTATGTTTTTATATATGTTTCCTTATTATAATAAAATATGTTACTCTCTATTTATTATTAAGTATTCTATAAATTTTTGTTTTGTATTATTGTATATTAGGTATTTTAGATTAAGTAAGCATATGCAGAGTTCATGTATTTGTAGTAGACTCCCACGATACAAGCACAGCTTAGTGTGGGGGTCAACGATAACTTATGGCATTGTAATTTAACTGTTTGGAAATTAATTTAAATAAATAAATAAATAAAAAAATAAACTGAATCTGACTTTTATTCCAACTATTTTTTTCAATGCTACCACTTTTTCAATGCTAAGTGCCATGTTATAAATTATAATATATAAATAAATAAAACACATCACCCCATCACCCCAAAACTGAGGATTTAATTCTTAAACTAATCAACGCACTACAGCAAAATTAAAAATCTTCCCAGGAACTAAAGCCAGTATTTCTCAGTACAATTGTTAATAAAATGTACTTAATATTTGATTTAGGTACATATCGTATAAAATAAATACATTATAATTTTATCATAAGTTAATACTTATAAGTCGTATTCAATACGAGGGCTAAACCGTTGTACTAGATAGATGCAAGGCATGAATTACAATTATTTATCAATTTGACGTAATGATACGAGAACACAGGCACGACTCGTTCGTAATGGCTGCAATTAGAAAAAAAATTAGTTTGTAATCATTGAATTACATTACAGATTTATATAAAAGTTGTAATAATATTGAAATAAGCATATTTAAATATTGTTATAAATAATGCGAAAACGTATCATTATTTTATTGGTTTGGTATCATTTTTCAGTTCTTTTTTATATAAAGATCGGCGGGCAGGTTTCCGGTCCACTTGATGGTTGCCGTCGCCAATTAACACAAGCAACGTCACATGTGTTCTAATTGCGCTGACGACCTTAGTAGGTTTAAGGTTAAGGAATTAGGAAGCGATCGAGAAATGGGCTCTGGAACCGAAACGCAATAACATAATGTTCTGTTATTTCATGGTGGTCTTCTGTAAAGGCAGGATTACTGCCGTCAGGAGGGCTGCCTAATTTATAACTGTGTAGCAATGTGCTGTACCACCAACAAAGTAGGGCTCATGTAGGAAAACTTTGATAAATAGTCTACAAGCTTACGTGAAAGCCATACTAAACCTAAACGACAGCGACGTATGTATAGGATTTCATAAGTAAATCAACCGAGTCTGTAAAGAGCGCGCGTTAGGTGTTGTTGTCAGAACGTTTTCAAAAAATCCAAAAACAAAAAGGAAAAAAATCCAAAAAGCAGATTATTAAGTCCAGGAAAATTTAATAACAAATCAAAATTTGAGTCCCTCAGGGGCATTTTAGTTATATGTTTCTAGAAGATAATATGTAATATCCGATGCAAAGAAAAAGTGTTTTTTTCCAAATTCTACAAAAATGGTATTAGTAGAAAAAAGTTTCTGACAAATATTTTACTGAATTTAATTTTACGAGTACATTAAAATGTTCATATTATTTTTTTTGCTAAAATAAAAGGGAGGTTAGAAGATAACTGTTGATTTTGTGATATTTTTTTAAATGTGCCTATTAACCCTTATATGTTCTCTATCTTAATTTTAACTTTAGCAAAAAAAGTTATGTAAACCTTTTTACTTGAAACAATATTATCTCTATATTTAAAAATGAATCCCTATTTCCTTTGGTCACGGCATCACGCGTGAACGGGTAGACCGATTTTTATTCGGTTTTCACTAATGGAAAGAGGGATAAACGGGGAATGTTTATTTATATAAAAATTGCACCCCGGGCGAAGCCGGAGGCGGGTCGCTAGTCTACAATATATTTCGTCGGAAACTGTTTTCTAACTCTTACTCTTTTTGTATAATTTGAAAAAAAAAAAAAAAAACACTTTTTTCTTTCATACTTCTACAAGCCGGAATTAAAAAAAATTTCACGCATCAATATTTTATATCTTCTAGAATGTTGTATCAGAAATGCCCCTGAGGGAGTAAAATTTTGATTTTCCAGGACTGTAATACAGATGGGCGTGTATTGTCAGCGTTTTATAGGTATTGTGTAAAGACTCTAAAAGACAAATTCTTTCCTATATTTGTCTTCGTTTTGATTTATAAATTTACTAGCGATCCTCCCCCGGATTCGCACTGATGCAAATACCTTTATAACCTTATATAACCTTTAACCTACACAAATCTTCATCGTTTATCACTCGTTCCGTTACTTAAATCAGTATAAAAATCCTCTGGGTGTGGTTAGAAGAAATTAGCAGATATACAGACAGAAGCGGACTTTATCTATATCTATACAATACATATCTATATCTATATCTACATCTATATCTATATCTATATCTATATCTATATCTATATCTATATCTATATCTATATCTATATCTATATCTATATCTATATCTATATCTATATCTATATCTATATCTATATCTATATCTATATCTATATCTATATCTATATCTATATCTATATCTATATCTATATCTATATCTATATCTATATCTATATCTATATCTATACATATAATAAAATCGTAAATGAGCCGTGTCTGTACATTAAATATCAAAAAAAAATTGTACACGTTGTACTTATGTTACCGAGGTTAAAAAAAACAGTTTTTAGAATTTTTGTCTGTTTATCTGTGCGTTTGTGCACGCTAATCTCTGAAACAGCTTAACCGATTTGAATTCGGTTTCCACTGATGTATTGCAGCAAGCTTCCCGTAATATTTGGTGTTTGTTCCATTCCAATCAGTTAACAAACAAAAAATACGCGCTATACCGAATAGGTACTATGCGTACGAAGTTGCGAGCTCAGCTAGTTTTAAAATACGTATAGTATATACCTATATACATATAATAAAATAATGTAGCTGTTCTATATCTTTAGAAGATATAGATATACATCATATATCAAAACATAATGATTGATTTTCCCTTTATTTTCTATTAAAATTGCTAAACAGTAGGTAGTATATGTATACTATCAGCAAATAGTATATGTATACTATTTGCAGAAACGTTAAAAAAATGGAATCTTATTATTTTTTTAAAAAACTTCGCAGCACAACAAATATATTATTTTACCATTGTGTTTGAACATAGATTTATGCCTCTATAACGTGAACTAGTTAGCCTAATAACTACTTAGCAATTCGTGACATAATCAAGTATTCCTAGGGCATTGTGGGCAACCTAGACACGCAAACAGTGTTCTAGGCCTTAGCTTGTGTTGGATAGAATGTCAATAATAGTACAACAGTTAGAAGTCGTGATGGCAACGCTGGCGGGGAATTCAATACTTACTATTGAATATTGCAAAAGACAAGTTAGACTTTGAGAATCGAATATTAGTTTTGTAGAGAAATTTGAACTAGACTTTAAAATAACTGCAGCATAAATTGCTGTTATTTAATAAATATGTGACTTCTTATATAATTATGTATTTCTTAATAGTATTTCATCTCAGTTTTAATATAATAACAATGCTTTTTATGCAAATCACATAACTGTTTAAAATGAAGTTATACAGTTAAAATGTAGTTGTGTTTTTTAAAGTTCTTATTTAAGGGTTTTTCATTTCTTTAAAATAATTTTATGTATTTAGTAACAATTATGTAATAGACAGGCAGGCATACTCTCGCATATAGTATACAATATCCTACCATAGGGAAGGTTTACCCGCGATTTTATACAATTACTCTGTGAATTTGTATGTATACCATCCAATCTTCTTAGGCAAGTGTATCACTTAAAACACACATTTTTTAAAATGAAATAAACGGCCACTATATCAAATAAATGTGTGCAATTTAGACTTTTAACGATTGCTCAATTTTAATATGAAAACGAATATTTTTAGTAAATCTTGTCAATTAGGTACATCAATTAGTTAGTACAATTTGTAAAATTTGTGAAATACCTTCTTATTTTAGTGAGCAAATAAGAAGAAGAGCAAATAAGAGCAAATAAGAACTAGAGCAAGGATTTTCAACTGTCTAGATCGGGAAAGACGAAAGAATCCGTAATTTGACATTTAGAACCACGTGGTACAAAATCGCTCAATCCATCACCAAACTTTACAAGGTTACGCCATGGTCATCCTGAATTACGGCGAACTGGATCTTTGTATTTTTGTAGGAAAATATATATATTCTATATTATATTTAATATTTTTGTAATAGAGAAACTATTACGTTTTTGAATATGATTAATGTTACAAAAATTACGATTTATTTGCAGATTTGTAAATAAATTGTAATTTAAATATGTTCAAAACCTAAATGATTAAGGCTTTAATATTTGGCTAGGCTAAGGCTTTTAATACTAAGGCTTTTATCTCAAATAAATTTCAATTGGCCGATATAGCAAGGCATTCGCGTTGCTTTATATTGCTTGCTATTGAAACACAACAATCAAAATATTGCAACAAACTTTTCTTTTCTTCTTTTTCAATATTATGTTGTCGTGTTAAAAATAATAGATTGTATTAACACGCTGAAAAGTTATGGCCTCACTGATAGCGGAGCAGAAAGTTAGTATTTATTCATTTTATTCATTCATTAAAGTTTACAGTATTCGATGACCTTTACGCTAAGCATAGCTTGAATTTCAAAAGCCAAAACTTAACAATAGACAGAGATGCAATTTAAAGAGTAAAATCATTAAAAGGAAAAGTGATTTATGTGTATCGTATGCATATGTGCGTGCGTGGGTGATTGCACGTGTATGCGTGTGTGTGTATGTATGCATTTATGTATGTATGTATGTATGTATGTATGTATATATGTATATATGTATGTATGTATGTATGTATGTATGTATGTATGTATATATGTATATATGTATGTATGTATGTATGTATGTATGTATGTATGTATGTATGTTTGTTTGTATGTATGTATGTATGTATGTATGTATGTATGTATGTATGTATTTATGTATAAGTGTATATAAGGGATAAGGACATAAGTGTATCTTAATTTTTAAAGAAATATTATTAAGAAGAATTATTAAACCCATTGAAGCACAAAGTACCTAATATGTGGCAGTGTTTACACGGCCTTATTTTAGATACCTGCATAACTAATTACACACTAGATTAAGTATCTAATTACGTATAACGAATTTTTCTGGTTCTTACCAAGAATTTCAAATATACGTACTTAAAGGAATTTCGATTATGTGATAAAATTGCAAAACGTATTTAAAAAATAAAAACGATAAAAAACGTTACCTATTACATTACAGCAAATGTGCTGTTTTATTCTTATACCTAACCTCCTGTATTGTACACATAACAAGCTGTGTTCCACTCCGTTATCTAGTGAAGTTAAAATAAAGAAAAAAATATATTGAAATTTCGTCGCTATTACTGAGAACCCTTAAGAACAGGAAAACGTGATTGCATCGTTGCAACGATTTCCTTCTGCGCATGCGTGAGTGAAAACAGGTCAAGATCGCGGACGATTTGTGATTCATTTTTAAGATCATCTTTAGATTTGTGCAATTGCAATTAAAATGCACTTAGCTATGTTTCCTATTACTTGCCTACATTTAGAATTATAAATGTACTATTTATCTATCCATATTATATACATATACATTCATGTCTATTGACCTAGTTTGAGTAAAATACATATAGTTCCCTATTAGATATTAACTAGCTGACCCAGCAGACGTTGTCCTGCCAGAACCCGAAAATAATTCCGTAAACCGATTGTGGGGCCACCAATCGGATCCAATTTTATTTTCAAACCGATATTAATAAGTACATCGTTAATCTTATCTTACTATACAAAAAAAAATATCTACTTTACTGTATCCGAAACTAATCTACAGCAGGCCTACCATGAATGTCATTCGAAGTTTTCTCTCTCTATCGTACTTATTGTAAGAAGTTGCAAGTGGGACACAGAAAGTAAACTTCGGATGCCGTTCATGGTAGCAAGGCAGAGCCATCTATTAATAATTCATCGAACTAACCTATAAATATACTATTGTATAATAAACATTTAATTTGCAATAACACATATTGAGGTCAATAATTAAGATAAAAACTATCCTATCTTTTAAGTTTGATCAAATAACAGACACTTACGAAGTTTGATCAAAGTCGGTTCAGTAGTTTCAGAGTTTATCGCGAAATAGAAATGGATTTTATATATATAATAATAATATTTCCTGAGATAAGTTTACGCCTCATGTAAACTACCCTTTTCAATCAATATAAAATGGGATAGAGACCTTCGCTACACCAAGGGAAGTCACAAAAGTGCAGGAATTAAAATAGGATAAAGATTAACATAAGGGACAAGATGAACAAGATGACATTAATAAATTGAGATATTTTTCAAGATAAAGATTATCTAATATGACAGACAGATTAGATGTGCATAGCCGTCGCTTATAACGCCATAGAGATTAGAACTGTGCCGCCTTCTCAGAATAAAGGATAAGGAGAGAATAGAGAATTGCAATGGGATAGAACTATGTAGGTAGTAGATGATTTTCTTGTTTATTATTGTTCTATGGAACTACCGAAAATTTTGGTTTGAACATTTTATGATTAAGTACCTAATAATAAATATTATGTATTCTTCGGGTAAGAAACAGAGAGATCTGATCCAGGCTCATCGCCAACCTTCACTACTTGGAGAGACACTATAAGAAGTAGATTCTATATACCTAATCTAACTTTTATATACAAAAGACGTTACAGTTTCTGAGAATACCATCGCTTATAACACAAACAAAGCCACAGGTGCTGCAAGTGCGCTGCTGACCATATTAGGATTAAGAATAAGGGATTGGTAAGGGATAAGGAAATGGGCTCTAGCACTTCTTACATATCGAAACACATTACGCTGTTATTTAACGGTTGTCTTGTGTAACGGGATGGTTACTGCCGCCAGATGGGCAGTCGAAAAGATTGTGACAGGCAGTGTGCCCTGCTATTACCTACTTGCTAAATCAGCGCCAACTAGTAAAAGTTTATTTCTAAAGTTGGCCTTACCAGGAATCGAACCCGGGTCCTTTGAAACAGAGAGTTGAAGCTAGCCCTTCAACCACTCGACCAAGTGTTCTAAATAACAAATTCTAAAGCGTTCTAAATAATCACAGTAATTTCTTCAATGTAAGTAATGCACATAAGTGACCTTTTCAAATAATTGTTTCATATAACTTATTGCAAATATTGCCAATTATTAAAATTGTAGACGTTTCTGTTTATTATTTATAGAAGCTTCCTAGCAAAATGTATTCCTTATGACTCAAACTATCAACTACAGCAATAAAAATAATTGCTATTTTTTTTTACAGAAATTTTACCTACCAGATTCGACTCCTGCCTACCATGAATGTCATTCGAAGTTTTCTCTCTCTATCGTACTTATTGTAAGAAGTTGCAAGTGGGACACAGAAAGTAAACTTCGGATGCCGTTCATGGTAGCAAGGCTGGTCGCGTATGAGCGTAATTTGAAAAAGTTTTCAAAGTGCAGTTTTTATTTTTTCAAAAATCGAAGCCTTAGTTCCTAAGAACAAATTTTCGTATCTCTTATGGTTTGAGATTTGCCCTCACTGACCCATTTAGATTGATAACCCTGTATATTAAATTAGTGCATATATTTAATATATTGTATATTAATTAGTACCTTCAGCTCAATTAAAGGTACTACTGGGAACAATAATATGAGCTATTAATATGAGTACCGTATTTGTTTGTATGTAGGTATAGGTTTTGAAACCTGCTAAACAGGACGTCGAATCTGCAACCTGCGCGGACTAGTCTGCCCACGCGCATGTGGGCGGGACACCTTGCCACGAGGAATGATCAAACAACGTATCATTGTCTCCTTAATTTGAATATTTATTATTATTACTTTCGCATTTATCTAAAGAGTAACCATTGCTAAAATAGTTCTGAGATGTAAAGTGTAAATTTAGGGGAATGACTATGTTATGACTACAGAATTAAAAGTTTTTCTGTAGGTTATTTTATTGTTAACGCATTGTTAAACAATAAAAATAATCAACAAAATATTTAGTATACTAAATATTACATCGCACAGATGCAAATAGGTTTTATCTGTATTAATATCATAAAGAGGTAAATTTTGTGTGATTGCATAAGAATAAATAAGAACACGTAGAACGGAAACTCCCGCTCCGGTTGTGCTCAAGGTCACGATATTAGCCTACACGTTAAACGGGATATTCAGTCGGGCTGTCACGGCCGGCATCTCCGCACGAATAAACTATAGTTTTACGTGAGCCTTTATGTTTTTATTTTACATTTGTAGGTAAGTAACACTTACTTAAATAGCTTCATTTGGTACTGTCTTATTATTTATAAGTATATTTAATGTAGGTACGTAACATAATAATGTAGGTAAGTATTTATGAATCTCAAATTTTATAAAACGAGAATAAAATAATGGTTTCAAAGTAAAGAAAAATTTATATTTTAGAGATATTATCTTTATTTGTAAGCAATATTTAACAGTAAGCAACCCTAGCGACAAGCCTGGGCGACAGAGGGGCGTAATGACGTGAAGGGGGAAGTAGTTATAATTATAAGTGGCGGCGTTTGGGACTCGGACAAAGAAGATTCCGTTCTACTTGTTGTTATTTATTCTTATGGTGATTGCTTGAATGTAAGAGGTAATCTTCGAAACTACTGATCCGATTTAAAAAGAATTCTTTCACCAAAAGTAAGAATAGAATTTCAGAATGGACATAGGCTAAATATTCCTTTCGGCGAAATCTAAAAATAAAGAACCAACGCTTGGCAAAAGTGTAATGTCAGGAGTTGTATGTCAGGCGTTATATATAAATTATCTAATATCTAACTGATGGTGAATCCGTTGCGTGGTTTAGGACCACGTTAGGACCAGTTTAGGAGTTAACGGATATACAGACAGACGTGGCCAGTGATTTCTAGTGTGGTCTAGTAAATTGAAGTAAAATTAATACAAATGGTGAATTCTACGTATAAAATAATTTGATTTCGAACTCAGCCGGCTAGATTTATAGCGTAATTATACGATTATTGTAATGAACGCAAAGTTGACACTTTCCTACGCATGAGTTGCCATTGATTGGTTTTGCGAAATATTTAGCACCTGCCGCTTGCTGTTAGCTGTTACACAAGGCTCTAACGGTCATATAAATTTGTGTACAGTATCATGTCAATTTGGTTTAAATTATATATCTATATTAGTAAGCCTTTTGTGGATCAAAGCAAGATCATATTTATTTCTAGTATTATGAATTATTATGAACATTACTTTTTTTAACTATCAAAATCTTTATGAACAAAAATTGTAGTCTTCGTAAATTAATTTCATAATAACTGTATATTGGATAAATTATAAATTGCTCGAACAGCCCTCTTCTGCAGTACGAAAATTGTTTGAACATGAGTGGCGTGTCCCCACAATAAAATACCGTAAGATATAACACTATGGAAATAACTGAAATAAACTACACACTAATACTAAATGTTTTAAGTTAATATTATGAGCCACACGTTACAGGTTTGTACGCCTAATATTTGTATTCATAGCAATAATACTAAATGCGTTACTAATTATGTATTTTTTATGTAAAGATCGTCACAGAGGCTTTACGATCTACTTGATTGTAGGCGGCTACCGTCGTCGTTATAGAACACAATGAAAGCCACAGGTGCTACGAGTACGCTGCCTACCATAGTATAGGATTAAAGATAAGGGATTAGGTAGGGAAATGAGAAATGTCTACACAAAATTAGGGGAAAAACAGTAAATTGTTTGTCAACATAAAATTTAATAGGTACAATGGCTTGATAAAATGTTGGCAAGCCACGGTGGCAAGTGGGTCGCACTTGATCACTTGATGGATAGTCAGTTTTGTCCAGAGTAAATTAGTAACGATTACCATCTGGAGCCTTCGCAGATATTTAAATTAGAACATTTGAATAAACCGAAAGTGTTATTGATAGTGCCAATCAATATTATTGGTCAATATATTGCCAGAAAATTAATGACTGCATATTCCTGCTGTGAGTGACTAGCTAAGCCCGTAACTTCGTACGCGTGGTGTTCGGTATAGCGCGTAACTTTTGTGTTTGTAAACCGTCTGGAATGAAACAAACACTAAATGTTACGGGAAACGTGCTACGATACATAAGTGAAAACCGTATTAAAATCAGTTAAGCCGTTTCTGAGATTAACGTGCACAAACGCACAGACTAACAGACAAAATTATTTTTTGACCTCGGTAACATAAGTGCAACGTGTACATTTTTTTAAATATTTAATGTACAGACATGGCTCGTTTACGATTTTATTATATGTATAGATATAAAATAATCACGTGAATATATTTGCAAAAGCATGTAAAGTTTTTTATTTTTTTAAATACATAATGCTATCCAAAAATTGAATTGGGTATAACTAATGTTTATGTATTATAGTATTTTCACTGTATGATGATATGCGTGACAGTTCTCACTTTTTCATGTCACGCAAAAAATAACAAATAAACAAGCAAATGTATGAAAAAGCAATGTAAGCAAATGTAAGGGGGTGGTCCTGGCGGCAGTGACCACCCCCTTACAGAAGACCACCGTGAAATAACAGCATATACGTGCTGCTGTGTTTCGGTGAGTGAGTAAGGGATGCCAGAGCCCATTTCCTTATCCCCTCCTAATCCCTTATCCTTAATCCTACTGTAGTCGGCAGCGCACTTGCAGCACCTGTAGCGTTGCTTGTGTTATAGGCGACGGTAGCCACCTACCATCAAGTGGACCGTCAGCCTGTCTGTCGACATAACATAAAAAAAAAAAAAAAAAAAAAAAAAAAAAAAAATATTTATTCGAAAAACACAAAAGGAATTATCACTTTTATAATTATTTTATTATTTTAATAGGATAATATAAATAAAACATATATTTTAAAAGTGTCAAATGCGTGGAACGGAACTTGCGTCAATAGGGATTGACACTAGGGATATTTACTTATAATCGATATATTGAAAGTACTCCATGTTTGCCATAGGATATCGGAGATTTAACAAATATTTTTTCTATTATACATATTTATAAAAACATCGTATTTTGATAATAAAACTGAAGCTGACTAATAATAACAATAAAATAAAAGTAAATTTTGTTGTTTTAATTTTTTAAGATATAAGAATTTATTTCTAAACCTGAAAATCTAAAATCGGTAGTTCGATTCCATTTGCTTTGACAACTGATTCGATATTTTCAAACAATCGATTAAATGTCGTTGGTTGCATCACTAAATTTGTCAGTTACGAACTGTCACGCATATCATCATATAGTATTGATATGAGTAATTTGAAAAAACTAATGAATTAGTCAAGTAAGGTAGGTAATCTTTAATTATTTAGTGAAGGCAAATATGCCAGAATTTAAGCCATTTTTAAGAAGAAACATCAATTTTTTTAAATTTAGTAAATACAACAATGGGCCATGTATATAATTTTTGTTTTATCTTTGTATGTAGGAAAGAAAATAAACTTTTACTATTACTAACTTATCGATAACTGTTATGTTGTCTTTATATGCAAAATTTAATTTTTAATTTCTCTACTCATTATAGGTACCGGTACACACATTAAAATTAACAGTTACATCGATAAGGGACTAGCTATTCGATTTAGAATTAAAAGAACAAGTCAATATATGGGATTAGGATACATTGTAATCCTAATCCTATATATATTCTATACATATAATAAAATCGTAAATGAGCCGTGTCAGTACATTAAATATTTAATAAATCAATTTGTACACGTTGTACTTATGTTACCGAGGTTAAAAACATAGTTTTTAGAATTTATGTTTGTCTGTGCGTTTGTGCACACTAATCTTAGAAACGGCTTAACCGATTTGAATGTTGTTTTCACTGACGTATTATAGCAAGCTTCCCGTAATATTTAGTTGTGATTCATTCTAATCGGTTTACAAATAAAAAAGTTACGCTCTATATCGAACACTACGCGTATGAAGTTGCAGGCTCAACTAGTTAAAATTATAAATGCGAAAGTTTGTATGTTTGTATGTTTGTTCCTCAATAACGCAAAAACGACTGAACGAATTTGGATGAAATTTGGAACACATATAGATGATTATTTGGATTAACATTTTATCCTGGAAAAATGTTAGGTTCCCAAGGAATCGTCTAAAAATATAAAAATTCGCCAACACCGTTGTCACAACTTGTATTTTCATTTTTAACTCGCGAGCACAGCTAGTAGTAAATATAAATAACTTCCACAATTGAATATTCACAATAGACTAAAAAAGTAGCACAAATATTAACCACAGACAAAATATTATCAATAAAAACAGCAGTGGAGTTATAATAACATTGAATATTACAGTCGACAGATAAAACGTAAAATTTTCGAGTCAATATGACACGTAAACCATTAGAAATAAGAACTACTGTTGTGATAGGCATGATTGTACGAAGTTTGACTTGTGCTACAATTGCGCAAACTAAAGCCCTAAATAGCAAACCTACGAACTTCTCAAATTATATCCTAAATGGTACTTATTACGAAGCGAATAAAGGTGATATTGACAGTAAATGTAACTTTGTTGTATGTAAAGTAGCTTTATGTCACTGCAATCGCTTCAGAACTGATATTTAACGATCGCCCTATAATTTATGCATTCGAGATTTAAATTATAATGTTTGTAGGCAGTGACGAAAGATTGTGGTTTGAACGTACGTAAACAGACGAACTGTCTGGACAGTGTCCAGATAGTTGTGTTTAAGTGAAAAAAAAACCATTATTAATAAATATATTGTGAATAGGTTTATTGTGTAAATTATTATTATTTATCAAAATATTATTTAAAGGAATAAGACCTATTTAAGAGCTTAGGAAACTTACTTGCTGACAAAAACACCTGCAAATGAATTGACCTTGAATGTCAATATTAATTATAATCTAATTTATTATTTAATTATTCTGGATAATGAAAGGCTTATTTGAAAAAAAGGAACTTTATTGCCCATAAACCTATCCTCATAGAAACAGTATTTAGAGCCGCGGTGGGTGAGATTGATAAACAATTTGTAAAAAGATAAATAAATAAAGAAATAAATATGTAAACACGATTGTTATAAAACTTTGTAAGAAAAGACATTATTATGAATATTCCCAATGTACAAGAGTTCAGTTAAAGTTTGTCTATGAGTACAATAGAAGCGGCGACGTGACCTAACAAAAATCTATAGAAGTACGTTAACAAAGTAAGCAGTAATGTTTATTTGAAACAGGAAACGAAATGGCACACAATATAGTTATAGTAAGTGATTGTACGTACTAGCGTGAGCGAGAGATACTATCTAAGGACAAGAAGTAATAAAGACGCCTCACAGCAAAATCTAGTGTCCGGAACAAGGAAAGAATTGAGTCGCATTGTGTTGATAGTTCGTGTCCCTTACTTCGTAAAGTGCATGTAATAAAATAATGAGAATTGTTAAGAAACAACCACTAAAGAATATACACTTATTGTTTAATATGTAATAAAATAATATACTGTCATTGTTAGTTGCACACCTACAGACTACACAATTTACTCTGTACATCTTTCTTATATATATTAGCCTGTGGGATGTGGCAACTCGCTCTGTCAGTGTCGGACTCGGACGTCGTCGGTTGTTTAATTTAAAAATTTAAAATTGGAATATACAAAAACAATTGGTGTCGATAAAAGGTGTTTTAAAAGTTAAAAAGACAATTCGGTGACAAGCTTCGGATTTGTGACTGCCACCAAGAAACAACCATTAAATCAGACAACAAGAATCAGACAAGTGGAAACGGGTGAGTTGCCATAGGGGGATAATTGTGATTAGGGTTTATCCTTTTAATGTATGTACCAAACATTACACACTTATCATAGGATGTAATAGTATAATACACTTATTGATAACATCGAAAGGTCATTCAAAAGAAAACTCAAGAAGAATGAGACTTACAAGAAAACTCAGGAGAAGGCTATGATCGGAATAACTATGCAAGATCGAAACAGAAATGAACAGAGGCTCTAGTATGAGTTTACGATACTACACTAATTCTACACTCGCTAGCGAGAACGTAAAAAATTAGTATGGAAAATCGTGAACTGTCAATGTCAAATTATCAATTTTCCATATAAATGTTTTACGCTCTCGCTAGCGAGTGTAGTATCGTAAACTCATGCTAGAGCCACAGGGCCGTAGATAAAAGCAAGTCACCGATATGTAAATGATAGTGGGCAGTGTACATAATACGGAGAAAGCATGGACAAGCGCGCGAGAAAGATGGACTAAAATCCGCAGGACTACATTGGAACTAAGTGATCCAATATGGTCAATAAGGATCTATCTCTGATCCAAATGAAAAATCATGGTTGACGCCTATATGACCAACACTGGACGCACTTTTGCCGAGAATATGATAATTTAAAATTAAACGTTTAAGAAAAACTTTTAATTTTAAAAGAGATGAAAAAGATGCTATTATAATATACATTGTATGTATGATAGCACAAATACAAAATAATAATTTTTAGGAGTGTGACTTACATTCTCATAAAATCAGTATCCAAACATACAAATCAAATTGAAGTATCCGTTTTTAAAGTCAAAATAACTGCTTTAAGAATATACGGTACTTATAAAAATAAATTAAAAAAATTGTCTGTCTGTCTGCACAGAATACAATAATAGTTGCTTTCGGCTAATTTCCGAAACGGCTTGACCGATTTTTACGGGACATTCACTAGTGGATAGTTCATGTTATAAGAAGTAACAATAGCTACTTTATTTTAGAAAAATAATAAAATAATAAATTATTTATAAGCACTGTCTAGTATTGTCTAGCGCCTCACGCGCACGCCGCGTTCAACAATCTATACTAACATATAAAAACTGAAGAGTTTGTTTGTTTGTTTGAACGCGCTAATCTCCAGGAACTACTGGTTCGAATTGAAAAATTCTTTTTGTATTGATAATGGCTATATATTACGCTACGATCAATAGTATTACATATAAGCATACCATAGCATCCAGTACCGCGCGCCCCACGCGCACTCCACAGCGAAGCGTGGCCGAGTTCAGCTAGTCAGTAATAAACGTAGGTGTTTTACCTACGTTTATTATGTCATGGCGTGACATCACATATATCGGAAAAAAGCAAATTCAATAAAAAACAGCATGTCTGCTGTTGTGTTTCGATGAGTAGTGAGAAATGCCAGAGTTCATTTCCCAATACCATGCTTAATCCTTCTATGGTCGGCAGCGCAGGTCATCGTAACTGCTGGACCTCCCTCATAATTTTCCAATAGGAACGATCAGTAACAGCCTGGATCCAATGTCGACCCGCGGCCCTTGCATTAACTTATCATCCAACAATTTCACTTTTACTCGCTATATTAAAATAATTTCTCTAGTACTACGAAGTAATATAACTGTGTAAGATAAATACAAAATAATATCGACTCCACGCCTTTGTTCTCGGAGTCAACGTGCAGTATTCTAAAAACCGGTTCTAGAACCGCTTCTGCTGTACCCTGACTGCAAAAGTTCATACGAGCTATACCTCCATCTAATATACTATGTAATAGTACAGATTTTGTTTGGTCCAAACACAAAACAATCATTTTTGAAAATTGTTTCTTTTCTTATTGTTCTTTCTCCTGATCATCAAATTTAATTTTTTAAGTAAGCAAGAGTAAACTTAGGAACGATGATTATAATTCTAAAACATCGGTTGATGGAATTGGATATGACGACATGAGTTTTGCTATTTTTCGTAATACAATACCATTTCAAGCTACATTCTTTGAATGTAAAGGTCATCAAACAGGCTGCCTATCCACTTGATGGTAAGAAAGAAGTAAAAACTAAAATATTTTAGAATTTCCTATTCAATGTATGTACACGCATGTATGTATACCTATGTTTCATGTAGTTCAACGTTAATTAAGTTTTGTATATCCTGTATTGTGAAATCGCTACACGCTCCTCTATCAGTCTATGACTTGAGTCAAAGCGTTAGACAGTAGCTGTTACCCTCGAGCCACCTATTTCTTAAGTTTCCTGACGAGGTTACAATTATCTTTATTTGTATACGTTTAACGTGGTTTAAGTTTACTACGGTAATAGATTGCTATTGAGTAATAAATAATTAATATTTCCTAGATAAAACAAAATTATCTACAAAAGTAGGGTAGGATTTAATTTTAAATTGATAAATCCACTTTATAAATGTTTATAATCCACTCGTGCGGTGCACATTGCGATTTTCAGATAACCAAAGCAAACATAATAGGAATCGAGTAGGGTGTGGGAAATATTGTATTTATTTACTTTATTTCTTAAGTACATGCGAGTTTATTTCATAAGTAAAAAAAAGAAAGTATTATTACGTAGAAAAATTAAAATCAAAACAATCAGTACCCTCTACGTTTAAACAATCACTTAAATATATTAAAAAACTAACTGGTACCCGCGACTGAAAAATATAACATCTGAGATAACTAATCAGTAACTAGCTGAGCCCGCAACTTCGTACGCGTGGTATTCGGTATAGCGTGTAACTTTTTTGTTTGTAAATCAGCGTCCATCGACTACAGTAGTTTTTTTTTCTTCTAACAAGGTGTAAACAAAATTACATGATAATTGGTTGGATAATTCCTTGTAATATTGTATCTTTTGCTTAGACTTGAATTTGTATTTAACTTAAAAATTTGTTATTGTTACTTTCCATAGGTATAAAAGAGTTGCTATAAGTTGGCCATAAAGGAGTTGCAAAGTTTGTGGTGACTTGTTTAGTACTTATGTTAACTTATGTTTATTTCTTGTGTTCACTTTGTAAGCTTTACTATTCTAGTTGACTTTAAAATTCAAGTCATGTGTATTAAAAAGTATAACATACGAATCGAAAGCAATTTGTTGTTTAAAAATGAAAGTATTTTAGAGTTTTCTTTTGTTGTTTACTATATGATCTCATTCTGTAACTATATTTTTATTGGGTTCCGTACGTCTGAATAAAAAAACGGAACCCTTTTAGGATCACTCGTGTGTTCGTCTGTCGGACCATTTATCTCCGAAACTACTGAACCTACAATTTTGAAAAGAAAAAAATACAGAAATTAGTTTTCTACTTATAGATTATAGGAAAACCTATAAGAAGTCCATGATATTAAAATAATATGGTAAATCACTCAATATTGTGCGGATAGGTAACATCGTACGGAACCCTCTTCACGAGAGTTCAACTCGCACTTGTCCCGTTTTTTTTAATGTAAAAGTTGCCAAGATGCCTCAGTCGTCTTTAAACACAAGTAACACCAAGAGGGATTGCAAGTGTGACTGCAAGTATATTTACGTACCATCTTATATCAGTGAAACGAATGTTGTGTGGAAGTTGAAGTGTATATAGATCATTAAAAGTATATTGACGACATGTGGCTGACATGGTTAAATAAAAAAAAAATGAAATAAGAACGCATAATTTCTCGAGACTTGACCGTTTAAAATTTCATAATTAGCTTTTGTTTAATTTTAATTTCAATTTTTTGATGATCCCTCGGGAACCGTAATTTTTCTGGCCGAAACCTCTATTTACTTTTCTGTATCCCTGAAGACGTGTATGCAAAAATGCATGATGATCAGTCGAGTAGTTAAGGCGTGAAATCATAAAAAAACACAAACAAAAAAAAACTCGCATTTAATATATCAGTTAGGATATGTTTTCTCATTAAATTTTATATTATTTGTATATAAATTGACAAAAACACTGGCTTCTAATACAAAAATACAAACAAAAAAATGAGCCGTCACGGCACGCCTGATAGATGTGAAACATCGAGTGAAATAAAATGATGACTGTTTATTTATTTATGTAACGTTTATTTTTATTGAATACAAAAATTTAAATATTTATTTCAAGTCGCAACAACCATCAACAATCACAATAACAACAACAACAGTATATGTATATATATACCATCGTATAGCGTGGTGACGCGTCGCCACGGACTGCGTCGCCACGCTATCAATCAGTTTCACCCGCGCCTATAGATGTTTCACATCAAAAACTCATACACAAATATTGTATGAGTTATTTTTTAAAGGCTGAAGATTTCAAATGAGCGGAAAAATATTCACTTTAAATAATTTATCTTCGTTTATTGAAGTATAAATTAAATTTAAAAAACAATATATATTATGTACATACGGTGAATATTTATCATGAGTGCGCCACGTTCGTTTCCTGTGATAAAATGCTAACATTATAAAATTTTATAACTATTATTGTGTTCAAAATAAATATTTCATTTAAGGTGAAAACTATGATAGTCTACGAGTATGTCATGCACTGTGTAGTTTTTTCACGAAGAGTGAAAAAACTACACAAGATTCGATACAAGATTTCGATGCGGTTTTTGCTAATAGAAAGAGCGATAAACAAGGGAGGTATTTCTACATAATTTGCAAAATAAAAAAATAAAATAAAACATTCGTACTAAGCCAGGGTGGATAGTTAATGCTATATAAGTTCGTTATTGTTAATCTAATATCGATATTTTTATCGATATATTTCAAGTTACATGTCGATAAACAAATAAAATTTATCTGTTTGAATTTCTTTAATGATAAAACTATAACAAGCGATATACCTATATAGAATTTTCACTTCCATTCCTGCTATTCAGAGAATAATCTAAACTGCTTTTTATCCTTTAAAAATTGTCTTAAAATACAAAAGACTAGTGACCCATCCTCGCTTCGCACGGGTGGACATTTTTTTTTGAACATTTTTGAGTTTATTCGTGGAAAACTGCAATTTTGTATGGAGGGGGGTAAAGGGGGGAGATGGGGGGAGGGTGAGTAGCCTATGTTATTCGCTGATAATGTAGCTTTCTATAGGTGAAAGAATTTTTAAATTTGGTCCAGCAGTCTTTGAGTTTACTCATTACAAACATACAAAAATACATATATATATACATACAAATCTTTTCTCTTTATAATATTATTAGTATAGATAAAAAAGTGATGTTTGGTTATTATTCAAATTATTTGTGAAGAGTAATGTTCTTTAAAATTACCAACTATCTAAGGAAATATTGTATTTTTAAAGACATAATTGTGTTATTGTAGATTATGCTAAACAAAAAAATAAAATAAAAACAATTTTATATAGAAAGATTTTTAGATATTTAATAGCGGTTTCTTTGTTAAAATAAAGAACACTGAAATTGGTAATTTAGCCTATAAAGTCTATATTTATTTATATATTTATAAGCTGAATTACTAATTTCATTATAGACAATTTAGAAATCATTACATAGGCTTCTAAGAACTTCATGCATCTGACGAAATTTTGTAGATATTACGTATCTACATAATGTACACAAACACTGTTTACAGTACAAAACAAAATTCAATTTACTCACTCATAAAATAAATTGCCACGAAATTTTGTGCAACTTATTACCTACGTATTACAGCTTTCAATCAAATAAATAATAAACGGGATGACAGACAGATGGCTTCTGTAGATTAGTGAATATAACTTGGTTTTTGTCCAGTGTAAAATAAGCATATGCAGTTAACTAATTTTAAATTATTTGAAATTTTCATAGAATTTTTACAATGTATCTGGTTTAAAATGTAATTATATTTTATAAAATACTAGCGACCCGCCCCCGGCTTCGCCCGGCGTGCAATTTTTATATATATGAACATTCCCCGTTTATCCCTCTTTCCGTTAGTGAAAACCGAATTAAAATCGGTCTACCCGTTCAGGCGCGATGCCGTGACCAAGGGAAATAGGGATTCATTTTTATATATATAAAGATGTAACTTTTAATTCTTTCGCATTTAAAGTGTTAATTTGTGTAAAAACTGAAGCCAATTGTTCCATGTCTAGCGAGAAATATAATTTTGTAAAAATTCACATGCGTCCTTATATATTTGACCGCGTACCTATGGCATTCGTTTTGGCTTTTTTATATTGAAAAATACGTCTTGTTTAAAAAAAAATTAAAATTTTTAATTGTGACATCTTGATTTAGAGTTTTAATTGTATAATTTTGAAATCATCACAGAATTCATCACAGGAAAAAATGAAACACCCGATAAAAAAGTTGCTATCAAAATAAGCAATTCATTTACAACACGCAACCAACACCTCTTTTTATAGATTACCGCACCACATATTTATTTCATCGTTATCATTTATCCATTACTAGTTTTTGCCTGCGGCTTCCCCCGCTATTAAAATATAGCCTTAGTCGATCCTGTAGGTCCATTCTACACAATGGAAAAAAAAAATTAAATCACCTACATATTTCCAAGCTTCAAAATGTAATTTTCATATAATAACAAAAAATAACTTACCTAAGCTGTATAAAGTAAAAACTACCCTGAAACTACAAGAGATAATTCCAGAACTTTATCATAAATTGTAGAATACAATTAAACTCATACTTTTGATTTAGTAGGGCACACTGCGTTACGCAGCCATAAATTATTCGGTCTTCGTTTAACCCGTCGTGTATCGGTGAGTAAGAGATGCCAGAAACCATTTCCCTCTTCCCTCCTAATCCCTCATCCTTTATCCTAATAAGGTCGGCAGCGCACTTGTCGCACATACGGCGTTGCTAGTGTTAATAGGGATAGCCATATACCATCCAGTGGACTACTTAATGCAAGGACCTACTGTCCTGTAGATTTTGGCTTTAGTTTCATAAATATTTATTTTCAAAAACTTTTATCCAACCAACCACAACCAATGAATATAAAATTGTATTATAAACATGATTCAGACGAGTTCCAAGTAACGATAAGGAAGACCTTTGTTGGAATTATATTAATGAACTTACTAATCATAATAATTTATTATGAGCGCACTTGGCCTTAACTGCTCTTTAAAATAATAGACCGTACTCTTATCTAAACTGCAATTACTACGTAGTGGTCAGTTGTAAATTTATCTTTGTTTATAATACAATATTTGCCTCGATACAAACTAATAGTCCATTGTCATATTTCGTAATGCCTCTAAAATATTATAAAACTTTTATGTTCCCCAGAGACACTAGTAAGAGTTTACGATACTACACCAATGTCACCAATACTACACTCGCTAGCGAGAACGTAAAACTTTTGTATGGGAAATCGTGAACTGTCAATGTCAAATTATCAATTTTCCATATAAATGTTTTACGCTCTCGCTAGCGAGTGTAGTATCGTAAACTCATGCTAGAGCCACTGGTCTTCCATGATGACTTTAGAAACAGAAAAATTGTTGATGTATTTTGAACTTGAATCCTGGCTGACTTAAAAAATTGAAATTAGAATGTTTTTTAAAAAAGCTAGATTGAATATGTCATTGTGAGAAAAATAGTATAGAAGAAAAGACGAACAGAAATGATGTGCTTTTATAGTTTTCATTTTATTTCATAAAATGTATTATACAGAGAAGATAATATAATGTGCACATTAATATTGAACAGTGTGTTTTTATTTAATAGATATATCAAGATTATCAAAACGTAGTGATAGCTTAAAAAAAACTTACAAAAAAAAAAACAAATAAGAAAAATTACTTTGTTAAATTATTTTATTATTAACTTAGTTAAATTAATGTTATATTATTTAAAAATATTATATTTCACAAAATATGCGTCTAGTTAAAAAAGGCATAATTCTAAAACATAATTCTAAACATTTTTGTTTTAGAATTATGTCTATGTAAATATTTTTTTAATATTATTTCTTTTTCGTTATAAGAAAATAATTATTAAAAATTCAAAATACAGAACGGTCAGTTCGAATGTGACGTCAAAGTCTATGAAATGTCAACAGTCGTGTAGATAGATGTTTGTGATTTTTAACAGATTTTGATTGTTATTGTAGACTGTGACGTCAAGACAAGCGCACTAAAAGGGCGGGTATTTTCAGCGCCCGCTAGTTGTTAGTTTATTTTAACATTTTTTTTTGGTTACTAAATATAATATTTTTAAATAATTTTGTGTGACGGTCAAGCAGTTAGGTAAATGTTATGTCGCTTATCGATCTATGCAACCCAAAAGAGGTCGCAGTAACGCAATGCATCCAAAAATCGCAGCGATGAATCGATCATAGACAATGAAAAAGGACTTAGGCATTTGAGTTCTTTAACTTTGAGGCTCTCTAATTTATGCAGAATGAATTACGTCTTGTTTACTGCACCCCTTCCAGGTTACTGCCTGCCTTCCACTAGCATACCATTAGTCTTCTGGTCTACTCCCGTTAGTTACTGTCTATTTACTGAGAAGTTTTAAAACTATATTCAATAGAAAAAAAACTGCAATAATTTCTTCAAACTCAATGTTGCGTTCAGGAATAAACATTGGATGGTAGCAAATAACCTGTTTACTTCAGTACTACAATATTACGTTACAACCAGTATTACTACAGCGAGATACTTCGGCGCGTGCGCAGATCAAATCTGTCTAACTTCGTTTGCGTTGGGACATAGGTATACATTATCGATATCGATAAGAAAATAATTTATGTTCAAGTAACAAAAGTTCGAAGGTTACATGTGTCGTTATCTACGATTTACACATTCGTTTGTTTTGAGCTAATTAATAAATAGAAAACACAGTCATTTGTTACTGTGCTTTTAATAAAATTTTCTCTTATATTATGCATTTCATTACTTATGTCTGACAGGCGGTGCAAAAAAATAGATGACAGGTGGAAAACTCAGAGCAAAGGTATCGCAAAGCTTTGGTTAAGCACTACCAGCTCGATTTTCGATTTAGAATTTTAAAGATTCAAAATGTTCAAAATGATTAACGATAATTATTTTTTCTCAATAACGTGTTACATAACTTCTAACCGCTTTTAAAATAGGTTTAGCAGTTGCCCTAGGTATTTTTTAAAGAAATCGTAGTCGATATTACCCGTTCTGATTTTGCTAAACTTGAAATGGACATCCCAAGTGAATTTTAAATTTGACATTGTTGCAGCAATGGCAGGTATGTCCGCATTCGCTCACGCTTGGTGGCGCTGGTGTTGTTGGAGGTCACACCATTTTGACAGCTCCCTTAATCGCGTGTTGTTTTTGTGTGTTTATTGTTTATTATTTGTTTTGAGAAAAATGGCAGAAAAGTACGACTTTTGGACAGTTTGTGAGCTGAAAAAAGAATTAAAGAAGAGAAACGCTAGAGTTACAGGGAAAAAGGAAGAACCTGTGTCCCGATGTTCTCCATGAGCACAAAAGCACAACACAACACTGAGGCATTTTATTTCCACAAAATATTTAAAATTCTTTCACTCAACTGATAATTGCTGATGAATTAACAGAGTTTGACAGATAGCAAGACCTCCAAATACACCAGCGCCATCTGCTTTGAGCTTTCGAGATTAGCCGCAATTGGTTAGCAATAAGCAATAGAAAAATAACAGACAAACAATGTATTTTTACAGACGCCAAAAAATACTTATCGATACTTTTAATTCGTAAAGGTTCATCTCTATCCAACTCTCGGTTTGTCGTATCGGGCAAACGGTATTGTGGTGTAGAGAAAATATAATATTATGTGGTCTCTAAATGAAAAGATAATGTAATAGGATAGCAAGAGTGCTGAGTTGAAGTGGTAATGACAATTTTATCTTTTATTATTTTAACTAAGAAACCGCTATTGAATTTTTAAAAAAGAAAAAATCAATCATTCTATAAATACTAAACACTCCAATTGCAATTGTTTTTAAAACCTAATTCAGAATTTGGAACAGCAATAGGGAATATGCGTCTAATTCAAAAAAGGCTTAAATATATTTTTTATCGAGATTTTTGCTTTAGATTTTGTTTAAGAATCGAGATTTTGTTATAAGAAAATAATTATTAAAAATTCAAAATACTTGAACGGTCAGTTCGAATATGACGTCAAAATCTATGAAATGTCAAGACGCGTGTAGATGTTTGTGATTTTTAACATTTGATTTGATTGTTATTGTAGACTCTGACGTCACGACAAGCGTGCCAAAAGAGCGGGTGTTTACAGCACCCGCTAGCTATTAGTTAATTTTATCATTTTTTTTGTTACAAATGTCTGTTTTTTTGGCGCTGAATATATTTTTTACGGTTATATAACGATATAACCTATCGTATGAAAATATTTTAAAAAATTATGCATATTCCCTATTTTTTCTGTCTGTTTTTTTGCCTTAAAGTTATTATTCAATTGCTTTTGCCAGCGATTTCGCCCTCGCTGCTCTTTCTTAGGTGTTAAAACATTTATTCATTCTTTATTCCGCGTTGATTTTTTTAGGTGATGAGATATTTTTTTAGATGTAGGTATCCCTTGCAAACGGTACTTTTTTCCTTATGTTAGAAACGTTCTTTATGTCTTTTTCTGTATACCTGATAACGTGTATGCAAAATTTCATGGTGATCGGTTGAGTAGTTAAGGCGTGAAAGCATAACAAATAAACCAACTCACATTCGAAATTATAATATCAGTAGTAACACTGCTTTGCTTATATTTACGATACAAAAATGTTTTATTTCTACATATTTATTGGTTGTGGACTATGACGCTGATCCACTTGTTATGGCGGCAATAACCAACTCTTATATATGAACGCTTTAAGAGCGCGTATGAAGAGAAATAGCAAATCTTAGAATTGAATTTTATCTAAGTTTGTAAATTCCAAATAAGAAAATATTTATATATAGATTAATACATTATAAATAAAAGTGAAATGTGGAAAAGAAAATTTGATACGATGAAATTTTCTCGATAGAAAAAGATCACCAAATTACCTCTCATTTTTATCGTTTTTTGTTTTATTTTCAAAATGACACATATTACAAACCTAAAAAAATATCAGTAATCTCACTTCCCAGATTATTTAGGGCTTTGAGGATTAATTTTTCATTTGACATTGTAGTTTACGAGTAATTAATATTTAATACTTTTGGCACTTATAACATTTTTATTGCGCGAAATGCGCTATCTTCCTTCTCATGTTATGCATACTTCAATGCGCATTGTTTCACATGATCAGTCACAATCGCTTATGGGGCCACGCGGGTGAAATTAGAAATATTTTTTGCTTTGTACGCAGCCTTAACACAAAAGTAGCGTTGGGCAGGACATCTAGCAAGATACATGGACAAAATATGGACAGTAGAAATAACAACATGGAAAGGACCAATGGTCAAAACAAGAAGAGGTCGTCCAAGGAACAGATGGATCGACGAAATAATAACAACAGCAGGAAAAGAATGGAGAAGCAAAGCAAAGAATAGGGAACGATGGAGTAAGCTGGACGAGGTCTATACCCAGAGTGGTATTCCAAAACAGAATTAAATTTATACTATACCTACGTAATTTTAGGAAAAACATGTTTTTTAAGGTTGTTATTAAGAAAAAGTCTTATTATTAAGAACACAGTCAAAAAATACTTTTAGTCAATCACCACATCTGTGGTGTCTAAATGACTTAAGTTTTTCAAAGATTTATCAAAGTGTCTTTCGATTAATATAGTCAAAAGTTATTTATTAAAAAATAATAATTAATAATTTCATTATTGTATACGTTGCATCTGGTTAAGTGGTCTAAATCTCTCAACGCACAACACTTTCGGGTCCATTATTACTGCAATTCCCGTGTTAACTGTTGTTAGTATTAACGCGGTATGTTTCTGTAACCGCTTAAATAAATCAAAAGTTAAATGCCGCGTTCTAACATTATGTGACTACTTCTGACACATATTTATTGCACTGTGGCTTACGAGACTCTTCATGTGAATTTAAGTATTAGCTAGAAACGGTCAAGAAAATATTGCATTTTAAAAACAAGGTTTTATTAATCTTAATTAAATCTTAATTAAATTATATATTGGAGTAAACTAATTTGTAAGGCAGTGAAATGAAATATCTTACTTCATTTCACTGCCTTAATGTCATATGTCCATCACCAGTTTTTGAAAAATTCCCAATTGACGAAATGAAATTAAATATTGGACTGGACTACTTTAGCTAAGGAATCAATTTCTATAAAATTGTGTTATTAGCAGATATTTATTTGATTTCATTAACGATCATTGGTAATAATAATCAGTAAAATATTTTTAATTTTAATGAATTATCTTAAGTTTCTTTAGGCATGATATTTTTTTACGTAAATTAATAAGTTAATGCCGTTTACCATTATACAAGTAATCCAAGCAGTTTCAGAGACTAGTTATAAGGTCTAATATTTTAAAGTGTTAAATGGTTATGATAAAAGAAAGATTATTTACATTTTTATAATTTCATACTGTATCCTCTGTGACATAAAATTAAAAAAGTGCATAAAATAATGGAGTAATAAATGATATTATTTGAGAAACAACACTGCTGCAAAGAACAAATCTAGACTTAAGAACAGTTTTATATTAAGAATAAATATAAAGCGAAAAACATTTTAACTATTAGAAGTATTTTTTTTATAAATTGCACTTTGCACTCTTGTTTCACTAGTTCACGTAATGACATTAATTTATATAGTACTTGTGAGACTGACCGGCTTTAACAACTTGAATTTCAGCTATGTCCACATTAATAAAAATGTTCTTTAAAAATAATATGATGACAATATAATTTATTTATATTAATTCTTCATAATTGTAATAAATAACCAACTAAATAAATTATATTTTATATAATATACTACATTTTTTTTTAATTTATTTAATTTTTATCAACCGTCGAGATAATAACATTTAAAATTAAGATAATAAAATAAAATATGTAGGTACTTAAAAAATAAAATCTTACACAATAAACAAATCATGACTTGGTGATCATTACATGAATCATGGAGCAATGGTTCAAGTACTGTCCATCTAATTTCCCAACCAAACAATGTTCTTATTACTCGATAATAAATAACAGAAAAATCGGGACAAGTGCGAGTTGAACTCGCGTGAAGAGGGTTCCGTACGATATTACCTGCCGAACGAATTAAAGAAGCAAGATAACTTATCGTCTAGCTTGTATGTTGAAACGCACACCTAATATTAAGCTCTATAGAACTTCTGTCATAGGGTTACTTTGTGTGAGGTAATTCAGCGATTTTGTTATGCTCAAGCCTCTATGTTTAGAGTTATGATTTATTGCAAGATGTTACTATGCAAAGTCCTTTTAAGTCACAGCTTGAAAATACTAAATGGCTTGTGTTTAAGCCGCATTAAAATTTATGCTTACAGATCGCTCTATTACTACAAAAAGAGTAAAGTGCACACTCCATGAAGTGGAAAATAAAAGATAATATTATGATGAAATCGCAAGAAATTGGCACAAATATAGACTTGAAAGCACTAATCATCCCATTATAATTACTATTATTTTTTGGTTGGTAATTTATAAAACGACAACTATTTTATGGTTTTATGGTGGGTAGTAACAAACTAATTGCCAACATTACAACTCTATTAATATTATATTGGCAGCTCTTAGATGTTATTGTAGCTTTGTTGCTTGAATAAAGTCTACGGCAAAATATTAGTGAAGGTTAAGGAAGCTTTTTAAAAGCTAAGCTAATTTTGTGAGCTTCAGCGGTTCACGGGAAATGATGGAAACCCATAAATATGTTTACAATGTTAGATTACAATTTATATTTCTTATTAGTTTTTTGAGTTTTTGTTAAGAATCGATTTTCATATAAGGTATGAATTTTATGAAGAGTAAAATTCATATAAGCGTTAAATAAAAAGAGTTACGTTATCTGTCACTTAGACACTTGTGCGACAGCTGACGCATGTATTTATGCTCGCTAATTCTATTCTCTGGGCTTATAAAAGCAAATCGTGCTCCTCGTGGACGTAGAAAAACATGTGTTATAATAAAAACATTTAATTCAGACAAAGATCATACAAAGTTTTAGAACAAACTTATAACTTAAAAAACAAATGCAAGACAATACACAAAACTGGAAGTTTTAACAATTTGTTAATGTTGGGTTTCAATTTAGTTAACATCAAACGCAAATAACCACGCTCAGTGATCTGCAGTCTGTTCTCCTTTTCTTAGATTCATAACGCTCCCCATTTGCCTTTAGATCCGCTACCGCCCCCAAGAAAAGCTCCGGCGCCCACTAGGGGGCAGTACCGCCCCCGTTGGTAATCTATGTTTTAGATAATATCAATTTAACTAGGTTATTTATTAAAAGTCATTGACTTTACTAAAATCTTTGTAGAGGTATTAGTAGTGGTCATTACAAACGATCAAAATAAACTAAACAGTCTCTGAGGTCTGGCCGTTCGTCATCAACATCATGCAATAGTGTATATCACGCTACTAGCGATAATGTGTATACTTATGGCATAGTTATGGGTTTGTGATATACAGTCGCCCTGTTTGGTAACTACGAAGAAATCATTATTTTATATAATTACAATTTAAGGAATATTAAATGAGATTAAAATCACTGTTCTCTCTATTTATTTATATATTGTAAGTACTAATCTAAGTATGTTATTAGTAGACGTAATCTTTTTGGGAAAACGCTTGAGTAAGTGTAATGTTTATAATGTTGTTACCAATGATGACATATGGTGCTGAATCGTGGTCTCTAACTATGGCCCTCGTAAGAAATCGTAACCTCTGCGAGATCGAATCAGGTATGAGGAGATTCGTAGACTAACGATAGTTACCGGCATAACCCGGCGGATTAGTAAGTTGAAGTGGGCAGCATACATAGTACGGAGAGCCGACGACCGCTGGGGCTGGAAGGGTCTCGAATTGAAGCTATGGATCGGCAAGCACAGCGTTAGACGTTCACTCACAAGGTGGACAAATGATAATATGGGCCGCGGTTCAACGGTGGGTCCAGGCTGCTTCTGACCGAGCCTAATTATTACGGGGAAGTCTATGAGCAGCAGTGGACGTCCTATGTCTGAGACACGGAGTAGCTAACCTATGAGATGATGAAGATATTGTTATGTATAGCTGAAAATAATGGATACCACCCGCTCTAGCAATGAATTAAAATAATTATGTATCAAGAATTTTATGTAGGTAACTAAAAAGATTTGCCAATTTCGAAAGAATTCCTAAAATTTATCTAATCGCCTAGGCCAACCATGTATACACCCCATATTTGCTCACTCAAATAGGAGAGCGTCTATTTTTAAAGTCGCCAGGTAGACTAACGGTACGGTCTACCTGGTGACCTGGTCAGTGGCTACCGTCACCAGCAAGTGTGAACAAGCAACATCTACGCACTGATATAAAATATAACGACTAATGACCAATTTTAATTTAACCGGTTTAACGCGGTTTAACGCGGTTTATTAAGAAACGTCGTTATTGTGTTCCTTATAAGTAGCACTAACTTCAGTACAAATAAATAATTTGTCACTACTGGAAAATAAGTAAAAATGCAAAAGTATCGTTTTTTATACTGTACGGCTGTATGTCTCTTATGGAGCCGTCCATTAACTGGATATAAAAATTATTTCTTATTTTACAATCAACTGCCATCGCCTCCATTATTGCTCTCTGTCACGATGACGATGCGCAGGCGTCTTCGGTCGCGTGTGGTTTACGTTCGTCATTTTCAAGTGTCAAACACTTCCATCAAGTGAGGAGAGAGATGACACTGTGCTACACAGTGTCATCGTTGCATATAAGTAATTGACCTTTAGGTAATAAGTTTCTTTTCAGAAATCAATTTATAGATACTAAACAATTGGGTTTTCAGTTTATAGTTTCTTTTTTTTTTAGATACGTTTAAATAACATATTTATTTTACTTCATGTTAGACACTTTCTAACCGGCGTAAGTTGTTGGAAAACAAATGCGGCGTGGACACGTGCTGCTTGGTGTAATGGTTTTGAGTCGTACAAAAAGTATTAATGATTAACAAATGTTAAGTTTTTTTTTTTAATAGCTGCAATAATGAAAATTTAATGCATGAAACTGTATTATCATTACCAAAGTGTTTAATTTGTATTTAATGCACTTTTTTATGTTAAGGTCGTCAGACAGGCTGAGAGTCCACTTAATGGTATGTGGCCACCGTCGCTTACTACACAAGCGACAGCACTGCCGACCACAGTAGGATTGACGATAAAAGATTAGGAAAGGATAGGGCTGGCCACCTTACTCATCGCCGAAAAACAACAGCACATGTGCTTGTTGTAGTTACTGTCGACAGATGGTCTGCCCAAGTGATTGCGAAACACAGTGCGCCCTGCCACTGCTTCCCAGATCCCGACGAGAGCCAACTTTGGGAAGTTCATTTCATGGAAATAACCTGGAACTCCACATACAGAGCACCTTAACCACGCGACCAAAGGTTTCGTCATCAAGTTAATAATAAAGTGCCTTGCACAAATAGTATATACCCAAGTGACCACACCAATGCCACAAGTCATAATTTTTTTTAGTCCAGATTAAAGTTTTAGAAAGATTATTTAATTACATAAAAAAAAAATAACAAAGAGCGACAAGCAGGCTGACGATCCACTAAGTAGTAGGTGGCTACTGACGCTTAAAATGATTGCAAGCAACACCGTAAGTTTGCAAGTACCTCTGCCAACCTTTTTAACCATCGACGCCCGACGCAAAAACGGGGCGTTACAAGTTTAACGTATGTGTCTGTACATCTGTGTGTCTGTCTGTGGAGTCGTAGCTCTTAAAAGGCTGTACCGATTTTCATCTGGTTTTTTTTGTTTAAAAGCTGACGTGATCGAGACGTTTCAGGCGTTTAAAGATCACAACCCATTGCCTAGTTTACGAAGAATTTCACTAACTTCTACGCATTCGATTATGGTATTTTGGTGGTATTTCGATGGCATGGTAATCTTGATCTGATGTTGCAGCATCAAGTAATCTGCTGGACACCAAACTCCTCAGCACCTTACAGCAGATATTATAGCGTGTTTGGCTCAATAGAAGTCGGGGGTCGGTTTATGATAAAGCTAAGGAGGGATGCAGTGATTGGGCTTTGGCATACCTAACTCACTCACTGAAAAACAACAGCAATCGTGCTATTATTTAATGGCTGCCAGTTCATAATTGCCTGCAATTTTTTTTTTATGTTAAGGTCGGCAGACAGGCTGACGGTCCACTTGATGATAGGTGGCTATCGTTGCCTATAATAAAAGCAACGCCAAAGCTGCTGCAAGTGCGCTGCCGACTGCAGTAGGATTAACGATAAGGGATTAGGAGTGGATAGGAAAATGGGCTCTGGCATCCCTTACTCTCTCACCGGAACACAACAGCACACGTGCTGTTATTTCACGGTGGTCTTCTGTAAGGGGGTGGTTATTGGCGACAGTTGGGCTGCCCAAATGACTGCGAAAACGCAGTGTGCCCTATGCCACTACTCGTATTTTCCAAATCCAGACCAGAGCCAAAATTGAAAAGTTGATTTTTCAAAGTTGACCCTGTCGGGAATCGAACTCGGGAACCCTACAACAGAGCGTTAAGGCAAGCACCCTAAACACTCATTCAACGGGCTCATCCAATGTGCTGTTGAATTTGATAGGATAAAATATAAAGAATAAGTAGATGATAAGGGAAACGAGTTCTGACATCTTTTACTTAAGAGACTCGGGCTCTTCTTTAAATGAGGATACGGGAAGCATGCTGGTTACATTAGGATAATATTGTGTAAAGGGGTAGTTTATGCCCAGTAGACCTTGTGCATAGGAAAAACTAGTATTAACGTATGACATAGTACCATGTACATAATTATAGACGCCCAGTGAATGATGTCAAATGTACATATTAGCAAGTATTTATTCAAAATCAAAATGCATTTCCATAATGCAAACAAAAGCGTTATGACAGAGATGCTTGCATTAATTCCGATACAAACTGTCGATAATATGAATGCCACTAAAACATTTGTAAAAGTCGTGACTATTGTAAATGTCCCATCCATTAATTCTGCATAATAAGTGCATCCACAAGATAAACGTTGAAACAAAGCAATAGATGTTTTAAAATTTACCGTTTCACAACATTATACGAATGTAAAAAAAAAAGTTTTAGTGATACACGATTCAGATAAGCAGGCACGGAGTCAAATAGCTGATGAGTCAATTAGCTTTATAGTTAAGTAAAGTAAAGCGAACCAGAGACATTGAAATATGAGTGGATGAGGTAACGAGTGACTCAATCCATTTCAATTAGAAAATTCAGCACAATTCCTGTTGATATATGAACTTTTAAAAATTGTTTATGTTATGATAATGAATAATGTATATTAAATCACGGAATTTAATTTATGAAATTGAGTCTTAATCATAATAATACCTATGTAAAAAATGTACATATACAATATCAATTATATGTACATTTTAGTTTGGACTAACCATAGTGAAACACTACTATCAGTAAATAATTTTTGTGAGTAAAAAAAAACTAAAAAGACCAACCAATCAATCCTTTCCCTTTCCTTGATTTTGTTACAAAAATGGTTTTCATTTGGTCGGTTTTAAGGTTTCTTTTTCTTTTTAATATACCTACCCTTCGCCAAAACTAAGTATCCATTGAACGAATCGACTACTTCAAGTGGACCGTCAGCCTGTCTGATGACTTTAAAACAAAAATAAATAAAGTAAGGTTTAATAAGTCTTCAAAATAATAAATAAAGAAAATAAGTCCAACGTAATATTCCTAAATAAAAACAGTCACAGTCAAATTGGAAATGAGTCCCTTTTTCTTGACACTGAATTACTCTATTTTCTAATGTACATTATAAATAATGTTTAGCAAAAAGTTGAGTGCCAATTTATCAGGGCAACTGCAAAGTGCCATCAAGTACTCGCGAAGAGCTGCCATTATGTCCTGGAACAAATATTAAGTAAAAACACACTGGAAACGACACACTATCCAGATGAATTCGATATAGCTTTGCTAAATGAAGCGTAACGCCCATGGGTCTAGCTGAGTTGCTTTCTTATTTTACTTCTGTACATACTTCTGGTCTCCAATTAAATATGCGTCAACCAATAATGAACCTTTCTACATAGATATAAGATTCCCCGTATTGGATGTTGGTCGTTTTCCAACTGCAACTCTATATTGGTTTAATGTAACATCAGATTGTCTATTGAAGCTTAGTTGGGTTTGTTTGCAAATGATTTATGGTTTCGTTCCGGTCGCTTTTAAGTTTTATTGTATACGTTATCAGGTTTTATGTTCGTGGATGTTGCTATTAATGACCGTAGTGATATTTTATAAACTCTTTTATTTTGTGAAACACAAAGAAATATTAAATATGCATATTACAATAACAATATTAAAGTTACGAAATTCGGCAAAGTTAGATCAAGTCAGATTCCTAATCAAAGCAAGCAGGTTGATTAAGTAGGTAACTGTACATAGACCACAAGGAAAAAAATATCTTCGAAAATACTGCAATTGAAGTTGAGGAAACCCACTAGAGTGAAGTACTTACAGGTTTTTTTGGAGTTATTCCAATCCTAAGAAAACCTCATTGAAACTAAAAACGGGGATTTATTTAGTATGATGGACGTGTTTACCAAGAAGCATCATGACCCTCAACACTGAGGATAATTACGTGTTGGGTTAGGGTTTGGAAGAAGGAAAGGTATTGGAATCGACCGTTCATTCAGGAAATCAGAAATCCATCTAAGTACAAAGGTCGGAGGGGATGCCATATGTAGAAAGCTTGCCAAGTCGACCTGCATGCTAAACCCTGTCAAAGGCCTTCGATACGTCAAGTAACACAGCGAGAGCTTCGCCATGTTTCTGGGCCATGATGGCTTCACTCCAGTAGTGCGTGACATACACAAGAAGATCTCCGGTTGAACATCGCTGGCGAAATCCATATTGACGATCACTGAGCAGGTCATTAGGTTCAAGATATGTCAGCAGGTTACTATTCTGTACTCTCTCCATAACCTTACAGAGTACGGAAGTGATGGCGATCGGTTGATAATACAGGGGTCGACACGACTACCCTTTTAGGTACTGGTTGAACATTGGCAAGATTCCAGGATACCGGTACAGTATTTGTCCTGAGAGACGGTACAAGCGTGTAAGTATAGGAGACAATTCCTTCAGGACCCTTGCAGTTATGCCATCAAGCCCACTAGCTTGCCCACTCACTGAACCAGTTATAAACAGTGGCATGGGATTGAGCTTCGTCATGAAATGCCAGTCGAAGTATATATCATAACTTTGTTGTTGCTTAAGTCCGCATCTCATCATGGTGCGAATTTTCTTTTTTCCCGAGAGAAAAAAAAAATTATGAACATAATATAAATTTGTAAAATCGAATGTCAAGTGAAAGAAATTACATCGACCGCTTCCAAAGAGTTTTTAATTACTTTCTGGCCAGTTTTAAAAACTTTCAGTACGGCCTACTAAATAAAGATTTCTAAACAAAATCAAAGTTACATCATTTATTGTTCCAGTCATCGGATAAGGGTCTTGTCACATTACACCTCTAAATTCAAATCGAAAGTTAATCTGACGGTTAATAACCTTTATAATATGATAGATCGAGCTAATAGACAAATTTTATTTTTCTGTTCCACAATCAAGGTATTGGAATCGTGTACTTAATGGCAATACCATTAGGGTTCAATTTCTATAAAGTAAAGCTTCACCGGTGTGCAGAGAATTTGGTGGTTATTGGTTACTTTAACAATTTTGTTTTGGGGTTACAGCAAGTGAGAGAAGTATAGGCAAGTGATTGACTTTATGGTCGAATTAATTTGATGTTTTCAAATAAGCTTGGGTGTGATTTTAAATTTGTAATAATAATAATTAATAACTATTGTAGACACTCTGTTGGATGCAAAGAAATTTAAAAACTTCATATTTAACTTGAGCACATTTTCTCTATAAATACTAAATAATAAATGCCTTTGAAGATATTAGGATATTGGTTACTCAACGTGTCTCAAGACAAGGACTAACGTCAGACCGGACGCATTTTTTTATCAAAATGAGCGCAACCTAATATGAAATAAAGTGCTATCAATGTTGAACATCAAATTTTTGTAGCTTCTCAGATTAATCGAACAGGTTCAAAATGGGAAGGTTTTTCTTAAATATTGTGTAAAATAAGAAGAAAGAACTAAAAGTAGCAGTTTAAACTTTAGTACAGAACGATTATAAAATAATTTTGACCATGAAAATTACATAGGTACCTACTCTGATGTAATTTTCAGGCTTTTTTGGGGCAGTAATTTACTATTTTTTTTCTCAGAAAATGTAACTTTTTTTTATATATCGGCCCATTTCAAACTTTTTTAAACAGAGTCTATTATGGTTTGTATTTTTATCTAAGTTTAAATATGACTCTAACAAGTTAAATTAGGCGACGAAAATAACGCTTTTCTGCTAAATCCTCGCCTGCTAATCCTGCTGATCTAATAACAACATAACATATTATAATTTTTGAAGAGCCCATTGGATGAGGGGTTAGGGTGCTTGCCTTAAGGCTGCGTCTCAGGGGGTCCAGGGTTTCGATTTTGGTACAATTTTGGAAATGACCTTTTCAAAGTTGGTTCTGGTCTGGATATGAAAAGTAGTTCATGCTGCATTTCGCAGTGATTGAGGCAGCCCGTCTGGCGGCAGTAACGACCACGTGAAATAATAGCATGTGTGCTGTTGTGTTTTAGTGAGTAAGTAAGGGATGCCAGAGTCTATTTCCTTATCCCTACCTACTTCCTATCCATAATCCTCTATGGCGACAGTGACCAGCTACCATCAAGTGGACGGTCAGCCTGTCTGTCGAATTTAAAATAAAATAAAAATCTATAAACTATAACATTTTTATGTATGGGTACACAGAACATGACCCCATTTTGATTTTTAATAAGTTATCATTCGATAATATAGACACTCTCAGTGTATTATTATTTGTGACATGAATAAAAAAAACTTACTTCATTAAGTAGGTAATATCTCCGCTACTTATTCAAAACTGGAATTGCACTTACCTGAAAAAAAAATAACATAATGAAAATTAATATAATTTTTTAACCTACTTAAAAATGTTGAAGTACGAGGAAGTTGAATTATATACTGATGATGACTTCTGTATAGGATACAGAAATGTTTTTTTTTTTTTTGGAGATGTTTTCAATAAAATAATTGTAATAATTGTTTAAATAATAGGTATAGGCACTAAGGTTAAAGATTAAAAAAAATATTTGATCTTTGTTCAGCCTTATTCAAAATAAAACCGCAAAATATTATTGTTTCTGCGAAGTGTAACGCAACGTGTAGAACTCGAACAGGAAAATATTTCGTTTTTAAAGTTTTCTTCGAACCTTTAAACATCGATAGTCGATACCCAGTAATTTTATTCAAGTGAATTAAGTGTTTTGTTTTTTAAAAACAAATTTTATTAGTTTTTTTTTCTTTTACACTTTTCATGTACGAGTGGAAAAACATACTTAAAAAATCTCTAATTCGAACAAAAAAATACCTGGCAATAGACACCAAAGATAGTAAACAATAAGTGGAGCAATTTTAGTTATTTAGTCGCTCATTTTAAACTAGGCAATCTTCTGACGTCAATAACAAACTTTAATAACCCGAGCAATGATATTTCCATGCTTAAATAAGAGATTTTAGACCTAATTATATTTTCTCTGCGCAGTTTTTGTGACAGAAAAAAAATTATGGTTTTTAGTACCAATTGGGCGACATCCCATCTAATACGATATAATCCCTTCTAATTTGGCCTGACCATCCACAAATTTTCACCATGCACCACATAGCTGTCACCGGATATAAATAAATAAATAAATAGATATTATGAAGCTAAAAATGATAATTGTCATTAGAATATTTCAAAAATGTCTGTAAATAAATATATCTATACTTAACCTAAGTAAATTTGTATATTTATATCCGTATATACACATATAGATAAACAGATATACAGATATGTATTTAGGCTAAAGATATTATAGAAATAGGTTAATTTTTTTATATTTGGATTTTGGACAGAAATACCTAGAATTTACTGACTTGCCTCAAAACACTTTTGCAATTTTTTTTTTTGTTAAGATCAGAGGACAGGCTGACTGTCCATTTGATGGTAGGTGGCTACCGTTGTCTATAACACAAGCAACGCTAAACCTGCTGCAAGTGCGATGCCGACTAAAGTAGGATTAAGGATAAGGGATTAGGAGGATGATAGGGAAATGGCTCTGGCATCCCTTAATCATTCACTGAAACACAACAGCACACGTGCTGTTATTTCACGGTAGTCTTTTGTAAATGACTGCAAAACGTAGTGTGCCCCGCCACTACTTTCCAGATCCAGACCAGAGCCAAATTTGAAAAAGTTCATTTTTCAAAGCGTTTAGGTATACCCTGACCACTCATCCAACGGGCTCGTCAGAAATCACACATTTCGTCAGAACAGAACGTTGTTACAAGTAAAAACACTCTGATATTCCACTACATAATAGTGACAATAAAAATTGAATAGAACTTAAACATGTATAAGTTACACTTTGTAACAATATTATCAAGATCCAAAAGGAGACGCACAAAAACAAACTATTTCCACCATCAATTTGATATCGCGATCTAGATCTATCCTCGAGGCGATCGCTGCATTTAAGATAGTCACACACTGATAAATTAACTGATGGTCGGCTCACTTAAACCCGGTAGCTTAATGTGGTGATTCAAACTATTAACTTTAAGTTTTTATTTTCTATAGAGCGGAGGAATATTAGCTTCGTTATGGTTTTCTATAGAAATGAGCAATGTAACGATGACATTAGATGAGTCAATTCGTCTAATAAGTATAACGAAGCTTTTTACGGGAAAATCGACGGCAACATGGCGATGGTTGCCACCTTCCATTAAGAGTTAACACCTTTAAGAGGATGCAATTGTGTTGTGATTATAGCTAAGGAATAAGGAGGGGATGAGAGAAATGGTCTCTGGGACTCTGGTAAAACAAGCATAAATTGTCCCGTAGTTTTGTGGATCGATTGCTTAGTACGGCTAAGTTTCGACAGTCCTTTGAGGGTCGTTATATCCGGATTCTACTTATACGTATAAGGGAACTTTTATATGACACAAAATATGTATTTCATCAGTGAGCTGCCCGGCGGCCGCGGGTTCTCTACGCGGCGTCTGTTGTTATGGAAAAATAAGCTTTGTTGGAACTCTGTAAAGTTGATTTATAAAGAATCTTCATCGAATGACGAGCCCGTGGGATGAGTGGTTAGGGTGCTTGTCTTATAGCTCTGTTCCAAGGATTCGATTCGGGTTCGATTGCCGACTGGGTCAATTTTGAAAATGAACTTTATAAAAAAGTTGGAAAAGTAACGACAGGACACAATGCGTTTCACATTCAATTGCGGCAGTAACCATCCCCTTACATAAGACCACCGTGAAATGTTGTGTTTCGATGAGTGAGTAAGGGACGCCAGAGCCCATTTACCTATCCCAATCCTTTATCCTCAATCCCACTATGGTCGGCAGCGCACTTGCAGCAGCTGTCGCGTTGCTTGTGTTATAGGCAACGGTAGCCACCTACCATCAAGTGGACCGCGTCAACCTAACTGTCAACCTTAACGTAAAATATATACAGTTGCAATTGTATGGCAGACAGCTAGAGATATAGCTTCGACAGTTCACATGGTAAGATATGATGCTCAGCAATGAACAAGACCAATATGATTAACAAAGAGTGCTATTATGTTTAGACTAAATTATAAGTGCCTAATGCGAGAATTGATAAAGATTCTGTACGACCGAGCCCCTAAAAGTCAGATAAGAAAGGAAACAAAAACATATCTATAGGCAGATTGATATAATCAAGTTTACTGCGTCGATTTATAACAGAACTGGTTATATGATTGCCCAAAATCTGGAGTTAACTCTTAATGAGTGGTTCGGGCCCAGCTACATTCGTGTGCATTGTAATTTTTATAACATAGTACTAGTCACGTTTTTATAACAGACGTGTTTCTTGAAACTTAACTGCCAACTTGCCTCTATTAAACTCTTTTAAGTACGTACCATTTAACTATTGTGTCAACAAGATATTTTTTAAATTAAGGAATTAGATTTCCTTCATCAACATTAGCATAAATATAACAAGGAACTAATATTTTACGGGCCTGTATGCACAAGGAATCGTGGACAAAGTAGAAATATAAAAAGATAAGATTTTATATTTACATAAAATTTAAATTTTTGGAATGAAAAATAAGACAAACAATGACAAATTCTAATAGTAGAATGTAGGTTTTCTCGGCCGGTATCCATATGAGTTGTGGGTTTCCGGGATTCAGTCAGTCAGTCTCGCTCAAGAAGTCGAAAAGTGCAGAAGTGAAGTGCAGTGATGTGATGTACTTTTTCTTCTAACACGGACTACACCACTGAGGATGTCAACCGCAGTTGTTGACGAAACGTTTGGAAGAATTTCCAACAGACCTGGGCCATCATCCCGGAAACCCACAACTCACAATGACAAATTCTATTATTGAAATTTGATTATGTCTAAACAGTATTATAGCTAAATAGCAACAGAAAGTATTTGTTGACAATTACCCTAGATGCATCGCAGGGTTGGTATATCCATTAGGTAGTGTAGGCAGTTGCCTATTTGGGGGCCCGCATTGGCAAGGGGCCTCCGAATTCAGAGAAAAAAATATATATGAAAAAATAGAACATAAACATTTTGAATGAAACTTAAGTTAGAAGATTTGTACGTAAATATTGATTCACTGTTTTTTAAACTACTTTGTCATAATTCAGTACATTTTGGAACATTTTCCAAGTTATTGTAGAATATTACATTATACTTACCGCGACGATTTTAACAGATCACTTTCGCCTTTAAAATATTACTTAAGATTTTTCTTTAAAATGTCTTTAAAACCAACTTACTCTATACTTAGAAGTTGTAACACGAACGTTTTAAGCACCACTTTGTTTCAACTTAATAGACTAATAATACAAACGATGCACTATAAAGCAGTGGCCTCTGTTTATTATATTAAGACAATACCTCTTTCTCAGGCAATGAAGCGTGTAATTTTGTAGAAATTACTATGATGTATGCTATGAGAATGTGTATTATGTAAAATATTGAAGTCTTAATTCGTAATTTAAAGAGATTTTATTTACGAGTAATAAAGTTTATTACCTGATCTCAGAGTAATATGCGATGCCGATACTACTTTATTAAATGTATTTTTTTTTTATAAATTTTAAAAGTTTTTAGTACTATCTTCCGAATTAACTGTTTTTGGAAGCATCAATTAAATATTGAATAATTATAAGGTTATTAGGTTCTCCTATGTTTAGGTGATTTTATTTTTATGCAACTGTAAAAAACAGCTTAGATATATCAACAAGTTAAAAATATACCTTAGTGCTACAATAAAAACAATTTCTTCATTAAATTCGGAAAACCATTAATTCTAATTGTGTTCTATTCAACTACATACATTACATGTTTAAATAAACTGGAAGATGACAGGTAAAACTATATTTTAAATGCTTCAGATGATAAATTCACATTATTGCACCTCTAAGATATTTCCGCATCGATTTATACAATCAGTGCGAATCTTTTGCGGATATGGAGCTAATCCTAAATCCCCAGGTTGAATTATAAAATTGTTTAAGTTTTTTTTTAAATTAAATTTTTGCAATTTTGTACTAAAAGCTTGATTACTTAATAAAAAAATATTAGAATGATCATTTCAATCAGCGAATGTTGAAAATTCTGCATCCGCAATAACCTTGGTAGAGAGTGTTATACCACAGGTTATACACTGGGCAAGATAGAGAGAGATATACTTCTTCTTCTTATTTTGGTTATGGCTCCATCAGATCTTCTCCGATGATTTTGCCAGTGTCACTTGTAAAAATAACAATATAAAAAAATCAAAATTCAAATTAAAATCAAAAGTAGCAAATCCCGAAACTATTCAGTCAATATCAAGCACAAATTTTTTCCTTTAAATTTTCCAAAACAGTCCGTCAAGTCCAAAGCAGTCAAGTTCGAGAGATATGTATATATACGAGAGTACAAGCGAGTTATTTACTAGAGTGAATGGACAAACGAGTTCTCGAAATATTCAACAGATGTCTCTTTAATGAGGCACGAAAACAATTTTGAAAATAAATACGGCGCCGTATTGTTTGTTATTTATTGTTTTTATTTTACAGCATTTGAGTAATTTTTATTCTCTACAGAAAAGTTAAAAGTGCAAATTTAAAGGTTACACTGTACAGTGTTTATGCAGATTTAACAGTTATTTTGCTAATAAAATTGTGATTTTATTTATTGTTGTTGTTTATTTGAAACCACGTTGAAATATACAAAATTTCGGGAGACCTAATTCGTCCGCGTTGAAAAACAAAAATATAACGCCTGTCAAAATATATGGCCAATAGTTTATTCAATCTTTAGTACTATTATAGTTTTGTCAGGCGTTGGATTTTTATTTTCATAGGTGAGGGGGTGAACGAGCTTCACCATTAAAACCATATTTTTGGAAAACTAACATCTACTCCTACATAATCCCATCAACAAATACCTAATCAACTTTGATAAATCAACTTTTCAAATTTGGCTCTGGTCTGGATTTGGAAAGTAGTGGCAGGGCACACTGCGTTTCGCAGTAATTTGGGCAGTCCGTCTGGCGGCAGTAACCCCGTTACACCGTTACACCCCGTTACAGAAGACCAACAGCACGTGTGCTGTTGTGTTTCGGTGAGTGAGTAAGGGATTCTAGAGCCCATTTCCCTATCCTCTCCTAATCCCTTATCCTTAATCCTACTGCAGTCGGCAGCGCACTTGCAGCAGCTTAGGCGTTGCTTGTGTTATAGGCGACGGTAGCCACCTACCATCAAGTGGACCGTCAGCCTGTCTACCGACCTTAACATAAAAAAAACCCCAAAATCGTGCTCCTCAATTCAGTTTTTCCGGGTTTATATACATACATACAGTGAACGTGAACCGAAAATTTTGGTTCAGCTTATCGGAGGAGTGTGGGATTTAATACACTTAAGGTTTATAATATGGAGAAGGACTGGAGAAAGCTAATATTTAAATAATGTGCATTAGAAATACATTAAATTTATCATAATAAACATTACACACACTATCGCGTGTACACGCATGCAGGTTTGACACTATATTTAAGATTAGCTGAGCCGGCAACTTCTTACGAGTAGTATTCGGTATAGCGGGTAACTTTTTTGTTTGTACGATTGGAATGAAATAAACATTAGATGTTACGGGAAGCTTGCTACAATACACTATTGAGAACCGCATTCAAATCGGTCAAGCCGTTTCTGAAATTAGCGTGCAGAAACGCACAGACAAGCAGACAAAAAATCTAAAAACTATTTTTTTTTTACCTCTGTAACATAAGTACGGCTCGTTTACGATTTTATTATATGTACAGGGGCCTTAGACAAAGTAGCATTCGCTCCGTAGCGATGCGATATCGAAGTTCGTTATCGTCTCAGAGACAAAGGAATCGACACTGTAACACGTGATAAACACATGATACCTTGTCATGATTTCTTTGTCTCTGAGACGATAACGAACTTCGATATCGCATCGCTACGGAGCGAATGCTACTTTGTCTAAGGCCCCAGATTACGTTTGAAATGAATTACGTTCCAATTTCGACCACTGGGCGACCACTAGTAGGATAGATAGGATATGATTCTTTAGTTACATTGAACTTGTAAAATATTCTAAGCATAACTCAATTTTTCTGGGTGAGCTCGCTCCATCGTCGGCCTCATCCTTCCTATATTGATAGATGCTGGTCAAGAGCAAACCTATCTTTAATAAAAAAAAAACTGGACGCCTGGTAGATGTGAAACATCGAGTGAAATAAAATGATGACTCTTTATTTATTTAAATATTTATTTCAAGTTGCAACAACCATCACAACAACAACAATCACCACGGCACACGTCGCCACACCTTACACACCACTACACATAGACTGTATATGTATATACCGTCGTATAGCGTGGTGACGCGTCGCCACGGACGGCGTCGCCACGCTATCAATCAGTTTCACCCGCGCCTATAGATGTTTTACATTAAAAAAAAACGCTATCTTTAATAAATGCAGTCTCTATATTTATAAATGCTCTGTAAAATGTGTCGACTGAGACAATGGGCCCGGCCGAGTGCTTTGTCTTACAATAATTGGTCACACGTGGTTTCTGCAATAGTGTTTTAACATCTGTTCTAGACACGATTCAATGGCCCGTTCGAAGGCTGCCTTCAACGACTTTGTCACGGTGCAAGTGATTTTATTAACTTAAGATCTCTATATGTATAAATATTGTAATATACAAATTAAAATAGCATCAATATTCACTATAAATTAAATGGTTTAAGTATTGAAAACAGTAAATCATTTTAAATATTCGGGTATAATAAACATTTAATCTGGGCTTTTTTTGATGCCTGAAATAAATAAATTTTATTTTATTTTAATTATCTATTTTATAATCACACATATTAGAATGAAATATGTAACATATTTGCATAATATCAATATGTTTGATAATATGTATATTCAAAACAATACACTCATTCCGTCACATCTATAATGTATATGTATAGATATAGAAGACCTAAAATATAAAATACTAGCTGATGCCTGTGGCTTCGCCCGCGTTGATAAATAAAAATATAACGTCTGACTAAATATATGAGCAATGTAACGCCTAACATCTTTATTGCAGTTATAGCTTTGCCAGGCGTTAGATGATCCCTCGGGAACGTTACTTTTTTTCTAAATGAAAGGTAGGTCCTGCATCCTACCTTCAAAAGGCCTTATGTCTTTTCCTGCATCCCTGACAACGTGTAGCAAAATTTAATGATGATCGGTTCAGCGGTTTAGGCGTGAAAAGGTAACAGACAGACAGAGTTACTTACATATTTACTCGTATAATGTCTCATATATCTTCTCTATATATAAAAATGAGTCTCTATTTCCCTTGGTCACAGCATCACGTGAGAACGGGTAGACCGATTTTAATTCGGTTTTCACTAATGGAAATAGGGATAAAGGGGGAATGTTTATATATATAAATTGCACCCTGGGCAAAGCCAGGGGCGGGTCGCTAGTCTAATATATAAATGTTCTTCATTTTGTGCTTTAAAGTTTAGAATTTATTTTAGAAATTAAAGACATTTTGAGAGTCCGCATTCAGCCGTCCTTATAGTGACTGCGGAAGTAGGTAAAATGCTTAAATTAAATAGAATCGCTTATGTTGTAAAACAACACAAAATGGACAGAGACTCTTAGGTCATATTACCAAATACCACATACACTGAAACACTATTTAAAAACTAAAAAATATTATTATAAAATTGTATATAATTTTACGTAATAAAGGTTGACTCTAAACTCGTCTCAGTTCAGACAACAAAAGGGAATAAAAATAAATTAGAGACCTTAACAAAAAAGTAATAAAATCCGATACAGGTAATCCTATCAGAAAGCTATAAAATGTTTTTACTTTGAAAGAGGTAGCGATGAATCTAAGGTTAAAAAGGTGTAAAGATACACTTCAAGCGATTAAATATTTTGGTGTACAAAGTTTTTTTTAAAATATTTACTCAGTGAAATTTCGAAGGTAATTATTTATTTACTAGCGACCCACCGCCGGCTTCGCCCGGGGTGCAATTTTTATATATATGAACATTCCCCGTTTATCCCTCTTTACATTAGTGAAAACTGTATTAAAATCGGTCTACCCGTTCACGCGTGATGCCGTGACCAAGGGAAATGGGGATTCATTTTTATATATAGAGAAGATAGAATATATAATGCAGTATTAATTAATGTTTCGTTAGACTTAACATAACCGGAATACAAGATGCAAAAATATTCATGGTATAAGACAATACAATACATACGTGCGTAGGCTTATGTAATAGGTATACCTATTACATAGGTTGGTAACAGACTTATTATTGTTGCGATAAATTTGCTTGTGGCGCATCCATACATGCCCACCATCCAGCCTTTATTTTTGGCAGCCGCAGCTCTCTGAACTTTAGATGCCGACGGCAGTTCGTTCTTCGACTTCTAGTCGAGTATTGTTTTCTATGATTCAAAATTAGGTTTTGGGCTTCTTCAAGCGTATTGTAAACCTTCCTACTGGCTTGGCAGTTCACCTGCACTGCCCTTGTGCTGCTTGTGTCCTTAGGCGACGGTAGCCACTTGTCACCAAGATCTCATCTAAGCTGGCTACCCTTTGTAATATAAACAAACATAATATGGGACGATTTTAACCGAGTATTTCTGGATTTTTCTTTAATTTTGCTTAAATCTAGACTTCATTTTCATTTTCAGTTGGATGAGTGGCAAGAATGCTTGCCTAACGTCTCAGGGGCCCCGGGTTCGATTCCCGGCGGGGTCAAGTTTGGAAATTTTAATGTAATTTTCAAAATTGACTCTGGTCTGGATTTGAAAAGTATTGGTAGGGCACACTGCGTTTCGCAGTCATTTGGGCAGCCCGCCTGGCGGCAGTGACCACCCCCTTACAGAAGACCACCGTGAAATAACAGCATATACGTGCTGTTGTGTTTCGGTGAGTGAGTAAGGGATGCCAAAACCCATTTCCTTATCCCCTCCTAATCTCTTATCCTTAATCCTACTGTAGTCGGCAGCGCACTTGCAGCACCTGTAGCGTTGCTTGTGTTATAGGCGACCTACCATCAAGTGGACAGTCAGCCTGTCTGTCGACATAACATTAAAAAAAAAATCTTTCCAACAGATTCTTACATTTATTAAAAGCTGTTAAAAAATTATTATTATTGATCTCAATGTTTCTTGTTTACCACCCATTAAACTCACCTTTAGTGACCCACTTCATCTACATTTCAATGGATCAAAAAGGTGTGAATTAAATAAAGTTAACTTATACAAATTTGTCCGCAGAATTATGAAGATATCTTCAACATCCATACAAAGTTTATGGACCGCGAAATTGGTAGCCAATGTAAAGTCAGGTTTACATAAATTAAAAACTGGTTCAAATTTTAATTCAGTGTTAATTGTCGATGTCTAGGAGTGAAATAAATTATACACTTGTGTGGATTGGTCATTGTGTTCCATGCCTATGTAAAAGTTTTCTCATAACCTGTTTTAATGATGAGTCAGTTTTTTTCGTATACATTTTAGTAGTCATGGTATCCAATTTTAGCAAGGTCTAGTTTCTATAACATTAGTCTAGGTTAGTGCTTAATTCAGTGCCGTACATTTGATATGTTCTCTTTCGTTAAAATGATCAAAGTATTTCCTTTCAACTTCTTTATGATTCGAACCATTTAAGTTTCTCTAGTCATTAAGTACAATTCTTTATTGACACTTAGATTATTAATCGAGCCTCTAGCCAGATTTACCGTTACCCAAGCATTTATGAACACATTTAAAAGCGCTACTGTCTTTAATATCCCGATAATATACATGAAGGCCGAATTCGAATTTCAATAAACATTAAAACACCCAAGCTCCTTTAAATTCTAAACTCGTTGCAATAAATTATCATTCGTTCCACAGCCTTCGACGTTGGATCGGAGAGAAAAAAAACATCGAATCGGGGCTAGGAGTGAGCCCAGACAAAGCTCTATTGAACATGTCTGGACATGTCTAAAAAAAAAAGAAAATAAAAACAGGCACCTGTTTGGGACAACACCTGTGGAATATGTAAACCTTTTCAACGTATCATACTACGAGTCGGAACCATGGATTTTCATGAGAAGAGAAAAACAACTGAATCGAAACAATAAAGTATCTACCATAAAGATAAAGTAGGTAGTTAGTAATATTTATTATTATTTTGCAAATAAAAGCACCAAATTTATATTATCTGTAATCAATAAACAACGTTTTTTTTATTGTACAATACACCTATTTAAATTCTGGTGATTAAATTTAAAAACAATTTATTACACATCTCCGATTAGAGCAAATAAGGTCTATATTTATATTTAAGTACCTAATACATAATCTATTAATACTTTAATAAGATAAGATTTTTTGCTTTTTACTGCATATGTTTTGGACGTGTGGTTTAAAGAAATAATAATATGTAAATATCATTGAAATATAATATAACGTTCTAGCAGTTCGCTGGTACTTAAATATATTATGTAGATATATAGGTATGCAAAGCGTGACCGCGCCGTGAAACCACAGAGGCAGAGGAAAGACAAGACGCGTAAATAAGGTCTCTGTCCACCTCAGTAAAGCACGCAATGGATTTTGTTTATATATGAATTTCAGTAGTGGAAAAAACGATAAACTAGAAAGATTTTAGCATGATGCACCATATTAGAAAGGACGTGATATTCTGTAAGTTAATTCGTCCATCACTTCGCATTTGACATTGGGTTTGACTGCAATAACATTAGGTGATATAAATTTTAAGTTAAATTAACCTAAAATTAAAGTTAGTTAGTTATCTAATATTATAGAAGGAAATCCAGGGTAGAATTAACAATAATGAGCATTGAAGTGACAATACCTCGGAGAACAACAACATATAATAGACGTTTAGAATTATATATTTATAGGCTACTAATCGCAGATAAAAATAAGGTTTCAGAATGGCTGGATAGCAACATTGTACTCAAGACTGTTATCATATCTCTTTTTCCAGCCCTGTAATGTTTCCCTTGTAATCTGAGCGAAATTCAACTAACAAGCTTCAACAATGGAGAACCAGTTACAAAATATCTATTCCCTATCTTTTGCTCGCTCTAATTGACCCTATTCTAGATAACTTGATGCCGATTAGAATTACAGATTCCTATTTATCAAAGTTAATCTCGGTCGTATTGCAATCAGATCCAATTGAATGCTGACTTGAAATACGACTTCAAGTTTTAGATCTTTGACTCTGCAAATAAACGGAAATTGTTCTGCTTGCATTTATTTTACTTGCCCACGCGATAACTAGATTTAAAAGAGACACTGGATTATTAACGATGACATACGTGCGTAACTTTTTTTTTAATAATTATTTTATACAAACAATTTCAAAAAAAGTAGATCTAGTATTAGTTTATTGGGTCTTCGAGATGCTTAGTCTAAATAAGTTCATGTAATTGTATGTAAATGTAAGGGCTGACCCTTTCACACACTACATTTTTTTTTAAATGTTAAGATCAGCAGACAGGCCGACGACGGTCCACATGATGGTAGGTGGCTACCGTCGCCTATAACACAATCAACGCCAAAGCTGCTGCAAATGTGCTGCCTACTACAGTACGATTAAGGATAAGTGATTAGGAGGAGATAGGGAAATGGACTCTGACATCCCTTACTCACTCATGGAAACACAACAGCACACGTGCTATTATTTCACAGTGGTCTTCTGTAAGGGGGTGGTTACTGCGGCCAGACAGGCTGCCCAATGACTGCGAAACGCAGTGTGCCATGCCATTATATTTATTATAATAGTAGTTTATGTCTTTTGAAAGCATTAGGCTAGTTAAAAAACATTGTCTAGTTTTCAGTACATACAAGTTTAGTATCTTTTGTTGTTAATTCGGAGCGATAGCATAACTGATTGGTTAGAGATTATTTTGCTAGCTTTTGTCCACGGCTTCGTCTGCGTATATTAATAAATTATAGCCGGTGAAGATATTCATAGTAAGCTTTTGTATTGAACGAATTCGTACTTCACCGTGCCGTGTCCGTGCCTGCCCCGGCCTTAAAAAACACGGCGAGCGCACGGCCCGGTGGCGGCACCGTGTAATATGAATCATCTATACTAATATTATAAAGCTGAAGAGTTTGTTTGTTTGTTTGAACGCGCTAATCTCAGGAACTAACTGGTGCGAATTGAAAAATTCTTTTTGTTTCGAATAGACAATTTATCGAGGAAGGCTATAGGCTATATAACATCACGCTACGATAAATAGTATTTATATATAAGCAGTGTCAAGTACCGCGCGCCTGAAGCGCACGCCGCCGCGCCGCCCGCGCCATATGGGCCGCAGCGAAGCGTGGCAGAGTTCAGCTAGTCCTATATAAAGTTTGTTCTAAATTCTTCCAGTACTTTTTGAGCGAAAGAGAAACAAGCATCCATACATCCAGCATACATACATAAGTCACAACACTAACTTACTATCTGAAACAGGATTTTGCTGGCGCCCACACACAAACACACACACACACACACACACACACACACACACACACACAGAGAGAGAGAGAGAGAGAGAGACCGATAGACACCCAAATCTCCTTTTCTTTTAATGACTATTTTTAATTCTAAAATTTTATATCTTGTTAAATTCTGGCCTTTACAATACAAGCTATGCTTAGTGTAAAGGTCACCGAAAAACTATACATATGTATGTGTAAACTATCTGTAAATTTTAAAATAAATAAATAAATACATCATTTAAAATATCAGCTGATATTTTAAATTCAGCTTTTTGTATATTTATAACTTAGTACCATACATTTTCTTTATAGTGTGCTTCTAAATATGTATATATAGATATGTCACAATAATAAAAGCAATGAATTTCTGTCCACATATCTATTTACATCTGAGCGGACTTGTTTACATTAAATGTTAAAATTATTCACCACAGTAACAAGTGACGTGTATTCGGTACGCATTTGTTACTAGTGTAACCGTTGCAAACCACAAACTTAAGCATAAACTCAAATTTGCATACTGACCGAATAATAACAGTATGCACTTGTCCAAAGAGTGAATTAAACGGTTTGGAAATAACTAAATTAATTCATGTAGTATATTATTGATATTAAATTAGAGCTTAGTAAAAAAAAATTAATGGAACGAAATATTGTTATTAAAAGTAAAAAATATTGTTACAACGTTTCTAAAGAGTTTTAATTGCCGACGGCCAAATTCAGTACGTTAGTTACAGACTATGGATCTGATGAAGATTGTGACGATTTATTTATTTATATTTCTATCCACGATAAAGTTATCTGAAAGATAATGTGAAAAGTTTTAAAAGATATGTCAATTTGTTAATATTGTGGAAACAAAAAAGTTTCAAAATGAGATTAGGTCAAAGGCCCAAGCCATAGACAAATTGTGAATTAATATACTCGTATGTATAAATCTCAAATTACCAAGTTACTTCTAAAGGACTATTAAAAATCTTTACAAAAATAAAAATTATTTTTAAAATTATTTTTCATTTATTAAATTACATATATTTTATCATTTATGAAATTATATACACAAATCTTTCTTGTTTATCGCTGTTTCCATTAGTGAAAGCGACAGAGGCAGACGGCGACTTTATTTTATAACTAGCTGAGCTTCACTTGAGCTATGTAAACCGATTGAAATGAAACAAACACTAAATGTTACGGGAAACTTGCTTCAATACAATAGTAAAAACCACTTTCAAATCGGTTAAGCTGTTTCTGGGACTAGCGTGCACAAGCGCACAGACAAAAAGACAAAAATTCCAAAAACAATTTTTTTGACTTCGGTAATAAGTGAAACGTGAACAAATTGTTTTTTTTTTTTTTTTTTTTTTTTTTGAAAAAATATATAATGTTGATTTAACATATTTAACAAATATTTAACAGATACAACTCTTTTACGATTTTATTATATGTATGAATGGATATAGATAGATATCTATCTATCTTAGTAACTTATCTAAGTAATTTGGTTTCTAAAAGTACAGTCAACAATACTTCTTAAATGAAATGTTACGCCATTGATGGAAAATTGACAATAGATAGGTAGATTTTGAGACTACACCGGGAAATCAATTCAAAATAATGTGAAACAAAAGTCACTATATTTAAAAAAACCTTTATGATCTTTGAAATCGTTGAAGCATCTCTTTCCACTTCAATCGTCAGCGGAATAGGTTTGAACTATATTCAAAAAGCATGACACTGACCCATCAATTCTTACTAATCTTTTTTTCTGACTATTTTTAATCTGTATCGATAGTTTTTCTTTAGTTTCTTCATTTATTACGGTTTATTGTCGTATTTTGTCATTACTTAAAGGACTACGATTATGTTGAACTTTGCTTTTCTATTCTGGAATTATCAAATTATTTTTGTTACTCTTTGTATCTGTTGTTGTTCTTCTTAAAGAGGCTTCTTAAAATGTAGAAGCACAATTACTGGAGGCTGGCCATTAGATCTAAAAATTATGTATATCCTGATCCAGACAGAATAGATGTTCTGCATTGAATATTGGTCTATTCCCTGATTTTACGTAGCCAGGATTTCTTCCGCCTTCCTGGGCGCAGCCTCTCTTCTGTTTTGCCTAACATTATCAACTGAATCAGTTCAATTATTTTTGGATCAACTGCTCTGATTACAATATAATTATATTGTAAGAAAGAATTGATAACAATATATTTTACTAATATGATAAGACAGACTAACCATTACTTTTGCTTGGGACTTCTCCAAGAACAAACTTGTACAACGAAAGCGTAATAAAATGTTCACAATGGCCGATTTCGATTTCTTCGTTCACGATCCTTACGATCGAGATCGATTTTCGCTTTCGAATGTCGAGTAGTTTAACTTCGAGTCCACTGCCAATGTTAGTTAGACTTTGGTTTAAGTCAAACGTTACGAGCGTTAATATACAATTTTTTTTCTTGATTAATGTGCAGAAAATTGAAGCCATCAAACGTAAAAGATATTTTTTTCTAGGTAAAAATATCAATTACTTAATGTATTTATTTATTACTACTTATTTTATTTTTTGCACCATTAATAATTATTAATTAAGGCCTACAATTCGTTCGTGATTTATTTTTATTCATATCTTATGTAATATACCCGTTGTTGTGTCAACAATGTATTGTGGAAGGAGCCATGTCTCCTGAAGAACTATCACATCCGCTGATTTACATAATTTTTTGACACATTCTGCAGATCTAGATTTACAATTAAAAGTTATCAGTTTACTGATTGATCCTCTCATCAGATTATGAGATTTTTTGCTTTTTAAAACTATATTTCAATGCAAAAGCAACTAACGTGTCATTTTTTTTAATTAATAAAAACTTTTTTTAATAATATTTTTTTTTTAATTAGTGACTTCCGTTTACAAGTTTACGTTTATTTTTGCTAATATTTATGGGAAAATCTTCTCCATTCTGCACCACGCCACGTCGTGACTGCAACAGCGATTTAAAGCGTGTCAAGATTACGTTTCCTCTAGTTTCTTGTTTGAACTAGTTCATGTGTATACCTCTAAGGCCCGGTTTTCTGGAGTATTTTTTACAATGTGTCCAGGTAAGGACAAAAGTGATGGGTCACTTTTACACGTATACTTTTGTCGACATAAACCTTTTCAAGGCGTATTCATTTTGTGGTTTCCTTTGTTGTTTTCTGTTAGTTTATTGCATCTTACCTTTTTTTCTTTACTGACAAAAAAAATTATACCGTTTAAGTGTAGAATTATATTGTTTCTTTATTTGGTCTCTTAAAAGCTTCGGTATATGAAAATGGAAATTAAAGGTCATTTAATCTTTTTTATATGTACAGTCGGGGTATGAAAACTTTCGTTTCAAATTAATTGCTTTATCAAGTCGTAGACTCTTGGTACCTTTTGAAACTAAAGCACTAAGCAGACAACTGACAGACGTTTAAAATGAAACTTTGGCATGACTGATAATTGTCCTGGTGCAAGCAAATGTCGACTTTCTTTTCTTACCCTGATTTTACCTTTAGCTAATTACTATAAAAATGACCTTTAGCAATATTGTATATATATTATACAATATTTGTATAATAGAATTACCAAGTTTTATTTACAAACGTATTGCAAGATTTTTACGTTAGTTGGATATATAATTTGTGTTATAAACCTGTCTCTATATATAATTTGTGATATTTCATACTTCAGTATCCATTGTATATCTTTTTGTAACGTTTTCACTCCTAAAAACCGCTAAACGAATTTTCATGATCGCATGGTTCAAACAGTCTACTTAATACTTACATAAATTCATCATTAAAAAAACCCCAATGGGTTTCTTTCTATAAGCTATCAATATAAGTAGGAATTTTAATTTAGTAAAGTAAAATTTGTATGAAGGAATTGTATTTTGATATTACTCACCCGATTTAAAAAATTACTCAATGTTTATTCAGGGTTAATTTTTAACTTTACATGTAGTGAAGCCACAGGAACAAGGTACCTAGTCATTAATAAAAATAAAGCAAATATATTATTGTCAATGTCTGAATATCCCTAATAATTGGTTTTATTAGTTTAACTAAATAATTTGATTACGTTGTTAAAAATAAACTTTTTAAATCATTCATATTATTGTCTTTGGGAGTAATTTTTTTTTTCTTTTTTCTCGTTTTCTCTAGGCAAGTTCTAATCTACAAGTAATTCAACAATTTCCTTTATAATGGTCCCTGCAATTGTTAGTAACAGTTCTCCATGTAAACGGGCTCATGTAAACCCTGACATTAGTGAATGTAAACACAGTTATTTTTGGCATGATTGACGAGCACACAAGCTGACGATGTTTATGAGTTTTAGCAGCAAACGCATATACACAAACACATTTAAACATGCTGTAGTTATTACAGCAGTTTTGCTTGATATATACCTAACTCATCTGTTTTCTAAATCCTATAAATTTAAGACTTTTCTGCGTTGTTAAATTTCAGAATTAAATTATAATCAAACTAGCTTTTGCCCGCGACTTCGGCGCATCCCTTGGAGACAGAACTTTTTTTCTGGATGAAATGAACCTCTTTTTCTATACAAAGAGTATGCAAAATTTAATTATGACCGGTTGAGATTTAATATCTCATCATTAAATTCAAATTTAATGACTCATTTTGCATAATTTATGATATTAGAATAAAAATATAATCGATTATTTGAGTAGGCAATATTGTAATATTAATTGAATTTATTATTTATGGTAATCAATTTTCCTAAGATTTTTTGTGAAGGTTTAAACACCTACTACAATTTTATGATATATTTTAATTTGTATTAAGTAACTAGCGACCCGCCCCCGGCTTCGCCCGGCGTGCAATTTTTATATATAAGAACATTCCCCGTTTATTCCTCTTTCCATTAGTGAAAACCGAATTAAAATTCGGTTCATTCATTTTTATATACATATATAGAAGATATAGGTACTCGTTATCTTTGTAGCTAAAAATATATAGGTACTTTAGTGTTATCATTTTAAAGGTTCTATGACAGATTAAAAAACCCAAGTGAAATATTTTACAAAATAATATTTATTTTCACATTCCCCAGTAATTGTATTGGGTACCTAATAAACACAATCCAGGTTATGAAATAAGTGATTACATGCGGTACTTATGATAGGATATAAAAGGTAGTTGATATAATAACTAATAAATTTATTTATTAGGCTTATTAAGAAAAATCACAAACGTTTAAATGCAATATTTACAATAATAAAAAAAAGAATCACAAATCTACACCAGTTAATAAATTGTACTTCACTTTACACAGCAATATCTAATATTTATTTTTTCTTTATCATTTTCATGGTTTTAGAAAAACATAACATAGAGTCTGGGAAACAAATTTCAATGATAACAAAAATTATAATTACTGCATTGAAATTAAAAATTATATATTTACAGTCACTTATACTAAAAATATATTTAAGGACGATTTGGAAATAAGACGACGAATGAAACACCCAAATAATAATAATTAATTAGTAGGCAGAATAAAATTAAAGATACGTTTCAGCTAGGGCCGTAATATTTAGGTTACCAATTTTTTTTGCATATAATTTATCTAATATTTGGCGTCTAATTAAATAATGACAATAAGAAAAGCACTAAAACAAATTATGACTATCGATTATTTGGAACTAAAATAAAATTTGAGATCGAAATACGTAGGTAGGTAAATAATAATTAAATCACTAAGTACATAAACTAACTCTTGGAAATTATTCCAAAATAAATTAAGCTAGCAATTATTCGTCTGAATAAAATTGTTAAAACAAAATAGGAGATCAAATGGAAAGTCCTTTTAAACTTAACAATTCTAAATTATTTTAAAACTTAAGTTCTGCGAAACATAGTACTTAATCACCGGTAAAAGTGTTGCCCTATTACGCAAAAGCATAAATCTTAATACCGTCGTCCAAAAATATTTTAAAATAGAAACACTTTTGGTAAATGCATATTATATCATTTATGAAAATATTATCTCGAGAATTATTTAAAAAAAACCCATCATTTTACAAAATTCGAGGCGTTTTGTCGAACTTCACTCAAATAGAGTTTAAAAAAAAGGCAGTAAAAATTTAGAGCAGTAAAAATGTTAACAAATTCAAATTTCAATGAAACCATTTATTAAATCAAATAGTTTCACTCAAACTTGACACATTATAAACCACCGTTAAAAATTTAAGTGCAGTTGGACACAACATCTCATCAATCAGTCAATTAAAAAAAAAGTTTTACAAAAAACGGATGGACTTAAAAATATGTAACAAGAGTCCAAGATCTGCTTGGCAGAATCACTGTCAACAATACCTTATCTACAACAATCTTCATTTTATCTGATGGTGTTGAAGAGAGACGACGCGAGAGACACTTTAATAATCGCGACAACCATGACTAAGTTGACGATGTAGGTCGAATTGCATCTTAGGTGGTAAGGTGGTGTTATAGGCTCTCGGGGGCACTCACCTCGCCGATTCTCCTGGACTTCTTGGCCAGGTTGGCGTGACACCAAGATGTGGCATAGTACCTCGTACAGTTCGGCGAGGAGACGGTTCAAACGTGAAAAGTTCTCCTCAGTCGCCTCTCTCTCACCTGGCAAGTTGAATGCTATAGCCATCTTTGTCTATCGCAAAGTCCTTTTCTACGGAAGAAGCGTGGACTTATTTGTTGTTTTGTATGCATAAATGCTGTGTGCCCGTTTAAAGCGTCGCCTCCAGCTTTTCTCCAGGACTATTTGCCAATTTTTCCCTCAGAGTATAAATTTCCCAAAAAAAAAAAAAAAACACTGTAGAAAAATTTTTGTCTGTCGCAAAAAATGAAGACGTTCGTTCAAGCACTTCAACTAAATGGCACTTAGTTTTTATGATAAAAAATTCACAGTTCAATTTGGCGCTAATGAGATCACAAGTCGTACGACCTCAAAAGTTCACGGGTGCACAAAAAGTTCAAAGCGAAACTACGCGAGCATTGTCCTTAATTCACTCGTAATTTAGCGATAACCGGCTGTTACGGCCAATGACACAATAGCGTTAACTAACGCACTATGCATCGCTCCGACTTATTTGATGTAAACAAAGTTAGCTTCGCTCACCGCTCGACAAAAGAGGTCGGCTGACAACTATTGAACGTGCGGCCGGCGCGGAAGCGGATCGTGTAATAAGGGATAATACTTCGTGCACATCATTGCCTCGACTCGACGCTTTCTGTCTCTGTACTTGTGCGGTGCATAATGCAACCATACACTCACACAAGCGAAACCTATTTGATTATAAATAGTGGAACGCACGGTAGCACGTTCCCTTCACACTCCACCAGCACAATCAACAACGACACCGTTATCTCTCTCCCTGTCTCACAAGCAAGCTGCCGTATATAACCCTCTTTTTTCAAACTGGTTACATCATGTAACAATACCAGTTGGCAGTATGTTTCTTTCTCTGTCTCGCTTACAATTTCAACCCCTATGCGAGAGGGAAAGAAATAAATGTGCAGGTTTTGATTGCGAACGCCAGAAAGCGCGCCAAATCGATTCCGCCAATGCGATTGGTTGTTTAATATGGGGTGAGGTGACGTAAGAATGGTGGTTTCGAGTCCACGGGGTTGTTAAACGGAGAGCGTTCACTCGGCTACGGACCCGCAACCGAAGCCTTTATTAGACTTTAGACGCTTTGCTGAAACGTGGCTTTAACTTTGCGTATTTAACTACTTGTTGAGATAGACCGCATAAAAGCTGGTTTTAATTCGACTTTAGGATCGGGTTGCACCCTAATTGTTACTGTGACAGGAGATCTCGCGTGTGTTTCATTTCGACGCCGACTCTTACGATTTGTATATTTACGCGTTTAAAACGGTTTTATGGTCGCGGTTTTGCCATACATACGCATTTTGTTTGTGCAACCGAAGGTGTTTTTTAGGTTTATTGGCGTTTAGGTCAAGTGAAAAGAACTTTTGTTTAAAGATTTACTCAATAGTAGTAATAAAATTGATTAATGTTCGTGGCGACCAATGATCAATTAAATTGACCATCGCGCTTTTTTTGTATGTGTTTAGAGATTCTAAAAAAATATTGCAGTTATCATAAGACATTATAAGTCAAAAGCACAGAAATCAAAAGTGGCAAAAATTTCATTGACGCCTTTTTTATTTAATTTAAAACTCAGTATAGAAGTCGACTAAAAAGTATGGATCGAGCAAAGAAACGTCTATATCAAATGCTATTAGAAAGTATGGTTAAAGAAATGAATGTTTTTCTTAATGTATTTCAGCAAAATTAATCCGGTAAAAATGAACACAGTAAGTAGACAAAGAGAGAAAAACCCAATAAGGAGATAATTATTTCAGAGCAATTTCTACTTGCATTTAACTATTTTATTTTAATCAATATAATTTCATTGGGCCATTTGCATTTTAGTAAGTATTTATTGCACAAGAAACAAAACACATTCAACATATAATCAATGAATTTTATTATATTTTTACAATTATATCTAACTGAGACTGGAGGTAAAACATTTTAAACCTTTAAAAAACTTTGTCTTATTAGTCAAAACGAAATTACTATTAAGGAAATAAATATCTAACAAAAAAACTAATTATTGTTAAGTTTCAATTACTAAAATTTTACTAAAACTAAAACTAAAATTAACAATAATTAGTTTTTCAATTACTAAAATTTCATTATAGATAGGTTATAGTTTGCATAAAAGAATCACGAAATTAATAATTAAAAGATAAAAAGTTTTGACTTGGCGTTTTGGTACAAAAATATGGAAAAATTATGCCAAGGTTATCAATTTTATCAAAATATTAATCTTTTATGTTTATTCTTTCCGTATTATTTTAATCAGATATATACCTACCTACTTGACATTGTTAAGATACCATTAGATGATTCAAAGCATTATGCGAGGTAGATATCTTATTAGATATTTAAAAGTAGTACTTTTAAAGTACTACTTACCTAGTGCTATCGTTGTAGAGCAGTTAATTAGTAAAGCAAGTATTTTTTTAATGTTAAGATCGGCAGACAGGCTAACGGTCCACTTGATGGTTTGTAGTAGATGGTAGGCCTATAACACAAACAACGCTACAGCTGCTGCAAGTACGCTGCCTACAGTAAGCATTAATGATAGGGGATTGGATAGGAAAATGGGCTCTGGCATCCTTTACTCACTCACCGAAACACAACAGCACACATACCTACTGTTATTTCACGGCGGTCTTCTGTATGGGGGTGGTTACTGCCGCCAGACGGGCTGCTCAAATGACTGCAAAACGCAGAGTGCCCTGCCACTACTTTCCAGATCCAGACCAGAGATAAATTTGAAAAGTTCATTTTCAAAATTGACCATGCCGAGAATCGGACCCGAGAACCCTAGAACAGAGCGTCAAGGCAGGCATCCTAACCACTCATCCAATGGGCTCGTCAAATTGTAAAAAAAATATGCAAAATTCTGCAAACAGATTGAAAGTACATTATCATCAACAGTTTCTTATATATTACCACTGCAGGGGCACAGGCTTACGTTCTCAGCAAGGGCGTTTGAGTTATAAGGTCCACTACGCTGGCCCAATGCGGGTTGGCGGACTTCACAATGCGCTTTAGAATTTCTTGGCGTAAGCAGGTTTCCTCACGATGTTTTCTTTCACCGTTTGAGAGCAGTCAGTAAATGCACTTACGTTTTTATAATAAAACCATTGATACCTACATGGCATGACCGAGGATCGAACTCGGACCTCTGGACATGATAGGTCGCGTTTTCCCAATGCGCCACGAACGCTCTTAAAATTTGAAAGTCCACTTGATGGTAAATGGCTATGGCATCGGCTATGGCATAAAAACGCCAAAGAACATGATAAAGTATAGAAGAAAAGTGATCTCCGGCACCTTTTACTCACGCACCAAAATACAAAAGCATACTTGATGTTATTTCTCGGTGGTCTTCTGGTCTTTAGGGGGTGGTTACTGGACCAAATCGGTCTTTCCAGTATAAGACTGCAGAATGTATACATTGCATAATTAGGTATTCTGATCAACTTATTTCAACTGTACTATATTTCAATTTTGATATAATTATGTATTCTGGAATGTTATTAATATAAAAAAAAATGTAGGTGTGCATTATTCAAATTCAAACATGTTCAGATCCATCGTATCGTACGAGAATAGAAAGTAGGTTATTGTACTATTGATGACGAATTCGCACGAAAATATTTACCTTATACAATATTTAAGTAAGATTGCGTCATTTTTATTAGCTTTACTTCTAAAGTGATTTCATGTTAAAAATATTTTACGCGTAAAATAAATACTAAAGCCTACATTAATACCTACATACTTTTCTCTAGATAAATTTTATTCGCTTCATCAACGACAGATGGCGTTAGTTGTCTAAAAAGCACGTTTTTAAGAGTGGATTGATTTTTAATTTAATTAAATGCATATACAGATAAAAGTGGACTGTAAAAATCACTTAAATAATTACTAATTAGGAAACTAATTATGCCTAAGATCAACAGGCTAATTCGTAAACTATGTAAACAAAAAATTATAACTCTGAATAATATTTTGCTGAAATTTTTTAAATAGAATTCACGTGCTACAAGAATGTTGAATTTATACTAATATTATAAAAAGAAAATATTTGTATGTTTGTAATGAATATAAACGCAATAACTAGTGGACCGATTTTAAAAATACTTTCAGCTATAGAAAGCTACATTATCACCTAGTAATAAATTCTGAAGATACGCGAACTAAGTCGCGAGCAAAAGCTAGTAAAAAATACAAAGATCAATTTCTTAATTTTTCAACATGTCAGAGCCATACGTCATTTGTAATCCAACTTGGCGGCTACGGAATGATTTCACGCTTCGACTCTTAAACAAGAAATGCCCTGAGGTTTATTGTATCCATAGATTGATACAATAAACCTTTCTTTCTATGATTGTATCCAATTACAAAGGTGACAGTCCACTTGATGTCAGATGGCTACCGTCACCAACAGAGGCGACTCTAGCTCATGTAACGCCCGTGTGCAATCTATAATATATGTAGGTATGCAGCAATTCTCCCTCAGTACGCAAGGTAATTGAAACAAACTTGTTGTCCGCTCTCTTCAATAAACAAATTACAAGTTGGCTATGTTTAATTGTTATTTTCTATCAAGTCAAGGACTTTTCACAATCAATAACCTGGCACCCTCTCCATCAGTATCTTGAAAGTCATTTAATGTCTTGTTTTTGGTTTGATAACATTTTAAATGCTTTAAACTGTTGGCCGCTCACAGCGCGCATTGCTTTGCTACCACGCCCGGTACACGGAGTCTTTGAGAGTGTCGTTACCGCGAGGGACACAAGCTCTTTGGAGGTGTTGCGAGCGGGAGCGGCGGCGCTTGCTCGGTACCACCTAAGACCCTGCGCCCGTGTGCACGGCACACCCTGCACTATAGGTAAAGCCGGCCCTGGGGCCTTAGACAAAGTAGCATTCGCTCCGTAGCGATGCGATATCGAAGTTCGTTATCGTCTCAGAGACAAAGGAATCGACACTGTAACACGTGATACCTTGTCATGATTTCTTTGTCTCTGAGACGATAACGAACTTCGATATCGCATCGCTACGGAGCGAATGCTACTTTGTCTAAGGCCCCTGGTCACCAATTTACACCAGCAACGCCATTCTGCAAGTGCGCTGCTGACTTTGATATGATAACCTTATGATAAAGGATAAGACAGTGGATATATAGATAAAGAGAAATTGGCTTCAATACTCAAACCGTTCCGTTTCGATGAGTGAGACTGCTTTTGATATGGTTTTAAATATGTATGTCGAGTGTATAAGTATAATATATGTATATTGTATAAGCAGATTATTGTATGTTGAGTTCGTTATTTAAAAAAAATCACAAGAGAGATAAATGTCTCAAATGGAATTATTTTAAATAGCCTGATTTGAGTGTGAAGATTTAGACTTGGTGAGAATTTATTGTGATCTGGCATCCCTAAACAAGCATCGAATGTCTTATCATATCACTGTGATTTTCTGTGAAAATATCACTAAAATCTGTTGCGAATAGGCATGATGATATATTTTGAAATTCCCTTCCATAATTTCAGCAAAAAAACTAAATTTCAACGCGAATTATTGAATGTTTTTTAAATCTATTTTGAATTACGCGCGAAAACGCTCTTAGGTGTCATGGCGTCGCGTTTGATGAGACGTGACGTCACAAGCCGACGTCTCATCAGATTTTTCATTCTGTCAAAGCAAAGTCAAGCAACACGATGGCACTTACCTACCTGGGCGTGACGTCATTCGCTCTGATTGGTGTTTCAGTTAACATGGCCGATTGCATTTATTTATACTTCTATTTTATTGAAAATCTTATTAATCTCAATTTTAATACAAAAAATGAGTAATTTTTTAAATTCCTTTCAACATATATTTTTCTCCAAAACCATTTATTCTTTGATTCTTTAATACCGTCATCATGCCTATTATTTGCATGCAGACTGCAGCGGTCCTGCCATGCCTTAGGCAACCTTTCCACCTGCAAGAAAACTTCCGCGAGAAATGTCCGACAGTCTGTCCGTCAGCAGCTTGCAAGTGCAAGTGTAAATGTAAGAGCTGTCGCAAAGCTCTTGCTACGGAGTTTACACTTGCAAGCTGCTGTCGGACAGACTGTCGGGCATTTCTCGCGGAAGTTTTCTTGCAGGTGGAAAGGCGGCCTTACAATACATTATTATTTCACGTTATTATTTTCGCGAAAAAATAACCTAATATTGTGATTAAATAATTCTCGTCATTAATCCGTTCAATAACATGACATTTCAATTCATTTGCATATGGATACCATTAATTTTAATGGCAGTATAGTTCTGCATGTAATTCACTCAAACCAACCACCTGATGTCAACCAATAGGTGATATATTTTATATTGTAAAGCATAGTGCATAATGTGAAATTTATAGACCAACTCTAAACAATATATCTATAGGAATTTTATTCTTATAGAAATCGAAAATGGCCCTATTCCGACCTTTTATAAGGTTAAGAGACAAGGTGGATACATTTTCACCTTGGAGTTATTTGAATCTGTTGCTGTAGTGACTAATTGTCACGAAGTGGTGACTGTCCGCTGGACAGTTATTGTTGAAAATATTATTGATATATTTACTCTAATTGACCTGGTCTACGTTAGAATATGTAGGTCCACGTATTTTAGAAAAATAAAAAAAATATTACATACCGTTCGCTCACTTGGTTGCGGCGGCGTGCGCCGGGTTAAGCTAGTTTAAAATGACTATAAAATGACTAAGTAATTTTCGTGCTTAACCCATTACAGCAATAACTGCTTAAACCAATTAAACTTTCAGTGGACACAAAATAATGCATACTAATGCGAAATCACTTCGGTCAACATCATCGTCAAATATTTGCCAAATAGTTTCCCGCAATTTTCCGCAAGTGTGAACACGCCTCTGCAATCAACACGCACTCAATCTATTAACTTGTACTGTCGACAACGGACTACGCTTTATAATTAACAGAAGATACTTTATCGCACTAGCAATTAGTTTATTGTAAATATATTATACCTGATTTAAGCCCTTTTGTACATGGATTAGAAATAATAAGTACTTGCCAACGAGAAAACTAGCAAGTATGAAAAGGCAAGCTATCTTTAGAGGGAACTAAACTCTTTTCAATCCAGAGAGGGTTCGTTTTGAATTACCTCCATAACTCATAGAAAGACCTGAAACTTTTTAATACGAGTATATTAGGCTGGTACACATATGTATATTTAATTGTACTAGTCAAAAGTTTACAATGATATTGCTCTAATTTTTTACCATATTAAATAAACATTCTTCAAAGGGTGAGTAGAAAGAGGATTTCCACTACGTCATGAATAGTTCATCATAATCTCAGCCATAGGACGTCATCCTCCTAATTTTTCAATAGGACCGGTCAGAAGCAGCCTGGATCCACCGTCGACCCGCGGCCCAAATCAGGTTTTCTGTACACCTTGTGAGTGAACGTCCTACGCTGTGCTTGCAGGTCCGTAGCCTCCACTAGAGAACCTTCCGGCCTCAGCGGCCATCGGTTCTCAGTCAGTAACTGTCGTTCGTCTGCGGATCTCCTCATTCTTGATTCGATCTCACAGTTAAACCTAGAGTATTGACAGCGCCATATGTCAACACTGGCAACATACTGGTCATGAATAGGTATCCTTACAATACCATCTTGCGGGGTTAGAGGACTGTCTGTGGTGGAAACCCTTGGGAGAGTCTATTTCTAACACTGGCTGATGATGGTAGTGAAATGGTGATCAAAGTACTTAACATAGATTAGTTCAGATTTATCTCTGTGTATAGTATATTATACACAGAGACATGCAGGTCGTCTCAAGATATCGCTTATCGAAGACAATTTATTCGATTTTCGAAACTCGGATATTGAGAGAACCTGATATTTAGTAGGGTTGAAGCACGCGACTCTGAAAGGCGCAGTTTTCAGTATTGAGTTATGATTACTGACCACTTCGAATACATTTTACCTACTTTAGGCACGAATTAGTCAAGAGAAAAAAGAAGAAGAAGGCGCAACATATGTAACAAATGACAATTTTTATGTTAGGTAATCTTAAGTGTAAGGTCTGTCTAACATTAGTCTCAAGTTTAAGACTTTAGGATACTTGGGTATTCTTTGCGAATATCTATATTGAAACGTATACTAACTACTATCAAAAATTATGGGATTCATAAATTTTTTTCAATATGTACTTTAAAACATAACTTCTTTACCATCTATTCTACTTTCATTTAATTATTATTACGCAAAGATAGGTAAATAGTCTGATGGTCTATTCGATGACATGGACACTATTTCTAAGAACACAGGCTGCAGAAGGGGTTATTCAAGTGTTCTGCCTTTCCAAAAGGTATAAAATACAAGGAAAATTAACGGTATAGGGGATATAAATAGTTTAACGCCATCTGTTATCCCATTTCAGCGAAACGGCATTGGGAATAATTAGTCATAGGCGATAGTTAAATTTTGTAATTAAAGTGTATGAAATTCCATTTCCAATACATTTAAAATCGACATTTTTAGATTTAGTAAAGTTTGCACATGTTAGTGCAGAAAAGAAGGCACTAAAAATGGTCTCAAATTGGAAATGTTTCCCGGACACATGTCCACGGACACCGTTAATAAATTGCAATCCGGCTGATGTGCACAGATTAGTGCGCCCGCAGCCCGTGAAGAGTTCATTGCACGTTCCATGCGGACATCGTATAGAGCTAACACTACTTGCATAGCCTCTCACTTGACCAAGCACTGCAGTGATGGTTGAGTGAGACAAACTTGCGGCTGATACAGTAGAATTGCGGTCTTACAACTCTATCTTTTGAGGTATAGTCTGTAAAGTCCTAAGAAGTCTAAGAAGTTGTCCTAAGAATCTGCTGTTATCTGCAGTATAATCTGCTAGTAGGTATGCTTATATTCTGAATATTTGATATTTCATACGCAGAGAGAGGCCCGTGAGCAATAGAACAAACAAAAATCATAAGCGACCCTTGTCTGTAGATTAAATATTTTTTCAATTTGTACATGTTACCGAGGTCAAAAAAAATATTTTCAAAAAGCTTCCCGTGACATTTGTTCAATGATACAGCTCTTTATAAATATTTATTCTTAATCCAACGCGTATTAGAGTTATGATGGGAGATTGTGGAGTCCATACAGCACCTGTTATTTCACGAATCCATATTATTTACCGGACTCTTGTTTGCGAGGGAATTCATTAAAAACTTTTACTGGTCACAGTGAGTGGGCTTAATAGTGAAATCTGTGAGAACTAGCTGTGAAAACATACCTTCATTTATGTGTATATATTATTTATGTATACCTGCACTTACAAAAACGTCTGAATCACTTACATAAAATTATAGAGATTGTTGCAATATGCAACTTCAGAGATGATGATCTATAAGCCCAGATATTTCATAGAGACTGTATACCTATTACAATATACAAAATACGATAAAATAACCTATTTTTTTCTAATAATCCGTTCTCTAACCATTTATCCAATGCTACTAAGGGGTACTAATGCATAACCACCCCTTAAAGAACTAACTGCAAACCTATGATTTGTAGTTAGTTCTGTTCTGCGTACTTAGTGGGAAATACAAATACATCCTTCTGCTAAACCAAATAGTGACTAATTAAATAATGTCAATTACTTCAAATTAAATCTTTCATTGCTTCCCTCAGATCACGTCGGGAGGGTGAGGTATGTCTTTGTTAGAGTTGATACACACGATCAGTTAAACTGATCAGTTGACCTCACTTAGGTATACATCCCAAAAAACTGGATTAACTAACGGCAATTTTCGGCGAAAATCCGTTTTAACTGATCAGTTGCACTGATCACTTAAACTGACCGTCAGTGGCGGTCTTTAGATGGCTCCACATGCAATTATTGGCATAAAATTACAAGGTAGACCCTTCGAGAAGTCTTCGCGATTGCCATGAAGTTCGACAAAATACTTTGTTTATGCTAAAATTATTTATTACCTTGACCACAGCCTTGACATCATACGCTGATAGAAAAGCTACAAAAAATTACTTAGAAAAAAAATGTAAACACACACAAAGAAACAAGTTAGGTAGGTACGCGGGTATGGGGTCCACAAATAAAAAAAATATCACCCAGTAAATTTCTTTTTCTACCTACTAAGGCAGCAAAAACTTTTACTATCCACAGCTGAGAGACAAAAAAAATGTAAACAAAACATATTTTTTTTCGTTTTGGTTCGGACATGTTGTGGACGAGTGATAAGCCTTTAGGGTATACTGGCTGATATTTGGTCAGTCAGTGATATTTGAACATAAATTATCCGGGACCTTTATATTCCATATTAATTCTAATCATTAAAAAAATGCATAAATGTACTTACTTATGATGTCTAATTCGGACCAGGGCTTATACAGTAATGCGTGACCTCTAATATGAGACGGCTATGAAATAAAATCACATTCTCATCATAATATATATTACTAGCTTTTGCTCGCGACTTCGTCCGCATATCTTTAGAAAATAGATTAATGTAGCTTTCTATAAGTAAAAGAATTTTTAAAATCGGTCCAGTAGTTTTTGAGTTTATTCATTACAAACATACATACAAAAATATTAATAATAATATCTATTATTCCAAATTAATCTTATCTTGATCAGCATCGGTAACAAACTCAGATTCTTCAGCGTTGTTTGTTTTCCTAGGCGAAGGAAGAAATATTAGATATTTTCTTTAGTAATGTTTTTTCTTTTTCTTTATTATAGTTTTTTATGTAAAAATTGGCCGAAGGCTGACGGTACACGTGATGGTAAACATAAGTAAAGCTATGGGTGCTGACGACCTCAGTAGGATAAAAAATTAGAAGTTGATGGGCTCTGGTATTCCTTACTCTTACCCGAAACAACTGTTATTTTACGGTGGTTCTCTTTAATCCTGGTTTAGGGATTGCTTTATGACTTCAAATCGCAGTATTTCTGCCACTACCAATAGTGTTCTTATAAGAACTTATTAGTGTTTTTTTTTATGTTAAGATCGGCAGACAGGCTGACGGTCCACTTGATGATAAGGCGGCTACCGTCGTCTATAACACAAGCAATACAGCGCCACAGCTGCTGCAAGTGCGCTGCTGACTACAGTAGGATTAAGGATAAGGGATTAGATATGAAAATGAATTCTGGTATCCCTTACTCACTCATCGAAACACAACAGCACACGTGCTGTTATTTCAAGGTGGTTTTTAGGGTTCCGTACGTCCGAATAAAAAACGGAACCCTTATAGGTTGTGTCCGTCTGTCCGTCGCTCACAGGCAATTATCTCGCAATCTACCAGACCTATTAAGTTGAAATTTGGTACACATATCAATTTCTGTGACCCAAACGCAGAGGTATGACGTGAATATATGAAATCTGTATATGGGAGGTCATTTTTGGGGGGAAGGTGGAAAACTTATAAGAACTCCATGATGTTAAAATAACATGGTAAATCACTCAGTATTGTGCGGATAGGTAACATCGTACGGAACCCTCTTCACTCTAAGATTTAATTCTAATATTTAATTGATTATATAATATAAAATCTAACAAAAATATATGTGAAATCTACATTAGTCACTTAAAAAAATCACAAGCTATCACTATTAAGAAGATTTACCCTATCTGAACTGGAACTACTGCGCAAAAGTACCGAGGCAAATAAAAACCTTTGCCTGGCTTTGAACGAAAGAAAAAAACGTGGTAAGTTGAACAACCATTAGCACAGATAAGGTTAGGCCCATTAACAGAAAGATAAAGTAAAATTTAATGTTATTGAAAATGCTGCGCAAAATTAGATATCTACCTTGTTTGCAATTGGACATTTCTAAACTAAAATATGGTAAAAGCAAGTTCTACGACAAAATATTATATCTATGTATCTTTTAAATGTTTCTTTAGTACTAGACTAGTTGTAGATGAAAGGATAAAAGACATTATTATCACAAGACACAAACTCAGAGGTTCCAAGACTTTTTTCTCATAGAACACTTTCAAAATTTAGCTTGTTCCGGTGGACCCCCAGTGGCTGCATTTCTACCATATTCCCAAAACTCGTCAAAAATGTGAAGATTAGATCTAACTATGGAAATTTGCTTTGCGGCTAAGTTCCAACCACGAATGGGGAGTTTTCTAAATGAAATAAGTGAGAATTGATTGTTTTTTGTCACCCCTATTTTTTTTACGCCAACGTAGACTCCCGTGGACCTCTGGGGGTCCACCTGGACAACTTTGGGAACTAAGGGACTAGATTATACTTAAAGATTTTTTTGTTAATCCCTTTTGCTCCATTAAATAATAAGTAAGCATTCATTCTAAAACTTAATTTGTATCAAGACTTTTTTTCTTATGTACTTAACCATAATTATAAGGAAAACCTTCATCATCGACATCATCATCAGTACACAAGCGTCCATAATCGAACGCCACCACACTAGATTGCCATCAATTTTCCGTACTATGCATCCATCCACATTTAACTAATAATTTAAATCATGTAAAAGGACATATTCATATTATGATATTTAATTATTTCCTCTTATATAATTTATAATCCTTACATAGTAATAATTGAATTCGCTTCCCACGTCTGTCTGTCTGTTTATATGTTTTGTTTGTAACTCCTAAACTTCGCAATGGATTTTGACGCGGTTTACACTTAGTGGAAAGAGTGTTAAACGGTAAAGATATTTATAAACCAATTATAACTTGTAATTTATAATTACACAAATATCTGTAGTGAAAAATAAATATAAATTTGGCAAATATTGTTTCCTCGTCCAAATGAAACAAAGAAAACAGCAAGCAACATGAAATCTAGGTTGATTGAACGAGACAGTTAAATCTAATCCTTAAATCTAGGCCCGATTTAATGCTTGTTTACGTCTAACTGGTACATTGAATGTAGTTCATCAATGTTTATGACCAGATCATTTAGAATAGTTGAACACTTAACAGAACCGATTTTAGGTAAGTATTAGGTACCTGGTACTAAAATTTATAGCGACATATAGAAGAACATTTTGGTTACTAGGCATGGAGGTAACCAGTCTTATTTATTATTGTTTTCTTTTTGTCTTCATTTCTGTAATCTTTCATATCAATGAGTAAATTGCTTTTCTAACTGACTATACTTCTGTCCTTAAGCGAGTCAGTCGTAAAGCGAATCTGTCACAATGAATGATTTGATTTGGTAATATTTTTTTTAATGTTAAGGTCGACAGACAGGTTGACGGTCCAATTGATGGTAGGCAACACTACAGCTATTGCGAGTGTACCGCAGACCAAAGTAGGATAAGTGATAGGAAAAGGATAGGATAATAGGCTCTAGCATCCCTTACTCACTGAAATACAACAGCACAGTATGCTATTATTTCACGGTAAGGGCCAGCCCCTGCCGCCAGACAGGATGCCCAATGCCCTGCCCCATCTTATAACTGTACAATATCATGACGAGTAGTGTTAGGATACAATCCGTTTCACTGTCCATCTTTTAAATTAAGTAATCTTACATAAATTGTTGATCAAATTGGCGGTTATTCAATAAAGTATTATAAGTTCTCCAGAAAAGTCCAGAAGTCAAGAAGTACAAAAAACCCTCCCCTTATAGAAGACCAGAAGTAAAATAACAGCTTGTGTTGTGAGTAAAGGATTTCAGAGCTCATTTTTCTGTCCCCTCTTAATCCTATACCCCAATCAAACTTGGCAGCGTACTTGCAATTTAAATGCTATTGTCTGTGTTAACTAGGGTCGGTATAGTCACCTACCATCATTAACCATTACGTTAGCCTGCCTGCTGACCACAGAACGGATGTGTTCTGTGCTGCGGAGTTTAGTACAAAAAAATTTAATAACGGGAAAGATTAGGAGTCTCTTCCCCACTTCCTTTCTCCATTTTTCCAGACTTTCTTCTATATTAATAATTCAATATTAAGTTTAGTGCATCGAAAGTGTTCAAATCAAAATATTCAAGACTAATACCTAATCTATTTATAACTTAAATTTACAACATTAGTATATCTGGAGTGGTCTCGGAGAGATGAATTATTTGCCTCGACTTAACTTAAAATCTGGCTAACGGTGCTACTTGGAACCCTCCTTTTGGTACTCTTTGAAGAAGTCTCAGAGGAACTAATTATTAGATCTAAACGGGAATCTGGCTCAGAATAGTGGGAAGAATCAACAACGCTGCTTTTCAGTTAGTTAGAGCCTGTGAAATTTGGGTTAGGTATGCGGGTAAGGATTTTAAGCATAAAAGTGCCTGTGGTAGAAAAATCGCAGTACCGAACAGTATTCAAACCTCCATCTTCATTGATGACAGCCGAGAAGGCGTTCCATTGAGATATTGTTACTTGGCTCTTTTTTGGGATAAGAGAAAGATTTCTTTGGGCAAGATGAGGATAAAAATAACATTTCGTACAAATTCTAATCGGCGGCGTACTTGCAGACTGATGAGATTTTCCATAATAGTCCCTTAACATCAATCAGACTGACTTCCACACCTTATGATGAAGATATCACATTATGTACACGCTGTATTATACAAATAATTGAACAAAGAAACTCAACCCGCCAACAATTAGCCACTGTGGGTGAATAATTATATCAGGACAAACATTAATATAACAATAATACATTAATATTATCTAAAACAGAACTGGCGTAGATAATTTGCTGACACCAGACACACAGAATCGGAGTCAAGGTCGGGCGATGAATGCGCTTGAGCGTTGGAACTGTTTGCTGCGTTTACGAGTTTGATTACACATAAATAACTATTGATTTCTATTTAGTAAATGAAGACAAAAAGGCTTTAGGTTCGTAATTATAACTAATAATAAATCAATACCTACTGTACTAATACCACAGAGTAAATAATAGTACTAGCGTACAAAAGTTGCACTCCTTTCACATTCAATGTGAGCGACGGTAGGCATTTATATCACGGCACACACGGAGTGACAGAGGCCTGCTAACACTTGAAATATTTCTGTGTATAAAATTAATTAGAATCGATTTAGTTAAAATTACTATATTAAGGTTGGCTGTAGGCACTGTGCCTCTAGCGTTTGTTTCTGCTGTGCATGTTTTAGCTGTCCGTCGAAATGGAGAAGACGCCAAGGATGATGCAAGATCTGGATGACCTTCAACCTCTTGTGTTGATGAAAACATTGATCGTGTAAAGTCCCTTGTCCTTAGTGATTGTCGAAAAACTTTGCGGATTAGGTAAATCGACAGTGAACACAATTTTAACTGAATATTTGGTTTTAAAAGAACCCAAGGTCTCTTAAAACCAATTGTTATTTTTTATGTGCAAGATGTTTTTTACAATGAATTCGTTCCTCACGAGCAAACAGGATATGCTGCCTTCTACATCATGTTTCTCAAGCGCTTGAGAGATGGCGTGCGTCGCGTCGTGTGCGACCAAATTTGGCTCAAGGCGACGACGGGTGGATTCTCCACCCTGACAACACACTTGCCCATTCAGCATTTGTAGTCCGTGAATGTTTTACGAAAAATTCAATGACTGAAAATTTTAATCACTATCCATGAACACCCTCCTTATTCGCCAGATCTTGCTCCCTTTGAATTTTTTCTTTCCCCAAAATGCAAAATGGTAATGAGCACGAAACACCAATCGGAAGATGTGGCAACAATAAAACAAGAAACGGCGAGATTAAAATTAATACAGATGAATTTTGAAGGAGACAAAATTAATGTAGATGAAATTTTGTAAAATCAAATTTTTATTACCCTAGTTCGCGTTTTTATTGGACATACTATGTAAATAAATCATCAAAACAAACTGACTGCAATCGAACTGGGTTTTAGGCATCATAAAGCAATCCCCGCACACAACTATTTCGGTTTTCTAACGGACAGAAAGTTGAATACCACTTTGATATAAAAACAATACACAAGTTTAGTATGCTCCATATACGCTACATGCCCGATTATATTTTTTGATTCAATAAAAACACTTCGAAGGCACTCCCACGCGTAAAGGCCTACACAAAAACTGCTAATCCATCCCAACACAAAGGGCTCAGCTGTGTAAACACTGTAGATCTTTACTGAGCATATAGATAGATAGATAGATAGACGTACACAATAAATGCCAGTATTTAGTACACTTAACTATCTGGACGACCTCGCGGTTTGCCTTAAAATTGCGAAATGTTTGATCCTAGGGCAGCCTGTTGTGGCGTTAGTGATTTAGTGTTTTGTTTAGTATTCGAATTTACTTTCAAGCCAAAGGCTCAGTTGATCCTTAAATGGAAATGAGTACGCGTTTGAAGAACTTTATTAGATTTTCGAGAACTGTGTAACAGCACGTGTGGTATACTTTTGTTTTGAGAGTAAGAAATGCCAGAGCCCATAACTTGCTATAATTAGTCTTGTTCATTTTCCTTTTCCCATTTTTTTTTATTTCTTCTATTTTTCGTTTCAAGGATGGTTGAAAATCTGTATCTTCCCGCTGTGGCTTCGGACACTACATTACTGGTAATGAAGTCTTCGGAAAGTCCGGGATAGCTAATGTAGTTGAAAAGTACATCCGAAGAAAAGGGGATAAGATTAATCCAGGCTGATGGCCAGCTTTCACTAGTTGGAAAGGCGCACCAAGAAGAAGAAGAGAATACCTTACCCAGTCATAAAATGGGTAGATTGTCTGGCTTTTGTAAGCACATCCTTACAGAAGATAACTGTGAAATAGTTGCATTGTGCTCTCTTATTTCGATGGGTGAGTAAGGAATTCCATTGTCTGTTCCCTTATCCGACCATTCCTTATTCCTTATACTTTATCCTATCGAATTTTGCAGCGCAAATGCAACGTCTTTTAGTGTTATTTGTGTTTATAAGCGGCGGAGACACCTACCATCAAGTGGACCCTCAACATGCCTGCTAACCTTACAAAAAAAGATGTACACAATATAGGTATAACAAAAATAGTTTTTCCTTTATTTCTCATATATTTTTGTCAGACATTGAATTTTTCATTTTTATTTTCAGATGATCCCTCTGGAACAGTAGGTACTTTTTATAAATGAAAGATATCTGATTTACTGACAACGTGTATGCAAAATTTAAAAAAAGTAACCAGTTAAGGCGTGAAAACTTAACAAACAAACAAACTCACTTTCACATTTATAGCAGGACTAGCTATTGCACGCAACTTCGTCCGCGTCTCTTTATAAAATATAATGTAGCTTTCTATAGATGAAAGAATTTTTAAAATAGGTCCAGTAGTCTTTGAGTTTATTCATTACAAACATACAAAAATACATACATACAATTTTTTTCTCCTTATAATATTAGTATAGACTAGTATAGATATAAAATGATGTTATTAGTTAGGATATAAATAGAGAAAGTGTGTGTAAAATGTCATGTATTAAATTTTGCATAGAGTGCTACTACACCAGCAAGTGAGATAAGGAACCAAACAGTCGATCCAATATTATTATTTTCAACCTGTTACCCATTGTGTTTTCATGTCCTTAGTCCAATAACCCAAATGGTTACTTAAGCCGGCACACGTGTGGTGCATGATGCCTGTCCTTATAATAGTATTTTTTTTAAAGACTGCAAAAACTTTCTGTAGTTTAAATCGGAGGCAAAAAATCAAGCAAACATTTGTAAATAAGCGAAAATAACACTTAGCCTGCTTGTCGCAGAGTGCAAAATGTTTTGAAATGTAAACAACTATTATACCTGTTACGTACGGCAAGTGTGTAAGTTGTAATAATATAAAATTAATATCACATGTTAAATGGCTGTTTTAATATTGTATCTTCTGCTGTGAATCGAGTTAAGTTAACATTAGCAGAAATACTTATTGAAATGAAAACCAGGCCGTATAAAACAAAACCTGATTCATTTTCCTCCACCCTCAGATTAGTAATCTATTTTACTAATCTGAGCCTCCATCAATACAATCAGAAAATGTGTATAATTTTAGAAGACCCTATAAAACATTTAAGTACAGGTAACTTATTATTCAGTTAAGTATTTAGTTAAGTAAGTTCAAATGGTATAAGGTCCTCTGATCCTTTAGCACCATTTCTTAGTTACACCTTTTTGGCATTGTATGAATTTTTGCGTATGGCATGGTGTTGCACAGGCCTGTAATATCCTATAATGCATAGGGCTATGTGTAGGGTTGCCATAACTTCTAGGAACCAATACCAGACTTTTTTTCTAACAGATACCTTCTGATTTCTATAGTAGTGGTTATAAAAAACCACCGTACCTTCCACTGGCCTTACCTCTCATGCGTGCGCCCGCACTTCGCCGCCGCCGCCGCGCCGCCGTGCCGTGCCGGGCGCCCGCGCCACTCACTTTTTCCGTACTATTTTGTCGAAATACGGGACATGTAGTAATACGGGACGGGATGGTCAAATATGGTGACACTCCCGTATATACGGGACGTATGGCATGGCAACCCAAGCTATATGCCATCTATAGTAGGGACACTATACAAATAAGTATATTCATCTGTGGTATTTAATTTTTTTTTTACCAAAGATAATTGTTGTTTCCAGTGAATTTATTGAAGTACCTAGTCAAAACCGCTGCAGCAAAATTGAAATCATCAGACTACTAACAGACTACGTAAACTGTCACAAGATTATTAAAATGTCTCAGTTTACTTGTCACCTTTCAATAGAGTTTCCGAAGTATATATTTGAATTCAGTACCTATACTGAAATTTAGGTAAACATTGATTTTAATAATTATTCATATTGATTTTAAACAGGCCATAAGACCCTCTCGGAACTTCTTTCTTTCTAAAAAGTTTTAAAAGTCTATTAAAAACCGTACAAATCAAATTTCCGAGTAAATACAGCTAAAATCATATTCGTGTCGAAAAAACAATTTATTCGTGATAATTTTGTCTGTTGACCAAATCGCTTCCACTAAATGTACGTTCACACATTACTAACTCCCTAAAACAATTTGTAAAACATATGATACGTGTAAAACATGAGTTATAGGAACGACATTGTTGCCCTGGTTTACCATTAACTATTGGTTCATAAGAATTTACCATTATTAACTGGTGCTCAGGAAGACCATCGTGAAAGTGTGCTGGGAAGTTTCACTGAGTGAGTAAGAGATGCCAGAGCCATGTGCCCCTATCTATTAAGGTGGGCAATTACAACCTCTACGGCCTTGCTTGTATTTAATAGGCTGCTATAATTATAGGACCATCAACCTATCTGCTGGTTTAATATTTATGAAAACTGCCTAAGTTGATAGAGCAGGATTAACCGATAAATAAAATTAAGTCTGCCAGTCTATCTATAAGAAATTTTTTGGCGATTTGTCTCGGACCGGGGGACAATCCTATTTCACACAATATAGGATGTATACTATACAGGATAAAACCTAACCTAGTTAGATACGAATTGTATCATCGACAGCCCAAAGAGGATGTAAAATATAGAATAAATGAAGAGTCAGGGACAAGTCGGATTTAGGATAACATTATATTACGTAAAGTACGTATTCATTAACCGAAACACAACAACACAATCTTCTGTCTTCTGTAGGATTAATGGGAATGGGCCCCATTTATGATTGCATAAAACAACGTGTCCTGACAGTCAAAAATATTTGTTTTCGCTTCTCCTTAAAATCAAAGATCTAAAGACCTTTTGTCTTTCTCCAGCTTTCATGTCATCTTATATTATATCTTTATCTTTTAAAATAGCCAAGTTGCAGCAGCTAATAATTATTATATCAGATCGAGGTTACTGCTGAGTAATTGCAAACTCTTATCTTTGCTTGTTTACTACGATTTGGTATAGACAATGGATTAATCAAATATTTGATTATGATACTAGTAGTGAGTCATGCTTATAGTGATAACGTGGCATATTGTAATTATTGCCAAAAAACCCAACTCTTTTTAATGCCAAAAATAAAGAAATTCACCTTTATTTTAGCTTGAAAAATCGAGGTATTAAGAAGCAGTGACTGCGATCGAAAGTAATTATTAAAGACTAGCTGAGCCCGCAACTTGGTATTCGGTATAGCGTGTAAATTTTTTGTTTGTAAACAGATTGGAATGAGACAAACACTAAATGTTACGGGAAGCTTGCTACAATACATCAGTGAAAACCACATTCAAATCGGTTAAGCCATTTATGAGATTATTGTACACAAACGCACAGACTAACAGACAAAAATTCTAAAATCTATTTTTTTGACCACGGTAACATAAATACAATGTGTACAAATAGTTTTTTTTTTAAACAATATTTAATATACAGACAAGACTCGTTTAAGATTTTATTATAATATGTATAGAAGACTTTTTTTAATAATAATAATAATATTTATTTGTTATGACCATGGGTATGGTAAATACCAGATGACATTTTCTTCTTGCTCCAAACATGATCAACCGAAAAATCTCGGTGTACAAATATAAATTCTATGTTATTGATATAACATACTTAAAGTTAATTAAGTCTATTGCCTCAAGTTATTAAGTCTATTAATTAAGTATTTTGCCCGCGATTTCGTATGTACCTTTTTTTCTTAGGTGTTAAAACATTGTTACGCTTTCACGCCTTAACTACTCAACCAAACATCATGAATTTTTTGCATACACTCATTGTCAGGAATAGAAAAAAAGGACACAGTGTAGGTACTTATCTCTCATTCACAAAAAGAAATGTTCCCGGAGGATCAATTAACAATAAAAATGATAAATTCAACGTCTTAAAAAAACACATGAGTAATAAAGATAAAATGAATCTAAATTTTTAAGTCCTAAGAAAAATAGACGCGCAAGAAGTCACGGGCAAAATATTCCCAATATCTATTTCATCCCATCGTGGTCGATGTACCTCGATCACGAACAAAGCGTTTCAGTTCCACCTTCCTTGTTCGAACTGCTAAGGAGTGGAACTCATTGCCTGCGTCTGTGTTCCCACAGAACTACAACCTCGGGGTCTTCAAAACTAGGGTAAATAGGCATTTACTAGGTAAGCGTGGTCCACCTTCGGCCACATCTGCACCTCACATCAGGTGAGATAGTGGTCAAGCGCTACCTCGATTTCATAAAAAAAAAAAAAAAATGAACAAGTGCAACACAATTTTCGTTTTTAGATTTTCATAACAATAGTTGTTCACGCTAAATATGTTATTTTCGATTCGTATTGTATGTCTGTATGTACACTAATACAGTTTTCGCGTGTTTAACCGTATACACAGATAGACGATCGTGCTAAAATAACTGATGATGATTTCACCAAATTTATTGACTCGTTTTCCAACAATGTTTTTCGGTGTCTTTATTGATAATGCCACTTTATTATTTTATCTATAAGGGAAGAGAATAGGCTCGTAACATCGTGTAAATGTATATGTGTATATGTGTAAAAGGTGAACTTATCTTTTATCCAAAAAATGTTGTTAAAATATTTTACCCAAATATTTTTATTATTAATATGATGGTAGCCATTACTTACATAAAATGCCTATATCTCTGCAAAAAGAAGTTCCTGTCGTCAAAAACATCCAGCAGTGTCGTCCGCTACAACTCAATCTAGCTCACTCTATGACCTTAGGTTGTTTAGTAAAATTCCAGATTATTATAATAATACTATTGGAAGTCAGCAAGTAAACTGAGAGTCCACTACAGGGTAAGTTGCTTTTGATCAAAGCACTTGATCCTTTAAATATTTTGGTTAATATTGAACTTGACTAGTTTTTGCCTACAAATTTGCATAATTTTTTATATGTTTAATATAGGTAGACTTGATAGGTGATTAGGTAGTATCGCCTATTAACACAAGCAATGTCAAAGGTGCTGCAGTTGTGCTGCCAAGCTTAGTAAGATAAAGGTGAAGATATTAGCAGGGAGTAATAAAATTGGCTTTGGCTTTCTTCACTTACTCATTGACATATACAAAAGCACACATGCTGTTACATATTTCACTGTGGTATTTAAAGCAGAGAGGCTGTCAAATTTATGAAAGCAAAACGCCGTTTGCCCTCTATGTATACATTTCTATGTTTTTGTATAGATAAATAAAAGAGTGTGTGTCAGCTCCGACGCACGACTGGAGTACGATTGTCTTTGACTTTGCAATAGGAAAAAGAGGGTAAATAAACGCACCATCTATTATACTACAAGAGTATTATGTGAAGCGGCGACATCTATCGGATTTGGGTAGAACAGCTTAGAAGAACATAACGCTTTTTAGTTAACGCTTGTATTAATTTTACTGCTCATAAAATTATGAAAATCGATTCTTAATGAGTAAATTTCAATATAGGTTTTAGTTATTTTTACAACGCAAGTTTTCTAATCTAAATCCTTAGGTATACCAAAATCTTTTATTTATCGTTAGTCTCAAGTTAGTTATAATAGTAAACAAGTCAAGTAAAACTTGACGAAAACCTGGTGTCACATAAATTTCATGGTAACTTGTATTTCAAATACGTTTAGATTTACAATTTAATTGGAGCAAGGCAAGGCTTTATTATACAATAATAATTTGTTTCATGTTTATTAATGAACCCACCTTTTACGTAGGTATAAAAAGGTCTTAAAATATGATGCCTAATTATAGACGGGACAAGTGCGAGTTGAACTCGCGTGAAGTGGGTTCTGTACGATGTTACCTATCCGCACAACATTGAGTGATTTACCATGTTATTTTAATATCATAGACTTCTTATAGGTTTTCCTATAATCTATAAGTAGAAAACTAATTTCTGTATTTTTTTTTTTCAAAATTTTAGGCTCAGTAGTTTCGGAGATAAGGAGGGGGGGGGGGGGTGGAATGGTCGGACAGACGGACACTCGAGTGGCTTCCGTTTTTTATTCGGACGTACGGAACCCTAAAAAGATAGTAGGTTAGAGAAAGTCAAGCATGGTACAGTGGGTAATGCCAATCTTCAATTATCATTTAATTTAAATATTTTGGTTAATATTGAACTCGAGAATTTTTTGGATGAAAAGTTTGCCTATTTTATATTTTTTCAATAATAATCATTATGCAGGCTTGAAGAATGAATGAATTACACTTGAAGATAGGCGGCTACTGTGGCCTATTAACAATAGTAATGTCATAGGATAGGGAATAGTGTGGGTCAGCACACGTTCCGTTATTTCACGGTGGCTTCTGTAAATTGCAACTTAGCTCTCGAATAAACAGTGAACATTTTTAATTCTTATATTAATATACACATATAGTATACTAGCTGAACTCTGTCACGCTTCGCTGCGGCCCATACGGCGGCGGTCAGAGTGCGCATGGGGCGCGCGGTACTGGACACTGCTTATATATAATACTATTTATCGTAGCGTGATGTTATATAGCCTTCCTCGATAAATGGACTATTCAAAACAGAAAGAATTTTTCAATTCGAACCAGTAGTTCCTGAGATTAGCGCGTTCAAACAAACAAACTCTTCAGCTTTATGATATTAGTAAATATAGATGTAATACTAAACATAGTATGAGCTCAGAAACGTTTAAAAAACAGGCTTCATTATCGCTTAAATAATCAGCGATTTTATAATAACCTCTCAAACAAGTTTGGTTTTGATTACATGATGATTTTTAAACCTATTATTGAGATTGTGAATATTTCATATTTTTATTAAATTGACTAATATTTTTATGAGTATATTAAATTTTCATAAATATAGATTAAGACATGTTACAGTTAAAAATCTATATTTCCTTGAATTTTTATCGGCCTAGTTGATGGATGGTTCTAATGGCGTTTTAAAAAATACATACTATCGATATCTATTAGGCGTCTAATCTGTTTAACTGTATAAGCAGCAAAGCAAAGCATTTTAAAATATGGGAACCTCTTTGTAATTTCGAATATACAATAATATTTAAAAAGCTATCGATTCTATAGGCTCTAATTTTTCATTACCAAAGATATAGAGTGATTATATCGTGGAACAGGCTGCCCAGAGAAGTAATGTAAAGCGGAGACTGAACCTGTTCAAAAATGAACCTGTTAGATTTGTTTTTATGTTAAGGTCGTCAGACAGGCTGACGCCTATGACACAAGCAACGCCACTGGTGCTGCAAATACGATGCTGATCATAGTAGGATTAAAGGCTAAAGGATTAGGAAGGGATAGGGAAATGGGCTCTGGCATTCCTTACTCACTCACCGAAACACAATAACACTCGTGCTGTTATTTCAAGGGGGTGGTTACTGTCGCCAGACGGGCCGCCCAAATGACTGACCAGAGCCAAATTTAAAAAGTTCATTTTCAAAGTTGACCCTGTCGGGTATCGAACCTGGGAACCCCAGAACAGAGCGTTAAGGCACGTACCCTAACCACTCATCCAACGGGCTCGTCAAAAAATTATAATTTTTAATAATTTCAATAAAGTTGATCAGTTAAATTACTTTTCTCGTTGTATGTTAATATTATTAATTTGTTTTTATTATTTTCAATTTTAAATATACAAAAAAAAATTGTATCTTTTTAATATTAGTTTGTGTGACTTTATTTTCTATTTCCATAAGCAATTTATTAAATTAAATTAGAAATTAAGTATTGTGATGTTCTTTTAAAACATTCATTATTAATTTTTTGTAAGTAATGCTTCTGGTAGCAATTAAATGATTTTTTTGAAATTAAAAAGTGTAACATGGATGGCATAAAAAAAGTTAAAAAAAAACTCACAACGTTAATTCTAAGTTATTAAGTTACATAGTGTCATTTCTTCTATAAATAAAATGAAATAAATAAACGAATAAGTTTATTTTTAGTGCAATACTTGTGCTTAAGTGATTATATTATTTTTCAAAGAACACAATTTGCTTCAAACACCGGACATATTATCTCAATGTCCATATCTATTTCATTTGTTAATTTAACGATGCACTATTAGGAATCATTAGTTAAATGACATGTCATATCCTGTTTTTGTTTAATCGCACCTGAATGGAAAGTAATGTTCAGCTAAACAACTGCGTATTTTTTTTTATTTGTGCTTTTTTGTACCTGTTTAGATAAGCAAATGTTGGCTTTTAATTCCGTTGTATAAATCCCTTAATTTATGAATAAAATATATGCGTAATATATCTAATTTTGTGTTAAGTTACGAGCTATGGAGATGGCTATGTTCGGGGTTACTCTGCGTGATCTAAACAGGAATGAGGAGATTCGTAGACGAACAAAAGTTACACCGACTTATCCGGCGGATCAGTAAGTTACGAGTAAAGTAGCAGTGGGCAGGCCACAAAGTATGAAGAGGTTGGGTCGGAAGGTTCTCGAGTGGAGGCCACGAACTGGGAACAGTGTAGGACGTCCACCCACAAGGTGGACAGACGACCTGTTTTTTTTAAATGTTAAGGTCAGCAGACAGACTGACGATCCACTTGATGGTCGGTAGCTACGGTCGCCTATAACACAAGAAACGTCACAGCTGCTGCAAGTGCGCTTCCGACTACAGTAGGATTAAGGATAAGCGATTGGAAAGGGTTAGGGAAATGGGCTCTGGCATCCTTTACTCACTCCCCGAAGGGGGTGGTTACTGCTGCCAGACTGGCTGCCCAAATGACAGCGAAACGCTGTATACCCTGCCACTACTTTCAGGCCAGAGCCAACTTTGAAAAGTTTAACCCTGCCGGGAATCGAACTTGGGAACCCTAGAACAGAGCGATAAGGCAAGTACCCTAATCAACTGATAAGGGTCGCGAGTCATCGTAGGATCCGGCCTGCTTCTGAACAGCCCTATTGGAAATTTTTGGGGTGGCCTATGTCCAGAAGTGTACCTTACGTCTTACGACCAAAATGATGACGATTATCTAATTTTGTATCAAAAAATAATTCTTAAATTTAATTTTTATGTTTATTTGTATAAATTAGGAAGTTATTACAAATTTCCTTATTATTATTAGTCTATAATTAACATTCCTTAACAGACATTTCTTTATTTTAAATTCGAAATGTGACACAGGCCACGTAGGCAATGAACAATTATTTTCCTGCACGTATGCTGATCCATTTGATTGCACCAGAATGTATAACATATTGTTCTACATGAGTTGTGTCACGTATAACGTGGAATTTACTATTTTTTAAAGAAAGTTCTATCTACAATATAATCTCTTTGCAACGAATTAAAAATCGATAATAAGGAATAATTCAAATTGATATTAATGTTGACTGCAACTAAAACACGTTTTGGTCGATTCTTAGAAGAATTGTCATGAAATTACATTGCAATGAACAAAAAATCGATTGTAATAAGTACATTTGCTGTCATTATATATGAATTTAGGATTTAATTAATCGTAATAATATAATTTCATATTACCGGAATTTAAAAATAATGTCATTCAATTGACGATTGTTATGAATGACAACACAAAAATACGATCAGAAATTTTCTTCTAAATATTTTTATATCGCTAGCTGAGCCCGCAACTTGTACGCCTGGTATTCGGTATAGAGAGTACCTAAGTTTTTTGTTTTAAAACTGATTGCAATAAAACACTGAATGTTACGGGAAGCTTGCTACAATACATGAGTAGAGATTAGCGCTTTCTGAGATTAGCGTACACAAACGCATAGACAAACAGAAATAAATTCTAAAAACAATATTTTTAACCTCGGTAAAACGTGTACAATTTTTTTAATGTTTAACGTTTACGATTTTATTATGTGTATAAATTTGAAGAAAAACTATCCCGAATAAAAATATTAAAAGTCCTCTTAGGTTAGATTTAATTATTTTTTTTAATAATAAAAGATAGCCGTCTGGCGGTTGTTGGTGGTTACCGTTGCCTAAGAGCACAGGCAACACAATTTTTTCATCTTCAGACAATGAGCGTCCATTGCTGGAGCCGTTTTGAAGCTCGTTTTGATTGCCCAACAGTTTTCTTGAGGTCATCTGTCCATGGAGCAGGTGTTCGGGTACCCATTTAGCGATGTATCCACGTCGCCTCCCTATCCCCACCATAGTCTCCAACTCTCCACTCCAGTTGATGTTGTATATTTGGGAAATGTTTTTCGCGGGTTAACAAACTAGAATTTTAATAATAGAATACAAGAATGTCGAACTTTCATCATATTGGTTTTTACTCTGAACCTTATCAGTTGTAGTGTTGACGGTGACCGCCTACCACCAAGTAAACCGTCACCCTGAATGCCAATCTTTGCTACAAAAAATATCATTTAAAAGGAGTCATGATTTTTACATTTAAATTTATATTTAATTTAATTTTTATCAGTATTGTACGAGTTGTTTTATACTAAAAAAAATTAAATAAAAATGCCGGATGGGCAGATTTCGGGAAGCTCCGAGACAACTTCTCGTCCAAAATTCCTCAGTGTCTTAAAACAAAAGTTTTCGATTAATGTGTATTGCCAGTGATGACATATGGCGCTATAGAACGTACGTGCTTTGTAACTATGGGCCTCGTAAGTAAGCTTAACATCGCTCAACGGAGAGAGCTATACTCGGCTTTACACTGCGAGATCGAATGATATACGAGCAAAAGTTACCGACATAACCCGGCGAATCAGTAAATTGAAGTGGCAGTGGGCATGACATTATAGTACGAAGCTCGAGTGGAAGCCACGGACCAGCAAGCACAGCGTAGGACGTTCGCCCGCAAGGTGGACAGACGGCCTGATAAGGGCGGGGAGTTTGACGGTGGATCCAGGCTGTTTCTGATCGGTCCTTTTTGAAAATTAGAGGAGAGGCCTTCGTCCAGCTGTGAATGTCCTACGGCTGAGATCATGATGATGATGATGAAGAGTTGTTATTTAAAAAAAAAACCATTAATTTTAATAAATATATACAATAAAATGTTTACTACCTGTAGAGTGAGATTTCCATGGCAATTAAGGCACCCTAATGAGTTTAGCGCTACCTAATAATTCGATTGCATGGGACATTCGATTACTGTGACATCGTTAATCTAATGATCTATACTGGTTTTGGTTATTAGTATGTTTCCCATGCAGGTATTTTACAAAAAATCACCCTTAATATTTATTTCATAAAAAACCACCCCCTTACAACCACCATGAAATAACTATGGTGTAGTGTATCGGTGAGTGAGTAAGGGATGCCAGAACCTATTTGACTATCCCTTCCTAATCCCTTATCATTAATCCTACTATGGTTGGAAGCGGACTTGAAACAGTTGTGGCGTTGATTGTCTTATAGGCGATGGTAGCCACCTATCATCAAGTGAACATTCAGCCTGTGGAAATGGGAAATAATATGCCACATGATTTTATTACTGAGATAAAAACATATTATCTTAAAATCTAAGCCACAGTGTATGGGAAAATGTGTTTAATATATATATATATATATATTTTGGACTGTCGTAGCAAACTTATGGAAGACTTCGTATAATCGCCGCCAATCTTCTTGGGCTCTGACCTTGAGCAGGTAACTGCGAAATCCGAATAAGTAATTACGGCGCAACGCAATATGGCGCAATAGCATACCTATTCGTACGTTCTTCTCGTTCTTCTTCTCGTTCTTCGTCGTTTCTAAGAAGAAACGATGTATTTTTCACGAAAAATAGGTATGCTAATAAAGATATTAGCATACCTATTTTTCGTGAAAAATACATTGAAAAATTAAAAAATATCAGTAAATAAACTGTTTTCTTAGGCTTAATCTTCAAATCATAAAGTGTAACATATTCTTTTAATTCCATCGCATAAACTATAGGGTACTTTTAATGTTTTTTTTTTTTTTTTTTTTTGATGACTAATAGGTAATACTAAAAACACTTTCAGATGATTGCATTTCAGTTCCCATATACGAGTAAGTACTTATACTTATACTTATACTTGTACTTATACTTATATTCTGAGAAAGAGATGATCGATGATACATTTGACGTAAAAATAAAACTTAATACCGAAGAAGATTACTATTTTTCATATATTGTAGCACTGGTGAGGATTTGATAGTGCCTTCAGGACAAAAATCAAGCCTCATGTACGAAGTTAAGGTTTTAATGAGTTGAATGTCACTTAACCGTTTACATGTGTGTATGCGTTTGTGGCTAATGAGCCAGGATTTCATCATCATTATGATACCTGCGTAGACGCATACAGTATCTTATGTGAGATTTCTCACTCGTTAAAAAAATAACATATGGTTCGATCAGTTAGTGCGTACTTACCAACACTAAGACTTAAGTACTTATAATAAAATTCTGTGTTAATCTTTGTTAACCGCTTTATTGCGTTATGACCTACCCACTGCCACTTAAACGAGCCTCTGTTATCCCTCTTCAATGTAGCGGAAACGAGCGAGACAAAATACAACAATACTTACTAGTATTAATAAAACGAGCTACTATAATAACTCACGGTTAAACCACTTCGAACTGCCGTTACGAGGTTTAAATCTGACAATAATACATGGTGTTTCTTTTAAAATTGTTTATTAGGTACGTTTTACGCCTGACGTATAGATGGCGCTTTATTTTAAGATTGCTTTACGATGTTGTTACAACGTGTAATGTGATTTATAGACAGTTTAAGATGTAAAGGAATGAAAATAATGTTCGTGTAAATGTTGTTTCTGTTATTACGTGCAATGATAATATTAACGAAATATACAGGTTTAAAATTAAACTAAAATTATTACTAGGTATATCTATACACTAGCAGAACTCGGCGACGCTTCGTTGCGGCCCATACGACGGCGGCGTGCGCATGGGGCGCGCGGTACTGGACACTGCTTATATATAATACTATTTATCGTAGCGTGACGTTATATAGCCTATAGCCTTCCTCGATAAATGGACTATTCAAAACAAAAAGAAATTTTCAATTCGAACTAGTACTTCCTGAGATTAGCGCGTTCAAACAAATAAACAAACTCTTCAGCTTTATAATATAATATAATTATATATTTATAATTTTATAATTTTTTATATTATATTAAACTACCCATCGCACAGTTTTGATACAGTTTTCACTAATTGAAAAAGAGATAAGCGAGGAAGGTTCGTGTATATAAAATTGCACCCGTACGAAGCCAGAGCGTGTCACTAGTAATATATATACGAAATGAAAGAATTCTTAATTTGGTGTAATTTTATCGAAAGTACCAAAACTGCAATAATATATGCTGCATTGTTGCTAATGACAAAATATTTTTATTGTGATGAAGTATCTAGTTATAAAAATAGTTAGGTCTCGTCAAAACTGGTCGGGCTGTGTTGCCAGACTTTGGTGTTGCTTGTCCATTTAATGGGTGTTGCTACTTTCGCCTAGAAAACTAGGCGAAAGTAGCCATTAAATGGACAATGAACATATTTACCGCTATTTATGGTAGGTATTCGTAGCTGTTTGTTAATTTTAATATTTGTTTTTGTTACTAAATTTCTATTTTTTATATCGATACGATACGATACGATATCGATACGATATTTTTTATACGATAGGTTATATCGTTATATAACCGTAAATATAGGATTAGATACATCTTAAAGTCATTTATACATTGACTTTAAGAACCAAGTTTCTCTTTTATTGTACCTTATATTTAGCTTAATGTCTCTTTAAAACAGATGTAAACGCAATACCTACCTGAATATATTCGAGTACTAAACATTTTATAGGCAACGCAGTTATCACCCAACATAATTAAAACCATTGTCTTGAGCCAACAAAAATTACGGTTACCATAAATCGTAATCCGGAGTCGTTTGAGACGCCATATTTAAAGTAGTACCATAAAAACATCCTGTATTATTGCACCAATTTACATTGAGCCGCTACGTCCCGCTGCAGTCTCACAAATTTCTTCAACAATTTAAGCGCTCGCGAACTTTTTGGGAGGGCATCTTAAATTGGATAATGCGGTTCCAAAAAAACTTCATTATCATCGATCTTAGCTACCTCAAGAGTCTTGACGGTGTTAAATATTTTATTGGTATTTAAAGTCAGTTTATTGCACGACTCTAAGATTAGAATAATAGGCAAAATCATTAGGGCGACAGGGATCACTGACTTTTTATGTAGAAATGTTCTCTTCTGAATTCTAAATTAGTTTGTTTTAATATTGTCTCGTTTCTGAATGTGTGCTTTGTGGAATCGGTTATGAATAAATTAATTTTCGTTTAATTTGAATTAATTATAGGTTCCTAGTTACCTACTATTTCTTTAATTGACTTGACCTGTTTAAACTAAACTAACAATTATGGTACTCACAATAGTATAAACTGTAGAAAATATTTTAAAATTTTGTCAGCTGCTTAAATCGACGGCGCGCGTTTCGTATACACAACTATATCTATCTTATTTATACTAATATTATAAAGCTGAAGAGTTTGTTTGTTTGAACGCGCTAATCTCAGGAACTACTGGTTCGAATTAAAAAATTCTTTTTGTTTTGAATAGTCCATTTATCAAGGAAGGCTATAGGCTATATAACATCATGCTACGATAAATAGTATTATATATAAGCAGTGTCCAGTACCGCGCGCCCCATGCGCACGCCGCCGCCGTATGGGCCGCAGCGAAGCGTGGCCGAGTTCAGCTATATTTTTATATTTTATTTACAATAAAATATAAAAATATTTTATTATTGTTGGATAATATATTATATTGCATAACAGTATAAGTAATAACAGTAATAATAATAATTGGAGAAAATTAAAGCTAAAGTAAGCTTATTTGGATGCTATTAAAGAGCAAAGAAAAATAAAATTTTGCAAATTTTATTTCGAGATTAGACCTGAAAAGTTAGGTATATAGTCATAATATTTGCAATGGAAGTTATTATACACTTAAACAAAGAACTTAATTCTAGAAAACAAAGAGAATAAACGGTGAACAGGTCTCGAACCTTGACAGTGTAATTATAAAGGACCATTACGTTTAGATCACGAAGCGAAGGGACCATTTTGTTTTGCTAACGATTTGTCTCCTTGGGAGTGGTCAATGTTTCCAATTAACGGATAGTAATTTTGAGCAATTTCTATTTCTACAACAATTCAAAATAACAATATCATTTTTAATACTTTTATTACGCTATAATTTATTTTATCCGTGAATATTAACAACTATCTGTTGCACGCGACTTCGTCCGCGTCTCTTTTAAAATATTATTCGTGGAAAACGGCAATTTTATATGGAGGGGGGTAAAGCGAGGGAGGTGGGGGAAGTTTAATAGCCTATGTTACTCGCTAATAATGTAGCTTTCTATAGGTGAAAGAATTCTTTAAATCAGTCCAGTAGTTTTTGTGTTACAAACATACAAAAATGCGTACATACAAGTCTTTTCAATTTATAAATCTCTATAAATATAAAAATGAATCCCCATTTCCCTTGGTCACGGCATCACATGTGAACGGGTAGACCGATTTTAATTCGGTTTTCACTAATGGAAAGAGGGATAAACGGGGAATGTTCATATATATAAAAATTGCGGGTCGCTAGTTAAGTATACAAGTAATAGACTGATATAGATATAATTGTAATTTCAACAATCCAATATGTAGGTAGTACATATTTCTTTGTTTAGAATTAGACTTGAAATGTTTTTTGTATATTTTCGTGGTTATTACATTTGTATAAGTGCTTATAAGAAAAAAATTGCAAGAAACTTCCAAACAATTCCCCAGGCTCTTCTAATGACGAGCGACTCAATCCTGCGAAGATGTCATCTCACAGAAGGAGGCGGCGGAGAGAGAGAGAGCGGGAGGACGATGTCCTGTCCCATCCCCTCCGTCGCCGACGAACATGCGGCTGGTGCTGACAGGACTAGGGCGGTAGATGGGGACTCTACTGCCCGCTTCATCCTGAGAGGCACGACGCATTTTGGCAGTGCGGGTGCGTCGTCCAAATGAGCTTTGTCTCGTTGCGGACCCCCGCGGTGGAGCTGCGGAAGAGTGTTCGTAGGACCTCACAACTTAACCAATAGCGGATGAGGAGGACGCCAAGAGCTTTAGTCGGTAGGTCTACCCCACTACCATCTCGAAGCAGGAGTCTGACATAATCCACCGGTCTGTCCCCAGACCGATGGGTATCCATGATGGATTCCTCTTGTAAAAAAAGGCTCTTCTAACGAACGGATACTGAATTAATTTTTCAAATGAATTGAATATTCGAGCACTCTTTCGTTTTCGCCACCAATTTTTTATTCCTAAGATTATAAAGACAATTAAAAAGCCCAGCAGCAATTTAAAAGTTAGCAATTTTTTTTATAAGTTTACATTGCATAATTATTGTGCAAAAATAAAAATGTTTTCGTATACCTACGCTTAATATGAGTATTTTAAATAATATGGGATTTTTACATTTTGTTTATATAAAAAAAAATAAGGCTATGGTTTCATGCGAGCCCTTTCATTCTTATCACTCCTTATGATTTTTGGGATTGATTTCAACAAAAATCTATCATAGTTCCAATTTTATATATAGTATCATAGTTATCATAGTTTAATCATAGCCAAAACAGATACTGCCTGGGCTAAGTGCGTTTTCAAAACATTTAACCTTACACTGAAAAATTCAAGGTATATACCATTATTTTAATAACTAAATTAAGTATTCTAGTTCATAAGCTGCAAGGAAGGTTACGAAGTTCATTAAAGTTCAGCACTTTTGCAAAACTGAAACAAACTCTAAGATTTGTATTAATAAGTATTTAATTTATGTATTAATTTTTCACACCAATGTTTTACCAAAGTTCATGTAAGTTTCTAAGTGATCCTCAATTTGACAATTATAAAAAAAATTGATTACTAATTTGATTTACCTTATTTTGACGTCTATGGTTTCCGGGTCTGGTACTAGTATTTTGGTAACTAGTCCTTTTGCTACAGAGTCAGATATAGGTTTTCTGCAGAGCTAGTCATATTGAGATTCAGTCTTTATGCTGATATGGTCATTTGTAGATCCAGTCATTATGATACTAACCTTGTTTTTATGAAAAGAAATAGGTATGATTTTTATTTAAAAAAATGACTAGAGGTAACTATTTAATCTTATGAATTCCAAAAAAGTAACACTTTAAAAGAATTGAAACCTTAAAATCTCATAACATTTAAAATCCAAATTTAGATTTATATATACTAGCGACTTAGCCCCCGACAGGTTTATTGGAAATCAGTTAATTAATAGACGTAACACACTTTTATTCTTATTTACTTTTAAATGTGTGTGCTGAAGGTCTAAATTGCTATAACCACCCTGGAATTCTTCTTTACAACACAGAAAATACATTATAAAATTGTAGAAAGAGTCGTGGATAAAAATAGCAGACACAAATAAAATTAACCGTTATTACCACCAAATGTAAAAATATATGTAGATAGTAATAACTTTTAACATATAACTCACATTTTAACTATCACATCGCTAGAGTTGATTTTATTTAACGCTAATCTCTGAAACAGCTTAACCGATTTGAATGCGGTTTTCACTGATGGATTGTAGCAAACTTAGCCTACTATAACATTTAGTGTTTATTTAATTCCAATCGGTTTAAAAAAAATACTATGTTACCATGTTTACGAAGTTGCAGACTCAGCTAGCATATAAATATAGATAGTAATAATCCTTTAGTTTTAATTTATAACTTAAATTTTAATTATCATATCGCTAGAGTTTGTTTCATTTATATGTCGATATCATTATCATAAATATTGGAATAATTTTAGATAAGTGCATATTAGAGTCATTTTCAGAATGTCCTTTGTGCTATAGATTTAGATTGAGTAACAAATAATTGGTTCTACTTCGCTTAATTCATCATTGTCCAGAGCCTGAGGGCTTAATTTCTCTGTGTCCAATCTACTCAACTGCTATTGGAGGTAGGTTTGCGACTGAGTAGCTTGTAACTCATGACTAATGTCACGTTCGAAACGTCTCAAAAAGGAGTTGCTCGATTACGAAACGTTTATATTAAGGTTGTTTTGGTATTAATATTTTATTCATTTAAGGTTTCTTGTAAGAATATTTAGGAAAATTGTATTTTAGGAAAGCTGAAATTAAATCGAAAGTTAATATTAATTCAAATAATTCAGTTCAAAATTGAAAACCCCTTTTTATGAATATGTCAGTTAAGATTATGCATATACACACAACACACATTAGGTACCTCACTGTTGTAAATTAATAATTATGATTTAATTATAATATTCGTAGAGTACCACCCCGTTACAGAAGACCACCGTGAAATAACAGCACGTGTGCTTTTATGTTTCGGTGAGTAAGTAAGGGATACCAGAGCCCATTTCCCTATCCCCTCCTAATACCTTATCCTTAATCGTACTTGCAGCAGCTTTGGCGTTGTTCGTGTTATAGGCAACGGTAACCACCTACCATCAAGTAGACCGTCAGCCTGTCTGCCGATTTTAACATAAAAAATATTTTTAAAAAGTTATAATTGGCGATAAGTTGCAACCTAATAGTGTAATAGGCATTTTGTTAATAATAATAAATAAATAAATATACTCACTTTTTATAACTCTTTTTTTTTGCATGTTAAGATTGGCAGACAGGCTGACGGTCCAATTAATTAGATGGATTTAATTTAGTGTTTAATAGCTCTTTTATTTTTTTTATTTATTTAGGTATTTTTTATATATATATACAAAACAAACGCTTACATTAAAATAAGATGGCGGGGAAATCTTAATATTAAACCCTTCATAGGGTTATCTAGACAATGAGTAAACCTATACAGTGTTAGTTATATAAATATAAATAAATAATTAATAGAATGCAATTTTAAATGCATTATTTTTTATTTCATTAAAATGAGATTAATTAAATTAACTGTTAATTAAATTTAACTAAATTAATTATTTATTAATTAAACTGAAATTATTATTAACATTATTATTTTGGGTTTTAATTATTTACAAAATGTGTTTTTGATATCTTTTTAACATTTTTTTGTGTTATTTTATTTTTTTATTTCTAAATATTTAACATAAAGACATATAGGTAATTATAAATCTAATGATATAATAAATGAAACATCGACGTAATACGTCGATGAAATGAAGTATGTGGTACATAATTATCATCAAACATTAACAGTCACACCGAAATAAGTCAAATCGCTATAAATACTGAAAGCCAGCATTCAAGCAATATATAGTAAGTCAATCCTCTGTGTTTTTTTCATCTCAAATAAGCTTTTTCATAGGGAAGATCAATATGTCCTTTCTAATACACCCTTGGTGGTACAAGTAAAAAATATTTAAGAACTGAAAAAATATATCGTCAAAATTTATTTTTTATGATAAAGTTCAGCCGATAGGCTGACAGTTTACTAGTTACATTTGTGTATATACACAAATTATACCAGAGGCAGTGCAAGTGGGCTGCCGACCTTGATAATCTATGCTAATACTATAAAGCTGAAGAGTTTGTTTGTTTGAACGCGCTAATCTCAGGAACTACTGGTACGAATTGAAAAATTCTTTTTGTTTTGAATAGTCCATTTATCGAGGAAGGCTATAGGCTATATAACATGACGCTACGATAAATAGTATTATATATAAGCAGTGTCCAGTACCGCGCGCCCCATGCGCACGCCGCCGTATGGGCCGTAGCGAAGCGTGGCCGAGTTCAGCTAGTATGAAATATAGAGGGTAACGTGCAGTAAATTATAAAAAGTAATGGACTGTAGGTAATACATGTCTCATGCAACAAAAAACACAAAAGCACACGTGCTGTTACTTAGCGATTTTCTTCTGTAATATTGTATTACTGCTAGCAGATGAGTCGCCCAGTTTTATGATCGAGAAACGCAGCGTGCAAGCCGTTAAGTCCATACGAGTAGTTTTCATAGAACAATAAGTTCATTGTGTGCATTTATTTTTCGATGCGAACAAGTCTTAACATGCACGATATTAATTAATGTATTGCACTCGACTGTTGCGAGATTACACACGATGAAATGTGAAAAAAGAGGCATCTTAACGCTCGAATTACAAACAAGTCTGAACCTACTTTAGCGTAAATAGTTATTAGCTATGCGCAAACTAACTGAACCCGCAACTTCGTACGCGTGGTATTCGTTATAGCGCGTAACTTTTATGTGTGTAAACCGATTGGATGAAACAAACACTATATTTTACGGGAAGCTTGCTACAATGCATCAGTGAAATCGCATTCAAATTGGTTAAACCGTTTTTGAGATTAACGTGCATAAACGCACAGACAAAAGGACAAAAATTCTAAATACTATTTTTTTGACCCGTACATAAATATGACGTGTAGTAATTGTTTTTTTGAAAAAATATTTAATATACCTACAGTACTGAGACGACTCGTTAACGATTTTATTATATATATATATATATATATATATATATATATATATATATATATATATATATATATATATATTATGAGTTTTCTATTTCGTATTTACAGATAAGTATGTAAGTAAGTTTAATTTATTCAATAACTAAGTTAATTTGCTGCAAAAAACATTTTATATCACGTCTTAGTAAATAAATACACGATTGTGTGCAGCATACATACAAATATTGAAAGTTCATCCCTATATCTAATATTTCACATACATATACGGTATTAATGTTATAATAGCGAATATGTATATTTTTTAAAATATTTTTATGAGATAGGCTTTATCGTCATATAACCTTAAAAAAATATTCATTCCGAAAAGCAAAATTTTAGTAAGTAACAAAAAAAAATGTTAAAATTAACTAACAACTAGGGAAACACTTTGAACACTTGAAACACCCGCCCTTTCGGCACGCTTTTTGTGATATCACAGTCTACAATAACAATCAAATGTTAAAAAATACAAATCAAACATCTACGCGCTTGTTGACACTGTCATTATAGACTGACGTCGCATTTCAGTCAAGTAATTATGTATTCAGGTAATTATTATATTTTGAATTTCTCACAATTTTTTTGCACTTTTTAATAATTATTTTCTTAACAAAATAAAAATTTTAGAGAAATATTTTCATAGACCATTCCAAAAACAATAATTTTAATAAATAAAAAATGCTTAATCCTTATTTTAATTGGGTGCATATTCCCTATTTTGTAATATTAAAAAAAATATTAATATTATTATACTTTACATTTCTTAAAATTCATAGTTATATAATTTAATTCGAAATTTTACGTTACTTTAAACACAATAGCTCGTTTTTTCCTTCACGTGCAAAACTTGACTACACTACAATGGACCATTTCTTCTCCACAACAGTTATTTTTCCACGCTCATTGTATTCAATGAAAACCCACTGCAAACTATCATCGTCTTACATTTCATCTTATTTGTGTAATCAGTAAAATCATTTTTCCATCAACTATCTGCTTTATTGCTATTACTTTAAAGAACTTTTAATATTTCCCTGGGTGAAAACTTTGTCCACTAATTATTGTTTTATTTATATCTTTTAATTATGTGTACAGTATCCGTGTTGCATTTTTTCTTGTGATAATGTTCTTATTGTTTTGGTGGCCGCGTGGTTTGTAGAACGCGTGTTAATTTTTTTTAATGATAAAGTCGACAGATAGGCTAACGGTCCACTGGTAGATGACAACCGTCGCCTATAACACAGGCAAGGGTAAGGAATTCGGAAGGCATAGGGAAATGGGTTCTAGCATCCCTTACTCACTCACCAAACACGACAGCACAATGCTGCTATTTCACGGTGGTTACTGCCACCAGACTGGATGCCCAAATGACAGTGTGCCTTGCCACTACTTTCCAAATCCAGACCAGAGCCAACTTTGAAAAGTTATTTTCTAAAGCTGACCTAGCTGGGAATCGAACCCGGGCAGTAATGCAATAAAAATTAAGGTTTTGACGATGAAAAAATATGACTTATCTTTCCGAATGCTGCTCAACCCAACAGAATTCTTATGTCAGCTTTTTAAATGTAATTTTGTTCTTGAAAATATGAATGTTTCAGTTTTATGTGTATAAGTATGTATAAGTACCGGACCGCATGTCCCTGATTCTCTGGAGTTTGGGACGGGTTCTAGTGTGGGACGCTACTTACGTAGACACACTGGCTTCTTCCCACACTGGCCGAAAAATTAAAGACGGCCAAATACCGGGGTCTCGGTTCCGGATACACTTTTATGCCGTTCGGAGTCGAGACCCTTGGTCCGTGGGGTCCCAGCGCTCGCCAACTTATAAAAGACATTTCAAAAAGGCTCACCGACACCACTGGTGACCGACGAGCTGGCAGCTTCCTCGCGCAACGCATTAGCATTGCAATACAGCGAGGAAATGCTGCCAGCATCCTCGGCATCATGCCGCGGGCGCCCAATTTTTTACATATTTTTTAGGTTTTATTTAATTTTAGGTTTATTTAGTTTTAGATGTAAATTATTTATATCTTTATAATCGTAGATATACTAAGTATTTCATGTATATTTCATGTAACTTCAAAACCAGGTCCTCTGTAAAAAGAATTTTGTTATCAAATTTAATCTCGTAATAAAATTCATAGCCACAATTACTGAATCTTAACCCTCAAGAGCATATTGCGAGAAATAATTCAACCAAAGCGCCATGTAAATGTCAAATTGTAGAGACGAAATTACAAACCGAGCGTAAGAATTACAATTATGCTTTCCCTTTATCGCTGAAAGGGATTTTTTTGTATTTTTTATTACAGTCGCATTTGAAAAGGGCTTTCCCTTCCACTTTAGAAGTGGGGGTTAGGTTTTATCATTAAAATTAATGTAGCAATAGATGGGTAATATTTTTGCGTACAAATTGCTTCTATACGCGCCAAATTATTGTGATATATCATAAAAGTGTCTATTGTAAAGTATTTCAATTAATGGGTTAGGATTTATAACGTTAGGTTTCATCGCGGAAAATGTTAGGTTTAAAAATATAAAAAATTCGACGCCAATGAATAAATTTTATTGCTCATATTCTATATTATCTTCTCTTATATATATAAAAATGAATCCCCATTTCCCTTGGTCACGGCATCACGTGTGAACGGGTAGACCGATTTTAATTCGGTTTTCACTAATGAAAAGAGGGATAAACGGGGAATGTTCTTATATACAAAAATCGCTTCCCGGGTGAAGCCGGGGGCGGAACGCTAGTATATTATATTTTTGTAAGACGCTGAATTTCTTATTTTTCAACTCTTAAGAAAAAGGCTAGTGTTACATACTACCTTATATGTTCAAAATCAGATAAAGTCTAACACAATTAAAAGAGTACAGTCCCATCGTTCACAAAAAATAGGTTTTTTTTTTTAAATTTCGCCCATTCAACCCTCGCTCACAGGTTGTCAAATGTGACCCCCATACTTTACCAAATCGGAATCATGTCTCCAAATGACCGAATATAATGACCTAACTATTGTCCTCGCCCTAATGTTGGCGAAGCCTCATTTATTTTTATAACGCCATGGCTTTTTTAACTGAAAGTAAAAAATGGACGCAAGTGGTTGTGAACAGAATTGATGTTCTTTGTTGTCCCCTTATTATTTATACCTATTTGTACCTCCGAGCTACCGTAGCAGAATTCACAATGTTTACTAAATATTCGCTATTTGCTGAGCTTTCTTTTGCTGTGCTTTCTTTTGCTACTCTCAATCTTATTGATATAAGAGTACTCTCGTCGAAACACAACAGCACGCTGCACGCATGCTGTTATTTCACGGTATTTCACGGGTGGTTACTGCCGCCAGACGGGCTGCCGAAACTCAGTGTGCCCTACCACTAGTTGCCAGATCCAGACCTGAGCCAACTATAAAAACTTCATTTTCAAAGTTGGCCTTGCCGGGAATCGAACCCGGGACCGCTGAGAAGGAGCGTTAAATCAAACACCTTAACCACCCGACCAAGGGGGCGTCATTATATATTTACTTACATAATTCAGTTTACAAAAGTGACCGTCCTATATTTTTAATACAGGATAATTATTATTAAAATGTAAGTTTCTGTATTGTTAAAAATACTATGAGTTAATTGTTTTAATCTGGTAATCTGAAACAGGGTTTATTCATTTTCTCCTGAACAATATTTGCTGTGTTCTTCAAAATATCTGCTACGGACTTGGATGGCCACTTAAATTTTGCATATCCAATTAGTTCACCCAAACTAAAACAGAGATCTCTTAAGCACGGAGACGAGGGCGGTCATTGAGTTGACGTTATTATTTATGGAATTTTAAAATAGGTAATTTTTTTACTTATTTTTCATAAGTAAATTTTATAATAATTTTACACTGAATTCAACGATCAGGAAATACTGTAATAGGACAATAATATTCTAAATAACATTACATCCATACATGCCGGATGATATTAAAATATCAAATTGAACCTAAATTGAAATACACTTCCTTTACAACAATCCAACAGAAATGCAAAAATACATTTTTATCTTATAATTCATTTTTATCTTTAATATGCAATAAAGACATATAACTTTGTAATGAAAAAAATAAAGAAAGATATAAATGGAATTAAGAATAAAAGTTAAAATAAGATTAGAAAAGAAGATTTAATATTTTCTGAACTCAACTAAAACCTCAAAAATTTTCATCGTTAAATTGGCAGATGGATTCTGGCAGATGTGGTAGAAGGAAGTGGGTATATAATAATATTTTTATTATTTGTATTATTATTATTATTAGAGAATCATTATTTATATGTATTTCATATTAGCTGAACCTGTAACTTTTTTCACGTGGTAGCGCGTAACTTTTTTGTTTGTAAACCGACTGGAATAAAATACTCACAAAATATTATACAATACATCATTGAAAACAGCATTCAAATCGATTAAACCGTTTCTAAGATTAGCGTGCAGAAACGCACAGACAAACAGACAAAAATTCTAAAAACCATTTTTTTTTTACCTCGGTAATATATGTACAACGTGTACAAATTGTTTTTTGAAAAAATATTTAATGTGAAGCTCATAACAGTTCGTTTACGATTTTGTTACCATAGATATAGATTTGAAGCTATTGTATAAATTATAAAAAAATTAACATACTCTCAGCTTGAATCCTATATTTTTTTATGCTAGAGAAGCTACTGGCTGAAGTAAGTTATAGTTATATTTAGCCGCTTTAATTTCTATTCTAAAGCTATCAGAGAGTGAAAAATTATTCAAGTCTTTACAAACGATTCCATAAAGTCTATTTTCAATGGACATGTTAAAATAGATGTAAGGTAATGCCATCGCCAGTGTTTGCATATGCAAAAGGGCGCTTTGAGTGTTTTTCCTATTGATTAAGCGGCGGAGTGGCAGTATACTTCTGAACACAAGTGTTTTAGTTTTACCTCTATCCAATTAATAGTTCCACATAAATTTGAACTCAAACAGTATGCTAAAGATAAATTAATCGATTAAAATATTTTCCAAACAAACGTAAATTTAACTCTTCAAAATTACTTCAAAAAAATCCTATTCGGAGTCATTTTACAGGCACCTAAAAAAAGTTAAGTACGGTGTCATTAATAAAATTAGCTATATCAGTGAATAAAATAGTTCCAATTTAAAATATAGATATATATAAATAAAATTAATATTTGATCTTTCACATCATAATTAATTAAACATAAATATGTATGCAGCCTGAACCAAAATGGACAGATTAAAACTAAATTTGAGCATAGAAATTAAATGAATATTAGCTTTTTTTAAATTTTTTTTATGCTATAAATGGATCGTCCTACAGAATGACTGTCCACTTGATGGTAAGTGCCTTCCGTCGCCTATAACATAAGCAACGTTATAGGTCCTGCAAATACACTGCCGACCATACTAGGATTAGGGGCAAGGGATTAGGAAGGATAGGGAAATGGGACTGACGTCCCTTACTTGTTCACCGAAACACAATAGCACACATGCTGTTATTTCACGGTGGTATTCTGTAAGTGGGTGGTTAGGTAACTGCCGCTCGATGGGATACAAAAAATATGACTGCGAAACGCAGATGTTCTGCCATTACATAATTTAGGAAGTAGTAAAATGTATGTTTTTTACTATTTATGTTGGGTATTTTTATATTAGGTTACTTTTAGGTTAAATTAGTTAGCTTAGTTAAATTAGCTTTTATTATTCTACTAATATTATAAATGCCAAAGATTGTGAAGATATATGGATGTATGGAATTCAAAAACGACTGAACAAATTTGGATGAAATTTGGTACACATATAGGAATTTTTATGTTAGGTTCCCGAGAGATATAAAAAATGGCGCAAGCGAAGTCGTGGACATCAGTATTTTATCTTATTATTTACATAATAAAAATCATTGGATTAGAGAAACAAATGTAACACAAATGTTTTAATTGTGTAAAAATAATATTAAAACGCTTTTTGCATCGATTGTATCAAGTTCACAGTCCAATATTTAGTTTAACTGCCACTGTTTATTCAAATCGCCAAAACTATAGCCAGTAAATGCTTCGGATTGTCAATTAACCAACTACATCCGAAGAGGGGGTTATGTGTTGTGACACCCGAAGGATGTTTACATTGTCCAAGTTTGCGTTAGATCTAAGGTGTTATTAGACTAAACAATGAACTCTGTTATGGTATGTAATGTTACAATTACGTAGACATAAATTAATATGAATGTAATTAAATACTACTATTTCTACGGTAATCTTAAACATACATACATATTTAAGGTAAAATTGATTGTGACATCGATCATCAAGTGCATGAAGGACTTAGTCCTGAAGTAATATAGAGTAAGATCCCAGGCATGCCAGACAAAACTTATTGTCTAAAGTACAAAATCTTGGGCATCGATTAGTGTTCCTATGTACTTTGAACGTATGTGTTTCTGCTGAGTCGGGTAGACTAGACAGCCAATTTATACTCGTAGCTATCAGGTGAGAAAGGTAAAGTAAAAATAAGACTAACTTCACTTATTTTGTAATAATATTCAGCACTGCCAGATACTTCCCGTGGGCCATAACTTCCGCCAGATGCTTTAAGACCCCTTTCTTTCTGCAGAGTTTTGCCCGACATTCGGCACAACACGCGGCCGTCGCAATTTGTATGAAACTAATGACGGCTTTCATTGCGCTCCGTGCTCTCGGTCGCCAGCCCGGCGACACGCTGAAGGTCTTAAAGCGTCTGACAGAAATTATGGCCCACGAGTAGTGTCTGGCAGTGCTGAATATTATTTTATAATAATATTCTACAAAAATCAGCCTTTACAAAATAACTGAAGTTAGTACTATTTTTACTTATATACCTTTCTCACATGATAGCTCTAAATTGGCCGTCTACTCAACTTAGCAGATACGCATACGTTCAAAGTACGTAGGAACACTACTCGATTCCCCACATTTTGTCCTTTGGAAAATAAGTTATGTCTGGCATGCCTGGGATCTTGGGCAATATAAAAACTTTCTCAATCCTCAATTACCAGTGCCCAACCGGTCAATTTCATCCAGAATAAAAAATTTCTGGATGAAATTGAAAAAATTGATAAATTTTTGGTTGTATGAGCTTGTAACTACAGACGCCGGCAAGGAGTTCCAATCTTTAGCAGTGTCTACCTTACAAACTTATCAAAACCCTGTGAGGACAATTCAATGAAATTTAGAAGTGTACGAGCTGTTTTTTGATCTTCTGCAACGGTGTGATTAACCCAGATAGAATGCCACATACGACCACAACCACCACCCAAGCACTTCCGAAATTTATGATGGTTCATAAATAAATTAAAAATTTAACACATTGGTTTCCGAAATATCTTTAATATAATTAACACTCATCTTAAATCTAAAGGCAATATTATGTTCCCTCACAATTCAGGAGCATTCCGCTTCTAATACCTTAATGCACATATTTACGATTTGTTATAAATTTAATTGACTATCAACGTGCGTAAATATGATACGAGAAAACATATAAAACTGACTCATGGATAATAATTTCAATAAAATCACATAAACTCCATAAACAATTCCGTCTGGTTGGTTCAAGTTGAATGTGGGAGCGATTTTACAAAGCTGTCACCATGAGTGCTGTCCTCCAGGGTCGACAGCGCACTTTTACCCCCTTGTGTTGTTTGTGGCAACCTTCGACCAAGTAGACCGTCAGTCTGCCTTCCATCATTTATAACTTAAAAAAATTACATATAAGTTTAAGTATGCAAAAACTTTATAAAGTATAATGAAAGGCAACATGTGTGTTCACATATCATCTGAGAAATTACATGAAACTTTTTTACATAAATGTTTTCGGGCAGGCTGATACAAATAAAGCCATGGAAAGTGATAAGGATGGGATAGGGCAATAATCACCGGCATTTATTTTTCAAAAATCGGTTGTCGATGCACTAACCGCTACCAACTCTATACGGACTGGGTTGTTCTGTTTATTACAGTGGTACGTGGTGTGCCCTGCCGCTAATTGTAAAAATTATCTATTATTAAATTATTATTAATTGTTAATTCAAACTAAGTAAAAATTTATATTTTTATAAAGGTTTACTTTATATTTTTATAACAAACATTACGAATGACAACAGCATTTCTGAACAATATTTTAGCAGTTCAGATCCACGGAAATTAGAAATTGGCCTAATACGTATATATACTAATGATCTACATAATATTAAATGACAAATGTAAGAAGACGAAAAAGTAACATAACATTTAGTGTTAGTTTCATTCCAATCGGTTTACAAACAAAAAGGTTACACGCTATAACGTATATCACGCGTACAAATTTGCGGGTTCAACTAGTATGATAGTATGAAATAAATATTAATTAATTTAAAATATTAAACTGTGTACGTGCTCTCAAACAAGTTGCAGAAAGATCTTTTTAATACAGTTGCTCAAAAAGTGGCGTATTGCAGGGACGTATAGCGTTCGGGATGTGGGCTATTACACACTCGTGCTTTTTTTTTACCTTTCCCGCACTCGTGCATTCTCTTTCCCAACTGTCAAAATAATGTCTATTAAAAAGAAAACCAACCATGAAGTTTTTATGATTCATGCAAATATTTCTAAAAATAAGCTACTAATTTGTTTCAATATCAGATTTAATGATTTGATTGAATGAGTTAGGTTAGGTTTCATTTCATTTCATCTCATTAAATTTCATTTTCATTTCATATCAATAAAAAAATTCTACTGAAGACTTGGCTGTATGGGCATAGTTTCCTTTGCCTATCAGAATGGGTGAAGAAAAAAAAAACTCTGCTTGTATTCTACGGTTAGCGCCATTTTCCAGAAATTTTCTTTGCGAGTTTAGTTGTTTGTTTTATTAAATTGCTTAATTTTTTCGCAACTGTATTAAAAATAGTCGTTCAGTACACGTGCGGAACCGTCATTGCAACTTGTTCCGACTGTCAACCCTCGCCTTCGGCTGCGCCTCGGCTCGGGTAGACATTTGTCGGAACTCTTTGCAATGACAGCCTTTCCGCACTTGTAATGAAATATACTATTGTTGTTCTCTGAGTGAGAAGTTCCCATTGATTTTGATTTCCCGAAAAATGTTGACATGGCATCACTTAGGTCATTATGTATGAAGTTAAAAAAAACATAATTAGATGGTCACGTTTTTTTCCATTTTTCCATGATGAAGATGAAATATTGGACCGTCATCGTCATCATCATACCCATAATCTCGGCCGAAGGACGTCCTGTAATTTCAGGATCCTGCAATCAGTGCAGCCAGGATCCAGAGTATATCCGCGGCCCTTATTAGGTCGTCTGGTAGTCTATCTTGTGGGTGGACTGGCTGAGCTTGCCGGTCCATGGTTTCCACTCCAAGGACTTTCCGCCCCCAATGACCGTCGGCTCTCAGAAGTGACAATTCTACTTGCGAATACAGCTGGCCTCGGCAACCAGGCTCCCTACTGCTCTGGGGAGTTAGGCCTTGGTATAGTGAGGTCAAGTCACTTTCGCTGTGAACCTATGACTTGTCCATAGATCGTAAAATTTAAAACCAACTGCCGCACTATGTAAATGAATCGCCGTGTTTATTTTTAGTAGTTTTAATTGAAGTTCAAACAGAGAGGTTTGATGGGCGGCTTGTCAAAACAGTGCCACCTGTCGACGGGATTTGTAAAACTCGCACAATATTATGTTTTGCCAAAGAAGAGATTTAGTATATTATTGTGTAAATTACAATAAATTTAGGTTCTTTTTTTTCAATTGTAGGTAATAGGTCCTGCGATATTTGTAAACGTATTTTAGAACTCCAACAATCCTGTCGAGTCTTAGTGAAACTTCAAATTTTCATAGCTTATAATTTATCTAATGACTGTCCCTGTTCTTTATACATTTCCAATATGTAATCACTCATAATAAGTAGAAGTTTTAAATTTTTAACTTTCCTCCAATGTTCCCTAAAGACATTTCATCAAATTTTCATCAATTTCAATTTAAACTTTTCAGAACTTCGCTCAAAGAAAAACAACTTTTGTAAGAATAATATACTCGTAATTAGGTAATATTTAACACGTCAATTTAAGTGGAGGTATACCCCCAATTATCTCTCACTGAGGATTAATAACTGTGAAATGATTTCTTTGGAACATTTGTGATCGTAAATTATAGATATAGTTGACACATCTGATATTCTTTATTATATAATTTATATTTATATTTTATATTAGCTGAGCCCGCAACTTCGCATGCGTGATTTTTATTTTATTTATTTATTTATTATACATGAAATAATTAGAAAAATATTTATAATGTCCCATAAAACTGGAAAGCAGTTTGTCTATGGGATCAAACTAATGTTATCAAAAATAAAACTGAATTTAAAATAAATGTAACCTAAATTAAAAACCTAAACCTATCAATTTGGTATCATTAAAACAAACTTATTAAAACAAATTAGACAGGCTTTCTTATTTTTTAAAAACTCTATCCGATCCTTTAATAACATCTGAGCAGCCTTGTGACACTCTGTAGGCGAATGCGTGTCTTTTTCGCACCAAATTTTTGATATTCGGTATAGCGCGTAACTTTTTTGTTTGTAAACCGATTTGAATGAAACAAACGTATATTATTGATCTAAGAAACAAACACTAAATGTTACGAGAAGCTACTTATTCAACAGTGAAAATGGCATTCAATCGGTTAAGCCGTTTCTGAGATTAGCGTGCACAAACGCACAGACAAGCAGACAAAAATTCTAAAAACTATTTTTTGACTTCGGTAACAAGTACAAAGTGTAAAATTTTTTTTTTTGGAAAAAACAAACCTTTTATGTACAGACACGGCTCGTTTACGATTTTATTATATGCATAGATAATCCATTATTATCAAAAAATATTACTTAATTATCTACATAATTTACATAAATTATTTATTTGCAAATTGTACATCATATCAAACTGGAGTCTCTCAAGCAGGGTTCTAAGCATGGCTAATTTGATGACCGAGGTAATAGCCAGCTCGGGAGTCACCAAATATGTCGACCAAGCGTTTTGAAAAAATGTTCAAAAAATTTAAACGCATAGGGACTCCACGGGCCGTAGGAAATAAAAATGTATCCGGTCTGTGTATTTGGGTATTTTGCGTTCTCGGTTGGTGTCTGCAGTAGAACCAGCTGTTCTAGCAACCAACTAGCAATTATTCCATGAAGATAGGAAGGTGCCAAAGTGTCGACGCACGTTGGATCCCAGATTGCTAGAAGTAAGTGCTTATCTAAATATAAATTATCTCACGTTACACAAATAACTACAATTTTGAGTACTAAGTTATTTACGAAGTGAACTAGGAATAGAAACTTGTACAAAACTTGTAAAAAAGTCGCCTTCATTGTCAGCTAAATAATACTTACTAAAGATAGGTACTAAAATAAATACTTTTAAGTTACCGTCGCTTGAAACACAAGCAACTACACGGGTGCTGCATGTGTGCTGCCAAGACTATGTAGGATAAAAAATTATGATAGGATAGGGAAGTGGGCTTTGGCATTCCTTACTCACTCACCTAACACAACATCACAAGTGCTGTTATTTTACGGTAATCTTCTGTTAGGGGGTGATTACTGCCACCCTCTTACCAGTGTATACAGTGACCAGACAGGCTGCTCAAATTATGACTGCGAAACGCCCATCCTGTAACTACTAAAATGTAATTCAAGTGTTAAATATGATTTTACACATATATAGAAATTTGGAAGGTTAACCAAGTTCTTAAACTTTGCTTGCTTTGCTGAATTACTTGCGTTCCATTAAGCTGGAATACTTTTATTCCAGCTTGTGTTGTTTTTCGAAGCAGGTCTTTATGAAATCTTAATAAAATAAACTACTGCAACAAATCAAAAATATTCAAAACAAGTGGATATCTGCAACACTCTGGCGCTGCAGCGTTGATTGGCAGAACCGACAATCAGCAAACACATGTTTATCATTAGTTGTAACATAAAATTATTTGTAACGTAACATAATCACAGCGTTAAAATATAACCAGCTAGCTGATAATCTGGCGCCAACCGCTTGTTTTATACTTAGCGTTTATGTAGAAAGTGTATACAAGCATTTCTCCTATACTTTACTTACCAATTTGTTCGTTCGGATTAACGATTTCTGCTTTACGGCCTATAGTAATTCTGATGTAAGGTCAAGTCTGTGTCTGATATGTGTTTCAGAATAACAAAATAATTTCAATGTTAAAATTGTAGCTGGAAATGTCTGCAAAGATTTTAGTTAATACTTCAACCTATGTATACTAGAAGTAGCCAATATGTCAACTCCTGTGTGAGGCAAAATCACGAAATTTACCAAATAATTCAGTTATTTTTAGTCACAATTACAGGACGAGAGCGTCCGATGCGCAGTGGGCAAGACGGGGCCTATCATGTCGAGAAGACGAGGCCTGCCATGTACCAATGGTTTTTTTAAATTTAAACTTAAGTGCATTTACTGGCTGCTATCAAACGGTGAAGGAAAACATCGTGAGGAAACCCTGCATACGTCAAAGAAGAAATTCTAAGGCGCATTTGAAGACCACCAACCCGCACTGGGACAGCGTGGTGGACCATATAGCCCATACGCCCTTGTTGAGGGGGTAGGCCTGTGTCTTTGCAGTTAGGACATAATAGTCTGTTAATGATAAAATATCAGCATCCAATGTTCCGATTACATTGAATTGAACCCTATGTAGTCGGAATAGGAGCGCAGCCCTAGATCATGTATGTATCAAATTATGTTGAGCGACCCTTGGTAAAGGTTACAAGGAGAAATATGGAGTACTATCTAAAACTGGGCAGCCAATCTGGTAGCTATCCTGGCTAGATTAGCAAGTTATCCTTCATTGAATAACTTTGTTTTTGTATAGCTGCTTGCGCACTTTTTAAAATTAGCAAACTTTAGGCTGTAGCTGGATGATTGCAGTTAGGTGTTTGGTTTTATTCTAGGAATTCTAAGATTCCAGGAAAATTCTAGGAAAATACGAGATTTTCCCAAAATTTAGTAATTATTAAGATAGCATTAACGTACAACAGGACAAACATTGCAGAGTTCATTAGTAATGTTGCAAAGCATATACATACAAACATATTTCTATGTATATATTACTATAGCAATGAACCTATATCGTAACTTGCGTACGCGTCGTCGTGTCCGATAGTACGCTTAGATGATTACAAAGGATGTGTTCACATCAGAGAACTTTGTTTATCTATATATACCAAATTGTCAGCAATTTCCAACACATTTAGAAAGGTTTTGAGATTTTTTCAACTCCTCGTGATTTGCCTGAAGCTAGTAATTTTTTATCATAAGTATCAATAATTATCATTATAATTTTTACAGTAAGACCAGTCAGAAGTAACTTTGATCCAGAATCGACTAACCCTTATTAGAAGTCTAGTAAAACCTTAATATTCTCTTATGATGTTCTACATTTATTGTACTTACAGTAGTTATGTCAACAATACATTTTGTCTTGTTTCATCTCATAGGGTATTATTTATAAGGACATCGCCATTTTAGGTTTCCATCACTGGTCTGTAGTGTCTATGTTTGGTCGCTTATTTATATGAATAAGTATAAATGTGTCACAATTTTCTTTCTTATAATTTTTCAGCAAATTATATACACTAACCTTATTCGTTCATTGCTCTTTCTATTGGTAAAAACCGTATCAAAATTCGTTGGGTGCTTTAGAAGAAGTTAACGGAGAAACTGACAGAGGTGTATATGGATTTTATTTCATAATATGTATATAGGTAGAATAGATAAAGTTAGAGATTAATTATTTTAACTCAAAGAATCAATATTACAAAATGGTGGTAATTATACCGTCTATAAGAGCCTAAATTAAGTCCTGTGTAAAGAGGGTTTTAATATGATTTTTTTTAAACTATATTGTCGCATTTTTTTTGTAACATGCCCCCACACACAAGCGAATTAGTTAGATATTATAATTCTACTATGTCTCGATAGAGGCATTATTTTAAATTCTACAGCACAGATTACAGCAAACTTTACTTGACACGATCGATAACTTTATAAATGGTCTGTCTAGCTAGAGTCTAGAGCATAAAGAATTCATAATAATTAACGTCATAGTACGACATCGTTTGAACTACATGGAAATCGATGATTCATGTTACCAAGAAAAATATTTCTACTTGGACTTCATACATTTTCTTTTAATAAATTAATATTTTATCGATGTGGTTTCACTAGCTTTCATATGATTTTATTTTTCCATAATTGTGGTCTCCCCAATGATAATAATAATATGATAATATGATATGATAGCGCAAAAAGCCAAAAATATATTTCGGCTTAGACAACAACCGCTAAAAACGCTAACTCGTAGGTATTCATATCAGGTTGTCATCTCTAGCAAGTGTCTGAATATTTTGTGTCCGAATCGTCATGTAGCCGCAAGGTCTAAGTATGGTAAATTCTAAAATATAATTTTAACAAACAAGAATCATTATGGGTAAGTAGTGTAGTACCTAGAGTAGTTATTGGGTCCAGTAGTCATTTAGTAGTGGCAGGGCACACTGCGTTTCGCAGTCATTTGGGCAGCCCGGCTGGCGGCAGTAACCACCACCTTATAGAAGACCACCGTGAAATAACAGCACGTGTGCTGTTGTGTTTCAGTGAGTGAGTAAGGGATGCCAGAGCCCATTTCCCTAACCCTTCCCAATCCCCTATCCTTAATCCTACTGTAGTCAGCAGCGCACTTGCAACACATGTGGCGTTGCTTGTGTTATAGGCGACGGTAGCCTCCTACCAACAAGTGGACCGTCAACCTGTCTGCCGACCTTAACATAAAAAAAGCGGAAATGTTGTTCTCATAAGTTTGTCCTTAGACTGGTAATTTTATCAACAATTGTCATTAAATAATTTATTTTTTTTCGTATCGAGAGAAATTATGAATCTTGCTCGTCACTCATTAAATACCTACTCTTGCAAGTGAATAATGTAGGTATTTTTGTTTAAAATTTTAAAATAATTACATTGATTCTCCTGACATTTTGGAAAAAAAATAACTTTAAGAGTACCCAGATCTCGCTCCCGTTTACGAAAACTACTGTTCCTATACAAATAGGTTTAACTTTTTAGAGGTATCGTTGACACATACCCTATAATAACGAATTAATGGATATGCATGTGTTCTGTAGCAGTTTGTCTCGTTGAATGTGATGTATGTACAACTTTAATGTACATTTATTTGGTCGTTTATTATAACAAAATGTATTATTTTTATTTTAATAAAAAAAATATTATTCCAGTAAGTATTTTATTTAGGTATTTTAAACCTTTATGGAAGTCTCTACGTATTCATTTATACTGTAAAAAATTACGTGTTATGAGTGTCTGTTATATGAATAAAGGAAAAAAAAATAATTTGAAAACAAAAAAAATATATAATTTTTGTATTCAGTATTTTCAAAGACTAACTAACTATTGGTCTGAATGCATTATATAGGACTATTGCGACAATTTTTGTACTAAATCATAGGTAAGTAGTGTATTTAGAATTAAATACTAATAAGAAGTACTTAAATTTTTCTTGAAAATAGTCATTAAATACGCTCACATTTCGTCAAGTGTATAAACGCTACCTAACTCGGCGTATACGCAGCTGCACGATGCGCACTCGCTACCGGTTTTGTGGCTAACGACTCCCCACTCCTATAATATCACTCACAGTTTGAAGAAACAGTGGATACGGTGTGGTATTTATGAAAAATCTTCTATATATAAAAATTAATCCCTATTTCCCTTGGTCACGGCATCACTCGTGAACGGGTAGACTGATTTTAATTCGGTTTTCACTAATGGAAAGAGGGATAACGGGGAATGTTTATATATATAAAAATTACACTCCCGGCGAAGCCGTGGGTGGGTCGCTAGTCAGTCATGAAAATTACATATTAAAATTATTATTTATAATTACGTACTAAAATAATTTATTAAATCCAAATTTGAAATATATTTTGACAAGTATGATTACAGCTATAATTATTCAAAGTGTGCATTGACGCTTAGTATACGTGGTGTCCATTGACCATTTTTCTCATTTGTGTAGTGAACCACATACCACCGTCGCCGTTATGACAACGTTTTTAATTGTTGATTACCAAAATCTTTTAGTATTATTATAGAAAATAAACTGTTATTTTCAGAATTGCAGTTCCGGGTATTTAATATTATATGGGGATTAGAATCAGAAGAAGAATGATTACTTTCTCAAAGTGTTTTCTTAAAGAAAATAAACATGACTGTTTCTGAGAAGACTAGTAATCTTCAAAGACATGGTGATTTCAGAAAAATCTTCTTTGGGTTAGCGTAGTATAGTATACTTAGCCCGCACCTCCAGCATAAGTATGAAAATCAGACACCCAATTTACGGTTGTATATAGGCTAAAACATATAGAACTAATAAACTGTGCAATATGTAATTAAAAAATAAACAATGCAAGTTTAAAAATTAATTAAAATTAATAACAAGATCACATTAGTTAAATTTAGCCCGTTTCCATAATACAGTGTGTTTTTAGAAACTCCACACTGTCTATACTGAATACTTTGGTACCGATCGATGCCCGACGAAATGGAAAATTTTATACGTATTCTTCTGTTGTTTTATTAGAAAGTGTTGCTTGAAATAATTAAAGATCAATAATATTACGTTTAGTTTTAAATGCTTTTTTGTTTGCTTTATGAATTTTACTATTAACTTATTACTGATAGATAAATTTGAAATAATAAAACATTAAAATATTATCCTTTTGGCAATCTAATGAAAGCAATGGTTATAATAAGATGTAAATACGATCTTCAGATCCACTCGATGACAATTTTAATGCCTACTCGATCGCAAGAAGCCTGGTAGCGGAAGACCACGGAAAATTCTGCCGATCTTAACAGGATATGATAAATTGTAAGGGATATACGATAAGGGATGGGAGAGGAATGGCATCCCTTACTCACACACGTAAGTAATTTTAATAGCATACGTGCTTTTGTTTTTACGTAGTTCATCGATTAAGATGTTTTTGTCGCCAAATAATATAATGCTCCCCAGCATATTACATTTACGCTCTCCACTTTGTGATCACAGATGACACTGTTTTCATTAATTAAATAATATTATTGTTTCATTTAATAATCAGTTCAAAAGTTTAATGTATAATATAAATACAGTTAATATTTTTAAAAATGTCTTCGTAGGTTATTAAAAGCGTATTTCGTTGGGTTAGAGTAAACAAGATTCGCTCTAGCCATAATCTGCATAAAGGATAATAATATTTTGTGTCTTTTTTGAATAAAACAACATCAACGCCGCCTAGTTTTTGATTTGAATTATGCATGACTCGCATCAAATGTGTGTAGTGCGAAGAGTAGGTATTGTAAAATACAACGCGAATCTATATTTAAATATCGTAAGACAGAGACAGGGCGATGTCCGTGCGCTTGTTAGTCAGTTACAAGGACTTGTAATATCTGGATTAGAATTTGATTATTATTGAAATATAAATAAAATTAAAAATATATATTCATTGTTGCATAATTCCAAATTTGAGCAACTAAAATCGTTATTTTTTAGGGTTTGTGCTTGTTTTACATACAAAGTGCACATCTATAGACTTTTTATGTGTTACATAAAATATATGATATTACTCTTTATATAATATAAAACATTGACTCTATAAGACCTTAATATATATTTCTGTGATTGATTCTCTATCATATTAATCAATTATATGTTGTATGTAATCTTCTTACATACAACAATATAACAATGAATTAGGAGCATATACATATATCATTGTCATTATCCTGTGAACACCTTGATGCGATTAATAACTGCAGCATTTTAAGTGTGTTGCAGTATAGTTCTAACCACATACAATGAACAATCTAACTCGCCAATTTGGAGGTGTGCAGAGCCCATTAAAGTTTTCTATTATAGTTGCTATTTACACTGAAGAGGGAGTAATTCAGTAAAACAGAAATGAATTTGCGGGAGTCGGATATGAAAAAATAACAAAATTTTGAAATTTTACTTTGTAACCATCTCTTTGCAGCTAACGTAACTATGTGTCCGGTGAGTTATTATCCCAGCCAGATTCAACTTTTCTGTCGCAATCTCAATCATTATTCCTTATCCTATCTCTTGCGTTCACCGTCCTATCTAGCTCGTCAGCTCCCTTGCACCTCCACTGAGGTGCATATTATAGGCCACGGAAATCTACCGTCAATTGAAAATATTGATATTTATCATAAACTAGCGACCTGTCCTCGGTTTAGCAATGATGCAATTTTTTCCTGCAAATTATTGCACAAAATACTCTTTTTCACAATTCAAAATCTATTGGGTGGATCAAAAGAAATTAGCGGAGCAACAGAAAGAAGCGGACAGCGATTTTATTTTATAATATGACGTATAGATGGATATAGATATAAGAAAATGTTATCTTGGGTAGTAAATATTATTGATGATAAATATCGATAACCAATTCCACTTCTGGTAGTGGATTAATTACTCTTAAGTTTTTTTCTGTAATGTTAGAGTAAAACCCTCGTCAGCTTTGCGCAGCTCTCAACAATCCTTCCAGGTTTCCACAGAACTCGAATAAGTGAACATGTGTCGACACCATTCTCTATCATTCTCTTTTTTTTTGTTTGATTATTCCAGTACTACGTGAGCTGTATACGCTCACTAGCGTACTTATAGTAAAAATATTTTTGAATAATGGAAAATGTTCGACTATCAATCATTCAGTCCATGTTGCATAAATTTGCTTTTAATGACAAACTTAGGTAAGTGAATGTAGGCCCCTTTTATGTTAATGTCGTCAGACAGGCTAACGGTCCACTTGACGATAGGTGGCTACCGTCGCTTATAATAAAATTAACGCCACAGGTGCTGCGAGTGCGCTGCCGACCATAGTAGGATTACGGTTAAGGGATAGGGATGAACTAAGTGAAACACAATAGCACACATGCTGTTATTTCACAGTGCTCTTCTGTGAGGAAGTAGTTACTAAACTACTAAATGACACTTTTTTAAATTTACAAAATAGTTTTAAATTATCTTTTTATCAGTCAAATATTCTTCAATAGTACCACAACTATTAATATACCTACTTCTTTAAAATATTTTACTCAATAATCGCGCATAAATTTATTTTAATCCTGGTTAATCCAGACAAATGCGTGTTCTTGTTGAAAACAGACTTGTCTTGCGCGGGCGCGCCTTGGTCCCTCCGCCCCGCGCGTCTCTACGCTGCCCGCGTGCGTAAACGTGACCCCGCTGGTTGAACTCTACTACGTATTTTTTTTTTACTTAGACTACGAGCACTTAGATAGCGGGAGCGGGGATGACTCGCGTAATTATAGTGGACCTTGTATCTTGATATTTATGGGGTTTGATTTACCTATGTGCACACAAGATGCTTGCGCACTGGCTTCACACGCGGCCAATCGATTATTACTTTTTACATTAGGTAAATCATTTAAGTTAAATATACAAGTGAAACCATAGAAATTGAATTTTTTAAGATTTCATTATACAAACATTTTGAATTTTCAATACTTTCTGATGAACTTTTTACGTTTTTTACGATAAACATCTTTGAAATACAAAACAATCAAAATAAATGGTATTATTTGAAATCAAGATGGGAGACCGTAGAATTAAACATTATTTGTACATCATTTGAGGTCAAATATCCACATATAAGTATTAACCTATTGACAACAGACACAAAGTGTTTTTTTTTTTTTTTGGTTAGGGTACTTGCCTTAACACTCTGTTCGAGGTTAGGGTTCCCGGGTTCGATTCCCGGCTGGGTCAACTTTGAAAAACAAACTTTTCAAATTTGGCTCTTGTCTTGATCTGGAAAGTAGTGGCATGGCACACTGCGTTTCGCAATCATTTGGTCAGTCCGTCTGACGGCAGTAACCAATGCCAGAGCCCATTTATCTATCCCTTCCCAATCCCTTATCCTAAATACTACTGTTGTCGGCAGCGCACTTGCAGTAGCTTTACGTTGCTTGTGTTATAGGCGATAGTAACCACCTAGGTACCATCAAGTGGACCGTCAGCCTGTCTGCCGGTGATCTTAACATAAAAAAAGTAATATTTTATTTGTAGGTACGGGTTACCTACTAAAATTTTTGTTTTAATTTTTTTTTTTTTAATATAAAAGTCGGCAGGCAAACTTGTTTATCAACTCCATGATAGATAGCTATCATCGCCTATCAACACCAGCTACGTCATAGTGGTTGCAAGAGCGCTGACGACTATGAAAGGATAAGGGATAAGGTGAGGATAAAATTAATTTTTCTGTTAAACTATTTCATATCATTATTTTTCAGTCAAAATTTAATCAAACATTAACAAAACATCTCCTTAAACTTTAAAAAGGATGCTCTAAGATGATATATAACCTTTAGCGTGATAAAAAATCTTTGAGACATTTATATAATTAAATTAATTACATCTTTACTCTGAAAACTTTTCTTATCTTTAGTCTTGCGCTTTGGTCAACGTGCAGCTGTGGACAGATGTCAGTTGTTAATGATGATGTTGATGTTAGTAATGAAAAGTGATCATGAACTTTCATAAACGCGATAAGGACTTTGTTCAACACTATAGTTAGTGATATAGATGAAGCTTACAATTATAAACACAGTTTATACAATTATACATTTACAAAATACTAATTAATATTATCATTAATTATGATGAATCCACGCTGGTTGTGATGGTTTATGGGTAGGCCTATGTCCAGCAAAGAACATGCCACGGCTGAGGTGATGACATGAGATGATGATGATGGTGATGACATTTACTAAGTAAGTGATTTAAAATGTAACTAAAGTAAGGAATAAATTACCTATGTAAAAACAACTGGATTATTTAAAGAGGTTTTATCAAACTTTTAAAATATTTTCTGTTTTTAGTAGAATGTAGGTTTTCTCGGCCGGTATCCATATGAGTTGTGGGTTTCCGGGATAATGGCCCAGGTCTGTTGGAAATTCTTCCAAACGTTTCGTCAACAACTGCGGTTGACATCCTCAGTGGTGTAGTCCGTGTTAGAAGAAAAAGTACATCACATCACTGCACTTCACTTCTGCACTTTTCGACTTCTCGAGCGAGACTCAGTTCGGAAGAATTTCCAACAGACCTGGGCCATTATCCCGGAAACCCACAACTCATTTTCTGTTTTTACATATAATTTGAACATTTATGTTTCGGTTTCATAAAAAAAGTTGGTTTAAAACATTACTTAAACCAAAATTTTCTTTAACCAACAAACCAACAACAAGGGATAGGAAAACTGATGAAATAAGGAAATTCGCTGAAAACTCTGCAAAATACAAAAATGGTGATACTTTAAAATTGCTATAACTTAAACCAATTTCAAACAATCTTTTACTTTTAAAATGTTTTAACAATATGTACCACACAGAAACTAAACTTAACATAACTTGCAACTTAAAGAAAAAAGAATTGCAAATGGAATTTACTGAGAAATGGGTACCTACAACAAATAATAATAATAATAATAATTGAAAAACTAAACTACATCATTATAAAGCTGTTATTATTGTAAAGACACAATAATACTCTCATCAAAAAGATTAAATATATTATAGAGAGGGCATTGGGAAATTTTTCCTAAAAAAAATATTGATCCTGATCGCCGCAATCAATATGGCCAAGGCGTAGTTAAATAGTCTAGTAAAGTTGGCGATGGACTGAGCGATTTTGTACCACGTGGTTCTAAATGTCACATTACGGATTCTTTCGTCTTGCCCGATCTATATTTCCTCACACTAATAATGGTGATAATGGCGTGAGCTATTATCATTATTTATAATTATATCTTACTAGCTGAACTCGGCCACGCTTCGCTGCGGCCCACACGGCGGTGGCGTGCGCATAGGACGCGCGGTACTGGATACTGCTTACATATAATACTATTTATCGTAGCGTGATGTTATATAGCCTATAGCCTTCCTCAATAAATGGACTATTCAAAACAAAAATAATTTTTCAATTCGAACCAGTAGTTCCTGAGATTAGGGCGTTCAAACAAACTCTTCCGCTTTATAATATTATAGTATATATATTATTTTTATTAAGTCGAGGATTGTTTTACTATGGTACGTTATACTAAGCGTATCCAACGCAAGTATTATATTACTGTAGTATTATTTATATTGATATTGTTAGCAATAAAAATTATTTTTATTTTTATTTTTTTAATATTTGTCGATTTCTATGACCCATTTTAATTTGTTATTTAAGGTTACGTTTTATATTATTCAAGACACGCTATCAACTTTATTATCTACTCTACTGTGGAAATAATTAGGAAGAATTCAGTGACATTGGAATTTCAGATGGAAACCCGTACTAAAAAAAACTTTATTCATATAAAAATAGGCATGAAAATAGGTTACTTGATTTGTTTTGACGTTTACTAAACATCTTGTTTGACATATACTGACAACGATGTCAACCATCCCGATTTATAACATCACAAAATTATGAAAATGAACATGAAATAAAAATTTTACAAAATTATAAAATAAGTGAAAAATATGCCTTCATTCTCAAATTTACTTTCGAATTTGTTACCAACTGTAAAAGAAAAGTAAAATATTAAGTAAGTTCTTTATATGTTATACATTTATAAGTTCTGAATGTTATATAATATATTTAAATTATGAATGATAAAGCTACATTGACGGCTTATTTTTATTATTTGAAATTAATAAATTTTAATACAGCAACAATTCTTAGTTTCTTAAGAATTTTAGTAATAAAATTGTATAGATAATGCGATGCGTTCACAATATGTCCTCGAACGAAAGATCTACATTAAGCAAAGCATGTTCTATAGCATTTCGCAATATTTAATAATATTTTAAATTTCGTAATACTCAATGTTATTTTACCAACCTAATGTGTATAATTTGTGTTCGTGGAAAATACAGCTAAGCCGATATTCTAACAAAAATCTTCATATAGATATTGCCGTAAGACACAGTAAACTAAATAAAACTGTTAATTTCAGAGAGATGGAACAAATATTCATGATTGAGGTGTATGTCAAAAAAATTATACTAAAAATTGAACCACCCCAGAAAGATGAATACGAACTTAAACTTGAAGAGGAAGAGAGGAAGAGGGAGGCTGAAGCCTTAGCTGCTGCAGAAGCGGCGAAAAAAGGAAAAAAAGGAGCAAAGGCAGCACCTAAAAAACCAAAGAAAGGTAAAAAGGGAAAAGAACCTCCAATGCCATCAGAAGAGGAAATGAAATTTATGCAAACTTGTACTGTTCAGATGAATTGTTTACCAATTTTTGATTTCTATGTTGCACACGACAATTTCGTTGCCCCACCACCTCCACCTCCTCCTGGCAAAAAAGGAAAGAAAAAGCCACCGAAACCTAAGAAAGGCAAAAAAGGCGCTGCACCAAAATTAATTCTTCCATCCGAACCTTTACCGCAGCCACCATTTTTTGGCGTCGGTAACTCTGTGATGTTCCTTTCTAGACCATCGAAACTAGAAGAAGTACTAAAAAAGACGCCGATCTATATAACAGTATGGAATAGGGATCAAGAAATGAATTGTATTGGATTCTCTATTGTTCATTGGCATGAATCTTTCTTTAAGTGCCTTCAAAGAGCCGGTGAACTAAACCCAGTGAACATGGACCAGGGTGAGTACCGTACAACAACCAAGCCAGAAATGATAACGAACACAGTTGAACTCACTCGACCATTGCAATGTGAGGAAGATTTAAAATCATCCGGAGAAGTTGAGTTTTACATAAGATTAACATGTTTAGGTAACAGAGTGATTAGTTACTTTGTCGCTTTACCAGAAATGGAGAGGTTGCCGGGGAGAAAATATCTCAATGATGACCTAAAATTGAAAGATGTAGAAGTTGTAAGACATTGGGAAGGGACAACTATAGACGCTGTACCACCTGTGGCGTATTTCTTCGGTGCCCCAGACATAACGAAGGAACCTGTTAAGCCTGAAGAAGAGCCTGTAATTTATGAAGATTATGTTGCTCCATACACTAGCAGCGAGTTAGCTATTCTTGCTATGGGCTTCCCTAAAGGTCCATGTGGAGGTACAAATTGTTTGAAAAGAATGGAGTATAGAGGAAGCCAACATCAGTTCATTCACGGAGAAACTGTTAAAGGAAAATATCAGCATGGACAATTTGTTAACAAAAGAGATGTTCATGGACCTTGTGGTAGATTAGATTGTCCTTTAGCAAAAAAAGTTCGCTCATTCCTTTGTTCTGAAGGCAGCTACAAACCCTGTAAGAAGCCTTGTTGCAAAGATTACTATTAACTCCCTCAACAAATCCTAGTATGAAATTTTGATTATTGCATTAATGTGCACATAATAAAAATATATAATTATTTGATATTAAATATGATGCATTGTATTACTTCAAATGTTTAGGACAGATATCACAATTAGTAACTATTTAAAATTGTGCGAATACCTATATCAAATCGCAACAAAAAACAAAATAATTATTGTCAATATCAATAATTCGCCTGTTTCGGTTTAGACACTTACTGTAACAGTTACGAAGAAATACATATGAAATTTCTTTGTTCATAATGATTCACACTCCATTTAAGCTCACTTTCACCGACCTTCTAACAACACCCACACTTCCGATAAATGACATCAATTTTAAAATATAAAAGTGTATGCAAGGATCAATATTCATTTCTCATTTTTTTAGCAGTAGCAGCAGGCCATACTGCATTTTACAATCATTAGCTCAGCAGTCCGTCTGGCAGTAACTAAACACTGACAGAAGACAACCGAAAAATTGTAGCAGGTGTGCAGTTGTATTACGATGAGTGAGTAAGGGATGCCAGAGCTCATTTTTCTACCTTTTCTATATCTCTTATTCGATGGCTTTGTTTGGGTTAATAGGCGACGGTAGCCGCCTACCACTCAAGTGGATGGTCAGCCTCCCTTTCGACCTATTTCAAGACTAAGTAGTTTCTGATAAAGAAACCTCATTTGGACATTTGGACGAGTCCGTTGGATGAGTGGTAGGGTGCTTGCCTTAACGCTCTGTTCTAGGGTTCGATTCCCGGCAGGGTCAACTTTGAAAATGAAAATGAACTTTTCAAATTTGACTCTGGTCTGGAGCTGGAAAGTAGTGGCAGAGTTTCGCAGTCATTTGGGAAGTCCGTCTGGCGGTAGTAACCACACCCTTACAGAAGACCACCGTGAAATAACAGCACGTGTATTGTTGTGTTTTGGTGAATGAGTAAGGGATGCTAGAGCCCATTTTCCCTGTCCCCTCCTAATCCCTCATCCTTAATCCTACTGTATCCTTCCCCACCTAACTATCTGCCGTTAACATAAAAAAAAAACTTTAGAACTACTTTTGTGTTCACTCTCCCAATAAGACGATCCAATTTTAGAGTTTTAACATATTTAATAATTATTATAAATTGGATTAAATCATTTTTCAAAGTCTCTTATTAAATAAATATTTTATATTTATTTACCTACATTCAGTAATATTTTCAATCTAATGCATTGGTTAGAAATACAAGGCTACTTGCTTTACCACAATGAAAATAAACCATGATTACACAGTCTCAAATAATGTTAAACTTTATCATAGATTTTATTATTCTATTATAATACATACATTACACTATTAATATCAACAACTGCTAATTAAAGGGTATTTTATTTATTTATTGATAACCTATTAATGCCATGCAATAAGCAATATGATAGGCACATGCAATTGGCTGCAACGCGCAGTAGACCAAAGTTCTCATGGGTGTTATGGCTTTTCATACAGATTAAGGTGGTTGACGTGAAGAGCCTTAATAGAAATTAGGCTTATAAAACAGACGGACTGTCCAACCATAAATACTTTGTAGTCTCGACACTTAATCAATTGGAACTTGATATCATTACTATTCTACTTTTTTTGTAAAGGTCGTCAGACAGGCTGATGGTTCACTTAGGCGAAGAATCAAGTGCCTAGTACCTTCGCCTATCAACTAAGCAGGTGCTGCAATGCCCTGCCGATCTTAGTAAGATTAAGGATAAGAAATTAGGATGGGATAGGGAAATGGGCTCTGGAATCCCCTACTTACTCACCGGAACATAACAGCACACACGCTGTTAACGTTATTGGGTATACATATGTAATTATCTAAAACATATATCGGTTAGTAAAGTCTAATAGAATTTTAATAGCAGCTATGGTTTTGCTAATATTAAACGCAGTGGGGAAAATCAGATATAATCATTTCTCAAACGTTATGACGTACGAAGAACAAGGGGTCATTTTAGAAATATTGCAATCTTATTCTCTTTCCGTTAAGAGCTAAATTAGATTAATTGTGAATGATTTGAACGGCTCATGACTAAAGGAAGATGTCGTCTTTTTGCCAATAATTACCTTCATAAGTTTCGCATTAACTCTAGCTGTTCTGTAAGCCCTAGGCTTAAGGCAATCATTAACAACTCAAGGTCTTGCGTATAATGCAAGTACTAGATCGCTAATGTTATGAACACAGACCGATGCTGGTAATACCATTTTAATATTCATTACATAATTATATTGTTATATGTAACTAATCTGTTTGTGTGTTAAGGTAATTATTCGCTTTTACAGAGAACCAGCTAATGTCTATACCATTAGAGACTTAAAACTGTACAGTAATAATATCTGTATTTTTATTTATTTTGTACTCATTTTCAGGTTAAATATTTTGGATATATTTTATACTATGTAATCTTTTTTATATGTTAAAAATATTAAAAAAAAACATAAGATAACGCCTATAACATAAACAACGCCACTTGTGCTGTTAGTGTGCTGACTGTTAAGGTAATGGGTAGGATTGTGGTTAGGGATTGAGAAGGCATAGGGAAATGGGTGATGATATTCCTTACTCACTCATCGAAACACGACAGCACACATGCTGTTATGCGGGTTTTATGTTTGTTATGTCTGTAAGGGGGTGAAAAGCAGTCTTTTTTTTACAAGGGAAGAAATTTTACAGAGAATAAACTTAAACTAATGTTTAAGAAAGACCGGTTAGCTCTGGTTAACCCGGCTTCTTGCAACAGCGACAGAGTTAACCGCGGTCGGCACAAGTGGTCCCCGGGCCAGGAAATCCCTCGCAGGCGCTGTATCCTGGTCGCGCCTCGAAGGTGAGAAGCGGCGGGGCAGTCTTTCTCTTCTTCGCAGCAGCGCGTCGTGGTCATCACCAGCAAGCGCCGCGTTTGCTGCCGTAATGGGGTCATCCTGCTCTAACAGGATGTCTAGAGATCTTCTTCTGAAACGAGAAAGAGTGTTGCTTGTTTCGGACGTATAAATGAGAGAACTAACCACTAGTAGATTGGAGTAGCGAGGTAGTTTGTCGTAGCACTTCAATGCAAAGTCCTTGAAGGAGATAATCGCAGTGTGTCCTGCTATTACTATAGAGATCCAGACCAAAGCCAATTTTGAAAGTTCTTTTCCAAAATTGACTCTGCCGGGAATCAAACTCGGGACCCCTGGGACATCTATGCAGTCATTTAGGAGAGGTAATATGTGCTGTTGTGTTTCGGTGAGTGAATGAGGGATGCCGTCGGGCATCCCTCATTCACTCATTCACCCATTACCCTAACACTTCTTAATTCGTTTTCATTGTTCCTAACCATGGCTGGCAGGGCACTTGCAGCTCCTGTGGCGTTGCTTGTGTTATAGGCGACGGTATCTACCTACCATCATATGGATCGTTGGCCTGTCTGACTACCATTACATATAAAATATTGTTAGGAACTTTATTTTATTTTATGTCCCTTTTATATCCTTTATCCTATAACTGTTATATTCCCCTATTATTACTTGTGTTCCTAGGATACAGTAGTTCATATCCACCTACGATTGAGTGGACTGTGAGCCTGCCTGTTGCAGTTTACTATTAAATGGAAAACCTCCCAGTTTAAACGTACAAATTATTGTTGTTTGGCTGTGGGCAGTGGTGTCCAAGGTGGTTAGCCTTATAGACTTGGAGATTCTTTCTTCTGTTAAAAGATTAAAGCACGTATTTTCAATCCGTTTATTTTATTTGACAAACATTGACAACTTACTTATTCTGTATATATGTCAACGTACATTTTCTTTTTCGTACATTGAACACAAGAGGTTGTATATCTTCAACACTTTCCCTTATTCAACGCTCTTGTATTCCGAGGGCATGGCGAAGAGAAGAGAATCTTGGTCTCGGTAATTCTTTCGTAAAAATATCAGCTAATTGATCCGTTGTGCCGATTCTCTTTACTTCTATTGCACCTTCTGCAACTTGCTCTCGAACATAAAAATGTCGAATGCGAATGTGCTTTGTTCGCTTGTGGAATTCCGGATTATGAGCCAAACGAACAGCTGCTTCATTGTCGACAAACAACGCAGGAGTATTCTCGAGCTTAGTCAATTGCTTCATTATTCGGGTTAGCCAAACCAATTCTCTAGCTGCCTCACTAGCTGCTACCAACTCGGCTTCGGTAGTAGAAATGGCAACCGATGCTTGCCGTTGACTGAGCCACGATATAATTCCTCCTCCATAGCGGCAGGCCACGCCTGTAGTGGATCGGCTAGTCTCTCGATCACCTCCATGGTCAGCATCGCTGAATCCCTCGAGCGTTTCTGGTTTACGCTGTTCATATTTAATTCCATATGAATATGTGCCTTTGATGTAACGCAGAATCCTCTTTACGCCAAGCCTTCTACAAGCCAAGCCATCTTCTACAGAGGGCGATTCTAATTTCCGTGAAGCAACGCCCACAGCATACGCAATGTCCGGACGTGTACCGACCATTAAATATGCTAAAGCACCGATAGCTTCTCTGTACGGATACTTTTCATTCTTTTCAGTTTCGACTTTCCCTGAATAAGAACCTTCTTTTACTATGGGTGTCGTGACAGGATTGCAGTCTGTCATTCCAAAACGCTCCAGGACTTTCTTTGCGTAGGCTTCTTGACTTATGAAGACGGAGCCATTTACGATCTCCTCTTACGATTTGTAATCCGAGATAATACGACGCGGGTTTAGTCGTAATGTTCAATATTTTACGTAAGTCGTTAAGAAAAGAGTTTGCCAACTCTTCATCCGTTGCGGCTACTAATCCGTCGTCTACGTATAATGTGATTAATAGCTTTCTGCCATTAATTTCCTTTGTGAAAAGACAGCAGTCTGCCTCGCATTGCTTAAAGCCCAACTCTAGTAAAATTCCTTCAAAACAAGAGTTCCAACATCTTGGAGCTTGCTTTAGGCCATATAAGCTTCGATTAAGTTTCCAGACTCTAGGCGTTCCATCACTAAAGCCTTCAGGCTGCTGCATATAAATTTCCTCTTCAAGTTTTCCATTGAGGAAAGCTGTAGCAACATCGAATTGAACCAGGTACATATTCTCTTGAGCGCTGACACTCAATAGTGCTCTGACAGTTGCTAGACGTGTAACAGGACTAAAGGTCTGATCGTAATCGATTCCTTTCCTCTGTTTAAAACCCTTCACAACGAGCCGTGCTTTGTACTTGTCGATTGTGCCGTCTGGGTTCTTTTTGTTCGAAGAACCCATTTGCAAGGAAGCGCTTTTCTCCCTTTCGGTAAATCACAAGCCGTGCCAACGTTGAGTTCTCTTAGTGACTTCATTTCGCTATGCATCGCTTTTCGCCATTCTTCACCATCATCTCGATTCATCGCATCAGCAAAATTCGCCGGTTATGTTTCGGTAGCGTTCACATAATCGTTGAATCTTACAGGCCGTCGAATTTCGTTGCGATCTCGTAAATTGTAACGAGGCGGTTCAGCGTCATAGAATTCGTCTACTTCTACTTGTGATTCGGGTTCTTGAACGTGGTCTTCTCGGACTGGCTCGAGTTCCAAATACTCTCCCTCAAGGCCACGTTTAAGATCGTCGCAGACAGATGGTTGATCAACTTCGTTGTCTCCCTCGGGTTCTATATGTAATGGATCATGATGTTCTTCGAGAGCTTGTTCTTCTTTTCTGATGCCATTATTCATTGGCAGTCGCAGCGTGTACTCCCTCGTATTTGCTTCGTTGTTTACACAAGCTGGGTGAACATCGCTGATAGGAAGCGGTTTCTCATCGAACGTCACATCACGCGAACGAATGAGCGTCTCATTTTTCCCGTCCGTGATCCAAATCCGGTAGCCATCTTCATCATAACCGACAAGTCTCCCTTTTATGGCTTTCTTGTTCATCTTCTTCCGTTTTTGCTTTGGAACATGGACGTAGGCAGTGCATCCTATTATTCGGAGATGTTTAATTTTCGGTTTCTTTCCACTCCAAAGTTCATACGGTGACTTGTCTCTCTTGTTTGTGGGACCTGTTCTATTGAGAATGTATGCAGCAGTACTTATTAGTTCTGCCCAGAGCTGTTGTGGCATTGTTTCGTGCGCATACATCATAGATCGTGCTGTTTCAACCAGAGTTCGGTTTTCCCTCTCGCTCACACCATTTTGCTCTGGCGTGTAGGGCATTACCAGTCTTTGTTGGATTCCATGGGAGTCTAGTAATTCTCGAATGGACTTGTTGTCAAACTCACCACCGTTGTCACTGAGCAGGCATTTGACGGTATGTCCTTCCGTCTTGGTCTGAGCTAGCATTAAGGCGAGTTTATCCTTAACCTCTGACTTATGTCTCAGGAAGTATACCATACGGTAGCCTGTGTAGTCGTCTTTGAACAACACGTAGTACTGGAATTTGGAGTAACTGGGTTGAAATGGTCCACAAACGTCTGTGTGTACAAGTTCTCCTGGCGCGGTAGCTCGTGTCCTCGTACCGAATTTAAGTCTGTGAGCTTTCCCATATATGCAGCCTTCACACAACTCCTTGTCAAGAGGAAGATCTAAGTTCAGTTCGCGTTTAACTGTAGCTTTCACGTGCCTCTTGTTTTGGTGTGCAAATCTCTCATGGTATAATTGCATAGTATTCAATGTCACATAGACTTGTGCGGGATTCTCAGGTTGTACGACTCTAACGTCTAGTCTATATAATCCACCTTCTTTCTGACGTTTTCCTATTAAGCAGGCTTCTCCGTTGACATAGACGGTACATTCTTTTGTCGTCGATGAGAATTGGCTGGTAGGAATCTTGTCGTGTACTGCTAATACCGAAAATAAATTTTTTGTTATGGCCGGAACATACCAAACGTCTTGTAGGGTCACACGTTGTAGTATCCCTTTTGTACATGCTTCTATTATTACTGAACCTTTGCCTTTAGCACGAATCGAATTGCCATTTGCTGTCGTTACAGTACGGATTTCGTCAAAGCATTTGAAGTCTTGGAATAAATCAGCCCGGTTTGTCACGTGGCTCGTAGCGCCGTTATCTACGTACCAGTTTTCAGTGTCAGGATCGATTGAAAATATTTCTGTGCTCTCTATAGACATAAGGATCATGTTCGCGGATTTTGAGGTCGAAGGTGTTGCTTGCGGATTACTGCTTTTCGGAGGCTTGCCGTCTTTGATCCACTTCTGGCAGTTTCTCACTCGATGGCCGATAGCTTGGCAGTAGTTGCATTTCAACTTTCTATCCTTCGTAGACATCTTTCCGGAATTTAAAACAAGAGCTTCCTGTTTAAGTACGTTGTTACTCAACAATGCTCGTTCAAATGCACATAAGTGGCTTGTGAGGCTTTCGATAGTTCGTTCAGATTTTGGCAACAGTAGCCAGCTGCTTCTGAAGGAGAAGTAGGCTTCGTCTAGGGTATCAAGAATCTTGCAAAGAAGTAGCAGTTCTGGAAGCTCGCTAGTTTGGTCCTTACTTAACTCCTGATTAAGCTGCGTCCAAATGTTTTTCAATTTTGACATGTGTGTGGCTATGTCATCTGCCGGATCCTTTTTAAAACCAAAGAAACTCATGCATAGATTGTAAGACTTATCCTCGTCAGTACCGTCGAAAAGTCTATGCAGCTCAAGCCATACGTTTCTTGCATTTGTGTATCTCATGACCTTTCTCAATGTGTCTTCTTGCATATTGGTTGTAATGATGAGAAGAGCAGTCGCATCAGCTTTTACAAACCGTTCTAAATTGGTGTTGTACGTAGCAACTGCAGCATCACCTGCTTGTGGAACGGGGTCTGCGGGTTTCTGGAACGAGCCGTCAACTACTTCCAGCGCGTGCGGGACGGTTCGTAGTAGACTTATGGCTTTATATTTCCAAGTATCCCAGTTAGATTTACCTTGCAACAACCCAATCTGCAATTTTGTGAAATTCTCCATTTTCGTTGGTGGGTCCGATAACCTATTGTTGTTTGGCTGTGGGCAGTGGTGTCCAAGGTGGTTAGCCTTATAGACTTGGAGATTCTTTCTTCTGTTAAAAGATTAAAGCACGTATTTTCAATCCGTTTATTTTATTTGACAAACATTGACAACTTACTTATTCTATATATATGTCAACGTACATTTTCTTTTTCGTACATTGAACACAAGAGGTTGTATATCTTCAACACAAATATATAAAAACGTTCACAGCGAAATCAACTTTGAAATAATTACTTGTCAAGTTTAAAAAAAATACAGTGGAATCGTTCGAAAAAGATCATTTCGAGATACCCAATTAAACAATGAGCTTTCTTGATCCCTTGGCCCACATAATCATGTCACTTATACAAAAATAATAAATTATACTGGTTATTAACGTTTAATGTAAATTAGACTCAAATGCTTAGTTGTTAAGGTGGTCAGTGGGTTTTACATTTGGTAAATATATGGAAAAGTTGAGGGAAATTATGGCAATTATTAGTGCGATTTTGACACCAGCGAGCGTTACGCTGCGTTACGCTCGGTGGATGAGAATAAAAATGCAATAATTAGGACACTGATGACTTTTACATGGTTTTTATGTACGCATTGTTCCGAAGATGTTGATTCATAAAATTTATATGCATGACCTAGATTTTTGAGATAAACTTATGAATGCATCTTTATTAATAACAGTTATTATTTACGTAGTTGCATTATATTCTAATGTACAAGGTCTCTAAGTAATGTGTACTCTTTATGGTACTTACCTAATCAACAAAACAAACAGAACTTGATTATTATTCAATATCACAATAAATAAATAAAATAATTAATTAATCTGAAAACAACATCAAATCGTTATATTTACTTCACTAGGGACGGGAGGAAAATGAGACGAACTGACAAACTAATATTAGAAATGCGAAAGTGAGTTTGTTTGTTTGTTATGCTTTCACGCTTTAACTATTCTACCAATAATCAGGAAATTTACACGTTATCAAAGATACTAAAAGAACATAAAATAGGGCACTTTTCAGAAAAAAATCGCGAATCCCTCTAAAAATGTAAAAAAATGTGGCGGTGCCACCATCGTCAACTCACGCGCCGAAAAAAGCGTTGCTTAGCAACGGATAAATGTCATAATATGCAAAAAAAAAAAACAGAATTTCTATGTACAATTTTATTTTTGATAATATTTTATACATAGATAAGAATAATTTAATGTTTAAACACCTAAAAAAGGGGGGCATGGATGAAGTCGCGTACACCAGCTTATTTATATACTACTCAAAACAAAATAAGGGCCACTAAGATTTTTTGCTGTACAATGAAAACAATAAAGACATTAAATTGTTTAACTTATGTAACTACAAAATAATGTTATTGGTTATAATATAATTATGCTAACAATTGTTTAAAATAATGATCATGAACTGTTTTTTTAAAGTTCATAATGAAATTGGCCATTTTGAATGAAAAACATGAACAAAAGAAATCACCGGAAAAAGACAAAATACTGTTCTTGTAACTTTTGTTTCTTCTTTTTAGTAAAGAGTATGTCCTCCTCTCTTAGCAATACACTCCTGAAGCCTCGTATGCATACTCAGGATCAAATTCCTCACGTTTTCATCTGGAATCTCCTCCCAGGCACGTTTTAAAGCGTCAATCAGCTGCTGTTGGTTGTAGACCCCTTGCTCATTCTCTCTAACCCTTCGTTTCAATTGGTCCCACAATTGCTTGATTGGATTTAAATCCGGACTCTTAGCTGGCCAGGGTAATACCTCAATATGAGACCCTTCTAGGACAGTTTGAGTCGATCGAGCTGTGTGTGCACAGGCATTGTCTTGCATCAGGATGAATCCAGGCCCCACTCGCTGTGCAAATGGGATCACTTGAGGCCTTATGACGTCTTCGATGTAACGTTCTGCAGTTACGGTACCCGCATTTAAAATGGTGAGCTCGGTTTTACCGTGTAAACTAATCCCACCCCAAACCATTACGTTGGGACCACCGAAACGGTCAACTTCGTGGATGCAGGACTCCGAAAAACGCTCGCAGCGTCGTCTCCACACCCTAACACGCCGATCATCATTAAAAAATTTTACTTTGCACTCGTCTGTAAAAAGCACCTTGCCCCGCTGATTAATCCCCCAGTTCAAATACTGACGGCAGAATCTTAAACGGTTTGCACGTTGAACCCTAGTCAGAGGAATTCGAACAACTCGACGTCTTGACATTTGCTGGTCTTCGTGCAATCGATTGGGTATAGTTTGATCACTGACACGGGTACCCGTTGTCAGCCGTAGGTGGTGTTGTAACTTACGGGCCGTTACTGTACGATCACGACGAGCACTTAGTTGGACGTACCGACCCTCGTGCGCCGTTGTTACACGAACTCTACCTGAACCGGGTCTCCTGGCAACACTGCCGGTCTCTTGGAAGCGATACCATACATTTTGGAAAGCTCTTCGAGAAAAACCCAACTGCAAACCCACGTAACGCTGAGAACGTCCTTCTTGAATCATAGTTATGGCTCTGGTTGCTGTAATTGTATCCATGTGCCTTCGTACTGGTGGCATGATTAACGCGAGATGATAAATGAATCAATTAAAATTGAAAAAGTAAAACTTTTTTCCTAAAATAACCGAAACAAGTTAAGAAGACAATTGAAGAAAAAGATAAGAATAACTTCCGATTATTTTTTTTTTCTTAAAACGATGGCTAATATTTTTCAAATTAGGAAGCATAAAGAGATCAAACACCAAAGAGTTCGTAATATCAATATAATGCTACTTATCAGTTACTTTCAGTTTACTAAAGTGCACTTAAATGTAAATCAACTAGTGGCCCTTATTTTGTTTTGAGTAGTATATATTTTAAGTTATTATATACCTACAAAAAATTTGTAGTTTATACCTACAAATATCCAGCTTATTTATACCTACAGAAAATTTAAAAAGAATTTAAAAGGAAAGGAACCTTTTTTATTTTAAATAAAAGTCGTCAGACAGGCTAAAGGTCCACTTGATGGTAGATGGCTACCATCGCCTGCAACAAAAGCAACGCCACAATTACTGCAAGTGCTCTGATGACCATAGTAAAATTAAGGATAAGGAATTAGGAAATATAGGGATATGGACTCTGGCATCCCTCACTCACTCACTGAAACACAGCAGTACACATGCTGTTATTTTATGGTGGTCTTTTGTATGCTGGTTACTGCCGCCAGAAGAGCTATCCAAATGACTGTGAAATGTGCCCTGCCATTGTAAATATGACTATATCATTAATTCAAGGTTCAGAGCACTCTTGATGATTATTCTATGTAGTCTATCTTTTTTATATATGTATATATAATGATAATTATGATCTAAAAATCAGGGTCCCAGGAGTCCAGGATTTTATTCCCGGCAAAGCCAATTTTGGATAATGTACTTTTCAAAGTTTTCTTTGTTCTGGGTGTTCAGGGTGTCGCCCCCTATCCCTTCTATGGTTATGGACAACACATGCTTACTTCGGGTACCATACATTTGGTTTGTTGAATAATAAGATTTTCTTATATTTTTATTTTATTATTATTATTTTTAATTATTGTTATTATTGGGATGTTGCTCTGGACTTTTATTGGTGCAAGCTGTGCCTCCTGTAATTGCGGCGGCATCTGCCATGTGTTACTTTTAATGTCCTTTGTTGTATGTTTTTATTTGATGCCAGCCTTGTTGGAGGCCATGTAATAATGAATAAATAAATAAATACAATTTCCGTAAAAAATATGGAGGAAAATGGCTTTGTTTTGAATGCAATGGAAATTTCTTAGATTAATGCAGCAAGTGATAAATCAACATACAAGCCTAACGACACACAATGAAACTATGCGGCAACTAACTCATTTGCTAACCATTAGGTACCATAACGCATTCAAATTGATGTAAATAACAATGCACTATTATGCACCATTATAAATGCAACACGATATATGTTGCAAGGTCTTCCATAATGTGGTGACGGTGGTTTTAGGTACACTTACTTTTTTTAATTGTAGTCTTTTTATATGTGTGTATACTTACCTACAATGCTACAAGCCATCAGGTAACCAATAAACACAATCGATAGTACCAAACAACATTCGATACTTGGATCGACTTTTGGATATCTCTATATATAAAAATGAATCCCCATTTCCCTTGGTCACGGCATCACGCGTGAATGGGTAGACCGATTTTAATTCGGTTTTCACTAATGGAAAGAGGGATAAACGGTGAATGTTCATATATATATAAAAACTTCACGCCGGGCGAAGCCGGCGGCGCGGCGGGTCGCTAATTAAATTATAGAATACAAATTGAAAATAGAGGAATGGGCTTAGGTGTTTGCAAACACAACAGCACAAATGCTATTATTACGCGGTGGTCTCTACGGAATGGTAGTTTCTGCTACTAGACGGGCTGCTCAGTTGCTCGTCTTTTTCTCTATGGTCCTTTCCATGGTGTTAGTGCACGCGTCCATCTCTCATCCGGACAGACCTTCCTCATCTCTATCTCCCAGTAGAATTCGACCATTATATTAATTATATTAATCAATAATATTGTATACTTGACTGTTTAATATAATTAATTTAATAAAAGCCACTTAAATATGTGTTGTATTGTATGAATGTGTACCTATATATGTTTATAATATAAGTGTATAATGTTATATTATTATTATTTTCTTTTTGTACACTTATAAACTGTAATTTTTCAGACCTAGTAATAAGCTTTGTAAAAATTGAATACTATTTAAAATGTAATTGTAATTTTTTGTATGCTGTTAGGTTTGCTAATCAATAAATAAATAAATAAAAAAATAAAACGTTGAAGAAAAAATGAAAGTTATAAAACACAACACAATAACTTCGTGTTTTCTTATTTAAATTCGTGTTCACTTAAATTTCGAAGCCTTCGCCTTTCTACAAGGCTGTACGTCTAATGCAGCTCGTTGCTATCAAAAGTTTATAGGCGTTGTTGAATCATTATTTTCCATTGGGGAAAACTGTACCTGCTAAACATTTTTTAATTTATATTAAATATTGAGTTTTTTAAAAAATACAGTGGAGCTTGTAAAAATTACCAATATTATCTCATAAAGGGCCTACAGATACTAATCTACATTATATATAACTTCAAATAAGTTCAAGTTTGTTTGATAAGTTATTAATAATGTAATATAATTCCTATTGTTAATACAAATTTAGACAAAGGAAAAAATCTAATACGAATAAATCAGGCTAATGTTAGTTTTAGTTTACTTAACAACTAAACGATTCAAAACTTTCACAATTAAAGAGAAAATTACTTATTAAATTAATTCTACTACTACTACTACTAAATTAGAGAGTTCTGGCTGCACAAATGTACAAATGTAAAATATATATCTAAAATATATATTTAATAAAGTCAGTTATGAAACAGCTTCCAAGCTGAGATGCTTTGTGTAAATATAGTTTTTTTCCAATCGTAAATATACTCTTACAAGCATCACTACCACTACGTTAGGTCCCATAACCCCACAAATGTTTTTTTTTTTAATTAAAGAATTAATCTATTTTTTAATTCAGAAGTAAAAAAAAAACACCAAGTGTACATTAAATACATGTTTGACTGAAACTGTACTAAGGTAAAATAGTACAAATAATTGCAAAGATGTGCCAAAATTATATTATTACTTACCTAAACCAATCAAACATAAAGATCAACATACATAAAAAATATCTCAAAGAACGTATGATCTGACGTAATAATACACATTGGTTACTATTTGCCTAGATACTCGTTTAGTGATGACTAAGCTAATCATCACAGATTAATGACGTGAAGAGAGAATTCAACATACCTACATACTTGACTAATAGTTAAATTAATAAAAAATTAAAGAGGGATTTATTAAGACATGCAGCTTTTAAGTTCTATGATATTGTATGATATGTGCGTTCTAAATATTGGTAGAAAATTGATTCTTTTAAAAAAATGGAAAATTTTGTAAGTTTTCGTATAGATTTTTGCATTTTTGCTTTAATAAAGTCACATTTAAAAACTAAAAGAAAACTTAAACTGAAGTTGTATTACAATTCTTCTTAAAGTGCCCCTTCTCTACGAAGGTTGGCAACCATCATGGCTGCCTTAAGGTTGGAAGCTGCTGTACGCAAGAGAAACTTTTTTTTTTGCTACGTTTGCTACATTTACTACGTTTGCCTTGTATTGTTTCTTGTATCACCAGTTGAAGAAATCGATACCTTTCACCCTTCATTACGTGCCTGAAATATTGCAGCTTTCTCTTTTATGTCGTTAAATACCTTTTCTCACTCGACTCACTTCAAGAAATCAAGGATAATTTTGAGGGTAAAATTAAAAATAGTTAATATTAGCCGAATTGCAATGTCTGTAGGTCCTGCTACAGACATTGCAGTCTCAATTACTTCGGCGAAGCGTCCTTTAATTTTTATCTGTTATTAAAGAAACGATCTTCAATTGCTCTAATAAAGAAGAAAATATAGTAACAAAATTTAGTGTGGAGGTTTGTTTCTTCCAAGAAGCGTAGCATTTTTCTAAAATACGTGAATATAGTATATTACTAAGATATTATGTTATTAAATTTCTTTTAATATCTCTCAGTTCTTAAAGGTTGTCAGAAAAAATGTGCAAAAATCCCTTTCAAATATTAAAATGATGTTCAAATATCTCAATCTCAAAATATGTTCTCAAAACACCATAAACTCGACCTTCAGATAAAAGAGTAACAAAATATTTTATGGGAAGTTAATGGAGTTACAGTTGATTATCTCAGCTGCAGGACTTCCAATTTTCCGATTGGAACAGTCAGGAGTAGTCTGGATTCAGCTTCGACTCGCGGCCCTTATATTCGTCAGTCCATTTTGTGGCTTATGTCCTATGTTGCGCTTACCGGTCTATGGTATCCATTTGAGAACCTTTCGCCTCCAATTATCGTTGCAGTTCTTACTATATGTTCTGCCCATTGCCATTTTTACTTACTAATCCGCCGTATTTCTGATTTCATCTCGCAGAATACGAGCTATGGAGATGAAATCTCCATAGCTCGTTGAGCTACGTTGAGCTCCCCTAGAGCTCTCTCATAAAATGACATGTTTCAACGCCATAAGATTTATCGTTAGCAACACACATTATTTGTATAATACAAACAACGCACGTATAATTATACTTTATATTTTTAAATTACTCTGTGTAGGCCTCGAACGTTTGGGAATGACGCATCGCGAACTTGACTTTCCAAAGCAGGCAAATATCAACGAGTAAATTTCAAAATTATTATGTAACGCACAGCTATACTTATTATAATGGTTGATACCCAAACAGTGAGTCACACAACAAATGTAACAACACTATTGTTGCTAATGAAAGTGCAAAATTTGTTTTTATTAATTAATTAGGTGACATAATTTGAGCAATGAGATATAATTTGCAAAGTCAATAATAATATTTTATTTATAAAGTTTATTTAGCATTTAGAGAACTTTCTAAACATCGTAGATACTTAAAATTACAATTGGTTTTATGAAATTCTAATCAATATTAAATATCGATGGCCAGAGGTAATATGATCATATAGTACCCGCTAAGGAATAATTAGAAATTGTATTTATGCTTCAATGAAGCTACCCCAGTGTTTACCATATGTATCATATGTTTTACATATGCATGTATTATATAATTTGTATGTTGTAACTTAGCTGAGGAGATAAAGGGCCCTTGTAAGGTAAAAATCCCTAAAATAAAAAGATAATAATAAAATAAAACAAAAATCAGAATATATTCAATAACTAGCTAAGTAGCTAAGCCCGAAACTTCGTACGCGTGGTATTCGGTATAGCGCGTAACTTTTTTGTTTGTAAACGAATTAGAATGAAACAAACACTATATGTTACGGGAAGCTTGCTACAATACATCAGTGAAGACAGCATTCAAATCGATTAAGCCGTTTCTGAGATTAGCGTGCACGAACGTACGAAAATTCTAAAAACATTTTTTTTGACCTCGGTAACATAAGTACGTGTACAATTATTTTTTTTATATCTTTAATGTACCGACACGGCTCGTTTACGAATTTGTTATATTACAATATTGACAGAGCTCACAATTCCCGTTTATTCTCCATGGCCTATGGGATTGGTGTAAGGCGAGTTCTTGGACAGGGATAAAAAATATAAAATTATGGTTTATATTATACATTACAAAAAAAAAACACCATATAAAATGTTCCTAATAATTGACCATCCATTGTACATTTCCAATTTAAAATTGCTAATTTTTAATAAAGAACTCTTATTTTTTGTTGATTTTTCATCCACTCTAAAAATCAAAACAAGTGTTCTTCTTGACAATCATTTTCTAAAAACTATCATTTCAACTACACATGTGTCCAAACATTGTCCCTAATGAGAACTTCCCTTGTTTGAACGCTGTTGGCGATATGTTTGATATGTACAATAATATTATTAACACAAAGGGCAGATTCATTTAACAGTGTAATTTTATACTCGCTGTTAACATTAAGTGATATATTTTTATCGTGAATATTCTGAAGTTTTAAGTACCTTTTAATTGATTTTAATTAACAGATTAATGCTACTTTGTGTTATTCAATTTGCATATCTGTAATATAACATTACAACTCTTAAGTTTCTCCTTACCATTTTATTTCCATGATTACTCGTTAGCTAGTGGACGTAGCGATACATAAAAATCGTGACATATCAAAAGAAAGTTTGGATGGAAACAAAAAAAAAACTAATATCAATTCCACAATCAATTTCTAAAATGTGCAGAATTTGTGACATTTTTTCAGGTTAAATTCTTGTAATTCCTGTATTGACTAATAAAGCTAATATGTTTTTCGATCGAACCTCCTAATTATAACGCACATTTAAAATTGGGTTGTCAATATAGCTACCATATATAACGATTTTTCTAAAATTTTGGATTTGCTGGTTTATGTTTTTTTTATTTTCGCGAGTTCAAAAGTGGCGCAAATGTCTTGCGTCGCATTCTGGCCCGCGATCATTGAAATCAAATAAGTTGAGACGACAAATTCTCTCAAATACTTATTATACTTACTTCACTAGCTTGTACAGGGTGAAGTAATAGCACTTGTGCTTGTAGTGTTTCATTGAGTAAGGAATGTTAGAACTCATTACTATGTCCCTTATTCTTGATATAAACCCTTTAATCTATAAAGGTCAGAAGTACATTTGAATTCCTATGACACAGTATGCCTTATAAAGCCACTCGGAAAGAAAAAAAAATAGATACCTGGAGGAGCGTTGCCGACTGTCCAATATGGACATGGTCATCCAGACCTACGTAACACCTGGGCGGTTACAATGACGTCATCGGTCATGACAAAACCGTTTAGAGAAGAAATGATATGATAATGATGGGGGTTGGGTATGGGTATAGTGAAATATGTTCTGGCAACGCACAAATATTATCAGCACATGTGCTTCTCATCTTATGTATATGTTTGTTTGATGTGTGGGTTTGGTTTCTGCAACTAGATGGACTTATTAGTACATGACTGATATGTTGTGTACATAAACATTAATATTAATATTAAACATATTAAATGAAATACAAAACATCTATACATTATTCCATTGTTTGACATAATAGTCATAACTTTATCTTTGATCTTTTTTGATTCTATATTGTACAATGTGGAAACCGTAATTTGTTGGATGTTAAGAATTTTTCATATGAAATTGAGTCTTTATGAAACTGTAATTATATCTAATATATAAAATTCTCGTGTCACAGTGTTTGGACCGATTTTTATGATTTTTTTGTATATATGGTAGGTATGAGAATAGGTTGTAAAATATTTTTCACCCTCCTAACCCCATCCCCCTTTTTTTAATCGCGATTTTAGTATTTTTGTATGAAGAGTATTCAAATAATTTAACTGTCGTTCATTGACGTGAAGTGATGCGTCAGTTTAACATATGGTTTGAAAATAAAAGTGGCGCCACAATCGGGTTACGGAATTATTTTCCGGTTCTGGCAGGACAACGTCTGTTGGGTCAGCTAGTAAATTAATTTCTTCGATAATACCTTCTAAACCACCGAAGGGATTTTTATACGATTTTCACTAATGGAAACAGTTATAAAGGAGAAAGATTTGCGTAAAGAATTTGCGGGTCGTTAGTACATTAATAAAAGCAATTCTTTTATATTATCCTGTTTCAAATCATATTTACTAATTGTAAACATTAAAATAAACTTCCATTAAATAAACTTCTGTTTAAAATATGAATAGTGTCCTCTTTGACGTTTAAAAGAGTAATATTGTGACAAAGGCCCAATATCAATTATGAAATATTTCGGGCGAAATTAATTTTATTCCCTTTGAAACGTGCAAACCATAATATGAACGAAAAAGGTTGACAAAGTTTTAATGTTTCCATTATTATCTAGCGGACCTCATATACAAGTAATTGTTGGAAATATTTGCATTTATTAATTTGTACGGATTCCTGAATGTTTGCGGGTAAAAGTTTGATGGGTGTAGAGTGGACTGTTTCGTTTCGAAAATTTAATTACTTCTGTGTGTAGTCGGGTTTCGTCATTGTCCCGAAATGTTGTGTAATTTGTATGTTATATATTTAATCAGTGATCAAACTGGTTAGAAATTAAAATTAAGAATATTTCACGTAAAATTAAGAATATTCATATCCCTTTTTTGCATGGAAATAAAATATATATGTGTATATGTTTATCCGTTTATGTAAGCTGTTATTAATTGTTGAGAATTGAAGGTAAAAAATTGTGTGCTAATGGTTCTTTTTATATACTTAAAGAAAAAGGTTCAATGGCAGCATTAAATTTCTATAATATATACAAATTTCCTGATTTAATTTTTCGTGGCAACAGAGAATACAATGTCAAAAATTCGTAGCAACTGTGTGCCAATGAAACATCTGTTATATGTATATAGACTACAAAAAAAAACCTAATTTCTTGATGTTCTTAAATGTTGAAAAAATTAAAGCGTTTTTAATTTTCTATTTTCTATTACGACACACACACACACACACACACACACACACACACACATATATATATATATATATATATATATATATATATATATATATACATATATATATGGCGTAAAAGTTCACCAAAATTGTTATCAAATCGAATCACAGGTTAAATACACTGAAAATTAACATCGAGAGAAAATGAATAAATTTTTTTATACATGTATAGGAGGGTACCGCTGCTCAACCCACTCACGGAGCCCTAGCTAACGTTCAAAAGGCTTAATAATACAACTCTCTGAAGTATTTTACGAGATATCGCCCGAGAGTATGTAAGTTGGTCATGAAAATCAGTTGCCGGCTCGCGGACCAATAGTTATGTATTTGTAATACTTACTTTTGCCCACAGCTTTGCTATTATTGTGATTTGTTAAAAATGAACCATATCCAGAGGGTTTTCCCGCAGTTATTTATTAAGGGCTAAGGGTTTAACGCGTCATAATCGCCTGATAGTCATAATAAGGTATTTGACAGATTTTAGGAAAATATCTCAAATTGTTCATTATACCATAATACACACTTGCAATTTGATTCATTCTTTGTGAATTCTTGTGAAACAATGAAAGTTTAAATGATAAATAAGACCGCCAACACGCTAGACGCTATAAATGTGGGTCACGTGATATCAATACGTCACTTGCTTGCAAACAAACATTTAGCTGTCAAATTGTATACTAAGCATCGACTGTAAACAAAGCAAATGACGCAACTTTATATTCCACCAATCGCGTGCGTTTTTAATCACGTGGTATTAAAATAATTAAACATTTAATTATTTTAATAATGATTTCTTATGAAAATCGTACATATTTTTAAATACTGCGTTAGTTAATTTGGTTTAAATAATCATTTAAGTCTAGTAACAATTTGTTTCATATTTTCATTATAGTCAAATACCGTATTGCACATATCCCTATGTATTGTACTATGTTTGTTATGTACATAACGGGTCTGGGTGTCAAAATTCTCATTCGCACTTGGGTAAATGCATAGGGTATCTTATATTTCAGGCGTAATACGTGTGTTACATCAAAAAAACTTCATTAACTTTTATATTTATAATATATCTTCCTTTTTCTTGCTACTTGGTCCGCGTATCTTTATAAATTATAGCCTACCTGTGATTGTAACATATAAACTATTTATTATGAAATTTCCTCAAAATCTGTTCAGTAGTTTTTGCGTGAAAGGTTTACAAAAATCCTCACAAATTTTAATATGATTAGCATACTATTTAAGAAAGTTTAGTGTGGACAACCAATAGATATATGGACTATGTTAAATGAAACACAGAATTGTATTGGAAATGTTAAACTTCATATAAACCAAGTGACCAGAACGAGACCAGAACTAATCAACATTGGCCATTCGCCTGTGGAGTTTCAGACAACTAAGTTAGTCCAACATTGCACTAATGAAACGGCTGTAGTTTGCCTCTGTCTTCAGTTATTGCAGACTATAGAATTTAAGTGATCGCTTCTAACTTGATTGGTTTTGTACAATTTAATGTCTCAAACTGTAGGCATATTGTGTTTTTAAATATATATTCTATATATCTATCTACATACATTCTATACATATAATAAAATCGTAAACGAGCCGTGTCTTTATATTAAATGTTTTAAAAAAATGTACACGTTGTACTTATGTTATCGAGGTCAAAAAAAATAGGTTTCAGAATTTTTGTCTGTTTGTCTGTGCATTTGTGCACGCTAATCTCCGAAACTGCTTAACCGATCTAAATACGGTTTTCACATAATATGCAACATGATGCATAATATTTAGTGTTTCTTTCATTCCAATCGGTTTACAAACAAAAAAATTTACGCGCTATACCGTATATATACTATATCACGCGTACGAAGTTGCGGGCTCAGCTAGTCAAAAATTAATTGATGGAATTTTGATGATTGCATTGAATAATCAACTCTATTTTAATTGTTAAGGTATGATTTTTAAATCTGCGCAAACCTTTTTACATTTGAATATTCAGTGATTCAATACAATTTAATTTAATTAATCAGTGTTGTCAACAATAATAACTAAATTCGGCTGGTGCACTGAAACATCTTGCTAAATTTTCTTATAAAAACAAGCAGGAATGAATTGTTCTACACAAAATGCTTTACTTTTAATATTATACAACTAGCTTTCGCCCGCAATTTCGCCCGCATCCCTTTTTCTTAAGTATTAAAACATTTATTCTACCTTTATTGTTCATATAGTATATCTATCAGGCGTTGTATTTTTAATTTTAATTTTTAGACTTTCCTGAACATTCTTTTTCGGGAACAAAGGTGTATGCAAAATTTCATTAGGAAAGGATAGGGGTGGTTTGTAAGACTGGTTTTCTGTAAGGGGATGGTTACTGCCGCCTGAGTCAGCTGTTTAATTTATCCATACTGCGAAACGCAGTGAACCTGCCACGACTAAAGCGCCCAGACCAATTAATTTCTAAAGTTGAAAAATTCATTCTCAAAATTGGCCCTGCAGGAATCTCAGAAAGTTCATCTGTAGGAATCTCACTCAAGGGATCTCTGAGTTTCCAAATGAGCAATGTCCGGTTGCGGGTCCCCGCGGTGGAGCTGCGGAAGAGTCTTCATCGGACCTCCCAACTTCACCAATAGCGGAAGAGGAGGACGCCAAGAGGTTTAGGCGGTAGGTCTACCCCACTACCATCTCGGGACAGGAGTCCGACATAACCCTGCCTGGGTCTGTCCCCAGTCCGGTGGTATCCATCATGGATTCCTCTTGTAAAAAAAAAGTTGATCCCTGAGTTAAGACCTTGGCTTCTTGGCCAAAGAGCTCGTTAAATGTATTCCATTGAGCTAATTCATAAGAAATTATAGCAAAAGCTCTCTGTAAGAGAGACCAATTTATTTTTCGTAAAGTATGTTTACAATGATGGAATACATTTAGTAAGTAAATACTACGTTACTATGTTAACTTTTGGTTATCGGTTGCGTTTTAAACGTGTTTATTTTTTAATTTCTATTCCTTTGTCGTGAGAGAGTGTTTGACGATAGTGAGTCATCCTTGTCGACATCGCCATACACGTACGATATAGGATGATATTGTTGTAAACAACACATTAGTGAGACCTTTTTTTTTCAATTGCGCAATCCTTGTGAGCAACTGAACTTTATACTAATATTATAAAGAGAAAATATGTATTTGTGTGTACTTATGTAATGTATTTTTCTAATGAATAAACTACTGGACTCAAAAACTACTGGACCGATTTAAAAAAAAAAACCATAGAAAGCTACATTATCAGCGAGTAACATAGGCTACTTGCCTTAGAGTAATAATTCCAACAAGTAGGTACCTACTTGTTGGAATTATTACTCTAAGCTACTTGCCCTCCCCCCATTAACTCAACAAAGACAACTGGAACGATTTTAAAAATATTTATAAAGAGACGCGGACGAAGTCGCGCGCAACAGCTAGCTATTTTTCTTTTAGGTTTCAGGGGATTTTTCATGTTAGGTAAGGTCGACAGACTGGCTGTGGTCCACTTGAGGGTAGGTGGTATACATATAGTACAATATCTGGTGTGCAGGGTTCGGATCAGCTCCAATAGCATCCTCAATGCATTTGCCGAAACTACTTACTGGGAGCTACTGACTAATGAGGACAACATAAAAATTTGTACTAACATAGGCCTTAAGTTGAATGTTACTAACAAATGATCAGAGATGGTCAAAATAAAGAGTTTTATTTTATTATTATTATTATAACACCATCAACGCCACAGTTGCTGCAAGTGCGCTGCCGATCACAGTAGTAATTAAGCATGAGGGATTGGTAAGAGATAGGGAAATGGGCTCTGACATCCTTTACTCACTCACTGGAAATCAACAGCACACATGTATGGGGGTGGTTACGGCCGCCAGACCTGCCACTATTAAAAAAAAATGAAGATTATAAACAACATTTTAATACCATTTCCCCTTGTGGACACTTTACGATCAATCATCAAACACAATTGACGCCAATGTTGACACAATGCTAGACAATATGTTCGGTCTAGACAGAATCGGCACCTGATTAGTCTAGCTAAAGCTAGATTCTCAAACAAGTCAGTAAAGTTCTCTCTAATTTTCAGCTACATATTGCGATTTTTTAATATATTGTCAAACTAATAATTTACTAATCGGAATTTACTAATAATTTACTGTTTTCCGACAGCTTTTGCTGTGTCTTTAGATCACCTACTGGGGTATCTGAAACGTATCCTGATACTTGGCTACTACTCCAAAGGTTTCTTCCAAAACGGTCGTTCCTACTACTATCTACGTGACTTACCCATTGCCACTTCTACTAGGTGGTTCTATGAGTTATGTCGGTAAATATAATTCTCATAGGGTCTCTCTCACAAGGAAACCCTGATCTTACGATTGTCTATTTCCTAAGTCAGTAAATAAGGTCTTTGAATTTGAAGCCTAATAAAGAAGCCTCCAAAAAAGGCCAGTTTGGAGAAATAAGTCACTTGTTCCATTACAATTTAAATAATTGTTAGATTACCTACTTTATATTTGGAATTGTGACATGATAAAATATTGTTTGATATATTAATCTGTGTCTATCTGTTAATAAATTATCAATTAATTCCGTACAATCGTATTTATAAACACGATTTTTTTAATATAAATATCGCTGAGCTGGCTGAAAGTCCTCTTCATGGTTGTTATCGTCGCCTATAACCATAAACAACATCACAGTGATTGCAAATGCGTTACTTACGATACTATAATTATGATAAAGGATATAGGATAAAAAGGGAATAGGAAAAAGGCTCTAGCATCCCTTACTCCCTCAACACAAAAACACACTAGCTGTAATTTCAGGATGGTCTTCTGTAAGGGGGTGGTTACTGTTGCCAGACTGGCTGCCCAACTTATGACTGCGGAATGCAGTGTGCCTCTCTGGTAGACAATTGTATATCTATAATTTATAAAAAGGAGCGGATTTTTTATGTTTATTTATATGTGAAGAAAATCTCCGGAAACACTATTTGTATTTTTTTTTCACTAATTTAAGGTTACATTATTCCAGATGTATATACTATACAAATGTACTGTGTCGCAATTGCAAAAAATTACAAAAAATTACAATTACAAAAAATATCCTATTACTATTTAGGAGGTTGAATGATATTTACTCTTTAAAATAATTATTAAATTTTTAATTGAAGAAAGTAATCACGCCGTATATCAATCTGATGCAACAGATAACGCCGGTACACACCGCTGTTTTTTTCTCTCTCTCCGTGCCTACCCGTACCACCGTTCTACTTCTGCGAGCGGTGACTCATTGTCGGAGATGGCACAGGAAGCTGTGGAGACGCCCTGTGAATATTAATTTTACAAAAGTAGGATTAATTTATTGCTTGTGGTGACTAATCCTACTATAATATTTTTAACACTGTGTGCTTTTATTAAAATTGCATGTTTATTTGACCATCCATTTTTTTTTTTTATTCAGTATTTAATTCAAAACCTCAATAATTGTAATTTATATAAGATTATAGCATTATTGTTAAGAAGACAGCCATTGCTTCGTCATTACATTGTTCAACTAAAAAGTTTACTTTTTAATTCTGTACTTACTACCATAATTGGTGATCAGTGGCTCTAGCATGAGTTTACGATACTACACTCTCGCTTACGTTCTCGTTTACGTTTTACGTTCTCGCTAGCGAGTGCAGTATTGGTGTAGTATAGCAAACTCATACTAGAGCCTCTGATAAGCCTAATAGGCCTTGGCATGGCATGGAGACTATCGAGACTCATCATAGCTCACAGCAATTTCAATATAGCTCACACAACGAAATACTTATAATTTTCGATTAGGAATGCTTTAAAAATAGAGAGAAAGCTAAACTATTACAAAGGTAAGTCGTTTGGAAAGCTCATGATGCCTTGTACTTGTTATAAAATGACACCTACGAGTATAATATAATATCCACATTTAAATCTAAGTAATTATCAAAAGTCGGATGGGCAGCGTTCGGAAAACTCCGAGACATCTTCTCGTCCAAAATTCGTAAAACAAAAGTTTTCAACCTACGAGTGTTGCCAGTGATAACATAATGGCACTGAAACGTGGTCTCTAACTATGGGCCTCGTAAGAAAGCTCAAAGTCGTTCAACGAGCTATGGAGAGGGCTATAGTTGGGGTTAAGCTGCGAGATCGAATCAGAAATGAGGAGATCCATAGATTTATTTATTTATTTATTTATTTATTTATTTATTGAATAGCAAACCTAACAGCATACAAAAAATTACAAATACATTTAAAAAAAAAAAAAAATTTTACAAAGCCTATTACTAGGTCTGACAAATTACAATTCAAAGTACAAATATATATATATATATATATATATATATATATATATATATACAAACATACATATATACATACATATTACATACGAATATAAACATATATGGGTGATTGCATGTGTGTGAGTGTGAGCGATTTACTAATGTTAATGTGTGTGTGTGTTTTGAACGAAAGTTACCGAGATAACCCGGCGGTTAGCAAGTTGAAGTGGCAGTGGGCAGGACACATAGTACAGAGAGACGACGGCTGCTGGGGCCGGAAGGTTTTCGAGTAGAGGGCACGGACCACCGGCAAGCGCAGCCTAATAGGACGTCTAGGACCCAAAAGGTGATAAGGGCCACAGGTCGACGTTGGATCTAGGCTGTTTTGGAGGCTGAGATGATGATGATGATGAATTATCAAAATTGTTGTCAATAAGTAAATAAAATTAAAATTAATTAATTAAATTATTATTTAAAGTTTACAATTTTTTATTAAAAAAATAAAATGGTAGATACATAGGTACAGATACTAACTAATTTTAAAGAGAGCTAGCTAGCTCCACGGAGTTTCATTTCTTCCGCTCTGTTGACCAAACTCAAGACGATGTCTTCAAACATTTTTTCATGTATGCTTGACGCCGAAAATATTTAACTCCTAAACGATTCAGATTATAATTAGATTCTTTTGAATAGTGGGAACGACCGCAGCTATTTTTCTGTCAATAAATAAATTTTTATTCAAAAGTAACCTTTATTTTTGATGGTAATAAGAAACTTTGGAACAGTTTTAAGTAAAATGAATATTTTGGTGATATTGGTGAAGGTTTAACTAACAACGCTAATGCTATCCAGATGACCAATATTAATCTTGAAATGTCAACTATTGTTAGTGAATGATTGCATTATATTACACTATGATTATGTTTATTAACAGGGTTGAAAAGGTTCGTCAAGGCTTGGAATGACTTTCGGAATAGTGTGACAATGATGAATTAGGATCAATTATCTTTTTATAGAAAAAAAGTGTTCTGTGACGGTCAAGTTATCTCGCTTCGCTGTAGGTCTTTAGTTTGTATGTTTTTTTTTAAATATAATTTCAAAATATTTTTTTATCTACTCACACTCTAATTTATTAATCTTTGTAAATGTAAAATTGTAATTTAATTTAAATTTATTCAGTCTTTTCTGTTTCGTTAGCTTCTGTATTTAAGCATGCATTTAGTTAAGTAATGCTAAATCCATTAAACGGTCTCTTTCCTACTTATTTATGATAAATGGTGCAGATATTATAAAAGTGTACCTACTTGTATAAAATCTTATCTTATGTTTGTAGGTATACAAGTGTGCTTCAGAATCTAGGATAAGGCATAAGGATACAATGTTGAGGATGTCTCCAACAGAGGAATAGTTTTTGGGTAGCTCTTTCTCAAACATGCAGCAAATGCATAAATGTCTCATACTATACTTATTTATAATAAATGGTGTAGATTTTAATAATAAGAAAGCGGACACAGTAGTAGTGATGTATGTATATAAGTGTGCTTCAGACTCTAGGATAAGGGACAATATGAGAAGAGGGGAATAAATTAAATCAAATGGTTTATTTCTCAAAAATAGGAAAACAAGATGACTTTTTTGAAGTCGATTATATAGCCAAGATGATGACAATACTGAGAAGAAACCCCGAAAGAAACTCAGAATTTTGGGTATCCCTTTCTTAGAAATTCAAATATACTGTAGACGTATCTTCCTCTTATTGTCTCTTCTAGGTCTCTTCCTACTTATTCACTATAAAAGGTTCATATCTATATATACTGAAGGCAGACACAGGTGGGAGATGTAGGCATATATCATCAAGGCTTCAAACTCTAGGATAAGGGATAAAATGAGAAGAAGAGAAAAGTTTTTGGTATCCCTTGCTTATGAACTGAAACACCACAACACGTCATGTTCTGTTACTTCACAGTAATCTTGTGAAAAGTGGGTAGTTATTATATTGACGCCATAAATACTGGTTGTCCAGTTCATGACTGCAGAACGTAGCGTGCCCTGGTGCGACATAAAGTTTACAAAAATTACTTTTTTAATACAGTTGCTCAAAAAGTGGCGTATTGCAGGGACGTATAGCGTTCGGGATGTGGGCTATTACATACTCGTGCTTTTTTTACCTTTCCCGAACTCGTGCGTTCTCTTTCCCAACTGTCAAAATAATGTCTATTGAAAAGAAAAACCAACCATGAAGTTTTTACTAAAAAAAATTCATAGAAGTTTTTATGATTCATGCAAATACGTATATTTCTAAAAAGAAGCTACTAATTTGTTTCAATATCAGATTTAATGATTTGATTGAATGAGTTAGGTTACGTTTCATTTCATTTCATCTCATTAAATTTCATTTTCATTTCATATCAATAAAAAAATTCTACTGAAGACTTGGCTCTATGGGCATAGTTTCCTTTGCCTACCAGAATGGGTGAAGAAAAAAAATCTCTACTTATATTCTACGGTTGGCGCCATTTTCCAGAAATTTTCTTTGCGAGTTTAGTTTTTTGTTTTATTAAATTGCTTCATTTTTTCGCAACTGTATTAAAAATAGTCGTTCAGTACACGTGCGGAACCGTCATTGCAACTTGTTCCGACTGTCAACCCTCGCCTTCGGCTGCGCCTCGGCTCAGGTAAACATTTGTCGGAACTCTTTGCAATGACAGCCTTTCCGCACTTGTAATGAAATATACTATTTCACATGAGATATGAACTCTTATGACTTAGTTTTAATATAATCTCACACCATGTTCGTGACGACATTGTATTTTATTAATACTGTTAGAAAATATTACCAAAAATTATGACCTAATACATCATTTCGATCATTTGGCACTTTTATTTGAAATAACGGTTTCTTAGTTCGTGACGTTTAGATTATTGCCCTATTTAACGATTTAAAACGTCAACGGACAATGGTGTTGCAATTTTATTACTCTTCGTAAATCAAATGTAGCATAAATTTGTTTTTGACTGTTTCTTATTCGTGTTTTATGATGGGAGAATGTTAAAAAACGTTTAAGGTTATAAAAAAAATAATCCGTCCCGAAAAATTACAACTTATTATGTTTAGGACTGCGCTTCCTGTCGGAACCTGGGTACCCAAAAGTGAAAGCGCACCGGTCATCTTGAGGACCTCACGACGGGCGATAGACTCCCCTTAGACTACTGCCCAGGTCTCTGTCAAGGACTGAGAAGGTGGCGGATATAAGCCAGCTTCCTGCTGCGCCCGAGCCTCACCCGGCGGATCGGGTGGGAGAGAGGATCCTGTACACGCTCTGCCTCCTCGCCGAGGGCGGAACCAAATCGTAACCTAACCATAACTTGCGAACCCCTAAAAATAAAACAAATAAAACTGCTTTAATATTTCTAGTTGCTATATTTCTCTAGGTCTATTTTACTCAAATTGGTGTCCGCTGATTACCTAGTATAGGTAATGAAACATTGCTCTGGGACGTCCAAAGTTCCAAGTATCTGTCGGCTGTTAATGATGAATTATTTATGACATTTTGTAATATGATATTAAAAAATCCGCTCAAATGAAACGTTAACCGATATATGTATAACAAAATATTAATCAAATAAAAAAACTCTGTGGCTAAGCAACTAGTAAATTACCTAACATCTTATGGGATCCCATAAATCAGCTAGGAAAAAGACATGTTTTATTGTCACTTAAAATACATTGTCACGTTTATTCAGTTTTTAAAACTTATTGAGTAATGAACGCCTTTATAGACTATTTACTGTTCAGCTAACTACATTGTAATGTTGGAATCATCAGTTGAAAGTGCTGGAAATAATAAAATAAAAATTGGAATTTTGGAATCAAGTTATAGTAGTGCTAAACGGCCGTACCTATCCCCTTAACAATAAATTAATCATACCATGAAATAACAGCACGTGTGCTGTTGTGTAATAGCCCATTTCCTATTCTTAAAGTCGGCAGTACCCTCGCAACAAACCTGCTGTTTCATATGACTACTTAAACGGTTGCTCGTCTCTCGTAAAATAGAATTTACTGAATTTTTTAATGTTGAGATCAGCAGACAGGCTGACGGTCCACTTGATGGTAGGTGGCTACCGTCGCCTATAACACAAGCAAGCAACGTCACAGCTGCTTCAAGTGCGCTGCCGGGTTATAGTAGGATTAAGGATAATGGGCTCTGGCATCCCTTACTCACTCACCGAAACACAACAGCACACGTGCTGTTATTTCACTTTGGTCTTCTTATTGTTACTGCCGCCAGACGGGCCGCCCAAATGACTGCGAAACGCAATGTGCCCTGTCACTATTATAAAAATATATAAATATATATTATAAAAGTATACTACAGTAGTTAAAACAGTAGTTAAAACTATAATATTATTATATAAACTATATTATATAAATTATATTATATTACTATGTATCAACAGTTAGTATAGAATTTATACTAACTTTTGTCTGTGACTTCTGTATTCCTCGGAAATAATGCGCATTTCTGGATGAAAGGTACCCTGTGCCCTTTACTGTAACCCAATATTTAAGGCTTGAAACCCTAACAAACAAATCATCTCACATTTATAATATTTTCATTAAGATTCGTGATACCAGTTCACTTGAAGACAAAGTGAGGACAAATTATTCAATTTACTGTCTAATCGAAAAGCTAATCGAAAAGCTAATTATTATCGACGATGACGAAATTTATGAAGTGTTCACGACACGAGTGAGTTTAAACATGAACTGTTTGTTTGAGATAACATTGCTTTGGTTAGTATAGCCTAAGTTAAAAGCAGATAAATTATTATTGAATAAGCTTTATATGTGAGTTTCTAAGTGTTGAAAAATTAAATTAAAATTACTACAGAAACTCTAAAATTTTACTTTTTTGTTACTAAAAGGAATTCTTTAAAATAGTCTCTCTTTAAACTAGCTAATGTGATTTTTCAATCCCTCAAAATATTTTAGAAAATAAATTAATATAACAGGAAAAAGATTGCTCTCATTTTTACAGATAACTTAGCCTACGTCGTCAACAGTCGTTGCAGGCAATGTGACTGTTGATCACAGTAATACGCTGCAATTTTTTTATATTTTCATATGATCTCTCAGTAACAATACTTTTTTACTAGGTACCCTATGTTCATTTCTGATCCCTGACAATGTATAGGCAAAATTTCATATTGATCGGTCGAATAGTTATGGCATTAAAGTCGAACAAACAAACAAATAAAGTCGCACTTATAATATTAATTAGGATTATATTTTTTAAATTACAGTATAATATTTATTTTTATGATAGTCTTTACTTATTTTAATTATTTTTTATAAAATTAATTGTTATTGTTGGTTTAAATAAGCACACATTTTATTAAATTTACATAGAATGTATAGAGATGGTATATTGATCCAATTCGCCGTAATCAGCATGGCCATGGCGTAGCTACATTAGCCTTGTAAAGTTGGCGATGGATTGAAGAATTTTGTGCCACGTGGTTCTAAATTTCACATTACGGATTCTTTCGTCTTGCCCGATCTACACAGTTGAAAATATTTGATGTACACTTGGAGTTTATTGTCAATTATTTGGTATCGTCTTAATATTTTCTATTAATTTGCTTGTTTTCCGTCGTCTTCTATCATAATCGCTTCAACCTCAGGCTTAAGCCACACATTGAACTATAGATAAAAAATTGTATGAACTGTCAAAATTTAATAATAACTTCTTTGTTTGAAGCTATTATATTTAACGGCGTTTAAGTCAATGGTTAATAGTGTTGTAAAATATTAGTGTGATAAGAGAATCTTCATACAGGCCTTTGTTCTAGGGAGTTTATTGACTTTTGTAAGGCTGATACTTTAAATTCCATATGTTTTTTAAACTACATTTTTGTCATTACTTAAAAGTTTATCTAATAGCAATTTTTAACTAATATAATGAGAAAAGGAATTCCCATAGGAAATAATAATCACAATCACTACAATACTTCTGCTTTAATAAGGTGCTCAATTATCTGCTAGTTTTCACCTAGTAATGCTTGCCTCTTCTCTCTGTTGCTATGTCCCAGAAGTCTTAAAATATCATATTATCATTTAACATTTGATAAGTGACCAAATGTTAATAGATGTGTGTGCTACCAAATAGATATGGCAAACATACATAGACGCAAAATTGCCTGGCTGTGTGTATTCTATAAGATCATACCACCTTCCCCTTTTTTCCATCGGACATGCAGACGTACGGCTGGTTACCATCCCCGCCTTGCCGAAATCCCTCTAATTCGGATCAAACGCTTTAAAACATCTTTTATAATGCGCACTGCTATGGATTGGAACTCCCTGCCGACGTCTGTATTTCCGAGCTCATACAACCCAAATCTTTTTAAGGTTCGAGTGAATAGGCATCTTTTGGGTGAACTCGCTCCATCGTCGGCCTCATCCTTCCTACATGGATAGATGCTGGTCAAGAGCAAACCCATCTTTAATAAAAAAAAAAGTTAAAAGACCCTGCTAAAAGAAGTGTGCTTCAACTTGCATCTATTAGCTATTGTATTTTTTACATGAATTGTTACTGCTACCGGATACTTATCTTTTTATTCAACTTAATGGCTGTTTTGCAATTTATGTGACCCTTGCCCATTAATATTATTCCACCTTACTAATATTCCCGTCCAAAATTCCTCAATGCTAAACATATTTGGGACTAGGTTATAATGTTTTGGAGGCAACTTTTAGATCAATGCGTGCTGTCAGTGATATGGCGCTGAAACGTGGTCGCTAACTATAGGTCTCGTAAGAATCTCAACGAGCTATGGAGAGGATTATGCTCTACGAAATCGAATCAGGAATGAGGAGATCCACAAACAAACGAAAGTTACCGACATAATTGGGCGGATCAGTAAGTTGAAGTGGCAGTGAGTAGGACACAGTACGAAGAGCCGACGGTCGCTGGGTGGAGGCCATGGACTGGCAAGCGCAGTATTGGACATCCATCCGCAAGATGGACATACGATCTACCGAGGACCGGTCCTATTGGAAAATTATGAGGGATACGTATGTCCAATTGTCCAGCAATGAACATATTAGAGCTGAGATGATGAAGTTACGAAAACGTTGATGAATAACTTTGCTCACATATAGTTTTAGTGACCAAATATGGCGACGACGTTCTAAAAGCGATATTTTGAATCACTCCTTTATTTTTTTCGAAGGCTTACCTGTGACTGACTCATAACTTTACTAAACACTTCCTAGTTTAAACATATAATTAGCATAATTCATATAGACGTTATCTAAATAGTTTTAAAGCACTTTCGCAAATTTACCTAATGGCGGGGCTTGGCAAATAAACTTGAAATGATTACCTATACACGAAAAATGTTTAAGGACACATGTTAAGAAATGTGTTAAGAAACCATTAACATATGCTATTAGCACTTAACGGGTTATATTGTATAAATGAATCCTATTTATTTATCTACAGCAGCAGACCTGCTATTGTCAGCCGCTTTATCTTTATCCTATAAGGGTCGGCAGCATAGAAAGCTAGAGATAGGAAACTAGCTACCATAATATAGACTATCAGACTATCATAGAAATACAAGCTTAAGCTTTTTATGGTGAGCGGTTGAGTAGTTAAGGCGTGAAAGCTTAATAAACAAACAAACTCACTTGCTTATTTATAATATTGGTTAGGACGAGCCCGTTGGATGAGTGGTTAGGGTGCTTGCCTTACGCTCTATTCTAGGGTTCCAGGGTCGATTCCCGGCAGGGTCAACTTTGAAAAATTAACTTTTAAAATTTGGCTCTGGTCTGGATTTGGAAAGTAGTAGCAGGGCACATTGCGTTTCGCAGTTATTTGGGCAGCCGTCTGGCCGCAATAACCATCCCCTTACAGAAGACCATCGTGAAATAACTGCACGTATGCTGTTGTGTTTCGGTGTGTGAGTAAGGGATGCCAGAGCCCATTTCCCTATCCACTCCTAATCCTTAATCCTACTGCAGTCGGCAGCGCATTTGCAGCAGCTTTGGCGTTGATTGTATTTTAGGCGACGGTAGCTACCTACCATCAAGTGGACCGTCAGCCTGTCTGCCGATCTTAACATACAAAAAAAAATACTTTTGATGGACGATGGAGTCTACTTTGTGTGAATAGTCTTTTCCGCGAAGCTTTCCTCTCGAGACAAATTCACGGTTGATAGAAAGTTTACACATGAAATTTGGAAAGGTAGGTCCGGGATTTGATCTTGAGTCTATTTTATAGTACCGGCCGCAGCAGTGAGAACTATAGAGTTACAACTAACTATAGACATGTTATAATTCTTAAATTACCTTGATATTAACGGAGTTAAATGGAAATGGAAAATTATAATTTTCCACGTTTCCCGGTGCCCGCATGATGCATGACTCAACTGAAACAAAGGCGGCCTTCAATCCACGATGCAACGACACCGATATTATGAGTTATGTCCTCGTAATAACAAATACATGATGGTTAAGGGCTTTTAGATATAATTTACTATAGACGATGCTTAGTTCCATTTTTAATTTATTTTTATTAATTTTTCTAACATTTAGTCATTTAAAGCGACTCAGATGAATTATGCCACCGGTCGCTTTGTTGCTAAAATATACAAAGTAAACAGAGCTAACTTTGACTAATCCAAATTGCGGGCTCATCATTTTTTTTGTTTCTAATAGGACAGCCATTTCAAAGCCGTCTAGCCAAAATCACGCTGTGAACTCTTAAGTTCACAGACACCCTGTGAGTTCTCATCATGATTTTTTTTGTCAACTGCAATAAATAAATTAAAAAATTAATAATATAATTATTCTTTAAATTACAATTGAGTATAAGGTCTCCATACTAGGATAGCCTGTTGTGGGATCCTCTGCGCATTTCGATTAATCTCTGTCTATAGGGATAAAACCGCCGTATGTTCCATATATCGTACTATCCACAGATGTAGGTACCAACCATAAAAGATCGGGGCGGCTGCGTGCTGTTAGTGTTAATGAATTTTGAAGTTAAATACTGGCTGACTTAAAAAGGTTTGATATTCAAACAGAGAAAAAGAAAAAGTATAATTTTATGTTTTGACGTGTGAAAAAGTAGATACATGATGGTTGTGAAATATTTTATATATAAGTTATTTTAGATGTTTTAAAGTAATTAAAACATCTAAAATATGTAATTTTAATTACATCCAATAAAATTAAGAAAATGAATTAATCAGAAGAAATGAAATCTACAAGAGAACCTTTGTAGTTCTAACTCTTGTAGATTTCATTTTAATGCTGTTATAGCCAGAATTCGCCGAAACCCCATAAGGAAACAAAAAAAGTCCTATCGGGAGAAATGAAGATTGCTACTACTAAACTAATAATGGTGGCCATAATTTTATATCATTATGAAAGTTTCACTTTTTTTTCATACGATTAATTACCAATTCACACTATAGATACATGATTAATGAATAACCTATTTTCTCTATGGTTTGAATGGCGAAAATTTCATCAGCGAATTTCGACGTCAAAAAGTCATTACTCTGCATAAAATCATTAATAAATGATAGAGCGCGATTTATGCACACGCATACCGCGCACATTAATTTCATTGCCTCACCTTTTAATTGAAAGCGAAACTTGATTTACTCATTTGGCTTCTGTGCGGAACCCTTTAAAAATTAACTAGGAAAAAGAACTTTTTTTTTAAATGGCCACGGCAAATTCAGTTCAAAGTTCAAAAGGATACAACACAGAATGAGTTTCCTACGCGACCAATCGATCAATAAATCGATGCATTCAAATCTTTCGCAGGTGTTCCAATGATTTAGCGTTTTTTGCCTGTTGCCATTGTGCAATGACATCGTATTGTCATCGAGTCGGGCAAATGAAAGTATATAATATGATTGTTACTTGTGTTCGATTAGTTAAGCGACTGATATTTTTGTGTTTATTATAATTACCTATATTGCACTATTTTTATATATGTTCAAATAAATACACAACGCAACGCTTGAATATACTAGTAATACAAAATAAAACAGAAATTATATTATTAAAAAGCATGTCATAATATAATTTAACAAAAAAAAAAATGTATAACGTTTGACATCATGGTATACTACGTAGTAATTACGTAACCAAATGATAAAAGATCACAATATTAACAGCTCGCATGTTGTGTTTCAGTGAATGAGAAATGGATGCCAGAGCCCATTCCCCAATCCCCTCCTTATCCTCTGTCCTTTATTTTAACGAGGTCGGCGCCAACTTGCTGCCACTCCAACCATCAAGTGGACAGTTCGCCTGCCTGCATTTGACCCCGTGTCTCTCCTCTCCCAAGGCTCGCCATCATGCACGGTCCTCTGTCCTTCGCATGCAGCCGCTTCTTGCAAAGCCTTTCAGGTCGTCTTTCCACCTGGCCGCAGGGCGTCCCTCGCTGCGTTTTTCAATTCGTGGCGTGACCTCCATTCGAAAACTCTTCTACCCCATCGGTTATCTGTTCTGCGACAGATGTCACCTGCCACTTCAACTTGTTAATTCTATTGGCTATGTCGACAACCTTAGTTTTTCGGACCTTAAAAAAAATCGTTGTATTAAAAAATTATTATTATTATTTATTATTATTAAGGTCAGCAGACAGGCTGACGGTCCACTTGATGGTAGGTGGCTACCGTCGCCTATAAAACAAACAACGCCACAGGTGCTGCAAGTGCGCTGCCGACTACAGTATGATTAAGTATAAGGGATTGGAAAGAGTTAGGGAAATGGGCTCTGGCATCCCTTACTCACTCACCGAAACAAAACAGCACACGTGCTGTTATTTCATGGTGGTGTTTTGTTAGGGGGTAATTTACTGCCGCCACACAGGCTGTCCAAATGACTGCGAAACGCAGCGTGTCCTGCCACTACTTTTCACATACAGACCAGAGCCAATTTTGAAAAGTTCATTTTCAAAGTTGACCCTGTCGGGAATCGAACCCGGAAACCCTAGAACAGAGCGATAAGGCAAGCACCCTAACCTCTCATCCAAAGGGTTCGTCAAAAAATATTTAATTCAACTTAAACAACATGTTACTAATCGTAATAAAGTTTTGTTGTTAAACAATTTAATCATATTCAGTCTTATATGAATTATATGGGGAGATCTAACTAAATTACTTAGGTTTTAAATTTTCTGAATTTTTGTTTGTATTTTTTTTTCTAGTGTGAAATAGTCAATTTAAATAAATATAAGTGTCACTTATATTATGTCACTTATATTTTACAAATATATTTTGTAATGGAAATAATAGCAATATAAAAATCATGTATGTAATATAAATGGTACTAACATTGTAATGATGTGAGAGGCATTATGAAAATTCATAAAAATCTTCTATTATATAAAATTAACAACATAAATTTGTTTTTCTAAAAAAAAATTCATTATTAAAACATTAAACATTATTAATTATTAACATTATTAACTTTATTTCATTATTTAAACAACCACAAAAAAACCGCTATGAAATAAATGAAAAGTTTTTAATTATTTATTTGCTAGTATTTAACCCAACTCATAAGCGGGCATCATATTATTTCTCCAGAAGTCGTCGCAGGAGTGACATGCAAATGCAACAACAATAGTTGGCTTCGTAAACAATAGCGACTCAGCCGGTACAATGGCGAAGAAAAGTCATTGTTACTCACAACGAGCTATGAAAGAAAATCTAACTAAATATTATTAGTTAATATATGACTACGTATATTTATGATGAATATTTCAGAACTGTTTCTATCACAGAAGACTGTATGGTCTTCGGAATTCTTTATTAATTTTCATACCATTTTATTTTACCGAGTACGGAGTTGTTTTCTTATGTTATGGAGTAATTTAATCTTCTATAATATATAAACATGAATCCCCATTTCCCTTGGTCACGGCATCACGCGTGAACGGGTAGACCGATTTTAATTCGGTTTGCACTAATGAAAAGAGGGATAAACGGGGAATGTTCTTATTAAAAATTGCACCCCGGGCGAAGCCGGGGGCGGGTCGCTAGTACTATATATGTATTATTCGTGTATATTAATTAGGGAGAAGCAAATTTTGAGACATATAAACAGATATTTTTTGTTCACTGTTCAATTAATTTCAATACGTCTGTAATAATTATTCCCAACTTAAAGCGATAAAGACTACCTCTGTACTATATACTAATTTACGCTCTAAACTCTGTAATTTGGGAAACTTTGTAATGTATTCTGTGGGCACAGATCAAACATTCGTCTATGACATTCAGGGCTTGATTTCATTGCCAACTCAACAGTTCGTTTGTTTTTAAAGGGCTAAACTCTGGAACTACTAGTAGTATTTAAAAAAAACTTTTTGCATCTTATAGCCAATTCTTGAGGAAGGTAATAGACTATTTATCTGCACCCTATAACCCCCTAGAAGCCGAGCGAAGAAGTAGCGCGTGCGAGCGATTGGATTAAAACTCGCGTCTTAACCGTTTTGACCGCGACCTGGGCGAGAACAGTCTTAGGCGAGAACACTACCCGTCATGAGGCCTTTCGAGACTTCATGACCTTCACCTTCGAACCTTCATGTCCGGGTACGCCAAAGTTCCGACAGGGAGCTCAACTTTTCCGGCGTTGGACCGCCGTGGAAAATCGCGGATGTCGTGTCACAACGTTCCCGCGACACCGCGTACCTGCTTTTACGACTAACCATGGAACATTCTGATAAAAACACTCGCGCCGGTCGAAAATCTCAAAGGCTCCCCACTATCGATAGTAGTCACGCCACTTTCGGGTTAGTTTCACAGGAAATTGGTCCTTATGTTCACAACATTGAGCTCACATTCAACAGAAAGAGCTTTCCCGAACTTTCAATGGACTTGTTTACAATCACGGAGTAGAAATACAATGCCGTGTTTACAATACTTGTTTATTCTAGTGAATTCGAAATAGATCGAGACGTTTGGCAGCAAATATAAATAAGAGAGTGGTGGGTGGGAGGACACAGTTATGCGATAGTATACGATTCGAAAGCGACTTTACGGAGTTTTTAGAAGTTACCTGCGACAGTAAACCAGCGACTCATTAAGGGGATCATCGACGACTTTTGGCAAGTTTAACGGTTTTATCGGACAAGTTTAGCTCTTTTGGAAGTCATCTTAGTTTGTGGAAATAAATAGTTCATTTTCGCCCTTACACGGCAGTATGACTTACTCCGCACGTAACACTACAAACAACCGCGCTATGGGTCGGTATGAGTCTGACATAACCTCGCAGTATCTCCCACACCATCCATAAAAATTTCCCAACGTTAAAGCATTCTTTTTCAAATTTGCATTCTCTTGTCAATTTAAATAAGACAACCGATAAAACCTCGGGACACAGCTAGTTAAGTAATAAAAAATCATATTATCTTTTATATTTATCTTTTATACATGCATCTTTCAACGACAAGTGGCACAAGTGGCAATTTATTTTGTACAACACTGTACTATTTAGTAAATGGAACGAAAGCTGTAACAATGAATTAATTTTCACACCAGCACTACACAGGCAGTCAATATAAATGTAACACAACTGAGCCGACATATCAGTCACCTTGCATTTGGTTGCAATATTCATTAAACGTGGCTTACTCGTCACTGGTGACACAATAAAAAGAGGAATAGTGATGAATTTGTGATATTTAAATAGCAGTGGTATTTACTGGCTGCAGGTGATAGGTACTAATTTAGGAGTAGGTATAACTATTAACTGGCTACCAACGTCGCCATGTCTTTTGTTATCTTATCAGTTCTTTTTAAAAGAACTTTTTCCTTTTTATCACTTCTTTCTTCAAAGAAAGAAGTGATAAGACACTTTGTTAAAACATTTATTAAATCTTTATTGCACGTATATTTTGTCATGCGTTAACTATTTCATTTTTATTTTTAAATGATCTCTCGAGAACACTATTTTTTTCTGTATCGCTGAAAACGTGAATGTAAAATTTTATGATGATTGGTTGAGAAATTTGGAAGTTAAGCCAAAACTATAAACGAACAAACTTTTGCATTTATAATAACAGATACTCAATAGTGAAGATGTGTCAGAATGATGACATACTATGTTCTCTTGATCACTTGACTGAGAAGCTTAAAATTGATGGATCTAAAGAAATTTATCCTAAAAGGCATATTATTATGTTCGATTATGTATTTAAAAAATATATTTTAGTATTAAAGGGAAATCTTATACGCTATAAGTGACTGTTTCGTTTAAAATAAAACCTTTATGTTTTAGAAGTTTTCCTAACGACGAGTTTTTTTGTTTTAAAGTTGACAGACAAGCTGAGAGTCCACTTGATGGTAGGTGGTTACCGTCGTCTATAACACGAGCAAAGTCTCAGGTGCTGCCGACCATAGTGTGATTGTGGATAAGGGATTGGGATAGGTAAATGGGTACACATCAGCACACATCCTGTTATTTCACGGTGGTTTTTTTCTGTAAGGGGTGGTTATTGCAGCCAGCCGGGGTGCCCAAATGACTGCGAAACGCAGTGTGTTCTGCCACTATTTTTCAGATTCAGTCAACCATGAAAAGTTTCTTTCCAAAGTTGACCCTGCCACGAGTCGAACCCGGGACACCTAGAACAGAGCGTTAAGACAAGCAACCACTCATCCAACGGGCTCATCAAACGGATCAACAAGTCGTAATTTCTTAGATTTATCCCTAAAAGTGTTCAGGGGCCTTAGTCAAAGTAACATAACCATAACGATAACGAAGTTCGCAAGAATAAAATGTATGGCATGTATCTCATGATTTAGCGACGGCATATGTCAATCCCATACATTTTATTGTTTTCGAACTTCGTTATCGTTATCGTTATGTTACTTTGACTAAGGCCCCTGGGGCCTTAGACAAAGTAGCATTCGCTCCGTAGCGATGCGATATCGAAGTTCGTTATCGTCTCAGAGACAAAGAAATCATGACAAGGTATCACGTGTTTATCACGTGTTACAGTGTCGATTCCTTTGTCTCTGAGACGATAACGAACTTCGATATCGCATCGCTACGGAGCGAATGCTACTTTGTCTAAGGCCCCAGGGGCCCTAGCCAAGATACACAAAATGCAAACGCTTCCTTTGCGTACTTACGAAACGAAAGAAATAAAGCCCGGTTATTGGTTGTTGAAGTTACAACTGTCACAACAACCAATCCCCGGGCTTTATTTCTTTCGTTTCGTAAGTACGCAAAGGAAGCGTTTGCATCTTGTGTATCTTGGCTAGGGCCCCTGGTCTATAAACGATCTAAGTTTATAAGAGTCAAATGGATGGTGTTTCCCTACTGTTTCGTATGCTGTTATTAATTCCCCGCACCGCTTGTGTGCTCCATTGTACTAAGGTTTCGTTGCATTATGGTTCCAATGTTCCAGGGTTGGTACAATTAACTAATTAAACTGAAATATTTAACTGTGAAAATGTTGAAGTCATAAGTTTGACGTGACTTATGTTTACAATAAGTCACGTCTTCATATGTCACTATTGAGTGTACAAACATCTTGATATAAATCTTTTCCTAACTTTATTTCTACCACGAAGTTCAGATTCCACTCATATCGTAATATAAAGCCGCTGTTGCTAAACGACATTCTAACCGTATGAAAAATGGAATAGGAATTCAAAGGTGACCTCCATCTCTCAGATCAAGGTTTGGCCATAATGGCGGATTTAGTTATATAACATATGAATGATTCATCACTATCACGTGTGATCTTGACACTGTTAACGGCATCTGTTTGTCGACATGTATCATCGGTTCAATTTTCCTATTGTATGTTATACATATGTAGCTGCTTCTGAAGTAATTTTAAACGTTTTGTGTTTTTGTTGAATAACTTCTGTTTCTAAAATTAACAAATTCCTGAAAAACATCTTTAAGAAATTAAGAAAAGAAATGATCAGTTAGAATATTCACAATTTAAATCTTCTCCATTATTTGAAATTGTCATTGGCTATCCATTTTTATATGTGACATAGACTCAAAGGTTTAGATAGGTATAAAATTTAATACGTTATAGCTATTTTTATTTATTTATATGCAACTAGTTGACCCAAACTAGTTGACTCAGACCCGTTCCACAGAAAATGTACGAGAACAATTTTTTTTTCGTGAATATTTCAAATGTTTTAATAGTTATTCTGCTTTCGGAGCGCAGATTAATTCAACAAATCAAAATATCATAAAAACTGGTCCCACCGTTCTCGAGTTATAAATGGAGTTACTAACCCTACTCTCTTTTATGTACATGTATATAGATATAAAGAAAAAGAAAAAAATATAAGAAACTTCCCACAGAAAATTGTACCTTTTAATTTCAATTAATTTAATAGATTAAATATTTAATCTTTTATTAATTTAAAATAATATATAATAGCTCTTTGAATGCACGAGTGATGTTCAACCCTATTGAATGCATCAGCGGCTTTTGTTCAACCCTGTCACTATTGAGCAATGATTAATTGCGTCCATGAAGCCCGCGTAATTTCAGTCGACACAGTGGATTGTATCGCATGAAAAACTATCTGCAAAACTCGCCTCTGAAACTGTAAGTTTAATTAAATTATACGTCAAAACGACAGAGCCAGGTACCGCCTCTTTGTTGTTTTTGAAAGCGCCGCTTCAATTTTTAGCGTGTTTAATAGTTGCATCTAAAATTTGCACGAATTGTAAACAAATTACTCTAATTTAGCTCTTATTGTTTTCACATAAAATCCATATTCATAGTGGTCAGCTTGTCGTAATATTTATTTACTAAAAAAAGTGAAATCGTGGTAAGTTTTGAAGAGAATAACGTTAAAAATGTTCTGAGGTGTTTCCACCTATGTGCTTCTTCAAGGGTTTCCCCATCCCCTGGTGTTGCTTGTACCCATGGGCGACAGTATCTCTATCTACCGTCAAATGGACCGTCATTCTATATCTATGCATAATAAGAAAATCGTAAATGAGCCGTGTCCTGTACTTATGTTACCGAGGTCAAAAAAATAGGTTTTAGAGTTTTTGTCTGTTAGTTTGTTTGTCTGTGTGTGCACGCTAATCTCAGAAACGTCTTAACCGATTTGAATGCGGTTTTCACTGATATATTGTAGCAAGTTTCCCGTAACATTCAGTGTTACGGTTTTTATTAAATGTGTATCAAAGTTTATACGATACTTACCTACTTATACAAGAAAGTCTGTCTGTCTGGATGTTTGTTCCGACTAATCTCCGAAACGGCTGGACCGATTTTGAAAGGACTTTCATCGGCAAATAGTCACTTTTAGTTTAGAACAATTAGAAATAGTTTAGAATTATTATTTATACATAATTTAATAAAATTATTAACCGTGTCTGAACATTAAATATTTTTCAAAAAAAAACAATTTGTACTACTTATAAGGTACATACTTATGTTACCGAGGTCAAAAAATTAGCTTTTAGAATGTTTGTCTGTGCGTTTGTGCACGCTAATCTCTGAATGCGGTTTTCACTGATGATTTGTAGCAAGCTTCCCATAACATTTAAGTGTTTCATTCCAATCGGTTTACAAGTAAAAAAGTTACGCGCTATACCGAATACCAAGCGTACGAAGTTGCGGTCTCAGCAGGTTCATAATATAGGTAAAATAAAACATTTAAATTAACTCTGTTTAGTTTTAATTAAACAGAAATAGTGAAAGCATATCAGTAATGGCCTAGAGGAACTTAACAGCATTGAGGTTTTTCAATATCCACACAGGGATTAGAAGCGATGATACTAACGGTGGGAGAAAATATCTAAGTAGAACCTGAAACGTTATAGAACAATAGTATTTATTTATCGAGTTTGTTTGTTTGTACCCACTAATCTCAGGAACTACTGGTTCGAATTGAAAAATTCTTTTTGTTTTTAATAGTCCATTTATCGAGGAAGGCTATAGGCTATATAACATCATGCTACGATAAATAGTATTATATATAAGCAGTGTCCAGTACCTCGCGTCCATGCGCACGCCGGCCGCCGCCGTATGGGCTGCAGAGAAGCGTGGCCGAGTTATACATTATACATGGTTATTATACATGGAATAAGTAACTTAATATTTACATTCTCCCATAAAACTTGAAAACAGTTTAACTATGGGACCAAACTATAAAAACTTAACGTAAATTTCTTTAAATTTATCTATGTAACATCTATGTAATATTTAATTAATTATACTCCGGCCATTATAAGAGTGCTGTTCTGACAGGTGTCAATTCCATACATTTTCTGTATTCGTTTATTCAGAAATGAACTTTATGCAATGGACATAAAGAAATGTCAAAAACGCATTCATAGAATGACTGTACTATAAAGAATATCAGTAAAATGCAATGCAGTAGACAATCGCTGTGAAATCGTACCTCCTCACACAGAGGAGAAAGTTGTGCACGACATTGGGATGTAATATAATATGTATATAGTATTATACAATACTAGCTGTGCCCGCGGCTTCACCCGCGTGGAATTGAGATCGCTTCTCAGTGGCTTCACGGCGCGGTCGCGCTTTACATATATCGTATTATCTCTTTAACCATACGTCCAAAATATAATGTGCAGTAAAAAGCAAAAATCACATGTATGAAATACTTATGACGATAAACTTGCTGATTTTGATAAGGGTTCATAATTGTTGATAATACAAACTAACGATTTTAATTACACAAAAACGTACTTTTGTGGCTTAAATATAAAAGTTAGACATAATTGTCGTCGTTGACTTTAGCATCATTAAGCTGACTACAACTTTTCTATAGAAATAAATATCTCTCATTGTTAAAGTAGCTTTCGAAACAATTTTAATATACATAGGTATCTACATTTAATAGGACATAGGCTATATATTTAATGGGATAATACGAGTATGTAGCCTATTTTCATCCTGAAATTCTATTCTAGCTATTGCTGAAAGATTTTTTTTATATCGAATGAGTAGTTTCGAAGATTATCCCCTACATACAAACAAACAAACATACAAGCCGACGAGCTCGTTGGATGAGTGGTTAGGGTGCTTGCCTTAACGCTCTTTTCTAAGGTTCCCGGGTTCGATTCTCAGCAGTCAGCTTTGAAAAATGACCTTTTCAAATTTGGCTCTGGTCTGGATCTGGAAAGTAGTGGCACACTGCGCTTTGCAGTCATATGGGTAGCCCGCCTGGCGGGTAACTACCCCCTTACAGAAGACCACCGTGAAATTATAGCACGTGCGCTATTGTGTTTCGGTGAGTGAGTAAGGGATGCCAGAGCCCATTTCCCTATCCCCTTATCCTTAATCCTGCTGTACTCGGCAGCGCACTTGCAACAGCTTTGGCGTTGCTTGTGTTATAGGCGACGGTAGCCACCTACTATCAAGTGGACCGTCAGCCTGTCTGCCGATCTTAACATAAAAAAAACTTTACCTTTTTATTATATTAGTATATTCATGAAAATAACTTCTCTTGAAATCTTTGGTCTCTATTATACTAACTACGACGTAAGCCGGCATCCATCACTCACTCACCGAAACACAACAGCCACTCTAGCTGTTATTCCACTGTCTTCTGTTGGGAGGGTGGTTGCTGCCGTTAGACGAGCTGCCCAAATAAACGGAGTGTGCTATGCCAGATTCAGACCAGAGCCAACTTTGAAAAGTTCATTTGCAAAATTTGTTCTGCCGGGAATCGAATCCGGGACCCCTTGAGATAGAGCGTTAAGAAAAGCAACTTAACCACTGGACCAATGGGTTCGTCAAATAATGTCAAATAGGTACCTTGCCTTATATTATCAGGGTCTGCAGAGTTCATAGGTGACGTTAAGCACTTACCATCAAACGGTCTCTAAGTTCTTCTGTTCATGATATAAAAATTCAAAATATTTAGGAACATATGTGTAAATTTCCCATTGAATCGGCTGCATAATAATCAAATGTGACTTCCAAAAAAAGTTATTAATGATAAAATTATGAACTCCCAAATTCGAAATTTGCAATAATTTAAAATTTCCTTGAGAACAACTCGGAAAGTCTATTCACACACTTGTCTGCAAAAATCAACGATCAACACCTTGCTACGTACGATCAAGCAAATTGAATAAATAAAATACAACTTTGTTCATTAAAATTTACATACAAAACGCTTCCACATTTCTTCCTAAATGTGACCATAGATTTCAAACAAATTGAAATTGTATGCAAACAAAGAATAATTCTCACGGTCAATTAGATATTTCTTCGGGCGAAAAAAAATTACAATATTCTAATGACATTACATTTGTCATGAGAGAATTATTTAAATTGTTCTGCAGAGGTATGCAAATCTGCAAAGCGGCTGCAATCTCACTTGATCAGGGGTCCAGATGAGAATTTTATACAAAAACGCATACGCCCGAGGATTTCTTGCACTGAGCTGCAATCGTAGCAAAGCGCTGATTTTGTTGCCGGATCTTCTGCATTTGACGGCAACGATGCTCCGACTTTTTGTGCTTACATTTGAAATTCTGAGTTGCATTCAAGGGTTGGAAAACAAGCCGTAGTAAACCTGAAGACCTTTTATTTATAATAATAATAATAACCTTTTATTTATTGGTTCAAGTTACATAGACTCATTTTTTTTTAAATTATTAATTGAATTTATTATATATATACATATACACACATACGCACCCACACATATAATTTTTAATATAATTTGAAATATATAAATATTTCAAATTAAATTAAATTAATTTATAAATTTAAGTAGAAAAAATAATTATAGTGCTTATTAAAGTTGTATATTTCATTATGAGCATAATTCTAAAATAGAAACAATAATATGAATAAGAGAGACGAGTCAAAAAGATATTTAAATTAGACTAAATAGAAAAATATTCACTTGTATCTTTCTTTTTATTATTAAAGATTGTTTTCTCTTGACTAGCATCTATTCGTGTAGGAAAGATGAGGCCGACGTTGGAGCGAGCTCATAGAAGATGCCTATTCACTCGAACCTTGAAAAGATTTGGGTTGTATGAGTTCGGAAACACAGACGCCAGCAGGGAGTCTGCGCATTATAAAAGATATTTTGAAGCGCTTGGCCCGAATTAGAGGGATTTAGACAAGGTGAGGATGGTAATCAGCCGTACGTCTGCATGTCCGATAAAAGAAAGGGGAAGGCGGCATGATCTCATGCAGCTCCCGAGCATAAATAAAGTAATAAAGTAATTGTAATGCCGGCTTATGAAATTCCTAGTCTTTTCGATCTTTTTTCGGCCTGGACCAGCTTTCAGTCCCGCAATTCGCAAAATTGACAAACTAGAATATTGTGCTCGAGACGTCTCCTCAATAATCTATGGACAGCGTTGGTTGGCACCAATAAATTAATTTTGGAGGAGCTTAAAGTTAAGAATAGGCTTTCTTCGGTTGTGCTATTGCGAATACTAAGCTTCTTTGGCCAAATTTTAGGAATGAAAATGAAAGGACTTATGTGATTCAGATTCAGGTGGAAGAAGATCGCCTACCCGCTGCACAGACTAATTTATTGACTAATAAACTTGTAGCTGAGACGATACCGCTTAGATTTTTTATTGATTCTTTCTGATGGTCACTTAGACTTACAAATCGCTTGCAGGAAAATGAAATTTGGAAATTATAGCTGGAAGTGGGATAAATATGGACTAGCTAAGCTAAAAGAACGACTTTTAATCCACAAAAAAAATAGGCAAGGGAATTGTATAAGATGATAATAAACACTTGTTAAAAATATTAACTCGTTATGCTAACTACGAGAAAAACAAACTGTCAAAATTCACAGAAAGGGTGCATCGATTATTCGAAGGTAATAATCGATCATAATTTGCATACTTCATGGTCAATTTGATGAGTAACCACAGTTACCGAATACAAAGCGAAATAACTATTAGATGCTGATAAATCGATAGTTTATTCAAATCAGTTGCTTATTTGCAAATTGTTTGCCAGATTGTTAGCGAAAATTATTGTTCAAATGTATTTGCACTAGATATGAGCATCTAACACAATAACGAGAATGATGATCGATGGTCTTTTATGAGAATATTAAAATTATTACATAATTAGAGCATTATGTTATTGATGATAGACAATGTGTATTTAGCAAGGAAAAATCACTAGGAAAACTATATAATGATACCTGCTATAGGAAAAGTGTAATTGCTATGTATGTGTGGCATGTAACTACTTATCCAAAATACGATGTAGACTGTACTGTACATTTCCACTTTTGAAATTGGCAATAACATCTCTAATACCTCTAACAAAACTATGAATAATAAACTAAATGGTAATATTTTCAAGTAGATAGAAACTATGGAAGATAATATAAAAATTATATTCAATGTTTTTGGAAATAAATTTAAATATGTACTGTTAAAGGTTATTTCGGAGAACGGAAGCTATTAGCATTCTTTTGCAGTGCGTTCCATTGGTATTTATAATTTATAAGTTTTCAATTTGAATACTCCAATATTTTTATTGAATTTAGAGTAAATTGTAAATATTCAAAAGTTATTAAGTTTGAATTACTTTAAAGAAAGATAAAAAGTAAATGAAGATATCAAGCAGGGCCGATCACTGGCTGGCTAAACAAAATTACTGTGATACCAAAACAGAATTAATACCTTGCTGGATATCGTTTAGTTTCTACCAATTCCATTATCTCACACGTAGGTACACTTTGACCTGCCTATTTAGCTACCTATCGTGACTTATCATTGACATTTGAACCAGATAAACAAGTAACCACAGAGATTCCTGCACAGTTACAACATACCACAACATTACAAAACTAAAAAAAATCTAACCTGACCCTGACCATACGGTAACACTTAGTTTAGTTCTAATAAATCGCAGAAGCTGGGCCGAGGATAACTCAATAAAACTATTCTCTGAGCTGCATCTTGAATATCATAATAGGAAAAATCAAAATATTCAAGATAACGGTACTGATATCTGACACTTTTGATGTTTGTATTTAAAATATTTTTTTAATGTGACTCGCCCCGGTTTCTCAGTGAGTTGAAATTTTCAAATATCCTATTATAGTGGGTGTAAAGTGTAAAATAAATCAATGTTCTATATTTCAGCTTCCTAGACTTAGTAGTTTTCGCTGTGGTGACTCAGGACAAACGATTTTATCAGTAGATAAAGAATGTTTACTATCTGTTTCGTATTTAAAGGAAGATATAAAAGATAATGAAAACACTGGTTTAATGGCGTGTCATTTATTAAATTCCATCTGTTACATGAAACCATAGATTAAAACTAAGTGTACACACAACGTACAGTATATAAATAGAGGTGTTACTAATTAACAAAGTCTTTAAATTGAAAGACTAAAGATTAAAAGACTTAAAAGACTTAAATCGTCGGTCAATTGGAACAACTCCAGCGCAAGTTTATCCTCAATCTCCAAACTGGTTCCTATCGCAAAATTATACGTTAACCTTATTCGTACTCTTTTATTTTAGTGAAGCATCAAGTTGTTCAGGGTCAGTTATGTTTTGGTTTTTTGTTATCAACATTCGGGTCTGTTGGTAATAAATTACATCTTTCTTTTGCAATGACTCATCGTTAGTGACGAAATTTTTTAATGGCTTTTAAAACTATTTTTAATCCTCTATTGTAAATCGAGTTGAAATGAATAATTAGCTAATAAATTAGCATTTACTCACGATTGTTTGGAAAAAAGTGACCTACAAAATCGAGTAGACTTTATCGTTAGGTGTTACCACAAAATATTAGAGAGTTATCTTGGTATTTTACTTGGTGAAACCTTGAATCATCAAAGAGTTCCTTAATAAAGGCTGACAGCGTATATACTCGCCTCTCTATGACGTTTCGGGTATCTAATGACGTCGTTTATTGTAGTCTCTTACCACCACTTACTATATTTTTTCGAGATTTTAAAATTTCATTTGTTAATCACTTCCAACTCGAATTTAAATTTATCTGTACCTTAATGAACATTGACCATGTAACGAACATTATTTATGCTACACAAATAAAATCAATGTTGGGTCGAATTTATGGCGAATTTAATGAACTTTAAAGAATTAGATGACTATATCTACCTTCTTAACCCTGTATATTAAAGAACTGGCAACCAATAAATACCCCAATATCTCGTTATTGGTTTGTTAGTGTGATGTTTAAAAAATAACTGAACTAAAACTAGTCCATTGTAACACCATTTCAGAACTATGAATGCACATAATTATAAATTAATATATATTTATTGAATTGAATTATAGTGAATATTCAACTTAATAAATAAAGTTTACTCAGTTTGAAAAAATGGAATAAATTTAATTTTCTAAATTAATTAAGTTGAGAGATACATGTATTTGTATATACCAATATATTTAATAATAATTATTATAGGTAGATACTTATACTAAACATAACTCTGATCATTATACAGTTAAAGCCTCGTGATTAGCTTAGAGCCTGCTTTTGTATATGGTACATTTTGGGAATAGTTGGGAATAGTGGAAATTTATAGTCTATTTATAGTCTAGTCAATAAGATAATTAAAGTGGACGTTTTGGAAACAATAGAAATATTTATTTTTGTAATTCCCAAAATGTCCCAAATTGGAGATTTCTTGTGGGACATAATGGGAATAGACGACTTGAAAATACATACTTTGGTTTCTTTCTTTCTTTTATCGTCCACACAACATTATTATGTAGGTAGGTACCGAGAAAGAAAAAATATTGTCAATGTTGTATTAATGTACAATAATATTTTAAAACAAATGTTTTGTTTTATAATAAATAATTCTTCGTTTCTAATAATTTCAAATGTAAAAAAAAATGCGTAACCCATAATAATTCGTAGTTTATTCTACAATTATAAATTTTTACATAACATTTAAAATACTTCACTAAAACAAGACATTACGATTCAATTCTAAAATATGACTCATTTGTAACTTATGACATTTTAAAGTCTGTATGTTTATAAAGGGCACCCAAAGCTGAATGATGCAGGTGTCCTGCGAACAAAAGGGTTTAGGTTCGATCCCCGACTTGTGTATAGCGATTTGTAAAAAAAATCCACAAGAGCAATATCGCGCACGACTTTATAATGGGATGGTGTTTTGTTTGAAACGTCTGAGGTTCCGTATGACAGCATTTCATGGAAAAAATACAGTCTTTATGAATGTTTAAAGAGAAGGTAAGTACAAGTATCACAGAACCAGTATATTTTCAACAATTTTTATACCCTAACTAATTATAATAAATGCGAAATTGAGTTTGTTTGTCTGCAAATTATTTTTTGAGGTGAAATTTTGCATACAAATTGTCAGGGATACAAATAAACCTTTCATATAATAAAAAGTACCTACTAATAGGGATTGACAAAAATTAAAATTAAAATTCAACTCCTGACAAAAATATGTGAACAATAACGATTGAATAAATGTTTTGAGTTTTGACCTATAAGAAAAGGGCGTGCAAAAACTAGTATTTACATATAAGTAGTTATTTTTAGAAATTACCTATTTAACGTTGAAAAAACAACAGCAACAACCAACAGTACCCTAAAAACATAAAAAAAGTTGGCACATCGATAGTCGGGTAAAAACGATAGTCACTGTCATCAATCAGACACAGTTAAATGGAAATGTTATACGTGCATACTTTTTAGAGTAATGCATGTGCATGCTTTTTATATCGACAGTTTTTACCAGATGTGTGTGGGTACTGAGTATTCCCATAGAATTAGAAGGTGTCAAACTGGAAGGACAATAAGATACATTTAATCCTTTTTTAACTATGTATTTGAAATTTTTATATAAATAGTGGCTTGATAGAATTTGCTGACTATCGTATCCTAAAGACATATATATTTATCTAGATTCACATAAAAAAATATAAAAAATTAAAACTTATTATCTGTGTTAGCACAGAATTGGGGATCGGACAGTAATCAGATTAAAATCTAAAATGTACTTAAAAAGAAAATATATATTTTTTTACGATTATTTATCGAATAATAATTTAATATAATTCATTTAAATATTTTTAAATGAAGAAATAAAATTTTATTATTTACAATATTTTTAATCTATACTGAAACACCAATCACAGTGCGTGACGTCATTTGTGGCCAATCAGTGTCTTATGCCAATGCAGCTGTTTTCTTATGATATGACCACAAATGACGTTACGCGCTCTCAGATGAACTATCGTGGCGTTTTGGCGGCATTTTCAAACAAACAGTATTAAAACACGATTTTGAGTACCTAAAAGGCTATAAATACATAAATAAATAAAATAGTATTTTTTATGGGAATAAATATCCATGAAGATTAATTTAAAACACTTTCTGAAAATTTGACCGATCCCCTATTGCTTCTATTTTTAATTGGACAAAGAAATCCAGTGGCTAAAATAGAAAAAACAAAAACCAAGATTTTTTAGATTTCAATTTTTTGATATATTAACATTTACCTACCAACTTATCAGGTCGTCATGATGACATATTTTATGACATATGACATACATGACACCTACGTAAGGGTGTCATGTATTCTCACATTTTAAATTATTTAGTTGTTACTATATTGATTGCCTTCACTTTTTGCTAAAGAAAACCAAATCTACATAAAATTATTTCTAAAGCTTATAAACATAAATTGAAGAGATGTTTCTTAAGAAACCAAAAGAGCCCAGTTCTCTATGCCCTTTTAATCCCTTATCCTTAATCCTACTGTAGTCGGCAGCGCACTTGCAGCAGCTTTGACGTTTCGCTTGTGTTATAGGCGACGGTAGCCACCTACCATCAAGTGGACCGTCAGTCTGTCTGCCGATCTACATGTGAAAAAAAGACATGTGAAATCAATTGTGAAATGTACAAAATGAAAAATTAATAAAGAGTTTGCCGTTTAAGTCTCAGAGTTTTTTTTTTTTTTTTTTTTTTTTGTACGGCTATGTCACTAGATTAGTGAGACTAGAAACCACATAGATTAGTCAGTGTTCCGTATTAAATCAAATCAAATCAAATAACTTTTACTTGCATATTTATTTTTAATTTTCATTAATTCATAATGAAAGCTGCAATGTTGAATTAATTTCAATTGAAAGTGTTGAAACAAAGCAAAAAGTGACGAACCTCGAAACCGCAGCATTTTTATTACGTTTTAATCATCTCGAGGTGCAATTTACATACAGACAGACGGGTCGACCTTAATTTGAAAATAATAACGTCTGGCAAAAAGCGATTCGTCATACTACGCGATTGTTTATCAATATCGAATGTTTGTGTGAAATACCAAGAAGTCTGTAGTTTTGGTGACAACATTAGACGTGTTTGCCCTGAGGGAAATTTCTGGAATTTGAAAATTGAACTACTGTATCCGAATCGATTTTGTTAAACGTTTTCTTGGAAGTTGCAGGTTTAGTCCTTTCTCTGAAAGCTTAAAATTCTACTCAACAGGAACGAAGGCTCACTTAAGGTCAACAACCACAACTATGTCGAAAATTATATAGGTACTTATGTATTAATAGTTTTTAATTTTAAATAACTAATAATGGTTCAATTTGAATCATAATATATCATGATTAAGTATTTAAAAAAATGTAACACGAAACAAGGAAAAGAAATATCTCTCCCGCTTAATTAAACTTCAAATACTCACACATTCATTGAACAGAAAGTAACCAAAAAAGGTATGTCAAAAGAATAAAATAAATCTACTTCTTGTAAACGCTAGCATAAAATAAAATTGCTCGTTATTCGTTACTTATACTAAAACAAAAAAATGGCTTTTGATACAGTTTTCTCAAAAGGAAAAAGCGATAAATTAGGAAGGTTTGTGTTTATAAAAATTACTAAGGCACGAAGCCCTCTTAGACCCTCCTAGATTTTTTCTATGACATACATTATATTATTTTATAATCCGTTACAGAATTCAAATTATAATTATATACTTATAAATATACTCGTAGTTCCAAAATTTAAATACTCTTTATTCAAAAAAAAATGTTTCGGACAGTAAAGAAAAAAAAACACTTAAAATACCGTAGTATTTAAAAAAACAATAAAATACGAACGGTACGATATAGCTTGTCGTGTCTATTGACATAATATTATGGACTCTTAAACGATACTTACAACATTATGTATAAGAAATGTCCATGGCTTAGTATACATGTTACAGTTAAAACCAGTTTTTAGATAGAACGCGTTTTCCCTAGTAAGAACTAGTTTTTACTAAATGCCTTTGTTAAAACTAGAATTAACTAATACTTAAAATTTAATATCAGTTAAAACTAGTTCTTACTAGACAAAACGCGTTTTTCCAAAGCGATTCAGTTGAAACTGTTCCGACCAAGTTAAGGTTCATGAGATGATCGTACCTTACTGATTGGTGTGCGGGGGAGCGCCAGTGCGCGCTGTGCGCCTGCGCTCGCTCCGTTCACTCCCGCTTTGTTTTCATTTTGATAAGCACATATAGATTGATTCTAGCGCAATTGTCATGGCAAACTTAAATGAGGGAACGCGATGGAAAGAGGAGTTTTTAAAAAGGTTATTAGCGATTCGCGATCAAGAAAAAAAAAGAGGATCACTTTTATATTATGACCAAAGAAACCTATGATAATTTAGTGGGCGAAATTGAAGAAGCATAATTAGCTGTTCAGAAACTGAAGCGATTTAAGGTAATTAATATTTGTGGAATACGAAAAATAGTGACTAGACAGGAGCCCATGAAATACTACTTGTATGTAGATGAAATTTTTGATATAATTGAAGCAGCTCATGTGGCCGTTGGCCATGGTGGTCGGAATCGACTTAAAAATGAAACTTCACAAAAATATACGAACATAACTTTAGAAATTTTGTAACTCAAAATGCCACGATAGTTTGTCTTGCAATAACAAGTAGATCCTCATCCTTTTTTAATTTTAAGGTTTTTGATTACTTTTTATTGTATGTGTTAACCAATGTTTCTTTTTAAATTTTATGGTTGTGTTCAGTTGATTTGTTTGATTATTTTTTTACTTTTAATTAATATTGTCACCTTGGCAATATTCCCTAAAATGTTTCTTTAGTGTAAGATTATTATTTTTACATCACAAATTAGTTTCTCTAGTGCTAGTTTTAACTAAAGCGCTCGGAGTGACAACTAGTTTTATATGAAAATCAAATATATCAGTTGTAAATTTTAGTTTTGACTGGGTATTTCTAGTTTTAACAAAGGCATTTAGGAAAAACTAGTTAAAACTACTAACTAACTAGGGAAAACGCGTTCTATCTAAAAACCGGTTTTAACTGTAACATACACACTCTTACGATAATTACAGAAACTGAATTTAGAGTCACTAATGTCATAAAAATACAGTTTTGATCAGTAGCTCTTACCAACTTTAAGTGATTATTCTGCGGCAATGTCAAAGAAAGCGTCCTTTGATAAGTAAGTTAAATTAATCGGAAAAATGTTAGCAATTAAGTAAATATTACCTAATTACTGTAAATGCATTTATTATTATTGCCTTGTATATTGCTAGTTTCAGTTGCAGAAACAAAACTTGTTTACAGAAAGCCGAACAATAAACAGCCGGTATAAACATAAACAATTACACCCGGGCGTCTGCGAGTCGTTCCGACAGCGGTGTGTGCCAGTGAGAGAGAGCAGTGTAACTATCGGTAATGAAATAATAGGTACTGTTATTTCAACAAAATCATGTAATCAAAATGCCTTGTACAAACTTTAAATTACTATATTTGTGATAAAAATATACATTTTTAAAAGTATAGGTAAGTATTTGAAAAAAAGTAATATCTATTCCATATAATATACATAAAGAAAGTCGCGTCAGTTACACCATTTATAACTCGAGAACGGCTGAACCGAATTTTATAATCTTTGATTTGTTGAAATTGTCTCCGCCTCGAATAGTACAATAGGTAACTATTAAATCATCTAAAATTTTCACAAAAAAAAAAAAAAAAAAAAAAAAAAAAAAAAGAATAAGCATATTATTCCCTCAAAGAATTTTTGAGTGATAAAACCTAAGATAAAACTATATAGTGCAAACGATGCAAACTATATCTTTAAATCATGTCTTTTGGATTTTTCTTTATTATTAGATAAATTTGTCTTGATTTGCATACCGCTTGTCGGTAAAATATATGAACATATATGTATAAAAATTTACAACTTGTATACCATATTCAGCAAATAAATTAATATGAATTTGAATTTGAAAAAATGGGAACAAAATTTATTTTTTCATAGACTACGAAACTCGTCGGGTCAGCTAGTTAATAATAAATACAATGTTATTTAAAGAATAATGTTTTTTTTTCGTAAGGAGGAGTGAGAGACAAAAAAAATACTCGAAGGAAAGTGGTTATAAACACTTCGTAACCTAGACTGTACAGTAACGCAACACGAAATCCACTTATTAAAGAATATTCTGTTACTGTAGCTTATATTCAAAGTATAGTAAAATATAACTCTTATGAATATGAAATTAGATATTTTTCTATCCATGTAAATCTAAAATATTATTTCTATAAGGTAATATACTAAATATGTAGTTATAAAAATTTTCAATACAAATTAACCATTATCATTAAATATCTATTTAACGCTAGACTCTTAAACGACATCCTCCGCCGGTCTCTTGCGTCAGCCAATGTACCAGCTATATTTGAGCCTGCAGGCATCTCAAGAAACGATGGCAAAAGACCAGATGGGATGTCCCTGATTCCCTGGAGATTGGGAAGAGTGCTGGTGTGGGATGCTACTTGTGTAGACACACTAGCCCCTTCGCATCTCCATGGAACATCCACTAAGGCAGCAGGCGCAGCAGAGGCGGCGGAAAAAAATAAAATCTCTAAATATAGTGGCCTCGGCGCCGAATATGGTTTTGTACCATTCGGAGTCGAGACACTCGTTCCTTGGGGCCCTGCAGCAATGAGCCTCTTCAAAGACATCTCGAAGAGGCTTATTGATGCGACGGGAGACCGAAGAGCTGGCACTTTCCTCGGCCAACGTATTAGTTTGGCCATTCAACGAGGAAATGCTGCCAGCGTACTTGGTACAATGCCGCAGGGTCCATTTTTATATTATTAGTTTTTAATCAATTTAATATTAATTTATTTTTAGATTAGATAATTTTAGTTTTTAGTATTTAAATTTAAATATAATATTTAACGCTTAGACACCAAAGATGGTGAAAATACTATTCGTTTCTTGGCATGGCAGAGTTATGGCAGAAGTAATGGGTTAGGATTTGACCCACTAATATTGTCTTTCAATATACTAACATCGCGATAGTAACATCTAAAATGATTTATGATTGCGCAACGCTGTTACCGTGACCGTACCCTGTTGTAAGTAACTGAGCTCTAATTGAAGTTTATTCGACTTCTCCAGTTTAAATTAACACCTATTGTGACTTTTGTTGCTGTTATATTGCGAAATTACAGTGAAGAAATATAATTTTGCCCTTAAACAACATTATATTGGTCAAAGCAGAGAATAATTGTAAGTACATTTATTGTTTTGCGACATACTCGTATGAGATGCACGATTTCACGAATGACTCTGAGCTTGTAATGTAACCTTTGAGTCATATCGAACTCTTGCTTGTGCGCAGGAAATAGTTGACAGCTTGTATCATTCGAAAAAAAAAATCTTATAAAATATGTAATTTAGATACAATATATTTTTTAATTTTATGTTAAACTAGCTGAGTCCGCAATTTCGTACGAGAGTGGTATTCGGTATAGCGCGTAACTTTTTGATTGTAAACCTATGGGGAATCCACTAAGGCAGCAGGCGCAGCAGAGGCGGCGGAAAAAAATAAAATCTCTAAATATAGTGGCCTCGGCGCCGAATATGGTTTTGTACCATTCGGAGTCGAGACACTCGTTCCTTGGGGCCCTGCAGCAATGAGCCTCTTCAAAGACATCTCGAAGAGGCTTATTGATGCGACGGGAGACCGAAGAGCTGGCACTTTCCTCGGCCAACGTATTAGTTTGGCCATTCAACGAGGAAATGCTGCCAGCGTACTTGGTACAATGCCGCAGGGTCCATTTTTATATTATTAGTTTTTAATCAATTTAATATTAATTTATTTTTAGATTAGATAATTTTAGTTTTTAGTATTTAAATTTAAATATAATATTTAACGCTTAGACACCAAAGATGGTGAAAATACTATTCGTTTCTTGGCATGGCAGAGTTATGGCAGAAGTAATGGGTTAGGATTTGACCCACTAATATTGTCTTTCAATATACTAACATCGCGATAGTAACATCTAAAATGATTTATGATTGCGCAACGCTGTTACCGTGACCGTACCCTGTTGTAAGTAACTGAGCTCTAATTGAAGTTTATTCGACTTCTCCAGTTTAAATTAACACCTATTGTGACTTTTGTTGCTGTTATATTGCGAAATTACAGTGAAGAAAAATAATTTTGCCCTTAAACAACATTATATTGGTCAAAGCAGAGAATAATTGTAAGTACATTTATTGTTTTGCGACATACTCGTATGAGATGCACGATTTCACGAATGACTCTGAGCTTGTAATGTAACCTTTGAGTCATATCGAACTCTTGTTTGTGCGCAGGAAATAGTTGACAGCTTGTATCATTCGAAAAAAAATCTTATAAAATATGTAATTTAGATACAATATATTTTTTAATTTTATGTTACACTAGCTGAGTCCGCAATTTCGTACGAGAGTGGTATTCGGTATAGCGCGTAACTTTTTGATTGTAAACCTATGGGGAATGAACAAAGACTAAAACGAAAGCGAAAGCTTACGAAAGCTTGCTACAATACATAAGTGAAAACCGCATTCAAATCGGTTAAGCCTTTTCTGAGATTAGCGTCCACAAACGCACAGACAAACAAACAAAAATTCTAAAAACTATTTTTTTTGACTTCGGTAACATAAACAAAGTGTATAAATAAACCTAGTCTACTTCTCAAAACGAGGACTTATGCAACAGCTCAAATGCAGCTCAACCGTGGATTGTCAAAACTTCACAAATCTCTAACATTGCTAGTATTCTCAGACTCAATCCACCATTTCTAAATTACGAAATCGTAATGTGTCTCGTACAGCAATTCGAATGTGTCTCTGTTTTGTAAAAAAGTTGATTCCACTGTTCCATCAAATTTTCTATTATTTTTACCAGATATATTTGTTTATAATGAAAATAAAAAATGAATTAGTAAATATTTTAGCATGCAATGTATATTTTTTTCTAGTTAAACTTATCCTGAGAATGAGGAAGAGCCCTTGAAGAGTTATTAGTCAACTGATTCGCAGAAATCTCTTTTTTGTTCGTCTACTCATCGACCCATAAAGTTAGTGAAAATAGTGACCAAAGCTAACGAATGCCATAATTTAAAAAGGTCAAAATATCACAGTAAACTAGGATGTGTAAAGAATTAGTAACCACCCCCTTGCAATAGCACCGTCACCGTGAAATAGCAGCACGTGTGCTGTTGTGTTTCGGTGAGTGAGTAAGGGATGCCAGAGTCTATTTCCTAACTTTTCAACAATCCCTTATCCTAAATCCTACTGTAGTCGGCAGCGCACTTACAGCAGCTGTGGCGTTGCTTGTGTAATAGGAGACGGTAGCCACCTACCATCAAGTGGACCGTCGTCGGCCTGTCTGCCGATCTTAACATTAAAAAAAGACTGTCACTTTTAAAGGCTTTTTTAATAAAATTTTATTACATGGCGTACCAGAGTACTGAAAATTCAAATATCATTAAACTATCTTCAAGTTCTTGTAATAACAAATTATCACCTCACTTCTGTAGAACATTCTTGAATGTTATTGCAGACGTCTGCGCCAGGTGCACTGCAGCACTCCAATTGTTTTACTTAAACGTTTAACATTATGATCAAATTTTGATAGTTTAAAAATAGAATTGTCTGCTCATTCATAGGGAAGGTATACCATCTAGATATACCATCATAGCCATCATAGCCAAACGTTAGATGAACGTTTGGCTTTTGATTTATTTTCGGATGTTGCATGGCGATCCTTCGGTACCGGGAGATGGTAACAGATTTTGGAAAGTAATTTCTTACAGTGGTATGGCGCTCTTAGGGGGGTTCATATACGTCATAAGTGAAAGAAAAGTGATTTTTTTTATCTTCTTAGTGGCTATTTCTGTCTGCTAGAGTACCAGTATCACTTCGTCCATTGCTGAAATATTGTGATCGCCACGTAAACTAAAGCCTACCACGTTATGAAAGGAAAGTGATGGTCTCACCGGTGGTGCGCGGGACGCAATTGCAGAATAATTAATTGAAACTGTAAGTATTTGCACAAATGCGGTTTTGTTTTTTTTTTTTTTTGGTATCCAAATTGTCAGTGTTTTAATTTAAAAAGTTTCCTCTCATCAATATATTATACCTAATTTTTTTTTGGTAATCCAAGGTAGGTTAGTGTTAACGTCTCTAAAAAACGGGCATTCATTGCAAAGTAAAAAATGCGGGCGCGCGCTGACTCATAATGTCTCTGACCGTTATGCGCTAGCCGACCAAGACATTTGCTAAATAATAGAGGCGGGGTGTTGTTTTTACAGCTTTTGTGCTTTTATTTCTTTTTTATTTCTTTCATAAGTTTGGTGAAATTAATGAAGCGTTCAGGTATTTTGTTGTGTTTTGCTATTAGAAAATTATATTAGAAGTATGAAAGTGGAAATAAGTAAATTTAAAAATTAAAGTTAGTAAAAATTTTTTTTTTAATTTTTTTATTGCATAAAATAAAATAAATTTATTTGCATTAACACATTTCTACAGAATCTTAATTCTTTCAAACTACAATTTAAAGATGTAAAAATTTCAAATATTAGGGCGTAAACAAAACCACAGAACAATCAATAGGTATATACTTCTTAAATATTGATTTCAGTAAGTACTTAGTTAATAAATGGTCTGCAATTTAGAAGGATTATGAATAAATTATCATAACATGCAAGCAGCGTTAACGTACAACGTATTACTTTGTACGAACTAACTTTTCCGACTTCATTAATTTTGTCACACATTAAAAGCAGTGCTTTCATAAACTATATAGGTATACATATATGACTTGGTGTGTGGCCAGGAGAGTAGCAATTTACTAAGGAATGTTCATACATACGTTTAAAAATATTATATTTTATCCTAACTAATATTATAAATGCTTAAGTGAGTTTTCTTTTGTTATAAAATCACGCCGTTGCTGCTCAACCGATTTTTTTTATGTTAAGGTCGGCAGACAGGCAGACGATCCACTTGATGGTAGGTGGCTACCGTCGCCTATAACACAAACAACGCCAAAGCTGCTGCAAGTACGCTGCCGATTGCAGTAGGATTAAGGATAAGGGATTAGGAGTGGATAGGGAAATGCGCTCTAGCATCCCTTACTCACACACCGAAACACAATAGCACACGTGCTGTTATTTCACGGTGGTCTTCTGTAAGGGGGTGGCTACTGCCGCCAGACGGGCTGCCCAAATGACTGCGAAAACGCGATGTGCCCTGCCACTACTTTGCAAACACGGTGTCATAATAAGAAATAATCACTTTACCTTTCACTCAGAAAAGAAGTATTGTTCCTTGGGACGCTAAAGCTAGTAATTTTTAATTTTCTTAGTGTTATTTAAATGTTCGTGACATATCTTGAATATAATCCTTAGATTCCCTCTAAGTATTATTTTTTCATTTTATTTAAACTCATTGCTAGCGAGATGTTTAACACAAAATGTCAAAATAAAAAAAATGTCATTAATGTTATTTGTATTTTATGTCATATATTCCGTTGTTTTCTAATTATAATAAAATTAAATAGTTAAATACAATGTCTACCTGCTGATGAGGTTTATTTCTGGAGGTTGTATTGTCGATAATAAAGTAGTAATGATGCAGTAAATGGCTAACGATTGGCCTGTTATTAAATATAAACTATCTCATGTGAATAACATATTTGGAAACAATATTATATTTATTAATTTTTGGTTTGATTTTAATTAATTAAAGATACTATTAAAATTAAGTGTCAAAATCCAATTGTTATTATATTTTTGTTAGGTACTATAAACAAGGTTTAAAGATTTTAAAGTATATTACAAACTAAATCTAAATACTTAATATGATCACACAGATGCATGTATAACAGCCTATAAATCGCTTATTTTATGGCCTCACTTAACGTCTGCGCTCGGATTAAAGATAAGCGGATTCGCGACCATTTCCATCAAATAACCGCGTTTGAAGGCGAGACTTTTGATACATAAGCAGGGTAAAAGTTGCTTTATACGATGTGTGAGGAATTATAGTAAAATATTTATAGAAACAATACAAAGTTACTGCAGAAGTTAATCCAGAAACGCTCCCTTTGAAAGTAATTCCCCAATTAAAGAACAACATTTGTTTTGAAACAAATCTTATCGGATCGAAATTACGTTGTATAAACAAACAATTAGGAATTTTGTTATTTAAATATGTCAACCATACAAAGAAATGATAGTCCAGTGGGTTGAACTCTTGGGTACCGCAACGGCGGATCCAGGTTCGAATCGAATTGAAGTCTTTTTCAATTTAATTTGTAGATAACAATGATTGTAAGAAGGAAGTCATGTAAGTCATTAGGTTCATTAGGTTGGCGTGGCGGAGTATATTGTCCATACCTCCTCAAACAGAGTAGAAGTCTGTGGCCACCAGTCCCAAGCAAAGCGGGCCAGGACATACTGCATTCGGAGTGTTAAGCTGGGTACTTAGTTTGGCAGCCTCTTACAGAAGAACACCGCGGATTTTTTTTCTGTTTCAATTCTGAAATAAGGGAAGCCAGTTGCCATTATCCTAATCCCATCACATGCAATGCGACGCCCTAGTGCGATGTCTGCTTCTCACTGCCACATTAGAAAATAATTTTTAAAAATGGCGAAAATGTTAATAATCTCAGGTTCGATTCCCAACAGGGCCAACTTTGGAAATTAACTGTGTCACAATAAATTTCGCAGTGGTTTAGGTAGCCGGTCTGACGGCAGTAAAAACCTCCTTACAGAAGACCACCGTGAGAGCATGTGTTGCTGTTCGGTTTCGATGAGTGATTAAGGGATCCCTATACCTTCCAAGTCCTACTATCTTCGGCAGTGCAACTGCAGTACCTGTGGCATTGCTTGTGTTATAGGCAGTCAGTGGTAGCCATCTACCGTCAAGTGAACCGTCAGCCTGCCTGCCTTAAACTGCAATCTCTGTCTCATTATCTTTATTTGCGGGATCATTCCGAACCCAGGGTGCTAAACAAGTCTAAAGAAGCTCATAATATCTAAAAATCCTTCAGTCTGTACGTCAATAATTTTATAAAAATTGTACAGCTTGTGCTCCGTTGCCACGTGGCAAACTATATTCATTGATTTAATGAACATTATGAACAATTAATGAAACATTAATCTACTTTCATTAATTTAATTAATGAAATTTAAGTGCAGATTTAGGTTTTTAATTTAGGTTACATTTATTTTCAGTTTTATTTTATTTTTGATAACTTGATCCCATAGACAAACTGTTTTCCAGGTTTATGGGACGTTCTAAATATTAGTGCAATTATTTCATGTGTAATAAATAAATAAATAAAATAATTTTGGTGCCCACATTAATTAATTGGATTATAATAAGTATAGTATGGTTGAGAAACAAGTAAGTAATAAAAGTATATTACTATAAGAAATTACATTTTAACAAATTTTCTGTTTTATTTTATGCAAATAAGATAATAAGAGTAAAATGAACGGATTATGCTAATTCCCATCCTTTTATGGTTTAATTTCCTGAACACTATCTCGTTTCGTTACATAACAGGGAGTATGTTTTACGTGATATTAGCTTTTTATTGCCCGAGACTTCATAAAAGTAATTCAATTTGTGTCTACAAATGTGTTAAGTTTTGATTAAACTATGCTTGTTATATTGTGAGTGCGTTGGTAAGATTGTGTTGAGAATTTCGCTGTGATGATTATTGAAGGGGAAATTGAATAATCACTCTTCATAACAGATTAGCAATGTTAGCGTGTATGTTGAATATTTTGCTATATCACTCGATGTTTGGTTATTTTTTTAAATATTAATTTATTAATATTATTTTTAAAATTAATTTTTTTTTAAAATATAAAATGAAGATCTGACCGAATTTATTTCAGATACAAATGCTACTGAGCCCAGTTCAGATACCTTTATCGTAAATTCATCTGAGTTAATAGTAAACAAATATAATAGTAACCGCATTTTCTGAGATTAACGTGCACAAACGTACAGACAAACACACAAAAATTCTAAAAACTATTTTTTTTGTCCTCGGTAACATAAGTACAACGTGTACAAATTGTTTTTTTTTATATTTAATGTACAAACACGGCTCGTTTACGATTTTATTATATGTAAGTATATAGATTTAGCGATATTAACGTACCTGATAGTGATAATATTGTAAAATCTATACTAATATTATAAAGCTCAAGAGTTTGTTTGTTTGTTTGGTTGAACGCGCTAATTTCAGGAACTACTGGTTCGAATTGAAAAATTCTTTTTGTGTTAGATAATCCATTTATCGAGGATGGCTATAGGTTACATAACCTATAGGAGGACCAATAGGAGCGGAGCTTCAATGAAAAATGTTGCAATATCGGGAAAATTTATCCCTTTTGAGAACTTCCGTTGCGCGGGCTGCGTAAACGGTTAAAGTTACGTAAAAATGATGCCATCAAAAACATAACTTGTAAAAAAAAACCAAGTCTCGCAACTCAGTTCTACTTCTTCTACCGTCAAAAGTTGTGAGATCCATGTTATGCCAAGTCGGTTAATTTATTCAGTCCCTACTTAAGTAACCTTCTGTCTTGAGTTATTACGAAATTAGCTCACCTAACAACATCTTATACTGACCATATCAATATTAAAAATCTTGTATTTTTTAAATAAATAAATTGACTTGGCAATCGCACTCAACAATCTAATTTAATATAATATATTAGATACATTGTGTTTTCATGCGCGTTCTGCACCCGGAGCCGCTGCCGTGGAATAACAGAATAATACCGTGGAATAACAGCTTCTCTCTTATATTTTGGCTAGTGAATAAGGGATAACGAAACCCGAACCGAAAAGTTAACAGCACACTTGCAACTTGTAAAGCCTTGTAGACGGTTGTAGCGCAGTCACTTATATACCATCAAGCGAACAGTTGGCCTGACTAGCGTATTTTACATTTAAAAAAAAAACTAAAATTCACATTTGAACACAGTAAAGAAGAGATAAAAAGAAGAACTGACAAAAGTTAGTGTTCATTAAAAAGAAAAAAAAATCCCACTTTAACTTTGCCAGCTTAAGAACTCCGCGTAGGCTTATTTTATAAAAAAAAAATCAAGTACTGTATTCAATCCCTAAGTACCTGTGTGATTAACCGCACACATTCTAAGAAACTGAACAAAAAGTAATGACTATTTTTAATTCCCAGAGGATCGGCGCACTGATTGGAATAGTTCATCTTACAAAGAATACGCTTCAAACAATTTTCTGTCATTATACTTTAAAATACAAAAGAGTATTGCAGCAACGGGAGAAACGTTGAAAAAAGAGCATTTTTATTAAGGGACATATTACACACAACTTTAATAAGGTCTATTAAGACAACAGAATAATAACTATTTATTTTATAATAAATTATTAAAATTTGGAATCAAGAGATTTTCAACTCTGTGATAAAAATGAAATATATAATATGTTGAATATTATATATATATATATAATATATATAATATACTAGAATTTAAAAAAATGCTTTAGTGACTTATTAAATAAAACTATTTACAGAATAATAAATACAACGTTCATCATCTCAGCCGTAGGGCATCCACTACTGGACATAGGTCTCCTCTAAAAGGAGCGATCAGAAGCAGCCTGGATCCACCGTCGACCTGCTGCCCTTATCAGGTCGTCTGTATACCTTGTGGGTGGGATGTCTTACGCTGCGCTTGCCGGTCCGTGGCCTCCACTCGAGAACCTTCCGGCCCTCGGCCGTCGGCTCTTCGTACTATGTGTCATGCCCTCTGCCACTTCAACTTACTAATCCGCCGGGTTATGTCGATAACTTTCGTTCGACTACGGATATCCTCATTCCTGATTCGATCTTGCAGTGGTAACCCCGAGCTTAGCCCTCTCCATAGCTCGTTGAGCGACGTTGAGCTTTCTTACGATGCCCATTGTTAGAAACCTCAATTCAGCGCCATTGTCATCACTGGCAAAAAGTTTTGTTTTAAGGCACTAAGTAATTTTGGAAAAGAAGAAGTCTCGGAGCTTCCCGAATGCTACCCATACTGGATTAAATGCATAAATAAATCCATAATCCATAAACACAACGTTATTATACAATAAATAAACTTTCATAATGATTTGATAGTACCTATATAAAATATAGACACAAGTGGACATTGCAATTGTGTACTTTCTCACACTATTTTTTTTATAAATAAGCGAATTCCAAAATTATAAAAAAAAAATTATTTTTATACACACATATTTACTAGATCTGTCACGCATCTTCGCTCGCCTTGAAATTTTGAAATTTGACGGCATAAAAACCATTCAAAAAATTGCCCATCTCGAAGAGTGATGAGTTAATAATTTTATTGATACACACTATCTACAAGACATAAATACGAGTATATGAGAGCTTCTATAAGGCATTTCTTCGAACTCTCTACAAGAAAAGGTACATATTAAATACGAAGTAATGTACATAGATTGTATCCATTTAATTATCGAAGAACATTCGTAAAATTTAAATTGCTATTCTAATTTATTTATTTCCCGATTACCTGTATTAAGAAAAATGTAAGGAAAAAGTATAAAATCCGACGCACTGTGCCTTAACACAAATTACTCTCCGCAGCAAATAACAACCCACAATTAAACTGGGACTGTATTTAATTTCATATTATTTCGTCAAAAGAATACAATTAATGTATGAACGTATTTATAAAATGTATGTAGCATTAGTGTGGTATGTTTATGTCAATATTGATAATAGAGGTATTTGTCCTATAGGTAGAGGCCGTGGGTAGAGGTATCTGTTCTGATATTCGGGCGGGCAGCGTTAAAGAACAGCACTCAGGCAACTTCTTGTCAGTGCCTTAAAACAAAGGTTTTAAATATTAAAGTTACTTTTTAATTTCGTCTGTAGGTAGTTAGGTAGCTGGTATATATATATATATATATATATATATATATATATATATATATATATATATATATATACATACCTGTCTACATTTATTTTAATTTCGTTACAGATCAAAACTAGATGTTTGGTTGTAACATACTGAAAGAGTACAAGAGTACTTCGCGAAGGAGGTCAATCGTCGAATTCAGCTCGGATGGGCAGAGTTCGGGAAGCTCCGAGACATCTTCTCGTCCAAAATTCTTCAGTTTTCGACCACTGTGTGTTACCAGTGATGGCATCATAAGAAAGGTCAACAAGCTATGGAGAGATCTATACTCGGGGTTACACTGCGAGATCGAATCAGGAGTGAGGAGATCTGTAGATGAACGAAAGCCCATCATATTCCGGCGGATTAGTAAGTTGAAATGACAGTGAGCAGAACACACAGTACGGAGAGCCGACGGCCGCTTGGGCCAGAAGGTTCTCGAGTGGAGGCCACGGACCATCCATGCTTGTGTCCACCCACAAGGTATACAGAGGACCCGATACGGTAATCCAGGGTGCTTCTAACCGGTCTTTTTGGAAAATTAGGGAAGGCCTTTTCTAGTATTGGACGTCCTACTGCTGAGATAATTTAGCATACTGCCTGTATGTCAACCATTACATAAAAAATAGACAAAGAAAAAAAATAATTTCTTTAAACGGTAAGTCATATTTTACAAAACTACTTTCCCCTTATAATAACACGCGTTAAACACACTACAATGGTGGGATCATTAGTTAATTTACATGTAAACCCATAGTTAAAATCTCATTTCTTGCTTTAACTGACCCATATGATCTAATCCAGAGGTAATTAAAACTAGAAATGACAAGTAGATTGTAGATGGACTACAATATTAAAAAATGTATACGAATAGAATTTTTGATAGCTACACGTTAATAATTTGTGTTTAAAATAATAAATGGACATTCAGTCTATATTCCCTTATTACATATTATACACCATTGATATGTATCTAATGCTTATATGCTTCACAATTACTATTGATTCAGTATAATATTTGTATATTCTAGGAGAATACAAGTTTATAGTTGTGATATTTTCACAAGACAAATACAGGGGTCTAGGATAATTCATCGCCGCCCTTTCATCGCTGACCGTTTCATCGCCGGCTGATTCGACGCCGGGGATTTCATCATCGTTTATTTGCCAGTTATTTTGCCAAAACCAGTATTCCTGGTGTACTCGCTCCGCTCACATTTATTTTCATAAACCTATTCTAACCTAAAATTGTTTTCAGTACAAATAAGTTTTGTAAGAGACAGTCTTTTTGCCTAAACCAGTATTCCGTTTATTCAGAAATCACATTAATTAAAATTGATGTGATTTCAATTTAAAAAATCATTTTAACAAAAATTTTGCTGAAATGCACATTTTATGTAAATTTACGTCTTTTCTGACGACTGGAACCCCCTGTCGGCGGCGTCTGTATTTCAGAGCTCATTACAACCCAAAACTTTTCAAGGATCGAGTGAATAGACATCTTCTGGGTGAGCTGGCTCCACCTTCGGCCTCATCTTTCCTACACGGTTAGATGCTGGCCAGAAGCAAACCGATCTTTAATAAAAAAAAACGAGTGTGCTTATGACCACACGACTGAAGTGAAACTTCTTTCGCTCCATCTGTATGTATATATATATATATATTTGGCTATGAGAGGAAGAGAGAAAGACAATGTGCGCGCGCACTGCTGTCTCTTGCTTATATCCTCCACATAACTTCCGTTCGCCTTGCCCGATCACACTTTTCGTAACGCTTACGTCACGCGTTCGCCAGCTTACTCCCGATCACACTTTTCGTAACGCTTACGTCACGCGTTCGCCAGCTTACTCCCCAAGTCAAGCGTGCGTAAAGAAGTTTCACTTCAAAAAAAAAAAGAGTGTGCTTATGACCACACGACTGAAGTGAAACTTCTTTCGCTCCATCTGTATGTATATATATATATATTTGGCTATGAGAGGAAGAGAGAAAGAAAATGTGCGCGCGCACTGCTGTCTCTTGCTTATATCCCCCACATAACTTCCGTTCGCCTTGCCCGATCACACTTTTCGTAACGCTTACGTCACGCGTTCGCCAGCTTACTCCCCAAGTCAAGCGTGCGTAAAGAAGTTTCACTTCAAAAAAATACGCCACTTCCAGACTCAAGTAATCCTTGTTTTTTTCCTACTGTGGGCGTTTCGTTTCGTGTGTAAGACCAATAAATTAGTTAAAAAACAAATCGGAATATTGAATAGACCAACTTAATGATTTGATGTGCGGTTATGCTGTAAAGGTCCATTATTATGTTAATTTATGTAACTAAATTGTTTTTGAAGCGCTGCGGGTGTGACAGAGTAAATTAGAGTGTGCTTACCATAACGTTCATGAGGCCATAAATAAAATTAATTCAATACAACTAAAATATCTTAAGAAAGTTAACCAAATGATAAAATACTAGTAAACGAAATGTAACAGGAATTAATTAATAATAACGAGTATTTCTTTCGTTTTCCGTCTTATCTGTTCGCTTTTTACTTTTTTATATTTTAAGTCACAACATGACATATTAAAAACTAAATCATTTTTAATATTTTTACATTATAACATTAATATATTTAATTAATTAAAATGTAATTGTAGATTGGAAATAAATAGGCTTTAATATTATTTATTATTATAACGAGTATTACCTATATTTTGTACAGGCGTAAGTACCTATATTTTGTACAGATCGCCAAACAAAAACAAAAATTTAAAATAGTAATTTTGCCCGGGACTTAATCCGCGTCTCTCGGGAACAGAACTTCTCCCAGGACTCACCGTACCTACTCGGGAACACACACATGTGTCGAAGAGTATACAAAATTTCATGTTAATCGGTAGATTAGTTAAGGCGTGAAAGCGTAAAAAAAAAAACAAGTTCACTTTCCCATTTATAATATTAGTTAGGATGGCACTTGAGTACTTAATTTAATAAGTTAAGTAAAGAAAAAAAAATCTCTTGTTCAAGTAATACTTCAGGCATTAATAAAATAAAAAACGGAAACTTATTGTATTGCTTCATCAGGGGAGTATTTTTTTATAAAATGTGGCAATTAAATTGACATTACATTTGAGGGTAACATCAAGAATCGTCAATAGTTGCTACTTTCACCGAAGCATACCTTTTACCTATGCCGGTTTTTTTTTTATGACGGCACGCACAGCCTATAACACAAACAACGGCAGAGTTGCTGCAAGTGCGCTGCCGACTACAGTAGGATTAAGAATAAGGGATCGGGAGAGGATAGGGAAATAGGCTCTGGCATCCCCTACTCACTCATCGAAACACAACGGCACACGTGCTGTTATTTTGCGGTGGTCTTCTGTACAGAGGGGGTTACTGCCGCCAGACGGGCTGTCCAAATGATTGCGAAACGCATTGTGCCCTGCCACTAGGTACTTTCCAGATCCAGATCAGAGCCAAAATTGAAAAGTTAATTTTTCAAAGTTGAACCTGCCGGGAATCGAACCCAGGAACCCTAGAACAGAGTGTTTAGGCAAGCACCCTAATCACTCATCCAACTGGCTCGTCAAAATTCATTGCCTTTCAGGGATGCATATTCGTTGCTTGATCTTATAATAGTAGATTTACAGCTCTCTTGACGATCTTAGCATTTTAGCAGACAGGATAAAATTATCAACCCGACGGTGCTAAGATATCCTTATACAAACAATTAGGGTTGAACATAGTGCACAATGTGGAGGTAAAAACGCGGAGTAGTATTAGTGGAACAAGTTACCTGACCTTATATTATTAATCGCATAGAACACATAAAGAGAGGCTACGAGTACATCATTTCTAACAAGGTTTTATATGCCGTGTTGCTCGTGAAGTATGCAGTAATGTGTATGTTTACTAATTAAAAAAACACCGTTTAGATCCATTTAACATCTGTCATTAAAACACCGCCTTTCTCACGCCGAAAAGAATTTACAACCTCTAAAGACTATCGTAAAACTCGCGGGATTCGATCGTAAAAAAATCGCAAAATCATCTCAAAAATTCATCGATCGATTACAATAGAACATTACTTTTTTATTGCCCCTAATGAATATCTTTTTAAAAGCCCCCCTTTTTAAAAAACGAACGCCAGTATTATGTCAGTTTATTAAATAATAAAATTTCGAACGTAAAAATTTGTAAACGACGTTTTGTATTTTTTTTTTTGTCGTATTATCTATGGTTGAATGGGGTGTTACATAAAAGTTTGTCGTATACTGTTTGAACTTGGCCCCCTTTTAACCCTTCAACTTTCGATATGGTTAAACGTTTTCTGTTTTAATTGTCTAAAAAAATCTCATTGTAGTCCACATAAAATATCACTTGCTCCATTGTAATAATGTTGAGATCAAGAAGTATCATCGCTTTTTGTAGCCTATTTTGAAGTTGAAGTGGGTCAATAAAATGGCACAGCGTCACTAATTTGAAATATACTATAATCAGTGTTGTGAGTAACATTGTTAGCTCATTTTCGAGATTTTTTCGTGTAAAATGAAGATGAATTGCTTATTGTTTCAATATTAGCTCGTATGATGAATTAATAAAAAATATGTATATGGTTGAGAGACGAGAAGAGTAAAGTATTCTGCAGGTATTTAGTAAAGAAGAGACAATATCTTTTATTTAAAACTTCTGATATATATTATTATGATATATTCTGATATGCATTCAGTTGGTAAGCCTTGTCAAATAAATAAATAAATATTCATTCTCACTTACTTCACCACTTTTCTTTTATTTTCCTCTTCATTTTCTTCATTATTAGGCTAATTAATTACGGAATTATATTATCTGTTCTAATTATTTCTTTTTTATGCAAAGGTCATCAGAGAGGCTGATGAGCTTGTGACTAGCACAAGCTACGCCAAAGATGCTGTAAGTGCGCTGCAGACCTTAGAAGGATTAAAGATAAAGGATTTGAAAGGGATGCGAAATGAGCTCTAGCATGCCTTACTCACTCACCAAAACCCAACATCATACATACCGTGATTTCAAGGTATTTTTCTGTAAGAAGGTAGTTTTTGCAGCCAGAAGTTGCCCAATTTATAAGTACGAAATACAGTGTGTCCTGCCACTAGTAAAACGTCCAGACCAAAGCTAATTTTGAAAAGTTCTTTTCTAAAATTGCCCCCTTTCGAGACTTGTACCCTGAGTTAGCTCAGGATTTCATGTCACAAGGGGATTTTAAGTTTTTTTTTGTATTGTAAGTATACACGACTCTTATTGTAAATTGTATTTTACAGCTTTATTGTATAAGTAGAAATGTGATTCTTTAATGACGTCTTCCTATCGATTGACATTCTGCAGTGGTCACCTTGTTATGGCATTTTTGGTGACACTTTTTACTGCATGCCACCACTACTCCCTCCAATTTTTGGTCCCTTTTTGGTATTATTTGATTTTACATTTCAATACTTGATATTTTGCCTAGAGATTTCGTAAGTTTAGTGTCCTCCGTTTGTTATAAAGTCCTTCATATGATTCGTTTGTCGTGCAGTCATTCAACGTAATTAGTTTCCCATTGAATTACAATATTCATACCTCCCTTGCGTCAGTCGGGTGTCTGATTTTCATGCAAAACGATAATTAACACATTAGCATCCAAATAACAATAACAAAAGGTGGGTACTGAAAGCGAGATTGGGTTAACGTGTGTTCGGGACTACTTTTGAGATATAAATCACTTGATAAATTATGGTGCATTATTTGTTTTCTCGAATTCACAATCTGAGGAGTTCGCAAGCGAGCTAGTGAAATGCAGATTAGAAATTCAGCTGAAGTAGCGACATGTATGTGAATTTTTTTTTCATATAATAAAAAGATTGGCTAGTATTCTCATATCTAGCAATCTCCAAATTTTAATTTTGATTCTTAGACACGTAGATCTTCAAACACTTTTCTAGGTCAATTTTAATTTTAACGACTTCACGCTACTGCTTTCGCTCAGATCATTTGTGCTGAACGTTGTCATTGTTATCTAGAAATACATTCTTGGCCGTGCGATATTTGATTGAGGATTGCATTTTGAGTCATTCGAATGAAAATATTATTGAAGCAGTCATTTCAATGGTATTTCAATGTAGACTACATAGACATCAAACCCTGACAGGCGTGAGCCCATCTAAACTTATGTGTGATCATGTACAAAAATCGTCGAGTAGGTAGTGGTGACGATTTTAATCCTAATATAGGTACATGCATATAACATATTTTATATAAATCTCATTTAAAAAAATCTAATTTGAGATATGAATATATACAAAGGTAAAATTGTGTGTTTGTATATTCAACGGAATACAAAAATTATACACATTATCCTTATTACACACATTATCAAAAATTACACACATTTACTCGAGGTAAATGGAACAACTAAGTTAAATAACTGAGTATGGAAACAAAAAATCTCAGGAACTACGATCCATTTTCAGAAATTCAGTACACGAAGAGAATAACGCGGGTGAAATGACATTAAAGTGTTAGTCTATTATTCAGATATTTTTACAATAGGGGATCGGACAAATTTTCAGAAAGTGTTTTAAATTAATCTTCATGGATAATTATTCCCATAAAAAATACTATTTTATTTATTTATAGCCTTTTAGGTACTCAAAATCATGTTTTAATACTGTTTGTTTGAAAATGCCGCCAAAACACCACGATAGTTCATCTGAGAGCGCGTAACGTCATTTGTGGTCATATCATAACAAAACAAGAAGTTTTGTTTCGTTGAGTAGATTCTTTATTTGTTATTATGGAACGAAAAAAATATCGTTGGTATTGATACTAGAAAGTGAAATAACAGATGTAACAAGTGATAGCCGTGCACTGCAGACAAGACAATGATTGCCCACAAATGACGTCACGCACTGTGATTGGTGTTTCAGTATAGATTAAAAATATTGTAAATAATAAAATTTTATTTCATCATTTAAAAATATTTAAATGAATTATATGAAATTATTCGATAAATAATCGTAAAAAATTATATATTTTCTTTCTAAGTACATTTTAGATTTTAATCTGATTACTGTCCGATCCCCTATTGTTTTAACTTTTGACTGAACAATTGCTTGATTTCTGCGGGCACTAAGCCGCAGAAATCATCACTAAATAAAAAAGCAGTGGTCATTTCTACATTTGGCTATTTTACATAATATTTTAAGTGGGTACCTTATATATTTAAGTAATAATATTTTTAGTATAAACTGCTAATAATTAATTTTGAGTGAGACAAATTAAAGTTGTTTTATATTGTCCTATTGCCCATACATTTGTTTTGAAGTAACGAATAAATATGTTTTCTTTCTTCCCCGTTCTTAAACAAATATGTTAGTCTAACATATTTTTAGTTTTTAGCAACTGTTCTTTATGCTATAACGTGGTACACTGACATATTATTGTTCTTCCTATCGAAACCTAAGAGCAATGTAATACTAACATCAATAAATGAATTTAGGAAGATATAATCTCCCTCTACCAAGTCACCCATTATAGGGTATTATTATTAATATAGGTACTAGACTGGCAGGATATGTGATTGGATTTAATTAATGTCTACATTATGCATCTGCCTTTTTTTAAATAACGATATTTTACGAGCCCTTTGGATGACTGGTTAGGGTGCTTGCCTTAACGCTCTGTTCTAGGGTTCCGGGTTCGATTCCCGGCAGGGTTAACGTTGAAAATGAACTTTCACATTTGGCTCTGGTCTGGATCTGGAAAGTAGTGGCAGGGCATACTGCGTTTCGCAGTCATTTGGACAGCGCGTATGGCGGCAGTAACCATCCCTTTACAGAATACCATCGTGAAATAACAGCAGTGCTGTTGTGTTTCGGTGAGTAAGGGATGCCTGAGCCATATTCCTATCCAATCCCCTATCCTTAATCTTACTGTTGCCGGCAGTGCACTTGCAGCAGCTGTGGCGTTGTTTGTGTTATAGGCGACGGTAGCCACTTAACATCAAGTGGACCGTTAGGCTGTCTGTCGATCTTAAAATTTGCTTTTATTTCACCATATTTGCATAATAAATAACGCTATTATTTTTCACATTTTCTCAGTGCGCTGTATTATTTTTCCTCACATAAACACTTATGGTTTTACATAAAACTAATCGCAGTTTCTTGTAACAGTCATAGTACCTACTCCATAAAACAGTGCACATTTTTATAGTGAAAAGGTTGCAATCACGCACTCAGCCCCTCTGAAGTGCCCTGATTACACTATTTATTCTATTAACTGAGTAATTGTTTACTGAATGGGTTGCGTGGAGTTACTCTGCCATTAGCTGTATTGTGCTGCTTTATTATGTAGTCTAGGATAACAGGAAGACGTGGCAGTTCAAAAGAGCCTAAACGACTGGTACAAATTTTTATGATTAAAGTCGTAGGCAGGCTAATGGTGGATATAAACACGAGCAGTTATATGAGCATGGAAGTGAACTGCGCACATTGATAGGATAGGAAAAGTGACACGGTGGGTATAGATTAATGGATTCTGGTAGCCCGTACTCTTGCATTGAAACACAATAAGATAAGTTCTGTTATGTCATGGTGGTCTTCTGTAAGGTAATGGTTATTGTCACCAGATGGAATGCCTAACCTATTTAAGTATTTAAAAAAGGTTCACAAACAGATTGCAATCATATCGAGCTAGTGTTGTACATTTTTATTTTTCTGTCCAAGAACCATGTCATTATAGGTTCAACACATTCTTAACAAAGGAGACCCAGCACATGTTGTTTTTATATGCTTGAATGGGAAATGGATCAGAATAACGTGTTCCATATTTTATTTTTACCTTAATAACGAAAAGAAGAGGCGATTAATCCCAGGTGGTGTCTAAGAAGATGTACTTCGGAGAGTGTGCTCGGGAGCTGCATGAGATCATACCGCCTTCCCCTTTCTTCTATCGGACATGCAGACGTGCGGCTGGTTAGCATCCTCACCTTGTCGAAATCCCTCAAATTCGGACCAAGCGCTTCAAAACGTATTTTATAATGCGCACTGCTAAGGATTGGCACTCCCTACTGTATTTCTTTGCTCATACAATCCAAAACTTTTCAAGATTCAAGTGAATAGGCATTTTCTGGGTGAGCTCGCTCCATCTTCAGCCTCATTTTTCCTACACGGATAGATGCTGGCCAAGAGCAAACTCATCTTTAATAAAAAAAATGCCAATTCCCAAAGATCTGAATCTCCGAAGACGATCAGAGTATTTATGTACGCCCAAGTTTACTCATATATGAGATTATTTTTAAAAGTCATTTCTACTCAGTCTCAATCCTAAAATGGCTGAAGAAAGCAGTTTCTAAAATGTATGTATGTAAAATGGTGATGGTCGATAGATTTACTATGATTCTAATGTGTGTGCTGGCAGATTGTAATCACATAGTGATCTGACGTATATTGTGATCTCTGTAACTTTACTATACATACACTAATGACATTTCATGACATCTTCCACAAAGGGTTATTTACTTCTTTCATGCTTTAAAATTACTAAAAGTCATGTTTTAAAACTCGTGTCAATCCCGCCCTTTAATAAACGTCACTTTATTTATTTTTTAAATCCCACAAGGATAACACATTTAATAAAGGAATTTCTATCGCATTCTGATGTTAACGTAATCGCCATTACCAATTTTTGCAATAGGAAGTAATAAAACGTCAATGTCATCATTACGAGGCCGAAATTTTACAAAAAAGGATTTCTCACGCTATTTTACTTATTTCGATTCATAACAAATATAAAATACTTTGACATTTAATGACAAAGTTAACTATAGTTCATAATAGTTATTTACGAGGTCAAACCCCAAGCAAAAAATTTTAGAAATGAGGGGAGATTCAAAATCCATAACCGCGAAATTGAAAATTATTAGGGATGAGTTCGATTTTTTTATAACCAGTGATCGTTTTGAAGCGTAACTCTGTGAAGTTACGTCCCTTATTACACGACTAGCGAACTGCCCCCGGCTTTGGATGGTGACAATTTTTTCTTTTTTTTATGTTAAGGTCGGCAGACAGGCAGACAATTGGTTATTTTATAGTATCCGTTATATTTTATAATCTTATATATAAAAATGAATCCCCATTTCTCCTGGTCACGGCATCACGCGTGAACGGGTAGACCGATTTTAATTCGGTTTTCGCCAATGGAAAGAGGGATGAGCGGGGAATGTTTTAGGGTATATAAAAATTGCACGCCGGGCGAAGCCGGGGGCGGGTCGCTAGTCTTATATACAAAAATGAATCCCCATTTCCCTTGGTCACGGCATCACGCGTGAACGGGTTGACCGATTTTAATTCGGTTTTCGCTAATGGAAAGAGGGATAAACGGGGAATGTTTTAGGGTATATAAAAATTGCACGCCGGGCGAAGCCGGGGGCGGGTCGCTAGTATATTATAGTATCCGTTTTTGATCCATACTCGTATAGTATCAAAAACGGTTGATGATTTAGAAGAATTTAGCGGAGACAAAGAGAAAGGCGGACAACAACCTTATTTTATAATATGTACCTACAGATGTATATAAAATATATAGATATAGTTATCTATATATTTTATAGATAGTTTTAGTAGATCTCCCTTCTGAAGTGTTCCCCTCTAGCTACAACATGGGCTTCTTAAACGTGCCATAAACAAATTCCTGCAGGGTCAGCAGCTCACTTGCTTGTATCCTCTGGCGTTGCTTATGTACTTAGGCGACGGTAACCACCTACCATCAAGTGGACCGTCAGCCTGCTTGCCACTCTTAATAATATATATAGAGAGAAGTAATCGACATAGATTATATCAATGTTCTAGCGATTTTACCCACTTTGGGCGGTGCAATTTTCCAACATACATTTGTAAATCTATACTAATAATAAAATTGAAATGTCAAAATAAATGTTTTTTATTAAATATAAGTATATCAAAGTATATATCTACGGTATTTATAAAAAAATTCAATTCAAAAAAAGAATATTAACATTCAATAGCAACACTCTATAGTTTTTTACAGTATTATAACTGAGCAGATTGCGTTAGACATTAACAGAAATAAAATACTCTAGACAATTGTTTAATATATTTTGACCCCATTAATAACTCTAGCTTCTAAAGCAGTGAACCGTATCTCATTTATAATGACAACATAATTGCTACGCTTATGGTTAGCTTGTAAGATCATTTTGTCTAATTTGGTACTGAATTCAGGAACAATACTATAACGTATATTAATTACTGTATATATATTAGTATATTTTTATATTTCGCAGTTTATGTATTTTTTTACTCGCAGTTTATTTACTCATTTTTTTTCTATTTTGGACTTTTGCATATTATTATGAAAGAAAAAAAAAAGCCAATAAACAAATAAGTATTTTAAATTAGAACTTTGTCCTAATCCTAATAATATAAGTAGTATAAATATGAAAGGATATCTTATATAATGAAAAAATGTTAGGTTTCCGAGGGATCGTATAACTAAAAATATAAAAATTAGGCGCCACTGTCGTCAACAGTGCCCGTTGGAAGAGTGGTTAGGGTAAGCAGGAGCACCGTTGGAGCCTTAACGCTCTGTTCTAGGGTTCCCGGGTTCGATTCCCTGCAGGGTCAACTTTAAAAAATGAATTTTTCAAATTTGGCTCGGGTCTGGATCTGGAAAATAGTGGCCGTAGGGCACACTGCGTTTCGCAGTCATTTGGACAGCCCGTCTGGCGACAGTAACCATCACCTTACAGAAGACCGCCGTGAAATAACAGCACGTGTGCTGTTGTGTTTGACCGTCAGCCTGTCTGCCGATCTTAAAGAAAAATGCCGATCCATCGATCCATCGTTGTTACACTGCGATAAAGATGTCAGGCGCCATATTACACATATATTTTTAATTTTTTAAGTATATTTTTTAATGTAAATTTATCATTCTTCAACGCGGACGAATTCGCGGGCTCTAGCTAGTATCTCGTTATGTCCGTGAAATCCCTTATCACACGTTTACGGTTTGTACTTGACGACTTATTTTTAAAAGTTATAGTTAACACCTATGTGAAATAATTTTTTTTTGGTAACATTTATATGAAAATTTTAAAAGTTTTTTTTTGTTATAAAAAAAAGCGAACAAAGACCACTAGGAAGTTATTTTTAAATGGAACAAGTGCACACAACTACAGTTAATCTGTTTGATGATAAATGACGGCCCTGCGGTTGTTGATTCGACTTACATATACAGGTTGCTCTATTTTTTTTTAATAACTTGAAATGCAGTTACACGATTTTATTATGTTGGAATTATCTTTGTTAAAAAATAGTTGGATTTTATCAACCAATTAAACCCAGTGCTCTAAATAAATCACTAATTTAAAAATAAGATTGATCTTTTAATAAAAAAGATTAAAAAAATATCTCAATGATGCAGAACTAACTAAAATTATTTTCATTATATTTGGTTACATATTAATACTGTTGTATAAGTTGATAAATAAAATAATTTACAAATGAGTTCGATCCTTTCGTTTTTTATTATTTATTTATTATAGTTTTATTTTATTGTAGTTGGAAGAAAGAAGGCTGAAACAAACATCGCGAAATTTTTGCGTGTTATAAGTAGTGTCCTAAAAATTGAAAGATTACTTTATTGTGTTTATGTGTCATTACGTTTTTTTTGTCAGTGCTAGAATATAAATTTTTTGTTTTATTTTTTGTAAGGGAAATATGAACTAGTTGTTAAACATCCTGTATAGTTAGAGGCGTGACTTCGCGACCGGTCTACAGATTATGTGCGTAGCAGCGTCAGAATAATAGCAGTCACTGCATTGATTATGCAACGAATTATGTAGAACAATTATCTATTCACATACGTATATTCTTAATACAGCTGAGGTCAATGTCCATGGTATGGATCAAACGTATAAAATGGTAAACTCAATAGTTATTTTGTATCTATGTTTGAATTTACGCGTCGACTCCATGCTTTCTGTGATGATGTTTATAAATGTGCAATTGAAATTAAAAAACTTGTTCTATTATAATTAAACTATTCTGGGAACTATTTTGCTACCTTTATCATCTTATTTAATTTAAATTTGTTTTCAGCTTCATCGAAAGCGATCTTCTTGAACATACGTATATAGTAGTAGTGACAGGGCACATTAGTTTCGCAGCCATTTGGGCAGTCCGTCTGGCGACAGTAACCACCCCCTTACAAATATATACGCTCTTTAAGGGATATTCCCTTCAAGAGAGTATATATTAGCTCCCTGTAGATAGTTTTTAAGATGCTGTTGGCTCTCTAGCAACGACGCCATTTTCTTTGTGATAATAACATGAAACCCGTCAGTTCTTGCTTCGGCAAATATTTGAGAGGCACTACAAAAAAAGTCAACCCCATCAGCATCCTAAAACCGTTGTTGTGGATTCGCAAGACGTTGATGGATTTCTGATGGTGTGCTGATTGATGGATATGCTATTGTGTTTCGGTGAGTGAGTAAGGAATGCCAGAGCCCATTTCCCTATGCCTTCCTAATTCTACTATGATCGGCAGCTCTGCAGCATATGTGGCGTTGCTTGTGTTGTAAGCGACGGTAATCACCTACCGTCAAGTGGACCATCAGTTTGTCTGTCGACCTTAACATAAAAAAATATATCTTTAACCTGTGTAATTATGCAACATTACCTACCTCTATAATAAAAAAATATAAGTCTAAATTTAAATAAATTTTATATTCAAAATAGAACTCGTTAAAAACTAATACTAGCCAGAAAATAATTGTATATAATTTTCATCAATGAACAACTCCATGGGTATTCACCGAAACAACCTATTGCAACAAATTTATGACATGATAACTCCTCTACTATTCCGTCTATACGTTTGCCTAGAACAGGGCCACTAATTGACCCCACTAATCTTCTTACCCACTATACCTACCCTTTGAATGCTGGAAACCAACCGTAATACCTAAAGGCAAATACCGCAACTGCACCGTAACGCATGCTAAGCCTCCGCACAAATATCAAAGTAAGCAAACGGATATTAAGCAGGCTTATTGTACAGTCAAGGAAAAAGACTGTTATCATTTAAAATTAAAATTATGTTTTATAGATACGTATACATGATATATTATACGATATATATATTTTTTAATGTTATATAATCTTAGTTTATAAAAATACATATTATGTAAATAAATATATCGCATTTTCTAAAGTCACATACATGTATATTGAGTTATATACATTGAGTACATATATATGTATACATTGACTTTAATTGATTATCTAATATAAACTATAGTATGACGGCGACGCCTTTCAGATCTTATTGCGCTTTTATTCATAATGAAAATATGTACATGTCAATGAATAGTGATTGGAATTTAATGCAGGCTACAGACCTTTCAGTTTTAACTGAACAATCTGACTGTGCAGTTACAATTGACATCCCTACACACGTTGAGCGATTATTGGACTATTGTGCAATAAAAAAAGACTATTGGTATTGACTATTGGTTATTACAAAGAAAACAATGTACGCACAATAAATAACTGGATGAGCTTAGTATTTCTCCAAAAGACTATAACTATTTAATTTTTGCTAGTATTGCTAAAAACCAAAGAATATAGTAGGTACTCTCTAAGCGCTACAAACCTTGAGCGCTACAACCTGAACTCCATTGTTTTAACTTTACAGTTTCAATTGATTTGTCAGTTTAACTGTAATTGTTTTAACTGAAGAGTTCGACTGTTCAGTTAAAACTGAAGGTCTGTATCCCGCATTAAACCGCATTATCCCGCATTAAAGTAAGTAACCGATACCGATATCTCAATAGCTATACAGTTAGATCGCTTCTTCCAAACTCTTCCTCACATGGAGGCAGTTTCTACCTCGGGTTAGATCCATTCCAAAATGAAAATGGAATGGAATGGAAGTCAAATTCACTAAAAAGGCGTAGGGAGAAAATAAAACAGAGAAAGGAACAAAATTTCAATAGAGTTTTAGGTTTTTTTTTAGGTAAATAACGAGGCAACCTTTGTAAGTTTCTGGGCATAGACGCAAAATTTTCTGTCTGTGTGTATTCTATAAGATGTACTCGGGAGCTAGATGAGATCATATCGCCTTCTACTTTCTTCTATCGGACATGCAGACGTACGGCTGGTTACTTACCATCCTCACCTTGTCGAAATCCCTCTAATTCGGACCAAGCGCTTTAAAACATCTTTTATAATGCGCTCTGCTAAGGATTGAAACTCCCTGCCGGCGTCTGTATTTCCGAGCTCATACAACCCAAATCTTTTCAAGGTTCTAGTGAATAGGCATCTTCTGGGTGAGCTCGCTCCATCGTCGGCCTCATCTTTCCTACATGGATAGATGCTGCTCAAGAGCAAACCCATCTTTAATAATAATAATAAAAAAAGATTGTTTAACAGATGTGTTTAAACGAACAATTTTATTGAAAAGGAAAATATTAAGAACAATTTCCTCGATTGTACTCGGCACGGACAGGCGTGCACTTATCAGCACATAATACGCTCGATTGAAGCGTACTCTACCCATATGTTTGCTCGTACAACAGCTTTCCAACTATCTATTTGCTATATGCTCTATTAACTTTGTTCTTGTTCTTGATTTTGTGGAACACTGTGTTTAATTGTGTAGGTATGAAAAATAATTATCTTGATAAAAAATACTCTTGCACGTGCATAGGTATACAGGGTGGTAATTTGAGATGGGTCAGTAAGGGCAGCTACCTAAACCTTTGTAGCTAGAACAAAACACTCTTAGGAGACTATCCATAATTTTAATAGTTATTCCCATCGGCATTCAAAGATTTTGAAAAAATGGTACAGTCAGCGAGAAAAAGGTCAATTTTCACGTTTTGTTTTTATAGCGCCAATCGATTCTGTTACTTATAAGGATCAATTGACCCTACGGGACCACCTGAGCTTAGAGTACTAGAAACGTCAAAAATCTCAAAAAACTACTGCCATACATTTCTTACGGAATGAGATTGAAAAATAAGTTCAAATATTGTTTTTAATTAAAAAAGGCGGCAATCACTACAATTGCCAATCTTTAAAAACAAGTAAAGATCGCAAGTAATAAATCTACGATAGTAGTTGCTCTATTTGTTTGCCGTTTGGACGGTTTCTGCAATGAGCGTGTAACCGCTGATATTTTGTTTGCGTTAACTCCATACACCGTTGTAGTGACAATTCTTGAACTGTAATGTACCTAATTTTTCTTGTAAATTCCATTTTTGAGATATCCCAAAAAAAATATCAAGAGGTCTCAACGACCACAACGACAGCATTTGTATTTGTACTTTTTCCATATCTTTAAAACTTGGTTATGGGAAATGCCTACTTCGGCAGCGACTTCAAAGCTTCTAACGACCGAGTGTTAAAATTGCAACCGCTATTTTTTATCAAGATCATTGTTGTCGTAAGGATTTCTCTTAAAGGAGCTACACTCTACAAGAATATTTAGGAGATTTTTTATAACTTTTGATATAGGGTATAGGGTATTTAATCTTATATCATTCCATGGCAGTTGATATTATTTATAAAATAAGCTTCTAATAAATCTATGCGATCTAAATGAATCAATATTTTCACAATTTAGCTGACATGCAAGAATAATAATAAATAACATTTGTTTCTAAAACAATGTTTTCCTTCCAAATTCAAATTAATTTAAAATAAACATTGCCTAGCCAGTTTCCATTGTAGTGATTGCCGCCTTTTTTAATTAAAAACAATGTTTGAACTTATTTTTCAATCTCATTCTGTAAGAAATGTATGGAAGTAGTTTTTTGAGTTTTTTGACGTTTCTAGTACTCTAACCTCAGGTGGTCCCATAGGGTCAATTGATCCTTATAAGTAACAGAATCGATTGGCATTATAAAAACAAAACGTGAAAATTGACCTTTTTCTCGCTGACTGTACCATTTTTCCAAAATCTTTGAATGCCGATGGAAATAACTATTAAAATAATGGATAGTCTCCTAAGAGTGTTTTGTTCTAGCTACAATGGTTTAGGTAGCTGCCCTTACTGACCCATCTCAAATTACCACTCTGTATATAATTCATTACGGGTGAAAGATTGAGTATATTGTTTAAATGTTGTGTACCATCAATATAAATTTGTACGATTCATATTTCAGAAGACATTGGTTAATTTATTTGAAAGGTAGAACGTGAAAACAATGCTCAGTAAAAGACGAGATAAAATACACGATATATAAGATTTCTCTGTTAAGATTGTGGCTACAAAATTGTCATCAAAACATTTTGAAAAATATTTTCTTTTAAATCATTTTCAAGAAATCGGTAGAGCAACTAAAATTAAAAAATATAAATGATCTATATGAACGAAGTCTCTAACAAAAGCAAATGAATATACATATTAACCAGCAATTCCCTGGAATTTCCATTGAAAATGGCTGGAATTATTATGTGTTCTATCTGTTTGCTTCCAAACAGAGATATATATTTTGTTACAACATATATGACGGAACAGTCGGGGATTAACTAGCAGCCCGTAGCCTTGTTTACACAAGTAATGCACGCCATCTAGCCGTAGGCTGTGTAAACAGTACCGACGCGCATGATCTATTGTTTTTCGTCTGGAAGATTATGAGGATGCACCATTCATTAAGGTTCGATATATTTTAATTAAATTATCAATTTAACTAATTGGTTTCTTCTGTGAAGTTTCAAAGGAGGTCCAACATGCTTTTTGACATTTTCTGTTGGTAAAATGTACCGTTCAAAAAAGATCAAGTTGAAAAAAAAAACATATTATGCATTATTTTGATTACATCAATTGTTTTAACAGGTCAGTATTAGAATCCATTTCCTAACATACTTCTTGTCGAAGATATTATGGTATCTATAAATTTAATTTTAAACTGAAAAATTACGAAATATATTTTATAGCGCCATCTTGTGGCAAATTTTTGTTTTTCTTTTTGTTCTTTTGTTTTGTATTTGTTGAAATCGTGATGATATATATTATGGCTCTCGTTTTTAATAATTATTCATAAAATGAGTAAATCAGCGTTTACTCATTTTATGAATTTGCACAAGATGAATTTTATTGTTGATTAAAACTAATAATCTCTGGCTGAAGATTATTAGAATAATGTAATAGAAGCCATTATACATATGGCTTGATCCAATTTCAAGTTGGCTTGATCAACGTATGACTTCCGTAAGACATTTTGAGCTCTGTGTGCATTTTTGGATATAGAAGGCGCATTTGATAATACTCCCACCGACACGTTAGTGAGGGGACTACAAAACAAAAATGTGGACCCGACTACAGTTAGGTGGGTAAAGGCCATGCTATCCAAACGTAAAGCGAAGGTCAAACTACACGATACCTCGCTCACTGTAGTAACTACAAGAGGATGCCCGCAGGGCGGTGTTCTATCGCCACTGCTTTGGACTCTTGCAGTTGATCAACTTCTGTACAGGCTGGCAGAACACAGGATCGATGCCCTAGGTTATGCTGATGACCTAGTGGTGATCATAAGAGGCTTCTGCCAAAGCACAATTTCGGCCCTGTTACAGAAAGCTTTAAACATCATTTGCGAATGGTGCACAGCAAACGAACTGTTAGTCAACGGTGATAAAACCGCTATAGTACCGTTTACCAAAAAGAGGCTACTGGACAAATTAAAGCCACCTCTAGTAAATGGTAAACGAGTTGAATTTTCCTCAGAGGTCAAATATCTGGGAGTTACTTTCGACCAGAGACTAACGTGGAATACACACATTGGAAATGTGATAAATAAGGCTAAGGCAGCCTTATTTATCAGTCGTCGAATGGTAGGGAAGAGCTGGGGCCCGTGTCCAAAGCTCACCCTCTGGCTGTACACTGCTATTGTGAGGCCGATGATCGCATACGCCTCTATAGTATGGTATAGAAAAGCCAACCAGAAAACGACCATCGACAAGCTTAATGGCTTACAGCGTTTGGCATGTCTGATGATAACAGGAGCCATGTCGAGTTCCCCCGGAGCATCTCTGGAGGCTATCCTGGGCTTACCGCCTCTAAATCTATTTTTAGAGAAGGAGGCGAGAACCAGCATGCACAGAATGATGAATCGGGGTAAACACAATTGGCTGTCCAAGGTACTCAGAGCTCTAGAAGACTCAGTACTAAGGGATCCTATCTTAGGCATACCTACTGATACAATGGTACCACAGTACATAGAAGCAAAGTATTATACTGTGGAGCTACTCTCAAGAGAAAACTGGTCAAATAATAAGATCTCTTGGGAGGAAGGTAGCCTTTCTTGGTATACTGATGGGTCCAAATCAGGACCTGACGTAGGCTGTGGAGTGTATGGCGGTGACCAGGACTACAGGACCAGTGTAAACTTGGGACAATACGCCAGCATCTTCCAAGCAGAGGTCTTCGCCATCTTAGAATGCGCGGAAATCAACCTGCAAAGAAACTACGTCAACCGTGTAATTTACATTCACTCAGATAGTCAGGCTGCACTTCAGGCACTGGACTCAGACTCTACAGTCTCAAAGCTGGTGCGAAACTGTGTAGACTACTTAAATACCTTAGGGCGCAAGAACAAAGTGGTCCTAAGATGGGTACCTGGCCATATGGGGATCGAAGGCAATGAACTGGCCGACGAACTGGCTCGTGTAGGCGCAAAAGGTAGGCTAATAGGTCCTGAACCTATGTGCGGACTACCAAATAGCCTAGCTCGCTGGACCATATGGAATCAGTGCTTTATTAAATCTTACAAACGCTGGACTGACTTGCCAGGTTTGAACCATTCCAAAGCGCTCATTAAAGCCTATAGTCGAAACGCAACAAATCAGGCTATGTCGCTTAGCAGGAGCAATTTGTGTATGCTATCTAGGGCGCTAACGGGGCACTGCCGCCTCAATAGGCACCTAAAAGTAATGGGGCTCACTAGTACGGGAGAGTGTCGCTTCTGCCATGAGGCAGAAGAAACACCAATGCATATCCTGTGCGAATGTGGCCCCCTGATGCACAAGCGCAGTCACATCCTAGGAAGCCACACAATGGCTTGTGAAGATGTGAAGAATGCCTCTATCAAAAAAGTACTACAGTTCCTTAACGTGGTAGGTATAGGTAGAGAGCTTTAGTTCGCGTGGCGATCACAATATTTCAGCAATGGACGACGTGATACTGGTACTCTAGCAGACAGAAATAGCCACTAAGACAAGATAAAGATAAAGATAAAAAGACATTTTGAAAACCGCTTTTACTCGTACATTTGTACTACACGAACAAACGTCTAGTGTTTTGTATAGTTTTACAAATAAGATGACCATTTCTAAAAAAAAGTGATAGACTACACAGCACTGAAAAAACTCGACCGTTCCTTAGTTGGGGGAGATTGGGGGAAAATAGAAATATGTTGAAGCAAAATCGTATTAACAATGATTTATATGTCAGTCCACTCTGCGTGGGGACGGTTAAACACAAGTCATTGAAGATAATGTACTGTCGCTATTATATGTACATATATACAGATCTATAAAGAAGTCGTCCTGGCGTCTCTCGTGTTGACACATCGTCTAGTTTAGTCAACGGCTATATTAATCTTTAGTAATTCGATTTTATTATTCGATTACAGTCGGAGTACGAAAACCTTCGTCAATTATAAAATTAATTCCTTTATCAAATCGTAGACTCTTATTTCCTTTTGAAACTAAAGCACTAAGCAGACAACTGACAGACGTTTGAAATGAAATTTTGGCATGACTGATAATTGTCCTGGTGCAAGTAAATGTCGACTTTCAGGTGACGAACCTTTTCTTACCCTGACTTTACAATAGTTCCGAATTAAATAAAAATTAGGATTGTACCTACGTTAACAACATACAACTAATTTAAGACGAAAACCAGTTAATGCCAATTGGAATAGTTGCCTCACCAGAAATAAAACAAGGAACTGTTATAAGCAAGTCAATTTGTTTGTCTTCTGAAATGTACAAATTAGAATTTTCATTTGAATATAAAATCTGAAATCTGATTACCTACTTAAAATCTGTCTGGTGTCAGTAACCACCCCCTTGCAAAAGAACACCACAGTCGTCGGTTGCCTTAGCGACTCAGTTAGTGACTATTCAGAGTGCACGGGCCGGGCGGGGCGGCAATAGCCGCACGGATCTTGGCGTCTTTATCACAGTGCCAAGTCTGATAGCACAAGTGTGTGTGTAGGCTTCTCAGTAGAGGCGTCTATGTACACGCACCCGCGCCGGACCCTGCACCCGCCTTTACCCCGAAAGAGTCCTTAAGGGCTTCACTTGGGCAAATGACATTTACATTAGAACTCGCTGGCGGCGGAGACAATCAATTGAACAGGCCTAGAAATTGTGTTTTTTTTTGTTTTTACCATTACAACACAAAAAAAACATATATTTATACAATTTTTTAAACTGACATTAACTTATTAATCAGTACATGATTCATATGTGAGCAATAAGCCGTTTTCGAGAGAATTTTTTTGTGGAGTTTCTATTACTTTAACGAAAATTGTAATTAATACATGGTTGTTAAAATGTATAAGCATAATATATATTTATTTGAAAGCAATTGTGTTGTCTATTCCTTGTAACATCTTCATTAAACAATGGATATTTTTAGTATTTAGCGTTTGTCTCCACCTTAAGGTTGCCAGCAATGTTTTTTATTTGTATTGTTAAAAATATAATGCCAAAATTGGTGTTGATTTTGCAAGAAATTAAACATGGAACTCTTACAAGGAATAATAAGCTCAAGGTCTAATAGGTGAAATATAAATCTAAATACTAAATCTGAAAACTAGTGGAAGAGCACACTGCATATGGAAGTCATAAAATGGGTAGCTCGTCTGGTAACCACCCTCTTACAGATGACCACCACAGTCTTCGGTGAGTGAGTTAGAGATGACAGAGCAACGCTTTTTTAGTTAGAGATGATAGAACAAATAGAAAGCGTTATTAAAACATGAAAATAATCTAATAGAGGTGGGATTGCATAAAAGTAGCCTAAAGTCTCAGAAAAAATTGTCACAACTGCCTTTAAAAGTTGAATTTAAAATAGTGGCGTAATTCCCTCGCCCACAAAAACAGGGACAAGTGCAAACGTGTTTGCCTAAAGATCGAATCGTCTTATAAAGAGGAAATCCATACAAAACAGTTGAGTGTGACGTTAAAAACAATAATTCTTCATTACGATTATTTGAGGGGTGCATGCGATAGCTATACTAAAATATGGTGCAACCTTTTAAATGTGTGTAAACCTTTTGTTGTATAAACCTTTCAAATATAATGGAGGTATATACTAAATTTGTATTAGTGAAGCGTATTATATTTTCAGCTTAATCATGGAATGTTCTTTATTTATTATGTTATTTATTATTCTTGCATACTTTAACATTTTAATCTTTAAATTAAGTATTTTAAAATTAATTATTTAAATGGATTAATTTATTTGTAAATTGCTAAATTTGATTTCTGATTTAATTAATTTAAGATTAAATTCATTCCAAATATATGAAGTTCAATAAGTAACAAACGTAACTGAATATTGAAGTATCATTTTAAAGTTTCTTAACATGGGTCCAAATTAAATAACATGTTACATAAATTTGTTGTAATGTAACTTTGTAATAACATGTTAATAACATGTTTACATTATTTAACATTGTTGTATAACATTGCATCATAAAAAAAGATTGTGCACATAAAATAATTGTGTATATAACAATGTCTTCTAACATCTCTACAATAGGCATTATGATGATATTAAAGAATTAAAGAATAAATGATATAAGAGAAATATTTTGCATATATTGCAGATTTTCTAAAAAATGATTTTTAATAAAATAAAAGTATAAAATAATGCATTCCGCCATGTTAACTGGAACACCGATCAGAACGAATGACGTTACGTTACGTGTAGCTTTAACTGTGTAAACCGTTCCTGAGTTAAGGCTCCGGTCTCGCTTTGCGACTCTACCTTAGCAAACAGAACTAACCGCACTTTCACGCGTCTTTTTTGTTATGAATTGCAATTATTAAAAAGTACATTAAAAAAAATATTTTTTGTATTTTTTTTTCATTAATTTATTAAAAAATAGGTCATTACTAAGTGGTTTTAAGAGCGACTGCATTAAAAAAAAATTTCAACAGAAAAATATATGTATTTGCAGTGGTAAAATTCGTGAAACTACAACTTTTTAAACCTCTTTAAATAAGAAAACTAAAGCGTTTATCAAAAAAGTAACCAGTTTAGATTATTGCTAACGATATGAGAATAAATGTAAACTGAATGTATTTCGTATTTTTGTTATAATTTTTACGTAGCATATGCTTGAATGAGACCTTCAACGCGTTCAACCTAAATAGAGGCATTTTTAACGCCCAATAGAGCTATTAAAATGTGCATCAAAATAAAATTAAAAAAGTGTTTTTGAAATTTCAAATCCATCACTTTCAATAAATGTAAAATATATTTCATTTATTCTTTTGTTAGTAACTGTAAAAAAACATTTATTTTCTGTAAATTATGCAAGAACACTAATTTTTAGGAGACTCAAGCCTTAAGAATGCGTGATGTCACAAGAGACACCATTTCTTCTATAGCGTTTTGACGCAAAATTTAAATTGTTTTATTTAAAACATGAATTTGTTCTATTTTCTATTTTTTTTAGAAATGAAATTTATTTTGTGTAAAGACAATGCGTAGAAAGATCGTAGAGTTTTTTAAAATCAGTTATCATGCGTATTGTCTGTGTTGTAAATAGGTCTAGTAATTGATTGTTAACCTACTCAGTAAATACTCTTTTTAATATATTAATTCTGTAAATATAGAATTATATTTGAAATAAGTGTCAGTTGAATAAAAACATGTACGTAGCAACATAAATCTTTTTCTTATTAAATAGATATAACCAATATTATGTTCTCACAACAGTCTGTATTATAAGTACACGTGAGGACGTGGCTTACGCTCAAATGTTATATAACTTTGTCACATATATAAAAAAAATACAATTTAAAATCATTTTTATATAAAATCAACGTCGGTCGTATAAAAAGATTGCAATCTAATTTGCCGAATCTACAATTTAACAAGTGGCAACAAACGCATATTGCGCAAGTTTGTTGGGAATCTCGCAGGTGTTCGCTTGGTTGTAGTTTGACTAAACTGTTGGGGTGGCTTATACTTTTTTTGTGGCCGCTAGTGTAAGCGTAAAATAGGAGGCGACTTACTAAGTGGTTATTTAGAACGATAATACAGAGCAGTCCAGATTAATTTGTTCTAATATGGCGTTGGATTTTACCCACTTAATTCAGTAAGCGGATTATGTATATCATTGAGAATTGAATTTATAAATTTCTAGCCGAGTGTACATTTTGTGTGCTTAGTTGTTCGAGTCTTTATTAAAGACTAGCTCCGCCCTTAACTTCGTACGCGTGGTATTCGGTATATCGCGCAACTTTTTTTGTTTGCAAACCGATTGGTATGTAACAAACACCAAATGTTACGAGAAGCTCGCTACAATACATCAGTAAAAACTCCATTTCCGAGATTGGCGTGCACAAACAATAGACAAAAATTCTAAAAACATTTTTTGACCTCGGTAACATAAGTGTACACCGTGCACATTTTTTTTTTTTTTTTTTTAATTAATGTACAGACACGGCTTGTTTACGATTTTATTATATGTATTATGATTTATAAAGTTTCAAATGTACCAAAACCTGATAATATAAGTGATGGGGACTTGTTACTCAAAATAATAAATTTAATAATTATGTCTCTTCAACAACGAAACCATTGTTTTTATTGTTAAACAGTCTGTTTATGGCACTGATCTACTCTTAATATTTTTATATAGTCTTAAGTTTATGGTAGTAAAAAATAGGGCAGCCCGCAAGGTGACAGTAACCACTCCGTTACAGAAGACAACCGTGAAATAACAGCTTACTTTTGCTTATTATTATTTTTCGGTGAGTAAGTAAAGAATGCCAGAACCCATTCGACTATTGCTATCTTATCCTTATCCTTTATCCTAATCGGTGCTTTTGCAATCCCTATGGAGTTGCTTATGTTAATATGTGACGGTAGCCACATACCAACGAGTGGACCGTATAAAAAATAGTTTGAAATCATTTGAAACTAATAAAATCATTTAAAAACATGTTCACTGTTAGCCATAAGGGCACCATAAGGTTTTTGAATAAATTTATCACGCTAATATAATTACCGCCTACTTACCCCATTCACCCTAACTAATATTTATCTATCAAGATTACAGATAAGCGTAATCATTTCTTGTTAGAAATAATCGCTCACTTTTCAACAAATATCTTTTAAGGATTTTTGATAAACTATTTTTTTTATCTCCTAAAAATTAGGGATGCTTTAAATAAATTTAAATAAAGAATAGGTATTTATTAATAAATTATCAAGAATATTTTTGTAAGTATATTTTAAAAACCCCTAAATCGTTTTTTTTTATTTATTAAATTTTAACTAATCTTCGCTGCTGTTTTAATATTTTTCTAATTATCTTATTGAATGGCATTAGCTCATTTATGAAACGAAATATTTTTTTATTAATGCTAATTTCTAGGTTAAATCTGGTATCATCATAGTTAAGTAACTGTTTATGTAACATAAAGAATAAATTTACACCAATACCTAATAGTCGTCTTTTAAGTCAATATTGTCACGAGTCAGGTTTAATATAATTATTAAAGAACCAATTGGTTATTAAGGAAATATTTTAAGTAGTACACAATCAACGTTACAAAGAGCTCATTGTATATTTTAGTATTTTCTCGCGGTATCAACTAGTCCTAACTAATACCTATTAGCTTTGACTACTCAACCGATCATCATGAAATGTGGCATAAACATTGTTAGGGACACAGAAAAGGACATAGGGTAACTTTCATCCAGAAAAAAATGCTGTTCCTGAGGGATCATCTAAAAATATAAAAAACAAATAAAACTATAAATATAAATATAAATAATAAGATTTTATTATTTTTGAACACCTGGGTTGTACACCTTTCTCGACCTGGGTGCTGCTCAGCAGGATCTCCCGTGTTAGTGTAACGCTGATGAAGACGGCAAATAACGCTTCTGTTGACACCAAAATACCTGAGATTGACTTCTTTCCGCTTGAAACATCCCTACAGCTCTTTCCATTTCATCTGCGTTCAAATGATGTCGCTCCATGACGTAAAAAATGACTCAAAATCTAAATTTGTTCAAAACTTTTTCAAATTATTGTTTAAATCATAAAATTGATACAGAATACTAAATTTTAATAAGCAAAGAAAACGCCATAAAATTCGGACAAATGCATTCGCTTTTGAATTAGTGAAAAAAAAAAAAAAAACAATGATACTGAATTTTTTTTACAACCAGCCAGTATGTCCTCTAGATCAAAAAAGTTTACATATGTATTACCTACTTGGTAAGAAATGATATAATAATTGATTAATAATTTGAAATAATATGTGTTGCTTAGACTTTTTTGATGTGTTTATTTAACACATTTATCAATATAGTGTGTAATATCTGCAGATATAAATATTTTTTCAAAAAACAATTTATACACGTTGTACCTGTTACCGAGGTCTGTCTGTTTGTCTATGCTTTTGTGCACGCTGATGTATTGTAGCAAGCTTTCCGTAACATTTAGTGTTTGTTTAAATCCAATCGGTTTACAAACAAAAAAGTTACGCGCTAATACTATGCATACGATGTCGCGGGCACAGCTAGTTTATCAATATATGTGTAGATCAATATATGTATCTAGTATTATAGGTGTCAATGTAGTAAGTAGTGTTGAGTTCTTTAGAATATTTTGTAACTACGAAAATTGGTTACAAATATTTTTGAGAATACAAAATACAAACATTCAAAAAAATGTATATAGTTATTCTAATACATTAATAATAAAGAACAAACTCAAAAGCTAATCATAATATAAACAGATGGAAGATAATGTTTACAGCAGAAACCAAATCATACGTGAAAAAGCACATAATTACGGTGCGTGAACTTTATTCTTTTCGTCACGAACGCCGGGAAGCGTCGCACGGAAACACTCAGAAAATGTAACAATCAGGGCCACAGAACATCGACATATGTGGCAGACAAGTGGCCCCACCTACCGGTCAAATTTGATTTACGCGCAAATTACGTGTCATGCGCTGAGCGTACACATTTGTCGTACTTCCCCGATTGTACCTGTCACAGACGCGGAAATCACAGAACATATCGTTCGCTGTACTGAAGTATAATGAAATGTTTTCATACGTTATTTTCTGGTCTGTGTCATGCAAAGTTCAAAAGAAGGCAGTGTATGTAACGCAGGTGGGTGTCATAAAACCGCCCATGTTCCAGTCAAGTGCGCCTTTGTTCATATTGATAATGCATTAATTTGAATATTCGCGGTGTCAGATGTCAAATGGTTTGTAATTTTCTGTTTGTCTTTTATAATGTGATTTTTTTATTATGAACGTAGATAATGAACGTGTGTCATTTTAGTTATATAGGTACTCATATGTGCAGGTGACAAAGGGACATATTGATTTGTGCTTATAAATAGAAGGGAGAAGGGTTTTGAAAATTTTCTTTTATATATATTTACATAGTTTTTTCGGTCTGAGATTTTCATTTAATACAAAGTCACACAGCACTTAAAATCGAAAAATGAAATACGTGAAAAATGTATGCTTTCAATCTTAATGCCAAAAACGGACTACCTTTTCATAGAAATAAATATGAATACGATAATTAAAAACATTAAATAAAATATTAAGAAGAGTCGTATGTGTAGTCGTTGTGTGTGTCTATAATGTGTACCTACCTATATTGCGCGTTTTAAAACGCTTGTGTTTAAGTGAGTGTGTATTAGGTGTGTAGGTGAGGAATACAGTATTATGGTATATAGAACGATTATAAATTGTCCTTCGGATTTTCATCCGAATATAGAAATAAAGGAGTGTGTCTTATTCTAACAACAGGAGCACGCAGCTTTAGGAAAAGAGAGCTATCAATAACTCCGTTGCAGACATTGTATAAAAGGAGCATATCCAGAAGGGAGCGTCTATTTTTGATTATGATATAAATGAGAATAATATAAAATCAACGCCTCACAAAAATATATTAGCAAAAATTCGCTTCGCCCGGAGTGCAATTTTTATATATATGAACATTCCTCGTTTATCCCTCTTTCCATTAGTGAAAACTGAATTAAAATCAATCTACCTGTTCACGCATGATGCCGTAGCCAAGGGAAATGAGGACTCATTTTTATATAGATATAGATTAAGATTTTTTGAAATCGGTCCAGTAGTTTTTGAGTTTATTCATTACAAACATAAAAAATACATACATGCATACGCATGCATGCATGATGCATACATACATACATACATATACATATATTTTTATTAGTTTACAAAAGACCAAATTATACGACAGAATATAAATTAAAATTTAAAATATTTCTAAATACCAACAGTAAATAATGTTCCTATAGTATACAAAATACCTATACCTACAAAATTTATTTTTGTACTAAAAATACAAACAATCTTAAGTTAAATATAAATAATACAAACACTGTGTTATTTATTAATTTTTATTAAGATTTTTCAAATGTACACCCTTTCCGTAAGATATTACTCAATGTCATATTGCGCTAACAGGTGAGCTCATTACGGATTACTCACGCTTATTTGCAATACAACGCCATCTGTTGGCAACGGCCCGTCGATTGCAATCAGCTCATTTCGTCAATGATTTGATGAAGATTATTATTTGCTCAGTAATTTTTAAAAGGAATTATTGAATTAAATGAATAAACGGTTTATAACTATATAATATAGGTAATATTCATGTAGGTTATATTAGTTCTTTTAAACTAAGCAATAGACTCCGATTCAATGTCACTTGACACTATCATTAGCATGTGGAGAATTTATTCAGAATTGTTTTTCAATGATTATAAATAAAGTGCCAATTATAATATGTAAGTATGAATTTTCAATATTTCGTGTAATCAAAACTTAACTCTGTTCAAAATAAAATCGTTGCTTATTTAAGCGATAATGAAGTCCGGATTTAAAATATCTGAGCTAATACTATGTTTAGTATTTACTGGTAATACTTATAACTTTGATTTGTTTATATTAATATTGTAAGGAATGTAATTGTTATAAATTTTCTTTTAAAGATGACAAAAAGAACGATTTCTTGAGTTGCTTTCAAGATTTCTTCTCAAGATTGTCATCATCTTAGAAATTTTCTCCGAAACACTAGTAAAAATAAAGTGACGGTAAAAGTATTTCCAAAAAACTTATTTAATGAATAAATTTAATGTTTCTCTTTTTTTAATATTTAAATTAATTTTAAAACTGACCGCTTGACTACTTACGCAGTGTTGCTATAAGAAAATAAGTTTCTTTGGCTGCTGGGTTCTCAAAGATCAGGTTTATAAAGACCCTGCAGAAGGCGCTGTGGATGAAGGCGCTTCTATAATTTTAAAAAGCGAATATCCAAAGCGCTTTAAGTTGATAATGTTCTTTCAAAGTTAAGTATAATACACTCCCTCCAATCATTCGTATTATCAATCAAACTTGTAGGATATTTTTCCGATGCCTTAATTTCCTCTCTTATACGATTATACCATTAAAGCATTAGTAAGAATATTGCCAAGTCAGCGTGTGAACCATTTTTCTTCCGCGTTCTTGTGGACCCCCGAAAATTCACTCGTGCTGGATTAGTCTTCATAAATCCTTGGCTAATTCATCAATGTGAAGTCATACGTGACGTGGATTGATTATGGTTGTAATTGAATAAATAAATTAGTGTCTTTGTATTAATATTATATACTAGCTGTTGCACGCGACTTCATCCGCGTCTCTTTATAAAATACTATGTTACTCGTTGATAATGTAGCTTTCTATAGGTGAAAGAATTTTTAAAATCGGTCCAGTAGTTTTTGAGTTTATTCATTACAAACATATACATACAAATTCTTTCTCTTTATAATATTACTAGTACTAGCATAGATTTAATACTGATTCCTGTAATATTAAAAAAAAAAAAAAAAAAAAACCCATTTTTCGGGAAAATATTATTAAAATAACTAAATCGAGGATATACGAAATATGATATCATGAGATTCTTTATCCTATCTTTGACAATATTCTTTTGCACACTGTTTTTCGCAGTCATTTTGGGAGCCCGTCTGCTACTGTAACCAAATCTTTTACAGAAGACCACCGTGAAATAACAGCATGTGTACTGATGTGTTTCGGTGAGTGAGTAAGGGATGCTAGATTCAATTGGCCTATCCCTAATGCTACTATGGTCGGCAGCGGACTTGCAACTCCTGTGGAACATAAAAAAACTTAACATAAAAAAAAGGATAAAGATAATTATTAGAATCGAAAAGGTCTTAGGCGTCCTTCGTTCATTTTATCATAATTCAAAAGAATGTAATTTTTACCTATTTAGCCGAGGTCTTCTGTAATAGAGCAGTTGAGTAGCCAAATTTGTAACTATGGATGGACGCAGAGTGGCTTTTCTAAACAAATATTTACCAACACATTAAGTACACAGTTATATGGTTTTTGAACTTTGAATTATGGCATTTATGAAAGTCTTACATGAAAAATATTGAATAAAAAAATTAATTTATACCTTTTGAACTTTCTATATTTGAAATAATCGATGTTTTGATGTCGATTTTTGAGCATTTAAGACAGACCAGTTACGAAGATTCATGTCAAAAAGGTATTATAAATTTGCAAGATCACCGCGCATCTAAATACACGTAAAATGAATAGCAAGCCCTCTCGCCCCTCACTAAAGTAATGTCGTAATGCGAGTGGCGAGTCACCGTGACTCAAATAGTAACATTTGGTATCTATCCATCGGTATTAAGTGGAGATGGTGCAGAGAGATTAGGTTAGATTCACAACGAGAACATTTTATCTTAAACTAGCTTTTGTCCTTAGATCTTAAATTTTTTATTGTTCATTGACAGGCGTTGAATTAGATTCGATATATATACCTTAAGTATGGATTACCATACCTCTCAACCATGGCACTGCTCTAGAAATTTTACTGGAAAAATGGTTTTTAATCGTATACGAGTATACAAACCTAGTACAAAGATTAGTCTTTATGTTTGTTAATTGTCAAAATAAACTTACCCTACGATATATCTAAAATATAAAATATATACACGTAATAGGTATACACAGCTTTTTTAAACCATACAGGTTTAAAAGAATTACATTATAAATAACATTGTATCTACTTTAAATAAATATCGTTTATTGGTCTTCGTATACCACGACCATTATGTTTATTACTCGCATTTATGATGAATTCGCTTTTTGAAAGTTCAAACATTTTATCTGACTGCTAGACGCCGAATTATCGAAGGGTAAAATATGAGAGGGTGTGTAACAAATACTGTTTGCCGATTTTAAATTTACTGTTAAAAGTTTAACTGATAGCGTATGAGCAATGTGATAAAATCTTGAATCTTTTTAATAGTAGTAATAGAGTTTATTTTTGAATACACTAATTTTAATAAATACCGTTCGTGTTCAATTTTGATTGCGTTTTAGGATTAAAAATAGAGCGCATTTGCAGTAAGATTGTTATTTACTTAGCGGATTATAAGATTTGTTAATAAGTTCTATTGCAAATGTATGGCTTGACGAGCCCGTTGGGTGAGTGGTTAAGGTGCTTGCCTTAACGCCCTGTTCTAGGGTTCCCGGATTTGATTCCCGGTAGGGTCAACATGGAAAAATGTACTTTTCAAATTTGGCTCTGGTCTGGAACTGGAAAGCAGTCGCAAGGCACAATGCGTTTCGAAGTCATTTGGGCAGCCCGTCTGGGGGCAGTAACCGTCCCCTTACAGAAGACCACCGTGAAATAACAGCACGTGTGCTGTTGTGTTTCGGTGAGTGAGTAAGGGATGCCAGAGCCCATTTCCCTATCCCCTCCTAACCCCTTAACCTTAATTCTCCTGTAGTCGGCAGCGCACTTGCAGCAGCTTTGGTGTTGCTTGTGTTATAGGCGACGGTAACACCTACCATCAAGTGGACCGTCAACCTGTCTGCCAATCTTAACATAAAAAAATGCCATAATTCAAAGTTCAAAAACCATATAAGGTAAGAAGTATGTGTTGGTATTTGTTTAGAAACAGTCACAATGACAGGTAAAGGTATAAAAGTGTAGTTACACATAAAAATAGGTTCAAATAAGAGAATATGAGGACAGACAGACCCTCCACCAACCCGACAATTAAGTTATACGGGCTGAATCATATACAAATTGTTTTTTTCGTACTTTGACCCTTGTCGTTCTACTCCTTCTGGAGCCGACACATACACCACAGTTGAGAGACGCGCGGACCTCGGGCTTCGCTCACTCTCCCTCGTCTTCACATGTGGGTGCTGCTTCTGTTATGCCATTTCCTCTCAAGCATGGCGTAGTTCGCCTCCGTGGAAACGAGATTCCTGTGTTATATGGGCCCCTCGCTGTCTTGGGAGATCCCATCCATCATCTCATACCGCAGATCGTCGATCAGAAGACAAGACCACAGAACGTGGTGCAAGTCCTCATCGAGAACATGAGGACAGAGGAAAAAACATTCTGTAATAATATTTAGCCATTTTTTAATGTCGCGTCGAAATTTGCTTTTTAGGACTTTTTTAGGACGCGTTGTCTAACGTGACTGGATTTAATATCGAAATGTATTTAGAATGACAAGACATGTTAGAAATTAAACAAAATAATTTACCTACCTCAAGTTGCCAAACCACGCAAGCGACTTTTGAAAATGGAAATCCAAAGGTCTCTTTTGTCTGAGTGCTTTTAAAACCTTTAGCTCTTAAGACGGCGCGGCGTCCGTGAGTTGAGGGCGGCGCTGGGTGGTGGAGAGATCACACTGTCAAGCATTGTCGAAGCCATGCTTGATAGTGTGACCAACTGGAAAGCAGTTGCTTCCTTCTGCGAACACGTGATGTTGCAGAAGGAGGCAGCTGAGAGGGAGCGAGAGAAAGAGGCCGGTCTCGCTTCTCTCAGACGTAGGCGGTTAGGCAGGAGAAGGCGGGCATACGAAGCCCGTTTTCAAATGCCTTAGGGGACCTGCACACATGTTGGCTAATTATGTGTGCTTGCACAAGGTCCCCTCCGTCTGGGGATTGCCTCGGTGCATCCGGGCAATCCCCCATTGGAGTTAGCCTAGTCAGCAATGGCTAGGCTGCCCTGGGGTGGATCGGAGTTATTGCCTCGGCAGAGCCCGGTCCACCCCGCTCAAAGTGCAAGGAGACACCGGGGAGTTTTAGTGGGTATTCCCAGTGCCGCTATGATCAGGCGCTGGGCGACCCCCACATACTCCTGCCGTCTAGCCAGCGGCAGGAGATCTGTAAGCGGATTACTCCTCGTCAAGACGGCGCGGCGTGACATCTTCTGTTCTTTTTGTTAGTCGAAATAAGTAGCAGTCTTTCGCAGTGATAAATCAGGCAGCCCGTCCGGCGGCAATAACCGCACCCCCTGACAGAAGACCACCATGAAATAACAGTGTTTGCTGTTGTGTTAAGTGAATGAGCAAGGGATGCCAGAGCACATTTCCCTATACCTTCCTAATTCCTTATCCATAATGATACTAAGGTCGGAAGTGCACTTGCGGCACCTGTGGCGTTGTTTGCATTAATATGTAATGTGTAGCCGCCTACCTTCAAGTGGACCATCACCCTGTCTGACCATCACCCTGTTACATAAAAAAAAACATTATTTCATATTTATTACTTTGTGTTACGCAAATCCTTTGAAACTAAAACTTCTTAAAGAGATGTTCTTATATATTATCTGGAAAAAATAGAAAAGTCACCAGTTGGTCTTCAACTTGCAAAAACCCGACATAATTTCAAAGGGCGTTAAAATCGAGAAAATATTGCTAAATAAACACAGCAACAGGGACATTAAGGCGGTACCGCATCAAATCAACGAGAAACGATGTAGTATTACAAAAAAATGCCACCCAAATACAATGCAACAATAAATATATCAACAAAACACCTCTATTTTGCATTTAAACTCCGATTAGCTATGGCTTAATAGACCTCACAGCGAGAACTAGAAAGGAGATACCGTATGTATACACCATAATTTTGTTAAGTTTTTATATGTGTTTACTCACACATATGCACTCATTACGGACTGTGGTAACGTCAACAAATCACTATATCAACGTTAATAAATAATAAATAGTCAGACGTCAAATAATTAATTTATTATTGTGAACTGATAAGATTTTTACGAGAATTGTGTTTTTAATTAGTTTGATTTAAGTAGAAATATAATTATCATTACACGTGAGAGGTAGCTATACGTTAGAAGTATGTATGTGTGATGAATATATATGAATGCTACTAGTACAGATCTCTGGTTTTGACCAAGTAGATCGCAGTGACCTAAGAAAGGTGTAGGGAATTATAATTAAGATTACGAGATTAGGATAAGAGAATGGGTTTAATTGATTGAATTGCAATAGTATAATGCATTTTTTACTATGTTACCATCATGAGTATTGCGTTAAGACTAGCTTCCCAGTTTATGACTGTAAAACACTGTAAGCTTTCCGCATCAACGTATTGATTTATTAAAATACTGGCTTTCGCCTGCTACTTCGTCCTCGTCTCTCGGGAACAGCACTTTTTTCTAAATGAAAGGTTGGAGTTCGCATACTGCAATAATGAACTTTAATGTGGATCAATGGGTCTTTTAGACCTCAAGCGAATTTACTTGAAAATCGGCTCTTGTCAAAGAGCAACCAATAAAGTTATAAAATATAATCCAGTCCACAATGCAAAGTCATAAATTTCAATATTGTCTGTGACCGAAGGCACTGGACATTGTTGCCGGGAAGTACGATCAGTAATGGCAGCAAAATTGAATGCTACACTCGTTTCAGGACATTCCATGCATGGCAATTTTATCTTGTTTTATCTTTAAAAGGCATAACCTGTAAAATGTCCGACATACAAAGAAAAAGCTTATTTCTTTAATTGTACGGTGATAGACGTGTGTTGATCAAAATTTTAGCAATAGTCAATAAGAAGACAATGTCCTTGTTTAAATTTTTAATAAAATTTGAGTCCATTATGGAACGTTTGTATGTGTCGTACGTCGGAACAAAGTTTACATTAAATTAGCACTATAAAATTAAGCTCTCAACATACGAGCGTAATAAATTAAAAGTGACATTATTTCATAATATATTTGCCTCGTCGTGATTTTGTATTTAAACTACGTAACATTGTCTCATCCGTTGTTACCATAAAATTTTAATCATTTAAGTACCTTTCAAAAAAGGCCTTTTGCTGCTGTTCTTCAAAAAAGGGTGATAAAACCCTATTGAAGAATAGTAGACTCATCACGCTTCTGAGCCATGTTTACAAATTGTTTTCAAGTGTTAAGGCAAATCGTTTGGAGCGCAGACTTGATGACTTCCAGCCTCCCGAACAAGCTGGTTTTAGGAAAGTACCACACACCACATCCATACGCCAAGGCAAGTAATACAGAAAACCTTGGATTATAACCATCCACTATATCTAGCGTTTGTGGACTATGAGAAGGCCTTCGATTCGATAGAAACATGGGCAGTGCTCGAGGCTCTGCAACGATGTCGCAATGACCATCGGTATATCTAAGTGTTGAAGTGTTTGTACAATAAAGCCACCATGTTGGTTCCATTGCGAAGAGTTGTGAGACAGGGAGATGTACTGTCTCCCAAATTATACACTGCCGCTTTGAAAGATGCATTTAAGCTCCTGCAATGGCAAGGACTTGGCATCAACATTAACGGCGGCACTCACCTTCGGTTTGCCGACGATGTTGTGATCCTGGCGAGGTCGATAAGAGAACTCAACACGATGCTCAATGGCCTCAAACGAATTTCCCGAAGGATGGACTTCAAGATGAATATGGATAAGACAAAATTTATGTCTAATGTCCATGTAGCCTGGGAATCCTAAATAGGGTAAAGCGATGCTTCACACCTGGACAATTCCTCTCTTTGTACAAGGCACAAGTCTGATCTTGCATGGAGTACTGCTGTTACCTTTGGGATGGCTCAGCAAAATACCAACTTGCCGCACTCGACTCGGTGGATCGCAAAGTTAGGATACTCATTGACGACGATACGGTAATAAGAACTAAGCTGCAGAGCCTGGCTCATAGACGCAAAATTGCCTGTCTGTGTGTATTCTATAAGATGTATTTCGCAGAGTGTGCTTGGGAGCTGCATGAGATCATAATACCGCCTTCCCTTTTCCTCTATCGTCATGACTATCGTCATATCGTCGGATGTACGGCTGGTTACCATCCTCACCTTGTCGAAATCCCTCTAATTGGGACCAAACGCTTTAAAACATCTTTTATAATGCGCACTGTTAAGGATTGGAACTCACTGCCGGCGTCTGTATTTCCGAGCTCATACAACCCAAATTCGGAGATAATAGGCATCTTCCTGGTGAGCTCGCTCCATCGTCGGCCTCATCTTTGCTACACGGATAGATGCTGGCCAAGAACAAACCTATCTTTAATAAAAAATAAATAAATAAATCAAATATTAAAAAAAACTCAATTGTTGTGTGTCACGTGTGTCCATCAAGTGGTAGGTCGATGAAGAACTTGGATTATGTGAAGAAGCGCTACAAGGGTCTTCGCGTACCGAATCCCAAGATCAGTAAGCCTACCTATAACAGTCCGCTTCTAAAATAAAGTTGTTGTACGCTCTGTCTCTTCTCCGCTTTGTTCCAAAGAAGAAGATATACATATGTAATTCAATATACCTAATTACTACCTACTACCTACGTAAAATGTAAGAGCATATTGTAAAAAAAAATTAACAATTGTTTCATTATCATAACAAACACGTAAAAAATTAATGATATCTTAAGAACATATGTCCATTCGCACGTCAATTGTGCTTCAATTAGAATAAATTGAGATTGTTCATATTGAGGTGCCATTATTCTAAATGTTATAATTATTATTTGTGTTTTTTTAATGTGTTAGGTGAACGTGTGTGTTATTTTATACTTAATTAGTTCAGTGTTTAGTGTTAGATATTAAATAAATATATACTAAGTAAATAACACAAAAATCCTTGTCATAATCCTTCTCGTAATTATTTAACTATATATAAATTCATAATTATTTATAGCAGTAAAATTGAAAACATACCAACTAATTTTGAGGAATATTGTTACTAGAATTATAAATCCCTAAGAAAATCTGTTTATCCTTACACAATTATAGTATAATTATTTTGTATGGTAACAAATATATCTTAAATAATTTAATCCTATTCCTGTCAGCTACTTATATTTTTGCTAACTCCTCCATTAACCTCTACGCAAAGAATATTTACTTCCTGGTGACCTAGAAACAAGAAATTCGACTAAATACAAGGTTCCAATTTTTTTTTATTCCAATTAATTTTAAAAATCCAAAAGCAGGGGAAAATCGCTTAAACTCGATTCCCAGATAATGTGAATTATGTCACATTATATTATATGCCTTTATATTTAGTTTTTCCTTGTTTCGTATTTTGTTCAGGGAGTAGGTAGTAGGTATTACTATAAATATGTAGGTAGTTAAAAATGTCAGATAAAAAAGAACTATACAGACCTCTGTGGACGATGAGTCACACCGTGTACATACACGGCTACACGCACACAAATACAATCAAACTACGTCTCGCCTTTAGTTGAGCAACATCAGCGCGTGGAACTTGACAGGCATATTAATAAAATAAAATATTTACTACGGAAAATGCCGAAATACGCAATGAAAGGGTGTAAAAAGCAGTCTTCAAAAAATAAAAAGCCGGATGAAATAATATTTCACAAATTACTTGAAAACTTGAATTAATTAAAAAAAAATTAGTAAATATTTTATTATTACGTCAAAAAATAAAATAAATAAATAAATAAATAGCCGGTCTACGCTTCACACGCATGTTAATAAAACAAGCTTCATAACGTTGTCCCTAAAAATTCTGTCTTCAGTTCTTACTAGGTCTGAGTTAAAAATAAATAGACTCATTTTAGTTAAATATTTAAAGACAATTAAAGAAAATGAGTCTGGTTTGTAAGTAAGTAAAATAATGTCGAATTTATTAAATTTTATAAAAAAATTACACAATAAACTTTAAATGTCGTTTCATTGTTTACGCGTTAGGTTTATTTACTGAAATTCTGTGATTAAAATTGCAAAATAAATCTTTGGTTACAGAGCAATTAAAATTGTTTTGAAGTTTCAAATCTAAATAACATTCTTTCATGTACATATAAAGAAGTTTTTTGGGTATTGCGAGACAAATAAATAATTAAAAATATGGGATTCTTTACAAAAAGTCTTACAATATGAACATTTCTAATGACAATATTATAATATATTTTAATTTTATTCACCTCACGACTAATTTATGTATCTATATCAGCCTGCGCACGCGCACTTGTTCACAAACAAATGTTCCTTTTCACTCGTGATAAACCTCTATCACCCTTTTTTACGGCCAATTTCTTTTTAACATAAAATCAGGTGTTAAATTTTACGCTTGTGTAATTTAAATTTTATAACGTTTTAATTTTACGAGCCACTCCTCTCTGTTTTCGTTAATTTCGGCGTAAACGTCAGTTATTATTATTTATGTCGAGAAATGTTCGTTAATTTTGAGAAATTGCATAACCCCCTTTGAAATAAAAAACGTATCGAACGATGTTTAAGGGGCTTAGAAAGTCAATGATATTTTAAAACTAAAATATGTCTGTCTATGTGTGAATGTCAGTTTTTAAGAGTTTGGTAAAAAACAACATTTTAAAAAAGCTTATAGAAAAATAAATAATAATAATAATAATACAGAAGGCGGTACTTCTTGACACGGCACGAATTGTCAGGAGGTTCCTCACTCTGCAGTCCTAACCACCGGTAGCTTGGGCCCTGCCCTGCTACCTGCGGAAGACTAGTTTTAAGTTTTTTGTAATATATATTGTAGGGTTCATCATCATTCGCTTCTCATTCATTAAAAACCTTTTTGTTTCCTGTTTCTAATGTAACCTTTTTTTTATTTACTTATTATTACATGTACACTGGCCGGCGGATTTTGAACAGAATGGAACGAAAAAGGGAGCAGGAAAAAGATTGAGAAATAAGGCATTGACAGGTTTTTTTCTGAAGGGAGAAAAGGGCATTCTGGAGGAATTTTGCGAAAAAGAGAAGGTTTACTGGATACAACTGAGACTCAGATATTCTTCAAAGAAATCGGAATAAACCAATCCGAATCTTGTTTTGTTAAGTCGACGAGTTCTGCATAACTCTTATTTTTACCGAAGATCCTGTTCCAACGCTGTGCACAGCATCATCCTCATAAACTGTTAGCTCAGAAGACGTGCTCATCGAAGGACAATTATATATATATTTACGAAAATTAATAAGGATTGCGGTGACTTTCAGTGTACATATAGGGACTTTAGTGGAATTAAAGTGTGGTGTTTCCTCAAGTCTCTATCTTTCCTTCCATCCCGCCACCCCTACAGTGATCTAGAGTTGTTACACTACAATATATATATATATATATATATATATATATATATATATATATATATATATATATATATATATATATATATATATATATTGATAGATACATATTGTAAAAAACTTAGAACTAAGAATTAAAATGAATAAATGTATAATAATAATAATAATAATTTAAACTCTATTTAACCTGTAAAAACAGAATCTACGTATTTTGTCTGTTTCAAACTGGAATATACAAAAGAATTGAATTGAATTGAATTGAAAGTTTAAGGGCTTTTAAAATTATTAATTAAATTACCAATTATACTGACTGAAGTCATAGACAAATCCAATAATCACTCTTTTTAAACAAATACTTACTTTTTTTTATTTGAATAAATTATGTAATGAAAAAAGACAATTTCTAAGCAGTCCAAAACTCCCATACGAGTCTGTTATATAACGAATGTTAAAAACATTTTAATTGATATTATTAGAAATTATTTTTTCGATTTTTTTAATATACTTTTTTTATAAAAAAAAATATTTTAAAAATTTTTTGACATCCAAGTATTTCTTTCATTCGTATTACAATTTTATAGTAAACCAAATGGAAACAGTTTATTTAAAAATAATAAAACCCTACTTAATAATTTTATTAAGTTATTAAGCTTAATTATTCAGTTGACCTTAATACCCTAAGCTACGCTGACGATGGAAGATGCTTTCAGACGTGGCAGCGTCATCCTGCCATCTGTCAGCATTTAGAATCCCCCGGCTTTTCGTTATGAAATCTAAAATTTGGGCATAAATCTAAAATATATAAAATTGAGTAATGAAGTTGCCACCTTAGCTTTCATGTTACAAGATGCAATACGTAAAAGCGGACTTTTTTATTGCTTGAGGTCCAAAAAAAGCCTATACCAATGGCGTTTTTTGCTGTCATATACTGCGTCACAGTTCAAGTGGAAATTATACTTTGGTGTTTCAGTATATTTTTATACACAAATACTGCCATATGGCTCTGACGTGTATGTAAATTAGACGATATTTATCAAAAATTAACTCTCTAAATCTGTGGTGTTGTACGTTGTTTCTGTTGACAGCGATCATTAGTTTGAAGTTTAAGCGAATTCCTTTCTATTTGTGGCCGAAACAGTTGTACTTTAAATGTTTATTAATTAATTGTGATTAACCGTTTTAACTTTACTTTATTTGAGGACTGTATAGGTATCTAATTTGTATCTAACCCTATATATTGTTATGTATTTTAACGAACAGGAAAGCAGCTAATTAGATGAGATCAGGGCCCGATCTAGGGGGGGGGGGGGGGGGGGGGGGCAAGCTGGGCAAGCTGGGCATGCTTGGGAGAGCGGCAAAAATGAAGGGTGGCAAAATTGAGAGACGGAGTCCTCAATTTTCTCTCCAGAATTTTTTTTTTTATAAAAATTAATAAATTACTATGCTTGATAGGTCTGACGCTAAACAATGTTACTTTAGCAGCTGTAAATTCTTATAGGTCCTGAAAGATACGGAAAGAATCTTTGGAACAGCAACCTCATGACTTAAGTATATGGTATTGTGTGAAGGGCGGCGAATATTATTTTTCCCAGAGCGGCTAAATAGCTGGATCGGGCCCTGGATGAGATCGCAATCGATCAAGCAAGAGAAGATTCTTCATATCATACTGAATACTGAAAACCGAGACCTAGAATCGAAGAAGAAGGAGTATTCCACGTGTCTAGAATTCGCAGTGTGAAATGCGTGGATTCTCGTAGTCTTTTGTCGACATAGTGCGATCCTTTTTTTTCGTGGGAAAATCTGCGAGCCAGATCCCCACCGACCATGGGGAGATCGGTGGGGTATGTGGGACTTCTACTCACTAAAAACCCACGGTGTTTCCTCGCGTCGCCGTCTATTGGGGAAGGGATCGTGGAAACATACATCTACCTCGCCCCGCCAGACGAGGCGGCACACTTGCGGGCACAGCACAGCACGTCTCCCCTCGTTGCTCGGTATTGTGATGACGGCGGACGACTTCATATCCGCCGTCTCCGGGCGAAGCAGCACGAGCCGCCTATACTCACCTCTCGTATCGGGCAATCAGCGAGGAGCTTCATCTCTGAAGCACCCCGTAACCTCTTCTCTGCGGCACAACCTACTGCAGAGTCGGAGGCCGCTTCCACCTGAAACTTGGTTAATCCCCGCTCATGTGGCCACCAATTTAATTCCATATCTCAAGTATAATTAACATTAATCTCTAAATATCTATTAAAATTGGTAACATATGATTCTTATAAAACAAGTATTTAGTAAAATTAGCTGTTTTAAAATCCGATATAATCCTTGGATATCCCTTGGGTCTACTGAAACATCTTTCAAAACTTCCTGTCTTTTTCTTATTCAATCAATACGTTCCAGCTGTTAATTATGCCCCAATAAAAAAACAATATATTTACTACAAGAATTAACAAATTCGCTTACAAATAGGTAAGTGAAGGCAATTTATGTTAAACAAAAAGAGTTAAAATAAAAATACCTATTCAAAAATTTGAATAGGTATTTTAATTTTAATTTTATGAGTATTTAACGTTACTTTAGTGTCAAATTAATGAAATAAGATTGTGTCACCACCACAGTCTAATTATGCAACTCAAATTTTAAAATTCTAATACAATAATTAATTTAGTACAATATTTTTGTAGGAAAATTTTCGCTTTTTGCGATTGAGAAGAAGAAGCTTATGCTGATAATTTAAATTTTCACCAAATAATTTATTTTAACTAGGTCAAGGTACTTTTTGTTAAGCTAAACCAACGTAATTAAATTTCTTTTTGATACGAAAAACGATTTAAATTTTCATGGTTCGATGAGTTTAAGCGAAAGTCTGATTCCAATAACAAAGTGATAAATTAGTCATTACAATACGTATGTGTCATCTTTTGTATCGGTGACGCGGAGGCCTTTAAAATCTCTCACGCGTAAAAATATTTACAGGAAACATTATATCGTATAACCATTAGGCCTTGGTCAGACTGTCGACGAGTAGCAAAAAACGAATTAATCTATCTATACAAGTGATATTATTAAGAGAGAGATCGAATATTAAGTTTATTAATATGTATTTTAACTAATGCATTTATTGTAACTAATTAAAACAAAAAATAATATTTGATAGGTGTTTTACTATATTATGTATTTGTGCACTCTGACTTGTAAACTATAACTATGTTGTAGAATTGCGTTGGTCTCTAGTAAACTGGACTGCTTTTAATACTACAGGTAACTACTACCAGGTACTACAGGCAGTAATAGTACCTACTAATACTATTGCTAAGTAATTTAATTTCTTTTGGTTACTGCTAAATTTCTTTTTAATTTTAAAAATGAAAAAGGAATTTAAAAATGAAAAGAGAGTAAGCAGTTTTACCTCTACTGCAACTATTATTAGTAACTATGTTAATAATGTATTATTTTCAATAGTAATACTCGCCTAAACACAACATCAGATATGCTATTGTTACGACTAACCATGGAACGTTCTAGAAAAACCACTCGCGCCTGTAGAAACGTAGTAGTAGTAGATAGTAGTCGCGCCACTTCCCAGTTAGTGTCAAAGGAAATTGGTCCTTATGTTTACAACATTCAACAGAGTTCACATTCAACAGAAACAGCATTCCCGTACTTTCAATGGACTTGTTTACAATCACGGAATGGAAAAACAATTCCGTGTTTACAATACTTGTTTAATTTCTAGTAAATTCGAAATAGATCGAGACGTTTGGCGCCAAATATAAATAGGAGAGTGGCGGGCTGAGCTATAACCTGCCCTTCGAAAGCGACTCTTCGAAGCTTTGTGAAGTTACTTGCGACAGTGAACCGGCGACTCATTAAGATAATCATTGACGACTTTTGGCAAGTTTAACGGTTTTATCGGACAAGTTTAGCTCTTTTGTATGATCTGTATCACAAGGTATGATCACAGTTGTATGATCTTGGTTTGTGGAAATAAATAGTTCATTTTCGCCCTTACATGGCAGTTTTGACTCACCCCGCACGTAACACTATTATTTCACGGTGATCCTCTGTAAAGGAGTAGTAACTGCCGCAACTAGGACTGCCCAGTTTCTGATTACGAAATACAGTAAAGATCGGCGCACATTGGCATATGGCACGGCGAAGTATTTAAATTAGTTCATTGAATTTTGAACTGTAGGAGCTTTTAATATAATTCAAATTTTATTGTGTCGTGCTACTGGGGAATGTGGCAGTACGCCGATGGTTACTGCCGTACCTTCGTAGCATAATACAATGAAATTTGAATTATATTAAAAGCTCTTAAAGTACGAAATTCTATGTATAAAAATTTTGATACTTTGCCTTGCCGTCCCGCAATTTCGCCAGCCCTACTAGAAATAAAAATAAACCGCTGAGAAATAAATGTAGAAAGACAAAGATTCCTATGACAATCTATAATTTATCTGTCATCAATTTATGGTAGGAAATAAGAACTTATCTTGAGCTATGAAATAATTAGTTGTTATTCATCGCTTGTCAGGCCACGCCCTTACTCACAACTCACATAACATCGTATTGAGTATAATAAAAACATAATTGTTGGTCACTTAAATTGATGATAAAAATTATTTTGAGATTATTCACTGAGAATATTCTTCGTGGACGAATATGCCAGGAAGGCGACGGTGTGGTGCGACGAGACATGCAGAGGAGATGAAGACCACGATGACTGTCAAGTGTGATTCGGCGATGGCCAGAAAAAAGATTCTTCGGTTCTTACAGAAAATCATGGCTTTCCTTTCATTAACATATAGATATACCTACCTATTTAGTTACTAATAACCTATTAGCTTTAGTTACTAATAGCTGAGCCCGCAACTTCGTACGTTTGTAAACCGATTGAAATGAAATAAACACTATGTTATGGAAAGCTTGCTACAATATACCAGTGAAAACCGCATCCAAGTCGGTTAAGCCGTTTCTGTTAGACAGACAGACAGACAGACAAAAATCCTAAAAACAAGTACCTACAAGGTGTAAATTATTATTATTATTTTTTTTTTGAAAATTGTTTAATGTACAGACACGGCTCGTTTACGACTTTATTGATTTTCACAGATTACATAACTACGAAGCCTTTGGTATTTGGATTAGAAGAACTTTAAAAATTTAATTGAACTTTAAAAATTTAATTTAATTGACATCATTACAAAATTGTATTAATTATTTATCTATAAATCTATACTTCTATATAAGTCTATATCTATACTATAATAACAATATAAAGACAAAAGATTTGTATGTATGTATGTATTTTTGTATGTTTGTAATAAATAAACTCAAAAACTACTGGACCGATTTTAAAAATAATTTCACCCTCCTTCCATCTCCCCCTCTACCCCCTCCATACTTGCCGTTTTCCACGAATAATGTTTTATAAAGAGACGCGGACGAAGTCGAATGGCACAGCTAGTTATATTATAAATATAATATATTTTTTTTGAGTATTTACTAATAAAGATTTTGTAGTATCGACATCATTGGAATCATTTAAATTTAAACAAATAACTTTTTTAATTTACATCTTTTTCGGCCTTGATCGAAACATCGATCAAGGCCGAAAAAGATGTAATATATGTAAGTATATACACAAACATAATTATATAACATACAATACAATGTCTATTTTTTTCCATTTGGCCATCGCGCTCAAACAAAGAACTATGCTTTATATGACAGAAGAGCATTAACATTTATTATCTCATGACAACAGTCAATTACAGCGCTAACAATTTTTCATCCCCAAGTTTATTTAAACATAAGAATTCCCTAATTCGACGTGGATTGATGCAAATGACACTTTCTTGCGCACGACATACAACTGCAAATGCATACCTACACTCTCAAAAACAAATGACATATCGAAATCGTCTTTATGTTGTGCGCTATAAGATCCAAGCACATTTCCCTTGGACGCATTTTAAAAATTTGTAAAACGTTACTCAGTGACATGTCAGTATTGACATAAGAACGCGGTATATTTATCCAGAGGGTGTTCCCAATGACATTTTCTTTGTCGCTTTGGATTGCTGATGTTTTTGTTTCGAGGGTGTAGAGTAGAGATGTTTAAAAAAATAAAGAGATTACTATATGGGCATTGTGCATGTGATACTCTGAAGGAGCTTTATTTAATCCTTTTTAGATTTTTAGAAGTACTTCGAGTACTTAACTAAGTATAGATAAAATAAATTAAAATGTATACATATTATATCCATAGGTCAATTTCAAAAATATCTCTTCTGTTTCTTTGCCTTCTATGTTTTTTTTTATTCGTGTGAAAATACACGAATAAAAAAGAGTCTCAATAGTGTCAGTGAATATCAATAATAGTCTCAATAGTCTCAATGGTGATATTGACCATTTAAAAAGATGTAAAGATGTAATTAAAAAGATGTACCTTAATTCTCACTTAAACGTTTTTGAGTTTTTTTTTAATTTAAGATCAGCCTGTACGAACGAGTGAATTCAGTAATTAGGTATTTGAGAGAAATTCGTTGTCTCAACTTACTTGTTTTCAATAACTGACGACAGGATGCGACTTCAACACTTATTGAACTCGTGAAAATAATAAAACATACTAAACAAATTCTAATATTTTAGAAAAATCATTATAGATAGTAACTATCGACAACCCAGTTTTAAATTTACATTATAGCTAGGATGTTTTCATGCAAAAACTTTATTGGCTTGTAATTACATAAATTTATAAGTTAATTTTACTAATTATGAAATTAATTGCAGTTTTTCGTTTGCTTCTAAACCTTCATACGATAGCTCAGAAATGTCATGTTTTTTTTTAAATGTATTGTTAACCAATAACTAAGGATTAATTATGGAATTACCTAGTTCCAAGTTGGCAAGAGAGCTCTTAAACTCGCAATAATATTCTTAATACTCACGCACCGAAACTGCACACTGTCTATAATTTCACTATGGTGTTTTGTCTCCGTTTCGGCCTTAACCCACACGGCTACTGCTGCCAGGCTTGCTGACCAGTTTAGCAATGCTGAACGCAATGTACAAATGGTAGACAATCAAATAAGAAAAGGAACTACTCTTTAGAGATATCGTTTACCGGAAAAACATCAACCTGTAGCACCAACAGAGATTTCGTCAACGAAGGGAAGGAAGGCAATTAAGTGAATTTCGACTACGTTTAGTAACAAGCCTTGTTCAAATATTGAGAGTAACTAAGTCGCTGATGATATAAAAGAAATCGATGTTTAGGTATAATGCGCGGTTTGTTTTGTTTATATTGGAAACAATATCTATGATAACACAGAAAAAAATGCTTATAGCCTTGAAATGTGCTTGTATAAGTTACTGTATGTCTGTATGCACACTGGTGAGCCAATTGTTTGTAATTTTGTTTTTTCTTCTTCGGATAGGAACATCCGTTGATTTCCTATCTCTCAATTTCAAATCTGTTCTTCAGATTACAGAAGACCACCGTGAAATAACAGCACGCGTGCTGTTATGTTTCGGTGAGTGAGTAAGGGATTCCAGAGCCCCTTATCCTTAATCCTACTGAAGTCGGCACTTCGGCAGCGCACTTGCGGCAGCTTTGGCGTTGCTTCTGTTATAGGCGACGGTAGCCACCTACCTGTCTGCTGATCTTAACATTAAAAAAACGGGTTTGCAAAAAAAGAACACTAAGTATGTCTTTTAAATCGGGAATGCCATATACTCCCTGACGCTCCAAGTTTTGTAGGCAGCTAATTAAATGTTTGTGTAGCCGGGGTTTCGATATTGTTGAGTGTACTTGGCAATTTCTTCTCTGACACTGCTCACATTCAGATCCATGTGAATGCTTCTTGTTGCTAACAAAATGTGGAATGTCAAACATGGTTCGCAATGTTTTGTTTTGAAATCGTTGGAGGAGCTCGATGTTGCTGTTACTCGTTGCCAGATATCCAAGAGTTGGATGCCATATAGTGTCCAATAGCTGTGATTTTTCCGTAAGCCAGTGAGAATAATTTTATTTTTTGTGTTTGAAGCTATAAATATAATCTTTAAACACCAAAAAAACTTTTTTTTTTGTTGTATTTCGTTCACCGTTAATGACGAAACTGATTAATAGCATTAAATACAGTCCGGCCAGAGTGTTGTAAATATCCGTCCGCGATCTAAGCGAATCATGCGGGTTACGTGCCGACTCGCTGCGTCGAAAATCTCGTTTTGAAAATATTATAATAAATAATTTCATGTAGCCATTCAAGAGAAATGTAATAAATTTTCGTTGGATCAACCTGCAAACATACTACTCCTTAATGTTGCTTTTACTTTTTTGCCGATTGTAGCCACCGATGTCAGCTAACTCTTCGCTTTTTAATGAACAACATAGTAAATAAACTAATGGACTATTACATTTTCAAGACCACAGCCTCTTTACATAGCATTCAATTTGATTAATCATATTCTAATATCCATAGATGTCTTAATACATATTTATTTATTGATATAACAATAAAATATGGACAACTTAGTAGCTGTCACGTACTAGCTGAACCCACAACTTCGTACGTGTGGTATTCCGTATAGCGCGTAACTTTATTGTTTGTAAATCGATTGGAATGAAACAAACACTAAATGTCACAGAAAACTTGCTACATACAATACACCAGTAAAAACGGCAATCAAATAGGTTGATCTGTTTCTGAGATTAGCGTGCACAAACGCACAGACAAACAAACAAAAAGACAAATATTTTGAAAACAAGTTTAGGACCTCGGTAATATAAGTACAACATGTAGGAATTGTTTTTTTGAAAAAAACATTTAATGTAACAAGGCTCGTTTACGATTTTATTATATGTATAGATATATATATAGATTATGACGATACCAATATTGTGAAACTATAGAATCATTTGCAAATGAAAGAACGGCATTTTTAAATTTTTAATTTTAAATCAGCATTATGGACTATGCCATTAGTTTCTTCACAAACATGGATTCTACAATGTAAATAAATACTTGAAAATGATATGCTAACCGAATATTGAAATAGCAATAAATTGTAAAATTAAATTATATAATTTAATTTATATATTTAATCAAATAATTTACATTTGCCAGACGAATATTCGGTTGATAATATTGGAACAAAAAAAAAGAATGTCAATTGGTATTTACCATACCCATGTTTATGGCAAATAATGACTATTATTATTATTAGATAAATGAGAAAAAAAATGAGGATGAATTTATGAATGTGTGTTATTATGCTTTCACACAAAAACTGCAAAGACTTTTGATGACTCTTCACAATAAAATAGTTTATACAGGCTTTAATTTATGAAAAATAGCTAGTAAAATCAGGTAAAAATAGGCATTTTTAAAGATACAATTTACAAATAACAGCATGTCTATTTAACATTTAAATCATTTCTTTCTATTAATTATAACTTTCGTGTCAGTAAAGCCGCACCGCACCGCTGGAAGTGTTTTATTATTGCTTTTATCTTTGGAAATCTACGTTTTTTTTTTTTCGTGTACGCCATGGCTCGTCATTTATATTGCAACTGCCTACAATTAATTTAATTAAAGCCGTATCATTTTTAGGGTGCTTTTGCAGAGTGTTTTTGATGTAATCATTTATTATTTTTGTTTTACAGGTTGCTTCGTTGGGTACCTAATGTGGCGATAAAAAGACAATGCCATAGAAAATGGATTTTTTACCTCAACTGAAGTATATTTATATAATCAAAATATTCATCAGCCTACAAGGTACCGCTGCTGGAGAAAGGCGTTTGAATTGAGTGTCATCACACTAGGACCTCCTCCCTTAGTATCCATCTGTCAGCTGTTCTCTTTAAATCATCAGTCCAGCGAACAGGAGAATAATCGTGGTCACCACTCCAAAGTTCGTCTATTGTAACGCCCATCCGTTATACCAGAGTTATGTTTCGTCCATTCCCATAATGGATCTATATAGTGAGTTATTTTTTCTTATTAGATCAAACTTTTCAAAATTAAGTGTACACTTTCCTACTTATGTTACCGAGGTCTGTCTATCTGTCTATTTTTGTCTGTATATCTGTTTGTCTGTGCGTTTGTGCACGCGAATCTCAGAAACAGGTTAATCGATTTGAATGCGGTTTTCACTGATGTATTTGTAGCAAGTTTCCCATAACATTTTGTGTTAGTTTCTACGTGCTATACCGAATACCACGCGTACGAAGTTGCTTGTTCAGCTAGTTTGTAAATAAAGTAGATGACTGATTGATTTTTTTTATTATTTTTAATTTAAGGTCAGCAGACAGTTTGACGGCCCACTTGATGGTAGGTGGCTACCGATTTTTAACAGATTCCGCATTTCGAGCTTCCACTATAAAGCTTTCACAAATGAATATTATTCATTAAATAATCATTAATGAAGTAAAAACTTGGTTCTTTGACGGAGTACTTCCGTGGAAGATATTTTGAGGGAGTTGATGCTGAACAATGCCGTTGTTGAGGGAGGTAATGCTGAACAAAGTGTTTAGACAAATCTTTAAAGTACGTTTTGACCTACCGGAATTTGAGATTCAACACTTGCAAAACCTATATAATAAAGGTAGTGTTTATATTTTCCAGGTGTAGCTTGTGGTTTATTAGGCGACGGCATCTATACTTAGTTAGTTGCTTAAAGCAACTTGCTTAGTTGCTTAGAGCCCTTAACAAAAATTAAGTTTTTCATATTAACCCACCTCTGTTAAATGTGAATAAATGAGCGAATAATATTTTAACCTATCGTTACACGGAGGGAAAAAAATTCAACTCTTAATTGTTTATTAAACCTCTGACCTTTTTAGTTCTAAATAACCGCAAAACAGTTATGAATTTATTAATCGCGTGCGTTCCCATGAAACCATAGATTGATAAAAAACTAAAATGATGATTCATTATCAACAATTTGGGGTAAATTGATAAGCCCTATTTATTGTCTTTATTATTTTATTAGGGCAAGGAATATTCATTTTTGTTTATAATGGTTACAAGTTTTTTTTTAATTTGTATTAATTTACCGAATAATAAAAAAGGATCACTGTCTTTGGATTTTTGAAATACTTGGAACGTATTTATATAGAAATGATTCGACTCATTTAATATTAAAAATCTTAATCTCTAAATAGTATTAATAAAACACCGCGGGAAATCTGTTTTTTTTTAATGTTAAGTTCGGCAGACAGGCTAACGGTCCACTTAATGGTAGGTTATCCGTCGCCTAAAAAAGCCACAGGTGCTGCAAGTTCGCTACATTACTAGGATTAAAAATGAGGGATTGGGAAGGGTTTAGGAAATGAGCTCAGAATGGGATATGGGGTTTGGGAAATTCCTTCCTTAGAATTCCTTCCCTAACTTAGAATTTTTTCCTTCCGGAACGTAGAAACTTTCTATGTAAATATTACCAAATAAAGTCGCTACTCGCCTCTGTTTGTTTTTTCGTTAACTTCTTCTAACGGTTTTCAATCAATGAAAGAGTAAACGTGGAAGGTTTGTATATAAATTGCAGAAAATAATGCATCCGTGCAAAACCGGAAGCGAGTCGTCAGTCATATTGTCTGTTTTCTGTTTATGTTGTGTGTTTTATGTGGCTTAAATTAGGTTTAAGCTAACCAAGTATTTTGGGTTAAAATTAACCTAAGATTTATATTTAGTCAAATCGCTGTAAACGCTAATATGAAAAATTAAGTTTGAAACAATGTAACATACTGTTTCCATAACCTAACTACTCTTACATATTACGGTTCTCAAACTCGTTTGGACCTATGGGTCCCATCTGTCAGTGGTAAAAAATATTGTCAATTTCCAAAGAACGCCGGATTATAAAAAATCCTATCCCATCATAAACATAAAATGTATAAAATGCCAAGTCTCGCAAAGCAGAAGAATTTGTGAGATCTCTTGTAAAACTAGGACTCAGTTATTTTTGTTAGTGTCTATGGAAGCACCTATTTAACAACTTTGTTATAAACTAGCTGTGCCCGCAACTTCGTACCCGTGATATTGAATGAAATAAACTCTTAAATGTTACTAGAAGCTTGCTACAATACATAAGTGAAAATCGCATTCACATTGCTTAAGCCGTTTCTGGGATTTGCGTGCACAAACGCACAGACAAACAGACAAATAGACAAAAATTGTAAAATATAAACTGTTTTTTTTTTACATTGGTAAAATAGAGAGAATTCCAGCTCTAATTGTAGTAAACCATATTTTAAACTACTTCGTGTCCATGGTATTCGGTATAGCGCGTAACTTTTTTTGGTTGTAAACCGATTGGAATGAAACTAACACTAAATATTATGGGAAGCTCGTTACAATACATCAGTGAAAACCGAATTCAAATCGGTTAAACCCTTTTTGAGACAAACAGACAAATATAACCTATAATCTCTACATATAAAAATGAATCCCCATTTCCCTTGGTCACGGCATCACGCGTGAACGGGTAGTCCGATTTTAATTCGGCTTTCACTAATGGAAAGAGGGATAAACGGGGAATGTTCATATATATTAAAATTGCACGCCGGGCGAAGCCGTGGGCGGGTCGCTAGTATAAAATAAAATATGTCCTCGGTAACATAAGTACAACGTGTACAATTTTTTTTTAAATGTTTAATGTACAGACACGCCTCGTTTACTATTTTATTATATATAATAGATATTAGATTGTTATCTAATCAATTACCTATTAACATTCATAGTGACCGTGTCAACATTGGACATCTGTATTTCTATTAATATTATAATGACATGGCAACTATAAGATTTCTTATTCACATTGAATTATCAGAAATTAGGAGAACCATTCTAATGAAAATTCATATTTTTTAAATTCAATTAAAATTAATTTATTCACACTCGAATAAACTTAAGGAACTCAAATTAACTAGACGTAGATTAAACTTTATTTTTAAGTGAATCTAGTTTATAAGATACTTACAATTAAAAATCAAGTTCGCGCCCATACATGTGTACAGACACACGCGGAAATTTGGTATTCCTAGATTCGTAGCCACAAAATGGACGAGAATAGAATAATTACAGAAAAAAAAAAAAACAACAAAGGAGATATTATAATAAAAGTGGGTACGCGTTAGGTACGTCCTCGTGTGAACCGACGACACCTGTGTCCGAGGGGGATATTATAAGCTACTTGTTGAGTTAGTAACGGATAGACAAGACTGTTATATAACAAAATTTGTTATGATACATACACCTAATACAGCATCTTTTATACTTATCTGTGCTGTGATAATAATATGCTTTCTTAGCGGAAGCTTACGTTGCAAAATAAACCTATGTTCTAAATTTCAACTTTCTAGACTTAGTAACTTTGTCGGTGCGTTAATTAGTCAGGACAAACCATTTCATAAGTATAAATTTGCGCGTCAATGATGCGATCGAGACAGCAGCAGAGATGTTAGATGACATTGTTATGTTGCTTTGTTTCTTTAATTTGTAAAGTCTTGTTTTATGTTGCAAATAGCTGGTGCCCGCGACTTTGTCTGTGTTGAAAAATCTTACTATCCTTACTACCAATATGATAAATGAGAAAGTTTGTGAGGATGGATGGATGTTTTTTATTGTTTCACGTAAAAACTACTGAACCGATTTGGATGAAATGACATTTTTGCAGTATAAAAAGTATCCTATATATTAATCTAGGTAATAACTATCTCTGTGCCAAATTTCATAAAAAAAATTCATAATTTTTTTTTCGAAATCGCGGCAAGTATGTATGGTGAAAGTGGTATGTGTGGGTAGAGGACACAAAAAATGTCAGTAATATGCTACCGCAAAGTGTCACGTTACCAAGATATTTGGAGGTAAAAATCGACATGTGGGTACTTACTGATAATGTATCCAAATAATCGTTCCCAGGTTGATTATTATTATTACTGTTTATTGGAACAGAGTAGGTACATTACATACTACTAGGAGCACAAAAAAAAATCAAAATGGCGGCGGATCGATATGCCAGCTTCCATACAAAAAAAGTTCGAACCCGTTAATGGAGTTGCAGCATTTATGAGTTATTTTGTGTTTATAGGCGACGGTAACCACCTACCATCAAGTAGACAATCAGTCTGCCTGCCGAAAGAAGTTAATTAATTATTTCCCTTTTCATTTAACTTTTACTTGTATTGTATTATTTATTTATTTTTACTTGTTCTCTCAATTAATTCATATACTTATATTATGTAAATATAACAATAAATAACATCTAATTTTTTTTAAATATAAAATCTTTATACCCTTTACATATTCAGCTAATCTACGGTCAATATTTATACCTAACTGTTCAGTTAGTTACAAATAAACTAACACAAACAATTCTATGAAATTACAAATTCACCCACACACTGTGTCCAATAATGAGCCGTCACAGAATAAAAAAAAAATATACCGGAAACAAGCTCGAAACGTGACGAACAAAATTTCTTAGCGATTTCTCATTCCACCCCTCCAACACAATAAACCATTTGATTTGTGTAATCAAATGCGGGCATTCAAATTAATTAGTTTGTTACGCACCTGAGCGTTTACACTTCTCTATTGTATTAAACTACCATTATAAACTTGCATTTTTTACTATTTTACAATCGCTATTAGCACTTAAGCGCTAAGCAATAAAGTTCACAATTGAAATTTTAATATGCAAATAAATTTCTATCTTTTACAACGAATTCTGAATCGAAAAACAAAGGGCAATTTTACATTCAGATTTATACAATTTGTTTAAATTTCAGTCTTATGTGGTATGATTAAAGCACACATAAAATTTTGGTCATTAAAACAGTGTTAAGTATTCGTCATGAATGATGATAGGTTTTGATGTTTAGATGGATTTAATTCATTTTAATTAAACGGCGACAATGTAAGCAGTTAATTGTGTTTGTAGTTCTAAAACGTAATAATACGTTGAAACTTTTGAAAGGGGTATGCGTAATGTTAGGTTTGATTTTGTCCACTGACTTTATGATCATTGCCGCAATCAGTTATTAACTGTAATTGTCAAATAAAATAATGAATAAATATGCTATTTTGCTTTTTTAATTTCAGGTGGAAAAATCGCCACGCTTCACTACCGACGTAAAATACAGTAAAGACTAATGTATCCCACAAATCAATTGGAAGCCCATGAACTTGGAAATCTAGCAGAATTATGACTGTGAAAAATTATTCCCATAGATGGCCCCGTCGGGAATCGAGTCCGAGACCCCTGAGAAAGAATGCTACGAGCTCACGAATTCCATGATTAATCATTAGTAAATGGTCGTAGAAACACCTAAAAAAACATTACATTTCTGAGATATCTTATGAAGGTTTGGATGGAAACAAAAAACTGAAATTAATTTTATATCTAGTACAATAATTGTAGATATAAAATATCTACAAAAAATAAAAATTTGATATAAAATATAATTGTAGATATAAATTTCTAAAATGTGCAGAATTCGTGTCATTTATGCAGGTCTATTTCTTGACCTGCATAAATGATTGACTATTGACTAAAAGCCAATAATGTTTTTCGATGAACATATCCTAGTTATAACATACATTTTAAATTCAGTTATCGATAGTTATCACATCTACAAAGATTTTTCTAAAATGTTGGAATTGCTGGCGTATGTATTATTATTTTCGCGAGTACGATAAATGCTGCGTATATCTGGCCTTGCATTCTGTCTCCGTGTCATTGAAGTCAAGTAAGTTGAGACAAAAAATTCTCCGAAATATGCATTACTGACTTCAATTGCTCGTATAGATGCTTGCCTTAAAGCAAAAGCCTTAAACCAAGCACCTCTCGAAGAATGGTCTCGTCAAATTAGGAAACGTCTTATTCACAAACATGTTATTTGTAAAATTTGTAGAAGCAGCGATATTAGCATCCCTTAAACACGTCAAATTATACAGCAGTCCCCTAACTACTTGTCGTAAAACTTACGTCAATCTCAAACGTAACATCTCGTCACATCGCTAAGCTTGGTTTACGATCAGATTTTTAATCCCGTTGACATAAACGAGTTTATCTTGCATCACTTTTATTAGTCGAGGGGCACATTGTTGGAGTAGTGGTAGGATTATGAAAATTCCTCGTTGTTTCCTCGATGTTTTATGTACACCAGTTATGTTATTGATGTTGTTTTAATACGCGTTTCCTTGTTGTTTGAGAATTATATTCAACTTTAGACTTCAACAGCTCTCAGACCTTGCCATTTTTTTGTCTTTTGGATATAAAGGAAATTTAAGTAAAAAGTGACTTGTTACATCTAAATCTAAAAGCCAACCGTATCGATAGTAAATACAGTTTAATTATTATAAAATTGATACAAAAAATTTAACTGTTCTAGTAATAATCACGTAAGAAGTAAATGTTCTGAAATTTGAGGCAGCGTGCCCAAAATACTGGCGGCATTGCCTCGTTGAATGGCGATGCTAAATTTTTGCCCGAAATAGAAACCAGCATTTTGGTCACGAGTGGCCGTAATTAACCTTCCAGGCAGATCTTTGAAAATCTTTAACGCGTCCGGTCCCCATGGTCCAAGAGTCTCCACCCCAAAAGGCATAAATATATATCCTTTATCTAAATTAGAATATTTACGCCTCTTGAGATGTTCTGCATATGTAGCCGCACTACCGGCACTCACTGAAGTTTCTGAAAGATGAGTCGGCGCCAAGGTGTCAGCACATATGGCATCCCACACAAGAAGACGTCCCATCTTCCAAGGAATGAGAGTCATACCATCAGGCCTCTTGCCATCGTCGCGTGATAGACCGTTTGGTACCAAAATTGCTGCGACGTTGGCGTTAGATCGATAGTTAGTACCTAGCGACACCTATAAACATATAAGGGTTAGGTCGTAAAAAAATGTACAGTTACATTCATGACATTGTAACAAACGTTACATACGTGACTCAAAGTTACATTCATGACCAGTATAAAGCTTAGGACACATAATTATAAATTTATGATTCACAATAAACTTTTTTTATGAAACAATTATATTTAGCTTGTTGAACGTTCTTTATTTCACAATCCTCTTAAACTAAAAATAAATAATTGAAGCTTCATCATCCGTCGTAATAAAATACGACGGATCTTTTTATTGTGAGCATATGTACCTACATAATGCCTGATTAGGTGTAGTCTCAGCCTTACACTCGGTCATGACCGTAACGTTACACATTTCGTTACATATGTTACAATCATGACAGAAAAAAAACGGCGACATAACCTCAAATCAAAATATCACTGTATTGCGAATAATTACAGCCTAAGCAGTAGTTTCATTGTTTTATGTAATGTCAAACCTGTATTAACACGTATAATAGTTCGCCAGAATATGTCCAATACTTACCCTGCAATCCAACACAAGAAAAACAATTTTTTGCGACAACTCTCGCGACGACACACAAGATTGATAATCACTCCAAAAAAACATGGCTGATTTTGTTTTCTGAATGTTGGCGTCTTGTTCTATGGTGTTGCCAATAAATAAAAGACAAAAGCAGCCAACTTACTTAAAGCGTATGGCAACAATTAAGCATTATAAGTCGTTATGTTCATGACGTTACACACGCAATTAAAAATTAGACACTTTTTAGAAGTTAAATAATTGTATTGAAATGATAGCAAAATCGTATCCTTTTCTAAACACATGTTGGAAAAGTAACTCGAAACTGAAATCTACCTTAAAAACGCGGTTATACTACAAAATTTTGGGGTACAATTTTTTTTAGATAATGGGGTAGTAGTTGGACAAACCTGTTTTTGTATGGAGTAAAATTAGTGCCAATCAGAAAAATACTAAACATATAAAAATTTGTAAGGTTAGCTATGATTTAATGATATTAACAAAAAAACAGAGAGGTATCTTTTAGAGCAATATACAAAATATTCTCTTAAATAAAATAGGCCTGATGGTATGACAAGAATAAAATCGAGACAAGCAAAAAAAACCTGTTGTACATTTTTTTACGACCGAACCCATAAGCAAGTTTAAAAGCAAAAAAAAAAAAAAATTAGTCGAATTGTAAGTGCACTGCACCACCCATCATTTAGTTTTTAAGATATTTTAATATTTGATCGATTTGGAGAAAGTAATTTGAATTTCAGTCCATTTGGTATTAGGCTATAGACAACGTGTTTAGTAAGCATTCTAGAACAATGTATTGTTAACGTCTAGGTATTTGAACTAATATGGTTGTATTTGCTGCTATATACCCAGATGATACCTGAGCATCTTTACTGAGGAGTCATTTACCTGTATTGTTTTATGCGAAAAGAGTTGACGTAAGACGGCTTAGTGAAAATAGACTCCTTATATCTTTGATAAAACAGAAATTACTTACAAAATACCAAAACTCGTATAATGAATATTTGACTTATTATGTTTTGGATTGATGACTTAATATTTGTTTATAGTGAGTTTTCTGCCAATACTTTCTCATAGAATATGCATTCCAAAATTTCCGAAACTTAGAAAAAACCAGTTCTAATAGACGGAAATTTAGTATTACGCGATACAGAATATTTTAAATTATTTATTTAACATAGCAAATAAAATGAGATAGAAAATTATTTAATACATCAAAAGCTTCAAGAGAGAAAATCCGAACAAAATCTACTAGTTTTAAAACAAACATAAAAAGTCAAAAACATCCATGATGAAGAGTCAAAATGTCTAGCACTAAATTTTTTACAACCATTCTTAATCGAATCCTCGCGCCTACATATCGCTCTTTAGATTTTACTATCCAATCCGATTTTACATTTGCATAGCCATCAAATTTACTACCTATGCATTTTGTCCGCTAATCCGAGCGTTTGGGCTTCAATAAGCTTTGAGAATTACACCAAATTGGACAGCGTTATTAGCTTGATTTTAGTGACAGATAAGAATAATATTGTTGGTATTACGAATCGTATACGAAAATATAAAATATATATTTTAGGTTTTTCTGAAAATTAAGTAATTGAGAGAATATTTCAGAAATTCTTGTCAATGCTGGGCTGTTTTTGAGTTAAGCCTTTTTTATTGTGTCTGTACATTAAATATTTTTTCAAAAAACGATTTGTACACGTTGTAATTAGGTTACAGAGAGCAAAAAAATTGTTTTCAGAATTTTTGTCTGTTTGTCTGTGCGTTTGTGCACGCTAATCTCAGAAACGACTTAACCGATTTGAACGCGGTTTTCACTGATTTCACTGAGCTTCCCGTAACATTTAACTTTTGTTTCATTCCAATCGGTTTGCAAACAAAAAATCCAATAGTATAAGGACGTAGTAAGTACTGGAATGATGTATAGATGATTTAAATACATAACAGAATTAAGTTCATTTATGAAAAATTGGTTGTCTCGTATTCTCTTTCTGGTTGTATATTTTGGAAATGACCCATTTTTTATTTAGTTGTTAGCAAGATCCATTTATAAAATTCACTTAAATAACTTAATTAGAGTGTTCATGTCTACTTAGAGGAACATTCACAGCATAGAAGTAGGAATAATATAATAACTGTTGGCGACGGTACTTGGGTGGGCAGGTCTATGGTGTAGCTCCGGTTGACTTGCCGCCGTTCGATGACCATATGTGTTGTGGACTGTATATTTTTTAGTTGTAGCCGGACGGAAGATTGAAGGAAACAGCAAATAGTTACACGTGTCATTTACTTATCAATTAATTATCTACAGCAATTCTAACTAGTTAAGTATTACAAATCTTATTAGAAGGTACAGAGACTAACGATGGTTCTTTAGGCTCCGAGTGATTGTAAGCGAATATAATAATGGTATATTGATCGTGCTAGTGGTAGTGGTAATCGTAATGGTATTATTCCTATTATATTATTCCTACTTCTATGATTCATAGACAGAAAAGTAACGAGAATTATAATGAATGTCAATAGAATGATGTAAGTTTGAAAACTGTAAAAATAATAAATATTACATTTATAAAATACTGTCCCTGAATAAGTGATACCAGATACAATTTTGTTATTTATTCCTAGTAACTAAATGATAGTTTCGTTACTGATTGTGCAAAATGAGACCCTGATTTTTTATAGAGACCCCGATCCATTAAAAACAGGAGCTCAATTGTTTGTAAATGATATGTTAAAAAAATATTTTTCAAAATAATATATTTTTATGATATATACTAACGCTACTACTATTTTATGATATATGTATACTAAGGCAAGTAGTACATGTGGAAATGAGAGTTGTATGTACACGTGAATAAAGCAGATTTGAAATTACGGCCACTCGTAAACCAACCCTGGATGAATTTCATGCAAATGTCGACGATACTAAAATTTCAAGTACATTATTGTCTGGCTGACGAATCGTTTGATCCTTTGGGAGGTAAGCCCAGGCACCATTTTAATGGGACTCGTTTAATAAAAATCGTTATCATAACGTTTTCCTATAATCGATATCTATATCTATACATATTTCAAAATAAAGTCACTGTCTGCCTCAGTCTGTTTCTCTGCTAACTTCTCCTAAACCATCACTCAATGGATTTTGCAAATAGGGATAAACGAGCAATGTTTGTGTATATGTTGGTGGCCGATCATATAATCCAGCTGTTCGTGATGTGCCTAGGCAGATCGTTATATATGGCGCCGTTTCATGAAGTTTCTATTTAATATCAGTCAGATCGTTCGTAGTAGGATATCTTTCGACTAAATCATCAAACGTCCTTCGTTGATCAATCAACCTGAATTTTAATTAGCTATTTCATGAATTGGCTAGGTATTAAACAGAAACTTCATGAAACGGCGCCATATACATATAACGATCTGCCTAGGCACATCACGAACAACCGGATTATACGATCGGCCTCCGACATATATAATTTGCAGAAAAAAATGCATCCATGCAAACCCGGATCTTTTATCAAAGGTAATTTTCTTTGGTCTACTTTTATTACTTAATTAAGAAGAACGATATGAAAGCCCCGCCTCGTACGCGACGGGTTACAAATGTCCTCATCAGAATTTACGATCGCATATCGATCGCGCTAAAATTCAAAGCACATTTTTATCGCGGGCTTAATTTTACGAGAACTGATTAGTTTCCCTGGTGTATACTATATTAATTTTCGTTAAAATAATAATTAGATAACAATAATGGTAGGTCACACAGCATTTTGCATTAAACTCCCTGTATTAACTGCCCTGTAGGTATGGCGGGAGACCATCTTACAAAAGAACACATAGAGCCAGTCCTGTAGTGTTTCTATGCGTGATTAAAGGTACTCTTAGTCCACTTTTCTATCTTTACCTATCTTATCTTTTTATCTATCATGGATCTCCCGCTGTTACTTCATGGCGAAGGCGGCCTTGACATATAAGCGTTGGTGAGTGAGTAAGGGATACCAGGTCTATTCCTTTACCCCCTCCTTAAATCTTTATCCTTTATTTATTAACAACGGTTTAACATAGCAGTAATTTAATAATTTGGGCACATTAAAAGAACCTACACTTAACAATGTCAGTAGCACACCTCTTGTTGCTTGTCTTCATAGGCGAAAGTGACCTTTCTTTGGCGAAATCTGCGAACCAGATCCCCACCCGACAATGGGGATATCAGTGGGATATGTGGGACTTCTACCTACTAAAAACCCACGGTGTTTCTTCGCGCCGTCCATGACGGGGATTAGGGGATCGAAGAACCATGCGTTTGCCTTCCCCCGCCAGACAAGGCCCGCACACTTGCGGGCTTCACCTCGATTAGGCGCGGAGTTTGACCTGCGTGCCGTGGAGAGACGTGCTGGAAACACACAGCACGTTTTCTCTCGTTTACCGGTGTTGTATGGACGGCGGACGGCTCCATGTCCACCGCCCCCGAGAGAAGCGGCACATATTCACCTGTCGCAGCGAGCAGTCAGCGAGGGGCTTCGTCTTAGAAGCAACCCTTCACCTCTTCTCCGCGGCACAACCTACCGCGGAGTCGGAGGCCGCTTCACCTGTAACCCTCAGAACCCCCGCTCCTGTGGCCGCTCATCTCTACGGCATTATGGGTGGGCGGCCAGGCGAAAGTGACCTGCCGAATTTACACAAACAAAAGCTAAAACTTAGTACTTTTAAGAGACTGAATTAGTTTTTCTTTAAAATGTAACATGGGCAAAGCAGGTTTATTTTAGCTTTAACAATATTGTTACGGATAAAATAAACAACTGTTTGTAAGAAAATATTATATAATAATCACTGCACCTTGACAGTGATGACGTATGGTGCCGAGATGTGGCCTCTCACGGCAGGCAGACTGACGACCGGAAAAGCTTCGCAAGAAGCAGTTGGATGCAAAGGACAGAGGACCGGGAACGGTGGCGAGCCTTGGGCTTACATCCAGCAGTGGGAAACACAGGCTGATGATGATGAATAGATAATCTTGTACAAAAAATATTTGATGCTTTTATTTTCTTTACATTCAATAAGTATTGAATAGTGTAGCAGTGTTTATTTAATTTAAATTAATTGCCTTTTTTACTGCACTGTCTCGCAGCAAAACTGGCATGCGAATGCACGAACGGATGTCTTATGCCATCCTAAGAAAGAAAGCTATATCGACGGTGCATCTTGTGCTTCTTGAGAGAACAGACTGATTTCTTATGTAAGCATTGCAGCTACACAAGCCGCTGACCACATATTTAATTTAACTCAAATACATATTATTTTATTAAATTGACATTTTTATTAGTAAAATTTTCATTGTAGCTAGGTATAAAACTAATTAGTAATGAGGATTAATTTTTAATCTTCTGGGTGAGCTCGCTCCATCGTCGGCCTGGCCTTTTTTTTTACGTTGGGAAATCCATCATGGATACCCAGCAGCGAAAGGGGGACGCTGTGGGTTATGCCGGACTCCTACCGGCTAAAACCCAACGAATTTCTAGCGCGGCCGTAGATGGGCGGAGTCGCAGGAACGTTGTTGCACAACTTTGGCGACCCGCCACGGCTGTTCAGCGCGGGGAGGACTACGCTCCCTGTGGGAACCTCGGCGTACCCGAAAGTGGAGGTACGCTGGTCATCTCGGGGACTCCATCGTCGGCCTCATCCTTCCTACATGGATAGATGCTGGTCAAAAGAAAACCCATCTTTAATAAAAATATATATTATATTTAATCAATACAAGAAATAATATTTTTGGACTAATGATGTCTGAAATATATGATTTTTATTATTTTTATCCACTTGGTAGGTGGCCTTTAACCCAAGCAATGCCACATATGTTGCAAGTGCACTGCCGACTATAGTAGGATTAAGGATAGGGGATAGGGAAATGGGCTGTCCCTTACACACTAACCAAAACCCAACAGGGCACATGCTATTATTTCATGGTGGTCTTCTGTAAGGAGGTGGTTACTGCTGCCGGACGGGTGCCCAAATGGCTTCGAAACGCATAATGCAAATAAAATTAGCATTATGATTTCGAATTCATTTTGTACAAGATTATAAAATTATTTTGACATTAAATATACCTAATGACAATGTTTATTTGGTTACACCCGTAACGACCTCCAATTATTCAGTCAACGTTAAATTATTGTGTAGATTTCGTGTTGACAATTTTATGGAAGTCCCAACCAATTAGATTTAACTGCATTTTCTTCAACTAATAAGACAATTAGGGAACTTTGAACTGTTCGCTCGTCCACCGTCGCATTCTTTTACAAATAATGACTGGTTTTGAATTCGACGATCTTTATTTAGAATCTTTGTTGAAATTTCTTTGTCGTAACCGTGGAATTTAATGTGGCGTATGATTGTAAACACATGACATGACAATCCGTTGTGTGTCGAGTTGTGACAAAAATAATTCGTGTCAACGATTTATTTTAACGCTTCTAATGATAAATATGTTTAGCAGTGACAACCCTATTTACATAGGGTTGCCAGGTGGTCGGAAAATTCGATGTTGAAAATCAGTAGAGTAACAAAAATAAAAGTATTTTTATTTATTATTAATAAGGTATTTATAAAAGTTTTATAAACAGTTTCGAAATATTATTTTTAAGAATAACATAAAACTTTTCTTAAAATTTTAGCTTAAGTTCAGTGACTATATCAATAAGTGATAATTGATAAGTCATACTTCGTAATTTTTCCTATCCCTTATTCTTTTTCTTACTAAGGTAAAAGAATAAGGGATGCAATAATCAGGTCCAATAGCACCTATGACGTTGTTTAAGTTAAGCTTAATTGTCTTAAGTTAAGAAGGTAATAGGTAGTCGACGTCAAAGCCACCCTACCGTCATGTAGACCGTCAAGTTATCCTTGCATTAACAAAAAATAATTTAATATAACAAATCTTCGCTGTCACATCAAAATTTGCTATGTGCAAAAAATATACGTCTGAGATAATGTAAAAAGTTTTCCTGAAAAATTATGGTTGAAGGTTTATTTAAAAAAAAAAAAATTATTTAAAACTTAGGGTTGTTATATAAAACTTATTGGTCTTCTGAACATGAAAATTTAATAATTTATTTATTATGTTGATAATATTGCAAATAACAGATTCTAGCTGCTACGCGTTGCATGAGGTCGTAGTTCGATAAATAGTTCGCTTAGCAGTTTTTTTCTACGATAAATAAGGTAAACTATTCACTAAGGTCAAAATGTTTGAATCTCAAAAAAGTGCACATAGCAGATTTCGGTTTGACAACGAAGAAATGTAAAATTTATAAACATATAAGAATAATAACACACATATATTAGTATCATTTATTATCCTTATGGGACGACGTCGTATTAAAATGTTTTCTTTATAAACAGCATCAAGTCTTTGATGATATGCCACTTAAAGGATTTCCCAAAGCCATTAACGTATTTGCTGACTTAAAATTCGAGTTAAGACATCATTAAAGCATTTAAATAGATGATGGTAAATGGCCAGTGGCGAAATTAACAATTAGCGAAATTATACTTTCAAAGGGAATCCATGAGCATTTGCATAATACTAAATGACAATATTTTTGTGAAGGGCCGCACCCCAATTTAAAGCTAACGGATATAATTTAACAAAACAAAAGTCACTTTTGGTTTCTCTGGAATGGTTTTTCCCTATCTCAGTAGTCTATCCTATTCAGTAGTCTATCCTATCCTATAAATCCTATATTTGGAAATGTTATAAATGCCAAGATTTGTGAGGATGGATGTGCAATAATTACCTAACTGATTTTGATTAAATTTTAAGTAACATAAATATATATGTAATACATAATTTATAAAGTTAGACGACGAGGTCACAGGTAGAAGCTAGCTTTACAAAATGTTATCGCCTGAAACAATTTGTAAAAATTTTGTAAAAATCTTGGAATAATTTGGTTTTTTTATTTTTTTATTTCATTAAAGATGGGTTTGCTCTTGGCCAACATTATTCGTGTAGCAAAGATGAGGCCTACGATGGAGCAAGCTCACCCAGAAGATGACTATTCACTCGAACCTTGAAAAGATTTGGGTTATATGAGCTTGGAAATACAAACGCCGACAGGAAGTTCCAATCCTTAGCAGTCCGCATAATAAAATATGTTTTAAAACGCTTGGTCCGAATTAGAGGGATTCCGACAAGGTGAGAATGGTAATCAGCTGTACGTCTGCATGTCGATAGAAGAAAGGGGAAGGCGGTATGATCTTATGCTCCCGAGCACACTCTGCGAAGTACATCTTATAGAACACACACGGGCAGGCAATTTTACGTCTATGTGCCAGGCTCGGCAGCTTAGTTCTTATCACCGTACCGTCGCCAATGAGCCTCCCAGCTTTTATACAAGTCCCTTCAGCCTTTTTCAAAAATACATATTGATGTTTTCATTAGAAAAGTTGCGATTTTTTTTGTTGTTACCCTCAGTGCATATACTTTGCCATTTAAAAAAGTCTTCTAAAGGAATCCCTGACGATTCGTACTTGTACATTATTATGCATTTTAATTGGAAAGTAGGTACATTAGTCCATATGGACATAGGCTAATCTATACCAACTGTCTCAACTGAACCCGGGAGAAACCTGGGCACATGGGTCTTTTTTCTTAACGAGGAGTAATCCGCTTACAGATTTCCTATCGCTGGCTAGACGGTAGGAGTATGTGGGGGTCGCCCAGCACCTGACCATAGCGGCACTGGGAATACCCACTAAAACTCCCCGGTGTCTCCTTGCCTTTTGAGCGGATGGACCGGGCTCTGCCGAGGCAACAACTCCGATCCAAAGGGCGCATGGGTCTAGCAATCTATATCTTTAATAAAATCGGTACTGTCTCTTATATTTTCCCTAAAGCCCGTCTAATTTTTTCCCATAAACACTAAACAACCTCCTGACTTCGTAGCGTGTCTCGTACTAAAATCCATAGATAAATATGTGTATATTGCTAAAATCGCTACTCTCCGGCCTCCGGCTCCGGCTCGACGCAAGTACCAGCCCCGCGGAGAACGGGGAGAGGGAGACCGACGAGACGGTGCGTGCCTGACAAAGTTTATTGTGTATAAATAAAAATTTTCGCGCCAATTTTTTTAACAAAAACAAAACGTATTAGAAGTCTGTGTACCTGTTTTATTTTAAAATTAGTATTTTAAATGTTATCAGCTTTGTCTTATTTTTACCCAAAATATCGAATGCCTTATATTCACCCGACCTGACCCTACACAAAACAAGTACTTGTGAGGGTTGTTAGGATTTATATAGTTTATCTGTATGAAATGTAACAATGTGGGTAGGCTCTTATACAATAAACAGTCAGCCATCAACCTCGGCCTTTCATAGACGTTACAGTACTATTACAGCAAACTTATTTATAAGACCATTATATTTACTATTCTATCAACTCATTAGAATTTCTTCTTTATGTAATTTCTGATTTACATAAAATTCTGAATACATAAATGAATACATACATAATACATAAAATTCTGATTTACATAAATAAAATGAATGTTACACTTATAAGTAAAATCTCATTTTTAACGAGCAGGAAAATAATTTTATTAAAAGATATTATTTTTAACATAGGTATGCTACATTCTAAGAAGTATTATTTTTTAAAAATAAAAAGGAGTCAAATCCCTACAACGGTTTGGCTGCTCTAGAGAGAGCGGTTTTTCCACATCTTGTGTGGTATCGAACTGAGCTTCAGGCGAACTTACGTCCAGCGGCATCCACTCTGGTACTGCACTAAACCCCATTCGGTACAGATTACCTCCAGGTTGGCGGTGAGACAGGGATCTTTCTTCGACATATTTGTGGCATCGAACGAGCTTCAGGTGAGGAACCATCCGCTCTGGAAAGAGGGGGAAGGGAGGAGTTGAGGGAAGATTTAGGCCAGCTCTACCCTCATCACTGGTTCACCGTGTAGGACGGACTCCCAGTGTACAGTGCAAAACGACACTATATATGCTACGAGTTGCGATCACTCCGATACCGCGTTATACGATTGCTAGCGAGTGAAGAATAGTGAGATAGTGGTAGCAACAAGAGAGAAAAGGACAGTGACATATTACTCTTTTAGCGCCATCTAGAGTGTTATATTGTAACTTTAGACAATATGCAGACCAACGCCCATTTTCAATATCTTACATACGGTTAACAATGGATAGCCATCTGCGATAAAAAGTAACGTTTACTTTATCTCGCATTTGCATTTCACAACCAACAATAGGGGCTATCTACAGTTTGAAAACCACGGATAACATTGGTCCTCAAACTTGTCAGTGTCAAAATGTTTTATGAACAATTTAACATTCGTTTTAACATTTGAGACATATTACAAATTTAGCTGTTCAAATAATACCTAATTTTAATTATATGGACGAAGTAGAATTGTCATAAAATGGATTTTTTCAATGTTACGCAGGTTTTTTGTAGTTGTCAATTTGTCAAAATTTTGACGGCGGCCATTGTGTTATATCCTCTCTGACGGCAGCGCCGCCCGTTGAAAATTTGTAAAAACGTATACCTATGAGTTTTTAATTTTAAATTAAATATTTTCAAACATTGTTGTCGTAGAACTTCCACATCACTTTCTTCGCTGCTTGAATATACCATTTTAACGCGATTTTAACACAAAAAGTACAAAATAGGAAAATTACAAGCGCAAAAACGATAGCGGTTTCGGTTATCTGTCAATTTCGGGGGACAAGCAACTGACGATAGTAATCTACTTTCGATAGATGTCAAAACAATATTGAAACGCAATCTACTACAATTTGTACCGGAAAGCTACCCACAGTAAGCTACCTGCCCTCTCAAAGATAGATAGGAACCTTCGATAGGAATTGTTACTTGCCGGTAAGTTATTGAAATGAAAACACTTACGGAAGGATAGATATTTTTACCTACAGTAGGCAAAACGATGGATAGATACTTTATTGAAAATGGGCGCAAGACGATACGTAACTTATGAACGATACGTCTTGCCTCAACTAGTGGGGAAAAATTCTTATAACAATACACAGCGTTTTTAATAGTGGTCCCATTTTTAAAAAATTGTTATTGAGACATTTATTTATAATAATACTAGAACTTTGTACGATTCTTTTTCCTGCAAATTATATACATCCTTAAACACTTCTCATTTATCGCTCTTTCCATTTGTGTAAACCGTATCAGGCAAAAGTTAACGGAGAAACAGAAGCGGAAACGGAACTTATTTTATTATAATTTATGTACCTATAGGTACATTTATACGGTTTATAAATAGTGCTTGCAATACGAGTTTATAGTTAACTAGCTGTTGCACGCGACTCCGTCCTCATCTCTTTATAAAATACTATGTTACTCGTTGATGATGTAGATTTCTATATCCAGTAGGTCCAGTATTCTTTGAGTTTATTCATTATAGACATACATACATAAATACAAATCTTTTCTCTTTATAATATTAGTATAGATAAACAGTATTTATTTCCAGATGTAACAATTTATTCTCAATTTAGTAAACTATTGAATTGAGAACGTTTCGCACTCAAAATAAAAATAAATAAATTTTTCACCTCTCCAGCACGAAAAGGGTGCTTTTGGTGCCTAAAAACTCGCAGGAACATCGATTTTTGCTGCGAGCGTGAGGAAAAGTGATTCAAATTTCGAACACGCGATTTAACTCACAGGAATAACATTATTAGGATTTTATTAGTGTGTCCAGCCATAGATTCGGCCGACCATAGCCAACTAGAGTTGGCCCAGCTGTGAAGATAGTTTTACAGCTGTGAAGATACCAGTGGTGATGGCCTACTCGCTGTTGAGGTGAAAAGTTGTATGTTTAACACGAGAGCAAATTTTTTTATGTCTCGTGCCTTTAAATCACTCACTTCGCTAGTTCGTGATTTAAAGTCGGCACTCGCAGGAAAAAACAATTTTGCTCTCTAGTTGAAAAATAACTATTAATTTCAATTAAAAAAAAAATACTACATTCATTTTTAACTTCAACTTAATGTTCTATACCGTTTTTCTATGGCCTTATTTTTTATATGTTAACTTACTATTGATGAGTTGGAAGTTTAAAAAGCTCTTTTTAAGCTCGTATTACGCATCGCAAATAGATGATACAAAGAAATTGCCAGATATTATATTACAAGACCTTTGATAGAATATTTTTTCAACTTTAAAGAGTTTCGTTGTAACATAAATTAATTTATTTGTGAACATACTTTGTACCTACTGTAACTGTATTATTTGTAGGGTGCAAATGCTTTGTTAAAATGCGAGTTAAATATAAGTTATCCTGAATATCTAAATTATATCTAACACGTCCTGACAGTAATAACCAAACATGAAGTTTAGAAATAGCATTTGTGCTGTTAGTGTTTTGGAGTGTAATTAAGCAACGCAGAACCCTAATCCTGTACACGATAGATGAATTCTCTGGTCTGAAATGCACTTAAATAATCTGGTATGACTTTTGTTTATAGGCAGTAGTAACCGCATACGATAAAGAAATTTGTCATCCTGTCTGGCGCTCTTAATACCATAAAAACGATACTAACTTTATTAATTAAGTTAGAATGAAAACTGTAGAAAGGTAGGTACACTTGTAATTCGATGAAACATCTGACAACACCAAACAACATTCCGTTTAATTGTTCAATACGAATACGAACCACGTTCGAATGCTACATTATTAGTCCAGAGTAAGCCAGACAAAGGATTTAGTGGCAAACAAACTAGCTCATTGCTTCGCCACTGCTCATAATCCTATCTGCATTCCTTATCAAAGCGGTTTCCTGTAATCAACTAAATTGACTATCGTGATTGGTGTATTGCAGATATATAGCAAATTGTTATTAGGTTATCGAATATTCTGGAACAGAAGACTGAATCACAGACGAATTGTTAATGATTTAAGGCCAGCACAGACGTAGATATAATATATTTTAATATTAGTATCAATTTATTTTTAGGGACCATACATGCATCTATAAATATGTTTATTTACTGCCTATACCTATTAATACGGTAATCTATGTATGCAGGCAACGTGAACTTAGTGAACAGTCGCAGTGTTGCAAAGTGAACTTTCTTTTTGTAACTTTCTTTCTTGCTGTTACTGTTATTTGTTTTTTCTCTGTTTCTGTTGAATGTATGTTTTATAAGTTACAAATAAATTGATTGATTGATTGAAAATATATATCTTTTAACATCTTACACCGTGTGTGGTACATTGCTAAAATATATTTATGGCATATTAATATATATTATAGCCAAGTGTGTGTTAGGCTTTATATGGATATTTTGATGATAATGTGTGACGATTTTAGATAAGGCTGGGGAAGATAGGAATCCAGATAGACAGACAAGAGAATAAATATCATTATCATTTACTACATTATTCGGATGCATAGCCTATGCGTAACGTAGTATTAATTTCATCAATACGTTTAAATACTTTTGCAAAGCTTATATTAATCTTACCTTAGGATTTTCAACAAAGTTTTAGAAATTTTTCAATAACTTTGTTAAAGGTGAAAATCCATACAGAAATTTTTCTAGCTACATTAGTTCTTTGCGGCCTGCTTAAAAAATAATATCTGTACGACTACAAATAAGTCTTTCAAGTAAAGAAAATGTTAATCTTCTTCGCTTAAGTTTTAAGACTGGAAGTAATTTTGCATTTGATCTCAAATTGCACGAAGCGTTTTTATTGCTATGTTTCTCAGAGTAGGCGCATTCTAAAAACGATGAAGCTTAACAAAAACTCTTTCACAACAATGCTCATGAGATTCTCGTCATTTTAAAGACGAAATACGCTACGAAAAAGGTGAGCTGTATAAAAAATGGCTGCTGTCAATGACAGTAGCAGAATTCAATTCCGTTGGGAACCGCACTCCTAAAATTTTTCACTTTCATCAAATTACGATTACACGTGTTCTAGAAGGCTAGACTGTGTCCTAGAAGTTAGAGTGGTGGATATTAAATTATCTTCATATTGACGAGAGGCTTTTGTCAAGTAGCCAGATGTTCGTGTAAAATATGTAGCTGTAATATTAAAAAGGATTTTTCATTAAATTGAAATTTCTAAACGTAATCACGTGTATTTGTTTAAAGAGCTTTATTTAAGGACTGAAACATTTAGAAAATAAATTTCTAAATGTTCCTTTGGCCTTTAGAAAACAAATTATTTATGACATGCCTGGAATCTTAGGCCATAGCAATAATTCTCGTTAGGTAAATATTTGAAACATTGTACTTAATATTACTATTTTATGTTTTAAACAACTCTAACACAAAATTACTATCTTTGTAAACAGTAATAATTAAGTATTTCAAAAGTGATGCTAAATCCTTTGATTCATTTAATGATCTCATCATCACTATAATTTATAACATAAGCGATAATTAATAGAAAACAAGTCGACCGTATCTTCATTAGGGCTATAGAATTTATAATTGGTGATATTAATTGTGTTTAGAGATTAACATGGAGGCTAGTAAAGCCTCTTCGGCTTACTGCGGCTTATTTAACCCTAATTGCCTTCAATACAGGTGAATCAGATATCTGTCGATGGACAGAGGGTTTATACAGTTGAAGATATCAGACACTGTTAATAATTAATTATATGTATATACGTAGTTCTGTTATATCATCGATAAAATGTATTAATAATTTAACAGTAATATTATTAAATATTACTATGAATATTAATAATAAATATTACTATTAAAAATAGAACAATTACAGTAAGTTATACTTTATCAACGATTACACCAACCTACATTTAGTGTTCGACTTGTGAGAGCATTCAACATAATTATTTATTATTATACTTATTTCTATTATTGCTTAATTTCGAAATACAATTTCAAAGTAGTGGCATTCGGCAGTCATAAGTTATAGAAGATAACACTAACAATAGCAAAAGTGCTGTTGTGTTCAATTAAAGTGAGTTAGGAATGTCAGAGTCTGTTCTCCCATGTCAAGGTTGTATTTTAGTGTTTTTTATCCTATTAAAGTCGTAGTTATAACCTCCTGATATTTTACATAATATATGGTGCTTATAGGCGACTCATTTAAATTTAAAATCGCAACAAAATTAAAAATATTAGCACTATTATTAACTTTTTTATCTTTGATTAGGTAATAAAAAAATTTATTAAGTGTCTTAAAATAATATTCACAAAGCGATTAATTAATTAAATTAATTAAATTGATTAAATTAATTAAATTAATTAAAGTAATTAAATTGATTAAATTAATTAAATTAATTAAAGTAATTAAATTGATTAAATTAATTAAATTAATTAAATTAATTAAATTAATTAAATTAATTAAATTAATTAAATTAATTCTTGTCACTAATTTTACAAATATTTCATACTAGTTGACCCGGCGAACTTCGGCCTCAAACTGGTTCATACAAAATGCATGAAAAAATTTTTTTGTGAATATTTCAGATGTTTTAATATATTATTAGTTATTCTCCTATTCGGGGCGGAGACTGCAACAAATCAAAGATCATAAAGACGCTCCAGCCCTTCTCGACTTTACTATTTAGATTTAAATGTGTATATGTTTTGTGGTATCATTTCATACTGAACAGAGATTAGCGTGCACAAACGCACGGACAGACAAATCGACAAATAAACAAAAATTCTAAAAACCATTTTATTGACCTCGGTAACATAAGTAGGTACAAATTGTTTTTTTTTTTAATCTTTAATAATGTATAGACACGTTTAGGATTTTATTATATTCATAGATTTACATTACAAGTTGAGATTTTTTTATATGCCTATAGATAGACCGGTCTACGTCTCTCTATAATATAATAGATGATTATGTTTAGATGTACTTAAAGTGATGTACTTTTTGCGACATAGATTCCCCACTACCGAACTTTATAATTATTGTGACGTCCTAAATGTAAGAAAATTATATATCTTAAATGCTACACTTAAACTACATAAATCCTTAAATTATGACCCTAATTTAATTAGACAGAGAAGAAATGATATCATTGTTGAAACAAAAATTGTAAAAACTGCCTTTGCTCGAAGACAATATATTACCCAAACTTCTTATTTATACAACATATTAAATAAAAAACTTAATATTTATCCTATGACACACTTTAATTGCAAAAAGATCCTGACTGATTAGCTCAAGACCCTAAATTATAATGAAACCGAATCTTTATTAAAGACTATTACTTAACTAAATTAAACACATATTATCAAAACATTAATTTGATTATGAAGGGGGACTTATGTAAAAGCTACACTTAACTCATATATGTAGATAATGTTACACATACACATTCACATACACATTCACATTCACAAACTCATAGAAACATACACACTTTATTGTATTCTTTGGATTTTAGTTTGGTGGAGAAGCGGGGTTCTCCTGATACAAGTATTTTATACTTAATAGGAGGCTCCCTACACCTCTTTTTGTACCTATGCTTAAGTGTATGAATAAATTATTTTGCATCTGTATTTTGTATTTGTATTATAAGTTGAGACCTACGTGGCTATTTATGTAACCTCCATCGACTAAATCAAAAAAACTTACACAAACATCAATGTCAATAGTGTCCCGTCCCGATAGTGTTCAAAATTTTTTCTATTTTTTCTATTTAGTGTAAAACAGGAAACATCTATTTAAATTGTGTAAATTGTTTTCAAAAACTGGACATGTGTGTTTTTGTAAAGCATTATTTTATATTCGTTAGTTCAATGTGAAATGCCTAAACCTGATAGTAGAGAATTCGAGGAAAGATATTCCGCGTGCTTCGTCGATTTCGGGCTCAAAGTTGGTAAGAATAAAGTTTCAAACCTGCCCTTATCATTTTGCTGACGTTCATCCATGTATTTTCCACAAATATCTTTACCTCAACGTATAAAGTTCTAACTAAAATAATAAATGCTCTATATACTTCGTTACCTGTTATTAGACCTTATATTATTTATTAGATAACTAGATGGGTTGGCTTCGCTCTGATACAATTATGAGGCTGTAGTAAGTATATATAATTTATATAATGTATATACAATAGTATATACATTATATATAGCTTATGTACATCTAGAATAGTGTACATTTCAAACAGTGAAAGATTTTTTTCAAAAAGGGCAGGTCTCGATATTACCGTCAACATATAAACAAAAATAAAATCCTCTCTCTCTCTCTCTCTCTTTAATATTCTTTCAAAATATGTAATGCTATATTTTATTTTATTTTTATTTGATGGAAATACCAACAGCACAACAAAAATTTATCAAGTCACACAAAGAAATACATTTACATTTACTTGCCCATTACAGGTATCTCTGCATATGTTGTATATTATCTATGTTAAAAGTTTAAAATTACACAATTTATCAACCAATTACCAATTAAAAGGTACATATTATATTATACATTATGTTATAGCAAATAAATGTTACAATTGAGACCACTCAGCCTTTCAAATAATCTGCAGCTTGACAGTAACTTGTATAAATAGAAATTAAGAATGTTTGTTGCTCTATGTACATAATGAATAGATAAAAATAATAATTTTGTTTGTTAGTAAATTTATTTGAAGTTTAATGGGAAGAAATTTAATATTACCCATTCTTTTTTAAATATTCATTAAAAAAATATTTGCAGAAACAGTGGAGAAATCATTACAATGCCTTTCTTATCAGGAATCGAAATTGGGACGATTAAGTCAGAGAGCTAAACAAATCCATGAAAAGATTGTCACACAATAATTGACGTGTTTCAGCTACCGGTTGTCTTATTGGTAGTATGCTTGGAGGATTCTTTTTGCGTGGCTACAGAAGGTGGCCCATGTACATTGGCGGAGGTATAGGATTTGGTATGGCGTACAGCAATTGTGAGAACAGTCTGAACAGCTTCCTTCTTGGCATGGACCCCAAGATCTGCATCATTAAGTGAGTTTTTTGTTTATTCTTTTATTTAATCATTATACCATTCCTTACACACATCTAATCAGTGATTTTGTAGAATTGTCTTCATTATACATTACTTATCTACAAAAGTTCATACTTATTAAAAATGTAGTCTATTTCAGGCTGCTTTAAAATATTAAAACTGCTTCCAAATTTTCACAGATGTATTTTTTTTCTTTCTATAAATTATATACACAAATCGTCCTCGTTTATCGCTTTTTTCATTAGTGAAAACCGTATCAAAATCGTTTGGGTGAATTAGAAGAAGTTACCGGGGAAACAGACAGAAGAGAGACATCTATTTTATTTTATAATATACTTACTAGCGGCTCGCCTTTAGCTTCGTACGGATTATATAGGTATATATTTAAATCTTCAGTGAAAATTTATCTAACTGATAATGAAAATCACATCAAAATCCGTTGCGTAGTTTAGTAGGAGTTTACAGATATTATACAGACAGACAAACAGACGCAGGCAGCGTCTTCAATTTATACCTCTACTATGTACGGTACGGATATTCCAAATAGTCTAAATTTCTTTCCATATCTTATTATTTTTTAGAACCTAATTAATAAAATTAATAATTAAATTTATATCAATTTTATTTGTATATTTTAGTGATAATAAACGGATAAAATTGTTTAAATAAGGAAAACATTCATTGTACAAAGCGCGGAGATGTGAGTCTGAGCAAATACAACTGATTCCCGTATTCCTTTGAAACTTAACAATAGAAGAAACTAATTATGTCTATAAAATAGTAAAAGGCACTAAAAAGGTTTTCGGTCAATAAAAACGGGTAGCCCACATTGTTAAGGTTGTAAATTTTGCGTCTACACTATTGAAATGGGATAAAGAATGGACACATTGTTGAGTGCAAATGAGTAAGTAGTAATAAATACCCTTAAATGCAAGCTTGCACATTGTCAGCAGTCGCATTTTTATCTAGTATTTTTTAATCAACTTTACCAAAAATGTAAGTTTCTTAAACACTTGCAGAATTTTGTTTTATTTTTTATTAAATGTTAAAACTAAATAAGAAATTGTTAAATATTTTAAGGGCACCCTGTAAGAGCGAGTGAAGTAATAGGTATTTCGCAGAATTTGTTGTCTCAACTTACTTGACTTCAATGACCGCCAGACAGAATGCGACGCAAGACATTCGCAGCGCTTATCGTATTTGCGAAAATAATAAAACATATGCCCGCAATTCCAAATTTTTTAGAAAAATCTTTGTAGATGTTGACAACCCAATTTTAAATGTACGTTATAACTAAGATTTTTTTCAAACATTATTGGCATTTAATCAGTAATTACCTACAGAATTTAACCTGCAAAAGTGTCAAAAATTCTGCACATTTTAGACATTAATTTTACCAGATATGAAATTAATTTCAATTTTTTGTTTCCATCTAAACCTTCATATGATATCTCAGAAATGTCATGTTTATTTTCTACTCGTTATTTAGTGCTACGACCACTAAATAACGAGTAGATCCCTAATCATGGAATTATTTCGAATGCCTAGAATTGGTAAGCGGCTCCCGTTCGAATGTGAGCTCTCGAGAACGGCTAGACCAATTCGGCTAATTTATTTATTTATTTATTTTTCAAATATTCCTTGAAGTGTAAGGAAGGTGGCAATGTAGAGAAAAATTTGAAAAATTGGAGCCAAAGCCGGAGACAGTTCACTAGAACAGAATTGTATAGATTATAAATTGTTATGGCCATGATATATTACATACATAGAACATTCACGGTGATGGTTGTTAAATAAATGCATTTTTTATGCAAAGGTTAATAAACAGGCTGACGGCCCAGTGAGTGGTAGATGGCTATCATAGCCTATTAACATAAGCGAAGCCATATAGGTTGCGCAAGTATAAAGGATGGGAGAAGGAAGGAAGGAAGGATAGGAAAATGGGCTCTGGCATCCTTTACTCAAACAGCACACGACACCAAAGTTTACATTTGGTTATTTCATGGTGATCTTTGGGGTTGGGGTGATTACTGTCGGCAGAAACGCTGCCCAATTTATATCTAAGCAACGCATAGCTCCTAATACTAGAAAATATTTAAATTCATAATATATACAGTTATCGAAAGATACACAGGTAAATACAGTATCAGGAACTACAAACAAAATCTTGCGTTTACTAATAGACCTATGATTCACTGAAAACGAATGCTTTTTATGACTGTAAAAATTACGCTATATTTACTGGTTATGCAATGCTTTATTAAATTTTATTATTACACTTTTAAAACGGATGAGTTAAAACGCATGTTGAAATATAAAAAAAACATAATTGTCGGTAACCCTAAATTAAAGCCGACAAACAAAGTTGTCTTAACGGGCAACACTGAAGACGTTATTCACCGATTGCTTTTCTTCAAAAACAGCGGGACACTTCCCTATACCATTTGTCGCTTTGTCGCCGATAGAAAGGTCAGTTACGGTTGCGTCCTCGTCTATTCAAACATTTATAGTTTCTGCTCCTATATTTCTATGGTCATTACCTTTCTAAACTTTATTACTCGAAAACGCTTTAGTTGTTTGCAAATTTACCGCCTCTATCGTCTTCGCCACCCACGGTGCTTTTATACAGTTTCCTTTGCAGTTTGTTTCTGCAATAAAGAACTCTATTCCCTTCAGCAATAAGGCTCATTAATTTAAACAATCCATCAGTTAAATCGTCACTTGTTTCGTTTAAAACGTTTTTATTTATTCCAATGTTTCAAACTTTTGTGAGTCATACGCTTTGAAGTTCCGACTTCGCTGCGACTGCGTTTATATGGTTTCATTTTTTTTTTCATAAAAAAATATAAACGAAGTGTCAATTACATTTGGGTTTGCGAAAAGGGAATGGTCGAATTGTCGCCGCTTTGTTTGAAATGAAGCGGCCTGCTTTCGATAGGTGGACAATAATGGGAGATTTTAAAATACAGTTTTTATGCAGAAATGTGCACGAGACAGCTCTAAAGATTCAATAATTTATAACCATTGTTATTTTGTAAATTGTCTTCGATTTCCATATTTAATTTATTGGTCTAAAAAAGTAAATTTGTAAGGGGTGTTTTTAAATTATATTAAAAAAGTATGTCGCAATCAACGTGATATTACTTTTCTTATATGTAGTTTCTTATTTGATGGTATTATTATATTTACAGTAAGGCATATCTTATTACTAGCGCGTAACTTTTTTGTTTTTAAGCCGATTGGAATGAAACAAACACTGAATACATCAGTGAAGTCGTTTCTGAGATTAGAGTGCACAAACGCACAGACAAACAGATAAAAATTCTAAAAAGTATTTTTTTGACTTCGTTAACAAGTACCTACAACATGTACATTTTTATTTATTAAATGTAGTCATAGATTAGGATTCTTGTGATGCAGTTATGATATATTTTAAGCCCGTCATCATCTCAGTCGTAGGACGTCCACTGTCCCCTAATAATTAATCAAGTAGTTGACACTGTTGTCATTGTTAGGTGGCTAATTATTATTAGTAACTAGCGACCCGCCCCCGGCTTTGCCCGGGGTTACAATTTTTTTATATAGGAACATTCCCCGTTTATCCCACTTTCCATTAGTGAAAACCGAATTAAAATCGGTCTACCCGTTCACGCGTGATACCGTGACCAAGGGAAATGGGGATTCATTTTTATATATAGAGATAGATTAGATAACTTAATTAGGGGTAAAATAGGTTTTAGGGATAATTTCACAGAAAGAGGTTTGCTTCATTTATCTTTCCTTATATTTTGTGTCCTACTAAGAACTACCTTCGTGAGATGAACTTTTTTTTAAATCTTTAAATTAATTATATGCTATAATTGCAATCAGCAATAATATTTTTATATTTAAAGGTCTACTTATATTTTATATTTAAAGGTTTTTAAATTTAAAGGTCCATAAATATTGCAATAATATTTATGGTAGGTGGCTACCATAAGTATTACCGTCGCCTGTAATACAAGCAATTGCTGCAATTGCGCTGCCGACCACAGTAAGATTTTGGATTATTATTGAATAGGAAGCGATAGGCAGATAGTAATAGACATAAAAGCAATGATAACTTTTTAATTTACTTAATTTAGTCCCTCTTAAGTTAAGCTTAATTTAATATTTTAAAATACAATATATTTTTTTATAGGTCGACATGGAGGCGACGGTTACGGTGATAGGTAGCTACCGTCGCTAATTAAAACAAGCAATGCCATAGTGGTTACAAATGCGCTGTCGATCGTGATGAGTAAAGGGATACAGCCATGATACAGGACATATATACTCACTTGCACTAACAGCATATATGTATATGTGTTGATATTTCACGTTTTTCTTCTGTATTATTCTGTGGATGGTTATTGCCGTCAGACGATCTGATCTACCCAGTTTTTGATCGCAGTGGTATCTACTGAATTTGTATAATGTGATTTTCTTGTCAAAAGTTTTTGATGTACCTATGTTATAAGTATACATAATTTTTGTTTGTTATTATTTTCAGAAAACAACCTTAAAGAAAAAGAGGCCCTGGAACTATGTACCTACATTATGAGTTTCAACCGTGAAAAAGTAAAAATCTGTAAAATATTGTGACGCTGTGTAATGAAATTATTATTATTTTTTTAAATGTTTTTATTATTTTCATTATATATTACTAAATTATATGATATACAACAATCGAAAAATACAATTATCAATTTGTAATAAATGGGTAGGTAATTTTTTAAAAGGCTTTCTCTAATAGGTATTTTATGCAAAATTTATCTACCTATTACACTTATAATGTTATATAGTCTACCTATATAATCATACCTATTTATTTCAACAATTAAAAATTATTGCAGGATAAATTTGTATGTGTTTTAGCTTTTGTAAACGACTTCGGGCTCCTTTTTCTAAGTTGTTATAACATTTATTCAACCTTCAATACTGTCAGACATTTAACTTTTTATTTTCATTTTTGGATGATCCCTCGGGAATAACACCCTTTCTCTTGATGAAAGTTACCCTAAGTCCTTTTCTATAATCCTGACAACGTGTTTGCAAAATTTCATGATAATAGGTTCAGTAGTTAAGTAGCGAAAGCGTAACAAACATTCACTTTTGCGTTTTTAATATAAAATAAGGTAATAAAGAAAATAGTGGAGAATATTATTTGTATTTCTTTTATAACAAATGAAGAAAAAATACATAAAAAACTTGCGACAATAACTTGAACTCGACTAAAAGAATAGAACAAAAAGAAATTCAAACAAATAATTCATCGTCATCAACAGAGCAGTTGCACCACATTAAGTTGGGGTCATCGACCATGAAGTCACGTGATACATCAGGTGCAGTGTTCCACAGCAGCTAGCAGGAATGCCGTGAGTCATCGGTGATTCACAAGCCATGGTGGTCAGCGTCTGAAACGTACAAATACTTTCACATGATTACAAAGAATACAGTTATGATTGGCTAAAGACTGAAATTGCATTAGCGTTTTTTTTTGTATAAAATAGGCAGGCAAGTTGACGGTTCATCTGATTGTAGGTGACTACGACTATAAGTGACACCATAGGCGATGCATATGCATTTTTTTAATGTTAAGATCGGCAGACAGGCTGACGGCCCACTTGATGGTAGGTGGCTACCGTCGTCTATAACACAAGTAACGCCAAAGCTGCTGCAGGTGCGTTACCGACTACAGTAGGATTAAGGGTAAGGGCTATGGTAAGGGATTAGGAGGGTATAGGAAAACGGGCTCTGGCATCCCTTACTCACTCACCGAAACACAACGGCATACATGCTGTTATTTCACGGTGCAGTCTTCTGTAAGGGGGTGGTTACTGCCACCAGACGGGCTGCCCAAAATAACTGCGAAAAGCAGTGTGCCTTGCCACTAAGTATATATATAGTATAGTATGTACTATGTTAATAGTATACTATATATAATATAGTATAGTAGGATGCCGATCTTAGTAGGATAAAGGGTTATGAGGGGTAACTGAAATGAGCTCTGGCATACCTTACTCGCTCACCAGCGTTTCAAAACAGGAACATAAAAAGAAAAGAAGTTTTTAAAATAGAAAAGGTGAACTTCTTCACCTTTCTGTGTTAAGTAGGTTTAGATCTTAAAGCTTAAGGTTTAGGGAGCTTATCTTAATTCTACTGATGTAATCAGCAGAGTACTTGCAGCATCTGTGGCGTTGCTTGTCTTATGGCGACGGTAGCCAATTACCATCAAGTGGACCATCATCCTGTCAGCCGCTTAACATAAAAAAGGGTATTTTGTGGTTGAGTGTGTTTTTCTGCCATAACCCGATTCTGTCTAATCGAGTTTCTGTCGAATTAAGTTTATGCCTAATGTGCCGAACACCGTTTAATCATTAAGGGAGTGCTCATCACTGTCAAAAGACTGGGTGCTAAAGAGACAATAGAATATTCCACTCTCTGAACACCTACCGATCGTGATAAGTATTCTGTAAGGATGTGATGACTGCTGCCAGACGGGCTGCCGAACCTGCCTCTATAAACAAAGCGTGCATCAAAATCCTTTATGCTTTATTATACATTTTAGTGAAGCTGAAGCATTTATCTGGAGTTTCTAACGTCAAGGACCCACCGTAGCTACCACCAGCGTTATGGTCAGAGGTATAGATCGATACCACCCTTCCTGAAATAGGGAAGTTAGTATGATTTCTTAGTGGTTTTTTTTTTGGTTCAATCGACAAACAGGCTGACGTCGACTTAATGACTACCGTCGCCTTTAACACAAGCAACGCCATATGTGCTGCAAGTGCGGTGCCGACCATAATAGGATTAAGGATAAGGGATTGGGAAGGGATAGAAAAATGGGCTCTGACATCCTTTACTCACTCATCGAAACATAAGCACACGTGCTATATTTCACAGTGGTCTTCTGTAAGGGGGTGGTTACAGCCAAACGGACTGTCCAAATGACTACGAAATGCAGTGTGCCCTGCCACTATACGTATATGTTTTGGTAACATTTGTTTTGCAATGTGTATTATTCTATTAATTGCTTTATTGATTTGATTTTCAAAAAGATATAAATATTTGTTTTTCACATAAAGCTAACTCAACTTAAACATGAAATAATAAAAGTAGAAAAGTTATGATTGAAAGCAATTTATCGCGTATTAGCAATCAAATCGCGATAAAAACGCTTAAAAAGCATTCTCTCCGCCACTTTAGCGCTAATGTAGAAGGCATTATTTGAACGAATGTTTGGACAAATATTTGTCAATTTATGTTATTTTTGTTAATAATTTACCTATATTAATTATTATTATATGTACTTTTATTGTGGTGTCTTATAAATTTGCGTATCTTTATAAATTACAACCTGTGTGTCATTATGCTGTATAAACCATATAGGTAACTAAAAGTTCTTTCAGTATTTTTTGCCTATCACGAAATTTCCAATTTTTATAATAATTAGATACATTCGCAAGCTTATTGATTATTTTCTGTTACAAAACAATAAGTGCCTAATCTTATTGTTATTATCTTATTGTTATAATTACCTTTATCTTATTTTTTGTCATTATGTAACTATGCTAAGATTCGATTTTTTTTAAATTTATTTCTTTATTACACATGAAATAATTACACTAATATTTATTTATTATACACTAATAATTACACTAATTATATCATCATACTGAATCAAGTATGTCAATGTCTCCCAAGACAGATGAAATCGTTTATATTGAATCAATTAAGCCGAATAATAAAATTACGCACCTAAAGCAGGTATTTTCTTATTTAAAAATTATTCTGTTTCAATTGTTTGGTGCTTTCGTTCATTTGTTGTAACCGAGTTGAACTCTGAAGTCGCTGTTATTTGAACCAATATTTGACCCAATGTGGACATAAAATTTGATGATCCCTTTACATGGTTAAACGCATATCCTGGGCGTGTCGGTTCACCGCATAAACGACAGGTACAAAACAGATAGCAGCCGGAGTCACCAGAGCCACGCTATTCGCGTATTAGTCGATTCGATATAAATCTGTACCTACAACCATTAAATTGTTAGATTACTTTCAAGTTAATTGCGAGGAAGCTCCTGTTAGGAAATCTTCTGTTTAGAAAGAAAAGATTTCTCGCTGAATAATGGCCGATACCCATCTCTCCTGAGTGTCTTAAAACAAAAGTTTTCGACCAGTGTGTGTTGCCAGTGATGACATATGGCGCTGAACGTGGTCTCTATCTGTGGGTCTTGTAAGAAGGCTCAACATCGCTCAACGAGTTATGGAGAGAGCTATGTTACCACTGCTATTGAATCAGGAATGAGGATATCCGTAGTCGAAGGAAAGTTACCGTCATAACCCGTCGAATTAGTAAGTTGAAGTGGAAATGGGCAGGACACATAGTACGGAAAGCCCACGGCCGCTGGGGCCGGAAGGTTTTTGAGTGGAGGCCAGGGACCGGCAAGCGCAGCACAGGACGTCCACCCGTAAGTACCCAGACGACCTGTAAGGACCGCGGGTCGATGTTAGATCCAGGCTGCTTCTGATCGCTCCTTTTGGAAAATTAGTGGGCAGGCCTTTGTCTAGTAGTGGCAGAAATGATGATGATGATGAATGGCCGATATACGAGAGCAGCGGGTATTGTCATGGTCAAAAGTCCACCTACTTGTTCCACCTGGGTGGACGCCCATAAGCAATTTTTCTTATAGGCAATGTCACTGGAAATTTTAAAACTCTTATTGCCTCTGGTTCACATACAAATTTTAGTACACTAGTTTCAAACTAATAATTTTTAATAAGGCCTCCTCAAATTAATAATAATAATATTAGTAGGTGAAGTAAGAATTTCAGAACCGTTTTTCTAATTTGTTTGTGAACAAATTTCTTTTTGTTTAGTAGGTACGGAGTATTAACGAGCTTTATTGACAAAAAAAAAATAGAAACCATTTTTTTTAGAACGAACCTGGGCGAATACTAGTATATATTTATAACTTATAACTTATACTTCATAACTTTATATTTTTTTTTATATCTGAAGCTATAACTTCGGATCTCTTTTTTCAATTTGCTTATGAATCGATTCTTTTGTTTTTTTATTTATTTACTAGCTTTAAAGAACTTTAAACTTGAAATTTAAATGGTAAAAATTAGTAAATAAAAATTTGTAAAAAGGTAAAATAGTAAATTTGGTAAAAGTCGATACTAGTAATAATAATAAATCTTACACAATAAAACAAAATCGTGTTACACGCTTTATACAAAATTGTATAAAGTTGTGTTGAGGGACTTCAACAGCAGACATGTTGTGGTAGGTCAGTATTGCGCAAATTGTAGCTTATACGATTATGACATCACGGAATTCTTGTTTTCGCTTTGTACTTCTTACTACACGGTTGTATTCATCACGTGTGTACCTATATATTTTTTAAATTAGGTATTTAATTATAAATTTTTGAACTTTGCAAAGAAATTAATTTAAATTTTGGAAGAAATGAAAGTGATTATAGCCCTAATTACATAGTAATGCTCACCCAAGTAGCACAACTGGGTGGGAAATAGCTCGTATATCATATCTATTTACATACTTAAGTGAAATATATAGCCATGGTTAAGTTCTATATAGGTGGAAAGAACCCTTAGGCAACCAATATAGAACCACGGGGAGAAAAATTGCAGCCTATTTTTGGTTCTAAATTGAATCCATAAGAGATCTCACGATTACCTTAAGTGTCTATTAGAACTATGGATGAAAGTTATGCGCAGTGAACTATTTATTCACTCATTGACCGAATTAATAATTTCAGTTCGGTCAATGAGTGATAAATGAGACGCCAAAGTTCCTTTGAGTGGCGTGGCAACTTGTCAATAAGTTGTTTTTTATAAGTGAATGTTATCTGCCATTTTAATTTTAGATTTATACCTCTGTTTGGGTAAATGATTAAAACTTCACGTTATACAAGCAATGAAACAAGCACGAAATTCCTGCGAATTTTTTGTTACTGTGAAACTATAGTATGGTTTCTTTGTAAATTTCGATGCGCCTTTGATTTGATCAGGAATATTTAAAAAGAGAGTGCTAAATCAAATAAGGAATTGATACTGATAAGAAATAAAACTGTTAAAAACCTGACCTAATGATTGTAGGTTACGTACAATGTTAAAGTAACATCGTCACAAATATCAAAAGTCTGTGATTATGCGCAAGTGTGATAAAATTCTGTTTAAAATAATTCATTTTCAAGGACTCCAATTTGTAAACATGGCGAAACAAAAAAGATCTTACAGTGTTTATTTTCACTTATTTGTTCTCTATTTGGAACTATCAGGTCTGAAAATCACTTATTTGTATCTTGCGAGTGGCAAAGCAGTGAATGCTATTTCCAATACTAAAGTAGGGCCAATTTAATAGATCACATTTGACATCTGTCAGCTTAGGTTCATAGTAAAGCTTCATTGACAGCTTCTGTCATTATTTCAATAAACGTTCAATAACCATTGAACGCTATTCTTTAATAATAGCGTTCAATGTTGCACAGTAATTTTTTCAGATAAAAATAGACGTTTATTGAAATAATGACAGAAGCTGTCAGTGAAGCTTCACTATGAAGTTAAGCTGAAAAATGTCAAATGTGATCTATTAAATTGGCCCTATTTTAATTATTTGCTCTTTTGTAGGACGAATAATGTTATTTTGACAAGGGCAGTAGAAATAATAAAATTTGGAACTATGTCCTAATTTTGGAACTGTTAGATCGTTAATGGTTTGAAATAAGTGAAAATAACTGCTTTTGGTTTCAAAAACCTCCTATTGAGACTTTTATGAGTCTATTGAGACTCCTATTTATGCGTTGGAGTGGCAATAAGGTACTTCTAGGCCTTAAAAGTTGCAATCACTTAGGTTCCAAAAGAGCCGTAAAATTATCTTTTTAGCCACTATTGGTGATATACTACTCTATTATACTTGTCATTTGGAATTAAAAGTTCCAAATAAGGGTATGTTCCCACTTATATGTAAACGTTGCTTATAAGTGACTTTAGGGGCTTATATAGCACTATTGCTTCTTATATAGTGACAATTAAAACCTGCATGCAACTTTAAGTAGCAAAATCTACTTTACCCAACCATAAGTAATAAAACAGAAACAAAAAACGTTCCTAAGCAACTACAAGTGAGAGGATGAACTTATATACAATTTTGAGTTGTATTTAAAGTTATAAGTTTTATCAAACACTGTTAACCCACTCATTTAGAACATAAAGCTATAAGATAAGCTGCAAAATTCACTAATGTGCTGCTTGGGCACTGATTCTCAACTAGACCAAGGGTTTTTTTTTTAGAATTTATTTATTGCAGGTCACTAATATGTACATCTAAATGCAGTTAGGGGGGACTGTATATGGCGGCAGAAACCAACTCCTTATAGAAGATTACCTTGAAATAATAGCTAGACTGCTGCTGTTATTGGTGGACTCAAGAGCTCTCCTTCTTACCCCCAACTTTCTCCAACTAAATGTTGGATGTGTAAACACCTAACAATTAGTATTAAAATCGGCCTGTCTGCCGCCAAATCCGATAAAGAAAATATACACGTGTAAAGGCAGTGAGTGAATCATTACAATATTATTTAATATGTAGACACATTTGAATTGTTCCTTATTAGACTACTCGCGGATTATCTCGCGTGAGCCCGCTAGTTGTCATGTTTGTTTTTTACCTATTATTTCGTTAGTCAATTCGCTCACAATAGGTAATTCTGTACAGTAGTAATTAAGAATATTTATATTTACTAGAAAATTAAATTGAAAAAAGAAAAAAAAACAGTGCGACAGATTCTTACTGCTGGCTGGACACAGGCCTCCTCTCCAATTGTTATGTCTCAGTGCCATAAGCCTTCACCCCTTAAATAATCAGTGTGTAAGCCTCCACTATTTTTAATTTAAAAACTATTTTTTTTTCACTTCGGTAACATAAGTACAACGTATACTAATTGTTATTTTGAAAAAATCTTTAATGTACAAACACAGCTACTTTACGATTTTATTATATGTATAGATATTACTTACCGGTAACATAAAATTGTTTTTAAAGGAACTGACTAGCTGGCTACAAAGACATAAATGTTGTTACCTTTCAAACAATGAAACTGGAAATCGTAAAATTTAACAACAAAACAAAATCCTAAAAGTGAGTATACGAGGTCATTAGTCAATGTTATCAAAGTGGCAGACGTTAGGAGCAATGAACCTGTTACCCTGAGTTTATGCTCTGCGTATGCACTTTATTGCACAATGCACTGATGCACTCCACTTTGTGCAAGAAACGTCTTCACACTTTAAAGCCTATTTAAATATATTATTATACTAACTGATTCCCGCGACTTGAGACTGAGAAAATATCTGACATCTTTATCGCTGTGACGACGGTGGCGCCCAATTTTTTTATATTTTTAGACGATCCCTCGGGAACCTAACATTTTTCTAGGATAAAAAGTATCCTGTATGTTAATCCAGGTAATAAATTATCTGTGTGCCAAATTTCATCTAAATTCGTTCAGCCGTTTTTGTATGAAAGAGTAACAAAAATACATCCTTACATTCATCCACACAAACTTTGGCATTTATATTACTCGTAGTAGGATTAATTCGCATTTTCCCAAAGATTTTTTCTTTAAATCCGTGTTATTTAATTATCACATTTTTCAAAACATAAAATACCTATATTTTGTCAACTGCTGTTGAATGTTAGTTTCGCATCATAAATGTTTTGTGTCAAAATCTCTTTTTAGAGACATTACTAAGTGAGTAATATATTATTTTTAACCCAAACATACCTAATAGGATGTTAAGGAACACAATAACTTGACTCAGTAGAAGATAGGCCATACTGAATTTTTTTAGAACTGGCCATAAAGTAAAGACAGAAATGAAAAATAAATATAAATTTCGAATTAGGAACTCTTTAGGAAACTGTCGATGTAATGCAAATGTAATGTCATTGAGTTGACATTTGTTTTTACAAATTTGTGTTCATTTAAAGAGTGTATGTCGTGCGAAAAAAATGAATTTGACGAGATAAAATTTTTGCTCTATGATTTATTATGACTTTCGTTCGGGTCTTAACCAACAAAAAAGTTATGATATACTTCGATTGCCATTTTATGATGTAGCCCGATCCCGTTCCACTTTTTATAACCGGTTCAGTGAGTTTAAACGTGGTCGTAGCAATCTCACTGATGATTTTCGTAAAGTCGTCCATCAACGGCGACAAACGAAAACAACTTGAGTGCTGTACGGCTCATGATTGAAACAGATAAAACAGTGACATAGCAACAGATTCGATCAAGTTTAGGCATTAGCATGAATCAAGTGCATAAACTCATACACGGACATCTAGGAGTTTATACTCCTATTATCTAGGATTATACTTAAAATTGTATAAACTTTGACCAAGAATGAAATGGAACTTGTTATTCAATAAATCAGCTAAAAGTATTTAGTTATGTTGGTATCTTTCAAAATACAATCTTTCAAAACTGCTGTTACAAATTGAAAAACTATTTCAAGTCAAAAAGATTTTTTGAGCCTTTTTGAGTTGAAACAGTTTTTGTCCAGGTGCGATATCGAAATCTATGAAGTCAAATAGACAACACTTACTTTTTTAAATACTTTTTTTTAATTTATATCTAGTTTCTCAATATCTATGTAAATTGCGTGTCTCTTTTAATTTAATTTTTCGATAGCACTGCACCCGTGACAATGTTGCGGGGATGTGCCGAAACGAGCGGTCTCACATGCTAACTGCAGAACAGCGCGACGGATTTCATAGCTGTCTCCATTTTAAATCTATGATTAAAATTTAATTAAACAGATATTTGATTTTTTTATATGAGCTATTTTAAGCCTTAAACCCTAAAAGTGAGGTAAAACAGAAAACCTTCTTTTTTAATATGTACCTAAAGAAAAGAAACTTTTTTTGGCACAATATAGTTAACTTGCTAACGCATTATTTAATATAATTTAATATTTTTTAAGTTACTTATTTAAGTAGGTATCTGAAAATATTTTTGTTACAGCTCAAAGGAATATTAAAAACTTTTAATTCAATAATTTATTATAATATAATTTAAAAATGTAAATTAATTAATCTGTAATCTGTACTATATTTATGGCTGATTTTTTATATATGCATAACATAGAACAGCAAGTAATATACATAGTGTGGGTCGTCCACCTGCAAAAAGGAGAGACGATACTACCTACCTGATATGTATGATAACAATGATATACTGATAATCTTAAAAACTGAAGTTGCTCGAAAAGTTTCTTACCTTATCATGCTCAAGTTATTAATTTATATTAAGAGCTTGACTTGGATTAGAATGGTGGGTAAAGCGATCCGGCATTCTAAAACCTTCTTCTATTTCGATGGCAACCTGGTTCAAACCGGTTTTAGTAGGCTTGGAGGCATTTCTTCGAAAGAGTACTGTCATTTCAGTCTGAGGCCTCTTCGACGCTCCATCCAATCTTTGATCCGCTTGGACATGATTTCACGTAGCATGGACGCTCCCCTCCCTGGTCGCAAGTATAGGATCGATGAGGCTGTCGATGATGTTTTTGCGTTACTTCTGGTTGTCGCTGAAGTAACGTTACTCTGTGGGCACTCCAATATGGCATGCTTTGGGGTGTTCAGCTGCCAGCTGTCCGCAATAAATACACTATTCCGAAGCAGCTTTCTCAATTATCTTCAAATACTTATTGAAGACAACTGAACGCCTGCGTCATGACGCTATCCACATCCGGCATTTTAAAACTTTAGTTTGGTTTTGAAAATCATGCTTGCAGCGGCTAGCAAGAAGTGAACTAGAAAATAAATTAAACACGAAAGATTTTGTATATTCTCCAAATACATTACGAGTACAGTGTGTAGCACTCGCGCACAAAACACAATCGCATATACCATTAGCGATCTTTTTCATGGGAAAATTTATGGGGACATATCTCCGAGGCACGTACAAATTTTTACTCACAGCTAAATATTACCTTCGTTCTTGTCTTGCTCGTAAATAATATCCTTTTCACTGAAGCTTATTGCGCTTCCTACGTTGGGGATGAAACAAACAATTTTGTAAGAAAAATCCAAGTACAGAGATTCTAGACAGGGAGATAACTACAATAATGCTACAATATGCAATGTTTTTCTATTTTTAAATATTATTATAAATAAATCGTCTCAAATGTTTTTTAAGACAATAGTCGACAAGTAGGTTGATTGACGGTCTAATTGACGGTAAGTGGCTTTAGTCGCCAATATTTTTTTTAAATTTTTTTATTACTAAGGGTGGCAGGCAGGATGATAGTCCACTTGATGTTAGGTGGTTACCGTCACCTAAGGACACAAGAAACATAAGGGGGATACTTACATGTGCGCTGCTGTCCCTGCAGGAATTTGTTTACAGCTTGCTTGAAGAAGCCCCATATTGTAACTACCTTAGAATGCCTTATGGAAATACCTTAGAAGAGAGATTGCTTTCGCGCTTCTGTGGGATAAAGTTTCTACTCGTCCGAACTGTGCGCAGCGGCACCTTATCAAAAACAAGACCTTTCATGCTGCCGATTTTAGCAGGATAAAGGATTAACAAGCACGATAGTCATAGCCTTATACCCTTTTGAGTAACCAAGGCTGGAGTGCATTTAAATATTGCAGAATTTATCTGGGGCTATAAAATTTTACAATCATTGTTATTAATACTATTGCAATTGCTTTAATTTGTCTCCACAAAAGTGGCAAAATGGTTTATGAGTGTTTAAGAAATAAGAAATATTTAAAATAATGATATTTTTTTAAAGCTTTTGCTCTTAGACTGTTTTAGCTTAGACATTTGAGTTTGTTATAAGTAGTAGTAACCGTTGTCCACTAGACCGCCACGCTACGTTGGCTACGAAAATTACAATGGGTCTTACTAGTTTCTATATACTTATTTGTTTTTAAAATTTAAAAATATGTAGTATCACAAACTTTTCCTCTTTATTAAAAATATTCAATACAAAAAAATCTAAATCTAAAAGATCAGAGCTCTTCTCTTGCAAATAAATTACTACGGAGTAATTACTATAGGGTACTAGTGACCCGCCCCCGGCTTCGCCCGGCGTGCAATTTTTATATACCCTAAAACATTCCCCGCTCATCCCTCTTTCCATTAGTGAAAACGGAATTAAAATCGGTCTACCCGTTCACGCGTGACGCCGTGACCAGGAGAAATGGGGATTCATTTTTATATATAAGAAGATAGATTACTATAGGGTATTGTAACATCCACAATTTAAACTTAATAAATAAAAGTAAACAAGTTGTTCCCGATTTCAGGACCTATAAAATAAGTAATTACTTTAAAGTTAATGTATACGATAGAAAATGTATGTACTTATGTTTATTATAATGTATATACGGTATTACAAAAAGGTATCAAATAACATACATCTACTGTGATTAACTAAATTCAAGTCATTTATAAATAATTTTTCAAAGCCTAGGAAACAGCCTAGGAAACATTCAAGCCTAGGAGCCTAGGAAGCCTAGGCCCTTACAAAAAATGAGTGAAAATCAACTGTTTTCACACTAATGTATATTCATTAATATTTTTTGCTAATGACAGATTTATTTGCAAAGAACATCTAACTAACTTTCGCATTTTCCGAACCGGTGGTTCATTCATTTACTTTAACTGTGTTTAGCCATCTATAAATACTTATAAAAATTATATGTTGATCGTTATGAAATCGGACCAAACGCTTTAAAACATCTTTTATAATGCGCACTGCTAAGGATTGGAACTCCCTGCCGGCGTCTCTATTTTCAAGCTTATACAACCCAAATCTTTTCAAGGTTCGTGTGAATAGGTATCTTCTGGGTGAGTTAGCTCCATCGTCGGCATCACCCTTCCTACATGGATAGATGCTGGTCAAGAGAAAACCCACCTTTAATAATAAAAAATATTACTACTTCATAAAGACCAACTTATTGTTGCTTATGTATTGTTGCTTACCCTTGCTTACCATCTTGCGCTTAGTTTGTAATCTTAGTTGTAATCTTACTTTTGTAGCTTCCTTCTGCAATTTAATGTGTCTTAGTGAGAATGTTGGAGGATATAAGTTTTTATTTGTACTTATGTATTAGATTCTACACATGTAACTACAACATAAACTTGTGTCTGTTATTTCTCCGAATAAATAAATAAATAAATAATTATAACTTATACTTTAGCAAATCCTGGGTATATTTTATTAGCATGTATTATTTCTTATAATAGTTTAAAAAGGATTATAAAACTTAACGACATTCTCACGTGAAACCAAACCATGTCAATTGTCATCAACACGTCATCATACAAATGAAAAAAAAAAGTTCATCAAAAAATCCAAAGATCTTATCTCAACTTAATGATGCGTTTAAAAATTATTGTCCGTCACCAAGAAATAATGCACCCTTTCCATCAAAAGGACCAATAGGGTCTTTGTCTATTTTTTGTTCTTGAACCACATTAAATTTGAAGAGCCTAAAGCAATCAGGATCATCTGAATGTCATTGTTTGACTGTAATAAAAAGGTACCACACACAATGCATATTTAAAATGTATGACCTGTGAACTAGTGGCATTCAGTTCTTTTGTCATCGACTTGAAAAAAAAGGTTTGAGTACGTGCTCCCATCTCTTTGATATGTCGTTGACCTCAGGATTAAGATTGTGTAAGATCACAACGCATCGTGAGTCAACTATGTTCTCAAATATTTGTTCTTTTCCTTGGTATTTTGATGTTAAGATAATGGTGGCTCATCTTTAAAATAACCTACGGTGTTTATAAAATAATTGTCACAAGTTAGGAAAATATTCATGTATGCATTATTGCTATTGTTACCGAGAACAGTGGATAAGAAAAAGGACACAATACTTTGCTAGTGTCTGAAGTCCTTCCCATATCATTTTCTTTTAAAGCATTTTTTAATAAATTTCGTCTCTTTATTCTCATTTATCGAAACTTGCTCGTTGCTCTTAATGAATTAATTCTGTTCTAGTTCCAAATATTTCTTTGTCCAATTATTTTTTTGTAAAGCCTCTTACTGTCAACAAACAAGGTAGTATTAAGTTGGATATCACATATAAGTGCCGTCGATTAAGCAGGAACCTAAAAGGTCTAAGGACGATAGGATAAATGTTTAGAGACAGTCTGGTGGAGGGGTAAAGTCTTCTGAAAGTAAGAAGTGAATTATTCTGGAACTGACACAAGAGGAAAGGGGGTCATCCAAGTTAACAATCGTATAACGCACTACCCAAAGCACAAATCCTATTAAGTACCTAAATGACTGAGCAAAATGTAGTCTGATGGAAATTTCCATCAAAGTTAGTAAAAATGTCAATTTCCCATTGCCTATAAACGACCCTTCTGTATTTGATACCTTTGAATAATGATATGTTTAGAAAAAAAAGTGTCATCATTTAAATGTCTATCATTATTTTTACAAAAGATTGTTACATATCATTCGACGAGGCTCGTGTGATACAATTTCGTCATCGTAATTAATATCAACACAGTTGCAAAGACATCTTGTAGTAAATTCATGGGGTCCCATTGTTAAACTTTAGGGACCCCTTAGGCTCTTATCTCACAATATTCATGGTCATTATTTGACCATTTTGTGTTTAATGATGTGCTACCTTTGTTCTTCTTTGTTAATGTGTATCTTAAATCGTTATAAATGTTTGGAGAGGTGTGAAATTTGATATTTAATGGATGTAACGGATACTCCAAGGTGAGTGTTTGACCCCACTGACATTTTACTGGATCTATATGAAACGAACATTGATGTGAATGGCATTAATATTAAAGGCACGATAACTAATGATGTATTAACTATAGTTACTACCTATATGAGGGACAAGAATAAAATCCAACGCAATGAATACAATTACGCATATTATATTCATTAAACTGTACTTTATTCCATATTAATTTTTTTATAGTACATAAATTGAGAGTAAAATAAATACTTTTTAAATTAGTATTTTTAAATATTAGATAAAATAGCATAGTTGTTGGGACAGTCCAGCAATCTCTCAAATTATCTTTTCAAAAAATTTTGATTTCATTGTTCATTTTTAATGTTAAGTTAACGGTTAATCTGTATAGAGACCGTAATTCAACTTGAAGTTGTATTGTTCGGAAGTTCACCTAGTCTATTTTTGTTTAAATAAAATTCATAATAGTTAAATTCATAATATTATTATTGAATTTATTTAACTGATTAGCATTCAAATGAAACCGGTTTTTCTAAAGTTCTAATTTTAGTTAAGCAAGTGTTCGAGATTATTGCAAAAATTCACATACACATTAAAATCAACTTGTACTTGTCAAATCGAAATTAAAAATTTGTACAAATTAACGACTGGCATTCTCATGGATAATGTTGAATAGATACTCTTTATCGACCATTAAAAATGTAACTGCTCCTATAAGAATGACAGGGTCATTAAAATATACTTCTGATAGTGTTCTATTGTTGATTTTGTTTTTTTGCGCATTCGTCACTTATGTTCCGAACGAGGACATCTTTCACCCCTTCGCATGTCTATCGTTTAAAACGCCAGAGAACCGGTTCAAGCAATATAATTAACAATGTTGCAATGTTTATTAAACAAGGTAATAAGCACGGTGTTGCATGAATGACACCGTTTTGTGCAAACTGGTTTACTAGTTTTATATCGTATCTTTTGATTCCAATCTTTATTGTGTGCAAGTGTTTGAAGCTCGTGCGAAAATGACATTACTTTAGAAGGAAGTACAACGATACTGTATAAATTTTTGGATATATGTATGTGTATAGAACTATAGCCACACTATATATAATAATAATAATGAGTTTTTTAAAGCAATTTCATAGTCCTAAACTTAAAGAAAGTTATGGGATTCTTAAGATCACTCTCTGACTCTAAGGAGCGGACCAAAAAAGTCAGAAATAACGAAACAACCCACGCTATTGAGTGAGCTTTGCGATGCGATCAGTCGGTGATCGAGATCAGCCACCCCGTTAAAACCGAGCATTACTGAGAGAGAGAAAGAAGAAGAGAAAAAGGTTGGCAATAAAATAAAATGTATTACGTCCTACTGCTGGACCCAGCGAATCTACTGTCTGAGGAGAGTTATGGGCTATTATAATTATGATTCATATCATATGTGCAATTTTTTTCCTTTCACTGTTAATCATATCTGATCAAATGATCATCATATCTGATGATATGTTTTTTAAGTAAGGATCAATGATTTATAATTGTTTGGATTTGATGGTCGTTACCGTCTCCTATTAACACAAGCAATGCTGGGTTGCAAATGTGCAACTGACCTTGATAGGAGGAATAAGGATAGAAGAATGAATTTCTTTCGCGAAAGTAGATTTTTTTTAAATTTTTATGTTAAGGTCGGCAGACAGGCTGACGGTCCACTTGATGGTGGCTACCGTCGCCTATAAAACAAGCACCGCCAAAGCTGCTGCAAGTGCGCTGCCGACTGCAGTAGTATTAAGAATAATGGATTAGGAGGGGGATAGGAAAATGGGGATGGAAAATTAATATCGAAATAAAAGACTCAATAGTATGATTTTATGTATCATTGATCTACTGAGACGACAAAGAGTCATCAGTCCGTTCAGCGGACTAAATAATCGGAATAGTGACACATGGAGCTCTTATCAGTCGCTGAAAAACAACAGAACCTGTGATGTTATTTTATGAGCATGTGAGTTTGAAATTAAAAAAACTCGGATGTGTGAGGTTCTTTTCTGTAGGTTTCCGAAGCGTTCTTCCCTCTGGACAATATAATGAATTTTAGAATAGACCTTTGTGTTATCTTTCAAACTTCGTATCCATTAACGTAGATCGCCATAGAACGTCAGCCATAGAAATTAGAACGTCAACTGTTGGTATGTCCAAATCATGGCCTACCCCATAATTTTCCAATGGGACTGGTCAGAAGCAGCTCGGAACCACCATCAAGGACCCAAGAAGCAGTATTATATTGTTCTCTAATTTTGACCTAATCTCAATAATTTTATTAAATTTATGAATTCACTATTTTAATTTTAACATTACGCACATTTATATAATATAGAGATATCACACAATCCAAAGTTATATGTATACCTACTACAATCTTGGACAAAAAAATCTTCACCCTTTCATTCCCCTAATGTTTCAAGTTTCACACAATAACTCTTTCTTGACCCACAATCAAACCCCACCTCGTCTAAGAATAGCCAGTAATGAGCTGCAAGCATTAATTCTAGGTCATAAACTAACGGATTTATTGCTCGAAGAGCTAGTTGTATAAAATGCGACATGGTTCATTTCAAAGTTAATGTGTGCATCTTTTTCTTCTTTGACAATGTTGTAGAGTTATGAGGACAAATTGTGTTTTGTGTTGGTTTTAAAATGGCTTCGAGTACAACTTTTGTTATTTTCTGTAACTCAAACTTTTATTGGTTCAGTAAATCTAATAATCACTTCTTTTTTTTTAAATTTATTTACACAATGAAAAAATACAATGGGTGGTACACAGTTTAGGTGTACTATAAACTCAATTAAGTTTCTAGCGTACACCTGAGTTGTCTTCAATGGCAGAAATATAAACAGAATTTTTATTACAAATTTATAAGATTTCTATTTCTTGAATTTCTATTTATAAGATATTTTAATTGCATACTTAATTATTTACATTTTGTTATAGTAATTTTGTTATTGAGTATTATATAACATAGTAACTTTAGTAGTGTCAGGACACAACGCGTTTAGTAATCATAAATTGGGCAGTGCATCTGGCGGCAGTAATCATCCCCTTACAGAAGACGACCGTGAAAGTACAGGATGTGTGCTGTGTTTCGATAAATGAGTAGGTAGGGGATGCCATAGCCCATTTCCCTATTCTCTCCTAATCCCCAATCATTGTCCTAATAAGGACAAACAATGGAGGCGCACTTGCAGCATATATTATGTCATTGCTAGAGCTTTAACAGAAAGTGGTGTAATCTACCATTGCCAACATTGCTGTCCGGTGCAATGTTGGCTCTTAGGTTCGCACGTTGTAGTAATGAAGTCAAAGTATCACTTTTCAAAGCATATTGCCAAATTCAAGGCATATGCAGCTTGCGGGTGGACTATTCACGACGGGCATATAGTGATTTGCGCGTCCAATACAATAATGCGTTCAGGATGATTTTGGGGCTGCCAAGATTTTGCAGCGCCTCTGGTATGTTTGGCGAAGTGAGTGTCGAGGACTTCGCAGCTGTAATTCGTAAGCGTTGCGCTTCTGCCTTGGGACACTTGCGCGCTACCAATAATAGCATCCTGAACGTATTCACTGATAGATGGGACTCTCCGATACCGGGGCGTTGGATTCGGTTGCATGCTGCTGGATGGATGGTCTACGGTCGGGATGTCCAGAAATATTAAGAATTTATTTTAATTTTAATGTTTGTAAATATTTGTTAATAATTCTAAATTAAGTTCCCCTTTTTTTGTACATGAATTGTAAATTATCCGAAATAAATAAACATTATTATTATTATTATTTAAACTCCGTTAGCCTGTTTGCCAATCTTTACGAAATAAAACAGTTTTGTAGCTCTTAGTAATTCTGATTGTTCTAAAATTTGTTCATTTAATTAAGGAATTTAAGTTAAGGTTTTAAGAAAAATGTATTTATGTTTCTATTTCTGGCTGTAATATTTATTTATTTTATACATTAAAAAAGCAACGGGAACATAAATAAATAAAAACTGAAAATAATAAATAATAGGTAACCCCTGTCCTATTATGTCAAGACTAGACAACTGAATCCAAAAGTCGACCCATACAAAATGGGAGTAACGTTAATGGTCTCATATAATTCAGTAACTCCGTTCGAAGGACATAATTGACCATAAATAACTGAGATTACATGTGTTTATTTCAATTTGGACAATGGAGAAAGGGTGACCTTCTTATGTTTTTTTATAAAGTTGTCCATAATTTGTAGTAGTTTTAAAATGGACAATATTCACCCAACATTGCAGCAAAATTAAATGTAGTTTCATTACTAAGAGAATGCAATAAATATTTTTGCACTGTGGTCTTTGTTTGTTAAATTTATTAACTATAAATGTTAATATTCTATTATCACAATGCGTGAACGTAGTTAAAAGGTTGCATCACGTTAATCACTGTGACTTTGCTGTTCTGTGACTTGTGAAATCCAAAGACTACACTAATTGTCTTTCAGCACCCGAATTTTGCTAGTATCCTAGGACAAACCTAAGTTTCCTAACGATGCTTTCCTTCACCGTTAGAGCAAGTGATCTATTTCTAATTTATACTTGATATCGAAAACAGTGATGCAATCCCGGGTAGGATTCGAACCTAGGTCTGTTGTGTCGAGACGTGTGCTCGACCCAGTAATCTATCAATGAGAAAATTGATACTAAATTTTAAATACATTTTGTCATATCTATTTAAAATATTGATATTTAATTGTAATTATATAATATTTCCCAACCGATTAAATCGAGTAAGATCTATTGTATACATATACGTGGATCTATTGAACTTCATAGTAATTTTGCAAAAATACTTAAAGTTTTTTTATGATGGTTAAAATTCTCTAAGTAGGTAACTATATTTCCTAGAATAGCCTATTTTATGTTCTGCTCTAAATAATTTTTTATAAAATAAAGTCGCTGTCTTCTTCTAACGGATTTTAATACAGTTTTTCATTAATGAACCGGGAAGAAATTACATCCGTGCAAACGAATATTATTGCTTGCCTTAACGCTCTGAACTAGGGTTCCCGGGTTCGATTCCCGGCAGAGTCAACTTTGAAAATGAACTTTTCAAATATGGCTCTGGTTTGGAACTGGAAAGTAGTGGCAGGGCACACTACGTTTCGCAGTCATTTGGGCGGCCCGTCTGGCGCAGTAACCACCTCCTTGAAGAAGACCATAGTGAAATAACTGCATATGTGCTGTTGTGTTTTGGTGAGTGAGTAAGCGCCCATTTCCTAATCCCTGACTTTTTCTTACCCTGACTTTACATTATGTGAGAAAAAATTATGTGAAATGAAACGGACACACTTTTTATTTTTTTATGTTAAGAATGGCAGACAGGCTGACGGTCCACTTGATGGTAGGTGGCTACCGTCACCTATAACACAAGCAACGCCAAAGCTGCTGCAAGTGCGCTGCCGACTACAGTAGGATTAATAAGGGATTAGGAGGTAATAGGGAAATGTGCTCTGGCATCCCTTACTCATTCACCGAAACACAACAGCACGCGTGCTGTTATTTCACGGTGGTCTTCTGTAAGGGGGTGGTTACTGCCGCCAGATGGGCTGCCCAAATGACTGCGAAACGCAGTGTGCCCTGCCACTACTTTCCAGGTCCAGACCGGAGCCAAATTTGAAAAATTCATTTTTCAAAGTTGAGCCTGCCGGGAATCGAACCTGGGAACCCTAGAACAGAGTGTTAAGGCAAGCATCCTAACCACTCATCCAACGGGTTAGTCAATAGATTTACTCGCAAACACTCCATCGTGATGACGTTTAAACCAATAACTACTTACATTTAAAAAATATATAATAACGTCAAAGGAAATGATTCAATTTTAATTGACATTTTGTACGATACACCACAAATTCTCGGGTAGGTTTAGGCACCGTCACGCAACCCCTTTTTACCCCACATTGAACTTTGACATCGTCCGAAATAAATTTATCTGATCGTGCAGTAGCCTCCTAATTTTTGTAATTTACGTCGTAATGGTTACTTTTTATTGTATTGTCTACTTTATTTATATGTGAAAACTAAACACAGGTGCGTGATTTGTTTAATAAGATAACGACATTTCTAACGTACGTGCAACGGTAAGTGAGTAACGAAATTATAATATTGGACTGGATGTAGGTATTTTATGTATTAAGTATACGTGTATAATGTTGTATCTATTAAATACATAAAAATTATTTATTATTTTTCTAAAATAAAATTAGCCTACGTACTCCTTATAACATTGACTATATGCCAGTGAAAGTTTTATCAGAATCGGTAGATCCGTTTCGGAGATTAGACGCAACAAACAGACAGATTGACAGGAAAAAAACAGATTGAATACTAATTAAATACATAAAAATGTAATAAATTATTTATAAAATTGGATTTAAAACATTGGCTTATTAGCAGAAGGGCAAGTTCGCATTAAGGCAACTTCGCATAAGGGCAAATTCTCTAAACGACAAATTCTCATAAAGGCAAAAGTACAGTCTTTGTAAAATAAAAACAAGTAAAAACATTATTTACTTATTCTGAGATTTTCATATTTTACTTTAAAATCATCGTAAATTTTGGGTACAATCAAAAAGATTAAATATATAGAATATAATATAGAAAGGGCATTGGAATTTTTTCCTACAAAAATATTGATGATGATCGCCGTAATCAGGTTGGCCATTGGCGTAGCTAAATTGCCTTGTAAAGTTGGCGATGGACTAAGCGTTTATGTACCACGTGGTTCTAAATGTCACATTACGGATTCTTTCGTCTTACCCGATCTATAACGGTTGGAAATCTTTGGATAAAATATAAGCTGCTTAAAACATAATCAAAAAAATAACAATCCCACAATTTCATGATTATATATTTTCCAAAGAAAGAGGCCCAAAAATATATTTCTTGTCTCTTAATTTTTTATTGTATAACAGACAAACTATTGAAAGCACACCTTTGAGCCTTTACAATAAGTGTCTTTTTGTAATACCACGGTAACTGTTTTTTCTGTCTATCTGTCTGTTTGTTGCGTCTAATGTTCGAAACGGCTGGACCGATTTTGATAAAACTCTCACTGGCATATATGCAATGTTATAAGGAGTAACTGAGGCTACTTTTATATTAGAAAAATAATAAATAAAATAATATATAAAAACAATAACCAAGTAGGTACCGCGGGTGCCCTCATGCGCATGCCGCAACGAAGCGCGGTTCAACTAGTCAAAAATAAAAATAAAAATAAAACGCTTTACCAAAATTTATAAGTAAAAAGAATTAAATACCATGTTATTATTATTGTCAGACGTTGATTTTTTTAATTTTCAACACAAAAAGGTGCGCGGATGAAAAACTAGGAGTCCTTCCCGTTCGATCCGTCGTCTTTGATCCGGTTTCCCGTTTGATCCGGTATTTGAGTACATATTCATATTTTTGAATATAAGATGTACATAGAAAAACGGAGGGTCATATTAAGATCCTTACACACTAATAAAATTGTAGAATATGTTACGCCACTGACAATTGTTCTGAAAAACTACGCCACTGAAAAACTGCTTTGCGGCCGTCAGATATCACATACGGTTCCTATACAGTATTGATATATAAATGACTACATATCTCATGAAAAAGGTTTTAATCGTAGCATAATACGTTGTGCAATACCTTTTACCCAAACAGACATATTAAGGACATGTCAACAACAACTCGATGCCTATAAGTTATAATAATCACGCTATCAAGCAAGCCAAACAAATTCCAAATTATGCTCAATAAGTCCTAGTAGCAGAATGAATGCCCATACATTGATATTCAACATTGATATATCGTCTCTTACAGCGGACAATAGCTTCTCTCGCCCCCTTTGTACTGAGTCGAATATTTTCCTCACCCCCGCATGACCCCTCCTTATGTAATAGGGCTGAACATAGGACAGTACTGTTTTAGTTTATTTTAAACTAGCTGCCCTCAGATAGTCGTTGCTCTGTCGATTTCCTATAAAAATACCAAAAAATTTCCGACTTACGCGTGGATTTTCCAAAAATTTCCTTTCATACAAATCTTGTCCTGACAATAGACATAATGACGGTATTAAAGAATTTAAGAATAAATAATATTAGAGAAATACTTATGTGTTGATAAGATTTTCAATTTTTTTTTATGTCAAGATCGGCAGACAAGCTGACGGTCCACTTGATGGTAGGTGGCTACCGTCGCCTATAACAGTACGGTACGATTAAGGATAAGGGATTAGGAGGGGATAGGGAAATGGGCTCTGGCATCCCTTACTCACTCACCGAAACCCAACAGCACACATGCTGTTGTTTTACGGTGGTCTTCTGTAAGGAGGTGGTTACCGTCGCCAGAAGGGCAGCCCAAATGACTGCGAAACGCAGTGTGCCCTGCCAATCCTTTCCAGATCCAGACCAGAGCCAAATTTGAAAAGTTAATTTTTCAAAGTTGATCCTTCCGGGAATCAAACCCGGAAACCCTAAAACAGGGCGTTAAAGCAAGCACCCTAACCACTCATCCAACGGGCTCGTCAAAATAAAAGTATAAAATACTGCAATCCCTCGTGTCGCTTGAATTGTGCAAACTGTCAAACTGTTCCTGAGTTAAGAAACTAGCATTTTGCTAAGAAACACCATTGCTATTCTAGCATTTTAGGGCATAGTTTAATTAAATCATAAATTTTTCCTTCAGAACCTCAATTTTTTTTTGGAAATGAAATTTATTTTGTCTAAAGAAAAGGCGTAGAAATGCCGTGAAGTAATTTTTCAAAATCAGTCATCATACGTTTTACGAACACATCACATCGGTCGTGACTTTCTCAAGTGACGCTCCATCATATTGTTTTTATTTAAATAGATTATTAATAACTTAAATTATTCCGTTTACTATAAATAAGTCAGGCTCCAAGTTTTTTATTTAATATTACTTAAAAATGTACTCCCGTAAGTCTGTTATCAGATCATTGTTTATCAAATTTAGAAAATGACATATATATTTTTTGTATTTTAAATTCATAATTTTATTAAAAAAGTTATTAATTAAAATCAGTTACCTATATCGACAACCCTATCGTGTTAGTAACGCCCCCTGTTACCGCGGCGACACAACGTCGGTCACCCTTTACCGGCTGTTACCGCAGACAACACTCGATATCGATAACCATATCGACGTTAAAATTAATTATTTATTACACGCAACACCTTATTTGCAGAAATAAACGGCAACAACAATTAAGTCTTTATGAAACACTCAATAAAATTGTTTTTTGCAATATACGATTATGGGTTATCTGTAAAGATTCATTTTGTTTTATACGAAACCTTTTTCTTAAACTCAAAGTTAGCTTGCCTTGCGTTTCTATAGATGAGTGCTTCTGAAAAATGAATGCTAAATTGTAATTATTGTTATATTTAATGATTTTAAAGAGATTAACTCATTCTTGGGCTCTATTTTATTGTCTAAATAAACCAATTTTTGTCGAATAGAGAACTAATCAATAAAAATAGATTGATGGTTCATTTCAATGGCAATGACGACGGTAATAATGTAATACATACTGGCACACCGAATCTTTAACGTATTTTATCACATGCCGCGTAATCAAAAATTAAGTTTTAAGAAAATCTTGACTGTCGGATTCCGTGTAATTTCCTATGGGAATTGGATGTTCCATTAAAATACCTATTCGTATAATTAAAAGAAATTCTTTTCAGACAGTAATACAACCAACCATTTTTAAACAATTATCCTGTTAACAATGGAGCTAATTACGTAGTAATAATAGGTGGTTTTGCATTTTCTTATTTAAAATAATGCACCTCACACCCTTCGAGATTTACTACTTACTTAATTGTAACTTGTAAATTTAATTTCTTGCTTTTTTTCAATCCATATATAGATAAGATATTTTATATAAACCAATTGATTTATTCAATAAAAAAAAATGTGAGTAATTTATTGGATTGTTACTATAATAAAAAAGAGGTATTAGGTGTCTACGTAAATAGATCACTAAAATCTTAATATCACTAAAATTTCGTTACTGTACTATTTTATTAATCCACACAACATAATTACACACTATACACACATCATACATAATTTTACCCAAAATTGCCCATAGATTGCGGTAACAAAATATTTTTTTAAATATTTTTTAATATAGAGTTACATATTAAGTACAAATAACCTAAAAATACATAAGCCATTTATACAATATTAGCTGGTGACCGGGTCTTCGCCCGCGTGGAATATTTTGCCTATGTCCATTCTGAAGTTCAATTCTAACTATTGGCGAAAGAATTTTTTAAATCGGATGATTGTTTCTAAGACTACCTAAATACAAACAAACATACATACAAACATCACCTCTTTATAACATTAGTATAGATTTTCGGCCATTTTCGAAATAAAAACAGAATAGATTTTAAAAACTGGTAGCTGGCAATACACTAGTATAGTGTCAATTCTTCTTCTTTCTGTGCCTCTCCATTAATGAAGGTTGGCAGTCAATTTCTTAAATCTCTCCTTGTCCTTCGCAAGTCGAAATAATTGTTCCATGGTTTTAATACCGGTCCACTTTCTGCTTCCAACTTTACGCTTTCCTTCTTATCTTTCCCATCGTTGCTGTATGTAGCTGCCGCAATTTATAGTGATCAAATTGATCGATAATTTGAATCGACCGTGTCCCATCACTAAATGCCTAGTGTTACGATGAGTCACCACGAGGCGTGCTGCGGTTGACTCGATACGTGTGGAGTGTAGTGCTTTATTAGTGTTGTTTTTTACTTAGCTGTTAAAGTTGGGAATTTTATTGTGGTCATTTACTTGTCTTGCGCAAAAATCTCATTTCGTATTATTACTATGATGGATGGTTTAATGCAAAACTTTTGTGGGTTTTTTTAAATAAACCAAAAATACTCGTAGATAATAATTTGCTTAAAATGAATTATGTACTTACAACAGTTTTCATACAGAACACACACATAATAAACATTACAATCGTTGCAGACAAACATACTAAGCAAGTTTTGGATTTTTTTAAATTATTGTTACTACTAACTATGGAAAGTTCTGGAAAAAGCGTTCGCGCCGGCTGAAAGTCTCGAACACCCTACCCTATCGATGGTAGTCACGCCACTTCCCGATTAGTGTCAAAGGAAATTGGTCCTTATGTTTACAACGTTTACATTCAACAGAAATTACAATTTTGTTTATATTTCTAGTAAATTCGAAATACATCGAGACGTTTGGCGCCAAATATAAATAAGAGAGCAAGCGGGCGAGATGGGTCAGTTTTGTGCGTTACAGCGATTCGAAAGCGAATCTTCGGAGCTTTTGCGAAGTTACTGCAACAGTGAACCGACGACAGTGACGACTCATTGACGACTTTTGGTAAGTTTAACGGTTTCATCGGACAAATTTATTGATTTTGGAAGTCATCTTCGTTTGTGAAAATAAATAGTTCGATTCGCCCTTACGTGCGGGGTGAGCATTTTGACTCACCCCGCACGCAGGCGAGGCGGGTTGACTTGATGGTAGGTGGCTACCGTCGCCTAAAAACATAAGAGCGCTGCCGACCCTGCAAGTATTTGTTTACGGTAAATAATATCTAAATCTATCTATACATATTATTATAATAAAATCGTAATCGAGCAGCGTCTGTACCTACATTAAAGATTTAAAAATATATATATTTGTACGCGTTGTACTTATGTTACCGAAGTCAAAAAAGTAGTTTTTAGAATTACTGTCTTTTAGTCGGTTTGTATGTTTGTCTATGCGTTAGTGCACACTGATCTCTGAAACGGCTTAACTGATTTGAATACGATTTTCACTGATGTATTGTAACAAGCTTTCCGTAACATTTAGTGTATGTTTTGTGTTATTATTTTTCGAAGTATTCCCTCTTCATTGGTGCATTTTTTAATTTTTTCGAACCAGTTATTGAAGCAGTAATTCCAGTCTGAAGTAGGTAGACGTTGCCATAATAGCCGATTTGTAGGCTTCCACGGCGGCTTCTGGGTCTTCAAACCGCTGACCACGCAATAAATCTTTAATTGTAGGGAAGGCAAAAAAATATGTGGACTCAAATGAGACTTGGTGGGGGAGCTCGCATTATCATGATGTAATATCATGATTTAAACAAAAGAAGCGACATTTTCTCGGGAACGCAAGACTTTCATTGGCTTGAACTCGTCTTCGAAGACTCCAAACTGTCGATTAATGCTTTCTTTCAGAATCATACGAATAAATCCACGATTCGTCATCTGAGACGATGTTTTGATACATTGTTGAAAAGTTTCGAAAATATGGGTCTATTCCCATAATATCCCACAAGAAATTTCCAATTTAGGACATTTTGGGAATTACATTCTGGGTAGTATTTAAGAGATGATAAATAAAAAGTTAAAAACACTCAAAAACCACATCGTTTGTCAAAAACCACTCAAATAAACACTTTCTGAAAGCTACTTAGTGTATTTTAATAGAAACGTTTAATTAAAGACATGTCTGTCACACTAGTCGAGTAGTAAGACAAATCGCTTTAATAGAAATACTTGTGCACGATACTTGGTAACATCAGGTTGCATTCCGGCAAGGATTCCTTGGCGCTACAATTTTGCACAATTGAGGAAAATTGTTTTTATATGTATTTACTTTCGTAACAAAAGCTAATTAAACAAGAATTCTAAACCTTTGAGCATTATAATTTAAATATTAGTTTAGAAATATGTTAGAAAATTCTCAAAGAGAGAGGATGGATTTCATAAGTTTGTTAATTTATGGTACGTAATCTCCAGAACAACAGTAGCAGTCTTTTTTTGTGTTAATGAAAATTCAAGTAGTTTTTCTTATGTAATTGTTAACAGACAGGTTGATGGACACACAGGAGGCTACAGTCGCTTATTATCCAAAACAAGACTTTGTTTTAAAAACACTACCAACTTTTATGGGATAAATGATAATAGATAACGAGAAGAGAGGAAACATGGGTTTTGAATTGATGGTCTTCTGTAAAGTTATGGTTACTGCCGCCAGAGAAGTTGCCCAGTTTATACTGCTCTGACACTAGCTAATATTTATACGAAATTATATCGCTAACAGTATCTTAAATGCTTAAACTGTAAATCTTTTTACAAATCTGTTGATAATTGGCACATATGCGAAAAAGTCAAAAATGAATTATCCCAGAAATTTACTTTTTCTTACTTATGTGATTATCTAATATAAATTGGTTTATTTTTTTTAATATCCACTAACTTATAAAAAGGTTTATTGGGAAGTTAACTGACTTACTATGTGTGCGACAGTCATCATTTTTATATGTCCTTAGCTATAAGAAAATAATAATAAAACAAATAACAAGTCCCGATATTTGTATCGGTGAACGGTTTTATAGCGAAGAGCCTCGACCAAAACCTTAAAAAGCTCTCGCTAGATTACTGGATCAAGGGACAGAACGCGGTATTTCTTGACACAGCACGTATTGTCAGCAAGTTCCTCACTCTGCAGCTCTAACCACCTGTAAATTGGGCCTTGCCCCGCCACCAGCGGATAACTAATTTTAAGTTTCTTATAATTTAGGATTAACATCGATGTTTATTAAGGATGAAAATAACAGAATGTATATTGACAAGCCCGTTGAATGAGTGGTTAGGATGATTACCTTAACGCTCTGTTCTAGAGTTCCCGGGTTCAATTTAAAAAAAAATTAACTTTTTAAATTTGGTCTGGATCTGGAAAAGTAGTGGCCGGGCATACTGCGTTTCGCAGTCATTTGGGCAGCTCGTCTGGCGGCAGTAACCACCTCCTTGCAGAAGACCACCGTGAAATAGCAGGAAGTGTGCTGTTGTATTTCGGTGAGTGAGTGATGCCAGAGCCCATTTCCCTATTTCCTCACAGTCCCTTATCCTTAATCCTCCTGTAGTTGGTAGCGCACTTGCAGCAGCTTTGGCGTTGCTTGTGTTATAGGCGACGGTATCCACCTACCATCAAGTGGACCGTCAGCCTGTCTGCTGATCTTAATATAAAAAATAAATTAAAAAATAATTATCAAAACTAATAATACTCAATTCAATAACTAATAAGCTATCCATTGATAGTATATACGTAATACTTTTTTATTTCACAACCCCTAATATTACAGAAGCTATTGTTTTTATCGATAACGTATATTCGAATAGAGAAGTTTTCTAATAAATCAGAGAGTTAACAACAATAAATCAGAAGGATTATCTCAATAAAAATAAATGCGGTAACGTTTTAGGAATACGGAACTAAAACTCTTATCAGTTTTACTGGTGCCATTCGTATTTCTTTCATTTTTATGCTTTTTCTATTCTTTCGGCATTTTTTCCTTCAGATATAACATTTGTTAGGCTGTTGGTGCTGTTGTCCCAACACTTCCAGTACTTGCGTAATCTATTTCTAGTTGAAGTGAAGCGATGACGGCCTTAGTCTTGGATGTAGAACCTAGTTTATATAACCATCTAATGTCATCCATGTAAAGTTGTTCGTCTTTACACATTATTAGTTAATGCCACAGCATTTACGCGACAAACTGCTGCAACAACTGTATTGTTTTTTATTTTTAATGATTAAAAGAGATTCCCATTTCCCATTTCCCTATCCACTTCTAATCCCTTATCCTTAATTCTACTGCAGTCGGCAGCGCACTTGCAGTAGTTTAGGCGTTGCTTGTGTTATAGGCGACGGTAGCCACCTACCATCAAGTGGACCGTCAGCCTGTCTGCCGAACTGAACATAAAAAAAAATATTGTTACTCATTTTATTTTACACAGGAAACTCATGTTATGTGCTTATATTAGTGACACATGAGACATTGAAGTTGATTGATTTACACAAATTTGACGTATAAAAACCATAGACTATTATAACCATAGACTAGTATAACTTATTTCTACCGTTCTTGTACAACACCTGTGCATAGTATGCCCCATGCAAACCCTCGGTAACCTAAGGATAAACCTTAACGAATTATACACCTATAGATTTCTCAGGAATCACTCTGTTGATAGATGATAAACCGCATGAAAATTCTTCAGTAGTCAACATTTTTCCATAGTAAACATAGAAGTTAAATTTTTTCCAAGATAGAAAGTATCCTACATATTAATCCAGTTAATAAACTATCTGCATGACAAATTTCATCCAAATCTGTTCAGTAGTTTTTACGTGAAAGAGTAACAAACGGCTATATATATTACATATCCATCCTCACAAAATTTCACGGTTAATATTAGTAGGATGACAAATATTATGCAAGTCAATATCTTATACGCTGTGAGGCACTGGGGCAGTGCAACACACTAGGGAGACACAGTGTTCCAACTTTTGAGATAGATTCGACGACAGTGCCCAATAGATTAATCAGAAATAATTCAGCCAAAGAAATAGCTCTTGTAGGAAATATTGCTATGGTCATTGCTATGATGCAGAATATTAAAAAAATCTTACGTCTATTTTTAAACATCCTATTAAATCAATAGAGAGTGCCCAGTACAGTGTTGTCGTGTCTTTGTAATTTTCAACATTACCAGAGCCCTGAATAGTTAAGTTATTGCGTATAAAGGGATTGAATCGTTTGATACAATGTTGTTGAACAAAGGACTTGGATTACTGCATATGCGATCAAGTTATGACCAAGACTTAACAGTCAGTGGGGTGCACTTAACAGGAATTCAATTATAAGTTTACTCCTTGCGAAACATAGAGTACAAAATAAAAGAAGAAGTGTTAATAGGTCATGTCTGTAGGTGATAACAATATAAAACTTTTTGGCAAACATCTTTTAACACTCATTATGACTACTATGTGATTTTGGCCTCTTGTTTTGCTTGAGCCCTTTCTATTGTCTTAGTTGTCTTAATACTCAATAAAGACAGAGCCCACACATTACACAGTCATTAACTGGGTAGCCCATCTTGCGGCAGTAACCAAACTCTTATAGGTTATTGTATTATTGAAGGTGTTCGCCTTCAAGTAAAAACACAATACATGTGCTGTTGTGTTTCTGCGAGTCAGTAAGGTATTCCAGAACCCATTCATTATCCTGTTTTATCAACATTTGCAATCTCTTGCTTTGCGACAATTAAATAAATAAATCGCCAAGACTAAAGGCTCTGGCATCCGTTACTGACTCACCGAAACACAAAAGCACACGTGCTGTTATTTCACGGTGATCCTCTGTAAGGGGGTGGTTACTGGCGGCAGACAGGCTGCTCAAATGACTGCGAAATGCAGTATTATATCCAGACCAGAGCCAACTTTGAAAGTTGAAGAAAGTTCATTTCCAAAGTTAACCCTGCCAGGAATCAAATCTGGAAACCGTAGAACAGAGCGATAAGGCAAGCACCCTAACCATCTCATCCAACGGGCTCGTCAATATGCTGGAATTGTTTTTTCTTCTTTTAATAAATAATATAAAAATATTTGCTTGAACGTGCGACATTGTATTGCCATGATGTCGGCTCTGTAATATATTTAATCTTTGAATCTATGCTTTACAGCACATCGCCCAGTTGACTCATAACCTGAGATCTCAAAGCAGTTAAGTTTGTGAAGCGGTAGCCTCTGACTTAAGCGACAAGTATTTTGTAGTGTAAGATATAAGCGATAAGCAAACTAAATTCGAAGGCATGTGAGAATGGACATAATTATGGATGTTTGTTAATCTTTCACGCTAAAACCACATACGGTATTTTGATAAAACTTTACAATAGCATTATTGGTAGATCAGATTTAACACCACAGCCTATTAATAAGAATAAGCCTACAAAGTCGCTGGTAAAAGTATTATAATATTTTCGCACAACAGTTCATGAATTTGATGAAACAGTTCACAATTATAGATTATTCTTCAGAATAAGACATATGGCTGTAATTTATGAGTCAAATAAATTCAATTTAAAGTTATGAAGAAAAAGTCATGAGCAAAATCTAGTCCACTTCTATACTGTTATTGAAAGCCTCATTTCAGTACATTTAAGTAGTGTCTCAAAAAGCCAACGTTACTTCTGTAAAAAACACATTTTTTGAGTAAGTATCGTAATGACTAGATCTGCAAAATAACAAAATCAACATAAAGACTGAATCCCAATATGAGTAGCTCTGCAGAAAGGTCACAATATATTATCGTACTTTTACTTATAAATAAATCCAACTTTCTCTTTTTGTATCCCATTTCCCTACACCCTCCTAATCTCTTATCCTTAATATATAATTGTAAACCAATATTTAAAAATGAAAACGATTCACATATCTATACATTTAATAAAATCGTAAACGAGCCGCGTCTGTACAACAAATATAAAAAAAAAACAATTTATACACTTTATACTTATGTTACCCAACTAAAAATATAATATTTTGATTTTTTACCTGTTTGTTTTTGCGTTTGTTCGCGCTAGTCTCAGAAACTGCTTACCCGATTTAAATGCAGTTACTGGTGTATTATAGAAAGCTTTCCGTAACATTTAGTGTTTGTTTCATTCCAATCGGTTAACAAAAAAAAAGTTACGCGTTATACCACCTATACCGTGTACCACGCGTACGAAGTTGCGGGCTCAACTAGTTTTACCATATAATTTAGGCACTATTGGATGTTTCTTGTTAAGACAGGCTGAGTTTAGCTCCTTGGGAAGATATTATTAAATGCAAGATTAGTTCTTCACTATAGAAACAAAAGTATTGGATAGGAAACTCAAAAATACACGCGGACAAAAGTCGATCGCTTATAAATTTGACCAAACTAATAATGTTATGTGTAATCCTTTTCTGTGTAATGGAAAACAAAAAAGATCCACATAAATTCTTATAACCAAATGGTTATACGTAAATCATTGATCAATTCATACGAATTTATGATTGCAATGAAACCATAAAATAAATATGATTTCATTGCAATCACGTAGGTATAAATTTTTGACGAAATGTGTTTTCATTTTTCTTCTTATTTGTATACTCATTACTCATAATAAAAAATAGTCTTTCTATAAATTTTCTTCAAAAAAAATTAACTACTAAAATAAAACCTAAAAGTAACAACTAAAATTTTTTCGGAGCAATCTGTTTGTCGTTCTTTTATTAAATTCAGATAAAATGACAAGGGTTAGATTGTATTAAATGATCGCGATGTGTCTAAATAAAAGGTACTGTGAAGAATGAATATTTGTCAACATTTGTATAGTATGTTTTTTGTAACTGTCATATTTTATAACTATCATCATATAACTACCATAATCATAAGTCCAGTTTATGATAGGCGATAAAGTCACACTTGAACCAAGAAGATTCAAGTATTGATTGATTGAATAATCTCTTTTTCATATAAAAAAAAACTAGCCTCTGTGTATAAAAAAAATATGCAAAAAGAAATAAATAAATACTTTAACCAGGCCTTCTGCGAGTTCATCTCACAGAATGAGTCTTCTTTGCCCTGAGTCTGTGAGTGTTCTCTTCTGTGTGAGTCCCTCTCTCTGGGAGTCCTTCAAGTAGGGTGGGTCACTTGATTCGTGAAAGGGACGATATCAAGATCTTCAATCCACACCAAAATTGAAGATAAGGTTAGCACCCGAAATATTCACCTGAAATAAAAATATATCTCTGTGAAAGATATAAGTTACCTCATAGTAGCGACTTTCCACTTGACTTTCCTCCTGCATTTTTTTCTGCAAATTATATACACAAACTTTTCTCGTTTATCGCTCTTTCTATCAGTGAAAACTCTATCAAAATCCGTTTAGAAGAATAGAGTGCTTTAGAGAAGATAGCAGAAGATAACAGAGGCGGACAGCGAATTTATTTTTAAAATCTATTACCATAATAATATACGATAAATATCTACAAAATAGAATGGGTTTTAGGAATATATAATTTTTGCCTTATAGAAGTTGCTTTAAAAAATTAATTACAAGACCTTAGAGCTAACTTTAAATTCAAAATAGAAAAAATGACCATCTGTTTAGATACAATAACACATAACTATTCATTGATATAAATAGATCCCTTATTTTCAATTGGACACCAACAATTTTTACACTTGCCACAATTGCGGGGAGTGTCAATCTCGATACTTTTGTCGAAGTGTTCTGGAGCGAAAAAATCGCTTATTACCTTCTACTGTGAAGAGTATTATCACCTATTATGCGCTTTAAGCGCTTAAATTCACTGAGACTTAATGCCTTTGTTTTGTTGCAAGGCAATTTAACACATATATGATAAAAACATGATTGTTTTTTATGACAATTTGTTTCTCTCTTTTTATGCCTTTTAGATAAACGCTTTGTATAAATTTATTAGTACTTCGTACTGCGTAATATAATTTTTTGTAGCTAAACAAAACAGTTTAAGTGAAATTTTAATAAAAAAAATACATTAAATAATAGCTAAAATACAGTTAAGGTAAGTAAGAATCAGATAATTTATATTTTTTCAACTTTGATACTTTAAAAAATATCGAGTCATTTTCAAAGCTATAGTGAATTACAAAATACCTCATTATTTAAAATCATTGTTACTATTTAAAATAATTAGGTATTGGGCTGCATAAAATTGTAAGCTACAAAAGTTGTCTTATGAAAATTAAGCGATAACAGCGCTTATTCGAACCCCGTAATGCGCTTGAGTGGTTTCCAGTGACAAGTGATTCGGAGGGATTAAAGTTCTTTACAAAATGTATTTCAGATTAATTTTCGTCACGAAACGTCACGACATCTGTTCAATTAGCATCGTTATTTGACACGTTAGCTTATGTGGGTGGAGTCACTGCAGTGACACTTACTTAAATGTTTGTCTTTCTTTTTTACTGATAACGGTATATAAAATATAACTTTAAATTTAATTCTGCTTCTGTCAAAATTATTTCTATCGGAAAATATTTATTTATTTATTTCCACGCTTACAACTATTTTTACAGGACTAAGCCTAAAGATAATAGTGTAACTACTTCTACAAATTACGTTATTTATTACTATTATAACATACACAATACACATTATAAACAATGCTGATTTTGTGAAGTCATTCAGAGAATAATATAATATAATATAATATAATATAATATAATATAATATAATATAATATAATATAATATAATATAATATAATATAATATAATATAATATAATATAATATAATATAATATAATATAATATAATATAATATAATATAATATAATATAATATAATATAATATAATATAATATAATATAATATAACAGAAAAAGTAAATTTTAAACCGTCTTATAATTCTAGTGAATACTCATGAAATTTCTTCCGGAAAACCTTCTTTGGTAACAAAATATTTTTACGCTAAACCCCGTTCTCGTTAGTTACTGCAAAGATCAGGACAGTCTCTTTGTTTGTCGTGCAAACACTTGTGAATGGAGCGATAATATTGGATATTACAGCGTTTGTGTATTTAGGTTTGGACAAAACACGTTAATTGCGTTTGTGCTACGTGCCTCTGAAACACTGAAAAAGAAAAGAAGGCTTTGATTAACATTTCAAGAGATATTTAAGGCGAGGACTTAGCAGAAAAGCGTTATTTTCGTCACCTAATTTGATTTGTTAGAGTAATAACAAAATAAAAATACAGAGCATAATAGACTATATTTAAAAAAGTTTGAATTGGGCAGATTTAATATAAAAATATTTTTTTGGAAAAAAAAAATTAAAAACTAAAAAAAAAACTTTCTTGTCACAGTAGTAAATTTTTTCTGCTACAACTGCATTATTTTTAAGCTTATTAATTAATTTAAGTTCTATATACGTACGTGCCACCTACCATCAAATGGACTGTCAGCCTATCTGACGATCTTTACTTTAAAACAAAAAACCTAATCGCGAAACCATAATTTTCTATAATAAATAGAAGATCTATCTCTAGCATCCACATAGAGTGTGTTCAAAACAGCGGCACCCTCAAAAATTAATGTAATTGCAATATACCGGCTTGTTATTTCACCATTTGCGCTTTCCAAGAGATATTTATTTTCATACGGTCACGCGATGTGGTCCTCATTTAATTAAGCACACGATTCAATAATATGAATAGTTTATTCATATACTCATTAATTTTCTACAAAACTGCGAACGTATATTATGTCAAAAATAACAGAAGAAATTGTGATTATAGACAACTAATTCCAATTTAATTGAAGAAAGTGACAAACTGTATGAGCCCGTTGGATGAGTGGTTAGAGTGCTTGGCTTAATGCTCTGTTCTAGGGTTCCCGGGTTCGATTCCCGGCAGGGTCAACTTTGAAAAATGAACTTTGGACCCGGTCTGGATCTGGAAAGTAGTGGCAGGGCACACTGCATTTCGCAGTCATTTGGACAGCCCGTCTGGCGGCAGTAACCATCACCCCCTTACAGAAGACCATCGTGAAATAACAGCACATGTGCTGTTGTGTTTCGGTGAGTGAGTAAGGGATGCCAGAGCCCATTTCCCTATCCCCTCCCAATCCCTTATCCTTAATCCTACTGTAGTCGGCAGCGCATTTGCAGCACTTGTGGCGTTGCTTCTGTTATAAGCAACGGTAGTCACCTACCATCAAGTGGACCGTCAGCCTGTCTGCCGACTTAACATTAAAAAATATATATCATGATCTCAGCCGAAGGACTTCCACAGCTCGACAAAGGCCTCCCCTCTAATTTTCTAAAAAGAACGGTCTGAAGCAGCCTAATCAGTCAGGTCGTCTGACCACCTTGTAGGTGGGACCGTGTCTCCACTTGAGAACCGTCCAACCCTAGCGGCCGTTGCCTCTCCGTATTATGTGTCCTGCCCACTGCCAATTCAACTTACTAATCCGTCGGGTTATGTCGATAACTTTCGTTCTTTTACGAATCTCTTCATTCCTGATTCGATCTCGCAGTGTAACCCCGAGCATAGCCCTCTCCATAGCTCTTTGAGCGACGTTGAGCTTTCTTACAAGGCAACATACATAATTTTAATTTATTAATTATAATTTAGTGTTATTATGTTGTATATTGTGTGTATACTATAACCACAACAACCACACATGATTAGAACTCCTTGCCGGCGTCTGTATTTCCGAGCTCATACAAATACTTACAACCCAAATCTTCTCAAGGTTCGAGTGTATAAGCCATCTTCTAGTGAGCTCCCTCCATCGTCGGCCTCATCTTCTACGCGAAAAGATGCTGGCCAAGTGGCCAAGAGCAAACCCATCTTTAATAGACGAGCCCGTTGGATGAGTGGTTAGGGTGCGTGCCTTAACGCTCTGTTCTAGGGTTCCCGGGTTCGATTCCCGGCAGGGTCAACTTTGAAAAATCAACTTTTCAAATTTGGCTCTGGTCTGGATTTGGAAAGTAGTGGCAGGGCACACTGCGTTTCGCAATCATTTGGGCAGCCCGTCTGGCGGCAGTAACCACCCCCTTACAGAAGACCACCGTGAAATAACAGCACGTGTGCTGTTGTGTTTCGGTGAGTGAGTGAGGGATGCCAGGGCCCATTTCCCTATCCACTCCACTGCCAATCCCCTATCCTTAATCCTACTGCAGTTGGCAGCGCACTTACAGCAGCTTTGGCGTTGCTTGTATTATAGGCGACGGTAGCCACCTACCATCAAGTGAACCGTCAGCCTGTCTGCCGACCACAGACATAAAAAAAAAGTATTTAAAAAAATATTAATTTGCCACATAGCAACGGAGTATAAGTCAAACTTTCGCGTTTATAATATTAGTGGTCATAAGCTATTTTAAAGTACATCTTTCTCAAATTTGCACTTTAACTAGAAATGATAATAGCAAATAAATTATTGAGTAATATTAAATAATGAATATAAACATCCCATTTACATAATGATAGTGTAAACACGCCGCTACATATTATTAGAGAAACAGAAGCTAATTTTAAAACAATCAACTAATAAATTAATGACACACTCATCTCTCCCTTTCATAGTTACGTCCAATACTAGCAAACACAATGTACTCTATGCAGTCTGGTAATAAAAACTCAAACAAATTTAAATTCTATGAGATTGTCTTAAAAACACAATGAAATATTGGTGTTTACATTATAAAATTTGTTCACAAATAATTCTAACCTTCATGGTGCAGCATCTGTCACGATGACATTTGTCACGTGATCATATTTAATTAGCGGCCATTACACAAATTTGTATGGAGAGGTGCAATTATTGAATTAAAAATGTATTTGAGTAAAAAGGTTTGTGATGGCTTTTAAATTGTTTTAGTTTGTTCATACAGCTTTTTTTCGAGCGCAATTTGATTTGTCAAGTGATATTATATGACATAAACAGTACGTATATAAAATGTAGTAAGTATATGCATAGTATATAATATAGAATTGTTAAAATTATATTATGAATGCTTAAATCTTTCTTATTACCTTTGTCTTAAACTTGGGCCAAGATAGTAATATTTGAGAAAGATTTAAGTTATACATAAGTTACTTAAGTTAAATGGAGCGTCGGTGACGCAGTGGGAAAGACGCGACCTATCATGTCTAGAGGTCCCAGTAAGATCCCCGGTCATTCAATGTACCAATGGTTTTTTTCTAAAAAAACTTAATTGCATTTACTGAATGCTATCAAACGGTGAAGGGCCGCTACGTCCTTGCGGACCCTGTTCCATCGCGGCGAACAGCATAAAAACTCCTTTAATTACCTGCGGAACATCTGCAGGCCGACCACACCTCTCGTCTGTTAGCTTCCAGGCGTTAGATGCCCTCCTCTGACGCCCGAAACAGACAGCGCCTCCGCCGATAAAGCGACGGACCTACCGTCTCTTCGGATACCTCTGCGGAGCCAGCCACTAGTTTTTACATACGGTCTGACCACACAGAGGAGTTTAGAAACTCCGGGGACCGCAGGCTGGACCTCTTTCTTGACCAAGGGCCGGTGTACTCTCCGGCGCCCAAGTGGGGCAGCCGCAGACTCTCCCTTGGGACCCCGACGCAAAATCTGGGACGCGACGATATTGGAGGGCCACGCTAAGAGTTACGTCGGGATCACCCTCTTCTATTACGCTCCGCCACGAGCTCCACTTAACGGAGCCTCGGTGTGTGCCTTGTTGGTCCCCAAAACCTCCCCCACCACGACAAGGTCCTGGCACACCCAGGGGGGTAGCCAGGACCTCTGCTGTGCCTCTGGAGTGAGACTGTTGATGATGATGATGATGATGAAATTATACTAAACTAGCTTTTACCTGGGACTTCGTCCACGTCCCTTTTACTTAAGCGTGGAAAAATAAAAAAAATATGAACGCCTAACAAAAATATATGAGCAATAATTTATTGCTCATATATGTATAAATATTATTTATAAATCGTTGACAGATATACTAGAGAAAAAATAGCACGACAGCGGCGTCCGGTTCAGATTTGATACGTGAGAAAGGATCCGTTCCTTTATCTTCAACTTGCCTATAGGATTCTTATCCTATAGGCGTAAGCAATGTTAATAACAACTATATGGGTCACACTTGCTTCATTTTGGGTATAGCCTCAACCACTTGCCATCAAGTAGACATTCATTCAGCCACTTCCCCTGCCCTTTATACTGTTCAGGTTATACTTACAATACAATACTTACAATAATTAAACTATGTGGTAGTTTATACTTTATTAAGGTCTTAATCATCTAATTACCGATTGTGGCCATAAAACACCTAATGGGGATAATTATCGATGTTCTATATGTACAATGCATGCGTTTTGTCCACTCACCGAATAAGTGCAAATTATATGACCTCGAAATAAACAGAGCTTAACCCGAACAAAAGTTGTGTGGTCTAAGTGAATATCGAGAACGATGCGCATGAAAAATAAACATGCTAACGCTTGATAGACGCAGGAATATGACCTCCAAAGTGCTGTCTCGGCTAAAATATGACTTAGGGTCTAGTTCTAGGCACACTGAATGCTTTCACCTTTGCTGAAACGTTTCGGTGTCGTCTAGAAGTAATTGGTGTATTCCCACCCTTGTTGGGATACACCAGTCAATAAATCTCTTCTGTCTCATCTTTCTTTTTCTCTTCTCTTCTTACTATCGGGACCTGGAACACCTGCCTGGTGCAAAATTATTATTAGAAACAATTTATTATTAGAACAATAGTACAGTGATTGAGGTAATATTATGAAAAAGCAATGCTAGGAGAATTATAATAATGGGTTACTATTTTTACGGTAGTATTTACGGACCAAAAATGTTAGGATGGGGTATATGAGTTCTGACCCTGTAAGACAGCACTACAGCACATATACAGACTTTTCGAGAAGATTTAGGTTATTTCTACCATATAGAATTGCCAGATGACTGTTACAATGACTGCATGTGAACTAAAACATTAAGAGATAAAATTTCTAAAAAGTATTTTTTTATTAACCATTTTAACTAACGTCAGAACTTGTATTGTACCTTATAAAATAACGACTTTTTTCTTTTTAATTTTTCTTAGGAATTTGACACAGTTTATAAAATTAATATTAACTTACTTTGTTTGTCCATATAAATAAATAATTAAAATAGAAAAATTCTTGTAATGTTAGAAATAAAAACATTTAAGAGTTTTTGAAAGTAATTCTAAATTTAAACAATGGTAAAACAAAAAACGCTGACCGCTTATGTCTTGCAGCCCTTTGTTAATGTTTTTAGTAAAACTGAGGAGAGAAAAGCACTTAGAGTAATTAGATTGCGGAAAGGTTAGGACTGTGCGATTGTGGACTGGTGGCATACCGGATAAAGTTTACAGGATGCGGTCTATTTGTGTTGATAAACTTTTTTATATTGTTTGGGTTTTTACAATATTTTCTTTGGTAATATTTTAACATCTCGATTATGTTATTAATTGTAAAGCAATGCAGAATTTATAAAAAAAAAAACAATGCGTTGCTCTGTAAAGTTAAAAAGTATCAGTATCTGTTTTTATTTGTAAAGTTAAAAAGTGGCCTATGTCCTTTCCCAGTCTTCTAGCTATGTCAGCAATTTTCATCGAAATCGGTTCAGTGGTTTAGACGTGAAAACGTAACATTTCTTTATTTCAAGGTGAAAAGGTCCACCCGTATGGTAAGAAAGAGATGAATGCAAGAAAGAAACGGTATGAAGAATGGAAGTACGAGTAGAATAAATGCGAGAACTGGTATGAAAGGACAGTAGATACAGGCTTCAGCGCATAATGCTGGAGGGATTGTAATGAAAAAAAAAAAAAAAAAAAAAAAAAAAAGGTGAAAAGGCTGGTGACGGTAGCCACTTAATGGTAGGTGGCTACCGTTCCCTATAAGCAACGCCACATAGGGACTACAAGTGACAAAATACGCTGCTTTCAGCATTTTTAAACTTACCAGTTTAGCGGTGATAATCAACTACCTCCTTACAAAAAAACCGCGTAAAACAGCAGGTGATGTGTTGTGTTTCTGCGAGTAAGTCAGTGTTATTGTGTGTTATTTTCCCATAATATATTTTATTTTAGCAGCGGCAGCGCACTTTTTGTTTTTGTTTACTTTCAGACATCAAACTTCTAAATTCGGTGGAAGAAAATCGTCTCGTCGAGACTTCTTAAATGAATAAATGAGTACCGGAGGTCCGTTCGCCGCCCCCTCCCCCCTTAAGACAGCGTGACGCGAATTCAGTGCTTTTATACAAAAAATGCCCGATACAAAAATTACCCAAAGTGCCTAAAGAAGTTTTCACTTCAAAAATATCCAGGGAAAATCACGACAACCTTACTCGTACTGCAATGAAAATTTGGGGAAAAAATTGCCGAATCGGTCCATTAATTTCTCAAACAAATGATTAATTTAATTTCTTAAACAAATGATATTTCACTCTACAAATTCTGGTTGCTAAAAACTATTTTCACAACTAATAATTATTTACACAGAATTCCGTAACTTTAGTTCACGTAACTAAAATCACAACATAGCCTTACATTTAAAATGTAAACAAACAAGACGGTGGAGCAATAGAAAACTTCACATCTCGCATCCAATTAAAACACGATACACCCGAATGCAGGAGTTTCATGAAAACAGACGCTGAAATTGTCTGAACATTTTAACAACTGGTTAATTAAACGTCCAACTCTTGTTATAGTATTTATTTTGTTCTTACGTTTTGTAATAAAGTAATTATAAGAGCAGGATTATTTAGTGATATTAGTTCTTGGAATGATTCTCGTGAACGTTTTTTATAATAACAGTTTGCATACAGCTTTATTTTTGGTTAAATAATTTATGAAAACAAGACAGCGTTATAATCATTGCTGAGACAAAGGACATAAAATAAACCAGGCCATTGTTTTTCTTAACTTACACCTTGGAGAATTTGGTTATAAAAGTCTTTCTTAATTTCAGTAATTTCCTGGGAATTAGCTGAGCTCGCAACTTCTTGTTTGTAAACTGATTGGAATGAAACAAACACTAAATGTTACGGTAAGCTTGCTACAATACATCAGCGAAAACCGTTTTCAAATCGGTTAAGCCGTTTCTGCGAGTAGCCTGCACAAACGCACAGACAAACAGACAAAAATTCTAAAAACTATTATTATTTTTACCTCGGTAACATGAGGACAGCGTGTGCGATTTTTTTTTATATTTAATGTACAGGCACGGTTCATTTACGATTTTTACTATATGTATGGATAGATTTTGCAATTGGGCATAAAACATTCGAAAATTAACACTAGAGCGCGAAGCACGTACTCGATCCATACGTTGTTCAAGTCAGTGCGCAGTTCAAAGAGATTTTTTAACCCTTTCAAAAAATATCAGCCTGTACATAAACATTCAGCAAGCCACTACATCACTGTCCCTCGGGTAGTATTAACTTCCACGGCTCCGATGCGCTATTTTTTGCCGTAAATCTAATTTATTTGTATTAGTTAATGACTTACACACGTCTGCCGGACAGCCGTAGAATAACTCTTTCGGACAAACTTGTCTGCAGACTTTTGAGTCTTGATACTTTAATTTAAGAGTCCTCTGAAAGAAAACCAGAAATCAGCTTTCCATACAAACATACTACACAGCTTTGCATTCATGACAAACACACAATGTCAAAAAAATTATTACAAAATATTAAATATAACAAGTTTTTGAATTATATTGGTTTGACTGTTATGTAACTGTGTTTCTGATTATACTGATCTATGTCTGAAAGGAGCCTAAGAAGATTCTTTAAGGCTGCCGAGAGGTATATATGATGACTGATTCTTTCTTTGAGATACACGACACTTCACGTCAATGGACGACGGTTAAATTATTTGAATATTCTTCATACAAAAATACTAAAATCGCGATTAAAAAATTAGGGTGAAAAATACTTTACGATCTATTCTCATACCTACTAAATATACACACAAAATTTCATAAAAATCGGTCCAGCCGTTTCGGAGGAGTTTTGTTACAAACACTGTGACACGAGAATTTTATATATTAGAAGATCTTTTATTTATAAATTCTGCATACACTTTTAATGCATTATTAAATGTACAACTCATTTGAATTACATTTTATTTTTATTTTTAATGTATTTATATCAACAATGTCATCGAAGGTTATAAATAAATAAATGTCCAAATAGAAAGTATCAAGATTTCTCCGTCAGTCTGTTCTCACGTATTGACGATCACCGAACCGTATTGCGGACTAATTATTTTAAGTTTTGTTCCGTGTCCGTACATTTCGCGGTTTCGTCCGGTGTCCATTAAACAAATACGTTTTGCGGACGTTTTGTTTCGTACGGAATTTTAAACGCCATTAAAACCGATTGAGGTTTATGCGATTTGAAATAAAGAGACAGAACGAGTGGGAAATAAAAATCCTTTTAAGGGTTTATTTACCTTCCGTCTGGATATTTCAACTAGTATTATTGAAAACTTGTGCCTTTTTTACATGAATTCAAGTGGTCAAGGTCAAAAATATATGTCCAAGGCATAAAGTTATTAGAGATAGGGCGGAGTGATAAGTCTGGTAAAAATTAAACAGGGAGTAAAATTAATTAAATTATTATTATTTATTTTTCAACGTAGTCTCCGTGTAGCTCAATGTACTTCACCCAGCGTTTCTCTAGCTTTTCGATCCCTTCCATAAAATACGATTTAGGCAACCCTTCAAAACAGGCATTGGTTTCGTGCATGACCTCTTCGTTGGAGCCAAATCTTTTCCCACCAAGCCATTTTTTTTAAATTCGGAAACAGAAAATAGTAATAAGGGGCTAAATCTGGCGAATACGGTGGGCGAGAAAGCATCTCATAGCGCAACTCATGAAGTTTTGTCATGGCAATCACACAAGTGTGCACTCGTGCGTTGTCTGGGCGGAAGAAGATTTTCTTCTTAGCCAAATGTGGTCGTTTTTTTACGTAAAATTGTGTTAAATTGGTTCAATAAACTGGCATAATATTCGCTGTTAATCGTTTTACTCTTCTCTGGGTAGTCAACATGGATTACTCCACGTGCATCCCAAAAAACTGTAGCCATCACTTTATTGGCCGATAAAACTGCTTAGGCCTTCGGAATGTTGAGCTTATTCAAGATATGATCAGAATCCCAGTAAAATTAGTATAATATAGTAAAAAGGGAAGATTTGTGTATTTAATTTGAAGAAGGGTCGCTAGTTTATAATATTTGCAAAATGTTTCCAATACCGTGTTTTGTTTATTTAATTTAGTATATTATTAAACATACTACATTTAAAATTGCTTCTTGGGTATGTTTTTTTATATAAAAAAAAACACAATAAAAAATAAACAAAATATAAATTTTTGTTAAACTTTGGTCTCCTTTCAAATTCACTTTAAAGTTAATTTGAGTAAATTAAAAAAGCAACTACTTCTCTATATTTACATTTTCAATTGGCTTTAGAAGACAAAAAGCGAAAGTCAAGTTAAAAGAACTTGAAATTGCAACATTCAATTTTAAACTGAACAATAAAAATCAAAAGCCCTCGAAGCGACATGTGGCATTCCAAGTGGTGGTGACAATACAACAAATAAGGTTACGCTAAGAACAAAATTTATTTTATAATCCAACAAACTCATACAGCATTGTCACCCTAACAGTTTAAACGGGCACAACAAAATTTGAATCTTACAGACCTCGGAAATAGAGTTTCGTTTAGTCTATGCAATTTCAAGCTAAGAGGAGTTAGGACATTTTCGTGTTAAGTCAATTGAAAATGGAACCATATTCAAATATAAAGGGTGGGATCGGTAAAAACGTATGTAATTATTGAATAGCGTCGGGGTCTACTTTGAAACAGTCGATGCGTGGTAACTTTAATGAATTTAGAGATTGAATGAACGAACACCCATTGAATGAGATTGAGTGTGAAATAATTGAACCTAAAATTTAATGAAATGATACTGATAGTATTGAGCGATCGCTTGATTCATTCTTTCACACTGATATGGTGAACACAATACTTGAAATTTTCAATAAAATTATGTTACAATAGCAGTGACGGGCCTGTCATTGCGTGGCGCTATGTGATTGGCTCGTACGGCAAGCGGGTTAACACAATGACGTCACATCTTGTCAAAATAGTTTACATTATGATTTAACTAAACAAATATTTTCTTCTCTGTATATTTTTTATAATCGATTTCTATGTAATTTCTTAGTTTTAATTTAAACTTAAAACACAGTCTTAATTGAAAAAATAATTTCAATTCACTGATTTTAAAATTATACATAATAACAAAATAATGAAATAACTAGAACACTAGAGAAATAAATAGTTATACATATAACGCCACTCATAAGTATGATATAACGAAACTTGATCCCATAGAAAAACTGCTTCCCAGATTTATGGGACAATGTAAATATTAGTGTAATTATTTCATATGTAATAAATTAATTAATTAATTAAAAAATATATGATTTTAGAAACATTTTCTTTAAATCATGTGATGTCTCTCCACCTGATGTAAAGCTATCAGCTAATCACCATTAGCCTGAAACAGTCCCATCTGTTTCTTTTCTTCGAAAAAGCTCAACTGTGTTAGCTACTCCGATCCACTTTCTGATGTTCTTCAGCCACGACTTCTTTCTTCGCCAACTTTTCTCTTTCCTACGACTTTGCTCATCATTACCAGCTGAAGCAGGTTGTGTCGCTCATAACTAATGGCTCAGGTAAGAAATTTTATGCCCTTTCACCACCAGTACCTATAAGGTTACATGAAGTTGCAGGACTTTGAAGTTGGTCATCTTTTGAGTTCAGCTAATGGACAGCATGGATCTATTATGTCCACATCTCGGATGTGTCTATTCGTCTTTTTAGATCTTTATTAATGTTTCAAACCACTACATACTATTTTTTCCGAGGAGAAATCACATTTACGGATACCCTACCGCTGGCTAGGCGATAGGGGTATGTGGGACTCACTCAGTCCTGAAGGGACTGGCAATACCCACTAAAACTCCCCGGTGACCCCTTGAAGCCCTTGTATGAGTTGGACCGGGCTCTGGCTAACCAACTATTCCGATCCAACTCTGGGCAGCTCAACCTGTTGGCCAAGCTAACGCCAAAAGGGGGGATTGCCCGGGGTACTGAGAAAATCCCCAGACGAGGGGACCTTTCGAACGCGTACACAGCGGCCAGAACATGCGTGCATTTGATGGAGGGCGTCTCACGCCCGTCTTCGCCTGCCCAAAGCCACTACATACTACTCAATGGACAAGATATAGCAATGAAGTAAAGAGTACGTGTATTTCAAAATCCCTACAACAAATTTCATCTATTTAAAAAAAATAAAGTAAAAGGAAAAATTAACACTAATAATAACGTATGAAAAACGTTGGATTAGATTTCGCTTAAAGACAGTTGAATATTAGTGTATGTCTGGAATGGGCACGGTAATAAGTTTGAATAATTTCATTTAAGGGGTCTATTAAACACCGTTTATTTTATTAAGCTAGCATTCTTAGTTTCCGAGATTTATAGGTTTTTTTAAGTGACCCGGATTCATTGTTCTCGAGTGTATTATATTTTTTTCCAAAATAATTATGTTTTTCGAATTTAAGTTGAAATTTATTTTGAAATATTGAACGTAATTAATTTGAATATTTATTATCGTTTATAATGGAATCAGAATGTATCTCAGAATAAAAAAATAATTGTCCAAATTGAGATTTTTTTATTATTAAGTTGTCAGAATAACTTTGTTTTGATTACTACATTCACGTCAGTTGCATTATTTTGTTTCTGATTTGTTTAGTACTTCTGGCGTAATCTGTGTACACATTAGTTTAAGGAATTTTAGAGACATTTTCTCTCCAAGCTGCCCAAATATCGGTACCAATAATCCAAATTTTGTGCCAATGTTATCCTACGAATTTAAAAAACCAAGGAAATGGAATAACGCTAATCACTTATGCAATATGATGGGATTTTATTTTTAAATTTCATTACACTTTACTCTTACAGAATATTATTTGAAGAACAAAAATTTATTTGCAAAGTCATCTACTCGCTGGCGTTATCAACTGTACAAGTTCAGAACTAACTTTAATGCCTAGCTTAAAAGTTATATGATAATATGCTACTCTAGGATATTTTTAAAATTATCAGCATTGGTAGTTTCAGCCTACAGGTTTAGGTTCTATTTAAAAAAAAAAATTAATTAATTTCGTCCTAACATATTCATTAGGAGACTATTAAAGAAACTGCTTCATGGTAAGAAAAAATAATCCGACTTGATCCTTCTACCTACATTTTATCTCTTATTTATATTTAAATATGTAAATTAATAAAAAAAATTCAAAGTTTACAACAGGCTTCAATGTAACTTTCATTGTATATTTATGCTCTTAAATTTGCTTTAAATAATACTTATTTAAATAAAATATCTTTTAAAAGCGGTGTCAATATCAAGGTGTATTCGTTAAAAGATATAAAGAAACAAAGAATTATCAAATAACATTATTTAATAAGCAATACCGTTTCTATCAAATAAGGAGCAGATAATGCCAAAATTTCCAATAATTTTGTATGAAGTACAATTGGAGAACAATCTTTTGTATAGAAGGGGTGTAATGTTTAATAACACATAAACACCAAACCCATTTTACAACGATAATAGAAACAAACTTAATCCCCATTGAAAACTAACACCAGAAAACACCATAGAACCTCAAAAAAAACATTCTCACACAACGTCAAAATCTCGACGCATCATTATAATGTAAATTTGACAGACTATCAAAACTAAGCCACGCTCCGGGAACAGATAACTTAACACACAAAACATTATAAGTAAAAAAATAAAAGAGTGTCACTCGCAAATCAAGTCGAATAAAGGTCGGTGTACACACACCATGTCCAAATGACTGAATAAAGTCTCGCTCACATAGTAAATTGTATAAAAACAATCGTACCAGACGACTACTGTTTTACGAGGGCTTTGACGAAATCAGAATCGAATCAAACGTACGTAAATGGAAGATGGTAGTGTGGACAAAGAAATAAATGGAGAAGCTTCAGCCTTCAGTTGTTGTTTTTTTTTCTATTCAGTCATATTGACTGTATAAAAAAAATGTTTAATATGAAATAGCATGTGGTAAACTCCAATCGCAAATAGTTACCACATTATTGTTGTACTTACCAGAGTTACCAGTTTTACATGCTACATTTGGTATGATGTATGGAGGAACTTGTTTTATTGTTGCTTTAAAATAAACATGTAAGTTATTGAGATTTATTTATTTAGAAGTACATTCTTTTAACGATGTAGAAATAATTACATAAGTAATTAATAATAATAATAACAATGCTCATCTTTCTAACGGCGAGTATATGCACAGACACAACCAAGTAGCCAGGATCATTCATCAGCAACTTGCCCTTCGATATGGTCTTATCGAGTCTGAGGTGCCGTACTACAAGTACGTGCCTACGCCCGTTTTCGAAAATGGTCATGCTACGCTCTACTGGGATCGCTCCATAATCACGGACAGGACTATTGTCGCCAATAAGCTGACATCGTGGTTATTGACCGATCCCAGCGCCGGACGATGCTTGTCGACATCTCTGTCCCGCATGACGAAAACCTTGTGAAAGCCGAAAAAGAAAAACTTACCAAGTATGTACATCGACTTGGCTCACGAGGTGACCGCCATGTGGGGACGTCGTTTCGACAATAATTATCGTCGCGATAGTCGTCTTGGCGAACGGTCTTATAGCAAAGAGCCTCGACCAACATCTCAAGAGGCTCTCGCTAGATGGCTAGATCAAGGGGCAGATACAGAAAGCGTTACTTCTTGACACGACACGCATTGTCAGGAGGTTCCTCACTCTGCAGCCCTAACCACCGGTAGCTTGGGCCTTGCCCCGCTACTTGTGGATAAGATATCTAATATTAAGTTTTTTTATAATATTTATTGTTTATATATATTGTAAAAAATTTAGAATTAAGAAAAGAAATAAATAAGTATATAATAGTGACAGCAATTATTTCAAAAATATTAATATTAGAAAATGACAGTCTTCAGAGTCTGTCTAATTTAATGCGTGTGATTTAGGGATTAATATATTGATAATGGTGAAAGTTCCACGAGACGTTTTTGAAGTTTGATATCCATTTTCATATGTGTTTGAAATTGAATTAATACCACTCCTTAATGCATTTCACATTTGTTTATTTACATATAAAATAAAGTCGCTGTCCGCCTCTATCTGTATCTCTCCGCTAACTTTGATACGGTTTATACCTACTAATTGAAAGAACAATAAATGAGAAGAAGGTTTTTTTATGTACACAATTCTTACAGTTTGTAGTTAGGTAGTTTGTTCATATATTCTTTAGGCATCACCATGGACTCTCGATGGGTATCTGTTCCGTCCACTAGCACATCAATTTTACGGTGCCCATCACGCTCACGATCACGTGTCGGTCACGTGACCTGTCCCCTCTCGCTCCGCGCTGTGGTGCGTGTGCACACCCCCTTACACTTTTGTTCTTGTGCGCGCTTCAAAGTGGGGTGTCTGCGGTGTTAGAGCTTTGGAAGATATTTCACATTTTTTTATGTAATTAAGAGTTGTGATCATAAAAATTAAATCTTAAAGTTCAAGTCTACTTTTACTCGGATTTTAATGAAGTAGATCCCTCTCATCCTTTTCTTTAAAATATGGCGCCATGAATTTTTCAGCGTGTTTTATTTCTTTAGCAAATAGCAATTCTGTACCTTAGCACACTTGTGGGTGAACGTCCTATGCCGCGCTTGTCGGTCCGTGGACTCCACTCTAGAACCTTCCGGCTCCAGCGGCCGTCGGCTCTCCGTACTATGTGTCCTGCCCACTGCCACTACAACTTACTAATCCGCAGGTTTATGTCGGTAACTTTCGTTTGTCTACGAAACTCCTCATTCCTAATTCGATCTCGCAGAGTATTCCCAAGCCTAGCCATATCTTTGAGCGACGTTGTGCTTTCTTACGAGGCCCATAGTTAGGGACCACGTTTCAACGCCATATATCATCACTGGCAACACACATTGATTGAAAGCTTTTGTTTTAAGACACTGGGGAATTTTGGAAGAAAAGATGTCTCGGAGCTTCCAAAACGCTGCCCATTCGAGCTGGATTAGACGATTGACTTCATTCTTTGGCTTTACCTAATTGGATTGTATATCCCGTTATTTGTTGTTTGTTGATTAGGAATTGTATATCTACATTTTATACAAAAATTATATATCTAATGTATAATTCTTGTACAGAGACACCATAGAGAAGACCACCGTGAAATATTAGAGATAGGGCCATTGTATTTCAGTGAATGAGTAAAAGATGCCATAACCTTTTTTTTTCTATTTCATTCTAACTAACCCCTTATCCCTAATCCCACTAAGGTCAGCAGCGCACTTGTAGCAACTGTAGTGTTGCTTGTATTAATAAGCGATAGCAGTCACATACCATCAAGTGAACAGTCTGCCTGCTAAACTCTATTAGGAATTGTTGTTTGAATATTAAAAGCGAGACGAGTGCTTAGGGTGCTTGCCTTAACACTAAGTTCTTGGGTTTGATACCCGGTTGGGTCAACTTTGAAATTTTTTTTATCTCTAGTCTGGATCTAGAAAGTAGTAGCAGGGCACACTGCGTTCCGCAAAATGAACTTTTCAAATTTGGCTATGGTCTAGAGCTGGAAAATAGTGGCAGGGCACACTGCAGTCTTTTGGGCAGCCCGTCTGGCGGCAGTAACCACCCCCTTACTGAAAGACCACCGTGAAATAACAGCACGTGTGCTGTTGTGTTTCGGTGAGTGTAGTAGGGGATGTCAGAGCCCATTTTCCCTATCTCTTCCCAATCCCTTATCTTTAATCCTACTGTAGTCGGCAGCGCACTTGCAGCAGCTTTGGCGTTGCTTGTGTTATAGGCGACGGTAGCCACCTACCATCAAGTGGACCGTAATCAGCCTGTCTGCCGATCTTAACATAAAAAAAGTGATTTACTTTATTGGGTTTGATTTTTATCTAAAATAAATTCTTATGACTTCATTTTTCTTAATACTTATTTGAATTACTTCAAAGTGAAATGAAATTTGATTTTAGTTATATTTTTTAAGCTGAAACCGTGTTTACAGTCACATCCAGAAATGTTATACCACGAGGTACAAAACACGAAATAATGCTAAATATACACACACTTTTGGTTTATTTTCTGAGACTTTTTCTTTTCATATTTTTCATCGAATGAATGTTGTAGTGAATTTGTTTAATGTTTTACTTCCGCAAACCCTGTCACGTAACGCCTCCGGTTACATCCCACATAACCAACTCTCCCATGAGTAATTGAATAACAATTTACAACGACAATACAGAAATAAAGCAAGATTTTTATTTCGCTATACCATATGAAGGTTCCGTATGAAGACCCACATACTTTGTAACTGTAATGTACATATATATTTACATATTGATATATTTTGTATTTAACTAACAACATATTAATCAACATATATCCTGAATATGTGAGGTATTTTCTAATTGTTACTTAATCTAATTCTTTTATTTAATACCTGCGACTCGCTCCCGGCTCTGTTCAGATACAATTTTTTTCTGCAAGTTTTTTACAGAAACCTTCCTCGTTTATCGCTTCGAAGCCCTGGTAGGCCCATGCTTGCCACACGAAGCCGCCCTGACGCCTGGTCCTATACGTTACGCTCCCTACTTCATTTCTTCTTGTCAGCCGGTTGTTTCTGAAACTATTTGATTTAATGTTTTGCCATCACTTCCCGTGGCTCCGGTTCTCAGACTCGTATGTAATTCTTTCTAACAACGGTTGTGGGTCAGCCGTATCCAATCTCTCAAAATTGGATCGCACTGAACCACGAGTGAGTCCGTGACACCGCTTATATAATCAGTCCACTCGCCATGACAATTTTTTTTTTAATGTTAAGGTCGGCAGACAGGCTGACGGTCCACTTGATGGTAGGTGGCTACCGTCGCCTATAACACAAGCAACGCCAAAGCTGCTGCAAGTGCGCTGCAGACTGCAGTAGGATTAAGGATAAGGGATTAGGAGTGGAAAGGAAAATGGGCTCTGGCATCCCTTACTCACTCACCGAAACACAACAGCACACGTGCTGTTATTTCACAGTGGTCTTCTGTAAGGGGGTGGTTACTGCCCCTTACAATGACGTTTGTCTAATATTGTGAAACGATGTTTATACAGGTTAATTTCACTAGGATGGAATCATCTGTGTTCATACCAAAATACACCTATTTTTACACGTCACAAGGTGCATATTGAAATGGACTTTTCAAATATTTTACATGATTAAGTAATGTTGCCGACATTGTCTTATAAAATAGAATATTATAATATCTAATATATAGATCCCATAAATGTATAGTAAATGTCATGGGGATATCATATGGGATACGAGAAGAATGGGCTCTTGCATCCTTTACTTACACACCAAGCACATGTGCTGTTAATTAACGGTAATCTTCCGTAAGAGGACGGTTACTGACGCCAGTTAACAGTTTATGACTTCAAAACGTAGTGTACCTGCACTATTAATTTAATGACAAATTAAATTGTAGCTATTAATAAATATTTGCAAGATCTGTGAAATAATTATATTAAATCCTGCCTCTGCCTGTCATATGAGGCGACTAAAAGGAGTTCCAATGGTGGCTTACAGAAGTCCTGGTAGGCCCTGATGGCACAGAGACTGGTAGGTCCCGAAGTATTCGGCGAAAATAGTGCAGTGACGGCGTCGTTATACGGACGAAGTTACTGTGGACTCCGACTTGATGCAGGTGGCAACAATTGAGGGGCTTAAATTAGTAAAAGCTAAGTACACATAACCCGTTTTTCACAAACCAGGGATACCTATGTAGGCTTTTCCCCATTTAAAAAAAATGTGTAATAAATGTGTGATCAGTTCACCCACTACACACCAATTTGTCGAGAAAATTGGTTTTTATTGGGGAACCCCAAATAAACTCTTAATTCAGGGCTCGATGTTGCAACTCAAATGTTTTATTCATCACTCCCAAAATGTTATTGTAATCTTTTTTTTTTTGTTTAAAATACCCCGCGGCAATCGCGTGGCGATGTGTTTAGTTAAATAGCAGAGTTAATATTTGAAAATTAGCGCAATGTTGGGGGTAATAAAAGAATTACGTGGGAATTATTGAACATTACAACTTTGTTTGTTATTATTAACGCGTTTTTAAGTTTTAATAGCGACCCTACTGCAATATAAATCTATATATTAATATGTGAAGCGAAAACTTAGGATACATTTTTAAGAAAATTTTCTAGAGGCATTTTCGCAGTCATTTGGGCAGCCAGTGTGGTGGCGTGGCAGTAACCACTCCTTTACATAAGATCATCGTGAAATAACAGCATATGTGCTTTTGTGTTTCGGTGAGTGAGTAAGGGATGCCAGAGCCCATCTCCCCATCCCTTCCCAATCCCGCTTGCAGCATGTGTGGCGTTGCTTGTGTTATAGAGGACGGTGCCCACCTACCATAAATTAAAGCGTCAGGCCCTAACATAAAAAAAAAACTAAAGCACTACTCTCTCTAATTTTCCAATTTAATATTTTATTATAATACATTTTATTTTAATCGAAATGTACGATTATAATGATTAATCTAGTTACTTTAATGATAAGACCTTCAATTTTGATTTTGACGAGACCTTTGTGGTCTTCGAAATTACTGTTATAATTTTGTAATAATAAATTATGTATCGCGACAGTAATAGATAAATAAATATGGTTTAGTTTGGCGAATATTAAAAACAAATACAAAAGTATTCTAATTATTTACTATTCTAAGACATTATTTACTATTTGAGTTATTCTTGTTGCCAAAGTTGAATCAAACACGTTTTACGCTATATCAATCTATTCAAAATCCATTAAAAAAAATAGCAACGTATTATGGAAATAATTAAATATAAATATAACATTTAATAGAGCACAATAGAGTTCCTCGGGGAATCTTAGAATAGCGTTAATATTGTGACCCCCCAATGCGAGCGGACGGCCTCTCAGACCCCTGGACATCAAAACAAACACTACAGTCACGTGACTATTGAAGTTCGACAAATTGCTGCCGAAGTACGAAATATGTCAATTATAATTAATAGGGGCACAGATTATATTGGTATCGTATTGTCCAGATATGTTATAGTGGACGCTAACAAGAGAACTTGTATTGTTGTGCGCTTATAAGTGATTACAACAATTGTACGCAGACTTATTTGTGTATTATGGAAGACGAAGTGGAATTATTCGGTTCGAATCTATTTATTTGGCTTAAGGGCAAGCATTGAGATATTATTAGTAAACAGTGTTACAAGAGTTAGGGGATATATTCTGTTTGGTTTCTACCAACTGAATTGATTTCCTCAAGTTTAAACAGAAATTCTAGCCATTTTTCTGTTATTTTTTTTCCGTGTTAAGGTCGTGAGACAGGCTGACAGTCAACTTGATGGCAGTGGATACCGTCGCCTATAACACAAGCAACTTCACAGGTGCTGCAATTGTAATTGCAATAGAGCAACCATTTTCTTGTTTATTAATCATAATATTCCATACCATAATAATATAATAAAAACGTAAATGAGCCGTGTCTGTACATTAAATATTAAAAAAAAAAAACAGTGTGTTACACGTTGTACTTATGTTACCGAGGTTTAAAAATAGTTTTTAGAATTTTTCTCTTTTTGTCTGCGAATTTGTGTACGCTAATCTCTGAAAAGGCTTAACCGATTTGAATGCGGTTTCCACTGATGTATTGTAGCAAGCTTTCCATAACATTTAGTGTTTGTTTCATTCCAATCGGTTTACAAACAAAACAGTTACGCGCTATACCGAATATCACGCGTGCGAGATTACGGGCTCAGCTAGTACATACATAAATGTTGTTTTTTCCCAAAGCGTTTTATAAAGGTCATCATCATCATCATCAGTCCTCATGCGTACACTATTGGACTTAGGTCTGTTTGTATGACCGCCTCCACACTCGGTCCTCCGCTATTCCCATCCATTCATAGCCAGCCACTATTTATAAGGTCATCGGTCCAGCGAATATGTTTCGACCGTTGGTTACACGGTCTATGTCTGGATTGTCTGGAGATGGTACACACGTTGATACTTGCATTATAGAGCGAGTATCTGATATCTGGTACTTGGTTTACTTCAACGCCCATCCGCTGCACGAGAAATGTGTCAATTTATACTAATATTATAACGAGGTAAAGTTTGTATGTTTTTTTGTAGGAGGTAATTTTCGAAATTACTCATAAAAAACGCTTTCATCATTAGGATAGAATTTCAGGATGGACATAGGTTATAAATCCGGGTTCTTCAGAGAAACTTCAGAGAAACAGAAAAGGACAGTCTTCAGAGAATATTGTACCGAAAAGTGATAAATCACGTTCAGAACAGACTTTTTTTTATGACAAAATTTTCAATATAAACTTTAAAAACTATAATGATCTGTTAAGTGCGGAGTGAGTCAAAATGACGTGTAAGCGCGAAACGAACGATTTATTTTCACAAACCACGATGATTTCAAAAATCACTAGACTTGTCCGATGAAACCGTTAAGCTTGCCAAAAGTCGTCAATGATTCCCTTAATGTGTCGCCGGTTCACTGTCTCAGGTAACTTCGCAAAAGCTCCGAAGCTCGCTTTCGAATCGCATGTTATCGCACAAAATGACTCACACTTGGCCTGCCGCCTCTTATTTATACTTAGCGCCAAACGCCTCGATGTATTTCGAATTTACTAGAAAATCTAAACAACATCGTAAACAAGCTATTGAAAGTTGGGGAATCCTACTTCTGTTGAAATGTAAACTCTATGTTGTAAACATAAGGACCGATTTCCTTTGACACTAATCGGAAAGGCGCGTGGCTACCATCGATAGGGTGGGACGTTCGAGAAGTGTTATATAATCGGTATACTTTATTGCAAGTTTATTAACTTAATAAAATAACAATCATAAACGGAGTCGTAAATTGGAAAATTATGAAAATAATAAATTAATGGTTTATTTCAGATATGAAATCCATAAAAAAATTACTGAATAATTTTGTATGCTTTTTATTTAACAATAAGTTCAAAGCTTCATTCAAGCTGCAATTGAATACATATTCCATATTCTAATCAAATTACAATATGAACTATAACGCAATTGAACACTTAATGTCAAATAACACTTAACCCTTAAACAGTCGAGTCGTTTCAGGACACTATTGTGCTCAAAGACAATATTTGTCGAGGACACGTCCCTCTTAAAGGACCATCCATACAAACACGTGCCTATTAACAACGTGGGAATTGACGAAATACGATAATTTTACGATCCCTTGAGTTTGACGTGTGAATTGTAAATTTGTGTCATCGTTGAATGCTTTACGAGTACTTTGGCTTCATTACTTGCCTTTAATTGTACACTATTTTATTACTTAAACGTTGAATTTTAATTTGAATTTTTGGTGATTCTTCGGGAGCAGTATTTTTTTATAAAAGGTAGGGAGACCGGAGATGGTTGACCAAATTTCAGCTTAAGCGTTTGTATTTTTATTCCTTTAGTGTATGCTGTTGTAAAAAGTAATTCAACTGATAGATATTGTTGACGAATGGACTGTATGAAATGAAATTATAATGATTTTACTAATAATATATATTTAAATTATACAATAAAACTGCTAAACCAACTGACACGCAACTCTTCTTTTTTACAACTGACATAATAATATATATCTTTTTTATTATTGCTATTTGTGGCCACTAACCAACCAGTTGCCAACAGATATACTATTAAGCTTTGGAAAAAATATGGCAAAAAGCTCGTAATTAAATATGATAAAGTGTATAAGCTCGATCTTATAGAATACGTGTAAAATCGTAAACTAGCCGTGTCTGTACATTAAATATTTTTTCAAAAAAACAATTGATATAAGTTGTGCTTATGTTACCGAGGTCAAAAAAATTGTTTTTAGAATTTTTGTCTGTTTGGGCGTTTGTGCATGCTAATCTCAGAGATTTTCACTGATGTATTGTAACAAGATTCCAGTATCACTTAGTGTTTGTTTCATTCCAATCGGTTTACAAACAAAAAAGGTATGCCTATTTAGTTTACTCATTAGTACGGAAATGCGCTTTTACTAATGTGTGAACATACTAATATACTAGTTGTTTAGTACTTATTAAGTGTCCTGTGAATTATTTAATGATTTCCGGTGTTTAATAATAGGAATCCTTACATATGACACCAAGCAGAACATTCCAATTATCTCGACCATAGAAATACATCTATATTAACAGAAGTCCACAGGCCGTGTGCATACAACTCTGATACCTCCAGGCTGTGACGTAGATCTGAGAGATACTAATCCACGCCTGACGCGTTTATGCAAATAGTGTGTAGGGAAAGACTTCTCTGATACAAATTTTATGGAAGTGTCTTTTTTTAAATAGACTAGCCACATAATTGGTGTCTAAATTTACTTATTCCAGTCTGATGAACATTTATATAAGCTCTGAACTTATTTTTTTAAATGTTATGAAGATGAAATTTAAAAATATGGAGAACGGATATCATAAAAAAAAAGAGAATACACCGTGGTCGAACGTTTGATTTAAATATTTTTTATCAGTCAAGAAATGTAAAATTATTAATGTTATGGTTATAAATTAGCAATAAATATGTCTATTATAATGCTGTTTTTATTTTATTGAATGCGAAAGCAGCATAATTTACACATGCTGGAAGAAAACCATTCATGGAATAACCCCTGGAATCGTGAGGGCATTGCAATAGTCATTCTGGAATAAATCAAATTCATTCTGGAATAAATGAAATTAGTAACATAAAAATAATTCTCAGTTTAGGTCACAATTTATTTTCAAGTTAAGGTAACACTTATTTTCAAGTTATAGATAAGTATTTGCCTATTCTTTTATGTATTTATATGCGGTGATGGGCACTTATAAATTATTCATATATTAAAATTATATTTATATATTCATGAATGAATAATACTGATGAAATTAATAATAGGTAATTAATGTTGTCAATAGCGCTATAGTGATTATCTTTTATATTATGTATACCTACACTGAGTACAGTTTTGTGTTATTACTGTATGCTCCTTCTTATTGTGCCTAAAATAAATAAATATATGTTTCAAGAGTTCTTCCTTCCAGTAACCTTTATATATTTGTATCCTATCTAACAGAAGCTCGGGTCAATTTCCGAGCGAAGTTATCTCTAATATCAGAGGCTTATCTCGTGTTACATTCGGACTATTTACCCCATATCGAAGCTGTGTTGCCAGAATAAGATGTTATTATATATTTTATATATTAACAGTAGAGTGAATTAACTTCAATATGTGTGATAAATATCATAAAAAAACCATTCACATGAAACATGTAAGATCGTGTTGCCATTGTCCAAATGTAACCTACAAAATTCTTTGGACACTATTTTCTCAAAAAATCCTTGACACATAAAACAGGCGATTAATTTTATTTGTTATGAATAAAAAATTCCTAATCCAAAGTCATTCCAGTCCGTCAATTTCTGATGCAATACTCAATAACAAGTCAATATTCTTAATTCAATACCTAAAACATATGGCATTTTTGAAATATATATTATTAATTCCTTTACAAATTTAAGAATAATTAATAAAAATATTGATTAAATTCTACTAATATTATAAAGGCGGAAGTATGGATGTATGTTTGTTACTTTTTCATGCAAAAGCAGCTTAACGAATTTGGATAAAATTTGGCACACATATATAGTTTATTAAATAATAAAATAAAATTAAAATAAAAAAGCCTTTTATTTCTCGAGTTAAATGTAAGAAAAAATAAAGACTGTTTAAGATACAATTGAGATCAGCTTATTCTTTATCTAATTAATAAAAAAATATTTTTTTATTTATTTACATGTATGCTTTATATTTCGAGAACCCCTCCGCAGGTGAAAGCCTCCTCTAAAGAAGTTCATCAGTCTCTATCCTGGGCTACTCTTATCCATCGTGGGCCAGCCGACTTAATTATCTCGGAGTCTTCCTTTAAGACGATTCCCTTTCGATCCATTCCAAATAGTTAAACTTACTGTCCATCTTTCATCATTATTAAAACACAGTATACTTTTATCCTGCAAAATTGTTAGATTCCCGAGGGATAGTCTAAAAATATAAAAAATTGGGCGTCACCGTCGTCACAGCGATGAAGATGTGAGGCATATTTCATTTTTTAACGCAGATGAAGTCGCAGGCACCAGCTAGTAATTAAATAAAATTAATAAATTAAAATTAAATAAAAAAAATAGGGATATTACAATTTTCACATGAAACTAATTGGCTCGTTGGAATTAAGATTTTTATAATATAGAGTGCTAGATAAACTTTTTTTTCATCTGAAAGTCTTCAGACAGGTAGACGGCCCATTTGCTAGAGGGTAGGTGCTGCAAATGCTGCCAACCTTAGTAAAATTAAGAATACTAAGGGATTAGGTAGAGAAATGGGCTTTGGCAGCTATTCTTATTCACCGAAACACGACAGCACACGTGCTGTTATTTCACGGTTGTCTTCTGTAAGTGGCTGTTTACTACTGTAACTACACCAAACAACAACAAAAACAGACAAACTAAGTTTAAATAAGAATTCACTGATAATTTTCAGTTGTCATTAAGGAAAAGGGCAGCCGGTTAGACTTACTATGCTATTCAAAGTGCTTGACTTGAGTTTAGCTATGACCGCAGCTATGACTAATAGCTAATATAATAAATCTGGAGAGTTTATTTGAATATTACGCTTTCAAGCCCTAACTACTCAACAGATCACCAAAAAATTTCGCATACAGTTGCTAGGGGTACAGAAAAGGACTAGGGTACCTTTTACTAAAAAAAAATTAAGGCTTTGGAAAAGTAAATGATCAAGAAATATTGAATATAAATGTTTCAACGCTTTAGAAAAAAAAACGCGAACGAAGTCATGGGCAACAGTTAGTTATTATTGAGCTTAATAATAAGCATTAGATATTAGATCTATATAATTGAATAAAATGTATTTTTTGCTTTCAACGAGAACTTATGGGCGATATATCGTCCTTGTCAAACCAAAATCTGCTATGTGCACTTTTTTGAGATTCATACATTTTTACCTTAGTGAATAATAGTTCACTGCCTTACCTATCGTATTTAATAAAGCAACTACGACCTCTTAATAAAATATGCTATGTGCACTAGCAGCTAGAATCTTTTATGTGCAAAATTTACTCCATTGTCAAAATAATAAATAAACTACTTATTCGTTTTCATGTTTAAAAGACCAATAAGTTTACGTATAACACACCTAAGTTTAAAACAAAATACTTAGTCTTTTTTGAAACAAACTTTGAACTAAATTTTTTTTAGAAAAACTTTTTTTGTCAATATCTCAAAAGTATATTTTTTGCACAGCAGATTTTGGTTTGATAACGATGATATTTGGAAACACACGGAATGCATCTGATTATACGTATACGATATACAATAATATGTTATACATTAAGCGACAAAATAATGACGTCAGTTTTCAAGAGGAAGAAATACATATGTTTTTTTACAATATTCAACCCTTCCCCCACAGTAATCGCGAGCGATAGTGAGTTGTAAAAATTTACAACTTTGCTTCCGCGAACGTTACGTCTGCATCCATTGTGATGCTGATTCAGTTGCGTTGCACTGTTCAATTCTGACAAATACGACGGAGGTTCTCAAACTTGGGAACCGATTAGACATATAATATACTAGCTGAGGTAGGTATAGCGCCTAACTTTCTTGTTTGTAAACCGATTGGAATGAAGTAAACACTAATTGTTACGGAAAGCTTGCTACAATATATCAGTGAAAACCGCATTCAAGTCAGTTAAGCCGTTTCGATTAAGCCGACAGACAAAAATTTTAAAAACAATTGTACTCTGTAACATAAAGTACAACGTGTGCATTTTCGACACGGCTCGTTTACGAAGCAACACTCAATACATCAGTGAAAAACGCATCCAAATCGGTTAAGCCGTTTCAGAGATTATCGTGCACAAACGCACAGACAGACAAAAATTCTAAAAACTATTTTTTGACCTCAATACGGTAACATAAGTACGTAGAACATGTAAAAATAGTTTTTTTTTGAAAAATTTTATATACAGACACGGCTCGTTTACGATTTTATTATAGGTATAGAATAGTTACATTATATAAATAATTCTATGGACGCTTATTTAGCTACCTATGAAATTAATTCCTTGGAAAGAGTAAAGACGCATAAATGAAATACTATAACTATAGTATAATTGCATACTATAACTACAGGTGATCAGAAAATAGATAATGATTAAAAAAAATTTTTTTTTAAATTTTACTTTTTACTTTCCTTATTTTTTGACGGATTAATATAATGTGTATTTAAATAGGCATGCATTTTGCTATGTCATTATAAGAAATAATGACACTCCAAGTACTACAGTTTGAGCTTTACAGTCAGCCGACACTGACTAAAAAGATAAAACAGTTTAAGCTCCGTTAACGGCATCGATAAATGCAACTGATGCTGTTTTTAACGAAGTCACAACCGACATCAGAAATTTTATGGTCTCTCGTGGCGCTAACAAAATTTCGCTATCTCGATCAGCTTTTAACTGGATTTTATCCATTCTAAAAAAAATGTCACATGAATTTTTATTTGATTCCTAACAGGAAATGTGCTTTTTCGGTCTAAATTAAAGCTGTTAAAAAATAATTAAAAGTTATAAAATTTCGTTAATAGAACTTTGCTTCTATATCAATATTACAAAGAGAAAATGTACGTATGTATTTTTGTATAAGTATTTGTAATGAAAACTCAAAGACTACTGAAACGATTTTAAAACTTATTTCACCTATAGAAAGCTACATTATCAGCAAGTAACATAGGGTACTCACCCTCCCCCATAACTAATGTGTTTGCAATTATGTATTTTTAATTCCTAATCTCAACACGATTTTTATTGTTTGTTTTAACTACAAATTATAAATTTTATAATATATTGTAATTCTATAACAAACCAGCTTTCCGCCCCCGGCTTCGCCAGGGATGCAATTTTATATACATGAACATTACCCGTTTATCCCTCTTTCCATTAGTCAAAAGCGAATTAAAATCGGTCTACCCGTTCACGCGTGATGCCGTGACCAAGGGAAATGGGGATTCATTGTTATATATAGAAAAAGGAGATTATAATAATATTAATTTTAAGACCAATAGTTTAATTGTGAATCTTATTTTTAGTAAAGCGAATGCCAACGTCCATACTACGTTGAATACACCGGTTCTCGTCTGATCACCGAAGTTAAGCAACGTCGGGCGCGGTCAGTACTTGGATGGGTGACCGCCTGGGAACACCGCGTGATGTTGGCTTTTTTGCCACCCTTTTAATTATCAAAATAAATATACTGTTTTTAAAATAAACCTTCATCTAAATTTTATTAGGAAAACTTGTTTTATATTTTTAGCACATAGCAGATTTTGGTTTTACAGCGACGGTATACATTAATGGTCCCATTTACCTTTGAACTAATTATATACTAATTGTAAAACAACAGCTATAATCTTCATTTTTTGTCATGTAATGGTAATACTTAGGTCGAACCTACCTACTTCGAAACCTATTTTAAACTGTAAAATTCTTAAAAAATACTAATCCTTAAATATATCATTTAGATATAAAGTAGCTACCTACCTTGCAATGGAACTTCAAAGTTATGGTAGACAACCCTCTCTAGTTGAACATATTGGATGAGGAGAAGGCATATCTTCTACTGAAAGTGACTCTTAATCCAACAACCCTTTTAAGTTTTTCGGAAGCGACTAGTTGTTATCGTAAAAGTTTATGAGTGACTTCCTACAGATTAATGTCAAACCGACGCACGCAGACTTACAGCGAAACAGTGATTTATAGCAATTTTTTTTACAACTATAATTGTGTATATTATGTAGTATAAAAATCTTCATTAGTTTATATTTATGTATATTTTTATTCATTTTTTATTTTATATTAATTTATGTTTATTTATTTAATTAATTTAATTAATTATTTTTGTTTTCCTAAACTGGTATGAAGTCAAATACGTAATAGGGGATCGGACAGTAATCAGATTAAAATCTAAAATGTACTTAGAAAGAAAATATAAATTTTTTTACGATTATTTATCGAATAATAATTTAATATAATTCATTTAAAAATTTTTAAATGAAGAAATAAATTTTTATTATTTACAATATTTTTAATCTATACTGAAACACCAATCACAGTGCGTGACAGTCATTTGTGGGCAATCATTGTCTTATGCCAATGCAGCTGTTTTGTTATGATATGACCACAAATGACGATACGCGCTCTCAGATGAACTATCGTGGCGTTTTGGCGGCATTTTCAAACAAACAATATTAAAACATGATTTTGAGTACCTAAAAGGCTATAAATAAATAAAATAGTATTTTTTATGGGAATAAATATCCATGAAGATTAATTTAAAACACTTTCTGAAAATTTGTCCGATTCCCTATTGAGAGAATTTGTTGTCTCAACTTATTAGTCTTCAATAACCGAAGACAGAATGCGACACGAGACATTCGCAGCGCTTATGGAACTCACGAAAATAATAAAACATAAATGTACGCCAGAAATTCGAATATTTTAGAAAAATCTTTATAGATGGTAGCTATCGCTAATACATTTAAATTTACATTAAAGTAATATGTTTTCACCCAAAAAATTTATTGATTTCTATTCAGAAATTACCAAGAATTTATCTTTCGAAAATGTCACAAATTCTGCAGGTTTTTTTATGTATTGCTACGACCAATAACCAATCATGGATTTAAGCATGAAGTCGGTAAGCGTCTCCCGTTGGCAAGCGAGATCTTGAAGTGACTCTCCATAAACGGCCGTCAGCTCTGAAAACTTGTTCCTGTCCTGGGCAGACGGAACAGATGTTCTGCACTGAAGATGCCGGTACATTCCCTGATGTTAGGTAGCCAGCACTTCTTCCGCCTTCCAGGACGGAAAAATAATTAATAAAATAAAATAGAAAAATAATCAACAAAACTTTATGAACAATTTTAGACTTCACAAAGTGCGTGGACAATGTTAATAATAAAATTAGAATGGGTAGAATTATTGTTGCCACTCATTGTTGACTTAAAAAAAACGACCTAGTTACCCCACAAAATTGTGTCAAAATAGCACGTGCACCCTTTTATATTTCAAACGAATTGAATGATATTTTTTTATGAATTATCTTTAAATTTCCTACAAAAATGTGCTATTTCATAAAATATCCTGTCGTTTTCGTTGTTAAGGTAATTCTGTAGTGATTATAACTACCTTCAATACAATTCTCAACAAATACATTTAAAAATCAATCCTAATGTTTTAAGGTTACCATGATTATGTTTCTAAATGACTTTCTGAAACTATTGATTACTTAATAAATTATAATCCTATAAAATTATTTATTGCAAAATATACCTAAAATAAAATTTACATTAATTAATTTATTTTAATGTAATTTAATTTAACCCTTTATTCATGTTTTATTTACAACGCCAGGAGTAAAGCAAAAGCTCTGTCGACCTTCATAGGGATAAATGATAATGAACAAATTGTTACATAACTTTTATTTACTGTTATTAGTTCCTCTGTATATATATGTATACTTGTGAAACCATAGACACATTCAGTTACATTAATGAATGATATAAGAAGGTTTTTGTGTTTTCTTTCTTTTTTAAAGGCAATGAAAAAGTGTTCAACTATGGAGCTAGATTATTACAATTATATACATTAAGATACATAACTTGACTTTTACAAGTAAAATTTACAATTTTGAAACCATAAACACATTCAGTTACATTAATGAATGTAAAAGAAGTTTTTTGTATTTTCTTTTAATTAAAGGCAATTAAAACGTGTTTCACTACGAAGCTAGATTATTGCAATAATATACCTTAAGAGACATAACTTGACTTAAAAATGATTAAGTTAGTTGGATCTAAGTGTCGAAGGGTGTTGTTACCTCTGAAGTAACGCGGGCCACAATTTACCGAATTTAAACCTCGTAATGTTAAATGGATTGAATGCACATTCGACATGTGTACTCGTTTACAACTACTAATGGATTTGAAATTTATTACATCACCACCCACTTTACAACTAAAACAGCGTTACGTTGTGCACTTTAAAATGATTTTAAGCTTTATTCTCAACCTTCTTGCGTACTATCAAGGTTTAAATTCACAATTTCAATAATTGTAAAATATTTAATGTTTTTTTTTTCATATTTATACATATTATGTAAGATCGACAGATCCACGTGATGGTAGATGGATCCCGTCACCTATAAACCAAAGCAACTCAGAGTCTAAGTTCGCAGTCAATGTTGATAGGATAAAGGATAAGGAATTATAACTCTCATTTCTAATATGCGGGGCTCCGACATGTGATATTCTATATTCCATATTCTATTATTTCATAGTGGTCTTATTTACTTACTGAAAAACAAGAGAGCTCAAGAAGAACCAATAAAATCAGAAAAATATCATTTAGATAATGGCTAAATGACATTTATTAATGTGGCAATAAAATTAAATATGTAAATAAAAAAAATCGCTTAACAATTTGCTCGAGTTCAAAATAATCGAACCTTCGAATTGAATCTATTTAATTAAAATTACAAGTAATCTAAATACTTAATTTTTTTAAATTTATGATTAGTTAAACCATAAACTGAAATCGAACGTAACTTAACTAAGCAATAACTTATTATTAATTATATTATTTATTATAATATTATTTATTATATACATACCTACTTACTTTGTCGATCATTCAAGGTTTGCATTAGCATTGCTCAATATTGTCTTAACATTTTTTTTTCACTATTTAGCAATTATTAATAATGATGATCATCATTTCTAATATTTTGTATCCAAATTAGATTAAACTTAATTAGATGAATTTAAGATTAAACTTTTTATATTTATATAGACAGGCTGACGGTCCATTTGTTAGTAGGCTCATGCGCTGCTGACCTTAAATTAACTTCGACATTTAAATAATATTGTTATCAATTTATTAGTAAAAATAAAATCGTAAACGAGCCGTGTTTCTACGTACATTAAAGATTTTTTCAAAAAAAAAAAACAATTTGTACATGATGTACTTATGTTGCCGAAGTAAAAAAAATAGTAGGTACTTACAATTTTTGTCTGTGGGTTCGTGCACGCTAATCTCATGTGGTTTTCACTGATGTGTTGTAGCAAGCTTCCTGTAACATTTGCATGTTTCAAAAAAGTTACGCGCTATACCAGATACCATGCATTAAGAGACTCTGTCGAATATAAATAATTACCTAAGGATGAATGAAAATGTCGTAAGGAAACATTCATGTCCTTGCAGCTAGACCTTCGATTACCTTCAAATTTCGAAGACATTATGAATTCTTACCAATCAGTGCTCAAAATGAAGAGCCGTCTAATAATTTAAAATTTTAATACTGTTGCTTTATTGTTAATAAATAACATTAGCGTAGGTACATTAGTAAATTCAAAGATTATGTACATTATAAGTTGCTTACAAATAATGCAAAAAAAATTATGTAGTTTTTTTGTAAATTAATTAAATTTGTCTCTGAAACCGAAAAAAAGGAAAGATTGAAATGGAATTATCATTTGTATTTTGTTATTTTAATGCCCTGAATAAAGAACTTTGACTTTCACTAGAATGTTTCTATGTTACCATCTGAGGATAGTTCTTTACATTTTTTTTTGTATAGACGAGCCCGTTGGATGAGTGGTTAGGGTACTTGCCTTAACGATCTACTGTTCTAGGATCCCTGGGGTTCGATTCCCGGCAGGGTCAACTTTGAAAAATCAACTTTTCAAATTTGGCTCTGGTCTGGATTTGGAAAGTAGTGGCAAGGCACACTGCGTTTTCGCAGTCATTTGGGCAACCCGTCTGGCGGCAGTAACCACCCCCTTACAGAAGACCACCGTGAAATAACAGCACGGTGCTGTTGTGTTTCGGTGAGTGAGTAAGGGATGCCAGAGCTCATTTTCCTATCCAATCTCTTATCCTTAATCCTACTGTTGTCGGCAGCGCACTTGCAGCAACTGTGGCGTTGCTTGTGTTACAGGCGACGGTAGCGACCTACCATCAAGTGGACCGTCAGCCTGTCTGCCGACCTTAACATAAAAATAAAAATAAAATAGAGTTAATCAATCAGTTAACCCTGTGCCAAGGAAAAAATGTTACTTAATCATAATTCTGACACTAATATTGAATAAAATCCATTCGTCCTCGATAATCCGATAGACACTTCACCGTTTCCGCACACAATAATTTTGTTTATTCCCTTCGGTCACTCCAATTCGCCTAATATCCTTGCGTCAAAATTCGATTTACGGTAAAAAATGCTTCTCTTCTCCCCTCCTATTCTACCGTAAAAAAACATTAGCGTTGTACCGAATTTAACCCCTTAGTAGATTCAAAATAATGACATCGAAATCACATTTATCTTTTTGTCAATGGTTACTTTTTCGACGCTAACTATTGAAGCTTCGATTAATGTTTTCTCGATTGTTTTCTTAATCGATTGTTAGCGGTAAGACGATCACGGTCGGGTTAATTTTGTTCAATAGTTCTTTAAATCGTCAATTAAATCAACCACACCCCTTGAATTTTTGTTAATTGTTAGAAATACAATAAATAGTATACTTATCTAGTGTTATTGATGATTTAAAATTAAATGAAACTTTTTTTAAATACAATATTTTCTTTTATCTGTTATTTTCTTTTGTAGTTTTTTTGTATTCATGATTGTATTTTGCAATGATAAAATCAAATTAATGATAATTGTCGATCGGTTCATCAGGAAGTACTAACATGATTTAGAATTGTGATATTTATTTTGTTTTTTATATAACACTAGCTGTTGCAGCGAACTTCGTCCGCGTCTTTTTATAAAATAGTATTCGTGGAAAACGTCAATTTTGTATGGAGGGGGAGTAAAGGGGGAGATGGGGGAAGGGGTGAGTTGCTTACATATATTATTCGTTGATAATGTATAGCTTTCTATAGGTGAAAGAATTTTTAAAATCGGTCCAGTACTTAGTGTATAAGTTTATTCATTACAAACATACATTTGTACGGAGGGGGTAAAGGGGGGAGATGGGGAGTGGGTGAGTAGGCTATGTTACTCGCTGATAATTTAGATTTCTACCATTCAAAAACTACTAGACCGATTTTAGTAGTTTTTGAATTTATTCATTACAAACATACATACAAATCTTTTCTCTTTATAACATTACTAATAAGTATAGATAAATAAAACCCAGTACTGGCTGGGTACACGGCTATCTAAATGGCTTGAAATACCAGAGCGTGTTTCCTCATCACTACTTAGTCGGCAGCGCACTTGCGTCTCCATATATATGTAAGTCATATTAATAATATATAAATGTATATCAAATACGTATACGTTACATTCTAAACTGAACACTTATTAATTGAGATAACAAAATGCCTTAATGACATAATTTTAGCAAGTATTAATAAGTGTATACGAATCAGCTGTTAGAATTAAATTTTACCCGTTGATTACTAAGATACGACAAAATAACGAAAACCTTTTTTAAAGGAGAAAATGACAAAAAATCGCAAGCGGTTTTATTGACAGCAAAACTAACATTCGAAATCAAGGCCATTGTTGTAAAATTTACGACATATAGAACTATATACACTCACATCTTAATGGTTGTTAGCGATAAGGCATAAATATGTCAGTTTTCAGTGGCCGATACAAAATTTCGGAGGATCTTTAAAATTGACCCCTTGTTAGCGACGCCCCGGAACTAATTTTATCGCGTTTACACTTGAACCCTACAAGAATGCCCTTAAAATACATCGTCCGTGAATTCTGGGGTCATTTGGGTCCGGTCACACCTAATTTCTTAGTTAACAAATTGTATTCCTACTTTAGAACACAATTTCAAAATTTATGACTAAAATTTCGGTTTAGACACGACACTTCTTTTTCCAGTTGAACATCGCTTCAGTGTAAAACCACAGTATTAAAAAAAATCACAGTACCTACCCTTATCTTCTAACCTCTCTAACTCTGTTAATTTTAATTTAAGTAAAAAAAGCAATATGATTTTTTTTATGTAAAATTAAATTTTGTACTCTTGCCATTTTTGTATAGTTAAAAAAAACCAGCCATTTTATTTTATTATCTTTTAGAACTTATATCAAAAATGCTCGTGAGTCCTGAGGGACTTCAATTTTTATTTAATATTAAATTTTCCTGGACTATGTCGGTATAAACAAAATGTCAGATATCTTTTACTGTTCAAAGTAAAACGTTTACGATTTAATAATTCTATTTTACTGCCTTCAATACGAAATTAAATTGAAAATTAATAATTAGTTTGTAAAGTTAAAAAGGTGTGTTTATTTTCATTTTTAACACATTTTTTTGCACTTTTACAGTAACTATTGCCAGCTGCTTGTATATACACGTATTTTTGTAAACAACTTTTAAAATAGGTTCTTCAATAATACATACCAACTGCCAACTGGTATGTGACCTGTATATGCTGTTCATTGCATAGCGACAAAGAAATATTAAAAATTAGCAGTTCATTATGAGTAGGGCCCGGATAAATATGTATTTACATATTTTTATTTGAAATTGTTTTCGTTCTTAATTATGGTTTCTACATAAAATATGTTATTTAGATCGTGAAAATTCAGTTTTTATTTTCCATATTTTTCCATATTTTAAATATAAATCCATATTCCACAAAATATCAATACATTTATCCATATTTTCATCAGCGCTATGAGTTTCCTAAAAATTCTGGCAAAACGATTCACGTGTGATGTGTGTAACAGAGCGAGAGAGACGGGTTGACGCGCTCACCGCTCGCACTACTCGTACGCGCTCCCCGCCCGCGCCGCGCCTTTCCTCACGCGGCTCGTACCCAAGCAACAGTCAGTTTTTCTAGTTAGACAACGACGATCGTCATTTTAGTTAGGCAGTAATTCATATTCTTTACAGTAATTGCTTGCCGTGTAGCATTGCCGCGTCTCGTTGTGTTTTTTTTTCTTAAACGCATTACAAATATGCCTAAGGATAAACAACCATTGCGTTTCAAATTGGAAAAATATATCGAAGATTTCCCAAACCAATCGCTGACTACAGATGGTAAAGTACTGTTTTGTAATGCTTGTGAAAAATCTATATCTACCGAGCAACGTTTTTTAATATCACAACACGTGTCTACTGCTAAACACAAGCAAAATTTTACAAGGAAGAATAAATTTAAGCAACAATTTTTTTCTGATGCAATCGCAAGCAGCTCCCAAAGTTCTACTTTCTCAAAAGAGTTATGCGATGCTATGATAGGTGCAGATATACCCTTATGGAAGTTAAATAATCCTACTTTTAAAAGATTCTTAGAAAAGTACTCTGGCAAACATATTCCAGATGAATCTACACTTAGAAAAAATTACGTTTGTGGTATTTATGAAGATTGTTTGGCTTCGATTCGTGAAAATATTCAAGATGGCCCTATCTGGGTTGCTATTGACGAAACTACAGATTCTCAAAACCGGTGCATTGGCAATGTGATTATTGGACGTCTAAATGAAGAAAAATCCAGCAAATGTTTTTTATTGGCGTGTGAAGAACTTCCTAAATGCAACCATCAAACGTCAGCTAAGCTTTTTAATGATGCTATGGGTGTTTTGTGGCCTAATGGAGTTAAACATGAACAAGTTTTCTTGTTACTTACCGATGCTGCTCCTTATATGGTAAGAGCTGCAAGTGCTCTTCAAGTTTTGTATCCAAAAATGATTCACGTAACGTGCTTGGCTCATGGTATAAATAGATTGGCTGAATGTATAAGATTTCAGTTTAAAAAGGTTGACAGTTTAGTATCAAATGTAAAGAAAATTTTTTTGAAGGCTCCAAGTAGAATCTCAAAATTCAAAGAGATGTATCCTGACATTCCCTTACCGCCAGAACCAGTGCTAACCCGCTGGGGAACTTGGCTAACAGCAGTTGAATACTATACCCAATATTACGATCAAATCAAAACTATTATTTTTGGATTAAAAAACGAGGCTGCGGCCATTGCTAACTCAAAAGAACTTCTCGAAGATGAAACTCTACGCAACGACTTGGTCTACATAAAAAGCAATTATTGCTTTTTATCACACCAGATAAAGGCGCTCGAAAATTCTTCTACTTCACTAAATGAAAATTTGAAGATTATCGAAAATATCGAAAAGAAAGTTTCTGAAGCGGGAGGACCCGTTGCTGAAGTTGCTAGGCAAAAATTTAAGTACGTGATAGAAAAAAACAAAGGATTTCACATTCTAAAAAAAATTAACAGCACGCTGTATGGAAAACTAGAAGGCGACATTGTCGTGCCCTACTCACTTGCAGAATTATGCAAATTTAAATATGCTCCAATCACATCCTGTGATGTTGAAAGATCATTCAGCCAGTACAAAGCATTATTTCGTCCAAATAGAAAAAGTTTCAATTTTGAAAATTTAAAAAAACACGTGATTATTTACTGCAATGTTAGTGAAAGGGAAGCTGAATAAAATTGTAATTTTTGATTTTTTGCAATAAACAATAGTTTTATTTGAAATGTTGTTACATTTTATTATACATATTTTTTCCATATTTTAGTTTTTTCAGTCCATATTATATTTACATATTTCGAAATTTTTAATACATATTTATCCGGGCCCTAATTATGAGGTAGGTCTGAGTGAAACAAATCTGAGTGTTTCCTCGCATGGAAATAAAAAAAGAATGGAAAAATTTCACCAATATCAATATGAATGTTAAAGATAATGAAAGAAGTAGCGGGTTAAATAAATTTAAAAATATAAACATCGTAAAATTTAGAGCGAGATCTCGTTAAACGTTCATTTGATCTTTTATTACAATTTATGTATTACAATACTTCAAATGAATTGCACATCTTTTTAATATATATACTCTATGGTAATGTCCGAGCATACAACACAATATAACTAACTGTCCGTTAACATTGTAGTAATTAATGTTGTCACGGGTAAACAACAAACTAATGTTTAGGATTGCAAATCTGACCACGTGTGGCTCATTTTGGGTCGTGATTAAGATATTTAAACTTGAATAGCTTAGGGATGAATTTTGAAATATATTTTCATTCTTACATATTTCAAATATTCAAAATATTCTAACAGAGGACCAGAAAATTTGGTCACTAACTTATATATTTGTTTAATTACCACCAGTTCGGAATGCGGATTCGAAGAAGAAGCTAGCAAGAAACTTCATATTATGTGCATTTAATCATCAAATTTATAATAAAAGCAAGTTAATAAAAAATAATAGCCACTTTTAACTTTATTTTTTGTGTAAAGGAGACTGTACTGTGTTATTTATTACATAAATTATTATTTTTAATAATAATAATAATAATAAACATTCTAATAATTATATCTCACTTCATGGTAGTATCTACCGTTACTTTTCAAGTTATCAACACCTAAAAGAGGACGGAAAAGAATGAAATTATGTATTTCGTAAGGGTTAAAGTGAGCTTAAAGCTCTATTGCTATTTCAAATCGGCTTTATGTAAGAATGTAGTGACTGCTGCCAGACAGGCTGCGCTATTTATAACTGCGAAATTCAGTGATTCCTACTTAGTCCAGGAAAATTTACTAACAAATCAGAATTTGAGTCCCTCAGGGGCATTTTTGATATAAGTTTCTAGAAAATATATCTGAAACTTTTTTTTTCTAACTCTTACAATTTTTGTATAATTTCCAAAAAACAACCAATTTTATTGTTCTACCTCTTCTACAGGGTGTAATCAAAAACTTCTTTCGTTTATCGATATTACATATCTTCTAGAAGTTTATATCAAAAATGTCACTGAGGGACTCAAATTTTGATTTGATATTAAAATTTCCTGGACTATGCCACCATTTCAAAATAAATTCTTCATATAATATAAACTTAGCCTCAATTTCTGTACGATATTACTTTATTTTTCACTTTATTACTTCTTTTTTTATGTTAAGATCGGCAGATAGGCTGACGGTCCACTTGATGGTAGGTGGCCACCGTCGCCTATAACACAAACAACGCCAAAGCTGCTGCAATTGCGCTGCCGACTACAGTAGGATTAAAGATAAGGGATTAGGAGGCGATAAGAAAATGGGCTCTGGTATCCCTTACTCACTCTCCGAACACCCGTGAAATAACACGTGGTGTTATTTCACGGTGGTCTTTTTAATGGGAGCCAAATACTTTCCAGCTCCAGACCATAGCCAAATTTTGAAAAATTCATTTTTCAAAGTTGACCCAGCCGTGAATCCAACTCGGGAACCCTACAACAGAGCGTTAAGCACCCTAACCACTCATCCAACGGGTTCAACTTTTTTTATACAACACACATACACAAGTTTTACTTACAAATCAGACGATGAATGTTGTGTGTGGTCTAAAAGGTACCAAAGCGTCAGCAGAATCGGAAGGGTTAAGTAATTAAAACCAATTAATTAATTTGCATCGCATCCGCGATACTATCTCTCCAAGCTGACGGTTACATGACATTTTTGACATGATGAGGGTTCTAATTTTTATCTGTGCTTTGCTTTTAATTGATGTCCTGGAGTAAGTAAATATGAATCACGTGATCAATTTTAGTCAATTACTAGAATTGACTTGATGCAACAGCGATTTCAGTAAATTTGTAGCGGTAGAGGGCTCCGCAGATATGAACAGGACAGTCCTTTTAGCGGTAGTAACCACACCCGTACAAGCACAATAAACTATGACTTAATAAATAATAATATCTAATCTATAATTACTGTAACATATACTTAACTACCTGAACTCGGCCACGCTTCACTGCGGCCCATACGGCGGCGGCGTGCGCATGGGGCGCGCGGTACTGGACACTGCTTATATATAATACTGTTTATCGTCGCGTGATGTTACATAGCCTATAGCCTTCCTCGATAAATGGACTATTCAAAACAAAAAGATTTTTTCAATTCGAACCAGTAGTTCCTGAGATTAGCGCGTTCAAACAAACAAACAAACTCTTCAGCTTTATAATATTAGTATAGAAAATAATAAATCTATACTGGATACTAACAGCAACAGGTTGAAGTGTCTGTTTGTAATGTCAAAATAACTGCTTTTTACTAAATGTAAAAACATTTTACTTTGTGTAAACTACAAAGTATAATAAGGTGCTTATAACAAAAAATCATTGTTATAAACACCTTGGGATTATCAAGGAATATTGCTCATAGACATAAAAGAATGCACAAGAACGCAAAAGACATAACAATGACTATACTACAATTGAGAGAAGCAATAAAAAATGTAGGGAAAAACTAAGCAAAAGCGTGCGGCTTCATCATGACAATGCGCCGGTCCACACCTTCATAGAAATTCGTCACCCACCTTACAGTCCTTTTTTTTTCTTTTAGGGGGGGAAATGCGTTTACGCACTATCCCTCGTCGATGTTGAGGACTCATCGACGAGGGGGAGTGTGGGACTCGCCCGGCGAAGGAATATCACCGAGAATACCCACTATAACCCCTCCGTGTTCCTCACACGCGTTAGGACAGGAGAGAGGGATTCCACGCGAGCATAATCACCTACTCTCCTGTCTGCGTCTGCCCGAAATTGGGCACCTCAATATGGGTAGGGTGGGAACCTATCGGAAGATATACACAATTATGGGAAGACGTGCCGGAACACGCAGCACGTCTTGCACCAGGGCCGGGTTAAAGACGACGGATCCTCATATCCGTCGCCAATCGGCAGGTCACGGGGGCGCCCACCTTACAGTCCTGATCTAGCCCCCAATAACTATTATTTATTTTCAAAGCTGAAGTCTGACTTAAGGGGTAAGGAAAGCTAGTGTCTCCGGTTTAAAAGCTAGTGTTAAATAATATTTTTTTTTTTTCAATTATTTAAAACAAGATTTTTCTCATTTTTAAATACACATTCTGTATTTCTGAAATTTTTGTTTTATTTTTTAAATTAAACTTAAAATAATAAACATTTATCGCTTATGTGCTTAATGAATTAGACGGAATATTTCATCTAACGATTTCATAAGCACAATAGTTTAATTAATTTTCTAACGATTGTAACCTCTTTAAACTAATAAAAGGGATATTTAATAAGCAGTTTCTTTGTCTAAAGTAATCAATAGATATTTTTAATATAAGTAAACTATATTTTCGGAACATCCCGCGTTTAGTCCCTTGCGAGTCGTAAATGTTTACGATCGGGTCTCGTGGCGATGTGAACGCGTCCTTATGACGCCTAGTATGGTGTCAACGAGCCCTTAGGTTTTAGATGCACCGAGAGATAGAAGAACAAATTCAAGATAAATATTGTTTTTTTTTTTTCTACAATAAACATTTCTCTTTCTTCGACTTGTCCCCCTTTTTTGATGTCACAACTTAATTAAAATATAATTGATTATTTTAATGTAAACAGTGGGTAATTAAAGAGCAAACTTTTTTTTACTTATTTTCTTTCAATACTAAACTGTCCCGGACATATTTGTAACCTTTAGGAAGAAGGTGTTTAAAAATAGAAATATTTTTTTGTAAATTTATTTACAAAATTAATTAGAAAACTAATCGACTAGACAGGGACAATTTCTGTTTATGTTAATCATATTAGATATTGTACGTACTTTTGATTGTACATTTTGTATTTCTTGTACTTTAGGTAGTTTTAATGACTTGTATTGTTTAATTTTTTTAATTGTAACTCTTGTTAAATTCTGGCATTTACGATTCAAGCTATGCTTAGAATTTAGAATTTATTTATAATTTATAATTTATTTGAATTTATTTGCGATGACCATGGGTAACTGATACCAGAGATGACATTTAGTTTTCTTGTTCCTTCATGACCAACCGATATTCGGTGTGCAAATCTTGACATCTTGATGCTGTAAATCTCGATTATTGTGTTATTACTGATAATACCATACAATACCATTCCTTATTGACATCGAATTTAGGTACATTATTTCATTATTATTATTTTGACTTTCATAATTTCTTAAATTTTAAGTGATGTTTTGTTCCAGTCACCGAATAACTTTATCTGTAAACTTTAAAAATAAATAAATAAATAAAAAAGATATTTAAAAACGATCATTATCTGTGGCAACACAAGGCGTATTTCAATCTCGTATGTCCGGGCTCTCGCGGGCCCGCGCATTTTATTGTATAATTATGTTATTATGATTTTAATAAAACGCAAATACCACACACTCGTATATTGATATAATATTGTATCTTGGACTATTTTCAATAAGAATACAATTGTGTAAGGAATTTACAGGTTTGTATGGATATGTGCATCATTCAAACCTGGAATTTTGATATTTTATTCGGACATTGCATTCTGCAGTCAAAAACCAGGCGGCCATCTTCTTACAGATAAATTAACAGCACGCGTGCTCTTGTGTTGAGTCAGTAAAAGAGTGCCAGAGCCCATTCCCTATAACTATTCATATCTGTTCAGACTTACAGCGACATCTATGGACCGAACCGAAGCAATACATATAACGTCACCATTCATGTGATTCTTTCTACCCACATTATTATAACTTGTATCTGAGACAATATAAAACGTCATTCCTTAAAAGCTATATTATTTTTTATTTCTAAAATTCATCATCCAAGAAGTCGCCTCTTCAAGCTACCGTGAGTGAAATCAACGCTTAGCTCAACCAATATCTCTTATAATATCTCTTTTTCCAATAAAGACGACAATATATGCGCAACACCCTTCGCTCATATTAAGGGATTCACTGAGGCAAATGACATTACTATAGAACTCGCTGGCAGCGGATCCAATTCAACAGGCCTAGAAATGGTGTTTTTATGTTTTTACCATTAGAACATTACACAAAATTTTTTTTTATTAATACAATTTTTTAATCTGATATTAACTTATTAATAGGTACAGGATTCATATGCGTGCAATAAGCCGTTTTCGAGAGAATTTTCAATAAAGGTCAAATTCTTCTTGTGTTCTAACTTTTTTTGTGGAGTTTCTGTTACTTTAACGAAAATTCTAATTAATACAATTGGTTCTTCACATGTTTAAGTATAATTATTATTCGGCGATACTTTACATCTGGACAGCTCCTCTCTTTATACAAGGCACAAGTCCGATCCTGCATGGAGTATTGCTGTCACCTTTGGGATGGCTCAGCAAAATACCAACTTGCTGCACTCGACTCGGTGGATCGCAGAGCTAGGAGGCTCATTGGCGATGATACACTAATAAGAACTAAGCTGCAGAGCCTGGCACATAGACGCAAAGTTGCCTGTCTGTGTGTATTCTATAAGATGTACTTCGGAGAGTGTGCTCGAGAGCTGCATGAGATCATACCGCCTTCCCCTTTCTTCTATCGGACATGCAGACGTACGGCTGGTTACCATCCTCACCTTGTCGATATCCCTCTAATTCGGACCAAGCGCTTTAAAACATCTTTTGTGATGCGCACTGCTAAGGATTGGAACTCCCTGCCGGCGTCTGTATTTCCGAGCTCATATAACCCAAATCTTTTCAAGGTTCGAGTGAATAGGCATCTTCTGGGTGAGCTCGCTCCATCTTCGGCCTCATCCTTCCTACATGGATAGATGCTGGTCAAGAGCAAACCCATCTATAATAAAAAAAAAAAAAAAAAAATAAGTATAATATATATTTTTTTCAAAGCAATTGTCTTGTCTATTTCTTGTAACATCTTCATTAAACAATGGATATTTTTAGTATTTAGCGTTTGTCTCCCCCTTAATAGACGATGGTAACCATCTACCATCAAGTATGTCTGTCAACCTGTCTATTGAGTATATTAAAAAAAAAGACAGCTTGACTCATAGGAAGAGTTAAAGCGATGTGAATCGTACATTTTAAATTGTCACACAGTGTACCAACAACTTTTAACATTGGCGGACATTTCCCGTCTTCAATATTGCCACTTATTGTATTTTGTATTATTTACCCACTTTTACGATCTGTATCGTTCATATTTTTGAGTGAGTCCAAACTACTTAAACTTTTATGTTCCCCGCTTTCCACGTCAATAATGCCCGTGAATTTTATTGCGGCCGTAAAATATATTTTTCTATTTAATTGGATCGGATGTGTTCATTGCTTTATTAATGTTTCTTTTTTAACAGAAAACAGCAGACCTGGGTCAGGTGTACAAACGCATCAATAAATAATAATATTTATATTAAAAAACTTCTGTGGCAGTTACTGACAGACTGTAAGCTAGTTTCAAAGTAGTTAAACTCAAAACCCCGTCCATATAAATTGTACACGATTCCTTTAGTAATTAGGCAGTCGCCAAAATCCAATTGATATATGAAAAAACTCGCGTGAAAAGGGTTCCGTACGATGTTACTTATCCGCACAATATTGAGTGATTTACCATGTTATTTTAATATCATGGACTTCTTATAAGTTTTCCTATAATCTATAAGTAGAAAACTAATTTCTGTATTTTTTTCAAAATTTTAGGTTCAGTAGTTTCGGAGATAAGGGGGGAGGGGATGGTCGGACAGACGGACACACGAGTCATCCTATAAGGGTTCCGTTTTTTTATTCGGACGTACGGAACCTTAAAAAACGATTTATATATGACACGAGGAAAAGCAAGGAATGCCATAAATACTATTATCATTAGGTTTTAGTGAAATAAAATAAATTGCAAGTGAACTTTACCTTGTTAATCTATTTTAAGCCAGTTCCCCCAGTAACAGTTGGAAAAACTCTCAAAGTTGTAGACGAGTAGGACATTTACTTGGGACAAACAGTCCAATTAGGTACAGCCAACTTAGAGAAAGATGTCAATCGTCGAATCCAGCTCGGATGGGCAGCGTTCGGGAAGCTCCGAGACATCTTCTCATCTAAAATTCTAAAAACAAAAGTCTTAAAACAAAAGTTTTCGACCAATGTGTGTTGCCAACCAGTGATGACATATGGCGCTGAAACGTGGTCTCTAACTATGGGCCTCGTAAGAAAGCTTATGCTGTTGTATTTTTATTAGTGAGTTAGGGGTTCTAGAGCCCAAACCCCTAACCCCTCATACCTATTAAGGACCTATTAAGGTAGGCAACGCATATTCAACTTTTATTGCGTTGCTTGTATTGTATTAGTAGGCGACAGAAACCACCTACTATCAAATCTTAGCATCCATCACGACTTTTACAAAAAAAAACATATGTACTCATCTTTTGTCCGTGTCCGACAGTTTTGACTTCATCCGGAGTGTTTTCTTCAGAGTTGATAAATAAAAATTCAACAACACCTGACAAAAATAATATGTAAGCATTTATTCAATTTTTACTAATCATATATGTTTTCAATCTTGTGTTAAATTTTTTAAATTTTCAGATTTTTGGAACGAAGTTTCCCTCTCTGGAGTTGCGTTCCAGAGAATGTGTCCTCTCTTGATCCTCTCTCACATTTCCTGTGTTCTCTCTTGACACAGAAAATGTGTTCGTTACACGTAATGCGTCATCGTTTCGCCGCCGCCGTTCAACCGCTGCGCTGTCAATAGGGGATCGGACAAATTTTCAGAAAGTGTTTTAAATTAATCTTCATGGATATTTATTCCCATAAAAAATACTATTTTATTTATTTGTAGCCTTTTAGGTACTCAAAATCATGTTTTAATATTGTTTGTTTGAAAATGCCGCCAAATAGTTCATCTGAGAGCGCGTAACGTCATTTGTGGTCATATCATAACAAAACAGCTGCATTGGCATAAGACAATGGTCGCTTTTATAATTTGCCGTGGCACGGCACGGCACGGTAATACCGTGGACGTCTCAGGTATTTTTGTGGCCGTCGACGGCATACCGTGCCGTAGGTCGGTTTTATAATTTGCCGTAAAATCATTATACGCTTTGCGCCTTCAAAGTGCGGACGTTGTTTTCGAAGAGACAGCGACTACTTATTCTTTATTTGTTGTATTTACGACGTAGAAAAAAACATATTACAAGAAAGTATTGGCAACATTCGCTTTTAAAAGTAAAATATTTAGAAGGATTATACTACACCCTATTTGATAAACTCAAGGAAGACCCAAATTCCAAGAAACGGAATATTTCGTTCCATGCCTTTTCTTTAAGAACTTTATCTTTAAAAGCGTCTAATGATTTGTCCCATAAGCATGGTCTTGTTTCAACAATACGCAAAACTGGAGCCGCCTCGCGCCCGCGCCGCCCGGCTACGCACGCACACAACTACAAATTCCTTGTACGTACACACTACACTCTCAACACTGCCGCGACGATTTGATGGGGAGCACTAATACAACATCTTTGGGGAGCACAGTGTGCTACGGCGACGGCACGGTAGACCGTTGCTGTTCACAGCATGCCGTTGCCGTGGACGATAAATTAAAAAGCGTCTGCATACAATTGCATACATTTTGCTTTCCTATTTTACCGTGACGGTAAAAACGTGCCGTGCCGTGCCGTGTCACGGGAAATTATAAAAGCGACCAATGATTGCCCACAAATAACGTCACGCACTGCGATTGGTGTTTCAGTATAGATTAAAAATATTGTAAATAATAAAATTTTATTTCTTAATTTAAAAATATTTAAATGAATTATATTAAATTATTATTCGATAAATAATCGTAAAAAATTATATATTTTCTTTCTAAGTACATTTTAGATTTTAATCTGATTACTGTCCGATCCCCTATTGCGTTCCCACCTGTACTACGACACAGATCCGATTTTCATATTTTTAGGGACCAGTTCTTTTTTCTTTTTTCCCTATGTCCTCTTTCGTATTCCTGACGACGTATATGAAAAAAAATCATAATGATCTTTTAGTTTAGGCGTAAAAGCTAACAAACAAGCAAAACAAACAAACTGACTTTCGTATTTTTAGTATATCGTATTTTATATTAGTTAGGATACTAACATAATTTTGTGCAGGTTAGCTTTAATACTAAAATATATTTGCTGTTGTGTTGGTATGTGTTACTTACTTCAGTAAAGTAATCATCCAACAATACAATTCATGTGAATCTTTAAATAGTTTTCATGACACAATTTATCACTAGCAATTCTACATCATTAACGCGTTATATGTTTTGACAATCCATTAAGTTTCGATTTCAAAGGGACTCGACACTTCACAATCGATCGATTGACTGCTATTGACAGTTACATTTTACAGTTGATGTCCTTTTTATAATGTCAACTGTCAAATACTATTGCGTTTGACGTTAATGCTTGTAGAAATGTCGTTTGTCTCGTCCGCAAATAATACAGAATTAATCGATGCTTTAAAAGTGTTTTTAAGTCAGTTATAAACATTTAAATGTAAAAGCATTAAGTGAGTTTTATTGAAATTTTCACTAACTGTTTTTTTTTACATCAGACAGAAATAAAGCTTATAGTTAACTTGTCATACTCGTACAATTATTCCCATTTTGATTGCCTTATAAATTCTTAGACTAGTTATCAGTCCTTATTTGAAACCATTTTAATTTTTATTGATTTATTCCTCTTTTGCCAACATTGTTGATATGTCTGATAAAAGTTCTCAGTTTAAGTACTATATCTTAGACATTCATAACGGGAAGTGCATACAAAAACTCCATTAAAATTAAGGTCGGCAGACAAGCAGACGGTCCACTTGATGGTAAGTGGCTACCGTCGCCTATAACACAAACAACGACACAGGTGCTGCAAGTGCGCTACCGATTACAGTAGGATTAAGGACAAGGGATTAGGTGTGAATAGGGAAATGGGCTCTGGTATCCCTTACTCACTTACCGAAACATAACTGCACACGTGCAGTTATTTCACGGTGGTCTTCTGTAAGGGGGTGGTTACTGCCGCCAGACGGGCTGTCTAAATGACTGCGAAACGCAGTGTGCCCTGCCATTAAGGTAAATGCTCCTGTTGCTGACACTATTAGACATACACCAAAGTTTCAAATTTATAAAACTAAGAATAAACATTTATAAGGTTTCTCTAGTGTAATAATAAGTAATAGTTATTATAATCTTGTGGTTTACAATATATTTATTTGTTATATGTTTTAGTAATTAACATTGATAATATACTTATATGTGTATGCTCCTAATCCTGACATAAAAAATTATGTAATGTGCAATGTGCTGATACATAACATTAAATTGACCAATGCCTGACACAATGAAAACAACATAAAAAAATTGAAAAATTGAGTTTTACACGAGTTGAATCAATTTACAAACTGACACCTGTTCAAAAATGTTTTGTTTTTGATTTGCTCAATGTTGCCATTTTAAAGAAAGCGTTGCCAATATTGAAATTAAGAATTCCCAACTATTTTAACATATTTTCAAGTTAAGTAAAAGGTTTGAAACCACTAATTCTGTATATTATATCCTGAAGTGTCAGGTTTTGGTACACTGTCAGCTACCTTATTACATTATTACCTTATACATTTACCTTATTACATTATTGCAGTAAAAATTAATATTCATTTTATTCAACTAATTACTATTAGTAATCTATATCGTTACGTTTTATTTAATGTTTTATATAACTACAACATATTATTGACCTTAGAAATAACTAATAACAGCTCAGCAGTCGGACGTGAACGCGTGGATGATACAGCGTACATTCACGGCTCCGATTCTTATTTGGTTGTCTGTCTGGTAGACAGACTGACTAGTCTAGTCAGGTCCATAGGGGACTTTGGAACCGTCACCGGTCGTCGCGAAGAAGCCTCCGACCCTTACAAGGAAAAACTTAACTAATGCTTAACTATAAGGGACCGACTAGGCCCGAATGCCCTCTTGCAATAGCCACGGCGTTAGCCGCGGTCGGTACAAGTGGATCCCGGGCCGAGAGGTCCCTCACAGGCGCTGTATCCTGGTGGCGCCTCGGAGGATAGGCATGATGCTAAATAAAAATATATTACACAAATCTTTTTTCTTAACTGAATTCAATCAGATAGCATTCTGTCCCCAAAACTATTTCATTAGCATTATATATCGTAACAATTTATTTACTTGCATTGTGAACTGGTGATAATCCGCGTTCACACAAAATGTGCACTAAGGTTATTATTGCTAAATAGATATGGCACGGTGACCGGCGCCAAATGAGATTACTGGCCCCTGGATTTCTGTACAGAATTCGTTATAATACGGATTTTCGTGATAAACTTATTATTTCGATTTAGAAATAATAATTTAGAAACTATTTATGTTTACCCATAAATAGTTTTTATGGGTTAGGTTTTGTTTTTGTTTTGCTTGTCTTTATTAGTTCGCTATTTTTCAATTTATGCTTTATTCTATTTTTCCGTAATTGATTTGTTTATTCAAAGTCGGTTATCATCACCGAGCTTTGGTTATCATGCAGTTAAAACTATTTGCACGTACCAAATGACATCAGAATGAATAATACAGGCTCCTGAATACAACATGTCCCGGGGAGACATGTTTGTTGTTTGTTTGTTTGTTTGTTTGTTTGTTTGTTTGAACGCGCTAATCTCAGGAACTACTGGTTCGAATTGAAAAATTATTTTTGTTTTGAATAGTCCATTTATCGAGGAAGGCTGTATAACACGACACTACGACAAGTAGCATATATAAGCAGTGTCCATTACCGCGCACCCCATGCGCACGCCGCCGTCGCCGCGCCGCCCGTATGGGCCGCAGCTAAGCGTGGCCGAGTTCAGCTAGTATTTATATAAATTCTATGATAAATAGCTGTCTTTTATTTTTTTTTAATAGTTTTTTTATTGCATTTAATACACAATGGATTTTAATACGATCTTTACTAATGGAAAGTGTGATAAACGAGAAAGGTTTGTGTAAATATTTTATAATTGGCAGAAAAAGTCCCTGCAAAGCAGCAACTACTTAGTAGCTGGTCTACAGTAAATGCAATTGGCATATTTTAGTTCAGCTTGTAATTATTTTAAAATTGCATCATGTAATTAAAAAAATGAAAAACCATAAAAATTAGGATATTTTTTGCACTAAGTATACCTACTAACACTGGTGTAATAATATTGGCGAAAATATATCCAGATACTTAAATTGCTTTCGTTCCCACAATTATTAGCACACAACAGGATAAACACTATGACCGCTACGTAGATCGGATTACTGACCGATGGTCAGTTTTTATTCAAAGGGTTGTTTCCCAAATCGTGATGTTTTCGCTTGATTCGTTTCACTGGACACCGGACAATGTAAGTTAGAACAGTCGTGAGAAACACTTAGAGTGTCAGTGAGCTATTATGTACTACGTTAGTACACAATAGTGAGCTATATGCTACGTTACTCACTGATTAGTATAAAGTTACTTATACAGTCGAATTGGGGAGCGGGAAGCTCCGAGACATTTTCTTGTTCAAAATTCCTTAGTGCCTTAAAACAAAAGTATGTTGCCAGTGATGACATATGGCGCTGAAACGTAGTCTCTATCTATGGTCTTCGTAAAAAGGCTCAACGTGGCTCAAAGAGCTATGAAGAGGGCTATTTTCGGGGTTACACTGCGAGATCGAATTAGGAATAAGGCGATCCGTAGACGAACGAAAGTTACCGACATAAACCGGCGGATTAGTAAGTTGAAGTGGAAGTGGGCAGGACACATAGTACGGAGAGTTAACGGCCGTTAGGACCGGAAGGTTCTCGAGTGGAGACCACAAACTGGCAAGCGCAGAGTGCCAATGTGAATGCGGTTTTCATTCATATATTGTAGCAAGCTTCCTGTAACATTTAGTGTTGTTTCGTTCTAATCGGTTTAGAAACAAAAAATTACGCGCTATACCGAATACCACGCTTACGAAGTTGCGGACTCAGCTAGTAAATAATAATTTCAAAGTTGGAGAAAAAAACTATTTGTTTCCTAACTACCTATATTGTTTTTTTATTACTACCTATAACATTAAAACTTGTCAATAGCTAATAGCTACTAAACAATAAAATTGGTTCAGAAACAAATGATCAAGGGATACTATACACTTTTGTCTACCTATTTATAAATATTATTAAGTTAAATAAGTTATTTTATATTTAAAGTTAACTATAAGAATCTAAAAGAAATTAGGTTTTAATCTAGTTTTATTATATCTTATTATGTAATAAAAATGACACAACAAATAAACATATTTTTTCCCAGTAGTTACAATAAGTATAATAGGATGTCGCTATAATATTTTCCCATTTCGTGTCTCCGTTCGAGAGTGTTTATTTCATTGAGGACAGTAACATCTCCTAAATAATTCTTAGATAACCGTAGCTCGGGTATCGCCAACAATAACGCTTGTACGATAAAAGCAGAAGGTGGAAACCTTGAGCAGAGAGATATGAAAGAAAATTGTGGACATGCCGCTCTCTTTAAAGAAACGTAATAGTGTTGTATGAAGCAAAGTAGTACAAATTTTTCACATAAGTATTTAGGGAATTTTAGAGGGGTTATAAATAAATTTAATATTTTTATTGTATAATTTTTATTATAATCTTTATTTGTACAGAAAATATAACGTTGCCAGGAGGACAACTATCACAGTCTAACCATTTTTTTTTTTTTTTTTGTCGAGGAGAAATCCATTTACGGATACCCTACCGCTGGCTAGGCGATAGGGGTATGTGGGACTCACCCAGTCCTGAAGGGACTGGTCCTACTCACTAAAACTCCCCGGTGTCTCCTTGCCCTTAGAGCGGGGCGGACCGGGCTCTGCCGAGGCAACAACTCCGATCCACCCCAGGGCAGCCTAGTCATTGCTGACTAGGCTTACTCCATTGGGGGATTGCCCGGAGACACCCAGGCAATCCCCAGACGGGGGGGACCTTGTGCATGCACACATAGCTTGCCAGCCATGTGTGCAGGTCCCCTAGGGCATTTGAAAACGAGCTTGGTATGCCCGCCTTCTCCTGCCCAGCCGCGATCACAGTCTAACCATACTTACGTCTTACAGTCGGGCAACGCTCAATGTTAGAGCCTCTACGCAAGTACATGACGTAGGTAAGTATGTTACCTACGTCATAAGTAGGTAAGTAGTAAGTAAATACTGTTTTGGCATGTCCACGTTTTTCTTATGTTTATTTTTCTTAAAAGGAAAACGTTCATCGAAATGCTAAGGAAATATTGGATAGAGATTAGGCCATATACTTTTATTGGGTTTTCCACTATATTTATTTAACGTTTTCTTCCGTGACTGTACGGGAAAACTGTGAGGGAACTTATCTGCCACTTGTGTATAAATCTCTTTGTTTGTTAACACACTTTTTTCCGTGAGGTTACTTTTAGGGGAGACCTTTTTAAGTTATTGCACAAATAACTGAAGAGTATTTCTGGCGTGATAACGTCCGGTTTTCGCTTAATTTATTGCTGTCGCACATTTATTCCTTTTATTCATGAAAACATCTTAACATTCTTTGAATAAATATCTATTTATATACATAGGTAGTTGTTTTGTAAGCTTAAGGTCTGCATTTTATCATTTGAATAATTCATTTATAATTAAATTTGAGATTTCCTCTGATTAAATACTTAATTAAAATCAAGTGGGGTCAGTTGAAGACATCATCATCAACCTATGTTTCTCCACTGTTAGACACGGGCCTCTCCCAAGGCTCACCACCACACATTGTCCTCTGCCTTTCTCATCCAGATCAGTCCACCTTGCCGCAGGGCGTCCCATGCTGCGTCGTCCAACTCGAGAATCCGCCTCCATTCGAGAACTCATAAATTTTGCGACAGATGTGACCGGCACGTCGTCGCCGCTATGTCGACAACTTTGGTTCCTCGGCGAATCTCAGAATTTCTGATAATATTTAACAAAGACACTCTGAACATAGCCCGCTCCTTAGTTCGCTTAATGATTTTGAACTTGTGGACCAGTCCTACCGTGAGAGGTCACGTATTATCGTACTATAATAATGATTTTGAAGAGAAGAAAATAATGTAATTTATTCTTATTTTGCACAAACGGATCCTGAGACGCATTGCGGTTATGTAGTGGCTAGGTAGACAGTTATATTATAGCCAAATGGACCCATAGCCAATAGGTAGAAGTCCATGCTAGTAAATGCTACCTAACCCTATTAATTCTATTGTAAATATGATCTATAATTGTTTTAAATCCCATTTATCTTCTAAGTTTAGCAACTAAGATTAAACTTTTAAAATTGGAATAAGAAAGTGATAGGATACAATAATGAGTTTTTTCTAATATTTTTTTTCTCGGAATCTTCTTAGTCTGTCATGTCTTTCTTTGCCGTAAATACTAGGTGTTGAATACAGTATTTTGTTATGATATTTGACCTAATTACCTGGATAGATACTTAGGATAATTGTCATAATAATTGTATCATAAGTAATATCATAAGTAAGAATAAATAGAAAAGTAAGTAATATGACTAAATAATTACTTAGAATTATTATCAAGACTATTCAAGACACGAGAAAAGCAAATTTTCTCCTCAGTCTTCTTTCTTAATTCTATGCAGAATTTCTGAGTTTTCAAACTCTCGCAGTTCACCTTAGTCTGAACATAAGCCAATATTATGCACATATAAAAGGCATCTAAGATGACCGCTAAGTGCTCGGGAGCTGCGTGAGATCATACAGACTTCCCCTTTCTTCTGTCGGCCATGCAAACGTACGGCTGGTTATCATCCTCGCCTTGTCGAAATCCCTCTAATTCGGACCAAGAGCTTTAAAACATCTTTTATAATACGCACTGCTAAGGATTGAAACTCCCTGCCGCTCCCTCTGTATTTTAAGGTTTCAAGGTTCGAGTGAATAGGCATCTACGTAGTAAAAAATAGGTAAAATACAATTACGTCAAGTCGCGTAGATCCGCGAATTAATTGCCCGCGAGTTAACGTATAACCCTTCTAGCTGAACTCGCTCCATTGTCGGCCTCATCTTTCTTATAGTTGATTCAATATAAGGATAAACTAAATGTAAACAAACCGAACGCAGGTCACGCAGTTCATTCAGTGTTACTAAACATTTTTGAAAGTCGTATATTTATTAAAATTTTTACAATAGTCCGGTAAATATAACAAATTAATGATATTATTAATAATACAGTGCTAGTGAAAACAATAATACTAAACGTACCTTCGGTCTTTTCTTTTTTGGAGAACTGAAGTCTTTGGAAGTGCTTGGCTCCATGATAAACAATAAATACTTAATAACAAGAACACTTAATAACAATATAAAAACCTAAACAAAATTTTAACAAACAAATTAACAATAAGCTTAAAACATAACAAATAATAACAAATAACTGGAACTCCAAACGAACGTAATACATCGAAAAAATGTTGGTGTCCCCCAAGATCGAATGCATCGAAAAAATGAAAAAGAACGAAGAGCGCTTGCCGTTATTGTAACTACACTTGATAGAAAAGGATAGATATAAAATTGCACGTTCTACCGCTTTAAATGGTTTTTGTTTACTAAGAGTTCACGCATATGTTGAATGGACTTTACATGGATAGATGCTGCCTAAGAGCAAACCCATTTTTTATAAAAAAAGACCACATAATATTGCTAAAGCCAAAATCCAGTCTTCCATTTCATAGAAAAACACACAAAAATCTCATGTGAAACTCTTTAGAGCGTATGTTGATGAAATTTTATATGCTTTTTAGTATCATAGAAGGTGATTTACGATAATGATTTTGAATAACGTTTCCAATATTTCTCATAGTTTTCAAGCGAATGCAGCGAGCGCTATCAATTCGGAACAACAATATTCGCGCGGGGACGGATGTGGCGCGGCCGGCCGCAGTGATCTTGCAACGTCGTAAAATTTTACGATAACGCCACACGCACGTGTAATGTCACTTCGTACGTCCCTCAAACTGTGACAGTGATGGCGAATCATATTTATTATGTCCGATTATTTATGTGATGCCCTTTCCGTTTGTTGAACATCGACATGCCATTTAATAGAAAATTTTTAGATTTTTTTTTTTTATGAATAGGCTGAGGGTCCACTTGATGGTAGATGGAAACAATCGCCAATTACTTAAGGGATTCACTGAGGCAAATGACATTTACTATAGAACTCGCTGGCGGCGGAGACAATTCAACGGGCCTAGAAATTGTGTTTTTTTGTTTTTACCATTAGAACATTACACAAAATTTTTTTTTATCAATACAATGTTTTAATCTGATATCAACTTATTAATAGGTACAGGATTCATATGCGTGCAATAAGCCGTTTTCAAGAGAATTTTCAATAAAGGTCAAATTCTTCTTGTGTTCTAACTTTTTTTGTGGAGTTTCTATTACTTTAACGAAAATTCTAATTAATTCAATTGGTTCTTCACATGTTTAAGTATAATATTATATTTTTTTCAAAGCAATTGTCTTGTCTATTTCTTGTAACATCTTCATTAAACAATGGATATTTTTAGTATTTAGTGTTTGTCTCCCCCTTAACACAAACAACGCGATAGGTGCTGCAAGTGCGCTGTCGACCCTAGTAGGTTCAAGGATAAGGGATTGGGGGGGGATAGAAATCCCTTACTTACTTAACGAAACACAACATCAAACAGGTTTATATTTCTGTAATGAGATGGTTACCGCCGCCACTCGGGCTGCTAATTTATTTAAAATTTTTATTTTTATTATTATTTTTATTTGAGCAATGTTCGTTATTCTACTTCACAGAAAAAATTGCAAGCATTATAAGTTCAATAATCATAAGGCAATAATATACTAACGCTAGTTAATTATAGCTATTTCCTACCTATAGGTATACCTATAAAATAGTTAAAACCTACAAAATAAGACATAGTTATAATTATCCCACCTACAGGTAGGAAATAGTTATAATTATAACTATTTATAATTAACATTATATTATAATTAACTAGCGTTTCTGGCTTTGCACGGATGCAATTCTTTCCCGTAAATTATACAACCTTCCTCGTTTATTGCTCTATTTAAAAGTGAGAATCGCATCAAAATCGTTAAGTGGTTTAGAAGAAAAATCCGTCAGACCAAAATAGTTTTTGTTTTTCACCTTTTCTTATTTTATATGAAAAGCTTGATGTGATTTTATTACGTAAAAGTATACTTTACATTGCCATTTGAAGATTTGCCATACGTACTGTTGTTGGTAACCGTTAAGGTTGCCACCTACCGCAAAGTGAACTGTCTGTCAGCCTTTATTTAAAATTAAAATAAAAACTACTGTAACTTCAGATAAATTTCAATGGCAATAAAAGAATGTGACTATGACTTCTATGCATCAAATGGCTGAAATTTGGTTCTATGCAGTAAAGAATATTCTCTAACTCCCTGTACAATAGAGTGAGACTATGACCAGCTTTGGCTATAACAGTCCAAGACTGCAATAATCCAATTTGAGCGAGTGTGTCGCAAAATTGAACCCCATATTCGAATGAAGTGACGTCTAATGGGTTAAGCCTACTAACTGCGGCGAATAATTTGATTATGGGACAATTCCACCGTGAAATGTGCTCACTGAATGCACATTGAAACGTAACGTGCGCGTGTTAATGGATATTGCTATTACGTTGTGGATAACTAATACTTTTGGGAAGAAACAACAAAGAATTCCTTCATGGTTTAATACCATAGATCGGAGGAACTTAGACGTAGTATGTGTCTGTGAGCAAACTTAACAAGCAACTTTGACGAGCCCGTTGGATGAGTGGTTAGGGTGCCTACCTTAAAGCTCTGTTCTAGGATTCCTGAGTTCGATTCCCGGCAGGGTTATCTTTGAAAATGAACTTTTCCAATTTGGCTCTGGTCTGGATCTGGAAAGTAGTGGCAGGGCACACTGCTTTTCGCAGTCATTTGAGCAGCCCGTCTGGCGGCAGTAACCATCCTCTTACAGAATACCACGTGAGATAACAGCACGTGTGCTGTTATGTTTCGATGAGTGAGTAAGGGATGCCAGATCCCATTTTTCTATCCAATCCCTTATCCTTAATCCAGTATTCGGCAGCGCGCTTACAGCAGATGTGACGTTATTTGTGTTATAGGCGACGGTAGCCACCTACCATCAAAAGGACGGTTAGCATGTTTGCCGATTTTACATAAAAAAATAATCAAAAATTTAATAAGAAATAATCAAGTAATGTTAGCAGATTAACAAGGTCTTATAAAAATAAACACAGGAATCAAGCATAGTTCATAGGGATTAAGTAGGATGTGACGAGCTCATTGGATGAGCGGTGAGTGCCGAGTTCGATTCCCGGCAGAATCAACTTTAGCCAAAGTTGGCTCTGATCTGGATCTGGAAAGTAGTGGCAGGACACACTCCGTTTCGCAGTAATTTGGACAGCTCCCTTACAGAAGATCACAGCATATGTGTTTCGGCGATGAGTAGGTAAGGGATTCCAGAGCCAAATCGCTATCCGTTCTTAATAGTTTTTGTTTAATACCTACTACTATGGTCAGCAGCACACTTACACCTGCACCTGTGGCATTACTTGTATTATAATAACGGTAGCCATCTACCACTGAGTGAATCGTCAGACTGCTTGAGTTTGACGTTAGTCAATATGACCCTTTTCAGCCAGTTAGGAGGAGTAATTGTTTCTAATATACAAATCAATAAAGCGAAATATTTTATTGTGAGCGACGATTTGTTCAGTGTGAAAATGGGGACCGAGTCAGTATTTGAAGGTGGTTTTAAGCAGTGTTTTAAATATTAGAGACAGCTTAAGGAGAATCTGCTACAAAGAAAGCAGCCATTGACGGTTGATATAAACACTATTATCCTATTTTTCAACCCTATTCCAAGTGATTCATAATATCATACACAACCATGTTTCTTAAGATTGTACAACATCAGACGCAATACATAGTAAATATTCATACAATATTTTTAAAATAAAGTCGCCGAAAAATCACAATCATACTGACCCAGGTGATTAGGCGATAATATCATGACAAGGCGCACAAGTTGCGTTACCAGAACCAATTTGCATGACTGATAAATAATAATTATTAAACATATGTCGACTTCGTATTAAATCGTTTTGTCGTACATTAGTCATTTTGTTAAAAATATCTAATTTAATTTTTCTATGTAGGTATATGTAGTTTTAGAGAAATCTCATTTTTAATCGATCGACGTTTTAACTACATTAATTTGTAACTTGTGCGATTCAATATGTTATATTAATAAAAAATAGATACATTTTTATTTACTTATTCACTTCATTGGTCGAAAAATAGTGATATCTTAACTAAGATAATAAATGCGAATGTGAGTTTGTATGTTTTTTTTTTTTAATGCTTAGATCATGTATTGATACACTTTGTAAGGCATGCAGAAAGGAACACGGGGAATCTTTCATCCAGAAAAAAATATTATTCAATCTATATTAACTTTAAATTAACAAAAAAGAGCCCGGACGCAGTCAGGGGCAAAAGCTAGCATAATGACATATTATCACCGCATTACTTGGATAAGATGCCATTGCGCACGGTTCGGATGAGTAGAAACTTTATCCCACGGATGCGCGAACTTTGGAACAATCTCCCTTCTAACGTGTTTCTTATAGGGTCGGCAGCACACGTGTACTCCTCCTGGAAACGCTAAGCTACCATCAAGTGGACCGTCAGCCTGCCTGCCACCATTAATATTCTACTATTTATCTAATAAGGAATAATAAAGTGAAATAAATAAGCAAAGATTTTTTGTAATAGCAAATAAAGATATACTATCAGATCAATCTTCAGAGACTAAAGCTTTTTCAACCTAATTACGGCTTTGTAAGTAAGAATATAAAAAGCGGAAAAAATAATTTTCTAGCTCGCAGGGGCGTCAAATTGCAGTAATAATGTTTTTCCCTAACAAAATGATCCGAGCCAGAGATAAAACATTTCACGCAAATTGGGGGATATTTTTGGGGCCAATCACGAGTTGAGTGTCAATGTGTCAGTGACAAACACGTAATTAATTGTGTTATTCTTATCGTTTCATTCCATCTTACAATTTTGTTTGGTATTATTTTTGATTAAACTTAATTACAAAGCGCTTCTCCTTTGAACACTTTGGCAATTCGTCTATGAATGCATAATTTAAATGTTGTCTTTCATTTTTATACTTTTTCAATGTGCCTACTTAGAATTATTTGTAAAGTTTTGTTTGAGTTAGGTAAAAGTACCTTTTTTTGTATCAATTATGTATCTAATTTGTTAGAAAAATAAATCTTATCCTTCCTCAATTTAAGAATTTCTGTAAAATATTTCATACTAGCAACCCGCCCCCAGCTTCGCCCTGGGTGCAATTTTCATATATGTATATATGTAAACATTCCCCGTTTATCCCTCTTTCCATTAGTGAAAACGGAATTAAAATCGGTCTACCCGTTCACGGGTGAAGCCGTGACCAAGGGAAATAGGGATTCATTTTTATATACATATAAAGAAAGACTAATGTTATTTATTTATTTATTTATTATTACATGGCCTCCAACGAGGCAGGCACCGAAAAAAACACACAACAAGGAACAAGAAAAAATAACATGGCAGATGCCGCCGCAATTAAAGGAGACACAGCCTACGCCAATAAAAGTCGAAGTAGCATCCCGGCAATGAAGTTAGAAAAAAAAAATAGAAAAAAAATATATCAAAAAAATTATGAAAATTTATCAAAAAATTATCAAAAAAAAACATACATAGAAATATAATTAAATCGGAAATTTGGAATAAATGTCAAAAATAATAGTGTTAATTATCTGAACCACGGACAAGGATGAGTCTTAAACAGGTCAACATCGTGACTCAGGGAGTTGGCAACATCCATAATACGATTTAAAAAAATTATAAAGCTGATAAATACTAAGAAAGGTTATCAAAAGAGATATTGCCATATCAAAGTAGTTTAAAAATATTTTTTAAGTGAAAAAATGATAATTTTTAATTTATTATTTATTTATAATAATACACCTTTATCATTTTATGTATTGTGCAGATTGTTTCATGTAGTTTATATTTCCCTATCCCCTCCCAATCCTTTTCTTTATCTTACTGTAGTCGGCAGCGCACTTGCAGCAACTTTGGTGTTGCCTGTGTTATAGGCCCGTAGCCACCTACCATCAAGTGGGCCGTCAGCCTGTCTGCCGATCTTACCCTAAATAATAATTATTGTAAGTATATTATAATATTTATTATAGAAATTGAGAGAAAATATCCGCTTGGATCGGACGCGCGCAATAGGTGCTCCGCGCCTGAAAAGCTGTTAAAATCCGTGTGCGTGGCTAAATAAAACAAAAATTAAAGTGTTATATATCATTCGACGCGGCTCGACGAGAGCAAGCAAACGGTGAAAACCGCGTCGAAATTGGACAACGACAACGGCAACGACAACGGGATTCAAAAACGAAAAAGTTATCAAGTAGAAAGTGAAAAATTTCGGGATTTAACTTTGCGCGCGAAGACTTCTGGAAGACTGGACAACGTATAATTAATTATAGTGCATTCTCTCAGCAATCCAGGAAACCAAAAATCGTAATTTTCGGACAAATAGTTTTGAAGTTATCAGCTAAATAGTAAATGACAAAATTTGTGAAAGTTTCTTTTCTGTTTTATTTTCGTAATTTGAAACCAAATTTGACCTCCTCGAAAATTCAAAATATTGAAAATTAAAAAATAGTGTCGGAAAGTGCTTGTGATAAATATAGTTTTAGGGAAATTCCGGAAATTTTTGGACTATCACAAGTAACTAAAATAAATTACGAAAGTGCGGGGTCAGCGTTGACTGGATTTTCAAAAGAGTCAAAGTCTATCCTGACCCACAGGATAGGGATAGCAACACGGGATTTATACCAGAGGATAGAGGAGGAAGAATTCTTTAAAGACACCGAAAATTTCTGGGATCGGGAAGCTGTAGGTTGCCAAGATATTCCAGAGTATATCTTTAAATTGTAAACATCTTTTGTAACTTGAACCCTGACCGAGGTTCAAGTTTTATTTTTCATAGGTCTATTTTCCCTGGCGGTCGATCCTGACGTAGCACAACACCCCCCCCACCTCACCCCTCTGATAACCCCCCCCCCCTTCCCCTCTGGAATATCTCGGGAACTAGGGGTCGTAGGGTATCATTGGATAGGTCCATTCAAGACATATCTTTTGGCCCCTACGGTTTTTACCGATTTCATACAAAATTTTGGAATTAAGTTAAAATATTAATTAAGTTACGGCTTAGAATTAAGTTAAAATAAGTTGGTTTAAGTTTTAAAATATTTTTAACAACCAGGCTTATTAGATTAATTGACAAATTAAGCTAAAATAAGTCTGGAATTTTAACGAGGCCCTTATACAGCCAATCTTTTATGTGAATTATTGTAATCAGTTAGCGGCTATTAATCATTAAATTATTAATATACTTCGAAAAATTATTGAATATTTGTAAATTATTAAAATTTTATTGGAATTTTATTGTAATCATTGTAATTTATTTTATTGTAATTTTATGTAACTTATTAGAATTTTATTTTATTGTTTTATTATCATTGTAATTTTAACCTTGTTTTAAAATACCTTATTATTGTAAATTATCCAATAGTATTATTATAGCCACTTTAAGTTTCTAAATAGTTTTAATTGTACATATAATTTTAAATTGGAATTTTATCTGTAGATTAAGTTTAAAATTCAATAATTTGACCAGGCCACTATACAGCCGTTTTTTAACAAATTAAGTAGGCCCCTTTACAGCCCTTAAGTTGACGAGGTCTCTTTACAACCCAATTAATAACTTTATATAACTTTTACAAACATTTTAACGTTGACTTTAATCCCCTCAGCATTATGCTTCGCTCACCCTCAGCCAACTCTAATAAAGCAAAAAATCAACCCCAAGGCGCTCAAAAAACTCCGCCTCCTCTGCCGAGCGTCAGAAAGAGCATAGGGGAGTGGGAGACCGGGAAGGTCTCCATCTCCCCTCTGGTCTCGATGGCGGGCGATAGGGACAAGCCGCCTAGGGCCACGCACACGCTCAAATATCCTAGTAGAGTCGCAGAGGCGAGAGCGTGCCTGAACAAGGCAAAACTCCACCTCAGCGGCTCTAAAAATCTTAAAATTGAGATTAGGGATGGCGTGGTTCAGGCCCTGAATAGGCTCTATAACCTCGTAGAGGAGGCGGAGTCGGAGAGCAAACCAGAAAGCCAAAAGCCATGTAAACAAGATAACAAAGAATTAATAGAGGCTTTGAATAAAAATATAAGATTACTGGAAGAAAGTTCAAAATCTATAGAAGCTCTAAAAATAGAAACAAAGGCAATGAAGGAGCTTCAAGAAGATGTAAATAAAATTAAAGAAGTAAATATTAAAAGGACCTATGCGGAGGCTGCGGGGGCGAAGGATAGGATTGTAGGAAGATCCACACTGCACTCGGTGGTGGTGACGTCGGAAGACGTCAACGACACCGGGGAGCGGGTACTGGACAAGGTGCGGGACGCAGTTAATGCAGAAGAAGGGTGGGTGAAGGTTGAGCGCATCAGGAAGGCCAGAGATAGAAAAATCGTCCTGAGCTGTTCAACAAAAGAAGAAAGGGACAAAGTGAAGCAAAGGATTGAAAAAGCAAACAAAAAACTTACCTGTACTGGGGTTGAGAACAGGGACCCGCTACTGATTCTTTACGACGTCCTGCTTATAAATGGCGACGGGGACGTCATGGAAGCGATCAAGAGTCAAAACGGGTCCCTGTTCGACGGCCTCAGTGAGGAACAAAGCAGAATGAGGGTGAAATATAGGAAGAAGGCTAGGAACCCTCTCACGGGACACATAGTCCTGAGCACCTCTTCGGAGGTTTGGGGGAGGGCGACGGGGCTGGGATTCTTGCACGTTGGATTGCAGCGCGTAAGAGTCGCAGACCAGTCGCCCTTGGTCCAGTGCTCGCGATGCCTAGGCTATGGCCATAGCAAAAGGTTCTGCGAGGGTACGGCGGACCTATGTGGCCACTGCGGGGACGCCCACCTTAAGGCGGAGTGCTCGCGGTGGCGTGCGGGGACACCGCCGTCCTGCCGGAACTGTGCTGTGGCCAAGTTAGGGAATCGTGAGCACAATGCTCTCAGTTCTGTGTGTCCTGTGAGAGGAAAATGGGATGCAATAGCACGCTCTGCCACACAATATTGCTAAGGGCACCCCTGCGGCAGGCCTCACTTACGGGCTCTTGCAAGCCAATTTGCAGCGGAGCAGACTGGCTACCTCCGAGCTCCTAGTGGAAGCAGTGAAAGGAGGAGTGGCTATCGCACTCCTTCAGGAGCCTTATGTGGGCGCTGTTGGGACGGTTCGGGGTCGGAGGGGGATGCGGGTTTTTCAGAACCCCACACCGGGAGAGGGTACTGTCAAAGCCGCTATCATAATATTCGATAGCAGCCTAAAGGTAATACAGTACCCGGAACTCACCACCAACAACATCGTGGTGGTGGGGATCCGGACGGGGACCTGGATCACCAAACTTACCTCCTTCTACTTCGAGCCGGATAGACCGATAGAACCCTACATAGGGCATCTGAAGGGAATCGAGGCCAAGTTGGGGGCTGGGAGGTGGCTTGTCGGTGGCGACGCAAATGCAAAGAGCTCGTGGTGGGGGAGCAAGAAAATAGATCGCAGGGGAGAGGAACTTTCAGGCAGTCTGGAGGAGCTGGACCTCCAAGTGCTTAATACAGGAGACACTCCGACCTACGACACAATTCGGGGGGGACGGCGTTTCTGTAGTTATGTGGACATCACTGCGTGTTCACATGACCTGTTGGACCTGGTTTATGACTGGAAAGTCTTGATCGGTCTAACGGGCTCAGACCACAACGGCATTGCACTAAAGTTGAACCTGAAACCTTCTCGAGGAATGGAGGTGGTCAGAACGACAAGAAAGTACAACACCAAAAAAGCGGACTGGCATAAATTTGGTATCAAAATTAAAGAACTTTTCGACAAGAACAAAATGGAAGAAGGTGTTGTACTAAACAGGGAAGAAACTGAATTGGCTATTCAAAATTACACAAAATTAATTGAGGAGGCGTGTGACCACTCCATTCCGAAGAGATCGATGAAGGAGAGACTGGCGCTGCCGTGGTGGTCAGAGGACCTTGAGACCATGAAGAAGGAGGTCAAAACCAGGAAAAACAGAATCAGGAACGCTGCGCCTGTTAGGAGGTCGTGGGTCGTTGAGCAATATCTTAGTAAAAAATTAGAGTACGAGCAAGCGGTGAGGCAAGCTCAGACGGACTCCTGGAAGTCCTTCTGTGAACGCCAGGACGGCGAAAGTGTGTGGCAGGGCATATATAGAGTCATCAGTAGGACAGCCGTCAGAGACGAGGACCCGCCACTGGAGCGGGATGGTAGGGTCCTAGACGCAAAGGGATCGGTAGAGTGGCTTGCGGAGGTATTCTATCCGGAAGACCACGCGACTTCGGATGAAGAAGTTCACCGTGAGATCAGGAATGCAGCGGACGGAGTGAACGTTGGGGGACAAGATTCCTCTTGCGACCCTCCGTTCACTCTGACTGAACTCGGGATGGCGGTGAGCTCCTTCAATCCGAAGAAGGCCCCCGGCTCCGACGGGCTCACTGCCGACATCTGTGGTCGGGCCATCGGCTGTGACCCTAAATTATTTTTAGGGCTTATAAACAGCTGTATGGCCCACCATATCTTTCCAAAGATATGGAAAGAAGCGGCAGTGATAGTCCTTCGGAAACCGGGGAGGGATAGTTATACCACCCCCAAGTCATTCAGACCCATTGGTTTGTTGCCCATGCTTGGCAAAGTTTTTGAAAAAATGCTCGTGGCTCGCCTGAAATATTATATCTTACCGGGCATAAGCGCCCGTCAGTATGGCTTTGTGCCCCAGAAGAGCACGGAAGATTCCCTCTATGACCTTATGTCGCGGGTTCGCGGGAAACTTAGTGATAAGAAACTCGTGACACTCGTGTCTCTGGACATAGAGGGGGCCTTCGATAGCGTCTGGTGGCCAAAAATCAGAGTCCGACTGGCGGAAGCGGGATGCCCGGTGAATATCAGGCGGGTCTTCGACAGCTACCTCACCGACAGGACTGTGAGCGTCAGATACTGCGGTGAGGTACGCAGAACGGCGACAAGCAGGGGTTGCATCCAAGGGTCTATAGCTGGCCCTTTGCTCTGGAATCTGACACTCGATCCATTGCTGCGAAGCCTGGAGAGTAGAGGCGTCTACTGCCAGGCTTTCGCGGATGACGTGGTCCTCGTTTTTGACGGTATAACAGGTCAGGACATTGAAAGAAGTGCCAATGCCACCCTCGCTCATGTTTTGGCGTGGGGTGTCGAAAATAAGCTGAGGTTTGCACCGCACAAAACCTGTGCAATGGTGCTAACCAAAAAGCGTAAGTTCGACACGCCGCGACTTACCATGGGCGGGGTTGACATTGACATGAAAAACGAAATGAAATTGCTTGGCTTAACAATAGACAATAAGCTCACCTTTAACAGTCACGTGGACAGGGTGTGTCGCAAGGCGATCGGAGTCTATTGGGGGTGGCCAAGCGTTTGAACGCTGTGCAGAGGGGTTTTGCTCTAAAGCTGTGTAAGGCCTACCGCACGGTGTCCTTGAACTCGGCTCTACTATTGGCTGGATTGCTCCCCCTTGACCTACGTGTATGCGAAGCAGCTTCGATATACGAGGCCAAGAGGGGGGTACCCCGGCCGGAGCTGAAGGACATGGACGTCGAGCGGATGAGCCCGGCTATTGAGGCTCCCCACCCCGCCGAGCACATGAGCCTGGAGTTTGGAAGACTGACGGGCGAGGAACAACTCAAAGAGAGCAGCAACCACCACCTTTGCATCTACACGGACGGCAGCAAGATTGATGGCCGGGTTGGGGCCGCGCTATCCATATGGAATGGCGAGGCCGAAACATCGGCCATCAAGCTTAGACTGTCGCCCTACTGTACCGTCTATCAGGCCGAGCTCCTGGCGGTGTGCAAGGCGACTGGGGTGATCCTCAAACGAAGCGAAACCACCTCTGCAATTTACAGCGACTCAATGGCCGCCCTCCAAACCATCGCGGCGAACGGCTGTTTGCATCCTCTAGCTACCGAGGCTAGGAACAACATCAGAGAAGCTTTCAGAAGGAATAAAATAGTAAAATTATTTTGGCTGAAAGCACACGCGGGGCTAGAGGGCAACGAGCGAGCGGATCACCTGGCTAGGGAGGCAGCACAAAAATTAAAGACGAAGCCGCATTATGACCTGTGCCCGGTCTCATTCGTCAGGCGGAGCATTCGTATGCGATCGCTTGAGGAATGGGATCGTAGGTACAAAACAAGCAACACTGGAGAGGTCACAAAATTGTTCTTCCCCAATGTTCTTGACTCATACAAGACCGTAAGGTCAATTGGACCCGATCGCCTTCTGACACAACTGTTCACGGGGCACGGTGGGTTCTCTGAGTACTTGAACAGGTTCAAGTGCAAGGAGAGCCCATCGTGCATCTGCGAACCCACGCAAGACGAGACTGTCCCGCACCTTATTTTAAATTGTCCCTCCTCGGAGGCGGACAGAATAGATTTGGAATTTAGGTTAGGAATAAAGATTATTAGAAATAATATTAATAAAATTATGATGGATAAAGGAAGGAAGGAGTTTTTAAAATACTGTATAAAAACAATTAAGAAGGCAATAGATAGGAATAAGTCGAAATAGCAGGATTTTAATTATAATTGTAATTACTATTTTGTTTTTGTATTATTGTATTTATTTGTAATTTTATAAATTTTAACTGTTAAATTTAGAAAATTGTATTTATTATTGTATTATTGATTTTTTGTTTTTAATTGTTTTAATTTTAATATTGCTATGTATTTTTATATTGCTATGTATTAATAAACAAAACAACGTTGTTTACTCATTCCCCCTGAATGGAAATATAGAAATAAGAAAAGGAATAGTTAGAATAGAATAGGAATAGACGGGAATCCCACCCGTATGGTAAGAAAGAGATGAATGCAAGAAAGAAACGGTATGAAGAATGGAAGTACGAGTAGAATAAATGCGAGAACTGGTATGAAAGGACAGTAGATACAGGCTTCAGCGCATAATGCTGGAGGGATTGCGAAAAAAAAAAAAAAAAAAAAAAAAAAAAAAAAAAAAATATATATTTATTATATAAGTATTGTTATAAGTATGGTAGTGTCATTACAGTGTGTCTAGTAAAGGTTTAAAGAATTGAGAGATTGAGCTTTCACAAGCCACACTACCTTGTCGATCTTATTAGGGAGGGGGTTATCATATTATTTGTTTGACTATGATACGCCATACTTATTTGTTTAGATGTTATTAACGACCCTACTGGAGGTCGCACTGCCTTATCGATGATAGCTTTTGTACCACAAACATTAGAATCTGAACCTACTTAATTCTGCAGACTAGGTTTTGGTATCCCTCACTCACTTACTGAAACAAAACAGCGCACGTGCTGTTATATGCGTTTTTCTTTTGTAAGAGGTTTTCAATTACCTTCAGATGGACCGCCCAGTTTGTGACTGCGATATAATGTTATGCAATCTCTCATTACAATGTTTGTGCAAATTTGATATATTATTGTCCGGTTAAGCGAGACAAGATTTTATTTTACTTAAATACTTAATGAGTGAGACAGAACACGAAATAAAAGCGTGTTTGGTAAACAATGAAACAAAATAAAAAGGAGTAACGACCCGACCGGTGGCGACATCTGGCCGCCTTAATTTGTATTTACGTAACGTTTCGCGAGCTAATGAAATTGTCAGGGGTTTACAACCCGCAGGACGCAGTTACTGGACAGTGATTAATTTTACCACTGTCATGGGAACGTACTTAATGTAATAAGTAGTTCTTAGGTTTTCTTTGGTCTTTTAAAGCAATGTAAGTTTAGTACAAAGGTAAAATTGTTTTTATAGTGGTGTTCTCTGATAAACAGCGATAAACTCGACGGCCCGTCTGGCAGCAGTAGAAACCACACCTAAAAGCTATAGAGCAACATAAAGCAGCATTTACTTCTGTACTGTAGATCATATCATCATATGGGATGCCGTCAGTTCATTATTTCTTGTCGTTTATTCTATTAAAGACAACTTGTATCTTATTGTTGCATGAAAGAAGACGGTAGTTGTTAATGAATTTTGAACTTAAATACTGGCTGACTTAAAAAGGTTTGATATTCAAACAGAGAAAAAGAAGAAGTATAATTTTATGTTTTGACGTGTGAAAAAATAGAGTGTGTTTTTATAAATCTGGGTAGATGGTTGTGAAATATTTTATATATAAGTTATTTTAAATGTTTTGAAGTAATTAAGAAATAAAGAAGATGTGTGCACCATCCAAATAAGTAATTTTAATTACATCCGATAAAATTTAAGAAAAAGAATAACTCACTGTTAATTTGGCTCTGGTCTGGATCTTGAAAGTAGTGGCAGGGCACACTGCGTTTCGCAGTTATTTGGGCAGCCCGTCTGGCGGCAGTAACCACCCCCTTACAGAAGACCACCGTGAAATAACAGCACGTGTGCTGTTGTGTTCCGGTGAGTGAGTAAGGGATGCCAGAGCCCGTTTCCCTATACCCTCCTTAATCCCTTATCCCTAATCCTACTGTAGTAGGCAGCGCACTTGCAGCAGCTTTGGCGCTGCTTGTGTCATAGGCGACGGTAGCACCTACCATCAAGTGGGCCGTCAGCCTGTCTGCCGATCTTAATATATAAAAAAATATATATTTGTTGTAATTTTTTAATTAATTTTTATTGATTGAAATGTAATGCTATATACATACATATATAACATGTTTAAAGAGAATATATTTAATCCAGTAGAAAACACTATGTTTTACCGAGATTAGATTCATTATAAATTTAAAAAATAGAAATATTAATCAAAAAATATATGCCTAAAGTTGCAAGTTTATCTTGCAATGACGGTGGTTTTATGTAGTATTTTCTATTTGAAAAAATACATGTGAATTTAAGACGCTTTGCAACTCGAGTACTGTTGAGAATTGAGATTGCGTCTTCGAGTGTTTTCAAGTATGCGGGCGATCTGTGTATAATATTGGAGTGAGGTTTTGTTGTCTTCACATAATATGTTGTCAATAAGAGTTAAGAAGTCAAATGAAGAAAAAACTTAAATTAAAGAAAAAAGTATTATTAATAACTTCTAAGTCAATGAGCACAACGTTAATGACATTTGTGGCAATAATTTCGTGGCGCACATGTCAATAAAATATGTACTTTGTCTTCTTATGTCAAAAGCTTTAAGCAGTAAAACTTGAGGTCATAAACCACTGGCTATTAACCTTACCTTTAGAGAAGACGACCATGAAATAATAACACGTGTGACTTTAATTTCATATCGTGATTAAAATGGGTCCTCAGCCTATACCATACAGATCGACTCAATAAGTTTTCTAGTTCCCTCAGTGAACTTGACGAATCCATTGTTCGAGTGGTTATGGTGATTGCTTGCCTTATTGCTTTGACTCAGGGATCCCTGGTTCGTTTCCTGGCAGGACCAACTTTGGAAATAAATTTTTCTATGTTGACTCTGGTCTTGTGCATGGTTTTGTCCATTGTCTGTTGTATGCTTATCTCATAACACAAGCCTGAGTTCTCTCTTTGTGTGTTCACTCAATTGTGACAAGTCTTGGCGATTTAGCTATTATTTATTAATTTTTACATAATTTTTAAGAGCGACGGTGGCACAGTGGGAAAGACGCTATAAAGGGGTGGTTACTGCCGCCAGACGGGCTGTACAAATGACTTCGAAACGTAGTGTGCCGTCACTACATTTTGTGATATAGTAGAAGTTATAGTTGGAACGAACAAATAGTTATTACAAGAATATAAATTTTTTGCATTTATTTTTTTTAAGTTTTGGTCGTCAAACAGGCTTAAGGTCCACTTGATGGTAGATGGCTACTGTCACCACCAATCTACGTTACACGTGCTGCAAGTGTAATGACGACCATAGTAGCATTGAGATAATGGCTTAGAAAGGGATATGGAAAATGTCTCTGGCATATCTTACTCACTCACCGACACACAGCAGGAGAATGCTTTTATTTCACGGTGGTCTTCTGTAAGGATAGGCGGCTATTGCCGCCAAATGACTGCGTAACGCAGTATTAAATAAAATATAATGACTAACAAGGCAGCTCTTTAAACATAATTTACTAAATAAAAATGAACATATACTTTCTTCATAGAAGTCAAGGCTCATAATCCTTTGTACCTAATTGTTGTTTTGCAATTAGTCGCTGGTGACATTAAACAAGGTATTGCTCGTAAAAATGCAGCAACTCGTTTGTTTTAGATCCTCGAGGGAATTGTTAATGCTAAGAAAGGGTTTATGGCTATTTCGTATGATGGAACAAAGATGTTTTATGAAATAATTTGATTAGAGTTCTTTGACACGCAATGTTCATTAAATTGACTTAAAATAATTATGATCTAGTCTGGTTAAAATAAAATAAAGCTAAATTTACGATTTGAGGAATTGGCAGTTATCTTATATCTTTTTATTTTTTATTTTATTGTATATCTTTTTATTTTAGTGCTGATTCTAACTATTTTTAAAAATGCGAAAGTGAGTTTGTTTATTTGTTTGTCACGCTTTTAAGTCTTAGCTACTCAACCAATCATCATGAAATTTTCCATGCATATTGTCAGGTATACAGGAAAGGACAAAGGGTACTTTTCCTCCAGAAAAAAATTACTGTTCCCGAGGGATCATATAAAAATTAAAAAAAAATTACAAAAATACATATAACTCTTTGCATATAAATGCATATATTCTTTTAGATTCTAACCAAAAGAATTGGCTAATTCAAACAATGGTAGGATATCATAGCCTATAATAATACCCAAAACAATGATGGTGAATGCTTTTCCACCACAGACAATTTTACAAAAGAATGAAGGGATTTCTCACTATTCCATTCATTTGGCGCTCTCAAACGGTAAAGGAAAACATCGTGAGGAAATCTGCATACGCCAAAGGAGAAATGCTAAGGCGCGTGTGAAGTCCACCAACTCGCACTGGGCCAGCAGCGTGGTGGACCACATAGCCCATACGCCCTTGTTGAGAAGATAGGCATGTTCCCCTGCAATGGAAATATATAAGAGACTGTTGATGAAATATACGTAATATATATGTATATATTATCCATCTGGTACTACATATGTACCTTTCACAGAGTAAAATAATATTTTAAATAGGTGCAGTGATAAAAATCCCTTCTCAAATAATCAAGCGTCCTTATTATGATAAAATATCAATTCCATTTATATTATTCTTCATATTCAAAGTCCAAAGTTCTTCATATTAATTTGTACTTACTTCCTTTATTTTCATTCTAAGTTAACCTTTTACTTAAAACGCAACTCTTGATCTTATTTCTATTGGATAAATAAAATATACTTATCTTTCACGTACTTGCCACTCGATAATAGAATGCATATGTGTTAAGAGCCGTCTTATTTGTTCTACCGATGGGATAAGGCAACATTCATATTTTCATTTCATTTTCTGTGTTTGTTTCTGATACAACATTCAATACAAGTGGATTTATATTATTCTTTGATATGAAGTATTGTTATTGCTCTCATGGAATTAATTTTTCCTCAGAGTAACGTAATAAATGTATCATACCATTAAAAACCAGAATAAAGAATCACATATACAGACAAAACAATTGATTCATTTTTAAGAAAAGAAAACTGTTTTAAAAAATATTTAACAACATTATATTGACCATAGGTGTTATTCGTTCATTAAAAGCAAAACATATGAACACATGTAGACAGAACAATTAATTCATGTACGAGTATAAGAAAAGTATCTTTAATAATATATTATATCAATATTATAAAGATCGTAGGTGTTATTCGTCTTGGCTCCAAATTTCCGAGGTGCATCCGTATCTGTTGCCAATGCTCTCGATCTTCTTGGCATGAGATTGTGCTGAAATCTCAACTTCGGCACTACTATAGAATCCAAATCTCAAACAAAAAAGCTGGGCCAAAAAGCTGGGTATCCTAAACGGGTAAGACGATGCTTCACACCTGAACAGCTCCTCTCTTTGTACAAAGCACAAGTCCGATCTAGCATGGAGTATTGCTGTTACCTTTAGGATGGCTCAACAAAATACGAATTACCGCACTCGACTCGGTGGATCGCAGAGGTAGATGGCGGCGGTAGGTAGGTACCTACGCTAATAAAAACTAAGCTTGGCACATAGACGCAAAATCGCCTGTCAGTGTGTATTCTACAAGATGTACTTCGGAGAGTATCCTCAGGTGCTGCATGTGATCATACCGCCTTACCCTTTTTTCTATCGGACATGCAAGCGTACGGCTGCTTTCCATCCTCACCTTGTCAAAATCCCTCATTCGGACCAAGCGATTTAAAACGTATTTTATAATGCACACTGCTAAGGATTGGAACTCCCTGCCGGCGGCAGCGTGCGTATTTTTGACTTCGGTAGCATAATAAGTACAACGTGTTTTTTTTTTTTGTTTTTTCTTTTTAATATTTAATGTACAGCCACGGCTTGTTTACGATTTTATTGTGTATATAGATGAAACACTAATTCATATTTTAAAAGGGAAAACAAATTTTAATAATTTTCATAACCTCGACGCTTTTAAGTCAGAAAAAGAGAAAATTAGTTACAGCATCAATTCATTGACTAAAATCAATATGAAGCTTTATAAATAAACCATAACAATAGAAGTGCACAATCAACAACTCTCTATCGACAGTAATGTCTACAATGATGTCAAATAAATTTAAAAATTAACTCACAGGACATATATTTAGAAAAATGTGAACTGCAGAAAAGGGTAGGTACTCACAATCGGAATAACTCTGATTCAATTTGTAATATAAAGCTCCAGCCATGAAATTTAAAAAAGGGTTGGTTGGGACAACACCAATGTCTCTAAAACCCCATAGACACATTGTCGATACGTATACAATGGGATCGACATTAATTTGACATACCATTAAAAATATTGCTTTAAAAAATCGACAGGCAACGTATTCATGCGGAAGACGCTGCAGATGGCAACCCTCGATGTGACCAAATGACGTAATAAAATAACAATTGATGATCGAACGCGACAACCCTAATGAATTAATTAAAAGAAATGCAATTTGCATAAGTAGACACGTCTTCCGGTATTGATTGATCGAACGTCGTAAAATGTTGGTTGTTATAATTTCTTTCAAAAAGTTTAATGACTCGGTAATGTTTGGCGAATTTTTTGCATAATACGAAACGGTTCGCGATGACACGAGCTTTTTGTAAATTATGATAATGAAGGTAAACAAAAATTTGTAACGGTTGATTTGTTAATAGAACACAATTTGCATAATCATTGCAATGAAAGGAAAGCTGTTAATGACAAAAGGGATGATTTTTACTATTTTTTTGATGGATCGATCGTAAAAACTAAATGGCGAACATTAAAGTTAGTAATGACTCTATTTTAGAGTTAAACATCTGCGGTTCTGTGCGACTAATTTAAATCTCGAATTGAAAAAAAAAAACTTAAAAACGATTCTCACGATAACAATCAATCAGACATTTTCTCAAAGGGTTAAAATCTAAGTGACGCGTTTAAAAATCGCGTCCAAATTCGTCGTGGTTGGTGCGACAACAATTTCAAGTTGCGTCAATTTGACTGACATCTGATGTGTGTAAATAATTGAAACTCGTGCGAAAATTTCCTTTCGCCTTTGATGTTGGATTGTGACTTTTAAATTAAAAATGGCATTACTAATTACTGCTCAAATAACCAATTTCGTACCCTTAGTATTTTTTCTTGAATCATTTTTTTTAATTTATTTTTTTATTTCATTTATTTTATTCTAAACAAAAACCCTGCAGCAATACAGCAGAAAATAACACATAAGAGATACAGCATCACCAATCACATTGCCACTTACAAGGCTTAATTTTGTACCCAAAGTTGAAAAAAAAAATGATTTTAAAAGATGGGGAAGAGGATCTAGGCAAAGAATCAGTTTAGACTAAAATTTTTTTTTAGGTCAACTAATAACTTTAACTTCTCACCAGTTAAACTTTCTAATACTAAAGGAATTAAGGAATGAAATTAAAAGAAACCGCTAATGGATGATGGAGTTAAAATCTTGTTTAACTTCTAACTTTTTCCAAAACCTTCAGCATTTTTTGACGAGCCCATAGCCTAGTGGAATGAACTTTTGAAAGACGTTCCACTGTCATTTGGGCAGCCCGTCCGGCGGCAATAACTACCCCTTACAAAAGACCGCCGAGAAATAAAGGCATGCGTGTTGTGTTTCGGTGAGTGAGTAAGGGATGCCAGAGACCACTTCCCTATTCCTTCTTAATCCCTTATCCTTAATCTACTATGCTCGGCAGCGCACTTGCAACACCGGTAGCATTGCATGTGGACCACCTACCATCAAGTGGACCGTCAGCCTGTCTGACCACCTTAACATAAAAAAGCATCAAAAATTTAATTTTTCACAAACAGCATTTCGCAAAAACTCTAGGGAATAAATAGAAACATTGTTAATTTCTATTTGAAAAAACGACTTCCCAAAAGAATTACACAAAATCTATTTCCGTATTTATTAAACGAAGTACGTTTCGCCCTAAATCAAACGAACACTTCAACACAAGTGCCGTAGAACTGTTGGGAGTGTCATTTTGAATTTGCATACAATTTCAATAGTACACCATGAGTTATGGGACATAGACGAAGACGTATGGGGGATAGCTCAAGTGTAAGGACGTTATGAAGGTGTATTGAACTTAGAATTGATTTGATTCAAATGACACTTCAATCTATTGAGTGGTATCAAATTTAATGCCGTTTAAACGATCAGGATGGTAGGAATTTTAGAGAATATTGTTCTATCTGGTATTTTTAAATGTATCTTTTTAATTTTTATTACTTTCTATATGTTTTTCTTAGGAAAGTTTGCACACACCTTTTATCTATTGTAGAATTATTGTTATACTATTATAAATCTATAGGGAATCAGTTTAGTGTAATTATAATTTGTATACATATACATTATACATATTACATACACATTATACATTTGTATAATATCTATACATATAATAAAATCGTAAACGAGCCGTGTCTGTACATTAAATATTTTTTCAAAAAAACAATTGATATAGGTTGTGCTTATGTTACCGAGGTCAGAAAAATGGTTTTTTGATTTTTTGTCTGTTTGTCTGTGCGCTTGTGCACGCTAATCTCAGAAACGGCTTAATCAATTTGAATGCGTCACTCGTGTATTATAGCAAGCTTCCCGTAACATTTAGTGATTATTTCATTCCAATTGGTTTACAAACAAAAAAGTTACGCGCTATACCAAATATCACGCGTAAGAAGTTGCGACCTCAGCTAGTTATTTATGGCACTTACACATAATTATAGTCGATGTTTTACGAATTACAAATGGTATGGAATTGGTAAGCGGCTTCCGTTGGAAAGAGTAAATTATTGTAGTTTTAAATACAAACTTATTTTTGTATTTGGTTGGTGTTCGTCTTCATAATCCCCGTAAATTACTAATGAACCTGGACACCATTTTTGTGACGTAATCTCTTGTCACACTCAGTACCGTCTGTTTTGTTAACTATATTTTTTTCTGCGAATGACGTCAAGTGGATATTAATGTGACGAGTTTCCTTAGAAATATGCGGGGATTTTATTAAATGTGTTTTTTTTTTAATTTTAAAGATTTTTACTCATTATACAGGAGATTATAAATCTAATATTAAGACTTAAATGTGTTTTGTGTCTATTGAATATACCTTTAATCTAAATTTAACAATTAAATTTAACTAGGTCATCAGATGTTAAAATACCAAGGTACCAAAAATCCAGATGAAATCTAATACAATTATCATAAAATTATTGTTTAAATAAGAATCATACTTTTGAAAAGATCCAACTTGAATCAATTATTTAATTTTTTTTTACAGAAACTTTGACTATTTGTCACTGCAGACAGAAATCACCAAACACCTAAAATGTTGAGTTCCAAAACAATCGGTTCCACTTATGCATACATTACTGATTCACAAAGAGTACCCGCGTCATGAACGTTTGCAAACCCGACCTTTTCAACCTCAATATTATGTTTGAATACACCCTTTCACACGTCGCTTAGAGGATTGAAGTTAGGACGTGTTCACATTTATTGAAATATGGCATCCAGAAGATTCCGAGGATTGCTGTACCTGTGGCTCAAATAACATACATGCATTTATAAAAAGAAAAGACAAAGCTATTAAGATAAGCTATTAAGTAGAGGCAGGGCACACTGTCTCGCAGTCACTTGTGCAGCCCGTCTGGCGGCAGTAACCAACTTATTTATAGAAGATGATTGTGAAATCGTGTGTGAACACGTGTGCTTTTGTATTTTGGTGAGTGAGTAAGGGATGCCAGAGCCCATTTCCCTATCCCTTCTCAATCCTACAATGATCGCCAATCCACTTGCAACACCTGTGGCATTGCTTGTGTTATAGGCGACGGTAACCACCTACCATCACGTGGAGCGTCAGCTTGTCTTACAACCTTACATAAAAATTGTGCAGTTTTTTCTTAAAAATCGCATCAGCCAGTGATGATATCAAGACAATTTCTTTGACAACTCATAGATAAATTCTGTTAGAAAGTAAACTGCAGTAAAGATAGTTAAGTTAAAAGCAATTTTGTCAGCATCACTCCAAAATGTAAAGTTAATTTTCCCAAAATCACGAAAATACTTTATTTTGGGCAGCACATCTGGATGCCAACCGGTGTTGTTTGTGTACTTTGACGACAATAATCACCTCCCATCAACCGAACCATCCTTTATGTAATAAAAAAAAAATTAAAGTGCGATTCCATTTATTAGAACATATTTATAAGAGCTATTTACATGTCATAATCATAACACATTTTTTTACATTTTAATTTGTGTACTTGCTTTTATTCATCGGGTTACATACGTTGTGTTTCTATTTTATATTTTTATCCAAGCTAATGCTTATTTATTAAAGCTGTTTGATTATTAGCCTTTCTTATTACTATTAGGTAACTTGTTGCAATGCTCTCATGCAAACAATTGATGCCAATTTAAAAAAAAAATGTATTCTTTGCTAGGTTTGTTTATTATTTACCTCAATTAAGCACGTTAATGGATAATATTATATTCATTAACCTAATCTCTGCAAGCGTTTAGTTAATAGATGGCCCCAATCAAATGTAAAATCGTAAACAAGCCGTAGCTGTATTATTATTTTTTTTTTCAAAAAATCTATTTGCACACTTTGTATTTATGATACCGAGGTCAAAAAAATAGTTTTTAGAGTTTTTGTCTGTTTGTCTATGCGTTTGTACACGGAAATCTCAGAAATGGCTTAACCGATTTGAAAGTGGTTTTCACTTATGTATTGTAGTAAACTTCCCGTGACATTTAATGTTTGTTTCATTCCAATCGGTTTACAAACAAAAAAGTTACCCGCTATACCGAATACCAAGCGCACGAAGTTGCGGTCTCAGCTAGTTATAAAATAAAGTCGCTGTCAGCTTTTGTGTCTCTTTCTACTACTTTTTCACTAAATGAAAAAGCGAAAAATGAGGAATATTTATATGTGCAAATTGGAGAAATAATTGTATCCTTGGCAAGTTGCTTATTTGTTTATAAAATAAATTTATTAAAGTACTACTCGATGAGTAGGCAACTACGCTTTTTACTTAAAAGGAAAGAAAATATTAAAAAATAGTTCATTTTAGTGTCCTCTGTTAACAAAATTTGAGCTGATGATGTACAGTATGATATAAATTTTTGTATATATTTTTGCCATAAACATATTGCCTGTATATTTTTTTAACGAACATCACCATGATGTTCAGATTAGTCTAACTCTATAAAGTAGATCCGGAATATATGGATACAAGTATTACTGCCCTAGCATTGTAAGAAAATAGTTTTTGTGAACATAGCTTTACCAGCAGGGTGTGAAATGTCGAAACCAATCGTCACACACTTGAAACCCTCACAGAGTTTTAGATTTGCCTTTTTGGAAGTTTTATTTTAAATTATGATGGTCATTTTGGTCATAGCACGAAAACATCATTTTCTGTTTAATAAATCGTACAATTGGTGCTTTTTGGAGCTTAGATAAGTTAAACGAAACGAACATGATAAAAGTTTGGTCTAGCCGTTCTCGAGTTATAAATGGTGTAATTAACACCATTTATCGTATCGCCCTAGCGGTACAAAGAGGTAATGCTGCCAGCATAATAGGGTCGATGCCGCAGGCGGACCTGTTAGACGGGGTTTTCCTTTTATAATCTGTATATGTATATAAATAAATATATATATTTTTTAGTATATAATAATAAATACATTAAGTTTTTATATAGTACGGTATGTAATGTAAATAAATAATTGTATTAACACGACTTTCTTTTAGATATTAGACTAGCTGAGCCCGCAACTTAGTACACGTGGTATGCGGTATAGCTCCTAACTTTATTGTTTACGAGCTGATTGGAATGAAACAAATACTAAACGTAACGGGAAGCTTGCTACAATACACCAGTGGAAACCGCATTAAAATCGATAAAGTCATTTCTGAGATTAGCGTGCACAAACGTACAGACAAAAAGACCAAAATTCTAAAAACTATTTTTTGACCTCGGTAACATAAGTACAACGTGTATTTACATTTTTTTCTTTTTTTTTAAGATTTAATGTTTAATCACGGCTCGTTTACGATTTTATTATATTACTTGTATGTATATATTAGATGATTAGAATAGACAGATACGTATTTGAGTTGTATTATGTCAATATTTCCTGCAATTCCTGCAGGGTCGGCATCATACTAATGTTGCTTGTGTCCTTAGGCGACGGTAACCACAGATGGTGCAAGCGAGCGAACTAACCATAGTAGGATTAAAGAATTAGGAAGGGATGGAAAATGGGCTCTGACATCCCTTACTCACTCACCGAAACATAACAGCACATATGCTCTTTACATGGTTATTTGTTTGTTTACAATTTCTCTACAGTTGCTTGTGTTTATAGCTGGTGGTAGCCACCTAGCAGACTAAAGTTGATAATCAGCCTGACTATCAACCCTTACGTAAACAAAATCCATGAAAGAGTTCATAATATTATTTGTTTTAAACATTATTCCAAGGCATTAATGATCATAGTTTATAAGTCGCAAATTAATTGGCACCAGGAAAGGGTTGCAGTAATCTCCGCTGCCTTGCTACCAGTAATTATTGTGATAGGGATTTTGTTCTCCCATAGGACCTTTGTAGGTACCAGTAAACAGAATGCAGATAAGTAAGTGATTAATAATATTGCCAAATTAGAAAATAAACACTTAGTAAAGTTCTGATTTTTTTTTGCAAAAAATTCGAAAATTAAATTCGATTCAGCGTAACCTTAAATATTGCATTTAATTATCATATACCTACGATTCATTTTACTGTTTTAAGATAATATCTACCCAATTCCAACCAGTAGAAGGACTGGATTGAATTAGATAAAGCTGAATAGGACCCAGCAAAAATGGACCTAGCACCTGCAAGAAATGCATTAGGTATACATGCAAACTCGTTGTGAAGTCCTCAGAGCGAGATGCCTAGTTAAATATTCTATTTACTAAAGTAATAATATAAGAGTACGAGCCCGTTGGATGAGTGGTTAGGGTGCTTGCCTTAACGATCTGTTCTAGGGTTCCCGGGTTCGATTCCCGGCAGGGTTAACTTTGAAAAACGAACTTTTCAAATTTGTCTCTGCTCTGGATCTGAAAAGTAGTGGCAGGGCCACTGCGTTTCGCAGTCATTTGGGCAGCACCGTGAAATAACAGCACGTGTGCTGTTGTGTTTCGATGAGTGAAGTAAGGGATGCCAGAGCCCATTTCCTTATCCCTTCCCAATCCCTTATCCTTAATCCTATCGTAGTCGGCAGCGCATTTGCAGCAGCTTTGGCGTTGCTTGTGTTATAGGCGACGGTAGCCACCTACCATCAAGTGGACCGTCAGCCTGTCTGCCGATCTTAACATAAAAAAAGAGAAAAAAAAGAATCCAGCTCAAGAAGACACACACACAAACACAAGGCGAAAAACTAACACATGAAAATTTCTGACTATTTTCCTTTTTTTTTTTAAATCGTCACACAGGCTGACGGTCCACTTGAAGCTGACAACCGTCGTCTTTGACACAAGCAACGCCACAGGTGCTGCAAGTGTGCTGTTGACCGTGGTAGGATTAACGATTTAGCAAGGAATACAGAAATTTGCTCTGGTATGTGTTACTTACCAAAACATAACAGTATACCAGCTATTATTTCACCGTGGTCTTCTTAAGGGAGTGGTTACTGCCGCCACACGGGCTACCCAAATGAATGCGAAACTCGGTATCCCTTGCCCACTACTTACTAGATTCAGATCAGAGCCAACTATTAAAAGTTAATTTCCAAAGTTTGCCTTGCCGGGAATCGAACCCAGCATGTACGTCTATAACGCTCTCTCTCAGGAGTCCCGAGTATATAGTCCCGGACGCATATACATATAGATACCTACTTATAAAATTTACCGATTCAACGTTCTGCCAAGAAAACTGAAATATGTAACTTATTTTATGCCATTAACATCCGTTAGGAAATTATTTTTGAAAATTTCAATTACGTGCGTAGTCAGGAGCTTTTATATACTAGCTCTATATAAAAGCTCTGTAACAGTACAATTATTCCTTTACTGTAGTTCAACATTACAGTATTCAATTTCTCTCCAACAATCTTTTACTTTGCATACTGTTGAATAATTATACTGTGAACAATGGACTCTGTACACGCATGTTTTAATTAGTTTCGGATTAAAGTTGCGAACCGTTCGCCAGATGATGATTAATTGGTTGAGAAGTTTAGAGACGCGTTGGATTTCGGTACTATTAGTTTCTGAGTTATGTGCCATTCGTAACACTACTGATGGAGTAATCCTTGCGCTAATTGTTCCTTATTTGGAATATCCTATAGTTGAATCTCAGACTGTAATATCCGTACGAGTTCGTTTTAAGAACTTCACTGTAACGTACTTTAGAAAAACCCAGACTTTAATATTCTATATTTAATAATCTATATTAATTATTTTTTTTTTGACTTTACTAACATTGTTACTTAAATTATTGTCAACTAGCTTTGCGAACCCCACCCGGCTTGCCGCAAATAAATTTTTTTTCGGCAAATTATTTCAAAATCCATTGGGTAGTTTAACGGAGAAGTAGACAAAAATAGACTGATATAGACACAGATATAATATGGATATATTATATATAGATATGGGTATATATATATATATATATACATATACATAATATACATACACACATATATATACACACATATACATACACTCAGCCTGCAACTTCGTACGCGTGGTATCGTTATAACGCGTAACTTTTTTGTTTGTTAACTGATTGGAATGAAACAAATACTACGGATAATGTTAAGGAAAGCTTGCTAAATACATCTGTGAAAACCGCATTCAAATCGATTAAGCCGTTTATGAGATTAGCGTTCACAAACGCACAGACAATCAGACAAAAATTCTAAAAACTATTATTTTGACCTCCATAATATAAGAACAACGTGTGGTTGTGTACGTCTGTTTTTGAAGAAATATTTAATGTACAGACATGGCTCGTTTACGATATTATTATAATACTAGCTACCCGCCCCCGGCTTCGCCCGAGGTGCAAGTTTTATTATACAAAAACATTCCCCGTTTATCCCTCTTTCCATTAGAATCGGTCTACCCGTTCACGCGTGATGCCGTGACCAAGGGAAATGGGGATTCATTTTTATATATAGAGGTGTTATATATGTATATACGTGGCGCCTGCTTGCAGAACAATAGATTGTTATTATATTGTAGGTAAATATTGTAATTTAATTAACAATCAAATGCATTATATTACACGCCACTGGGATTACTGATCCGTCAATTAGATGCAGTGGGATCTGTTACTGACAATCCTCTTTAGCTAGAATATAAAGGTAATTAATGCACTAATTAACAAACTTTGATTTAAGTCGTATTTAAACGTGATTAGGGTGGAAAGTCTACTTTCATATTGTTTCCAATTTATATTTAATACGAATTTCGAAAAGCCACTTTTATTACTTTCATATTATCATTTAAATCAATTGTAGGGGTAAAACATAATAATATTTTATCCAAATAAACACAGCAAAATAGTATTATTATTATTATTATTAAAATAAAATAGGTATGTTGTCTCAAGCACCCGGTTCATTTTTGTGGATTTTTTAAATTTTAATTTTCTTATATTAAGGTCGACAGACAGGCTAACGGTTCACTTGATGGTAGGTGGGATGGTAGGCGACACTTGATGGTACTGTCGCCTATAACACAAGCAACAGGGGGTGCAAGTGCGCTGCCGACTGCTGTAGGATTAAGGATAAGAGGTAAGGGTTAGGGAAATGGGCTCTGGCATCCCTTACTCACTTACCGAAACACAAAAGCACACGTGCTGTTATTTCGCGGTGGTCTTCTGTAAGGTAGTTGGTTACCCTTACAGAAACAGAACTTAGATGAAGTCACTTTGAGTATTGTAATTTTATTGGTATCTAGCTGTGGCCACGAGTTTGTACGCGTTGAAAAATGAAAATATAAGACTTACTAGCTGAGCCCGCAACTTCGTACGCGTGGTATTTGGTATAGCGCGTAACTATTTTTTTTGTAAACCGATTGGAATGAAACAAACACTAAATATTACGGAAAGCTTGCTACAATACATCAGTGAAAACCGCATTCAAATCAGTTTAGCCATTTCTAAAGGTTAGCGTGCACAAACGCACAGACAAATAGACAAAAATTCTGTTAACTATTTTTTTAAGCAATTTAACATTTATAGTAAGATGATAATTCGGCTTCCGAAATGGCAAAAAACAGATTTAAATCTTGGTCAGGCCATTAGTAAATCTATTAGTATGGGTTAGAAATAACGATCGCTTGATCTAACGATAATTAAATGAAAATAGGTTCTTGAAGTGTATCAATCTTCTAGGATGTGTGAAGTTCTGTCAATTCGCAGTATGGGCTAGCGTGTGGTCGGTTATAGCAACGATAAAATACTTAACCAGTATGTATTACTTTATTATCAATGTCTATCTACATCTCCCTTACATTTATCTAGTTTTGTACAATAGTAAAACATATAATAATAGAGGCCGTTTCAGATAAGAACAAAATTGTGATTACAGATTAAATATAATAGAACATTAGGTAGTACATACAAAAATGATTATGCATAACTAATTGTATTTATGTATGTTTGTAATGAATAAACTCAAAAACTATTAGTCCGATTTTAAAAATTCTTTCACCTATTTTAAAAATTCTGTATTTCCGAGCTCATGTAACCCAAATCTTTTCAAGGTTCGAGTGAACAGGCATCCATCGTCGGCTTCATCCTTCCTACATGGATAGATGCTGCTCAAGAGCAAACCCATCTTTAAAAAAAAAGAGAAAAAAGAGTAATATTTTATAAAGAGACGGGGACTAAGTCGCTTGTAACAAAGACAACGTCGAGCAATTTTCAACTCACATCCATTTAATAATCTCTTAATTCAAATGCGTCATATTTTAGTGGACTCTAAGGTATACGTCTCAGGTTTTCTTATCCTTCCTTATTTTCCCACTTTACATTCACGTTTCACATATTACATTATGAAATGTCCAAAAATACAAGAAACTTGTTCAAACTGAAACGGGTTCCGTGTAACATAAACCAGCGTGAGATATATAAAGTTTATTCACTAAATATTCTCAAGAGAGTCCTGTAGCTTGGAGCGAATATAAAGGTGATGTTATCCCAACGATAAGTTCTCGAAAATAAAAATTATATATTTTTTTGTAAATTATTTCATTTTCATTAAATAGTTAAAGCTAAGTAAATTAATTTTTTGGCTGTTGATTTGATGCAGGTTCGAGTTATATACCTACTTGTAACACTTTGTAATAATGAACAATTAGAAATAGTGATCATTTTGTTCTATTATGGAAAATAAAATAGCGAAAAAATCAATTTACTTGAGAAAAAAGTGTGGCGAATTGTACTATTTAATTATAAAATGATAAGTAAATCTAAAAATATTGTTTATAACACGTCATCTCATAGTGTTTATTGATTACGCAATTTTACCCTATTGGCTAGTAATCGCAATATTTAATTGATCCGCTCTTAATTGACATTAAGGAATTGACACTTTATACTTTATTTTGATCCTACCTGCCAATAATAATTTTTTTCGACAATTAAAATAACGGAACTAGAAAAATAAAACTGTTTTAAAACGAAATATTGCTGTTTTTTCCATACCTTATCTTACAAGAGATGTAATTGTCGTTACATATTTTTTTAGTATAAGAAGCTCTTTGTGTCTTTCTAATTTGCTAATGTCTCGATTCTCGTTAAGTGGTACGGCATACTTCTTAAGTTAACCTCAATATTTTAATTGTTATTTTACTGTGTTGACGTAATAAAGTCAACTTATTATTAAGTTAAGTTAACGTATTATTAAGATTAAGTTTTTAAGGGTGTCTAAGTTGAATTTAATCCCTACTAATTCCACACTAAATTATTTTAGCAACAATAACAAACAACAATAATCAAAAAATAACAGTCTCGATAGTTTTTCATTCTTGCTTTTAAATTGCGTCAGTCGCTGCGACAAATACCAGTAGTAGGGGAATCACATGCAACGCTATTATCATATGTCCCGGAGCGCTAGTACAAACACAACGTTCGTCTTTTTAGCACATTTGTCTAAACTAAATGATAGTTGTATTTCTTCGTCGTCGCATGTATTTCCTGGTGAAAGAAGAAAAAGTAGTGAGTTATATTAAAGAATTGGCTATGTACTACCATCATTCTCGAAAATAGGACTAAAAGTTTTAGCACTTTTAGGTAGGTATACTATTGCTATCTTCGGAAAAAAATTCTTACTAATATTATAAATATGAAAATTTGTGAAGATCATGGATGTTTGTTACTTCTTCAGGCAAAAACTACTGAATGGATTTTGATGAAACTTTACAGTAATATGGTTTATACATCAGAATAAAAAGAGACCTCGACGAAATCGCATGTAAAAGCTAATATTGTATTTCTAGTAATATTACCATATATTTTTATAGACCTACTAGTTGGAGCCCGCCACTACTTCCACGCCCCTTTTAAAAAATATAGCGTCTTACAAAATATAATAAGCAATTTTGTTTTTTCAATCTTCCCTACTGTTATATAGTTTTGTTTCACGCCTTAAACCAATCATGATGAAATTTTGCACATTTTCAAGTATACAGAAAAAACTTCCAAAAAAAAGTAAACAGTTATAAAAAAGTTAACGCCTGACAAAAATATACGAGCCTGTTGGATGAGTGGTTAGGGTGCGTGCCTTAACGCTCTGTTCTAGGGTTCCCGGGTTCGATTCCCGGCAGGGTCAACTTTGAAAAATCAACTTTTAAAATTTGGCTCTGGTCTGGATTTGGAAAGTAGTGGCAGGGCACACTGCGTTTCGCAATCATTTGGGCAGCCCGTCTGGCGGCAGTAACCACCCCCTTACAGAAGACCACCGTGAAATAGCAGCACGTGTGCTGTTGTGTTTCGGTGAGTGAGTGAGGGATGCCAGGGCCCATTTCCCTATCCACTCCTAATCCCCTATCCTGAATCCTACTGCAGTTGGCAGCGCACTTGCAGCAGCTTTGGCGTTGCTTGTGTTATAGGCGACGGTATAGCCACCTACCATCAAGTGGACCGTCAGCCTGTCTGCCGACCTGACATAAAAAAAAAAAAAAAAAAATACGAGCAAGAGTTATTGAATAAATCTTTTAAATTTTAACACCTAAGAAAAAGGGGGGCTGATGAAGTCGCCGGCAAAAGCGAATTTGTTTCAAAAATTCAAATGTTTCTAAGTTTAAAAATATTGAATTCATGTTTTAAATTCAAATTCAATTCAATATATTGAAATTCAAATTCGTCAACCCTGTAAACATGTAAATGAGTAAAAGAAAATATACCTACTACAGTACACGAAATTACGAGCGCAAATAAAAATGTCTGGTACAAAATCCTTTGGCGGCGATAAATCATAAATCATTTTTGTGACATGAACCAACCCCGTAAACACCTATTGTAACCTTTACATGATGCATTGGCTTGAAAGATTGCATTGGATATTGGCATGGTGGTATTTAAGCTTACATATTAGTTTTTTTTGGGTCTTTGTTCATTGTGATAGAAACACCATAAAAATAAACAGGTATAAAAAAAGTCACTGTCTGCCTTAGTCTGTTCTAAAAGAAGTAGCTACTTCAAAACAACCCAATAAAATATCAACTATAAATCTCATTAATTTCTTTTTAATCCACACAAATTGAAGACTCAGGTGCAGTGCTGCTGCTGTCGATCGGCATAAAAACAGACTGAGCTCTTACTCGCCTACTAAACTTAAAACTTTGATTACTTACTTCCTTCTAACTTTCTATTTCCGAAACGTCAGGATAAAAATTGGTAGCTGCAAGGATGAGTGATAATGCAGGGAATCGAACCGTATTAAAATCTGTTGTGTGGTTTAGAAGAAGGTAGTGGAGAAACAAACAGTGACTTTATTTTATAACTAGCTGAACTCGGCCACGCTTCGCTGCGGTCCACACGGGGCGGGGCGACGTGCGCATGGGGCGCGCGGTACCGGACACTGCTTATATATAATACTATTTATCGTATCGTGATGTTATATAGCCTATAGCCTTCCTCGATAAATGGACTATTCAAAACAAAAAGAATTTTTCAATTCGAACCAGTAGTTCCTGAGATTAGCGCGTTCAAACAAACAAACAAACTCTTCAGCTTTATTATATTGGTATAGATATGTACAGATTGATGATTAATAAGCAATAATATTGATAATCTAAAAAGACGATCCCGAGAGCTGGGAGCAATATACTAAAATTAGGTACTGCAGTGCAGGCTTTCTGCTGTCTAAAAATGAACGCTTCAATTACATAAAATCTGTATAGGGCAGAGATTAAAAATGGTTAAAATAATTTCACACATTTTGTCTAGCTGAAATAATAATCTTACTGAAGTAGTCTGACACTCACTAGATATTTAACTACTAACGTAATAGGTTCGTCTCAATTACAGCATTATGTTCGAAAAATTCCCATAATAATAAATAGATTTTACTACAGTTATAAACATAATTTCTCATAAACAGTAACGCAACACAATTAACGCACGACTCAACTGTAGGGTGACCACCATTCAATCAACATTCGGACATAATCATAAAGTGTACGGCACGCGTTGTCATATAAATACGCGTTCGGAGCAGGGTTGCCACGCTTAAAATTGTATTGTTTTTCTCTTAGTATTTTTAAAACAGAAGAACGAAATTAAAAGTTCATACATGTAAGTTTAAATTCAAGAAAATGAGAGAAACGTTAGGAGAAATCCAGCTCTAACTGTAGTAAACCATATTTGATACTAGCTGAGCCCATAACTTTTTTGCTTGTAAACCGATTGGATTGAAACTAACACTAAATATTTCGGGAAAATGACTACAATACATCAGTGAAAATCGAATTCAAATCGGTTAAGCCGTTTTTCAGATAAACAGAGAAAAATTTAAAAGCTATTTTTTACCTCTGTAACATAAGTACAACGTGTACAAATAGTTTTTTTTTTAAATAATTAATGTACAGACACGGCTCGTTTACGATTTTTTATTATATAGATAAGATATTATTGAAAAATATTATTTTCATCCAAATCACCAAGTAAATTAAGTAAGAATTACCAAGTAATTAGTAGCAGTAGTGGCAGGTCAAACTGCGTTCCGCAGTCATCTGGGCAGCCGGTCTGGCTGCAGTAACCACCCCCTTACAGAAGACTACTTTTAAATAACAACATGTGTTTTGTTGTGTTTCGATGAATGAGTATAATGGCTGCCAGAGCCCATTTCTCTATCCCTTTCTAATCTTTAAACCCACTATAGTTGGCAGTGCACTTGCAGCACCTGTGGCAACTTTGAAAAAAGAAACTTTTCAAATTTGGCTCTGGTCTGGATCTGATCTGGAAAGTAGTAGCAGGGCACACTGCACTTTGCAGTCATTTGGGCAGCCCGTCTGGCGGCAGTAACAACCCCCTTACAGAAGACCACTGTGAAATAACAGCAAGTATGCTGTTGTGTTTTGGTGAGTGAGTAAGGGATACCAAAGCCCATTTCCCTAACCCCTCCTAATCCCTTATCCTTAATCCTGCTGTAGTCGGCAGCGCACTTGCAGCAGCTATGGCGTTGCTTGTGTTATAGGCGACGGTAGCCACCTACCATCAAGTGGACCGTCAGCCTGTCTGACGACCTTAACATGAAAAAAGTTACATACCTTTTTATCTCATAATGGAACTATCAGTGTGATTGTTATCATTTATTTTAGTTGACATACTAACAATCATAGCTCCCATTTTATAGCTTCCAAAGTTCCAACTACTTAGTTGAGTAGTTGACAACCCTATTCGTTTCAATATACGGGATAAGCGTTAGGATGTACGGAACCGCTTGGACGTTTATTGCGGGGATATGAATTTGATGCGAGACGGACAAGGATAATTGTTGAGGGTAAATTTTGATATTTTTTGTAGTGAGCGATAGGATGAATCAAATCGATTTTTGTACTTGCAAATAAAAGGATAAATATTAAAATTACGCCACTAGTTTCTCGGAGTAGTTAAAGTGTGTAGGTATTTCACATGATATAACATTTGTACCTTATGTAGTATCCTAACTATGATGAGGCTTATATTTATTTTAGTCTGATAAAAGCCTTAGCTACTTACATGAGAAATTACAATAAAAAAACTTAATTAGTTAATGAAAAATTAAATAAATAAAAAAAACAATATATTTTTCTTAATCGCTACCATCAAAACTTGCCATTCAAACACTCAATAAAACCTTGAGTCTTAAACTCTCCAAAATATCTTCTCTGTTTTGTATACAAAGGTAATTTATTAAAAATTCATATTATACATGCAAAGTGATCCGTAAAGTAGTTAAGACTTTCACGCCTTAACTACCCCACCGATCATCATGACATTTTACATAAGTACATGTTGTCAGGACATGCAGAAAAGGACATAGGGTACCTTTTATACAGAAAAAAGTAGTGTATCGGGAGATTTATCTAAAAATAAAAATATAATGCATGACGAAATATATGAACCACTAGCTGAGCCCGCAACTTCGTACGCGTGGTATACACTATAGCGCGTAACTTTTTTGTTTGTAAACCGATTAGAATGAAACAACACCAAATGTTACGGGAATCTTGCTACAACACATCAGTGAAAACTGCATTCAAATAGATTAAGCCGTTTCTGAAACATAAGTATAACGTGTATAAATAGTTTTTTTTTTTGGAAAAATAATTAATTTACAGACACGGCTCGTTTACGATTTTATATATAGAACATAAAGATTGAATTAATGTTTTAACATCTAAGGAAAAGGGTCGGCGGACGAAGTCGCGGGCAAAAGCTGGTATATATAATATTATACCACATTATAATTTTAAATGTAAACATGTTTTGTGATAGGTTATAATATTAAATTACTAGCTGTCTGTACCCGCAACGTCGTATACGCGTGGTATTCGGTATAGCGCGTAACTTTATTGTTTGTAAACCGATTGGAAAATAAATAAACACTAAATGTTAGGTACGAGAAACTTGCAACAATAAAAGCAGTCAAAAATTCCAAAAAAAAAAAACTATTTTTAACTTCGGTAACGTAAGTACAACCTGAGCTTACAAATTGTGGCTTTTTTTAGTATTTTTTTTTTAATTTACAGCCACGACTCGTTCATGATTTTATTATAATTATATAGGTATTTTTTAGAGACGCTGCAAATCCTAATTGGCTTACAGCCATGGGCTTTCAGGAAGAGAGCGGTCACAGTTGCCATTATAATTTTTTTACAAAACTCAGTTTGTGTTTTCAGTGCAAACGCAGGAATAAGTTCAATAAAAGTAAGTATTTGACAAATACAAAATTACATTTACATTACAAATTTACATTTGACAAATACAAGCAAGCACTACGAAAGAAGAGCGTGAATGAAAGCAAAAATGTCGACTAATAAATGTCAACAGAAATAATGACGTCACGATTTCCGCGCGCTTCCGAAATATTTTTACGGATGCACCCGTACTGATCGTAAAATGTTTACGACCGCTGCGAAAAGAACCCTATTTTATTAACGGCTTACAGTTTTAATAATGTATTTAGTGTATTCATTATAACTAGTTCTCTTTATCTATGTTATTAGCTTTAGTTATCTATTCTTCTATTCTATACATATAAGAAAAAATCGTAAACGAGCCGTGTCTGTAAATTAAAGATTAAAAAAAAAACCACTTGTACACATATTACTTATGTTACCGATGTCAAAAAAACAGTTTTTAGAATTTTTGTCTTCTTGTCTGTGCGTTTGTGCAAGCTAATCTCAGAAACGGCTTAATCGATTTGAATGCGGTTTTCACTGATGTATTGTAGCAAGCTTCCCGTAACATTTAGTGTTTCTTTCATCCCAATCGGTGTATGTACAAATGAAAAAGTTACGCGCTATACCGAATATACGCGTACGAAGTTGCGGGCTCAGCTAGTTATAAATAATATTATTGCAAACATTTAAAATAATGTAAGTATAAATAAGTTGAAACGGTAGATTAACCCCTAAACGCTTTTAAAATCAATTTTATTCATTCTCTGGTAATGGAAATAAGAGAAATCAGCAACTAAAAATAGTCTAGCAGGAAGAATGCTCGGTTAAAAATATTGTTGTTTAAACAACAATCTAGCGGTAATTACCACCCTCTTCCCTTTCTAATACCATCGAGAAACAACAGCACGTGTGCTATTTTGTTTTGGTGAGTAAGCGATGCCAGAGCCCATCTTCCTATACCTTATTAATCCGTTATCTTTAATCCTACTAAGATCAGCACCTGTGGCCTAAGATCAGCAGCGCACTTTTAGCACTTATGGCACTGCTCGTGTTTTAGGGAATGGTAGCCGTGTAACATCAAGTGAACAGTTACCTAGACTATCTGACAACTTTTACATTGAAAAAAATGCACTGTATCTTAGTCTTTTTGAGTTCATGTGTGAATTATAAATAATCATAACTTGCTCTAAAAAAATGGCGAAAGAATAGGTACTTGTGTGTACGGGAAGACTATCAATATTATGAGATCAGTGGCTCTAGCATGAGTTTACGATACTACACTCGCTAGCGAGAGCGTAAAATATTTATATGGAAAATTGACAATTTGACATTGACAGTTCACGATTTTCATACAAAAGTTTTACGTTCTCGCTAACGAGTGTAGTATCGTAAACTCATATTAGAGCCTCTGTGAAGCCCTAATAAGTCTATAGTACGGTCATTCTATGAATGCGTTTTTGACATTTCTTTATGTCTTTTGCATGAAATTCATTTCCGTTGGATGAGTGGTTAGGGTGCTTGCCTTAACGCTCTGTTCTAGGGTTCCCAGGTTCGAATCCCGGCAGGGTAAACTTTGAAAAATCAACTTTTCAAATTTGGCTCTGGTCTGGATTTTGAAAGTAGTGGCAGGGCACACTGCGTTTTCGCAGTTATTTGGGCAGCCCGTCTGGCGGCAGTAACCACCCCTTTACAGAAGACCACCGTGAAATAACAGCACGTGTGCTGTTGTGTTTCGGTGAGTGCGTAAGGGATGCCAGAGCCCATTTCCCTATCCACTCCTAATCCCTTATCCTTAATCTTACTGTAGTCGGCAGCGCATTTACAGCAGCTTTGGCGTTGCTCGTGTTATAGGCGACGGTAGCCACCTACCATCAAGTGGACCGCCAGCCTGTCTGCCGACCTTAACATAAAAAAAAGATATAGAAAACGTATGGAGATTGACACACCTGTCAAAACAGCAATCATTCAATGGCCGGAGTATAATCGAGTGACGTGCCCGACTGCACGTAGCACTTGACTGCTTTGGACTTGACGGACCTGTTTTGGAAAATTTAAAGGAAAAAAATTGTACCTGACTTGACTGACTAGTCGCGGGATTTGCTACTTTTGATTTCAATTTGAATTTTGAATTTTTTATATTGCTATTTTTACAACTGACAATGGCAAAATCATCGGTGAAGATCTGATGGAGCCATAACCAAAAGACGAAGAAGAAGAAGATAAGCACGTAAAAAAGTTGTAAGATAAATTAAGGTAAATATCTCCGGAAAGGTGTTAAAAAAACTGGTGTACTATATTTAAACGACCACTCATGAACATTGTTAAGATATCAATTTTTAAGACTTTTATTTTATTGTCTTTGCCACAGAACACTTATTTTCTTTAATTATCTCATCTTTTAGTCATTTATAAATCCAATTGTCTGACTATTGTCTGATATATTATCAAAGGAAACAGACTTATGTCGCTCCCAAGAAAACCCTCTAATTCGAACTTTATTAAAATGTCGAAGCTTACGAATGAATGACCGAACCCTTTGATAACACATAACTTAATTAAAGCACACCTATGGTGACCGCACTGCTAGTCCTTACAGGGAATTATCCGAAATTCCATGTTCTACAATGGGGTTCTGTAATGACAGACAGTACTTAATTAACGTACATACAAACAAACTACGTCCGGCTATATCAATTCCTTGCTTAATTAAACCTATTTCGTAATGATGGTATTCAAATTTGGTCGCAAATCAAAGTGCCCGTATCTTCACGCTATGGGAAACTGGAGCGGCCAGTGAATAGAGATGATTATTATTTGGGGTCATTTGTTTTGGACAAAAGCGAGCTGGACTGAGTGCACCCTTTTATTGATGGTTTCAAATGGAATAGAGTTGCCTACAGAATATACTTTTTTTTTAAATTTTAATACTAACTAGAAGGTGAACTGATGATCTACTTAATGCTCGCCTAGTGCCTCAAGTAATACCAGGGAATATATAAATGCACTGTTAACTCTGTAAGGATATAATATATTTTAGAGATATACATACCTAGAAACACATAAGAAACCAATTAATATCAAACAAGGTCAATTCTAATTAAAGTATTTATGGTAGTTTTTGGTCATTTTAACCACAATGACCCAATTTTTTTCTTTATGTTAAGGTCGGCAGACAGGCTGACGGTCCACTTGATGGTAGATGGCTACCGTCGCCTATAACAAAAGCAACACCAAAACTGCTGCAAGTGCGCTGCCGACTGCAGTAGGATTAAGGATAAAGGATTTGGAGTGGATAGGGAAATGGGCTCTGGCATCCCTTACTCACTCACCGAAACACAACAGCACACTTGCTGTTATTTCACGGTGGTTTTCTGTAAGGGGGTGGTTACTGCCGCCAGACGGGCTGCCCAAATGACTGCGAAAACGCAGTGTACCCTGCCACTACTTATGATTATTACTTATGATTGATTGTACTTATTTATGAGCAGTATCATGCTAATGTACTACTGCAATGCTAATGTACGCGTTCTTACAGGTAATTATTTGTGCGGCCCTGTAAACTACCGTATATGTGGGCTATGGTACGACTGTGTACTCGCAGTGGGCAACGCTTCTGGCTAAAGAAACGCGCTGGTCTGCTGTTTCGGTGGTCAGGCCGAAGAGAGTGGATAGGGTTCCATAAGAAGTTTGTATTAGTTACCAGGTCTTTATTGCGGTGAACTAAGACAAAAATATTTACAAAATTTTGCACTAATCAACTAGTGGCGACCATGCCGTGTTTATTAACGAATACTATACGGACACTATACACGAACACTATTTTTCTTGGATGTCCAGGGACAAGTAGTTCTTGGATGTCACGATTTTATTACAAACTGATGAACCGCCTCCGACTTCTTGAATCCAATTTTTCAAATTTTTCCATTTTTTTTCTTCATCAGAACCTTCCTCGGACTTCAAAGAATACTTAAAAAAGAAATTAGCAAATTTGGCCGAGCTGTTCTAGATTTTTGCGCTTAGCAACACATTTAGCTATGCAAAATTTAAGAACTTAATTAAAAGACAAAATAAAAATATTTTTCCCATATTTTTAATACTCTTAGCTCACTTAAAAAATGCTTTTATAGTTATTATTTATTATTTATTCATTATACATCGAATAATTAAGTTAATATATACATTGTCCCATAAAACTGACAAGCAGTTTGACTATGGGATTAATTTATGAAAAATAAAATAATTAAATTTCATAAATTTATTTTTTTCAATAGTTTTATTTCCCTCTTGGACAATGTCTTCGGGCAAACTACATATTTAGAATGTACGGAAACTGCTTCTTTGTAGTTCTGTCACCATAAATTATCAACCCTATGAACTAGATATTTTTCCAAAAACATTGCCCCAATACACATGCACTACGCAGCTAAAATTACTTAGATAAGAAAAAAATCAAAATAACAATTTAGATCTTTTCTTTTATCTTCACACAAACAAACAACACTGACTACTTCACTTATCCGCTGGTACAAATACCAAAAATTCATTCGCGAAAGTTGCTTGATGGAGTGGACAGTTTTTTCCTGTTTTGCAATTGATCGTCGCCGTTGAGCAATTAAGGGGACGTGTGCCCGCCGCATATTTTAAATATTTCTTTTATTATGCAGATTAACGTATTGACTGCGCCTTATTTCACTGGACCCTCGAAAGTACCAACTTTATTTTACAATCCTTGAACACAATTTACATCTCTTTTTCATACGCCGGCACATTTAGTGGACGCACAAGTAATTTTGTACAAATAGAACGCATTAAAAGTTTCGCTAAAAATACTCGTACTGAAAATTCAGGTAAATATGAACCGTCTGCGGTTCAGTTAAGGGTGATGTTAGGTGTAAATAAAATTAGGTTGTTTGTTGTTTTCGAGATGTCTCATCATCGGTGGGTTCCGTTCGGAAAAGGGGTGTGAGAGTCGAGCGATATTATTGTTTTGTGTCATTCAGATCACGTTTTTTTTAATGGACATCCGACTATAGGGGCGAATTGTTGAGTGACCACCGACCGAAAATTTAACGTGAGAGAGATTAGTATCTTATTTAAATTTTTCCAATAATGAGGCTATAAAATAATTAAAATGCTCTTATAAATATTTGGGTTTTGTAGGTCGCTTTAAAATTATTTCTGTCCATAGTACTACTACGATGTATTGATATGAATTACATTTGGGTAATAATCATTAACATCATTAGTAGTGGCAGGACATGCTGTTTCGTGCAATGAATTGGGCACCTGTCTGGAGGCAGTAATCACTCCTTTATAGGAGACCACAGGGAAATAACAGAATTTGTGCTGTTTCGGTACGTGAATAAAGGATGCCAGAGCCCATATCCCTATAACATTCTAATCCCTTAATCCTTATTCCTGACACCAGAACTCCCCATTCCCCTAGGGAATGCAGTTAAAGCGGTCAAAGCATGCAGTCTGCGGTTGGCACAATTGAACACCCCAGTATAACAGTTGGAAATTCAACTCTCGAAGTCGTTGACGAGTACATCTACTTGGGACAAACAGTCCAATTAGGTAGAATGTCAGGTAGAAACGTCAAATCCAGCTCGGATGGGTAGGGTTCAAGAAGCCCCGAGACATCTTCTCGTCTAAAATTCCTCAGTACTTTAAAACAAAAGTTTGTGACCAATGTATGTTTCCAGTGATGACATATGGCGCTGAAACGTGGTCTCTAAACTATGGGCCTCGTAAGAAAGCTCAACGTCGCTTAACGAGTTACGAGATATCGAGAGGGAGGGCTATCCTCGGGGGTTACACTGTGAGATCGAGACCGGTTCGAAGACGAAAGTTACCGACATCACCCGACAGATTAGTAAGTTGAAGTGGCAATGAGCAGGAGACATAATACGAAGAGCCGACAACCGCTGGAGCCGGAAGATTCTCGAGTGGAGGCTACGGACCGGCAAGCTCAGTGTAGGATGTTATGGAGTACTAATTGCTCTCTGATATAAACGTGTAATCAGAATTATCCATCAGATACTTTCTCCATATTAAGTGCATAGTGTTTCATCATCCTGTTACCGAAAATGATCATGCCTCCGTATTGCGCGCCATAGATGCGGAGTTCATTCGCATTACTTGGACAAGGTGCCACTACGCACAGTCCGGATGAGAACAAATTTTATCCAGTGGACGCGCGACGCGAACTTTTGAACAATCTCCTTTCTGAGGTGTTTTCATCTAGCTACAATATGCTTCTTCACGCTTCGCCCTCTAGTGTTACTTGTGCCCTTAGGGACGGTAACCACCTACCATCAAGTACCATCCTTTACAGTATATTTTAAAAAATGCCACACACTAGAAAAGAATTATTATCAAAAAATATCACATTGAGGCGAAAATGACAACAGCAATGCGAAGAATAAGAACTGGTCTATAGAACTATAATTATCTAAAAAAACAATTCTTAAGCACATTGAAATTACTTTACATTTACACATAACGTTCATTCATATTATTTCTTCCATATTGCTACAAGTCTTTCAGTAACTTCATTACAATCAACTCTATTCAGGCGTTTGTAAGGTTCACTTTTATTTATTAAGTTTCGGCGGGGTTACCAGGTGTGTTAACGTACGGTATGCTACGGGACCGGGTGCAAAAGATTATGACTCATGTCTTTAAGGTCAATTGGCACGTGGTCACTTTCTTGCTACCAATGACCTTTAAAGGGTGAGTTTTTGTCGAAGATGGGGTGGAACTAAAGAGGAAATATTTTATCATAATTTGTAAAAAATAGTGTTTAAATCGCTTCAAGGGTTCAAAAAATTTCTAGTGTATTATTTTTTTTATTATAAAAGTTGTACTACTTTGGCGTCAAATTTTTTACTGAGTAGTTTGATAAGATGAGTTGATTAGAGTTGGTAAGAGAGCTATGAAATTATAACAGAAAGAGAATATAATATATGGAATTTTCTCCACGAAGTAAGTATCTATCTTGATCTATCTCCTTACAATCTTAAAAAAAAACTACTTGATGGTGGTATATATTATGTTACCGGAAATGTATATAATCCGCTTAGGAAATCCGCTTGCATTTAATTTCATAAAGATTCTAGTTAACCTAACCTAACTTTGTTTCTAATATAAATATGTCTTTTAAAACATTTTGTAAATGACGCTGAAATTGCTTGGCGATGAATTGTCCCATACCCATCGATGACATCCCGAATGTAATACATTTAAATTTCTGTTTAGGAAATGTATAGATTTCCTAGGAATTGTTTACAATGACTGATTACATAGTTTTCCGTCGACATAATAATACACTTAGGGCTTGTTTCACAATCTCCGAATAAAGTTACACTTAGGCTATTTGTCGATTAACTGTCCAGTAAACGCTTTGTGCGCGTTTCACAATCGCGCAAACTGCTGAATAAGTTACAGATTAAATCATATGGCCACTATCATATTTAACCGAAGAATAGTACTGACAGTTGACATTATTTTTACATTTTGGTATTATTCAATAAGTTTTCAGTTAAAATGGACATTTACGAGGCGATGGAAGATGAAATCGATAATTTTTTTGATCCCCTTTCACTCTACATTCACATTTCTGAGACATTTATTTTTATGATATTTGGGTATATAATCACTATTATATATAGTACAAGACGTTCAATAATAACACAGAATATAGAAGAAACGTTTCGTTACCCGCAAAATATGATTCATACCAAAGTATTCTATTAGTGTTCATGTACCAAAAATATTATTTATGTACATTGAAACGATGGAAACGGTAACATTAATAATTATTTTATATGAAAAAAATGCAGTTATTTAATTTGTAATAAAATTATGGCATAATAAAAAGGTACGGAAGAATAAGACGTTGCCAACTCGCACCTGTCAACTACCAAATCAGCAGATTTAGTTATGAGTTGGATGATTGTGAAACGCAATGCAAGTTAATGGAAGGATTTATCTGACAACTATTTTATTCGTCGAATTACTATTCCGGACTTTATTAGCACATTGTGAAACAAGCCCTTAAAGATTCAGATACTTACAAATAATATTTAGTATTTCGATGCGTAGGTAAGGGACACCACAGCCTAAGCCTTTAAATCTACTTACCTTTAAATCTATCAAGTTCGCAACCTCATTTGCAACTGGGTAAGGCCGCCAAAATTGTCAAATGTATCACAAAAGTAACACAAGAAATTTTGTGTTACCGTAACACAAACGTAACCCAACAGTAACACATTTTTTTAATAAAGGTCGTTTTGGATTGGTAACCAAAATAAAAAAGGATTTTATTAATGTAATTTAATAATGAAGTAAAAAAAACACGAACAAACGTATCATCTTTGTCGTATCAAGTAGATTTGCACAAGTTAAAAAAATATATCAGACAATGGGTTCTATTAAAATAAAAACTCAAACATCATACTAAATAATTACTAACAACAGACTTCAGGAATAGGCTATGAAAGACTATTCAAATTATATTTTTTGTTATTTATGTGGTTATTTTCATATACTTAAATATATTAATCGTTAAAGTAAACATTATCAAAATCATCCTTTATGACGTATTTTTTTGCTTCCTCTTGTATTAAATTTATCTGTTTGACTACAGAAACATTGGGCACAATGTCGACATCATTTTTTTTTGTAACCAAAAATATTAAGTTAGGGTTTTTTACAGTTTTGAGAAACTTTATTCTGTAAAAGGCTTGGTTATTCTCATTAAAAATGTCTGTTATAAATCCTATATAATATTTCCATTTTTTCCTTTCATAGTATCTGACAATCACACTGGTGTCAACTTGTAATATTTCTTTAACAAACTCATTTTTTGTTCCAAATTCATCTAGAGCTCTAGTATTGTTCTCTTTATTTTTTATTTCAGTTTTGTTATTGTCATCTGCAGTATCAGTATTTTTCTTGTTAGTATTCTTCAATTCGTAACTACCACTCCCGATGTTATCCATTTCATCTTTCATCTCAGTCACGTACATTTCATCTTTCGTTTCGGTTTGATTCTCTTCACTTTTCGTCTCAGTCTTGCTTATTTTGTATATAATATTATCATCTTTTGTTTCAGTCTTGTTCTCCCTATCTATCGTTTCAGTATTTTTCTCATCAGTTTTCTTCAATTTGTAGTCATTAGTTCCGGTTTTTACCTCCTCATATTTTGTTTCAGATTCATATTCTTCATCATTTATTTCACTCTCAGTATTCTTCAGTTCGTAGTCATCAGTTCCGGTTGTCATCACGTCATCGTTCATTTTAGTCTCATTCTCTTTACTTTTCGTCTCAGTCTTGCTCTTATTGTATTTAATATTATCATCCTTTGTTTCAGTCCACTTCTCTCCATCTATCGTTTTAGTAATTTTCTCGTCAGATTTCTTCAGTTCGTACATATCAATCCCGGTTTTTACTTCTTCATGTTTCGTTTTAGTATTGTTCTCATTATCTTTCGTTGTTAAACTGTTTTCATTTTTCTTTTCAGTCTTTTTTTCACCACTTTTTTTCAATTTACAGCCATCTTCAGTTCCAATCACATATTTAACCACACTTGCAATTTTTTTCTCTTCTACTTTTTTTATACTACATTGGTTTTCTTTATCAATTAAATCAACTGTCCTAACACAATATTTTTGATACTCAATATCTTCCTCGGTATTTGTTATCTTTTGATCTATATGTTTCATTGATCTATATTTTTTTTCTTTTGTTCTTGAAATTTTTCGGGATTCCTGATTTTTAATTTTTCACGATATCTTCGTTGTCTTTCGGCGGGACTTAAGGGCATTGTCTATAAAAAAGGATAAGATATGTTATATGAAAGAAGGTAGATGTACAAATTTTAATTTAATAGAAAATCATAATCAAATTTATTAGAAAATTATGAATGTAAATTATATCAAGAAGTTCATCATATCTAACGCTATGTTATTTATTCGGGTTACGTTGTGAAGCAGCAAAATAACCTTATTGATTCGTTCCCTTTGTGTGCAAGATTAACTTGTACTTGCCCGGTTTTTACCACTAAGTAGGTAAGTATTGCGTCCGACAAACATAACGCAGATCAAACTCGAATAAATACATTTATTTTTATAAAATTATACTTATGACCAATATACACGCGGCTTTATAGATAGATTGTGTTACGCAACACAAACATGTGTGTTACGATAACACAAAAATAACATAAAAGTGACACAAAAATAACACAAACGTAACACAAATGTAACACAAGAGCAAAATTTTTATAACAATTTTAAGTTATAACTCGGTTATTTTTTACAATTAAGTGCTAATGGAACCTTTAAATACACTATTTTTAACGTCGCTAGCAAATTTGGTATAATGATATTAAAATATCTATTATTTACCTCAGAAATCTCATAAAATCCATATAAAATTTCACCGCTCACAAAAACATGACACGCACTTTTGACAATATATCTGACGAAACAATATGGCTGCCCTTTTTTCATTGCCATATCAATAAAAGTGTTGCTATATTAATACTGCTTTTTTCACTTTAGCTCTTTAAATAGTAGTTTTAGGGTAAAAATTCGCAACACAAAATAAATAGTCACACAAAAGGAATGGCATTTTTTTTTGTTTTAAACCATAGAAAAATTGATCAGTACGGGTACTAACGCAAGATATTACTTTTATAAAGAGGAATATCATCTAATTCTTCATGGTTATAAATAAATTTAAGTATACTTTAAAATTTAGAAAATATGACTATATAATGTAAATGCAAAAAAAAACGACAAAATTGTTACACAAAAAATTGACAATTTTGGCGGCCTTACTCAACTACGATATTGTTACTTGATGAATGCTTGAACCACGCTGTCTATAGGAGCTTTATGTAGAACATCTAGTAAACTGCCTACCAACCGACCCTTACCTACATTTAAAAAAATGAAAACCGTTAAACGTTTACATTTAAAAATGTCAGTAAAAACAAATATTAAATAAAGCGTGCAATACAGTAGACATTACCGTACTGCAAACATCTGTCGTTTAACCTTTAACCACTTTGACCACGAGCCTGACCAGTGGCCACACCTTGAGCGGACATATCTTAACGCTATATTGTGGGGTTGCTAATTACTGGCGGTCACGTCAATGCATAATTTTTGCAAAAAAAAAACATGTGAAGAAAAAACGACGTGTCATCCTTGTAATGTATAATCATAGTCCAACATTAATGAAATCAAACGGAATAATCAGAGAAAATTAGTGTTTATTTTTTTCAAAAGAAAAAAAAATCATGTTTTCGTACACTTATGGTTCTAATTTTATTACCTTTTAATTTTTTTAACCCCATAGTCGTTGCCCAGTATTAAAAATGGCAACCAAATTTCCGAATTTTCGCGTGGACTTTCTAAAATTCCAAAAAACATAAAAAAAAATCAGGCAAAATCGGTCGTGCCGTTGTTACATGTGCCATTGATGTATATTTGTATTGGAAGCTTAATAATAATTTAACAAATATTTATTTACATTTTAGTGAAACAAAATTTTAAGTAGTAGGTAGGTACATTAATTTTTTCTCGTATGTTTTTAACGAATCTTGTCCAAAAAAGTTTAAAATTTTTAATTACTATCTAAACTTGTTGGGTTTATTATTAAATCCAATTATCCAATTATTTCTTGTTGTCTATTTTTGAAAGTTATCCAAATAAAGATGTTTATGGCAATTAGAAACTCTATAATTTAATATTACGTAGGTATACTTCAAAAATTATTAAGATATTTTTATATATATAATTTAAAAAAAAATTCAATATTTTCGCCATTAAAATTTTCGATGCATAGATATTTACAACTAGCTGATACAACTATATTTAAAGATTTCGTAATTTGACTGGACTATTTCTCTTTTATCAGTTTCTCCATTAGAAAAAACCGTATCAAAATACGATGGGTGACATAGAAATATATGAAAATATAAATAAGTATTAACAGTTTCTAATTCTATGGGTTGTTTAGGAGTTAGAAGGACTTAGAGTAGAAGCGGACAGTGACTATATTTATATAATATATATACGTAGGTATAGATGAACGAATGGCGTTTCTGAAACCGTGGGTAAGTGTGTCATTCCAGATTAGTCTTTTAAAAATGTTACCAATAAAAAAAGCTGACTATAGGTAATATCCAGCTCCTAGTGTCACAACGTTAGAATGTTTTGTGTACATTTTAGTGTACACATTTTAGTTTACTGTGGTATTGCATATTCCATTTAATTAACTTCGTGAATAATGGGCAGATGCGCAAACTAATAGCATAGTGACTGGCGATTTTTGCGGAACATTAAATATGTGTTTGCCAGAATAAAAAAATAATGTTAAGAGCAAGTACTTACAAGGTGTGAATGTTTAATTCAATTTTTTTCCTTATTTTTTTTTTTATAAAATAATCCAGACTAATAGTCCAAGTGGTATAAGATGGTTACTACAAGCAATGCGTCACAAATGCGCCGTAGGATAAAGGATAAGGGATAAGGTGTGGGTACGGACTTTTTTGTTGTTTTGTTGCTAATTAATCACTTTTAAAGTAAAGTAAATTTTTAAGATATTCAAATGTTAATCTTTAACTAGGTACTATACGTAGCCTTACATTTTGAGACTCATCATCATCATCGTCATCAGCGCACAAGTGTCCATTGTTGGACATTAACATTAGGGTTTTGTACGTCCGAATAAAAAATGGAACCGTTATAGGATCACTCGTGTGTCCGTCTGTCCGACCATCCCCCCCCCCCCCCCCCCCCCATCTCCGAAACTACTGAACCTATAATTTTGAAAAAAATACAGAAATTAGTTTTCTACTTATAGATTATAGGAAAACCTATAAGAAGTTCATGACATTAAAATGACATGGTAAATCACTCAATATTGTGCGGATAGGTAATATCGTACGGAACCCTCTTCACGCGAGTTCAACTCGCACTTGTTAAGTTTTTTTTTTTAATTTAGCATCGCCACACTGGGATGAAATGTCGTTAGTGCCCACGTCTTAGCACCGTATGTCAAAACTGGCAATAAGTAGGTACTAATTATAGACCTACGTCTTAAGGGATTGGGGGTGATAACATAATTATGGCTAAGTTTCTAGACTCATGAGTACTAAATACTAAAAAAAAAAATTGCGAAAATTAAATGAATGTTTTGAAACGTTGAAAAATATATAATCCGTCACTAGATTACATTTCGGTTCTCGTTGGAAAATAACCAAATTTTCACGCAATCAGCAATTGTCTGTCGGTCGCAATTTACGCTCCGCGGATTAGTCCCCCCTCATCCAGCCAGATTTCAAATTAAATCCATCCCACGAAATTGTGACAAACGCTATCCGTCATCCAACCCCTCATTTGCATGAGAAAAACTGTTGAAGAACAACTATTTATCAAATGGCAAGAGGACTTCCGGCCGCCATGACAGTAGGCGCGACGCATTTCCGCACGCCGCCTTTGATTGTGTCTCTTTGCCCGATATCCCACGGTTTACTAGAAACGTCTACAAAATGTAACATAAATTAAATTTGATTTACAAAACGTTATAATTACGATTTGTCAATTTTAATTGACCTTGAAATAGCAAATAAGTATGTAACAATTCACACCAAAAACATGCAGTTTTTTTTTGTTTATTTTAAAAATCATTGTGAAACCTCTTCCGTTACTTCTAAGCAACTGTTATAGCAATAAGTAACAAGTTAAATTATCCCTTGAAAATTTCAGTTTCAAACTCAGGCAATAAAATTCTCAGACCTACGGGATTCTATGAATTTTTATTAAAAACTAGCTGATCCCGCAACTTCGTACGCGTGGTATTTTGTATAGCGTGTAACTTTTTTTTTGTGAACCGATTCGAATGAAATAAACACTAAATGTTACGGGAAACTTGCTACAACACATCAGTGGAAACCGCATTTAAATCGGTTAAGCCGCTTCTGAGATTATCGTGCACAAAGGCACAGACAAACAGACAAAAATTTTAAAAGTCATTTTATTACCTCGGAAACATAAGTACAACCTGTAAATTCTTTTTTTTTAAATATTTAATGTATTCACGGCATGTTTACGATTTTATTATATGTATAGAAAAATAAAGAACAACATCTATTTTATTTTTTATTTCTTATACGGTCTTTGTTTAATTTTAATATGTCAGATTCCTTCTAAATTCTATATATGCGCGTAATGTGAGAACCGTCTCGTCGTGCCTCTCTGATTGAGGAGTGATCTCTATTTAGATAATTTAGTGGCTCCCTCTAGGTGAAATATCTGTAACGTTTTGTACGGAATTCTGCTGATTGCCGCTGATATCATTATCTTAATGTTCGCCCGTTCTGTTACCGACTTGTTTACGAAGACTGCTTTAAATAATAATAATATATAAATCGACTCTGTTTTTGTTTTTTAAATATCTGCTTATGTGATTTTTTGTATGTAGGTATATTCCGTCAAATATAAAATACTAGCGACACGTCCAATAGCTTCGTATACACAAACCTTCTTCGTAACATAAGTACAACCTGTTAATTCTTTTTTTTTTAATATTTAATGTTCTGTACATTATATACATATTTTAATAATCTTTAATGTACAGCCACGGCTTGTTTACGATTTTATTATATGTATAGAAAAATAAAGTGCGACATCTTTTTTATTTTATATTTCTTATGGGGTCTTTGTTTAATTTTAATACGATAAAGTCAGACTCAATTTTAATACATTAATCGCCCTTTTCATTAGTGAAAACCGTATTAAAATCCGTTAAGTGGTTTAGAAGAAATTTAGAAGAACGTATAAGACTTTATTAAAAATACCTATGTTTGTAAAGTCTTTATACGAAAATCTTGCCAAGTCTTCTTCGGCTTTTATCAGTTTCATATGTGGTGTTCGTGGAAATATTCATAAAAAATTCTGTAAATAATTATTACAAAAAAATATTTGACAAAAAGCCAACATCACGCGGTGTTCCCAGGCGGTCACCCATCCAAGTACTGACCGCGCCCGACGTTGCTTAACTTCGGTGATCGGACGAGAACCGGTGTATTCAACGTAGTATGGACGTTGGCAACGATATAACTTAAAATAGCTTATAGATTTAAAAATATTATGTAATTATAGAATAAATATTAACTCTAATTTGTTATAATTATTTTGAATTCAAATTTCTTTTATTAGTGCTTAAAATGTTTTGTAGGTATACATATTACTTTTTAAATGACAAATAAAAATAATTGTATTGTACAAGCCTTTTTTACGTAAATACATTTACGTAAAAAAGGCTTGTACAATACAAAACTAAAATACTTACACAAATGTCATTTTATGAATAACCAAGTAGCGGCTCTTCTCGGCTTTGCACGAATGCAATTAGGTTTTAATATAATTATATTTATTTTAATTATTTATTTATGTATTGTATAATTTTAACAATTTAAAAAATCATCAAATGATAGAACTAGAAAACTTCCGTGAAATATTATCTAATTTATAGGGAAAACCGCATCATAATGACTCAAATTAAGGAGATTGGAATAACTATAAAAATTTCATATACATATTATACACATAATAAATAAATAAAATACAATAACTTCATTCACAGTTATCGTTTATGAAGATATATTTGAATTTCGAACACTTATTCCAACCCTTCGATAGCTCAGTTGGTAGAGCGGTGGACTGTAGTGTAGCGAATATTGAAGACATCCATAGGTCGCTGGTTCAAATCCGGCTCGAAGGAAAGCATTTAAATGTTTTTTTAATTTTTTTTCATATATATTTCATTATTTAAATAAATGAAAATTATATTTTCATCCGTTTCTTGATTTAATTTGTACCTACACACGCTAGTAACAGAAACTCCTTTCTCGTAATTGTTAGGAAGTTAAACGTCCACTTAGGACAAACAGTTCAATTAGATAGATTTAACTTCTAGAAGGAGGTCAATCCTCGAATCCAGCTCGAATTGGCAGCATTCGGGAAGCTTCGCAAGACATCTTGTCCAAAATTCTTTGCTTGAGATTTACTCAAAAATCAGAAATAAGATCCTTAGACAAGTTGAAATGGCAGCACACAGAGTATTGAGAGGCGACGGTCGCTAGGGCCGTAAGATTCTCGAATGGAGGCCATGGAAAGGCAAGCGAACCGTAAGACGACCGACAATGCTGATTCCAAGCTGCTTCTGACTGGTCCTACGGAGGAGGCCTACATCCACCAGTGTACGTCCTATAGCAGAGACGACAGACTCTGTCTGTCTGTTACCTTTTCACACCTAAACCGCTGAACAGATCATCATGAAATTTTGCAAACACCTTGTCAGCGATGCAGGAAAGGACACAGTGTACCTTTCATCCACAAAAAAGTATTGTTAGCGAGGGATCATCTAACGCCTGACATAGCTATAACTGCAATAAAGATGTTAGGCGTTACATTGCTCATATATATAGTCAGGCGTTATTTTTTTAATATTACAACGCGGGCCAAGCCGCGTGCACCAGCAAGTTTGTTTATAAAATCAAAAGCAATGCTAATATCTGGCTTAGCGACGTCTTGAGGGTTGTCAGTGAAATATTTTATTCTTCATCTGTAATCGCATTATGTGACAAAATACTTTTTAATTAGCTAAGACTCGATAATTGTTTAAAACTGTTGAACGCAATCAAATTAGTTCCAAAATTCAATTTTACGATTTCATTACGAAGAATTCGAACATTTTAACCCTTAACCGCAGGCGAGTCCTTGGAAGCGTGTTGAATCAATTACTCGTCAGACGGTACCCACTCTATTGTGTAACGATGTCTTGGTTCCAAATACAAATCGATTTAAAAAGCGAGGCTCCCTTGTCTATTATATTTTATTGTAGTACCTGCGCATTTTTCTTGTTTTGTCTAAAATAAAGATTTTCTACTAACAACAATTTAATTGAAGTTCTGACAATATTAATATTTTATTAATTGTACTTATTGAAAATCAAATTCACGGGATGCAATTTAAAATTCTCTTTTAAATAGTCTCTTTTTGAGAAAAATGGAGAAAAGCCCAAAATAATTTTATAGGGTAACATTTAAGAAAAACAAAATACATCTTTATTAATTTAATGTAAAAGTTACCTTTTAAGGGTGTAAGTGGTTCAGTGGGAAAGACGCGGCCTATCGTGTCGAGAAGTCCGAGTTCGATCTCCGATAATGCCATGTAATAATAGATTATTAATAATAACAGTCCATTTACTAACTGCTCTGAATGGCTCTGAAACGGTGAAAGAAAATATCGTGAGGAAACCTGCATACTCCAAAGACCAACCCAACCCGCATTGGGCCAGCGTGGTGGACCATATAGCTCATACGCCCTTGTTGTGAGGGTAGGCCTGTGCCCCTGCAGTGAGGACATTTGATGATGATGTTGTCTTTTATAAAATGATTTTATTATATTTAAAAATTGTCATTGTCTTTATGTAATAAAATTTCATTTGGATATAAACATTCATTTTTGTACTTATTTTATTACATTAAACTATATTTTTTCTTTAATTAATTTATATTTAAAATTTAAACTAAGCCCTGATAAGTATCATTCTGCTTGGTTTACATATACTTAATATTCTATTAAACATTGGGAATATAAAGCAGTAAAAAAACCAGTAGGTAGTAATCAAATATTTTATTAGATTTTCATTATAAAAAAAATAAGCCACCTTTTATCCTAAAATCATATTCGACAAATTTTAATGGCAAAATAATCAATTAAATTATTGGCCACTGAGATTAATAATTGCTTGTACAACTACCATAACAACTATTAAAAAAAAAAACAAGTTACTAATTTAAAAAAATTACCTTTTAGTCGTTATGTTTTATATTTTTGGTATTTTGTTGGCTCCAACTAGCATACAAGCTATTAATGTATGTTTGACGACACATACATTGACCTAAACTTTAATTAAGAAAGTATATAATATAGTTTTTGAAATCTATACATATAATAAAATCATAAATTAGTTGCATACGTTGTACTTATGTTACCGAGGTCAAAAAAATAAAAGATATGTTGTTTGCACCACCGTGTATTCAGTATCCTTTTACATTATAAAATCTTTACATCAATATATTTTAAAATCAACTATTATATCTTTATCCATCAAGATCTCAAAACCTTTTCACTATCTCCCTACTTTTTCCAGAATCTGTATTTTTTAGAATTAATTTCAAAATTAGTTTTAAAAAAACTCAATTGTCTGCAATGAGGTTTATACCACATTGCAATATGTATCTAATTACATCCCAAAATGGAAATTGAGACTTGAGTAATTTCATTCCAATCTTCAGAATCTAACCAATTATACGCAAATGAAGATAACCCCTTCGATTGCTTTGTAAAAGTTTTTAATTGCTGTTAAATCGAAAAGGGATCACACAAAAAACGGCTTACTCCATTGTTGGGATTCGGTTGCCATTAATCTATGTGGGTGGGTACGATTTCATGCCATCACTTTTGTTGACGGATTTCACTTGATCTCTTTGGTTAAGTTGATATTTTATTAATTATATATTTTATATCTTGTTTTTATTGTTTCCAAATTAAGTTTAATAACTCTGGGACGTGTATTTTATATAGATTGTTTTATATTCTCAACTTATCAAGTTTGAATGGTAATTGCGTTTAAATAAATATGTTTAAAAAAAAACTGCTTCCAGCCATTTAGCGTTTTGTATCTCAAAACCTAAAAGGAAATATGCAGAAATCTATCGTGCTAACAAACATGCGGCTTGATATTGAATTGTATATTTATTATTAGCTGAGCCCACAACTTCGTACGCGTATTCGGTACAACGCGTAACTTTTTTGTTTGTAAACCGATTGAAATGAAACATATACTAAATGTTACGGGAAGCTTGCTACAATACATCAGTGAAAACCGCATTCAAATCGGTTAAGCCGTTTCTGTAGCGTGCACAAACGCACAAGAAATACCAAAAAATATTTTTTGAGCTCGGTAACATGAGTGTAACGTGTACAATTTTTTTTAATATTTAATGTACAGACACGGCTCGTTTACGATTTTATTATATTTATTTATTTGTAATAGGTACACACCAACAGAAAACACGACAACCATATAATAATAAACTTCACATTCGGTTATAGTCTGATGTGAGTTCCAATTATAGGTATATACACAGAATTTACAAATTTATTATCGACCCCTAAGGCTTATAGAATGAAATATAAGAGTACTTATACTAATATCTGAAGTTATAATTAAAATAGTTACAGATTCAAAGCAGACAAACGGAATCTGCAATCAGACACAATTTAAAATACATAAATTGTATATAATATTAAATAGACGATATATAATCATTAAGTAAATCATTCAACATTCCTGAATTATATGTATGTATGTTTAGATGTACTTTCAGCCTGCTTGTCAATCTTCATTAAAAAGTTTTCAGACTACGTACTATTTTTAATCAACCAAATATAAGAAGCAGTGTAACAATTTCACAAGTGACTAAATGCGAGATTATATCTATAATTCTGACGTCACCCCTCCATAAGTTAACCCTTTCATCACTAGCACTGATTCATCTTAACCCGTCAGAGACTGACGGATCAAGATATTAATACGGGGAGCGTGGCGAATTTGACCAAGCGTTGGCCCCGCTAACCCTTTTCTATGCATATTTAATTTTAACACTGTAACGCTCGGCTCTTCTTGACTGATGAGGTTTCTCTTTTGTTAGCGAAGAGTGATTATAACGCCCAGAACACATTTTATGACAAATTACTGAGTTTAATTTCTTTTTAATATTTTTCTTTCTTCGTAGACCCGTGACCCATGGTCCTTTCAACCTTACGGTTATTATCTATTTTCATTTTTACGCGTATTCCTAGCTTCCTACTAAAAATTAAGAGTGTTATTACAAAAAAGATAAACATATATTGAACATGTGTCTAAAAAAATGTTTATTACAAAAGCGTGTTTAAGCAGTTAGAGTTAGGCACGGTTTAAATAATACTTTTCATATTTAAAGACATGTCAATACTTGTCGAAGACTCAAAGTTAGTCTACTGCTTTGTCTCTAATTTTCGCAAGTTGTATTTAGTGGTGTGGTTATGATTATGATGAAATATCGGGTTGTTTTACCTTTTATTCTTGAACCCAATTTTCTTCACGTTCACGAATTTTTATTTTAATATTGCAATTGTCCATTTTTTTCCATATTACTTGAAATAATTGACAATGAGTAATGACGATTGACAAGTCTCGATAAACACATTCCATTCTTTCAACCGATCACTGTTCTATGTGTACAATGTACTCATTTTATACGTAAGTTTTGGTTCCAAAACATACTTATGGCGGTGTATTTAGAGCAATAATTAATTTATAATCACACACGTCACTGTTTTATTTATATACTACTCAAAACAAAATAAGGGCCACTAAGATTTTTTGCTGTACCATGAAAACAATAAAGACATTAAATTGTTTAACTTATGTAACTACAAAATAATGTTATTGGTTATAATATAGGCTAACAATTGTTTAAAATAATGATCATGAACTGTTTTTTTAAAGTTCATAATGAAATTGGCCATTTTGAATGAAAAACATGAACAAAAGAAATCACCGGAAAAAGACAAAATACTGTTCTTGTCACTTTTGTTTCTTATTTTTAGTAACGAGTATGTCCTCCTCTCTTAACAATACACTCCTGAAGCCTAGTATGCATACTCTGGATCAAATTCCTCACGTTTTCATCTGGAATCTCCTCCCAGACACGTTTTAAAGCGTCAATCAGCTGCTGTTGGTTGTAGACCCCTTGCTCATCCTCTCTAACCCTTCGTTTCAATTGGTCCCACAATTGCTCGATTGGATTTAAATCCGGACTGTTAGCTGGCCACGGTAATACCTCAATATGAGACCCTTCTAGGACAGTTTGGGTCGATCGAGCTGTGTGTGCACGGGCATTGTCTTGCATCAGGATGAATCCAGGCCCCACTCGCTGTGCAAATGCGATCACTTGAGGCCTGATGACGTCTTCGATGTAACGTTCTGCAGTTACGGTATCCGCATTTAAAATGGTGAGCTCGGTTTTAATGTGTAAACTAATCCCACCCCAAACCATTACGTTGGGACCACCGAAACGGTCAACTCCGTGGATGCAGGACTCCGAAAAACGCTCGCCGCGTCGTCTTCACACCCTAACACGCCGATCATCATTAAAAAATTCTACTTTGCACTCGTCTGTAAAAAGCACCTTGCCCCACTGATTAATCCCCCAGTTCAAATACTGACGGCAGAATCTTAAACGGTTTGCACGTTGAACCCTAGTCAGAGGAATTCGAACAACTCGACTTCTTGACATTTGCTGGTCTTCGTGCAATCGATTAGGTATAGTTTGATCACTGACACGGGTACCCGTTGTCAGCCGTAGGTGGTGTTGTAACTTACGGGCCGTTACTGTACGATCACGACGAGCACTTAGTTGGACGTACCGATCCTCGTGCGCCGTTGTTACACGAACTGTACCTGAACCGGGTCTCCTGGCAACACTGCCGGTCTCTTGGAAGCGATTCCATACATTTTGGACAGCTCTTCGAGAAAAACCCAACTGCAAACCCACGTAACGCTGAGAACGTCCTTCTTGAATCATAGTTATGGCTCTGGTTGCTGTAATTGTATCCATGTGCCTTCGTACTGGTGGCATGATTAACGCGAGATGATAAATGAATCAATTAAAATTGAAAAAGTAAACCTTTTTTCCTAAAATAACCGAAACAAGTTAAGAAGACAATCGAAGAAAAACATAAGAATAATTTCCAATTATTTTTTTTCTTAAAACGATGGCCAATGTTTTTCAAATTAGGAAGCATAAAAGACATCAAACACCAAAGAGTTCGTAATTTCAATATAATGCTACTTATCAGTTACTTTCAGTTTACTAAAGTGCACTTAAATGTAAATAAACTAGTGGCCCTTATTTTGTTTTGAGTAGTATATATAGATAATTTTAAAATATTTTCTGCATAGGATATTCTATTAGCACATAACAAATTTGCATAGAAAGGAACGTTTCGGATTGAACCAAATGAAGTTGAACGAACGTTTTGTAATGTTACTATTTTATTGTTACTATTTGCTATTTTATAATTTTAAAATAGCAACATTTGGTTGCCTATAGGTTGCCTAGCGATGTTTTGGTAAGTCAAAGGACAAACACTATTTTGTAATAGCGAAGGTTAAACATTATTTGAGGCAGGGTTTAAACTGTGAAATTGTATACAAATGTCATTAGACGCTGTTTGACAAAACACGTGTTGAGACATAGTTCCTCGCAGCGTGATGTTATATAGGCCATATAACATCACGCTGCGATAAATAGTATTATACATAAGCACTAAGCAGTGTCCATTACCGCGCGCCCCATGCGCACGCCGCAGCGCCGCCGCTAGTTAAAATATTAAAATTATCTCTCTCTCTCTCTCTCTCTCTCTCTCTCACACACGCACACACACACAAACACATGACGTAAATATTTATAAAGTTTGGGGTCTTCTTACAATTACAAAAGAGTGTGCATTGACATTATAAAGAATATTGTTTTTATTAACCTTTGTCCAATGTATATATATCTAATTTACTATTATTATCTCTTTGTGTTATAATCCTAAGAATCACCGTTTTTAGAGTTTTTGTCTGTTTGCCTGTTTATCTGTTTGTGCACGCTAATCTCAGAAACGGCTTAACCAATTTGAATGTGGTTTTTAGTGATTGTAGCAAGCTCCCCATATCATTTAGTGTTTGTTTGGTTTTGTACAAAGCCCGCAGCTCAGCTAGTCAATAATAATTTCGTCCTGTAGATAGGTAAAAAATTCAGCGCTATCAGATACTTTTTAGAAATGTGTATAATTGCCTAAAATTATACCTAAATATTTTATTAGCAAAACACTTTTTAGAACTCGATATACCGTTAAGTGGACATCCAATATGAACGGGCGAATTTTAGACAATGCGGGTACATTGTGCCGGTTTTCTTAACCCGTGCCTCACTCCTCGTCCAATCGATCAACATCAACTTAATTCATCTCATCTGCATACTAATTCCTAGTGCTTTTTTTAATGAGTAGGGCGTTTGCTGTAAGAACGGTGATGTGTACAGTCGAACATATAATTTAATGAAATAATAAATTTAAAATTGTTTTTAAATTGAAACAGTGAATCGCAAAAAGAGTAAAATCATAATTTATTATTTATTACAGGCCCGCCCTCAGCTTTGCACCGTTTTTTCCCCAAATTATGTACAAAAACCTTCCTCGGTTTTTGTATAACGCTCTTTCCGTTGGTGAAAACCACATGAAAAACCATTCAGTAGTTTTTGAGATTATCGCAAATATATGTATTTAATACTGACAGACATTCGTGGCGGTGGACTTTGTTTTATAATATGTAAGGACCAGAGTATCTCTGGTAAGGACTAGCAGAATCCGGCCATGCGGAAATATAAATAAGATATTAACCATTAACCATGCTCAGATATTCCTCTTATTCAATATTGTATCGATGAAAAGAGGATTTTTTCCAATGAAAACCGGAACAATATCCTTGCACAACTTTAAGACATGCATACAGACAGGCAGAGAGTGAGCAGGACTTTACACTGTGTATTGTACTCATTTTATGTAAAGAAATGTTGGTGCAAACAGTTGTGTTTTGACAATTAATTAATTAAATTATTGTTTTTAATCAGAACCTATATACATGGTGTATGGCAATGCATGTATTTTGAACTAAGAGTTCCGATAGAAGATCAGTGCTGGCCTATACCGACTAAATACTAAGTAAGGGACCTTTTTGGGAATAAGGGACGTTTTATTTCTGTTTAATTGTATGATTTTTAAATAATTTATCCACTGATCTAGTTCAAAACATAATAATATGTCCAAACGAAATTACATGGTTTTAACCGATTTTTCTGTTAACACATATTATTCTAATGTTGCCATGATGTGGATAAAAAATAAGCAAGTAAGATAAAATAAATCTTATGTGTTAGAGAATACAATTAATAATGCTAAGAAGTGAAAATGCTTCATTATCTCCTTTTCACTTATCGAGGACATACTGGTGTTTGATATTTATCAACTCATTTGTAAAATAAAAATTTTAGGCTTAATATTTCGAAATTGAAAAATTAAAATTATTTATTTCATTGAGGTACCTACATAAGATTATAAACACATAAAGTACCTACATTACTATAAGGTGAATTTATTTTATTAATTTAATAATAATAATAAACATTTATTTCAGATTATTTGTCCATATTTTTTTAGTGATATATTACATATTAAACTTGTTATTCTACAATATTTTACACTATTTCACATTATTGAGTCCTATCGATTCTAATTTTATTGTTATTATTTTTAATAAAAACATTTTTAAATAATCTAATTTTTTTTTATTACATTGGATAGGACAAGCATGTGGTATACGTTTATTTATCAGAATATTTACATCTAACAACAATATGTGATGTTCAAAGAAAAAGTCTTTTATATGGTTATTGGAAACTCACGATAAGTATACACACGAGTTTTTTTAATTATATATGTATTAAGTGTCTATTTATAAGTTTTTTAAATATTTTCATCACACACACTATCGGCACGGTTTTTTACAACAAACGGTCACCCTTGAACCCACTACACTTGTCTGCGCCGGCGCATAGTTCATTCAATCGCCGTTCACCAATCAGCGCGCGTATCTTCGTTCGCGCCACTGCTTTGGTGTATGGCTCAAGTTCATACAGGCGAACGTTACGTATTGTAGGGTGGTGGTCCAAGTTAGACCCCACAAGCAAATTTAATAGATATTGATTTAAATTTTATTAAATTAAAAATCTCTCATAAAGGCAGTTAACGTGATATGGTCACTGAGTGTATAGATACCCGTGAAATAAACCATTTGTGCTTTTGCATAATTTTTTAAGGAATTACTCATCATTTTTTTTTCTCAACTTGTGTAATACCTATTACCCATTAACTTGTATAAGTTAATATAAAAAAAAAAAACTATTGAAATTCGGTATAATGATTTGTCCATAGAAGTAGGAATAATATAATAGACAATTATATTATTCCTTATATTGTCTATTATATTATTCCTATTTCTATGGATTTATCAGACATCAAGTAGGTAAGTGGCGTATTAATCGTATTAATATCAAAAGTATAAAAAGGGAGCAACTAGGTTACAATTTTAGATATTTGCGAAAATTTTACCACTCTCCACTGCAGGTTGAGGTACCGTATTGCTTTTTGGAATTCACAAATTCAAAATAATGTAAATTCTCTGTACAATGTGTGGCATTTCAGTGCTATGTTCTTGTAGCCGACTGTACCTATTTAAATAGGTCACCGGTTATATTATTAGCTATGCGGGCAACCTAATACATGTAAGAGGGTAATTTGGACTATCCAATTAACACGAAGTTGCAAAAATATAAGGGTTCAGATTGATAGGTAGGTTAGATACCGTATGACAGAATTTGATGCAGTTACCATATTTTATTTAAAAAAAAAAACATTATTAAATTACAATATGCGAATGGAATATGGTTTATAAGCAAAGTATAAACTATGTTACTCCCTACCATCCCCAAACGGCTGCAACCATAAATCAAAGAGTATTTAAAGCTCAAAAAAGCAAACAGTAATTTAAAACAAAGAAAGTCATGTAAGAGGTATTTCAAAAAGTTAAAATATTTGACTGTGCCTTCAGTGTTTTATTTGAGAGTGTTCATAAAAGAAAATTCTACCATATTTAAGTTCATAGAGCGTCCATGTCTTAAGGATAAACTTTATATCGTCCCTGTCAAAACTAGAATGAAAAAAAAAATGTCTTTTGCATGACATCTCATTTATGTAATAAATTTGTACCGTAAAAAGCATACCGTATTATATTCCCTTAAGGAATTTTAGATGATGAGTCTCTGTAAATTATAGTGGAAACGATGCAAACTACGTCTTAACATAAATACATTTATTAAATGATATTAAATTTGTAAATATGTGGACAATGGACATATTATTTTATGTATTAAAATTTATAACAACTTGTGTAGGTTTTTCAGCAAATAAACTATTTTGAATTTGAATGTTTGCTATATATTAGTAACATCAACTCGCTAATGTTTCCTCGACTTGTAACAGTTCCATATTGATATAAAAACGACCAATCATAGATAATTGTGGAAATAATAATCACAAAAAAAAAACAAAAAGGCCAACATCACGCGGTGTTCCCAGGCGGTCACCCATCCAAGTACTGACCGCGCCCGACGTTGCTTAACTTCGGTGATCGGACGAGAACCGGTGTATTCAACGTAGTATGGACGTTGGCAACAATCAAAGTTAAAATAAGCTTCAGGTTCTTCTGAATTGGAATTATTTTTTTATTATTATTATTGTATAACTTGTTAAAAAAACTGATATTTCCAATATCATTTCTGCAAAATTATATTATAAAGAAAATTAATAAATCCTACTGAAATAATGATTGCGAAAATTTGTGACTTAGGATGTTTAAATGTCGCCAAAACGGCTAAACGGATTTCAATGAAATTTGGCACTCAGATAGTTTCTTACCAGGATTAGCATATAGGAGTTTTATCCTAAAAAAATGTTAATTTCCCGAGGGATTGACTAAAAATATAAAAAAATTAGCGCCACCTTCGTCACAGCGATAAAGATGTCAGGCGTTATCTTTATTAGGTGTTATATTATTTTTCATTTTTCAACGCGGACGAAGTCGTGGGCATCAGCTCATTCCAATCGGCATCACTGCTTGCTACAATTCATCAGTGAAACCGCATTCAAATCGGTTAAGCCGTTTCAGAGATTAGCGTGCATAAACGCACAGACAAACAGAGAAAAATTCAAAAACTATTTTTTGACCTGGGTAACATAAATGCAACGTGTACAAATTGTTTTTTGAAAATATTATCAATGTACAGACACGGCTCGTTTACGATTTTATAGATATAGATATTATATGTATATAGATATTTAATGATTGAATCGTGGGCAAAAGCTAGTAGAATATGTATTCTGACTGGTGGCAAATCCGTTGACTATAGGTAGTAAGAAATTAAAATTTATGTTTTGCAACAGAGAATACAAATCTAAATATAAATATAGGTAGATATAAATTTATTCACTAATTAATATAAATATAAATAACAATTGTCTTTCCTACTATAAATTAAAAAATAAATTAAAAGAATACATGTATTTTCTTATTTAGGTATTTAATTATAAGGAACTACCCAATTTAGGACTGGGCCCTTAGATGCAGCTTTCAAAAATTCTTTTAATATCACTTACCGTCAAGTTTTTAGCCTGTCTGCCGTCTTTTATTATTAGATTTTTTTTAGTTGTAATATTTAAGTAAAACCTTAAGTTTTTTTTTATTTTGAGACCGTGTAAAAAGTAGATTACAATGGACAGTTGGCTTAAATTAATGCGTATCGCAATCAGTGACAATATAAGCACCTAACATGTCTAATTAACGCTGTCACGAACAAAGAGGACTATCGAGCTATTCCATATCTACAATTAAACATATGAGGCATTAATTTAGATAATATCTGTCGCTAATTACCTGAGTTCAATCGCTGATAGACTTGCTGGTGTTAGATAGACACCATGTAATCTAGTTATCTTACTGTAGTTACCTGAAGCAAACATTATTTATTTTTTGTATGTTTAGGTACATAAGTGACAACCCTATAAATCCTATAACACTATGATTTTGATTACAAAATCGCCAATGATATAGGCTTTTCAAAATGGTATAATTCAGGGTATAAATTGGACCACAGAGCAAGGAATCGCCGCCGCACCGCATGCTATTAGAGAGGCGTGGTTAACACTTTCCATACATATCCAGCGTATCAGAGGACGTTACCGTTTATTTACACCAGTTACTGTTGGAAGGTCGTGATGCTGTCCATGTGTGTCTGTCATTTATTTTGAATTTGTTTAAAAAGAAATAATAACATTCGAACTGATTTGATGTACGGTGTCAATAAAGGATTGTATTAAAATTTTCTCAATACAAATAAAACCACAATGTTTATATTCTTACGTTTTTAATCTAAAGCCGCCAATTCCACCCTATCAGTTACCGTTACCATTTATTTACGGCTTACGCATTGTTTAGGTTTTGTGTTCCAAGACAACCATTCGCATTTTTTAAAAGCTATAAATGGCATTTAATTACCTACCTACTTACTTGTGATATGATTTACCAGAATTATGTTTATTTACGTTCTTTCTTTGATTATTATATAAAATAACAGCACAATGAACCATTACTATTGCTTTTTGAGTAGTGTTCACTCCACAACGTGCAAATAGAAACTAGTGAGCTGAGTTGCGCTCAGCGCAATTGCGCTGCACAAATATTATTATTACTGCCGTCTCTAGTAGCGGGCAGAGAAGACTACCGTGAAGTAACAGCAATTTTCTGTGTATTAGTAATAATAGTGTTTAAGACACCAAGCGTAAAGGACCAAGCGCTTTAAGACATCTTTTACAATCTTGCCTAGCGTCTGTAGGTATTTCCGAGCTCAAACAACCCAAATATTTCAAGGAACCGGCCTCATCTTTCGTACATGGATAGAAGCTGGCCAAGAGCAAACCCATCTTTAATAAAAAAAAAAAACCGGACAAGTGCGAGTTGAACTCGCGTGAAGAGGGTTCTGTACGATATTGAGTGATTTACAATGTTACCATTTTAATGTCACGGACTTCTTACAGGTTTCCCTATAATCTATAAGTAAGGGGGGGGGATGGTCGGACAGACGGACACACGAGTGATCCTATAAGGGTTCGTTTTTTTGTTCGGACGCATGGAACCCTAAAATGACGCCAGAGCTCTTTATTCACACAGGGATACACATTCCTTACCTTTGCGGGGCCGTTGGTCACCTTAGCCTTTGCTTGTCGAGTAAAAGTTATGGAGTAAAGCACTCTTGGAGAAAAGCAGACGAAAAGTCAATGTTATTATTCTTTAAGGTCTTGAGTGATCGGAACGCAAAAATTTTACTGCTCATTGTCTGAATAAGTTTCTTTCTTCAATAATGAATAAGGATCGTATTTGAAAAAGATGGCAAAGTAATTTTGAACTTCATTGTATTTTCATAGGTTCATACTGTTGAGTGATTGATGGTTGAAGTGATTGAACAACGTTAGCAAACCGGAAACTAATATTGCTGACTAATTAGAAACTATGTACATACTATTCCCTAGTATGTATTACTATGTATTATCTGGAATATAGTATTATAGGTAATACTATATTATAATACTACGAGTAGGTATTATAGGTCAATGAAAATCTAACCTCAAATCTAAATTAGCCCTGGAAGTAATTAATTTTTTTTTTCAATAACATAGCGTGCCTCTTATCAGGAACACCTAATAAAATGTTACCAGAGACATGTCAAAATAATTAGTCAAAAGATTGATGCGGTGTTTTACAGTAATTTGTGAACATTAAACTTTTAATGGATGGGCCGGCACACCAAATTAATTAGGCCAAATTTGAATAAATTATATTAAAATGTATGCAAAGGAATGGTTAAAAATTTACTTGTTGTAATAAAATTGTTGTTATTTTGTTGTGCGTTACTACAATATCTTTGGGGTATTTTCACACACAATTATAAACTTAAACGTTTCCGAATTCATACCGGCTTCACTGTAAATTATAATCTTATTCAAAAATTTATTTTGAGTGATATTTTGTATGCACTTATAAAGAAAGGATCTGTTGTTGGCTTTCAATAAATAAAATTCAAGTATATGTAAGCTGTTAATTCTGTACCTAATAATAAATTAATAAAATGAATTATAAAACTAATAAATCGATATCTATACAAAATATAACAAAATCGTAAACGAGCCGTGTCTGTACATTAAATATTAAAAAAAAAACAATTTGTACAGGTTTTACTTATTAAATGTTAGCGAGGTCAAAGAAAATAGTTTTTTGTCTGTAGAATATTTGTCTGTTTGTCGGTTTGTCTGTATGTTTGTTTGTGCACGCTAATATCAGAAACGGCTTAACCGATATGAATGCGGTTTTCACTAGTACGCATCGTATTCTGTATAGCGCGTAACTTTTCTGTTTGTAAACTGATTGGAATGAAACTAAACACTATTAGTTACGGGATGCTTGCTAAAATACATCAGTGAAAACCGCATTCAAATCGATTAAGCCGTTTCAGAGATTAGCGTGCACAAACGCATAAACAAACAGACAAAAATTCTGCCTGACTATTTTTTTTAACCTCGGTAACAAAAGTACAATTAGGGATTTAGGCAATTAGGGAAAATCTTTTTAAGTTAATTTTTAATTCATTTGATGAGAAATAAATGAATTTATCCACTAAGCCAAATATTAAAAAAAAAACCATTCTAGCATGGCTTGGCTAAAAGCTAAACGAATGCAACTCAAACAGTAATCCCCAGCTACGAACGTCAAATTGTTTATCATATAACTAATAGGAAATAATCACGGAGTAATTCCATTATGGACAAATTCGATTGTCAGAAGCTCACCCGATATTAGGGCTGACAATTTTCGAATTGGAAACTTTAATATATTCACCCTATGACTGTGTTCGTGAGTCTACATTGGCAAATAAATTTACGAGGACAGACCTCTTAATTTTTATATATTATGAAATTTTCTAAGATTCACATCTGATAAGAAATGAAGGTTCTATTCCAATTTTTTTACTGCAATTACAATTTTGAACTATATGTTTTTTTTTTTTCAAGACATTCTTGAACAATCTCAATTGTCACTGGGCAGTGCATATTAATTAATTGCTTTATATTTAGATATGAATCAAGGAATTTGTAATAAGGTAGCATAAAGAGAGAGAAAATTTTTCAAATAGGTGCATTTGAAAATTTCTTTCACAATTTAAAAGGTACATTCAGGATGAACATAGCCTAATTATGCATACTAATTCCCCAATTGCATCCGAACGAAGCCTTTCATCTAGTTTGTGATAATGTGAGAAATTACACTACACCAATCTTTACTCAATGAATGCTTATAGAACATGAGCCTTGTCTGTGTCCATACATACATATGTCGTTGTTTACCGACGACAGATTTGAGATAAAACTGATACCTCAAATATAAAATGGGAATTAGAAAAACGACACCTATTTGGGGACGATTTAAATTTAATAAACGAAATTATAACAAGTGGTGTGATATATAGTTACTAATTAAATAAAGAGGAATTTTAACCCACTGGATTTTATAAAAACGTAGTTAATAATTTGTTAAGTAAGTATAAAAAGTAGAAAAAGAAGAAAAAACAATGCAAACAAATAACATAATTATGTTTGACTAAATGTGGAACAGATAACAAAGTATTTAGTGGGGTTAGGTTATATGGGAAGTAGCTGGAGCCCGCGGTTTCGCCCGCAATAGCGCCTGGTTAAATATATGAGTTGTAATGTAACCCCTAACATCTTTATTGCAGTTATAGCTTTTACAGGCGTTAAATGATCCCACGGGAACAGTATTTTTTTCTGGAAGAAAGGTAGATACCTACCCTATCTCCTTTCCTGCATCCGTGACAACGTGTATGCAAAATTTCAAGATGATCGGTTTAGCGGTTTAGGCGTGAAAAGGTAACAGACAGACATACGAACAGATAGAGTTACTTTCACATATTATTAGTAGGGATGGATGGTTTCCAAACGACTCGATGTGCATTTGTGCTATGCTACATTGTTTTGACAGATTTTTCAGCACTGTTGCGATAAAAAAGAAGTCATACTAGGTCATTTGAAAAGTTCTTAGCCTAACATGGTTAAAGTCATTGGTTTTTTTTATAACTACCCTCATTTTGTAGTTACATTATTTAGCAACAAGTATGCACAGTTTAGTTTATTCACAGTAACTCATTGTTCGTTTACACGTGATACCGTAAGTCAAGTCAGAGCTATTTTTGAAAATGGATAAAATTGAACATCGTGCAGTGATAAAATACCTGAATTTGAAAGGTTGAACTCCAAAAGCTATACATGAAGACATGTCTGCTACTTTGGGTGAGTCCGCTCCTTCGTATGCGACTGTTAAAAACTGGGTGACAGAGTTTAAACGTGGTCGTAAGACCATTCAAGATGAGCCCCGTAGTGGCCGGCCTTCGACTGCTTCCACTGATCAAAACAAAGAAAAAATCTGTGATTTAATTTTATCTGATCGAAAATTGACTGTCGAGGAGATAGCTAAGACTGTAGGCATCTCATCTGAGCGAACACATCATATAATTACTACTGAACTTGGATTCTCTAAGGTGTCTGCGCGGGGGTACCGCGACTGCTTTCAGTGGAACAAAAACGCAACCGACTCACAACTTCTCGCGACTGTTTAGAGTTATATGAAGCTGACCCAATAGAATTTGTTGAAAGATTTATAACTATGGATGAAACCTGGGTTCACCACAATACACCCGAGACAAAAGAACAGTCGAAACAATGGAAAAGAGCAGGATCGCCCACCCCAAAGAAGGCAAAGGTGGTTTTATCGGCGGGCAAAGTCATGGCATCCGTTTTTTGGGATGCAAAGGGTATAATTCTCGTGGATTATTTAAAAAAGGGTGAAACAATAAACTCCGATTACTATTGCAACCTGTTGCGTCGTTTGAGAGAAGAAATCAAAGAAAAACTTCCAGGTTTATCGAGAAGAAAAGTCTTGTTTCATCAGGACAATGCGCACGTTCACACCTCTGTGCAATCCATGGCAGAAATCCATCAATGTGGCTTCGAATTTTTACCTCATCCCCCATATTCACCGAATTTAGCACCGTCCGACTTTTATCTGTTCCCAAAGCTGAAAAAATTTTTAGGTGGTAAACATTTTTTTACAAATGAAGAGGTCATAGCCGCCGTGGACGCTTATTTTGAGGAGTTAGACGAAGATTTTTTTAAAACGGGTATCGAAGCCTTACCGGGTCGATGGAAAAAGTGTTTTGAGCTCGGAGGAGAGTATGTTGAAAAATAAAAATAAACTCAAAATCGTGTGGTTTCATTAAGTATGTTAGGCTAAGAACTTTTCAAATGACCTAGTATTATACAGAACAAAAAATGTATGACACGTTTTCAGTTACATATAACGGATTCCAAGTTATTTAGCAAAATGTCTCAAGAAATAAAAAAATCAAAATCGAAGTTTTTAATAAAGTTACAAATATTTCTGGTAGATATGTACCTAAGTCATAATATAAGTCAAGTATATGTGCCTTTGTGAAGCGCGTTTTCTCCAGAATAATAATCACTAACAACATAGGTTAATATGAAAATACAAACTCGAGTTACCTATGTATGTATATAGGCAAATGTAGAATCGCGTCACAAAAATTTGACGGCCATATTGATTACATCATCAACGCCGTCAGAAAGCTAGAAAAGTTTGTGTCCCGGGCTTTTTTACTAACTGAATCCAAAAGGGAGCATTGGTTGAAATATTTTTGTTATAATTTTCACCTACCTCACCCCACTAATTTGACTAAAGAGAACTTTCATGAAGATTCACTATAATAGTCGGCAGCGCCTTGCAACACCTGTGGTGTTGCTTGTGTTATAGGTGATAATAGCCACCTTACAAGTGGACCGTCAGCCTGTTTAACATAAAAAAAGATTCTCTAGCAAATTTAAGATACCATAATCACTATCACAGACTGTCATAGCACAGTACTTCATGATGTTTAAAAGTCTTCTCTCGTTTCCTAGCACGCTGAGGAACTTTTATTATTTTAACATGGCTCAATCGCTAAATTTAATAATTTCGATATAAAATATAATAATTGTTATAGTATATGTTTTTGACAAACATACATGTGTACATGTAAGTATGTTTGGCAATATTAATCGTTTGCGATTACTCCCGCAGTACGAATATTAAATGTTCAGTCAACTAGCCCAATGCAAAGGGGTGAATAAATTTAATAAGACGACAAAGTGTCGCGTCGATTCCACTAAAGCGTGAACAATTCGGTAATTAATACTTTGAATATTTTGGGAATTCTTACCATTTTTCCTCAAACAAAACTAAAGGGTCACACCTCGTTGTATTACAATATGTGTGTTTAAAATTTTTAAATTCCTTAATAACATTGGCAAATTTCTATTTCTACCTATATGCAAATTTATGCATTAGCATAAATTAAACATTAATTTGTAAATATTTATGGTCTATTTCAAAACCTTATGTATCAACATTTTTTTATGCAAAAGGTCGATTTGAAGACAGGTAATATCCGTCGCTTGCTATCAATATCGTGGGGATAGCATGTGGGCTGTTAATATTGATAATGATGATAGGATAAAGGACAACTGTTGAAGGCATAAGTGATATTGAGGTTTGTTTCGCATAGAAATAGCTTTCTAATCAGCACTAGATTAATATAAAATTTTATTATCTTTGACGATCTATACTTATAAGTTATAAGTATAAGCAAAGCTTATTAGTATAAGTAAATTAGTATCAAATAGGGGATAAGAGAATAGGCCCTGACATCCATAACTTACATTGGTCTTCTGTAAAGAGTAGTGACTGCCAAAAGACCCCTCTAAAAAACATTTATTGCAAAGTTTACCCAAGACTAGAATTTCATCTGACAATAGCGTCTTAAATTCATCGATATCTGAATCAATTTTTCAAAGTTATCAAATATTCACGGAATATAATAAGTATAATATTATATAATAATATAATAACTATAATATTATATAATAATAATATATAATACATTAAAACCATTGAGAATTAACATCTCAATCGTTAATTTTACAGTAGCAAATAAAACAGATATCCCGCTACACGCATCACTTTATTTATTGCCACCATTAACGGAAAGGTATTGTGCGTCAGTAAAAGTGTAATCAAATAAAAATATCATCGCATCTTCAATATTCATGAAGGCATAACCGCGAATTATTGTTCGACTGGTACAGGAGCAATATTTTTCTCAATCACCATTAGTCCGTATCAGTGAGCCTACTACGGTTTCAGTTGGTTCGATATCAACATGCATTCCGTCTCTGGCACCCCAAAAACTTCCACAGATTACATCAGCGACCGTCTAAAAATAAACCTTATCTTCATTCCCAGATGTTCCAATTTTATTTCAGCACCAAACACCAGTTTGGTCAGATTCAGTCTGCTGTCATTTCGCAGTAGAATGCTGAATATGTCGGCACTTCACTTTTATTGTATCAAATAATAGGGGCGCTCTTATAGCCATTATCACGTGTTTGATCTAAAATGATACTTGGTACTGCATGCACTTCGAGGGGTGTCTTTTCTATAGAATCCGGTGCCAAAATTTAACCGATATCAATTGTTCAATCAAGTTTTTACGTTTAAATAAGGTCGCTATTCGCAGGTCTAACTTCTATGCTACCACTGTACAGCTATTGTGTGGTCTTAATGCCTTGTCCATCAATATGGTTAAAAAAAATGAAGGGGATAATATTTCTTTACGTGGTTATATACGATATTCTGACAGGTGTCATTTATCTTTCTTTGACGTAATGACATTGAATTTTAAATGGAACTATCATTTACACCTCAAGTTTGAATTAAGTACGGAAAAAATGCCATTATAAAAACGTAATTGTATGATTACATCCTTGCGAACCTCGAAGATGTTATTGAAAATTACTATGCTCGTAAAGTTGAAAATTCTTAAAATACTTATTTCGAATTCAATAAATTTGATCAATAGATTGTGCTAAAATGTAATAGGTAAGTAGTTATTTTAAAGAGATGTTATGGTATAAGATCTGGTTATTATTGTTGGTTTAAAATACATGTTTTTTTTTTAATGTTGCTTCTTCAAGTTAGTAAAAGTATGTTTTAGTATGCTTGCGTACTTAAATTCCGAATTTAATACCAAGTGTTTGAAATCTCCGTATTTATACCTAGAATTTTAAACAAACGTAAGTCAAGTCAGTAGGTATTTTATACACGGAACTACTTTATTTTTACTACACAAAGCTAGTACGAGTTGATACCTAAGTACTTGATAACAAAAGAGCTATACAACATAAAAATCTTTATGGACATCTTCAAGATTTTCGTCTCCGTAACCCATAGATTTCACGCTTGAAAGGAAACTTGAAGACAATAAAGTGAGCAAACGGAGCGGACGATAACGCCCAGACATTTGGGCCATTCAAACTTGGCTTCGGATCTAAGACATAACCATTTCCTCCTCTCATTGGAGTATCATCCGTCGGTGGAAACTATTCTGCGAACTGACGTGCGCAATCAAAACACAATACGTTATGAATGGCTCGCATTATATCACTGCCAAAAAGTTTTGCTTTTCCTATTGCACCCTCACATTCTATTCTCGACTCTAAGCCACCGTGATACGGCGCACGACAACATCTATAATTGGAATTTGAAGGGTACGATAGTTTCGGATTATTGTAAATCTTTGGCTTCTAAACTTTGCCCCATAACAATCCCGCTGCGATGGTTATAGACAAGCAATGGTAGCCGATAAATTTCGTCGCTTTATTTATTCGCGTAGATGCGGGTGGCGTCTCGTCTCAGATGATTACTCTGATGCGTCTGAACTAAAATGATGAACGTAATATTTTATCAGATAAGAATTATTTACTATAGGTACTCGACAATATTAGTCATGTAATATTTTTGAAATATAAAAATAATAACAAGAAATAAGAATAAATTATAATAAAATAAGCTATTAATAGTACTATGGAGTAAATCGAAATAAAAAGAGCCAACATCACGCGGTGTTCCCAGGCGGTCACCCATCCAAGTACTGACCGCGCCCGACGTTGCTTAACTTCGGTGATCGGACGAGAACCGGTGTATTCAACGTAGTATGGACGTTGGCAATGATTAAAGTTAAAATAAGCTTCAATTCCTTCTGAATTGAAATTATCTTGTTCTGAATTTGAACATTTTCTAAATATGTCATCAATATCCAAGGAAACTCAATTCTAATTTTTTTTCTTAGGAAAGTTCTTATGAGAAAGGAAATTAGAAATATTGCATGGAAAAATATAAAAACCCCATTTTTCTTTATTACAGTCCAATATTTTCAAGCAATGTTCTAATATGTGATTCATTTTCTTTTATTCAAATCATTGTTCCCATATAAGCAACCCTGTCATTATTAGTAATTCACTAAAACACCTTATTTGCTCCTCAACAATCTACTGACCAATTACGTAGTTAATACTCAAATTGACGTCTGTAACAAGGAAACGCTTTTTGTTAATGAATGAGGTTGTTTGAATAATAAATTTTACCCCGTCGAGTACACGAGGGTTGTATTGAGTTGACTTCATAAAGAATGTATTTGTCAAATGATTGGATGCACTAATTTCATATTATTTACAGATAGTAATTCATTTTCTAATTATTTATTGTATTCTTAGTACATTTGTAATAGTGATATTAGATAAGATATAGATAAAGATTAAAAACTATTCTGTGTCCTAAAAGTGTGCTAAATGTTTACACTAAATTTTATCTATAAACACTACAAAGAGATAAAAATTGTTTACCTATTTGTTTAGTAAGGCATAACCTTTGTGTTGTAGGTTACATATTATGTGGTAATCAGCCCCCCTGGCTACAAAGGTGTATATTAAATTCTTGTTTGAATGTCAAAATGAAAAAAAAGAAATATGTAGGTAGTTTGTTTTCTGCACTTACATTTATAATGTGAGGTCTGTTTTCTTGCAACATTAATAATTATTTTTAATATATCCACTGCTTTTATTTCACTAAATATATAACATTGTGAAATTAATGAGACGATGCTGAAATTTATTTTAATACTACACTCTCTCCGGTTATTTGTATTCTTTAAGTACATTTGATTTTAATACAAACATGTTTCATTTATCTAATATGCTTAAAACCAAACGCTCATGGTGTTAGGAACCCCTAAATAAGATGTAAAGTCCATTCAGATGAAATATTAAAAATATTTAAACTCCTGATGAAAAAGATACTGCAATTTTATACTTCATTCCGAAACATAGCTATAAATGTCTGCATTACAAGTAGCTCTTGAAATAATAATTTTCATCTTGTCTCTTTTCTTCTATTCTTACTAGCAAAATTCAAAGATTAATATGCATTTGTTCATTAAATTATTGCCATTTAACTACCAGGTACCTGTAATCTATATTTAAGTATTTATATTTAAGTATATGATGACTTACGTACTGCCAAAACGAAGTCTAGAAAGATGAAATTTGAACCATATTAATTATAACTGAATTTATAATGTAACAATTCCCTAGGAAAGGATTTTTGAAAATTTCGACTCCGTACGAAACCGGGGGCGTTCGCTAATCTCTTATATCATAGATAAAATACTACTTAAGTAGTATTTTATCTATGCTTATATATAAAAATGAATCCCCATTTCTCCTGGTCACGGCATCACGCGTGAACGGGTAGACCGATTTTAATTCGGTTTTCGCTAATGGAAAGAGGGATAAACGGGGAATGTTTTAGGGTATATAAAAATTGCACGCCGGGCGAAGCCGGGGGCGGGCCGCTAGTTGTTTATATAAAGCGAGCATATGGTGTTCGCTGTTTATATATTAAACAGATTTTATCTGGCTAAATTTATGTATGTTAGTATTTTTTAATTTAATAGCTAAACTAGCTGGCGCCGCGGCTTCGCCCGCGTTGAAAAATAACAAAAAAACCCATGACTAAATATATGAGCAATGTAACGCCTGACATCTTTATTGCAGTTAAAGGCAACATCTTTGCCAGGCGTTATGATCCCTCGGGAACAATACTTTTTCCTAGTTGAAAGGTAGGTGCCCTATCTCCTTTCCTGCATCCCTGACAACGTGTATGTAAAATTTCATGATCCTCGGTTCAAAGGTTTACGCGTGAAAAAGTAACAGACAGACAGAGTTAGGTACTTTCACATTTATAATATTAGTATGGATTCTTGAGGATGGTTACGATGTCAAGCTATGACACTTAGGAGCCCAGCAAAATAAAGCCAGAAATAACGCTAAGCAAAGACTAAGTAATCGCTCGGACCCAACACTATTTTGTGAACTTATGGAATCCGAGTACCTATGAACAGAAAACCAAGCATTATCGAGAATAGCCAAAATGCGCATAGACATGTCACAGTATTCAAAGTTTGTGAAGGCTACTGTTGAATCGATTTGATTGGCTTGGCTTGGCGCACATTGATAGTATGCGCGCTAGGTAGTATATTTTATTTTAGTAATGCATTACCGTTGGAAGAAAGTAGGTATAAACAACGTCTAGTGAATAAAGGATTGACACTAATTTTAAATATGTCGTGAGACATCGGCAAGGGCACAACTGAAAATCAGCGCTGTAACAATGTTGCAGCCTAAGCTGAGTTGTGTCCTTTTGGTGTTTACTTTTAATGTTTTTTTTTTTTTTTTTGTTTTGTTCATATGTTTTTCTGTTTAAATGCCAATAAATGTTTCTTTCTTTCTTTCTTTCTTTCTTTCTAATTTTGATTATTATAACAACAATAAAAGGTTATTTCACATTTAATACGTACCACACGTGGCACGTGATTAGAAAATTGTTGTTTTTCCATAAAAAATAAACCAAATAAAAACTCTATTTAATAATTCATTGCAGAACGTTTTTCTACTCATTCTCTTGTATTCATTATGTGACACGCGACAGACCAAAATTGTAAGCGCACACGATTGAATTTGGTAACAATTTCGTAGACAAATTACAGTTGTGTCGAACAATATTTGATAATAAATTAATTTTGTTTATATTATCATTCAATTCTCATGGTAATCAAATTTTAGTGTCTGACGCCTGATGCAAATGAAAATATTGATAAAATATAACAATTGATTCCTTTATTTTTAGAATTTCGATAAATTCAGAATTAATTTAAATTTCAATTAGTGCAATTAATTTAACCAATTGTGTAAAGCCACTATTAGTTAGTTGGTTTAAATATCAGTAAATAATTTATCATGTTTGAATTAACCTTAAAAATCACTGGGGATTTTTTTGCAAAAAAAATTTTATTTTTCAATCATGGTAACACAATGCCTTATAGCGAAGGAGTTGGTAGGTATCTATCTCTCTACTTAGAAATTTGAGCTACTATCATTATAGGTACCTACTTATAATACAAAAACTTCTATTACTTATTTTTATTTAACTAAATCGACATAGTTCTTAAATATTCATATTCCGATTCTGACATATTCTTAAATATAATATGTATAATATAAATAAGTTATAACCAAACACGTTCGTATGAAGCAAAGAATTATTTTGTCAAACTGCGTAACTGCTCTGATAGCCGTGATCGTCTAGTGGTTAGGACCCTACGTTGTGGCCGTAGTAACCCAGGTTCGAATCCTGGTCACGGCAAGAGGACTATATTTTAACTTTAATATACTTTTTCGCAGTTTCTTATTGCATTTTTTTCTTTTTACATATTTTTTATATAGTCTAAGGAAAGTTCGCGTAGGTAATTAATTTTTCAAATTACTAATTGGGATGTTCATTATTTTTGTGGATTTACAGAACTGTCTGTATATTATGTTGTTAATTTATGTTGCATTGATTTTCTATTATAATAAGTGACATGACGTAACGTGACCATTAAATCGCATTAAATTTACCTAACAAATCCCCTAGCATTTTAATATGGTCAGTACTAAAACCAAATTAATAATTAAATAGTAAAAATAATGTAGAACGTGATAGTAAATTTATATCATAATGTCGTCAACGTCCGTACCATGTTGAAACTAACGGTTCTCGTCCGGCAACAATGGAACACAGCGTGGTGTTATGTGGGTGTTATATTTTCACAATTTTTTTATCTCATCTATAAAAATATTACGATAAGTAATCATTTGAAATGAGCTACTGCATCCTCTTTTGCCTTTTTTCATATTCGATTCTTTTATTCATTTTAATTGTTTCTTACTTAGAAACGGTGGTAGGCAAGCTGACGGTCTACTTGATGGCAGGGTGGCTACAGTTTCAAGTGTAGTTAGTTGATGGTAGGGGGATGCAATTGCAAGTGCGCTGCTGACCCAAGAATGTGTTTACATAGCACTCTTGAAGAAGTCCATTTTGCTAGTCGAAAAAGACTCAAAGAGAGTTTTTTAAAAAGTTACCTCTGCGGTATATAGCCTCTATCCGTGGAAATTAAATCTGTTATGAGCAGACATCGTAGCATCTCTCCATTGTAAAATACGTTTGTAGAACAAACAATATACTCGTACTTAATTGTGAAAGGGTTTATTTTACCAAATATTCACACTATAATATAATATCTACCATTACCTATAATAATCAATTTTAACTACACCGATTAATAATCTAATACGACCCCATATCTTACTGACCATTACAAATATAGCAACCCTCTGGGTCAAATAGTAGAAATTTGTCTTAAATATAACTCTTCAATCATGTAACGAGATCTATTTATCAAACATATTGCGTAATTTATTTATTGTTTTGCAGATTCTATTGCAAGGGAGCAAGGTCTAGTTTTTAATGAGAAACCTGGGCTTAGTAATTCTTATTTTAATCTGAAAGGGTTTGTGTTATTAAATGGGGTCTGTTGAGAATCGTGTAATTGAAGATATTTTATTTATAATAGATAATAAAAAAATGACACACTAAGTATATAACCATTATATTATTGTCTCGTAGGAGTGCCGACTAATAGAATGTTTAAAAAAAGTAATAAAAGTACAAAAATTAGTCTGGAATGTAAACTATAAGTTAAAAAAAATCAAACACTATTAAATTATTTTATTAGTATTTGCATGTATATTGTTGTATTATTATTATTTTCTTTTGTACTAAATTGTAACTTGTCAGATCTAGTAAGCCTTGTAAAAATTTAATACTATTTAAAATGTATTTGTAATTTTTTGTAGGCTGTTAGGTTTGCTATTCAATAAATAAATAAAGAATAAATAATGTAAGAAAACATAAATAATGTATTTTTTCATTAGGTACTTATTAAGCACACTTTCTTTGCTCAATTATTTTGCAAAATAAAAAAATACCAACATACCATTATTATAAAAACATGGAAAAAATTCATACATTCTAACCGCATTAGAGCGAAGGTTAATTTTAATTTTCGTGTTCTGAAGAGCCTAATTGGTTGTCGGACTAATTAACGATACGATACGACTAACTATAAATATAAAGTTTTGATAATATATCTGAGATCTAATAGAGTAATACATATGTGGAACAACTAAACCAAGAAATCCATTAATTTCTTGAATCCAATACGGTTTTTGGATGCTAGTAGGGTTGCCTCGTTTTTGCCGTTCAAATGTTTGCCGAACAAGAACAAGAGGTTTCATGCAATTATCAGAAAGAAAATGGCTAGAGGACACGAGATAGCGCCAACGGCATCTTAAAAACTGTTGCTGAGAGATATAATTCTTTAATTTTATGAATGTTCTAATATAATAAGTTTTTCAGCATTGTACATATGTAAATTAAATAATGGACCATGTTATCTGAAAAATAATAAATAATAATAATATTAAGAAATATTCGTAGATTCGCCACATAAATCCTACAATACTACTTAAAGTAATCTTTAAACACGCTTTGCACACAATTTTTACACATCTGCAAATTATACACACAAACCTTCTTCGTTCCATTAATGAAAACCGTATCAAAATTCGTTGGGTGTTTTCGAAGAAATTAGCAGTACCATTTAAATAAATATTTTTTTCAACAAATAGGTTAAGGTCCTTCAAAATATTCAAACTTATTATCATAAATTTTTCATTATGAAGCTGATTAGAAAGAAAGAGAAAGAAAGAAAGAAAGACTTTTATTCACTGCACGAAAGACACATTATGTACAAGAAGAGGGAATAAATTAATAATAATAAAAAAAAAAGTTTTACAAATATTTTACACAATTTGAAAATATTTCAATAATTAATTATTATTAAATTAATTAAATTCAATAACTTATTTTGTTTTCTGCGGCATAATTCAGCTTGTTTTTAATACAAACACTTTCCTTAAACCATGAACACTGTATTTAACACTTTAATTATTATGTTATGGTGTCATCGTTTCAACTGATGCTTAATTGGTTATGATGATAAGGATTTAGCCAGCTCAAACCGTGTAAGCATTAGAATACTTGGAGAAGTAAATAGCGCCTAGCAATTACGAATTTGACATGCAGTTCGTTATTTTTTAATGCGAAGGTTTCACCTCCTCACTAATCATGACACTCGCGAATGAAAGTGTCAGACGCTTGTAATTTGCTATAACTCCCACTCACTCTTAAGTTCTAATCCACCTTTGTACAGTCGATGACAAATGGCGTTAATAAGAAACCTGTCGCTGGAGGATTAGGCCTGGTTAATTACTGTTATTACTGTTAGAGAGGTTGCGATTTTTTAGAGATGAGACAGCTTGGATGTCGATAAAATCTTTTATTGCAAGTAACTTGTATTTTGTTTTCTATTTTTTGGAGGTGACAAATAGGTATATTTGAAACTATAGGTGAGCCCGCAACTTCGTACGCGTGGTATTCTTTATAGCGGGTATCTTTTTTTTAAATTATACTCCGGCATAAGCCGTAGCCTGTATTTACTAATTACTCTTCCATGCCAGTTCTCACTTTTATACCTCCATGCTACATACTTATTTGTTTGTACATACTTTGTTAGTGTAACATACTTTTTTGTTTGTAAACCGATTGGAATGAAACAAACACTAAATGTTACGGGAAGCTTTGCTACAATACATCAGAGAAAACCGCTTTCAAATCGGTTGAGCCATTTCTGAGATTAGCATGCAGACAAAAATTCTGAAAACTATAATTATTAATATATATATCGTTTACGATTTTATTATATGCATATATATAGAAAAAATTACACTGACTACTTTGTCTGTTCTTGGCAGCCCGTCTGGCGACTATCCTCCCCTTTATAGAAAACCATGATAAAATAACACACACTCTAAAGGCCGGCGCTGACTGATGGCATATATAGCTCGATATGGTACAACAAAGGATTTTTTCCTAAATTATTTTCAACCTTATTGCAATAATTTTAGCACTCAAACTCCTTTAGCATTCCGGGTCATGCTACGCGATACCGCGGCATGCTTCGGCACGTCGAGGTAATAAAGGAGAGTATTGAAATCATTGCAATAAGGTTGAAAATAATGTTTAGGAAAAAATCATTTGCTTCGCCGTGCCATAACGTCAGTCAGCGTCAGTCACGTTAATTACTTATTCTTTATCCTACTAAGGTTGGCAATACACATATTATCCGGCACCCTTATGCGAACATAAAAATGAATATATGTATATAAAAAAGGTATATAAAAATTTCACGGTTACAACACTAACCACGCGAATTTAATTTTAAGGCGCCACATTTACACCGCATTTTCATAAGCGGATTATTCTTAAAAATCAAAATGGCGGCCGCGTAACTTGGTGGGTTGGTAATTAAAATGTGTTACAATATTTAGGGGAGAACAAAATGGGAATGTACATTTGAATAAATATTTAAAACGACGCTATGTCGCCTTGTGGCTTAATGTAAAATACTAACGACTCACCCCTAGATTCGCAGGGATGAATTTTTTGAAGCGAAATTCTCTTGACGCTTCTTGTAACGTTTCTACATGACATTTGTGTATCGCTTACTATACATAGATCGCCAAAGAAGATTCAATTCTGTCCCTCGTATCTATACTCCTGTGAACATGTATGTTTATTTTTGCAAATTAAATTCACAAACCTTCCCCCTATATCGTTCTTTTCATTAAAATCATTAGTGAATTACCTAAACGACACCTAAATACCTAAAGAAACAGACATAGGCAGACAGTGGCTGTTTTGTATTATGTATTTATATTGATTTTTAGGTTAAAAATACGATCCAACGTCAATTTTAACGTTGTATTTATTGTTAAAGAAAAATACCAGCATGTAATTTAATTTTAATAATTAATTGGACAATGAAGTTAATTATGATTGAATTTATAGTTTGAAGTATAGATTTCAAATAATGTTCATTATAAAATATCACTGCTAATACGGTTAATGGAAGATTAATAAGGTTCTAAGTAAATATTATAAAGAGAAAAGATATCTTTCTTTGTATGTTTATTTGTAATGGCTAACTCAAATATCACTTAACTGATTTTAAAAATTCTTTCACCTACAGAAAGCTGCATTATAAGCGAGTAAAGTGGGCTGTATTTTATTTAAAAGAAAAAATGAGATCCGTACGAAAATTACAACAATATAACCCAAGGTATGAAAAATTGTGTGTAAAAGATATACTAATGTATATATAATAATATTATAAATAATAATAACATAAATATATAAACCATTAAATGTTGAATCATTTATTGTACCTCATAATATTTTTATAAGCTGTTGAATTTTTATATCTATGTTTGATGATCTGGATGAAAGGTACCCTATGTCCTTTCCTGTACTTGTGAAATATCATGGATATTGACGATACTCGAACAAACAAAATTTTGAAAGCTCATAATTAAAAGATAATGGGACAGAACAGAACAGCTCTGCAATCACATCTGCAATAGCTGAGGAGTTCCACTGGTGACGTAGATTTTAGGTATGAAATAATAAGTTTAAGTTTGGTGTTTAAGTATAATGAATGATATAATGATTATATGTACCATACAACAGCACACGTGTGACCATTTCACAGAGTCCTTCTAAAAGAGGATGGTTGCCTTTCCACTCCTAATAATCATAGAACAGACAAAGAGAAAAATGTTTTGTAATAAAACATATCTCATCGAAAGATAATCTACACTTTAAATATGACATTTCTCCTCTTTATTGTGTGTATTTAAAACTAGATGCGAATTATGCATCAAATTTATCAAAAATCCAAACAAAACGTCCCTCGTTATAAAGGCTATTAACTCCCGGACACTATCTCAACTCAAGTCGCATTACATCATTTCGAACTGGGTCTGTTGACACCCCTAAATGTTGACAAAGAAATTATTAATGACGGACATTAATGAAATGCTAAATATTGTCAGTATTAAATTTATATAGTATGTGTAAGTGCACCTACTTATATATACCGACTTTATGTACTTATTGTCCGATTTTCAGTAAGGCGTGTGTGAATATTAAAATATTCTGTGTAGATTTTGTGAATACAGACAGTTTTTTGTTATCTGAACCATGCATGTTATTTTTTTTTATATTAAGATCAGCAGGCAGGCTGACGGCCCACTTGATGGTAGTTGGCTACCGTCGCCTATGACATAAGCAGTGCCAAAGCTGCTGCAAGTGCGCTGCCGACTACAGTAGGATTAGGGATAAGGGATTTAGGGAAATGGGCTCTGGCATCCCTTACTCACTCACCGAAACACAACAGCACACGTGCTGTTATTTCGCGGTGGTCTTCTGTAAGGGGGTGGTTACTGCCGCCAGACGGCCTGCCCAATAACTGCGCAGTGTGCACTGCATGTATTCAGAATTTTGTGTTAAATAACTTTTAACACAACGCCTGCAGTATTTGAATAGCAATTGTTATACGAAATACATGTTAAGCGTAGTCGCAGGCGCATCTCTCTCTACCAACGACGCTCCTACTCGTTTATATTTTTCAATAGTCAATAATTACCTATTGAATAATCTTTTAATTAAGACGCTATTTTTCGCATTATACAATCTTATATACCTACATAAACTTTCTTACTTTATATTTTATCGCTCTTTCCTTTAATGTGTAGGAGCGGTTGTCCTACTTCTAACTTTTTTTTTAACTTCTAACTCTCAGCCACTCTTTTTTTATTACATATAAATGACTTGTTGGCAATGCCCGGAACATTTGGATATGCTGATGATAGCACAGTGGTTGAGAGATATATGTCCGATGCTCGGGCTGGTAGCCTGGAGATCCGCTCGCAGAGAGAAGGCATGGTCTGTAGGTTGGACCAGACACTGAAAAATATATCCGACTGGGGTGACGCTAATTTGGTCAGTTTCAATGAAACAAAGACTCAAGCGTGTCTTTTTTCAGCGAAACGAAGTCCTATTGAACTGAATCCATCATTCCGGGAAGTGACTGTTCCAATCTCGGACCATCTCCAACTCCTTGGTGTGGACCTTACAGCCGATCTGAACTTCGGTAGGCACATCGAGTCCATTGCCAAAACAGCTGCCAAAAAGCTGGGCATCCTTTCCAGGGTGAAACGGTATTTCACTGCCGGGCAGCTCTTAGACTTATACAAAGCACAGGTCCGGTCTTGCATGGAGTACTGCTGCCACCTCTGGGATGGTTCTGCCCGTTACCAACTGGCTGCACTGGACTCGATTGAAAGGCGAGCAAAGAAGCTTATTGGCAATGATGCCCTTGTAGATTCCCAACTTCAAAGCCTGCAAAGTAGCTTGCCTATCGATTTTCTATCGTCTACACTATGGAGAGTGTGCATCTATTCTGTACGAATTAATCCAACCGGAACCGTTCCACTTGCGGAACACTAGGCGTAGGCGGGGGTTTCATCCCTTCGTGGTCGATGTTCCTCGTTCACGCACGAAGCGTTTCAGTTCCACCTTCCTTGTGCGGACTGCTAAGAAGTGGAACTCATTGCCTGCGTCTGTGTTCCCACAGAACTACAACCTCGGGGTCTTCAAAACGAGGGTAAATGGGCATTTACTGGGTAAGCGTGGTCCACCTTCGGCCACATCTACACCTCACATCAGGTGAGATAGTGGTCAAGCGCTACCCTGATCTAATAAAAAAAAAAAAAAAAAACTTTCGACTCCAAATACACACCAAAGGTCAATCACTGGTTTATTAAAACTAACTTTATTAAAACTGGTTTATTAAATCAAAATGACACTCTCAACTATATTTTTTTTATCGCAACATAAAACCAAAATATTTACACACAAGACTATAAATACACTTTATATACATGAAAAGACTACCACTCTGTACATATATGCATTTAGCTTGGTCTTTTCTGGTAAAATTTGCTTGCTCCTCAATGTGAAACGAAGATCTTGATTCCTGTATTCTTGCCCGTCGTCGTCTGTTGTGTTTTTTTCTTTTCTCGTGTCAATTGATTCGTTCCATTCTATTATTCTAAACATATTCGAATGAATCACACCAATATAATATAGAACCTCTATAAATGAAAAACTGAAAACAGTATAAATGTCCATTGCGTGGCTTGCCTGATGGAAAGACTGAATTATCTGGGCAAAATTTCAAAAAGTCGGGATCGTGGGATTGTCGTCGGGACAAATAAATATTATATTTAAAAACTTTATTTTTATTAAATAACGACAAAAAAAAACTTAACTGTTTTGCCACATTAAAAGCATCATATTACAGGTTACTTATAACTAATATGTACACTTATTTTTTAAGTCGTCACATGTATCTACTTGACATTAGACTTCACTGAATTCACCAATTTTCTACCCTTCAATAGTACTCTGATTAAGTTTTAAAATAACAGTTTACATCAAAATTCAGTCTTATTATTAACTCGGTTTTTATTTAATTGATGGCAATGCAATTTCTCTGTTTGGTGTACAAGTTATTTAACAGACAACAGGTTGTAGCAAGTGATTTAGAAACCGCGCGGTCATTTTCAATTTATGTCTTGTTAAAAAAAATTACTGGAAGCTCTTTGTCGGGACATTTTGTATTTTGTCGGGAGTCTGGACTTCAAATAAAATGTCGGGACAATCCAAACGAATCCCGACCATCTGACAACCCTATTTAGAAGAAGAGAGCTGAGAAACAGAAAAAGCCGGATATTGTTAATATTGTTGAGTAGATAAAAACCTTTTGTTGAGAACCTCAAGCATGCTCATGCACATTTTCGATTTAGCGCGTTCAGGGCAATTTTTTTTATGTTAAGATCGGCAGACAGGCTGACGGTCCACTTGAGGGTAGGTGGCTACGGTAGCCTATAACACAAGCAACGCCAAAGCTGCTGCAAGTGCGCTGCCGCCTATAGTAGGACTAAGGATAAGGGATTAGGAGGGAATAGGGAAATGGGCTCTGGCATCCCTTACTCAATCACCGAAACAACAGCACACTTGCTGTTATTTCACGGTGGTCTTCTGTAAGGGGGTGGTTACAGCCGCCAGACGGGCTGCCCAAATGACTGCGAAACCAGTTTATGTTTATTATTCTATGGATAATAATTAATTCTTGTTTCATTTATCAACTTTGAAAAATCAACTTTTCAAATTTGGCTCTGGTTTGGATTTGGAAAGTAGTGGCAGGGCACACTGCGTTTCGCAGTCATTTGGGCAGCCCGTCTGGCGGCAGTAACCACCCCCTTACAGAAGACCACCGTGAAATAACAGCACGTGTGCTGTTGTGTTTCGGTGAGTGAGTAAGGGATGCCAGAGCCCATTTCCCTATCCACTCCTAATCCCTTATCCTTAATCCTACTGCAGTCGGCAGCGCACTTGCAGCAGCTTAGGCGTTGCTTGTGTTATAGGCGACGGTAGCCACCTACCATCAAGTGGACCGTCAGTCTGTCTGCCGACCTTAACATAAAAAAAAAAAGAATGTCATACTTATCTATTTATAACTGCCCACACAAAGAGACCTGTATCTAGGAGAGAAAAAAATAATAATAAGCATATAAATATATATACATTCCTTAAACAGTTCAATAAAACAAAGATACCTACATATCACCTCTGAAAATAATCAAATCCATCAAAGGCAATCACGGTCCCCCCAATCCTCGTTAAGGCCAGGAGATATTAAGATACGGCTAATCCACACATAACTTAGGATCGAGACCGTTAAACGCGGTTCAGACGTCACTGACCATTGTCCTGCGTTTAATTTAAACGGTTACTCTCGCCTCGAGCTTCGCTGTAATGATTTTAGTGGCTTAGCACAATATTCTGCTTGCGTACCACTCTTAAAACTATAAACCTTATTTGTATAACCATACAGTTCATATTTATACAGTTTTTGAGAGTAGAACTGTGAATTAAATCGGTTTAAACTGTCGTAAGATTTTATGCGTGACGCTCTTTATGCAAACAGGTCCTAAGGGTGGTGTTTCTGGTTTTTGGTACTATTGAAACTTGACCGATGGGTATGCCCTTGTTTCGTTATTAGCTATTCCGGGAGCAATTTCAGTTGATGTTTTGTTTGACTGCAATAATAATACGATAGCTTCAGGATATTTTGGTACTTGGATTTAATGTGTATTAACCATTTTGAAATTAAATTATTAAATTACTATAATTATTCATAGTTATTTCGTGAACAATTATTACAACATTATTATACTGAATCTATTATAAATATGATATAATAAAGAGTAATTAGCAGCTTTAATCATAAATAAAATACATATAAAAATACATATAAATATAAAACGAAAGCTATCCGCCTCTTAGTTTGTCCGCTTACTTCTTCTAAACCACGCAACAAATTTTGATACGGTTTCTACCAATGGAAAGAGAACTAAAAGAGGAAGATGCTTGTATATAATTAATAGGATAAATGAATAAAAATTCGTTATGAAATAAATTTACTTAATACTTACTTATTTTTCTGTTAAGGCTCCGGTCTCGCTTTGCGACTCTACCTTAGCAAACAGAACTAAGCGCACTTTCACGCGTCTTTTTTGTTATGAATTGCAATTATTAAAAAGTACATAAAAAAAATATTTTTTGTATTTTTTTTTTCATAAATTTATTAAAAAATAGGTCATTACTAAGTGGTTTTAAGAGCGACTGCATTAAAAAAAAATTTCAACAGAATAATATATGTATTTGCAGTGGTAAAATTCATGAAAATACAACTTTTTAAACCACTTTAAATAAGAAAACTAAAGCGTTTATCAAAAAAGTAACCAGTTTAGATTATAGCTAACGATATGAGAATAAATGTAAACTGAATATATTTCGTATTTTTGTTATAATTTTTACGTAGCATGTGCTTGAATGAGACCTTCAACGCGTTCAACCTAAATAGAGGTATTTTTAACGCCCAATAGAGCTATTAAAATATGCATCAAAATAAAATTAAAAAAGTGTTTTTGAAATTTCAAATCCATCACTTTCAATAAATGTAAAATATATTTCATTTATTCTTCTGTTAGTAACTGTAAAAAAAACATTTATTTTCTGTAAATTATGCAAGGACACTAATTTTTAGGAGACTCGAGCCTTAAGCGCACTTCTTATTGTCTCTATTAGTAAAATAGAATCCGTGACAAGACGATTCGGGCTTGTTTTTCTATGTTAAAGGTCGTCAGACAGGCTGACGGTCTATTTTAATGGTAGGTGAAGCCCGAGTCTCCTAAAAATTAAGTTATGTTTTTGCATAATGTACAGAAAACAAATATTATTTTATAGTTATTAACAAAGGAATAAATGAAATTTTACATTTATTTAAAGTATTGGATTTGAAAGCAGAACACATACAATACTATAGGTACGTACTTACAAGTGTGATGCCGACAATAGTAGGATGATGACGACGACGAGGACGACGATAATGATGCTGATGATGATGGTTATGACGATTATGATGATGATGGTGATGGTGATGATGATTATAATGCTGGTGATGCTGATGATTACGATGACTGTGATGATGATGATGATGATGATGATGATGATGATGATGATGATGATGATGATGAAGATGACGATGATCCAGCGCTTTACGACAACTCTTCAAGTTGTTTAGCAACGTGAAAAAATTTGGAAGCTGAGTAGCTTCCAAATTCCGGGAATCGAACCCGGGTACCTTAGAACAGAGCGTTAAGGCAAGCACCCGAACCACTCATCCAACGGGCTCGTCAATTTGAAGTTGTTCTAAAACTCATACCAATATTCAAAGGAAATATGGAATTTCTGTTATTAGATATTTAAATTCAATAGACATAAAGTTTCAATTTATTGCTTGGATTTTGTTATAGATAAATAAATTAAAGTACCTCAGAATTTATAAGCTTTCAATAAAGCTCTGATTTACAAAAGGAAACCTATTTGTTTGTATGAGGTTATGAAAATAATCAATGTAAATTCAAGTTAATGATACACCAGAAAAGGTAGCATCAAGTCCCATAAAGCTGATTGAGAAGGGTTCTAACAAAAACAAACTCTCTTTCAATACACTACGGACCCCTGTCAACGAAACAAAACTGTTTAAGAATGAAAAATGAAATCAACTGGACAGCGCGTTAATGTTAGCACACTAAAACGAGGGACCTCGGAATACTTACACATTTTTGAAAAGTTACTAATTGAAACTAATGTAACCACAACTTGAAACTGCAATGAATTATACAAATACAAAATTAAGCTTTTTCTTAAAGAACAGCAAACAGCATGATGATTTCCTGGCGTTAAGTTAGTGACCGTGGTGGTTATTAATTGTGGTCAATTTACGCGAGCGGAAAAGGCGAGTGCTCTGTCAACCCTAATAGGCAATAAGGTAAGGAACAAGCAATGTAACAAGGTTATTTTGTGTAATTCCTCAAATCAGCCTGATGATTTCCTGGCGTTAAGTGGGTATCCGTGGTGGCTATTAATTGTGATCTATTTACATGAGCGAAAGAGACGAGTGCTCTGTCAACCCTAATAGGCAATAAGGTAAGGAACAAGCAATGTAACAAGGTTATTTTGTGTAATTCCTCAAATCAGCCTGATGATTTCTTGGCGTTAACTTGGTATCCGTAGTGGCTATTAATTGTGATCTATTTACACAAGCGAAAAAGGCGAGTGCTCTGTCAACCCTAATATCGTGTAACCCTGTAACGAACAAGGTAATGTAACAAGGTTTTTTTTTTATAATTCCTCAAATTAGTTATAATATTCATGAGACTAATAAACCAATTGTGTAACCTCAAACAAACTGGTCTTGTATTATATGATGGAAACGAAACTGGGCTGAGTCAGAAATTAAGCACTCTTAAATAATGGGCTAATTTCGAAAAGTTCTTTCCCATAGTTGATCTTTCCGAGTATTGAATCCTGAACCCAGAATTTCGGAGTGCTGCATATCAACCACTAATTTTAAACCTTAAAATACAAAATATATATTCATAGATTCTAAATATAAATATTATAAAATAAAGTCGCTGTCCGTCTCTGTCTGTTTCTGCGCTAACTCCTTCTAAACCATCCAACGAATTTTGATACGGTTTTCACTAATAGAAAGAACGATAAACAAAGAAGGTTTTGAATATATAATTTCTAGAAAGAAAATCGGCTCAGCCGTGCAAAATTGCTTCCACGAGAAGCCGGAGGCGTGTCGCTAGTTTTTATAAGCACTATAAGTTCTATGATATTGCCTCGTTGTTAGTTACTCATTAGTCTTATAGTTAAACACAATGATGTCCAGCTATGCTTGCTAACAGACAAAATCAGTGTTAGAAGATAGATGAAGACATATGTATACCTAAAGTTCAGGAGCAAACAAAAAGTGCCAAGTCCAAATTTTCAGTAGCGTTACCATTCAAGCTTGACCATCCATTTATCAGTGGCACTTATCCGAATTTACATAAAGTCCTACGCATGATTAATGCACATACGTGATAGTGGATACAGTGAATGAAGATTTGCGTGTTTATTTGTTGTGCGCTGTTGATAAATTGTACGGTTCATATCCAGGAGACATTGTAGTATTGAGCAATTTAAACAGGTTATGAAAATACAAAATCTTGCTACATAGACGTTACAATAAAAGATTACAAAATTTACACAACTCATGTGATATCTTAGGTACTGGACCTCTATTGAAAAGTATTTAATTAATTGAATTTAATCTATATCTAACATTGTAAAGAGAAAAGATTTGTATGTATGTATGTATTTTTGTATGTTTGTAATGAATAAACTCAAAAACTACTGGACTGATTTTAAAAATTCTCTCACCTATAGAAAGCTACATTATCAGCGAGTAACATAGGCTACTCATTCATAAATGAATTATTTACCCTAATGCCAATTTTTTTTGTTATTTTGTAAAATACGCACTATTTCAGAAAGGTATATAAAGTCCTAAAATTCTCAGAAATATTATCATTCTGGCAGCGCTATTGAATACTCTTCTTGTTACTCGTGGTTTATGTGACGGTAGCCACCTACCATCAAGTGGACGGTCAGTTTGACTGCCACTCTTTCTCATAAAAAATAAGCGCAAAAATAGTCTCCTAAAAGTAAGCGTAAAATAAATGTAATAGTTCATTTATTTATATATAACAAACAGTTTGAAGTAATACCTCGTATTTCCTGAGACAGCTCCTACGATGAGTGTACAAGAAAAATAAGTACTAATATTACTCTTGTGAGCGCACAAACAATACGACAATCATGCAAAATTATGATAAACGCTCGAAATGTTTGCCAAACGGAAACTGTAAATCAGGTGAAGCTCACGTACGCCTAAATAATTGATGGTTGCCGCACAAAAATCCTCCAGGAATTATGTACGAAAGCCATTACTCATCTCCAATTTGAAATAGTGAGTGCTCGAAAAACGTAAAAGTGGGAACGACGGAAAACGAAACGGAAAGTAATAAATATTTAAGGATTATGCTAATGTTTTTGTTCGATTTCACATACCTTTTCAGCTCGTAATGAATAAATCAACGCTCAAAATATACGTCTTCTTTAAAACCATTGTGATGTTTCGAGTAATATAAGCAAAGGTAAAAACAAATCGGGATCGGAGATCCATTATTCAAATCTGACACAATTTTTTAATTATCTAATATAAATTATATATTCCGACGGCCGATCCTATAATCCGGCAGTTCGTAATGTGCCTAGGCAGATCGTTACATATGGCGCCGTTTCATGAAGTTTTTGCGTAATACCCAGCCAATTCATAAAATGGTTGATTAAAAATCAGGCAGATTGATCAACCTTTGACGATTTAGTCGAAAGATATACTTCGAACGATATTACTGATGTTAAGCAGAAACTTCATGAAACGACGCCATATATAACGATCTGTCTAGGCACATCACGAACTGCCTGATTATACGATCGGCCGCCGACATATACGTATATAAATATCTATCAATTATCTAATAAAATATACAAATAAAAATCTGTTATCTCTATATATAAAAATGAATCCCCATTTCCCTTGGTCACGGCATTACATGTGAACGGGTAGACCGATTTTAATTCGGTTTTCACTAATGGAAAGAGAGATAAACGGGGAATGTTCATGTATATAAAAATTGCACGCCGGGCGAAGCTGGGGTCGGGTTGCTAGTATATAAATAAGAAAGAATTGCCACACGAAGACGGATCATCACTTGTGAACGGCACGACCGATTTTGCTGACTTTAAAATAATTTAGCATATTGTGCCGCAAAAGTATTGGGGGAAGTATAATTTTTTTTAATATTGAAAATAATTATCTTTTACAAAAAATTATGTTAATAAACGCTTAATTAAAGATGTTTATAATTTTATCTAAGGTACTTTTTTTAACACCTTAAAGTAGGTTTTCTTGGTGACAATATTACATCATAATGACTTTTCCTCGGTAACATAAGTACAACGTGTACAAATGTGCTATTTATGAACTGCTATTTTATAAAATATATTACATTTGTCTCCGTTCCGAATAGCTGAATAACTATTAAAACATCTAATGAATAAACATCTAATAAACAATGAAGAACAAAATGTGAATAAAATTCATATTCAATTCAATTAAGGTGAATACTAAACCGACTTAACTTTGTTTCTATTTACTTGTGTGTTATCGCACATATAAAACACTATGCCCACGAATTCGTCCGCGTCTCATTTTCTTAGGTGTTAAAACATTTATTCGATCTTTTTTGCTCATTTGTGTTTTTGTCTGGCATTGAATTTTTGATTTTTCGATGTTGGGGACACCACTTTTTTCTGGATGGACTGGACTTTTTTTGTATCCCTGTTAACGTGTACCTATGCAAAATTCTATGATTTTCTTTTGAGTAGTTAAGATTGAAAGCGTATCAAACAGCAAAAAAAAACATTTGCATTTATATTAATCTTAACTATAGTATAGTTATATATTATACTATAGTTACGATCTTCAACAGTCCTTAATTAGAAAAATTAAATAAATGTGACAAATACATATAAACGAAGAAAACAAACTCGAAACAAATGTAACACGACCGAAAAGTCGCCGAAAACAGATGACATTCGTTTTTCTCGCATCCGTTCGCTCGCATTCAAATTTGACAATGACAAATTCTCGGTCATTTCCGGTTGCGGTTCGGCAGACATTCGGATGTTCATATCATTTATATTCATTCAAGATTCACCAGCCTTTTGTTGCAGTGATAAGTCAGCGAAAATATTGTAAATTTTCGGTTGGGGGGTGTGAATTAAAAATTGGTGGCGATTGTTGTTGATTAACTTTGAAGGGTTGAGAATAAGTATTAATTGTTTTTTCTTAATCATTACATCATTGAATAACATTTAATTTATTAGCTAAGGCGTATTGATGCCTTAAAATAATGATTGAAAGACTAATAAAGTGAAGTGCTTAACATTTTAAACTAACAAATTGGTATTTTTTTAAGATTTAATTTTTTTATTATTTACCATTTTTTAGGGTTCCGTACGTCCGAATAAAAAAACGGAACCCTTATAGGATCACTCGTGTTTCCGTCTGTCCGACCATTCCCCCCCCCCCCCTATCTCCGAAACTACTGAAACTAAAATTTTGAAAAAAATACAGAAATTAGTTTTCTACTTATAGATTATAGGAAAACCTATAGAAGTCCATGATATTAAAATAACATGGTAAATCACTCAATATTGTGCGGATAGGTAACATCGTATACGGAACCCTCTTCACGCGAGTTCAACTCGCACTTGTCCCGTTTTTTTACTATAACGGTATTTTCAAATTTAGACGGATCCACAATACGTCATGGGATCCAATCCCTTATCTTTAATCCTATTGTAGTCGGCAGCGCACTTGCAGCAGCTGTGGCGTTGCTTATGTTATAGGCGATGGTAGCCACCTACCACCGGAGACCTACCATACCAAAGAAAAATGAGTCGAAACGTGAAATTTTCTAAATTTTACGTAAAATATGTATTTTTTTGTAAATAATTATTTATTATTACAAAAAATATGTACATCTTCTACAATATTATATGTGTTTTAAGTTAATATTGTGTACCATACTATAACAATGGTTAATTAATTGCGATACTTGAATTGAGCAGGTCTTATTTGAAAGATGAATCGAAATCTTATGATTTGGTAATTGAGGCTTGTGTAGGAATGATAATAAATAATTTAAAATTTTCATATAAAAACTTAGATGATATTAGAGAGTAGTGAAGATGAGGAGTCGCATTTAGTGAAAGTTAAGTAATGAATGAAAAAACTTGTCTTCACATTTTCTGATAGGAAGTATAAAATACATTGCAGCTAGACAAGCAATACCAGATTCTATTTAATTCAAACTCATGATCTCAATTTACTTAACTGCTATTTATAAGTTCAAAAAAATTATCAAAGAATGGAAGTTTCAATATAAAATAATCAGTCCGAAACAACATCAAGGATATAAACTTGCTGAAAGACATACTACAAACTATAAAAAAGCTATTGAATAAACTAATGTAGGTGTGATAACTTAGAATTGCTTATTTATAGAAATACTCTAATATCTGGTAAGTAGTGATAAAATCCCAAGTTATTTTAATAATTATGTGAGTAAATGTTATAGAAAATGAAAATATCAAACAGATATTAGGTAATGATTAGACAAAATTACAAAAAAAATAACCATTATTATGACAGTCACTGGGTTATTAATGGATTTAAAAGACGGATGGATAGTGAAAATACAAAATGTAAATAGTAGGAAACCTGATGGAATAGGATTAGTTTTAGAACAATCAAAGGGACCCAGATCTTATATGATAAAGATTGAAAAAAATGGAGATTTAATCAATTATTTAGGAATAGGAAAGGAAATAAAATTAAAGTGGAAATTATTAGCCAAGCTATCTATTAGTAATCTAGGTAACAGAAAATAACGTTACCCAATCAATCTTATTTAAATTTTCCAAAAAACATAAGAACATTTGTTTATTTTCTTAGGTTAAAGTCTTCAGACAGACTGACGGTCCACTTGATGGTATATGGCTACCGTCGCCTATATAACACAAGCCAAGCTGAGATAGGGAAATGGGTTATGGTATCCCTTATTCACTCACCGAAACACATAGTTTATTTCAGGGTAGTTTTCTCTAAGAGGGTGGTTACAGCCGCCGGACGGGTTGCCGAATGACTGCAAAATGCAGTATGCCTTGCCACTACTTGCCAGATCTTGACCAGAGCCAACTTTAAAAATTTGGCCCTGTCGGGAATAGAACCCGGGATCCCTGAGACAGAACCTTAACCATCAATTTTAGACGAAAAAGGTTAGAGATATAAATATGGAGGCTCTTTAAAAGTGTGTGATGCTATTTATAAAGTAGGTATATCATAAATATATTAGAGAATCAATTTTTGTCTTGACAACGACGGATTAGCTTTGTTCAGTTATTGAATAAGATTCGCAGAAGCAACATCCAAATAAAAAATAAAACAAATATTTCTCATAAATCATCTCGGATACTTCATCTTTCTGACTTCTAGTCTTCCGTTTCCACGTTTGCCAATTTGTTGAGAAACTAGAAAACATTTCCAAGTCATAAAATGTACTATTGCATTTTAGACTTTAAAATCAAGCACATTAAACACATTTTACGTTGAGGGGTGCAAATTATTTATCTTTGTTTCCATTCGCAATCAGTTTTCATTTAGCACTGTACCGCGTACCTTCAATTTGAAAATGGCACAGACCGAGCAATCAGTTGAAATACTAAATAAACCTTTGTGAAACTTGCGTCTTTCGTCCATTTTAATTTGACTTCCCATACTCTGGTAGATTTTAACAATAGTCGCGTCGCCCATTGATGTTCTATACAGTCGTGGGGTTCAGTGGAAATTGGACGTATTTTACATAAAATAGGGAAAACTCTGGCAGCATATTTGAAAGGAAATCTCGAATATCACTTAGCTGGAGAAGGTTATAACAATAAATTTGCGATAACATTTACATGCAGGCTCTCGAGTCGCGTGGGGTGATGTTTATAACGGGTCGCTTAACACGTTAATACGGCTGTTATTCAGGAATTTTCCTGTTTTTTTTTTATAGTGCTCTTGGGTTTAGTGGATCTTAAGAAATTTAACACGGTCTATTAACCGAGGCACCAAAGAGAAAAACATATCTGAAAAAATATTATTTATAAAATATAAATCTCTTTATAAAATATTATTGTTTTATAAAAATTACTCGCTGATTATGTAGCTTTCTATAGGTGAAAGATTTTTTAAATTGATACAATAGTCTTTGAGTTTATTCATCACAAACATACATTTGTATTGAGGGGGTAAAGAGGGGGAGATGGGGGGAGGGTGAGTATGTTACTCGCTGATAATTTAGCTTTGTATAGGTTATAGAATTTTTAAAATCGGTCCAGTAGTTTTTAAGTTTATTCTTTATGGAGGGGCAGGACCTACCTCGTACACCGGCGGAGCCGCCTGTCTCCAGCTTTGCGTTTAATTGTCCGAGACACTTATAACCACTTGTAAAAAGCGTTTGAATGTTCACAAATTATGTACACACACGATAAATTGAGTTGCACAACTAATCAATTAATTTTCTTAATTGATGTAAAATAGTTTGCGTAATTTTGCGACTTGCGTTCACTTAAACTTCACTTGAGGTAGCGGGGAAAAAAAAAAGGAAGGGAGGAACAGTGTTGCCAGAATGAGTAGTGTATGAAAATGCGTTCAGTTGGTGAGTATTGAAAAAAAGGAGTTAAATAAAAAATAAATAAAAAAATAAACAAATTAATATATCTGGCGCAGCCACTTTACAAACATACATTTGTATTGAGGGGGTAAAGGGAACGAGATGGGGGAGAGTGAGTAGTCTATGTTACTCGCTGAATAATTTAGCTTTCTATAGGTGAAAGAATTTTTAATTCTATAGGTGAAAATTTTTTTGAGTTTATTCTTTACAAATATACAAACATACAAATATACAATTAATATAGTATAAAAGCATTACATTAGGTATATAAGTAAAAATCAAATAAAAAGTTGTTCGTGTATCGAATAAACAAAATTCAATTTTTGTTTCTATATTGCACAAATCTGTTTATATTAAGTTCTATTTATATTAAGATTTTTTCATCTATTAACTGAACCTCTAAGAGCTGTGGTGTTTGAATAAATAAAGAAATAATATATAAAAATAAGTAAAAAGTAAATATCTTATGAAATTCCTTGGAAAACAGTAAAATAGAATGACTTACTTGAAATAATGTTAAATGGAACATTTATATCTTGTAACGAATCGTACCTACATAAAACGTTTGTAGTGCTATCAAAAAGCTTACCCAATAAATTAAAGGCAATATACATGTTAATGGCGTAAGGAAAATCTACATCTTCCCCTTTAGAATTTCCGACTTCGATCGTGGAAGTTAGAACTTAATAGATAAGGTATTTTGAAATTTTGTCATAATTTCAAAGTTATTTAATATATGAGATTTGTTGTACTTTTTTTTCATGTTAAGATCGGCAGACAGACCGACGGTCTACTTGCCTTGTTATACCGACGGCTACCGTCGCCTATAACACCAGCAATGCCAAAGCTGCCGCAAGTGCGCTGCCAACTACAGTAGGAAATAAGTTGTTCTGAATAACGAGCTTCTGTTGTTTAGATTATTTCCACGAAATCTAACCTACTTCTAAAAATTTTTTTTAAATATTTTTTTCTTTCAGTGCTGTTTTCACTCGCATACAAAAACTTTTTGTCCAACTACAGCCTTTGTATCTAAAACTGTCAACAGTTCCGAAATAGAATTGGTTTTTAAATTTTGTACTTAAGCTTTACATTATTTTCTCAATGTGTTTCTAAATGAGCTTATAAAAATATCGTTTTAGTTGCAATTTTTAAAAAAGTGTCAAATTTTTGATGCGTGTGTAACGCCATGAATATAACGTTTGTTTCTATCATTGTTTCACTGAGAGAAAAATAGGACCTATATGTGCTATTCATGAATAGCACTTATAGGTCCCACTTTTCTTTCGGTTTATAAATCACTGATATTTAGAAATTAATTTAGATTTCGAAGATTTCTCGAACAAAATAAATAAAATATTCATGTGTAGTTTTTAGTGTTAAGTAATTTCATACATAATTTTCGTTATAAGTAATAAGAATACTTAAATATATAAGCATAAGCACCTTCAATCCACCCAAAGATAATTTTTGGACAAAATACTACAAAAATACGCCTCAGTTTTAGTTATCACAACGAGAACCTCTGTCCACCAACCCAATGAGCCAAAGAATGGGACGGAGCAATTTTGTGATGATTTTATTTTCTTTGCTAGATGCCGTAGTTCCTTTACCATTGTTATATAATATCATATTGTTATATAAACATTGTTTTAATTAAGTAATAAAAATGACATTAATAAATAATATTAGTACAAAATGCGACATCCAATTGAAAATTATTCGAGGATTAATGTTGAAAACAGATCGGTAGCAAACGTGTGAGCCGGCCACTGGTGTGTGACTAAAAGCATTGTAAATTTTAACAAAATGCACTCGTGTCGCTACATTGATGTCAGCGAAAATCGTCTATGGGATTTAGCACTCCCCAAAGAAACATTTTAAGCATAGTTATGCATCCAATTTTTTTTTGTATTTTTTTTAGAAAATAAAATTATTAAACAGTAGGAGCCTAAACATTGGGGAAATAGGCAAATAAAGATCCTTCACCCTTAGGCTAGACAAGGAAGATCAATTTGCAAATAATCCGCTGCATTTAATGTTAATTGCAAATATTAGATCATCATCTCAGCCTCCTCCTTAATTTTCCAAAAAGACCGATCAGAAGCAACCTGGATCACCGTCGATTCGTGGCCCTTATCAGGTCGTCTGTCCACCTTGTGGGTGTACGTCCTACGCGGCAATTGCCGGTCCGTGGGCTCCACTCGAGAACCTTCCGGCTCCAGCGATCATCGGCTCTCCGTACTATGTACCCTCACACTGCTACTTTAACTTACTAATCCGCCGTGTTACGTCAATAACTTCCGTTCGTCTACGGGTCTCCTCATTCCTGATTCGATCTCGCAGTGTAATCCCGAGAATGTCCCATAGCTCGTTGAACGACGTTGAGCTTTCTTACAAGGCCCATAGTTAGAGACAATTTTTTAGCGCCATACGTCATCACTGGAAACGCACTTTGGTCAAATACTTTTGTTTTAAGATATTGACGAATTTTAGACTTGAAGATGTCTCAGAGCAATTTTAGTTGCAGTCTCATAATTCAAAATTATTTTCAATAGAAAACTACAATGATTGTACATCTTGCTATTTCAGCCTTTTTGTGCAGACCTATAACCATCAGACACTGAAGTCCAATTGAGCAAAAATGACTTTTGGGAATCTTGATTGGATACACTGGATAAATTTTGAAAATTTATTTGATATCAAATGAGATTTTGTTACAAAACTTGAATTTAGAGATCCACTATTTTGAATATCCTTAAATCTATTTTATTTTGTAGAAGCAGGGCACACTGCGTTCTCTAGTCATTTGGGTAGTCCGTCTGGCGCCAGTAACCACTCCCTTACATAAGATTACATAACACGACTGCTGTTGTGTTTTGGTAGGTGAGTCATAGCCCTAGCCCATTTCCTATAGTGGAAATAGTCATTTGCCATAGTCATAGTGGTAGGGTTGCCATAGCTCATTTCCCTATCCTTATATTTTAACTATAGTCGGCAGCACACTTACAGTACATTTATATAGGCTTGTGTTATATAGGTGATGGTAGCCATGTACCATCAAGTGGACCGTTAGCCTGTCTGACGACTTTAATATAAGAATATTAAAAAAAATTAATATAAGAACATTAGAAACGTTTTTTGGACGTTATTTTCTGATACTTAAATTATTTTTTTCGACCAAAGACCTATTTATGTCGTGATTCGGGTCACTATTATTACCTTTCTCTAATGCTTGCCTTGCTATCCGTTCTATCTGTATTATCTAACAGTTTCCTTTTTGCACTATCTAAAAGATTCCTATGCCTTCCTAATCCCTTAACTTTAATTCTACTACGGTTTTCAGCGCATATGCGGCACTTATGTCTTGTTTGTGTTATTGGCGACGATCGCCATCTACGCTGAAGTGGATCGTCAGACTTTCTGACGAACTTTACATAGAAAAAAAAAATCACTATATAAAATAATCACGCGTACTTAATAATAATATTATTACTTACTTCAGTAACTAAGTACGCCATGTCAAAAAATTGCATCTTAAATTCCTAAGTCAAAAAAGCACTCGTGAAATATCCGAAATGGAATTTTAAATTCGTTATTTTATTGTAATTTTAATACTGATCGTTTCAACATACTTAGCTACACTTAACAATACATTTCATAACGACAATTGTTTAATGTGTTCGCCATTTCCCCATCAATTCTATCTAAAACATGAACTTTACTGCGTCAACCATTAGCATAAACTTTTGATTGGCGCTCGTTAACTCACTAAAGTGGTTTCTTGTATAAAACTGTTTATAACTGGGTTTTCGTTTTACCGTTTTATTTATATGGGCTACCAATTTGAGCGTGTCTAAGTCGAAATGGGTCATTTTAATAGGTCAAGAGTTTTCCATGCAAGTTATTTTTCTTTATTTCTTTCGCGTAGACTTCATCTTAAGATATGAATATATAATTATATAAACAAAAACTAAATTGTGTAAGTAATTAATAGACTAAGCGTAGGGTTGACACACCGCGTCTAAAACATGAAGAATACCAAATTTCTGTCGGCACTCTGGCGTTAACAGGCTTACTATCGATTTTAATCAAGTAAAGTGAGATTGTATTTATTAGCTAACAATTCAAATCGGTCGGTGGTATAAACATGGAATTGTGGCTAATTTGCCGTTGTATTTCAGTACCGCGCGCTAAGTGCAACTTGACAGTTATTAGATTATTGCAAACGCTATATTCCAATTTTCAATTCATATTTTTATAAACAGACATAAAGTGTTATAACTGTATGGTATTGCTAGATAGCTGCTATCAATAACTTTTAGTCAGACTATTATACCCTTTTGGATAGCTAGAGAAACGAAGAAGTTTTAAGTATCATTTGTACGTACAGTTTCATACATTTTTTTAAAGAGAGATAACTTTTTAAATTAAGGTCGACAGACAGGCTAACGGTGCACTTGATGGTAGGTGACTACCGTCGCCTATAACACAAGCAACGCCACACCTGCTGCAAGTGCGCTGCCGACAACAGTAGGAATTGATAAGGGATTAGGAGGGGATAGGGAAATGGGCTCTGGCATTCCTTACTCACTCACGGAAACACAACAGCACGTATATGCTGTTATTTCACGGTGGTATTCTGTAAGGTGGTGGTTACTGCCGCCAGGCGGGCTGCCCAAATGACTGCGAAACGCAGTGTGCCCTGCCACTACTTTTCAAATCCAGACCAGAGTCAATTTTGAAAATTACATTAAATATTAGACGGGGTCGTCGGGAATCGAACCAGGGGTCCCTGAGACGTTAGGTAAGCACCCTTGCCACTCATCCAACGGAGTGTTTTAAATTAAAATATCAGTTATTAAGCTGGATCGTCTATTTTGTTGTAGAAATTTCTAGTTTTATTAACAAATCAGTTAAACCTAAGCTTCTTTTAAACAAAACCAGCAAAAAAAAAAAAACTGGGCAGGGTTGTTAACAAAAGATAATACAACCCCAATACTATGAAAAAGTGACTCTTTTCTGAAAAAACCTAAAATGTTAAATATCACGAAAACGGTTAATTTTTCGATAGAGTATTACAGAATGAAAATTGTTAGTTTTGGTCAATACTAACACCTCTTAATGTATGTACGACCACTTACAAGTAGCCCTGTATGTATATATACAACAATATAGTTCTAAAAAACTTGATGTGACAAATACTATTCAGTTAAGGCATTACCTACACAGCGCAATGAAGTAATGAATTAATGACGATAAGCTACCATAAGAATTCCATTTTACTTGTGTGCTCAATCTTCATTTGCAGAGCAGAATGCCAGAGTCCATTCTTTTAACTTCAGTCTATACGTACCTAGTTTAACGATAGATATAAGTACAATAGGTTTAACTTTGTTATCGTCAAGTTACATGGTATGACTATATAACAAACTATATTATAAGACAAAGTTATATAACATTTGCGTATGAGTCACGTCATCACGTTTACTCATGATGTGACTAATACAGTGGTGACATGTAAGACAACATTGTTGTATTGTAGGTACTGTTATTTTAATGTGCAGTCTTGTTTTATGTTGCAATGTTTTTTTTTTTATATAAAGAGAAATGTTAAATAATACGGACGTGTTATACAACAAAAGGGTGGTTTAGGACCCATTGGCCCGGGTGAATTTATTAGTTTTATTAAAACCTACAAAAATTTACCCATTCACCCGACTCTTATTTCATATTCCCCACCGGCCCGAGCAACGTAAAATCGGTACAGTTAGCAAACTATTTATTTTTATGATGTTGTGTTTATGAAATACAAATGCAAGTTACAAAAATTAAATAGATAGGTATACAGTTCACCTTTGATGTAGATGCTTATTGCTTGGAAAAAAATTGTAATTTGACAAGATGTTACCTATAATAATAATTATAATTATAATGTATCCGGCAAATTACAGGGAGTAAATATTAAGTCTGAGATCTCAAATTTTAAATCTTGTTATTTTAAAATCTATCTATCCTTACATATATACTAGGCTGAGCCTGTAAATGTAAGCCACATCCGATGACATAATATTTAACATTTCGTTATTATGCTTGCTTAAAGCATGTCCCAAGTCCTGTCAGTACAGTCGGTTTAATTTTATTGTAGGTATACTTCGGTGATTATAAAACACCAATTATTGCTAATTTGTTCTACAAACGTAGGTGTATTAATTTATTATATCCCATGTATCAATTTAAGTATTTTTTTAAAATTAAAGATGGGTTTGCTCTTGACCAGAATCTATCCATGTAGGAAGGATGAGGCCGAAGATGGAGCGAGCTCACCCAATAAATAATTAAAATAATAATAAGATAATATAATAATAATAATTAAAATAATAAATATTAATAAGTAATTAAAAACGTTTATATTTTCAAACAAATATACACTTAAAATTTGTTAGTAATGTTTAAATTACTTAGTGGAATAAGTTGTGATGTTGTTGAACAGCGAAAATGATCACACCTTATATATATCTTTCATGTTGCTTTAGTTACAATATCAAACTCTATCGAACATCAAATTTCTATCATCTATAACAAGACTATCTTAGTAAACCACATTAGTATTAATTAATCAGACACAGAAATTAATTAATTAATTGATTCCAGGGCAAAGTATATCAGTCGTCTGTCTGTATGCAATTAAATAGGAATGCCACGCGTCACAGATACGTACACACCATGTCTAATTACAGACATCTGCGTAGATCACGCCTTGTCGAACCCAAAACGTACAATTAGTACTTAATAGGTGTACAAACAATTTCAGCTGTGGCCATAGTTACTAACAATAGAGTACTAGCGGATCCGCCAGATAATCTCATTTTTTATTAACTAAGTACCTACACATAATTATATACTAAATTAATATCATTTTAAATGTTCCTTTACAATGCTGCTATGCGTAGCGCACTAGAAGCAACCTTACCATCAAATGGACAGTCAGCCTTAACATAAAAACTATTTCAATTTAAATTTCAAATTTCAATATTTTTTTTTGTTTAAAGTCCTAATATGTGTAAAACTTTAATTACAGTTTTCTTTAATTATTAATTACATAAATGTTATAATTGACATAAATAAATTCCGTAACTATATGGCCAGTAATTCTTTCAAACACACACACACAAAAAAAAAAAAACAAAATCAGTCTAGTCGTTTATTAAGAGCTCAGCAGTGACATACGGACGTATAGAAGAATCCATATTTATTTATTTATTTATTTATATTTAAATCTATATTATAATATATCTATAAATATTACAAAATACGGTTTTCACGATAAACGTGTTATAATTTGCAAAAAATAATAAAATTGCATTCGAGCAAAGCTGGGACTGGGAGCGAGGTTATTACGCTTTTATGACTTAAGTAATAATTTGCATACACTTTGTAAGTGGGATTGTTGCTGATTCAGGTTTTTACTGTATCAGGGGATGCTGATGCTGATATTAATAAATTACTTTAAAAAATATCCTACTACTAAATTATTAACGTATGATATATATTATTTTGAATAAAACATAATTTGTACTTAATAATGATATAGGTAATTATATATAATATTTATTAATAAAGAAGATAATCACGTTCTCAAGATCAAGAATGAGTATTTATTGATATTGGACTTTAATGGCAAGTTATATTTTAAAAACAAAAGGTAACAACAATCCTCTTAGTAAATACTACGGAAAAGTACATAGGGTAGATTACCTTTCATCCAAGAAAAGTGCTGTTCTCCAGGATCGCGGTCGAAGTCACGGGCAATACACATAAAACAATAGGATATATAGTGTCATTTTATTTATTGATTATATTAAATAAATAAAATAATTAAAAGTTTGGAAAATGATAAACGATTACCTAGAGTGAATTAGAGAATCAATTAAGTCAATCAATTAAAGTATTCAATCAAATTTATTTTAATAAAAATATTACTTTACACACGCAGTGCATCCCATTTCTTTCAATAATTTAATATGAAAATTGAATTTTAAAATTTTAAATACAAATGCCTACATAATTTTACATTAAATTAAAGCTTGAGTAAAATTATAGTTCGATTCGATTTGGTAGCCACAGTATCTGGGTCATAAACATTTTGATCACAAATACTGTATCCATTATCTCACGTGTTCAGTAATGCACGCAATACTAAAATAGCAGTAGATTATGTACGCCACATAGGCTTCTCTCAATAAAACTCATTTTCTTTGAAATAAGTGATAGGCAACTCGTATAGCAAATCGTCCCCTCTCGTATGTCCCGGCTTTTTTGAGGTTAAAAAGAGTGAAGTAAAAACGGAAAGTGTTTCTACAGTTCGGTCAATTCGTTCGATAAATTGTTGTACAAACTTCAACTTTATCCAGAGAGTATTAAAGCTTAAAATCGAGTGAGTGAAATATGACGTAAGTCGGTCACCGACACAGATCTGTGTCGGGACATACAAGCATAGTTGCATAGATCTATGCCAAAAAAAAACGGGGACATACGAAGGGTTTAGGTTGATAAAAGGAAAGAAAAGCCTCTGATATATGATTTATAGATCTAAATATTGGGGCATAGTGCGCACAATATCTAATAATGCATAATAAAATTTGTTACCATTTCTTTAATGTATCTTTTATTTCTAAGGTATGTGCAAATATGTAGAGGTAATTCCGTGCAATAAGGATATCATCATCATCATCATATCAGCCGTAGGACGTCCCAGCTGGACGTAGACCTCCCCCCTAATTTTCTAAAAGAACTGGTCAGAAACAGCCTGGATCCACCGTCGAACCGCGGCCCTTATTTGGCCGTCTTTCCACCTTGTAGATGGACGTCCTACGCTGGGATTTCTGGGGCCTTAGACAAAGTAGCATTCGCTCCGTAGCGATGCGATATCGAAGTTCGTTATCGTCTCAGAGACAAAGGAATCGACACTGTAACACGTGATAAACACGTGATACCTTGTCATGATTTCTTTGTCTCTGAGACGATAACGAACTTCGATATCGCATCGCTACGGAGCGAATGCTACTTTGTCTAAGGCCCCTGGTTCGTGACCTCCACTCGAGAACCTTCCAGCCCCAGCGGCCGTCGGCTCTCCATAATATATGTTCTCCCCACTGCCACTTCTACTTACTAATCCTATGGGTTATGTCGGTAATTAGTCTACGAATCTCCTCATTCCTGATTCAATCTCGCAGAGTATCTCCAAGCCGAGCAATCTCTTTGAGCGACGTTGAGCTTTCTTACAAGGCTCATAGTTGGAGACCACGTTTCAGCGCCATATGTCATCACTGGCAACACACATAAAAAGGAGGATACACACTGTAATGATATAAAAAGTAAAAAAAATGATAAAGTTGAGAATACTTCACCCATTTTAATTAAATATATAGAAGAAAGAATATTCGGGAAAAAATGTACAATAATAAGAATTTACAAATTTGAAATTAAGTGTTTCTATTGATGTTCTATTGATTTTATCATCCACAAGGTAGCGCTGCAGTCATTGGAACATTTTAATGACGTTGGTAACGCCGAATTGTTTAGCTAACTGTTTATACGTTCCATCTTCCTTTTTACACGTAACTGCTGCCACCACGAGTAGCTGCTGGCTAGCGGCTACTGTAAAAACCCATGACAGTCTTAATAAGAACGTCGTACGACAACGTTGGTGACAAACGCGTAAATTCGCAATGCGTGATTTGATTTAAACGATCACACCTTCGCGAGTGCAGTTTGAAACTAAGCAGTGCTGGAAATACATCTAATGAGATTCTAATGATTCTAATGACATGATATATGAAAAACGAATCTAATGACATGATCTAAATTCGTGTGTGACGGGCCCGCCGCTGTTTTCGTCGTTTGGAAGACCTAGGACCAGCCTATGATCTATGAGGTAGGTGGCAGCATCCTGATTTCACTCGTTTCCTCGCCCCCTTTGATTGCACGTACCATCATTAAAAAATACAGTCCACTTTTTCTCCATGGAAGATATTCGATAATAATTTGGGGTGATCAGGCATATCCATGTTGAGAATGATTACGGTGTTAATATTACTGCGATAATGCGTGTGTGTTGTAACTGTTGCAAGTAGTTATTGTATAATGCAGGCTGACGTGCAATTTGACCGCGTAGGCATATCAACATCCGAGTTAATGAGACAGTGAAATGTCGATACTGTAACAGGTGCGCTGTTATTGCGAATGTGATGTTACCAAATTGCAAGGATTACATAGTAAAATCGTGGAAAGATTACCCAAATAAAATTGGGTAACTCTGGTAGAGTTCTCAAGAACGAGATTTATAGAGGTTTCTTTTTTATGTTAAGATCGGCAGACAGCAACCTATAACACAAGCAACGCCAAAGCTGCTTTAAGTGCGCTGCCGACTACAATAGGATTAAGGATAAGGGATTGGGAAGGGATAGGGAAATGGGCTCTGGCATCCCTTACTCACTCACACTACCAAACACAACAGCACACGTGCTGTTATTTCACGGTAGTCTTCTGTAAGGGGGTGGTTACTGCCGCCAAATGGGCTGCCCAAATGACTGCGAAACGCAGTGTACCTACCCTGCCACCACTTTCCAGATCCAGACCAGAGACAAATTTGAAAAGTTCTTTTTTTAAAGTTGACACTGCCGGGAATCGAACGCGGGAACCCTAGAACAAACCACTCATCAAATGGGCTCGTTAAAAATAACATTGACATATACCTAACATTGTATTAGCAGCACACATTGTATTACAGTCATTAACTGCGTAGACCCTTAAGACCGAGGTGGAATAACAGTTGTGTTTATTTCGGGGCATGGGTAACGGATGCCAGAACACCTTATGGTTTATAGGATACGATCGAGTGGACTTTCAGCCCGCGTACAACTCGTTAATAAAAAATAGAAAACATAGAAAAATAGCAAGTGTACGGTTGTATAATTAAGTCCATTCCCATTTCTTCTATCAGTGCCGCTTATGAGATTGTAGCCTCGTATGTTTACGTTTTTAACCAGTCTTATGGTTAACCGTCACGATATTGCTGATAACATAGATAATATGTAAATTGGATATGCAATTTACAACACTTCGATAAGACATTTTTCTTTTTAAATTAAAAAAGAATTATTAGTCGATAAATAACATTTAATAATAATATCTATCGATCATCTACTTATAACTGCTTAAAGGGATAGAATGTAGCGAAATTTATTTATTGTAAAATCATTGTTAAAGCAGTAAATAAATGTCCGTTATTATTATCTCTATATATAAAAATGAATCCCTATTTCCCTTGGTCACGGCATCACGCTTGAACGGGTAGACCGATTTTAATTCGGTTTTCACTAATGGAAAGAGGGATAAACGGAGAATGCTCATATATATAAAAATTTCACGCCGGGCTAAGCCGGAGGCGGGTTGCTAGTAAAAAATAAATATTCAATCATATGAAAGTTAGTATAAAATTTTTATAAAATAATTTTTGTTAGTCCATTCTTTTGTATTTACGATCAGTTTGGAATGCATATTCTATTAGTAAAAACTTTTTGCGTTACTAATTTTCTGTAGAGAAAATAAATAAAGAAAAAGTTATAAACTTGTACTCACAAAATTTAATTGAAATAGTTATAGAACTTTGCAGCCTTTGAATTTAGGTATTATCTGAGGAGTATAATAATTACTTGTAAGATAAAAAGTGTTTCTGGCAAATAAATTCACACCACTATATTAATCCTCTCCATTCTCTGTAGAAGTAGATTAACAGACGGCCACTCGGACAAATTGTGTATTAATATTTTATGTTACAGTTCACACTATGGGGACCCTCGGCCATAAAGCTGTCATCGTGAGAAGACAAACTGCCTCGGACTTCTTATGGGTGATTTAGGTTTAGGATTATGGGATAGTGGGGCGTCTGTTGTATTTTGTAACACCATAACACTAAGCTTCTTTTGGTGGAGAGAAAATTTACATTTCATGTATCAGTAACACAACTGACATTTTGTAATTGTGTAATCAATGCAGTTCGAACCTAGTTCTTCTTTTAAATAGAAGGTATTACACAAAATATATTGATCCCTTTATGAGCTAACTTAAATACCTTCATAATTAAACATTCAAAATTGTTATATTTTTAGCTTTTCTAATGTATTACTTAATTTACATATAAAAATTTAATTATTTCAACATATTAAGAAACAGCTACAATAATTAAATAATTACAGTAATATAAAAAAACTTAATCTATCTACTAATATATATATATATATATATATATATATATATATTTTTTTTTTAAATAAATGTGTTATAATATTCTAATATTAAGCAATAAATCAATTTAAATCGTATAAGCAATCTCTTATTGAGTCCATTGTCAGTAAATCAGTTTGATTCTATCTATACGTAATTCTATAGAGAGAATCGCTATGCGCTATGCGCTTTGCTGCAGGGTACAGGGAGCTTTGGTAACATGGCCAGCTTTGGCCAAGCCCCCGACTGATATATTCCAAATCGGTTACTTTGACAGTTATGCACGTTGAATAGGACAAGAGCTGAGGCATTTAATTAGTGCCAATAGCTGTTGGCCTGATGGACAATGGCCGCTATGTACACAGCTACAGAGGACCGGTGAAGGTTTGCGTAATTTATGTCAAAGTTGAAATAGGCTTTACATTACTTGTTTTAATCTCATAGGCAAATAATATAAGGAAAATTTCAATTGCATTTATTTATTTATTTATCTAATTTTAAAATACAACAATTTTTCCATGTTGTTATGCGTATGCCCGCCATTTTGGTGTAAACTATACTTATATTTTACATGAAAATTACCCGTAATCTCTTTAATATATACTACTAGGTGATGCCTGCGACTTCGCCGGCGTTGAAAATTTAAAAAAATAACGCCTGACTAAATATATAAGCAATATAACGCCTAACATCTTTATTGCAGTTATAGCTTTGGCAGGCGTTAGATGATCCTTCGAGAACAGTACTTTTTCTGGATGAAAGGTAGCCTATGTCCTTTCCTACATCCCTGCCAACGTGTATGCAAAATTTCATGACGGTCCACTTGATGGTAGGTGGCAACCGTCGCCTATAACAAAAACAACGCCACAGCTGCAGCAAGTGCACTGCCCAATAGTAGGATTAGGAAAATGGACTCTGACATCCCTTACTCACTCACCGAAACACAACAGCACACGTGCTATTACTTCACAGTGGTCTTCTGGGGTGGTTACTGCCGCCAGACGGATTGCCCAAAACTGACTGCGAAACCCAATGTGCCCTTCCTGTACTTTCCAGATCCAGACCAGAGACAAATTTGGAAAGTTAATTTTTCAAAGTTGACCCTGTCGGGAATTTTATCGGGAAACCCTAGAACAGAGCGTTAAGGCAACACCCTAACCGCTCATCCAACGGGCTCTTCAGTCTTTATATTGTTTCGAAGTCTTGTGTTCCTATTGCGTTTTGCATTTAAAAAAGGATCTGCGCGGCGCGGCGACGCGACGTGAAAATTGTACGGGCCTGTAAGCTCCCGTACATTGGGTTTACGGTACGGCTGTGTACCGCGCTAGTGGGCAACGCTCCCGTTAAGAAGCGTCGCTGATCTAGCCGATCGGTGGGTCAGACCGAGGAGAGTTTGTAAGGTTCCAAGACAAAGTCCGTACTAGTTACATAGGTCAATGCGGTGAAGCGAAGACAATTTATTTAGAAAAATGGTCGATTTATAATACAATTTTACAAACAGAACTAGCGGCAATCGTGCCCTGCGCCGAACAATATGCGCCAATAGCGAACGAATGAGACACGATTGCGCAAGTTGTGCAATATTGTGAAATAACATTAAATGTTGTGCAATAACAGTATTTTCTGTCCCTTTCACTTTCTATTGTTGTCTTTGTTTGTTCATACGTTTATATGAGCCAACATTTCACTGCGTTGGCTCGGTATTGCAAAGCCGGGCAAGGATAGAACCCTCCCCTCCAGCTATAGGCCAATTAGCCTCCTCAGCTCCATCGGGAAACTCTACGAGAGAATCCTGTTGACGCGTATCCTTCGTCATGTTAACTCTAACAATCTTCTCATCGACGAGCAGTTTGGCTTCAGAGCCAGACACTCGTGCGTTCATCAAGTGCATCGACTAACTGAGCACATTCTCACCGGGCTTACCGCAAGCCCTCGTCCGACAGGCACCGGTGCCGTCTTCTTCGATGTGGCGAAGGCCTTCGATAAGGTGTGGCATGCCGGGTTGATATACAAGCTATATCAACTCGGACTGCCGGAGGGCCTCGTACTTATAGTACGGGACTTTCTAGCCGATCGAAGCTTTCGCTACAGAGTAGAAGGCACTCTCTCCTCCCCCCGCCCCCTACGGGCAGGCGTTCCTCAGGGTTCAGTTCTCTCACCAACCCTCTACTCCTTATACACCAATGACATACCACGCACGGAGGGGGTCGAGTTGTCTCTCTTCGCAGACGACACGGCCCTTTACTTCTCCACCCGACACCGAGGCTTCTTAACTCGTATGCTTCAAACCGCCGTGACCGCTCTCGGCGATTGGTTTCAGAAATGGAGAATTGAGGTGAATCCCGAGAAAAGCGCAGCAATGTTCTTTTCACGCGGGAATCTACTTCAAACTCCTCGCGCTCAGAATGCCCTACATATTGACCGAGCTTCACTCGGTCAAATCTCACTCCAGGGCCGCGTCATCCCTTGGGTCCATCAGACCAAATACCTCGGTGTTACACTCGACCGGAGACTTACGTTCGGTCCCCACATCAAGCGTGTCAGGGACAGGGCAGCGTTCGTCCTGGGTCGCCTGACGTGCCTCATAGGCAGGCGGAGTACAATGGCCCTTAGAGATAAGGTGACATTGTACAAAGTCTGCGTCAGACCGATCATGACGTACGCTAGCGTTGTCTTTGCGCACGCTGCTCCCACCCATATCCAATTCCTTCAAGTCATTCAGAACCGATTCCTGCGGAGAGCTGTGGGCGCCCCATGGTACATCCGCAACGTCGACCTCCACCACGACCTCAACCTTCCCTCCATTGTCAAGTGCATCAAGGACTTCGCCTTGAAGTACTACGACAAACTCCCTCGCCATCCTAATCCGCTAGTGGTCAGTTCTCTCATTTACACTCCTGACACTAGCGATACTCTTTCTCGTTTCAGAAGACGACCTCGACACATCCTACTGGACCAGCACAGCAGCAAATGCGGCGTTTGCTGGTGATGACAACGACGTGCAGCTGCCCCGACATCGTGAAAGAAGAGGAAGACCGCCGCGCCGCTTCTCACCTCCGAGGCGCGACCAGGATACGGCGCCTGCGAGGGACCTTCCGGCCCGGGGACCACTTGTACCGGCCACGGCCAACGCCGTGGTCGTCGCAAGTGGCCCTACTGGGCTAGCCGGTCCCTCATAGCTTAAGCTTTAGTTAAGTTTTTATTTGTAAGGGCCGGGCGCTTCTCGCCCCCCCGACGCCCGGTGACGGTTCCAAAGTCCCCTACGGACTAGAACCACACCCATTTCGAGGTGAGTTTTAGTGCGGTAAGAGTCCCACATAACCTCTATGGGCATTTGCATTGCATGCGGCATTTGAGCATAAGGTATCTTTTGAAGATTTCTCTCCTCGGAAAAAAAAAAAAAAAAAAAAAAAAAAAAAACGTTGGCTCATTTCTTCGCGAACACTGTACGTATGAACACTTTGCACAATCACTTTTGTTTATACGAACTGTAGGCTGTCCCGAACAAAAATGAAACCCTCTCCTGCTATCTTAAATAATTATTTTTATGTACCTACCTACCTATGTTAATATTTTAAGTATACCTGGGCACCGAATAGCGCTTGGTTACTTTTACTTGTAAACTGAAACATATTCGTATTCAAATAGCGCCATGTCATTAAATTTTGAGGTAAAAGTTGATCATCATCAATATAAGTACCAACAATTTATAATATAATATAAAAACCTTTTTGTGTAAAATTCGACAAACCCATTCTGCATACAGAATTTCATTTAAATTCATAGAGCTGTTTCCGGAATACGCGAAATGTATACAAGAACTAGCTGAACTCGGCCACGCTTCGCTGCGGCCTATACCGGCGTGCGCATTGGGCGCGCGGTACTGGACACTGCTTATATATAATACTATATATCGTAGCGTGATGTTGTATAGCCTATAGCCTTCCTCGATAAATGGACTATTCAAAACAAAAAGAATTTTTCAATTCGAACCAGTAGTTCCTGAGATTAGCGCGTTCAAACAAACTCTTCAGCTTTATAATATTAGTATAGATTGCACGTTAAAATTTATTAGATACTAGCTGAGCCCGCAACTTCGTACGCGTAACTTTTTTTGTTTTGTTTAAACCACTAAAATAAAATGGAATAAAACACTAAATGTTATGGGAAGCTTCCTACATCTGTGAAACCTGCATTCAGATCGATTAAGCCATTTCCGAGATTAGTTTCACAAACACACATACAAACAAACAAAAATTATAAAACTGTTTTTTTTTTTTATTTCAGTAACATAAGTACAAAGTATATAAATGTACAGACACGGCTCGTTTACGATTAAATTTATTTACATCAATACATGTTATAAATATTTATATGCTATTACAAAAGTGATGAGTTGATAATTGTGTCACTCTAATTATCTTTGCCTTTAAAAAGATGCTGAAACTTCAATCGACAATGTCTTTTTTTAATGTTATGTCGACAGACAGGCTGACGACCCACTTGATAGTAGGTGGCTACCGTCGCCTATAACACAAGCAACGCTACAGGTGCTGCAAGTGCGCTGCCGACTACAGTAGGATTGGATAAGGGATTAGGAAGGGATAAAGAAATGGGCTCTGGCATCCCTTACTCACTCACCGAAACACAACAGCACTTATATGCTGTTATTTCACGGTGGTCTTCTGTAAGGGGGTGGTCACTGCCGCCAGGCGGGCTGCCCAAATGACTGCGAAACGCAATGTGCCCTACATACCTCTTTAATTGTCGATTGAAATGGAGCTTCCAAAAAACCATCTCTAACAATAAATATCACAATTAAATTGTGATGTTCATATGTAGAAAACATTTCCCAATACCAGTTAATATAATATTCCTGTAATTTCCGTTTGTATCTCTAATGTCCAGTACAAGGTGAGCCTTTCAACAAGAATCGTACGTAACATACATATATGAATCGAACGAACTAGATAAGGATCTAGTTAAAATGGTTATTGCATTTACAGCCGGCGGTTGAATGGAGTATGGACACTGAAATGCTATAAGGCTAGAGGCCGTAAAGGTATCTTTTGTTTAACGCAACTTTGAAATTAATGGTTTAAAGTCCTTTTTAATAATATCATTTAGAGATTTCGCTTTGGTAAATCACTTTAGAATAAAGGGGATTGTTTAATAAATTGTTAGGCATTTAATTAATATTCAAATTTCTATATACTGTAAATTGATAGTGGTAGGGCACAGTGTTTAGCAGTCTTAAATTGGGTACCGCGTCTGGCGGCAGTTACCCCCAACATGCCCCCAACCTATAAAAGACGTGAAATTACAACTAGTCTGCTGTGTTTAGGTGAGAAAGTAAGGGATGACAAATCCGATTTTCCTATCTCTAATCGCTTATTTTTATCCTAGTTCGGCAGCGTTTTTTCAGAACCTATGGCATTGGTATGTTAACAGACGCCGGTAAACCAATCAACGTACATGTCATTTGAAAAAATATACATTTTAGTTAAAATCCGAGCTAGACTAGATAACTTTTATTTTAAATTTGCACTACAATATCATTTTTATATTCTGAAAAATAATAATATATAAAAGAAATCCATGTTCAAATGTCATGTTAACTAAGCGTTCATGTATGTTAATTGTACATAAGTAATGGCAGTAAATAAATTACACACGTTAGCACTTTGAAAGCAATTACCCAGGATTCCATTACATAACTCACCAATGTGAACTCACTCAAGGTAGGCTGAGTAAGTAAGGAATAGTATTTGGTAATAAAACAACAAAAGCACCCATTTCAGTTTTAAAAAGAAAACTTGTTCTGTTGTATTCCAAAGGTGTTTTATTCCATAAAATTTCCACTTATCTGCCACACATTCGCTTTACTAAATCTAGTCTTTGCAGATTTTACTATAGACCTAAAAATGTAGATATATTTTTTAATACGATATTTTCTTAAAAGAATAATTTTTATTCTAATTTTAATACTTTATACATTTTTAACAGTTTTCTTCTGAGCTGGCGACTTAAATTATATTATTATATAAGTAAAACATAGTTCTCTCAAAACAATAAAAAGAAATGGCTTCATTAGTTACTAAAAAAAATATATAAATCTAAACTTTCGGGTTGCTAAGGATGTTATTAAAATTGAAACTCTATGAAAATGGTTCTGCAGATGATAAAGTTTAAGGTACAACTAACAGGTAATAATAAAAAATTAAGGTACTTTCATTTCTTATGCTTTCATCCTAGTATAGTGTTAGCTTTTAGCTCGTTTAAACAATCGCAGTATGTCTTCTATGTGAGTAAAAATCTTAGCATACGTGAAGAAAATACTAGTATGGTAAATATTGACATAGATGTAACAATCTTGAACTTAAGTCCGTTTCCATAGTTGCCTAACTTTCCGTAAACCCTTGTCCACTCCTCTAATAGCGGTCTACTGAATAATAATCAAACTCACATAAAATTTCAATAACGACTCCGCTAACTGCTGTCTAATGCAAATCAACTACAGATTCACTTGCGCGAGAACAAACTTTCTCTTATTTTTAATTTGTGGTCCTTGCATTTTGAATTTTAATTTAAATTAATTATAATTAAATTTTTAAATGTTTTAGAAAGGCTTTTTCATTTGTAAATGCTTTCTAGATCTGCTGACCTTTACAACGTGGTCTTTGACTGGCCCTAGCTGGACTGATCCACAAGTTTAAATTCGCTCAGCGAGCTGTGGAGCGGTGCTATTCTTTGCTGGATATGAACAGAAATTCTGAAATTCGCCGTAGAACTAAAGTTGTCGACAAGAGAATTAACAAGTTGACGTAGCTCAGAGCGGATAAATGATGGGGTAAAAGAGTTCTCGAATGAAGGCCACGAACTGCGGCCAAGTGGACAGACCTAAAAGGCTTCATGGAAAGCGGCTGGATGTGAAGGAAGAGAACCGTGCGTGATGGCAACCTTGGGGGAGGCTTACATCCTGCAGTGGGGGACTTAGGCTGTTGATGATGATATAATCATGATCCTTATACAAAAATGTATTGAATTGTTGAACTTAGTGGAAGCTTATAATTGGCGATTGAGCCAATTGACCTCGTAACATTAATAATGTATAATACTTGGAAAGATAAATAATTTGCACCCGTTGGATGGATGGTTAGGGTGCTTGCCTTGACGCTTCTAGAGTTCCCGAGTTTGATTCCGGGCAGGATCAACTTTGAAAAATGAACTTTTCAAATTTCCTCTGGTCTGAATCTGGAAAATAGTGGCAGAGCATATTGCGTTTCGCAGTCATTTGGGCAGCCCATCTGGCAGCAGTAACCACCCCCTTACAGAAGACCAGTATGAAATAACAGCACGTGTGCTGTTGTGTTTCGGTGAGTGAGTAAGGGATGCCAGAACCCTTTTCCTTATTACCTCTTATCCTACCAAAATCTTACGTTTATCTTACCAAGACTTGCAAAACCTATGGCGTTGCGTGTTTTAATAGGCGACGGTAGCCCCTTACCAACAAATGGACCGTCAACTTACCAAGCTTTATTTAAAAAATAACAAGAATGTCAAAAAAATAAACAAAAAATAAATTGTTTTATTCTATGATTACATAATTGAGAACATAAATGTTACCTTTAAAATTAATGCAAATACGTCCTGAAATTATCTACACTATCATCTTTCATTTTTTACAACAGTAAGCCACCAATTTTTTACAGAAATAATGATCGTCTAATTAGGGGCTTAGAGTTTCATTTTAATTGGCAGATTTACTTTGACAGCGCGCTTTAGCAATTCTAAGCAGGATGTTTGGGAATGACGCTTCAAGCTGAAATCCTTGTAGATAAGGTTAACGTAATTGGTCCCGTTTTTTAACGGTCTTATCTGATTTCTCTTCAGCGTCACATTCTGTGTTCCAATCTGACCAAGCATCTCTATGCAGGCAAACCGAACAAAACCTTACCCGGCCAATTTTAAAGTTTAATTTTGAAAATTGCGAAGCTTCCTCCAGTATTTTCACGTTCATTGGCCACATCTATCAGAATGGACAACCGTTTTGTGGAATCGTGAATTGGACGATGGTCTGAGAGTTTTAAATCTGAACGATTTACGCGAAAATAATAGCTTGAAAGCAATTCTGAAGATGGATGGATCTGTTTTTTGATTGTTCAATCTATGTTGGACTCTTCTGGAGGGTTTTTTTAAATATTTGTGTATATCTTTGTATGAAATCTTTGTAGATTTTTTTGCAGTGTTTTCTAATTCAATAATTAATTTAAAAATAAAACTTGTTCCAATATAATTTCCAATAATGACTATACAAATAAAAATTTCCCAAAACGCCACTTAAGTATTATAGTAATTTATTGAAAGTTATTTCAATTAAAAGCCATGTCAACATTGTTAATAAAATATAAAAAGTATAATAAATTTCTGAACTCACAGAGATAATCTTTTCCAACTATTCCAGAAGCTCAAAATCCCATCATCGGAGAACTATGTGCAGTTTATATCTACATATATTTAAACAAATTGTAAAAATATCTATACATTAAATAAAATCGTAAACGAGACCTGTCTGTACTTTAAATATTTTTTCAAAAAATACATTTTGTATATGTTGTACTTATATCACCGAGTACAAAAAAATAGTTTTTAGAATTTTTGACTGTTTGTCTATGGTTTTTGCACGCTAATCTCAGAAACGGCTAAACTGATTTGAATGCGGTTTTCACTGTGGTATTGTAGCAAGTTTCTCGTGATATTTAGTGTTTATTTCATTCCAATCGGTTTAACAAACAAAACGTTACGCGCTGTATGGAATACCACGCTTACGAAGTACACTAATATTATAAATGCGAAAGTGAGTTTGTTTGTTTGTTACGCTTTCACGCCTTTAATAATCAACCGATCATCATTTTTTTTTTTTATTAAATCAAGGTAGCGCTTGACCACTATCCCACCTGATGCGAGGTGCAGATGCGGTCAATGGTCAATTCTCGTCTATATGTCACACGATGCAGTTTTCAAAAAAAAATTTTTTTAATTTTCCACCTTCCTCCCAAAAATGACCTCCCATATACAGATTTCATCTATTCACGTCACACCTCTGCGTTTGGGTCACAGAAATTGATATGTGTACCAAATTTCAACTTAATCGGTTCGGATAGATTCGGAGATAATTGACTGCGACGGACGGACAAACGGGCACACGAGTGACCCTATAAGGATTCCGTTTTTTTATTCGGACGTACGGAACCCTAAAAGGGATGCCGAGGAAGTCGCGGGTAAAAGCTAGTGTTTTTATAAATAAATATAATATTTTTATCTTACATAAGTACATAATATGTAAAACATGAAACTCTTCTTGTGATAATGTTTGAACATGTTTACAAAGCAGTAACAATAAAAAGATAAAACTTTGGACAAAATACACGAACTTTCCAAGCTGCGAATGAGCGATGACCCTCGAGCTGAAATAATGGATGGTCGGTCCACAACTCCCCATACATGAGCTACGCTTGACCAACGATGTATCAGTCGAAATTTACATACATCTGGTAAGATTAATGATGACTTGTCTGTGATGCTGTGTGCCAAACAGCTAAAGGGCATGTGTGGTAGCGAGCTTCACTAATGGATTAAGTTTTGAATAAACTCCATCATCAATTTCGACTGTGATTTTAGAAATCGTGTTGTTAATATATTTTTTATTGCAATATGTATTTCATTTATTACTCTTTTGACTGAACACGGAGCTATGAGGAATTTGACTTTGATTTGCTATTGAATTAACTTCTAAAACATATATATACTTCTATACTAATATAATTAAGATGAAAGGTTGTCAATATGCCCCACATAAAAAAGTTTATGTGGGGCGTCCGATGTTATGATGTCGTCTGATCGGTAGGATAAAGACAGTCAGACCACGTGGCCAGATTAAATATCTTGGCCACGTGCTTAGACACGACAGATTTATGGTGCTCCAATTTTTCATGATGGGTAAGGTGAAAGGAAAGAGATGTGTTGGGCGAATGAGGAAGTAGTGGTTGCGAAACATCCGAGAGTGGACTGGAATTGCCTCAATCGAGGCAATTCCAGTTCTTGGCTCTTAACAGAGACGGCCTGAAGTTCAACTTGCGTTGACAGCGAGAGAGAGTTTATTTCAGAGTGATCTTCTGTGAGCAGATGGTTATTACTGCTAGTTTGGCCCCCAATTCATGACTCCGAAACCCAGTGCTGTCTGACCTCTACTAATTATTAAGTATAAAAGAATTTATTTATTTTTATTTATTTATTTATTTATTTATTTAAATTAATTTTCCAGACAGTTAAATTACAATGCCATAAGTTATCATTGACCCCCACACTAAGCTGTGCTTGTATCGTGGGAGTCTACTGCAAATACATGAACACTGCATATGCTTACTTAATCTAAAATACCTAATATACAATAATATTAAATAAAAAATTATAGAATACTTAATAATAAATAGAGAGTAACATATTTTAGGGGACATATATAAAAACATAGAAAAAGTGCCTATATATAAACTTAAAATTAAAAAGGAAGAAAGCATTACGATATAAATATTAATCATGGTGTAAATCAGATAGAAAAGGATAGACCATAGCACACCACAGCTACGCTGGCACAACCCAAAAAATACACAGACTTACTCTAACAGAGCGAGCAAAGGATGCCCTCGGTGTCGGCATATGACAAACTCCGAAGCCAGCCCTTAACAATAAAAGAGACCCTTTTGCAATTCAAATTCCCAAAGTCGCAAAGATCAACCACCCTATTATAGATTAACGGATGAAGGAATCGGCCAAATCGCCTTCCGAAACCAGAGGCCACCCGCGGAACAGGAATCCTGAAGTGCCTTTTGGAAAGCAATGACTTATAGGCGCTGCTCGAGATGGTCAAGCGGTGAGCGGAGAGTACAGCCTTCAAGATAAACAGTTGGCGCACCGTGAGAACCTTGCAGTCACTGAAAAGGGAGGTTGTGGGGTATCGATAAGGTTTTTTATACAGTACCTTAAGAGCAGATCGTTGCGCTCTTTCGAGTTGAATTAGTGCCGTTTTGTTCGATCCTCCCCAAACAGATATACAGTAATATTTTATTGAACGGCAAAAACTAAATCAAATAGGTATATGTATCTATTATCCAGTACTGTTTTGTATGTTTAGTATTATCCAAATAGTAATACATTTTTTGCACATTATAAAATTAAACAAATAATAATTATTACTACATTTATAGTAGCGAACCAGCCTCTGCTTCTGCAAATTATATACGTAAACCTTTAACCTTCCGTATAAATTTATTTATATTCGTGAAAATCGTATCAAAATTTTTTTAGACGTTATCGGTCCTTCTAGAACAAGTTCGCGGAGAAATAGACGGAGGCTTAAAGTATAATATATTTTGAGTATAGTATATATATTATAATATATACTGAGTATAATATGTGTTGAATATTATATATATTTCATGTTATGTTTTCTAATTCCACGTTGTGCTCACCCTAGTAACAGTTGGAAATTCAACTCTCGAAGTTATTGACGAGTACATCCACTTGGGACAAACAGTCCAAGTAGATAAAGCAAACATCGAGAAGGGGGTCAATAGTCAATTCAGCTCGGATAGGCAGTGTTCGGGAAGCTCCGAGATATATTTTTTTATGTTAAGGTCGGCAGACAGGCTGATGGTCCACTTGATTTTAGGTGGCTACCGTCGCCTATAACACAAGCAACGCCAAAAGCTGCTGCAAGTGCTCTGCCGACTACAGTAATATCAAGGATAAGGGATTAGAAGATTCAAATTCAATTCAAAGAAGGAATTTTGAATTCAAATTCAAATTCAAAATTCCTCAATGGCTTAAAACAAATTTTTTCGACCAGTATTTGTTGCTAGTGATGACATGACGCTGAAATGTGGTCTCTAAGTATGAGCCTTGTAAGAAAGCTCAACGTCTCTCTCGGCTATGCTCGGGGTTACACTGCGAGATCGAATCAGCAATGAGGAGATCCGTAGACGAACGAATGTTAAAGACATAACCCGGTAGATTAGGAGAGCCGGCGGCTGCCGACGGCTGCTGGAGCCGGAAGGTTCTCGAATGGAGGCTACGTACTGGCAAGCACATCCATCCACAAGGTGGACAGACGACTTGATAAGGGCCGCGGGTCGACGGTGGATCCAGGTTGCTTCTGATTGGTCCTTTTGGAAAATTAGGGGGGAGGCCTTTGTCCAGTAGTGGATGCTACGGTTTATATTGTGATGATTATTATAGATATAGATAATTTTATTAATTCAAGAAACGAGGGTTACTAAAAACGCTATGATGTAATTTGAAATTTCTTAATATTTATTTGACATGACATAGTACAAAATTAACAAATAGTACAAAATTATTGAGACAAATCTAACAGACATTTACGTACACACACGCACACACAAGCATCCACTTACATATCCCATCGATTGCCCCGCAGTAACAGATACACAATACGCCTCCGGCTTTCACGGTCCCCCTCGATTGTCCTAAAGGTGTAAGGGGTCACTGTACTTTGACACGGACCGTCCATGTCACCACGATATTGAACTAATATTGCAGATAGATAATCCAATTAGGCTGACTGTATAGGAATGGACATATTCCTTTGATGTGACGTATCTTCTATGTAAATCATTTACTGTCGACGCATTGCTGATTCGAGAAAGACATGGTTAAATCGAATGACAGTTACATGTCTTATGACTTTGAGGATCTAATTGATTGATTATACTAGCGACTTATATTTTTCTACGGCTTCGAACGGATGCATTTTTTTCTACATGTATAAAAAAAGTTAGCTGGTATGTGTATCTATGTTTATAACAAAATAAACAGGCATTGTGATATGAAGAAACTGGCTTTTTATACTTTACTATAACTTATACAGGGTTACTGGTAACGCGCCGTATTCCTATCAGGACGTGAAAGGGGAGCTAAAATGCAACATTTTGACCCTCCCATATAATTATATGGCCGAAATTTAGTAGTTTTCGAGATTTATGGATTTGAGCGATTTTTTACCAATCATTCAGAATTGAACAATTAAATCAAAATTTTAAAAAAGCTGCATAAATTATGGATTCCATTTAGGTTTATTTTTGAAACTGATTATTTAATCTAGCTATTACATTTGTAACAATATCCAAAATTACGTTACAATTCAAAGTTATAAGCCATAACAACGATTAATTTTTGAAATTTACATTATTATGTTAAAAAAAGTGCCGTCTACAAAGTACATATTAGGAAAGCTTCTCCATTTCATTAGCATTCCAAAAATGGATTGACTTATCATCCAGGTAAGTCAATGACTTACCTGAATCCATTGATGAGTGGTTAGGTTACTTGCCTTAACGCTCTGTTTTAGGGTTCCCGGGTTCGATTCCCGGCAGGGTGAACTTTGAAAAATGAACTTTTCAAATTTGTCTCTGGTCTGGATCTGTAAAGTAGTGGCACACTGCGTTTCGCAGTCATTTGGGCAACCCGTCTGGCGACAGTAACCACCCTCTTACAGAAGACCACCGTGAAATAACAGCAAGTGTGCTGTTGTGTTTCGGTGAGTGAAGTAAGGGATGCCAGAGCCCATTTCCCTATCCCTTCCCAATCCCTTATCCTTAATTCCATTGTAGTCGGCAGCGCACTTGCACTTGCTTTGGCGTTGCCTGTGTTATAGGTGACGGTAGCCACCTACCATCAAGTGGATCGTCAGCCTGTCTGCCGATCTTAACATTAAAAAAAAACTTATAAGAAGATTGCGTGTACCTATCCGTTAGGTGACATCTCAACTCTGTTTCGTGTGAGGCGACTCTTTCTCACGCTTTGAACATTAACAAATAATTATGTTCATTGCGATTTTAAACATGACAAACGACCGTAATCCACTCATGTGTGAATACGCGTGTCTGTATATTTTGGGAAACAAAGACGGCGTAAAACATCCCTTCGATTTCACCCCTAAACACATTCGATTAAGAGTTACAATCCCTTGCAGGGTTTAAAGTTTTAAAATCAAATTGAAATGTAAACTGTAGGGCGTGTTAACAAGTCAATGATTCTATTTAGTGATGTTTAATGGTTTTCATAACACCCAATTGATTACGCATCGCATTGCAAAATAAAGAAAAATACACATAAATTATCGAGAAGTATTCTAAATATGCTTTAAACGCGTGTATGTAATTTAAAATGAAAATTAGTTTGAGCGTGTGAATATTTTGAAATCAATTTTATGGACGGAAGTAGTTTTGAACTAATAGCATATTATTGTTTAATTATTCGGTTATTTTATTAATTTAGCTTAATAATTATATTAATTTATAACAAAAACAGCAATAAAGCAGAAAATAGTACACAAGAGAGACAGCATCACCAATCATATTACCACTTACAAGGCTTCACTGTGTACCCAAAATTTTGTTGAAAATTAAGTTGAAAGATAAAATTGATTTTAGACGATGGAGAAAAGGATCTTGGTACTGAGTTAGGATCTCTCTCTCTCTCTCTCTCTCTCTCTCTCTCTCGATCACTCTCTCTCTCTGCGCGCGCGTGTTTGTGTGTGTGTGTGACTATTTGTCCTTGAGCGTATACACAACACTGCGCTTAAACGATGCTCGGCAGGGTAAAAGTGTAATTATCAAGCTTAAAATATATTTTCAAAACTCAAAAAAATGAATACTAGCTGTTGCACGCTACTTTGTCCGCGTCTCTTTATAAAATATTACTCGCTGATAATGGAGCTTTGTATAGATGAAAGAATTTTTAAAATCGGTCCAATAATCTTTGGGTTTATTCATTACAAACATACATTTGCATAGAGGGGGGTAAAGGGGGGAGATGGGGGGAGGGTAAGTAGCCTATGTTATTCGCTGATAAATGTAGCTATCTATAGACGAAAGAATTTTTAAAATCGGTTCAATAGTTTTTGAGTTTATTCATTACAAACATAGATACAAATCTTTTCTCTTTATAATATTAGTATAGATAATCTTGCTTACATCTTTTTTATTACATTTTTTACGCGTCGTATTTTTTTAATATAAGTGGACAGTACATTACACATTATCTGTGGATTGTCAACACTCCGTAAACCTTATTTCACTTTGCAAAACTATTTGCCCAACAAACAATTCTGTAACAGGAAAAACATCTAATTCACCGACGGTCACGTACCGGCCCTTTAACTTTCCTATCGTTTCCTAAGTCAGGAATTAGTCCGGACATTGATCGATGTATGTGGGACTAATAGTTTTGTGGTGTGAAATGGAAGTGCTTTTAAAGAGGTCTGCACCGGTTTAATTTGATTTCATACTTGAATTTTGATATTTACAATTTAGTAAAATAACAAGCATAACAATTTCTGGAGTCTCTTCACAAAAGTGGTATTAAATAATATTTTTTATACCATGGCTCATTGTTTTATACAGTTTTATCAGGCAAACAGATCGTCATTGACTCATCTACTTATAAAGTATCAGTATAGTAAATATGTAATTGTTTTCACAAGCACTTTGAAATGTTGATAAATCATTTTACTAGTTGTGTCCTGGGGTTACACACGACGCCGTTTAATTTAAATTGCTGAAATTATGCACTAGGAATGGAAACTCGTTCTCGCGAGATTTCGGCCATATTTACCGAGATTAAATGAATCTTTATAAACCCGGGGGGTCCAAGGGAGAACTCTTACAGTTTGCAGACAATAGGCGATCGGACAGTAATCAGATTAAAATCTAAAATATACTTAGAAAGAAAATATATAATTTTTTACGATTATTTATCGAATAATAATTTAATATAATTCATTTAAATATTTTTAAATGAAGAAATAAAATTTTATTATTTACAATATTTTTAACCTATACTGAAACACCAATCACAGTGCGTGACGTCATTTGTGGGCAATCATTGTCTTATGCCAATGCAGCTGTTTTGTTATGATATGACCACAAATGACGTTACGCGCTCTCAGATGAACTATCGTGGCGTTTTGGCGGCATTTTCAAACAAACAATATTAAAACATGATTTTGAGTACCTAAAAGGCTATAAATAAATAAAATAGTATTTTTTATGGGAATAAATATCCATGAAGATTAATTTAAAACACTTTCTGAAAATTTGTCCGATCCCCTATTGTTTGCGCTCTTTAGTTCCTACCAGTGTAGAAGCTGAAAGAGCGTTCTCTGCAGCTAGTTATTTGTCCTGCAAAATTAAATACTTTATGCTTTTTTCGAAGGTAATTCCAAAATTTTGATAACTAATCTTTATTTTCTTAAATACCTAAAAAAGAAGACTGATTATTTGTTACAAATAAATATTACATCAAACTTATTATTTCTCTAACAAAAATTCTGTTATTGTGACAGTTTGTAAAAAAAAAGATTGCATAACCTGCACATGTCGGCTCTTAACGGCAATTCCCGGTAACTCTCTGTGACCTATAACCTTCTTCAAGAATTAAGCTATAATAATAATTCAAGTTTAGTTCAAATTACATAGACTCATTATTATTTTTTAAACTATGAAATTAATTTATTATACAAAAATTAATTTAAAATTAAATTAAAAATTATTTGACGATGCCGCTGGATATGGCACAGGATGTGCCCACAATTTCAATCCAGCCTTCTTGCGATCATATTCAGAACTAGCTGAGCTCGGCCACGCTTCGCTGCTTATATATAATACTATTTATCGTAGCGTGATGTTATATAGCCTATAGCCTTCCTCGATAAATGGACTATTCAAAACAAAAATAATTTTTCAATTCGAACTAGTAGTTCCTGAGATTTGCGCGTTCAAACAAACAAACAATCTCTTCAGCTTATAATATTATATAGTATAGATGGTGTTGGTACTTCTCCATACCTTATGCACCACGGATAGTGAATAATAATTAATCGAAACAAACAATTGTCCCGAGTGTAATCGTTTTCATATACTATTTAAAAAGTGAATAGTTAGCTTCTTTGTGCCCATACAAAAGCTAAGCTATTGGTGAATAGTATGGAAACGATTACATTTGGGGTACAGAACACATACCTACCTCCATTCCTTTCTTAATCTTATCTTTTATCTTGACAAGATCGGCACTATTGGCAACTACAACAGAGTTTCTTTTGTTAATAACAGACGGTGACCACTTACAATCAAGTTGATCGTTGGGCTGCATATCTCATTTCTATGCTAACTATGAATAATTACACTAAGTTTATTATTCATAACCATGAATAATTAACCATGAATAATAACTGTTCATGGTTTTAAACTAACCATGAACAGAAGCTAGCAGATTCGGAGTTCTATGTACTATTACGAAATGTGAATGTCTGTTGGTGAAATTCGAAACATGATATTACACGCGTTAATTGGAGTAATTAGTAATTTGGAAATTGGATTAGTAATTAGTAATTTACATTTGGAATTCGTAATAATAGGAATCTGGCGTCCCTTACAAGCTGAAGCATAATTACAACGAAGACTTATCTCACGGATGCAAATCCGAATCGACGGATGCGCGGCATCGTATCGCAATTAGTGTAAACGGTTCGCGTATTGCCCGCCCGTACAAAGCTAGCTTGATCCAACCGTCAGCTTTGCGACACGCAAATCCGACGTGGATGGCCACAGATATAAAATTTCTAGACAAATTATGTCAGACAGACAGATAATGTAAGTTTATTGTATACTCTGTGGTCAAATCGTAAAACACCAGCACATGCTCTATCATGTTCTTTGTTTTGTTATGAGGGATTTATTAAAAGCCTTTTAAAAATTAATTAATTAATTAAAACTGAAAACGCTTTTTGGAGTTTACTACTTAAGAATCGATTTCCATATAAGGTCCCCAGTATGGAAATTTTACTCATAAAATTAATACCAGCGTTACGTTATCTGTCACTTTGACAGATAACGTATTTATGTATTTTTGTTCCCTAATTCTATTGTAGTATAACAATCAACACCAGAGTGTTTCTCTGGGCTTATAAAAATAAAAATTGAAATCTTGTATGAAAAGTGTAGTCCTAATTGAGGAACGAAACGATAGCCTGTCGGCGCAGCGAGATCTGTCGTCGAAAAAAATAACTATTTGAACTTATAAAACGTAGTGATCCAACGTAACTAACATAATTTTTTTTGGAACACGTGACAGTCGTGCGTCAGAGCTGAAACACACTTTTCATTTTTAATAATTAACATTGTTCTTTAAATATATGTAAATAAAACCACTTCACTCATTTTGTTTATTTTAAATTTAAATTTACCGCACTTTCTTTACATTTGAATTTGCCGCGCTTTCTTGTAGTTTGGATTATATGCCTACGAGATGTCACGACTGACAGTAAGGAGATAATGAAAGTGGGTAATTAGAATTAATAAATTTGCTTTGCTATAAACTTCCCTGAAAGATATAAAAGACGTAAATAAAGGCTTTGAATGTTGTTTCTTCCTTATTTCAGAGAAACGCAATCTCGCCTTCATTTTCCTAAACTGTTCAAACTTAAAAACACTATTATATATATTTTCCGAAATATTTTGAAAGCGTCCGGCGCATATGGAAGAAAGGATTGAACTGGGGGTACATAAAATTGTGTAATTTTATTCTACAGCGTTGTAATGTTCTTTTACCATATTTGTTGATTAAGTTTTTTGTAAGCGATGCTTATGGTTAGCAATTTTTTTTTGGAATTGAATTTGATCAGTAAAGTACGGTTCAACAAGTAGGTTGCATTGCATTTAACTTTTTTTTATTTTTGGAAAAATAAATAATCAAGGGGTATCTGAATATTTGGATTTTATTTGTGATGGGAAAATTAATTTTATTAATCTATAATATAATTATGTTACATATTTGATCTAAACATGTTTCATATATACGACTGTATATGCTTTCTAAAGGTGCCTTGTATATTATTAGTAATGTATGAGAAGTTATTTTTCTTTTATAATGTAGAATTTTGCTATAATGGCTGCAATTTTATTACTTTTTTTTTATGGGTTTCCCGATTTAAATCTATTGTCTATAACTAGTCCTAGGTTCAAAAAATTCTTCTAATTTTGGACAATTATTACTACACTTCATGTTTGATGAATGAAGACAATTAATTAATAGCATATTTAATTTATACATAGGCAAAAAAAAAGGTACAATCCAGCTGAAAGATCGATATCCAAAGTTTCTACGTATCCATATCCAGATATTTTAATTCCGTTTTGCTGTCGCAGTGTTAGCATTTTCATGTCTGTATCAAAATTAAATTTTAAGGGATTTTGAGCTTTGTGTTGGTGCTGTAAAGGATTGAATTATTGTACACAATGGTTAAAATGTCGTGCATACATTGGCTGGCGAGCAGAGACAATATCACTGTTTTTAGTTTATATTGTATCTGTCATGGATTAACTAGCTTTCTAGTAAGATAAACAAATGATAAAATATTATTTGGCTGTATTTATTTCATTGAGGCTGTGCCAAAATTTACCAACACCTTTTTAACGTTTCAACGAGAACAAGCGACCCGTCCCGGCTTCAACGGAGTTGAAATTTTCAAAAATCCTTTCTTAGTGGATGCTTAAGTTATAAAATAAAACAATAATATGACTGTGCGTTGAAAGGTTTAATCGTTTATCCTAACGATTTTATATATTTTTATATTTTTTCTTGGTCTAAAAATGTAATTGATAGAAAATAACACAAAACTAACAAAAACAAAACAACACAACTATATACTCATTTTCAACAATGTCAATGTTTTATTGAAAGAGAGAGAGAGAGAGAGAGAGTGACTAAACCGCTAACCTAAACTGTTTTCTTGAATAGGCGATCGGACAGTAATCAGATTAAAATCTAAAATGTACTTAGAAAGAAAATATATATTTTTTTACGATTATTTATCGTATAATAATTTAATATAATTCATTTAAATATTTTTAAATGAAGAAATAAAATTTTATTATTTACAATATTTTTAATCTATACTGAAACACCAATCACAGTGCGTGACGTCATTTGTGGGCAATCATTGTCTTATGCCAATGCAGCTGTTTTGTTATGATATGACCACAAATGACGTTACGCGCTCTCAGATGAACTATCGTGGCGTTTTGGCGGCATTTTCAAACAAACAATATTAAAACATGATTTTGAGTACCTAAAAGGCTATAAATAAATAAAATAGTATTTTTTATGGGAATAAATATCCATGAAGATTAATTTAAAACACTTTCTGAAAATTTGTCCGATCCCCTATTGAATATGTACTACGATTCACAAAAAATATATATAACGACTTGAATTGTAACAGAATCTATTAAATTTTGCACTTGATGGATCGAGAACACGTGTCAGGATGGATCGCTTCCGATCTTACAATAAATGATAACTCGATGATGTATTCGAATCTAAACTAGATTATTCACTAAATAAGGATAAATCGTTTTCGAGATAAATGTTAACACAAATGAATTTTTTAGTCTGTGTTGTCATAAATACAAAGATTTGGTTTCATTGTTAATGATGATAACAAAATATTCTTTTTTAAACCAAATCACCAAATTTCTGTAACTTTTTTTTTCAAAATTGTTTTAAATACCTTATCGTTTATAGTGTCTGTATTAAAATTGATAACAGAAAGGTTTTAACATTTAAACATTTTTTTTGATTTATAATTTATCTTGACCCATTATAATTTAAGAATTTGCCATACCTCTGGGATCCATTTAATCACAATTAATAAAACTATTTACAACTATGGACACATATTATATTCTTTAAAACATTGTCTAATCCGTTATAAATAGTATTTATTGTATAAAAACCTTAATTACATGGAAATACAAATCAAAACTATCCAATTTCTTATGTCACTATATTTAATTTTTTTTAAACTTTCTATATTCGATATTTTTCATTATTTTTTTTTAATGTTAAGATCGGCAGACAGGCTGATGTTCCACTTGATGGTAGGTGGCTACCGTCGCCTATAATACAAGCAACGCCAAAGCTGCTGCAAATGCACTGTCGACTACAGTAAGATTAAGGATAAGACATTAGGAGGGGATAGGGAAACGGACTCTGGCATCCCTTACTCACTCACCGAAACACAACAGCATACGTGCTGTTATTTCACGGTGGTCTTCTAAGGGGGTGGTTACTGCTGCCAGACGGGCTGCCCAAATGACAACGAAACGCAGTGTGCCCTGCCACTACTTTCCAGCTCCAGACTAGAGCCAAATTTGAAAAGTTCATTTTTCAAAGTTGACCCTGCCGGGAATTGAACCCGGGAACATTTGGTAACATTTAGTTGGGAGTTGCCTGTGTCTCCTCCCCTCTTCCGGAAATATGTGCTGTATTGTAACTTCCATAACCGCTCCATAACTTAATAAATTGATTAAAGCCATCAACTACGGTTTTGTCTAATCCTAGTTTTATGTTACTAAACATTAAAAGGCACATGATTACAAATGGATATATAAGTATTTTATGCACAATAACTCCTCCGCGATGTCTATTTCGAATTAAAACCCAAATTATAATTTCTGTTTCAGGTTCTTGCCAATTTAATCAAATCAGACTGGATTATTTGAAACTCTGACTGAGCTTCAATAAATCTTAAAACATTCAGGTAAACTACGGAACTATAAACACACTTCGAACCGCAAGATTAACATCACGCTACCTCTATTTATCAAGTTGCTACCCAACTTACCCCTCTTATCAAAACAATAGAGTATCTCTCAGTAACTGTCAAACATTTAAATAATCCGACAAACAGGCAATACGTATGTAAATGTTCTCGAAATGGTCCCTTCATGCCATGCTTTATTGTTATGGCAAGATGCCCTGAAACGTCTTTCAATAAGTGTACAAGATTTGTGTGACACACTGTTGCGGAAAATGGCGTGCATTGTCATGCATCTCTGTAATGAACCATTTCGTATTTTTGATATTCTATATCGATACTTCTATACTTAATACTATTATATAAAGCTGAAGAGTTTGTTTGTTTGTTTGGTTGAACTCGCTAATCTCAGGAATTGGTTCGAATTGAAAAAATATTTTTGTGTTGAATAGTCCATTTATCGAGGAAGGATATAGGCTCTATAATATCACGCTACGATCAATATTATTATATATAAGCAGTGTCCAGTACCGCGCGCCCCATGCGCACGCCGCCGTATGGGCCGCAGCGAAGCGTGGCCAAGTTCAGCAAGTTAAAAAAATAGAAGTTAAAAAAGTCATTAATCATTAAGTTAATAATTGAAAGAAAGATCCTATTTCCCTATTCCTTTCTAATCCTTAATCTTACTAAAGTCGGCAGCGCAATTGCAGCATCTGTGACCTTGTTTGAGGAGACCGGTGGAAAAGCCAAGAGCACATAGCTTCTGTAGCAATATGTCGTTATCAATTTTATCAAAAGATTTTCGAAAGTCGAAATAGACAACGTTTACTTGTGAGCCATGATCCATAGCATCCGATATATAATCAACCAAGCTTAAAAGGTTCGTATTTACTGAGCGACCAGGCCTAAAGTCATGTTGCTCTTCGCCTATTTGCTGTTTCACCTGTCTATATATCTCTTTATGTAGGATGTACTCAAAAACTTTAGCTGGCGCACATAGGATCGCTATTGGGCGGTATTCCTCTACCAGAGACCTGTTGCTGCTCTTCGGGAGTAACCCTGGACAATTTCTACAAATCAGGGTACTTCCCAGGTTTTAGCGACAAATTGAATTTAAGGTAAAGCGGGAGGATGACGTGCCTTCTACCAGCCTTTAGAGTAGAACCAGGCAAGTTATCGGGACCAGGTGAGCTACCTATCTTTAACTTGTTTAGGCCACGTTCAATATCTTCTGGAAATATAGCGGGGATAGTAACGTGACCACCGACACTGCCCAGACCCACACTCGAGTCGATATTAAGTGTCGGTGATTTAGGTGAGTAAAGATGGCGCTGGTTCGGTTTGAGATTGTTCAAACGACGTTACTCTTCAAACTTTATAACAGTATGTTTTGTAGCCCACCGAACCGTATCTAAGTGCTTCTCGTGAATTTCAAAACAAGCCGTTTGTACATCAATAGATTTTGAGCGGATTATTTGAAGTGATTTTAGTGTAAATTATAAAACGTTATAGAATTTATATATAGAATGATGTTATGTAATAACAGCAATCAGAATATAAGGTAGCATAAAGGGAAAATCCTTAACAAAAGTACAAAGTATTCATTCGTGACGTTAGTTTAGATATAACTAAATGAAATAAATAATTTATTTATGAACCAGGGACACACAGGGAGAAGGGACGGTATCTAATGGAGAATATGAGACGATGAGGGACATCTATGACGGCAGAAAAAACAATTGTCTAAAATTCTACAATTTCTTTTGCTTTGCGGAAGCTTTAAGGATGATTCATATTACACCGTGCAGCCACCGGGCCGTGCGCTCGGTGGCGGCACAGCCCGGTAAATTTTTCTTTTATGTCTTCGTACCATTCCTGGCCACTGAGCTATTATGTTCCTGGTTTCGCCATGATGTTCTTGACTAAGCAATTGGGATGTTTGTCTATCCTCAGGTTACAATTTTTTGTAGATTTCTTAATTTTCTCCTCGACGGTTGGTATGTTGAAGTCTTTAAGCAAGGTTTCATTTGAAACATACCATGGTGTCCTTTTTTTTTACAAGAGGAATCCATCATGGATACCCACCGGCCTTGGCCTAAACCTCTTGGCGTCCTCCTCATCCGCTATTGATGAAGTTGCGAGGTCGGACTAACACTCTTCCGCAGCTCCACCGCGGGGGTCCGCAACCGAACACGGCTCATTTGGACGGCGCACCCGAACTGCCAAGGTGCGCCGTGATACCATGGTGCCCTAGAAATAATTCTCAGAGTTTTTGATTGGAACCTTCATATAATATTGATATTGGTCTTTGAAGAGGTGCCATACAAGTAACATATTTTATTTGTTGCCTTTTATTTACGATGTGCTTCCGCCAAGTGAGCCTACAGTCCAAATAGAGGCCCAAGTATCTGACATCACTTTCCTGAGGTATTTGAACATGGTTGATTTGAACACAGGAGCAGGTTTCGCGTCGAAGCGTAAACGTTAGATGGACAGACTTGGATTTAGATATAGTTTTTTTGAGTGCATTGAAGAGCGAGAAATCACTTTGCTTCGATTTTCACCAGGCTTCGATCTTAGCTTGGTTTAATACTTATTATAGCCTATATCAATGGGAAAGCCTGAGCCCAGCTGTGGAATGTACTACAATAATAATGTCTAGTTACGTTGTATTTATTTAAACTTTGATAATATATTAAAAAGTAATTTTAATATTTATGTCTTTAAAACAACAATAATAATTACAAATTCATTTCAGAAGAACCCTGTTAGAACTTCAGAACATTATTCCGAGAACTATTCAAAGGACGTTTCCAATTTCGACGAACGGTTGGTACCGTTTTGTGACAAATACCGAAACGTTACGAACAAACTGTTCCATTAGTGATATTAATTATTTACCATCTCGTAGACGACAGACATTTGTTCCTTTGACCATATCGCGAGGGTTTGAGTTATAGTCAATCGAAGTGAGAGGCAAGTTGTCGATGTTGCCTTTACAAATTTTGGCTATTTGCAAATTGATGGTGAAACTTTTGATAACTTTTGATACTTTGAAAGCCTCCATTATAATATATGTACTATGATTAGATTCTTATTATTAAGAATCCCAGATCAGATTTAAATAAGGTGTTACGGTTAGCCATAGAACCTTCTCGAAGGAATGCGAGTTAGGGGCATTCAAAGTAATCAAATGGTGTTAGAGTTATAGAACATTCAGGAAGAAGAGGTAATGTTTACCAATACGTAGTGACCATGCCCATTTAAATAATTGCAAAAGGAAATTGTTCTTTACGGTTACGACATAGGGTTCATATTCCAGGAACCGAAGCACCATTCCAGAACCGAGCGAAAAATTGACACTCGATGTTTACTTGTTTTTAAACACTTTCCACGACTATCGAGACTGTTTTTGCGCGAATATAAAAACGGGGCATCGACGTTCGAGGAGCAGTGTGCTACGGTATGCGATACGGAACCGATAGTCGAGAGTTTTTGCGAAGACATCTGCGATAGTGAGTTGGAAACACATTGAACGAATTAACGACGACATTGGCGAGTTTAAGCCTTGTGATATTTGGAATAAACTTGGTCCGCAGGAATAAATGGATTCCTTTCACCCTTATACGGCATTTTTACTCACCCCGCATGTAACAATAGGTATTAACATTATATTTTTACATAACATTAGTAAAAAATAGTTTTTTCGTGATTTTTTATAAAAAGTAATGAAATCACTCTTGCCATTTTAAAAAAAAACTGCTTTTAATTCAAAGTGGCATAATATTGATGTCACAATCATTAAACTTCTTTTTGCTTAGATATGACTTTAGACATGAATCTAAGAAATATAAAATATCCTAATATTAAAAATGCGAAAGTGAGTTTGTTTGTTACGCTTTTAAGCCTCATCATGAAAATTTGATAACACGCTGTCAGGAATTCAAAAAAGGACAAAGTGTACCTTTTATCGAGAAAAAAAAAATACTGTCTCGAGGATCATCTAAAATGAAAAAAAAAAAAAAAAAAAACCACGCCTGATAAAAATATGTGAGAAATATACCTAGATTGAATAAAATGTGTTTTTAGACCTAAGAAAGAGGGTAAAAGCTAGTCGTTAATATTTAGTGTCAAGAATCAAGCGATGAAGCCTCCGTCTGTCCTTTGCATATATGAAATATAATGCTTATTCATTGCATTGCATTTTATGTAATGTAACTGCACAAGGAAATTTTCAATATAAAAAAAAGGAAAAAAAAAATTACAATTAAAACTATTTGTTTACTACTGTGTAACTGTTGTGTATTTTAAATGGAAGCAATTAGTGTAACTTGTTAAATTCGGCGCCAAGTGTGGTGAAGGAAATATGGAACCATGATATTTGGCTGCCAACGACGAAAGGCAAACCAGACAAGCGAATTCAGGTGAATTGCCAGGTAGTACATAACAACATAATGTAGTACACTATTCTTGCTAAATTACTTCTAACAACTTGTCCACAAAATAGTTGCTATTTTGCTATTTTAACTAAAAAAATCAATGAGAACTAAGCCTCCCGCTTCGCATGGATGCATTTTATTTTGTACAAATTATAACTATAAATATAGGTACACAAAGCTTACTCGTTTATCTCTATTTTTATTAGTAAAAATCGTATCAATATCTAGTGGGAGGTTTAGGTTAGCGAAGACAAAGAGAGAGGCGAAGACAGCCACTTTACTTTGTAATAATGTATATTTAATATGTAGGCATATATGTATATGTCGGCGACCAATCATATAATCCGACAATTCGTGATGTGCCTAGGCAGATCGTTATATGTGGCGCCTTTTCATTATAAAATTGTAAATATACATATATATAATATATATCTACAACATTAGTATTCCCTAATTGCACCTGGAATAAGCCGGGCGCTTCCCTTTAAACTCTCTTGATATAAAAGCGAGCTAAGATACTTTAGTTAGCTGACTGAGAAATCACAAAAGTAATGTTTGAGCAGATAGTTTGGGTGTATGGGTTAACTATTTAATGAAATTTTCATTATAAGGAAAAAAAATTATGGGCTACGGTAGCCACCTACCATCAAGTGGACCGTCAGCCTGTCTGCCGATCTTAATATTAAAAAAAGACTTGAATTTTTACGTTTTTTTTATAGAATATAAAGAATAGGAAACTGAATCTGTTAAATAGGGAGTGGGTTATAGACACGACAAAAATGAAAATTTATTTATTTACTTCAGCAACAGCTTAAGTAGTATTTATTTATTAAGACAAACGAAGCTGTTTGACACAGCAAGTTTTAAATAAAACCAAGTTATTTGAATAACTGAGGAAATGACTGTCTTAGTTTCTTTTCTTAAGTACATTTTAAAGATGTACCATTTTTCATTCAATTCATCGACAAAGACGAGCCAAGCCCTATCATCTATAGCAATTTGATATCAAACTACATTCGTAATCCGTCTGTCTGCCGTGAACAATACACCGGAATACATTAACTTGAAGTCACCAACAAAACCGCGGTCTCCAAGACACGGTATTAAGAAGACAGAGTAGATGAAGTTCAAGTTGAGTTTAATTCCAATCAGTTTACAAACAAAACTAGGGTAAAACTAGTGAAATAATCAATATATTTAATAAAAATCGTAAACGAGCCGTGATTGTACCAGAAACGGTTCAACCGATTTGAATCCGGTTTTCACTGATGTATTGTAGCAAGCTTCCCGTAACATTTAGTGTTTGTTCGATTCCAATCGGTTCACAAACAAAAAATCCCGAATACCATACGTAAATGTCGCGGGCACAATTACAATATGAATAAAATTACATTGAAAAAATTATCATTTAAATTTCCACACAAAATATTTTTCTGTAATATTAATTTAACAAACTAATATATTTTCTATTTTCAAATAAAAAATTAATGTTTTATCAACTCTATCCACAAATGAGATATCTTTTTTTACAATCAATAAAAATAATAAAAATAATAGTATAATAAATACTACTCGCATTTGTGTATACTGTGTCAACGGTCTCAAATTTCAGGGCATGTCCCTCCTTTGATATCTTAGTATTCCTGTTGCTACTATTATTTGCCTGAATGGCAACAAAGATTTGTGAATATGGCATTGTTATTGTGAATATGGCAATGATTATAAAACCTAAATTATAATGTCAAATTTTACTAGCGAATGCAAAAAAAATATAGGTATATATATAAATAATTATGATTGAATAATGGTAACGTACAATGTATTCTACATCTTGATCCTTTACAGAAGAACAACGCGAAGCAACAGTACATGTGATTTTGTTTTATAGTAAACGGGTGTCATACTATACTTATTTATTGAGCCTACACTTGGGCAAATGACATTTACATTAGAACTCGCTTGCGGCGGAGACAATTCAAGAGGCCTAGAAATGGTGTTTTTATGTTTTTACCATTAGAACATTACACAAAAAATTTTTTTATTAATACAATTTTTTAATCTGATATTAACTTATTAATAGGTACAGGATTCATATGCGCGCAATAAGCCGTTTTCGAGAGAATATTCAATGAAAGTCAAATTCTTCTTGTGTTCTAACTTTTTTTGTGGAGTTTCTATTACTTTAACGAAAATTGTAAATAATTCAATTGGTTCTTCACATGTTTAAGTATAATATATATTTTTTTCCAAGCAATTGTGTTGTTTATTTCTTGTAACAATGGATATTTTTAGTATTTAGCGTTTGTCTCCACCTTAAATTCCTAACTTTATCCTTCAGGCAGCGCAATCTAGAAACACACATTAAATATCTGTGTTTATAGATTACGAGTCGAAAGTAAGTTAGCCTGCCATCTTTTATCATAAAAATACTCCTAAACAATACGCAATAAATTAATTAATATAATTACTTTTTAGTAAAATTTATTAAAATATAGATTTCATTTCCCAAACCTTCATAAAATCATAATTTAATTATTATATGAGTATTGGTTATTAAGTGTCTTATTAGTATTAAAACTTTAAATTTAAAAACTTCATCATTCACTGATTGAGTGGTTATTGGCGATGCGTATCTTTATTTTTCTTTATAACTTCCATCCCTTGATAAGTTCGTAATAAAGAAGAATAAATTGCGTCGGTCGTCATAATCCTAAATTGGTTTCCAAACATCAAATTTTAAAAAAGGAATCTATGATTGAATCAACACGCGATAACTCGAGGAACCGTAAAGGGACTCTATTGTGTCACAGACACAGATCTAAGAAAAATGGAAGATATAAGTATTTATTTATTTATGAAATAACTAACAGGTCTTCGAAGCTTTATCCATACCAGATTTCAAGTTGTAGTGTATGAGATGATTTTAGTGTAGAACCTGTTTGGACAGCTGGCCGTTTTACTCCATTAGTTATCAAATATATTGTCAAAATAACAATTTCTCCTTGAAGATGTATTTTTATATCATATATATTTGTTTATATGGAATCGCTATAGATAGATAGACCGTTTAAATGAGTCCTCGTCCACGCGGTACAGGGGCGCGGGGGTATGACGACAAAGGGGACCGAGAGAGGTGCGGGCGGCGGGCCTCTTGTGTATCACGTGGTATCACGCTCTTAGCGGCCCTTTTGTGTATCATATCCCCCCGCGCCTCTGTACCTCGCGGGCGAAGTCTCATTTAAATGGTTTATCTATAAACTCCAACACCGTTTGATCGATCACAAAAAGCTGTACTTGTATTGCATATTCACTAAGGTTTTAATGTTGTGACGTCACAGGACACAGCTAGTTTAATATATATATATTTTTTTTTACAATATTATTTATTTATTGAGTTTGTCATTTAGTATGAGAATCTTTTTATAGTTGATAATTCGTATGTGTTATCACATCTACAAAATGGATTATATAAACAATATATGTATATAATTATCTATAATTATTATTGTGTAATATATGTATAATTAAGATTTTCCTATATCACTTCAAGTTGTTCCTTTGTTTAAGTTTTAAGGCTTATACTCATTAGATTTTCTTTAAAAAGATTTACTTAATGGAAACTATTAGTTGACGATTAGTTACGACTAAACTGACTAGAGAACTATTTTCCTGAAAGTGCTTATCAAATAAAATGATATAGTAATCAAAGACATTCAGACTACATTAAGAATGCCTTTGATTTCTGAATTTTAATATTCCGTTTCATAAAAAAAATAATGTAATAAAACTTTGAAATGGCCACATCTAGTTTCTCTATATCCTCATATATCTATTGTGTTCGAAGCAATATTGAGTGTGAATGTTAGGGCAAGTAATTGTGAAGATGTTGGCGTCGGATTACGAAGGCCCTTTGCTCTTACAAAGGGGACATTTGAGGGATAAGTGATACATCAGTGTCGGTTTTGTATCCGGGACTAAAATGTATTTTTAGAGTTTTACAATTTCAAATGTTTTTGTGACATGGTTTTGTTACACAAATAGGAGTAATAATTTCATTTCTTTCTTTCCATTTATTTAAAGACTAGCTGTTGCATGCGACTTCGTCCGCGTCTCTTTATAAAATAAAATTTATTATTAGTGGAAAACGGCAATTTTGTATGAAGGGGGATAAAAGGGGGAGATGGGGGAGAGTGAGTAACCTATGTCACTCGCTGATAATGTAATTTACATGGTAAAGGGGAGAGGTGGGGGAGGGAGAGTAGCCTGTGTTATTCGCTGATAATGCAGCTTTCTATAGGTGAATTTTTAAAAACATAGGTACAAAAATACATACATACAGTCATATATTTTCTCCGTATAATATTAGTATCTTATTCTGTCAGGACGAATATTATAGCTGACATAAGAATTACCTTTTTTTTTTTTTTTGTTATGTTATGTCGACAGACAGGCTGACGGTCCACTTGATGGTAGGTGGCTACCGTCGCCTATAACACAAGCAACGCTACAGGTGCTGCAAGTGCGCTGCTGACTACAGTAGGATTAAGGATAAGGGATTAGGAGGGGATAAGGAAATGGGCTCTGGCATCCCTTACTCACTCACCGAAACAGTATATGCTGTTATTTCACAGTGGTCTTCTGTGTCTTATGTTAAGATTTGTGTAAACAACGACAACTGTATTAGGCACATTACTAGGTATAGGTGTAGTAAGAATATTTTTTATGAAGGTCGTTAAGAAGGTTGACGGTCGATTTGGTGACAGGTGGCTACAGCCACAGAGGTTGCAGGTAGTCTGCTAAACTTAATAGGATGCAAATAACGGATGAAGAGGAGATAAATAAATGGGATGTGGGATCCCTTACTCTCTTCCAGAAAGACAACAGCACACGTGGTCACATTTCATGGTGGTTTTTTGAAAGGTGGTGGTTACTGCCGACAGACGATATTCTATATGAGTAACATGTCGACATTCAAGTTGTTCGACATTATCTTTGTTTGGACGAACATTAAACTTTATTTTTTGATGTAATACAAGCAATGCCACACGATTACAGTAGGATTAAGGATAAGGGATTGGGAAGGGTTAGGGAAATGGGCTCTGGCATCCCTTACCCACTCACCGAAACACAACAGCATGATGGTCTTCCGTAAGGGGGCGGTTACTGCCGCCAGACGAGCTGCTTAAAAATGACTGCGAAACGCAGTGTGGCAGGACACACTGCGTTTCGCACTACTATTTTTTCCTTTGACAAACTTTGAAGATCATATAATCTTTATATAAGTTGCACGTTCATGGAAATAATGAAATCACAATTCATTTAACAATTTATGAATAAACACTTCGCAATTTAGCTATGTTTATTATTTCTAAAGATATCTTCGATATTTGATATCGTCCAAATCAAAATATAACTCCGTAAATAATTAGATCAAAGTGGAAAAAGGAATACTTACGTCTGTTTAATTTAAAAATCCTGCATCATACGTTTCATAATATCCCTTGTCTCAGATTGCAAAAATAAAAAACAAGGTATACGACACCGCTTTTAGGCGGTACTCAGGTGAATTTTTTATTATATAATTGCTAATTTGCCTCTCTCCCTTCCGTTTGTACTCCATTCTCGGATAAAATTCCCGTGTTTTTTGTCTATTGTTAAAATTTTTGGATTATATCTCTTTTTACCTGATGAATTAATGTTTTTTTTTTCGCTTCCTCCCCGTACATTCGAATCTGCTCTAATTATTTCCTCTCGAGTAAACAAAGAGAATTCTGAATTCGTTTGGAGTGCCATTTAGGTTCTGTGATTAATTAAATAGCAAAAGCATGACGGAGTCCACTACACTTTCATAACAGTGAAAACAATAAGGATATTTTGTATATTACAGTACGGCGGACAGGCAAACAGTTCATCAATAATCATTTAGCATAGGCGACGGTAGTCAATTACCATCAAGTGGACCGTCAGCCTGTCTGCCGACCTTAACATAAAGAAGTGAGTTCTTCGTTTGTTAATCTTTCAAGCCTTAACTACTCAACCAATCGTCATGGAATTTTGCATAGACGTTTTATGGGACACGGAAAAGGATATAGGGTACTTTCATCCAGAAAAAGAGAATTGTTCCCGAGGAAGCATTTTTTTAATGTTAAGATCGGCAGACAGGCTGACGGTCCACTTGATGGTAGGTGGCTACCGTCGCCTATAACACAAGCAATACCAAAGCTGCTGCAAGTGCGCTGCCGACTACAGCAGGATTAAGGATAAGGGATTAGGAGGAGGATAGTGAAATGGGCTCTGGCATCCCTTACTCACTCACCGAAACACAATAGCACACGTGCTGTTATTTCACGGTGGTCTTCTGTAAGGGGGTGGTTACTGCCGCCAGACGGGCTGCCCAAATGTGTGCCCTACCACTACTTTCCAGATCCAGACCGGAGCCAAATTTGAAAAGTTCATTTTTCAAAGTTGACTCTGCCGGGAATCGAACCCGGGAACCTTAGAACAGAGCGTTAAGGCAAGTATCCTAACCACTCATCCAAAGGTCTCGTCAAAAATAAAAATAAAAAATTCAACGCTTGACAAAAAATATACCTATGAGCAAATAAATGTTTTAACACACAAGAAAAAGAAGCGCGGAGGAAGTCGTGGGTAAAATCTAGATTTTTTCTAAATTATTTGATGTAGGAAGTATTCTAAAGATACTACTTCAATAACCGTTTTTTGGACAATTCTAGAATCGTCTAGGATTCAGTAATTATTTCGAATCTCTTATGAATACCCAACATGATTATAATAGAAATCTCCCTAAGAATTTCCAAAAGATTTGGGTAATCCAGTATATCATTGCACCCCACGAGAACAATTCTTATAAATATTCAGTGGCGATCGCTCCTTTGGAGTGTCATCTATGGTACTCAAACTTGTCCAGAAATTAAGACAGATGGCGGTTATTAAGCACCTCTTCGATATTTGGGGGGAATGTTACAATAAACTGCTGCGAAAAATAGAACTATTTGGGGACATTTTGTTACAAGTTATGTAATGTGTTTTAATCGATTGTAAACAGATTACAGATTGATGATTGGGCAGAGTCCCTCTTAACTCACCTTAGAATGCTGTCATGTATTGTCCTGGAATCTATGTATATACCTACATATGATGAAATCGAAATCGAGCCGTGTTTTTATAAAAAAATTAAAGATTTTTATAAAAAAAAAAAAACAATTTGTACACGTTGTATTTATGTTACCGAGGTAATTTTTTTTTAGAATTTTTGTCTGTTTGTCCGTAGGTTTTTGCACGCTAATCTCAGAAATCGCTTAACCGATTTGAATGCGGTTTTCACTTGTGTGTTCCAGCAATCTTCCCATAACATTTAGTGTTTGTTTCATTCCAATCGGTTTACAAACAAAAAAGTTACGTGCTATACCGAACACCGTGTGTACGAAGTTGCCAGCTCAGCTAGTTTTATAATATATCTAGATAGTATAGACTAGAGTTGCCAACTGTCCTGTTTTCTCAGGATATGTCCTGGTTTTTGCACTTTCCTGGGAAGTCCTGGATAGTTTTTAATTAGCATCCAGGGCCCTAATTCTCTAACGTCACTTGGCGATTCCTTACTTCGAAACCACGTCAATTACTCAAACTGTCACGACATCTGCTAAAAACTTATTCTCTATGACATGTTGCACGAAATGAACGGGGAACGGCGCGGTTTGAACTGTCAAAAATACCACGCTTTAAAACGCCGCGGAATCGTGTGTGAATTTGTTAAATCAAGTGCATTGCATAGTGTTTTTCTGCAAATTTAATTAAAATCCACACCAACGGTAAGAAATAATTGTTTATAGATTATTATATTATATAAAACATCGTTTTACTTAACAAGATTTTAAAAAGTAAATAAACATTCAAACGGTAAACAGCTGTCAGCTGGGTTAACGTCATTACGTCATAGAGCAAAGTAATATTAAAATATGAAATGAATCCTGTGCTGGCAGTCCGATTGTCAAATAAATACAATTGTGTACTGTGGTTTCTGTGAAATCGTAAGGTGCCAAGATAACTTGTCTTGGGGCATACAGAATAGAGACTTTTCAATTCATTGACAAGACAAGTTAATATATTGACGTGTTTTCGCAAGAGTAAGACTTAGCGCGTAATCATAGTTGCGATACAGAATCAGGGCCCTGGGTATTTAAAACGTCCTGATAAGAGTCATGTATTTTAAAATTCGCGCGCCACTTTTGGCAAAGCAAAAACTAAATCCATGAGTTACGAACCACACGGCTCGCGATTGGTCGCGCTGACACAACGTGCCAATCTGTATAGATTGTCTCTTTCTTTCTGCTACTGTCGCGTAGTTTTTTCTCTTTCTTGTTTTAAAAACAACACTTACAGTTTTTAAAACGCACTGCCCTGGTTTTTCTAACTGCAAATTCTAGCTTTATGAAATTGTAGTTAGCAACTCTAGTATACAGGATGGTAACTCTAGTATACTGGGTCATTAAGAGCAGCTACCTAAATCATTATAGCTAGAACAAAACACCCTTAGGAGACTATCCATCATTTTAATACTAATTAAAATTTTAATTTTAATTCAATCATTTTAATGTAGTTATTCCTATTAGCATTCAAATATTTTGGAAAAATTAAAAAAATAAAAATATTTTCAATCTCATTCTGTAATAAATGTATGGAAGTAGTATTTTTTTTATTTTTTATTTTGCGATTTTTGACGTTTCCAGTACTCAGGTGGTCCAATAGGTGACCCTTATAAGCAACAGAATCGATTGGAGCTATAAAAACAAAACGTGAAAATTGTTCCAAAATCTTTGAATGCTGATGGGAAGAACTATTAAAATTATGCATAGTCTCTTGGTGTTTTGTTTTAGCTGCCCTTACTGACCCGTTTCAAATTACCATCCTGTATATAGCATAGAATAGTATAGTGCAGATAATACATAGAAATAGTCTGATGCACTTATAACAAAATTCCTTCCCTTAATTTTTATTACTAGTTATTGATGTCTTAATTTTATAATTAAAAAAAAAATTAGTAAATTTTTTCATCATGGTAAAACATTTGTTAAACATTGATTAACTAAATTGACAAATCTAAGCGCATTTTACAGTGAATTACGATATGATCGACGAATGTCGTCATACGAGTATACATTACATTTGATTTATTCTGTTGAGCCCCATTCATTACATTTAAAAGTCAGTCCGTCATCCATGCAGATTTAAGCCATGTCTTAATTTACATGCTGCATGTGCGGACATGTTGGCACACGTGTCGATTAATTCTTCACGCGGATTAAATTTATTTTCCATTTTCATTTGTGATTGTACATTTTAAAATCACAAAGGAATTGATAGGAGTAGAGAATGAACATGTAGATTTAGTTTTTAGAGATGCAATAGTGGTCATTCTATGGCTTTCAATTCCAGAACAGGAAATGATTGTTATTATTAATAATAATTTAAATTATTAATAACATTATATTATTACTTATCAATGGTATCTCTGTCATCAGGGCCGGATTCTAGGCAATCGTCTCAGAGCTCTTTAACCTTTTTCTAATTTCCTCAACTAGGCAATTCTATTTATAATTACAGTGTTTTACTACACTAACAAGATATGCAAGATAAAGTTTTGAAGCTTCTTAGTCTCTAGTCTGTTAAATTCGTCGCGATAAATATATTTAATATTATTCCACAATAATTTGACATACTTTCCGAAATGCACTGAATCATATCGAAAGATAGGTATATTGTTGTTGTTAAGAATTTGTTACGTACAACTTTTCTAATTTAATTTTCATTCAAAATGATTATGTTCTATTTTTCTTACACTGAGCTCAGGGGGCTTCTAGCCGATGCAGGGCCCCTAGGCCCCTAGGAAATAATGTTATTAAGAATTTGTTACATACATGTCTTCTAATTTAATTTTCAAACAAAATGATTATTTTCTATTTTTCTTTCACTGAGCTCAGGAGCTCCCCTAGCCGATGCAGGGCCCCTAGGCAACTGCCTACACCGCCTAGATAATCTGGCCCTGTCTGTCATAGTAGTTTGATTGAAGATAGTCCACGAAAATTATATCCCACAGAAACAAACTTTGACGTAAGAAATAAAAATTCCAGTGTACCTATATGGTTAGAATCAGCCGTGCATTAAATATATTCTTAAATTAATAAACATTATTTTCACAATTATTTAAAAATATTTATGAATATTTATTCATAATAAATTTTATATAGATATGAATTGTTTTTGTTTCCTTTTTTATGTAAAGATAGATTATGTGCTCATTAGTCGAAAGACAGGAATGCAAATGCACTGCCGACTTTAACAGGGGAAGGGATAAGGGATAAAGACGAGATAGAGGAATGGACTCTGACATCTCTTACTCACTCACCAAGAAAAAGCACAAGACATGCAATTTCCTGATGGTCTTCTGTAAGGTGTTGTTACTGCCGCTAGACAAACAGCCCAGCAGCAGGATGCCCTGAAATAATAAAGGTAGATTTTTTTCTATAAAAAAGTTCACTAATACTTTTATAATGGTACTTACTGTTAACCTATGTATACATATTACATTACAATATTATAAAATCAAGTCGCGAACGCCTATGTTGGATTTACAGCTATCTTATATCTAAACTAGGAAGGTTTGTGTATCTAATTTGCATTCACATAGGAGTTAAAACAGCAATAGTTTTCTCATTTATCACTAAACAATAATAAATCTAATCAAATACGTAGATATCACAAATATAAATACAAATAAAGATTATTATAATGTTCATATACGATAATATTAATTTTGTGATAATAAATAATGAGCAAATATGATTCAACAAATTATCCGTGGTCCATTCTTCGGGGGGGTCAAGCAAAAAATGGCAAGTGGCAAGTGTGGCAAGATGTCCGGCGCAGTTTGTCTTCATTGGGGACAGGTTTATGGCGGGGGTGCGGTAAATAATATCAACGCGAGAAAAGACGTCATGCAACATTCATAGGCATTATTTTAACATACAGGGTGTTTTAAGGAATACTAAGTGTTAACTTTAAGTATGATTGTCAGTTGAAAGAATAAGGGTGGGCGTTTCGTTAGTCCTTTCATTATTTTCAGTAACTTCCACAGGTTCGATTGATGTGAAATTTTGTGTAAAGTTTCTTCGACGATAATTCTATGGCATGGTAATCTGATCTGATGCTGCAGCATCTCCTCAGCAACTAACAGCAGATATAATGTGTTAGAGCTCAAAAATAGACTAGACAAAAATTTATTTAGACTTCAGCCGTTTTTTTAATGAAAACAACTACAGGCAGGCTGACAGTTCATCTGATTGTAGGTGTTGCCACTGTATGTAAACACAAGCAAAGCCATATTAGGAATCGCTAATGCGCTATTGAAATTATTCCTTATTAAATAACACTCAGTATAACATCTCACTCAACAATAAACGTTCCGTTATGGTCACGGTGAACTTCTGTAAGCTGAATGCCGTGTGCTCTGCCATTATTAAAATTTTAGAATCAATATTAGTACACACTAATACTGCCTACAGAAGACCATCTTGAAATAGCAGCACATGTGCTGTTGTGTTTCAGTGAGTGAGAAAGGGATGTTAGAAGGTCTGCAGCGTACGCGCAGCAGCTGTGGAGTTGCTTGCGTCATAGGCGAAGATAGCCACCTACCATCAAGTGGACCGTCAGCCAGCCTGTCGAATTTAATATTAAAAAAAACTCTAGTAGGATTACTAAATAAGTATTTTAATAGGACTCAAATTAACACAAAAATGCTTACAATACAATAACAATTGTAATAACTCGTATAGTAAGATATCTGTATTAAGTCTACCACATAGCAGCCATAGCACAAACAAGTAACAATTTACTTTATCAGTACCTATATAACGTTTGTTCCCACATGAATTATTAGGACACTTAAACATACATTTATAACACAGTTGCAATTTCCTAAATATTTTATACATCCTGTAAAAAATAACTAGATTCTTACAAATATCTCCAAGCAGGAATTATCTTTGTTTCTATTGGGGGCCTAACAAGATATATATAGGGGCAGCTGGCGCCGGACTAGCATTTGATCTGGACACGGAATTGCTATACAACTTTGAGCTTTATTATACTCAGTTAAAGCATGGATTTCTACGATTTGTTTGCAAGAAAAATATTTTTGTATATTTGTTCTCTAAATTTCAGAAAAAAAAACAATCATTATATGTATCAACACTAAAGCAAGCCCGATTCAAGTCTTATTTTCTTAAAAGTCTTACCACAGTTTGAAAATTAATTTAATTATTATTAAAATATTTGATTGATAAATACTTTATACTGTGTCTTTAAATTCAAGTTCAATATATAATTAATTTAATATATAATTTAATAATGATTTAATATAAATTAATTAATTTATTGATGTTGAACTAATTAATATATAATTAAGTTGTTTAATAAAGTAATACTTTTAAATTTACACGACTTAACACTAAACGTTTAGTAGTTTCGCATTCACAAAGTGGGCAGCTCGACTGGGGGCAGTATCCATAACCATGAAATAACAGCATGTATGTTGATTGTATTCAAGTGAAAAAGTAAGGTATGACAGAACCTATTCCCAATTCCTACCTTATCTTTTATTCTTTCTCCTATCAAGGCATTGCACTTGTAATTCCTCTAGTGTTGCTTGTGTTATTAAGTGATAGTAGCAATCAACTACCATCAAGTAGACTACCAACCTTTGTGCCGAACTTTACATAATAAGATAACAATTACCACAATATCGTCTTTCATATAAGTTAATTAAATATTTATTATTGGGAATTAAAATGTAATCCGGTTTTACTTATAGATTCTAGTTCAAGTCCTTTCAAGGCTGTCAAGTCATTAATATGGACCGTCAGCCTATGGGTCAAAATGAGGTAACTTCCCATTGTATTCCCGTTAGCAGAAGATTAATACTTTTAATGGATTATTTAATATTAATGATTATTCCAACATCAGGTTTTGATTATTTTATGACATTAAAACATTCACTTCGCGGATAACCCATCAGAGTACGATGCTCACCACCACATTACAAAATCTACCAGATGCAAAACACGTTCAAGCGGAATTGCTCCTAAATCCCGTTCAAAACGAGATTATGACAAATATTATGATAATGAAATTTGTAAAAGAGAAAAATATCCACCCCAAATCGCGCACTAATCCGTAGTTTCTCCCCAAAATGCGGCGAATGCAACTATTTCTGCTAAATTGAAGTAAAAGGGAGATTTAATCAAATCATTCCACGTAGGGATAGAGAGATAATCGAATATTATGATCCACTTTAGTTTTTTGCGGTAATTTAGTTAGAGATTATGTGGAGAGAGATTTGATGGAATGGTGTAAATTAGTATCGATGGAGAATTTCTAGTTTAAAGAAAATTTTGAAAAAATATTATATTGGTTTTTCATGGTTAAATGATTACACATACAATATATAATATCATAGATAAAATACTACTATATCTAAGCAAATTTGGTCGTATAGACCTTCAATTAGTCATGAGCTTGACAGTAACAGACTTCCTTGTGAATATATTTCGCAATTTTTTTTTTGGAACCTTAATTCTCTAAGTATTAATTTATATTGTAAAAAACTAGCTGAGTCCGCAACTTCGTACGCGTGGTATTCGGTATAGCACGTAACTTTTTTATTTGTCAACCGATTAGAATAAAACAAACACTAAATGTTACGGGAAGCTTGTTACAATACATCAGTGAAAACCGCATTCAAGTCAGTTAAGTCGTTTCTGAGATTAGCGTGCACAAACGCACAGATAAAAAGATAAACAGAAAAAAATTCTAAAAATTATTTTTTTGACCTCGGTAACATAAGTAAAACGTGTAAAAATTGTTTTTTTGAAAAAATATTTAATGTACAGACACGGCTCGTTTACGATTTTATAACATGTAGGTATATATATGTGTAATGACTGTCTGTCTGGTGAATAGGGAGAAAAAAAAACATTAAAATTCAACTTTTACCCCATTACCAGAAGACCACCGTGAAATAACAGCACGCGTGCTGTTGTCTTTCGGTGAGTGAGTAAGGGATGCCAGAGCCCATTTCCCTATCCACTCCTAATCCCTCATCCTTAATCCTACTGTCGTCGGTAGCGCACTTGAAGCAGCTTTGGCGTTGCTTGTGTTATAGGCGACGGTAGCCACCTACCATCAAGTGGACCTGTCAGCCTGTCTTCCGATTTTAACATAAAAAAAAAATACAATGTTTATATTGTTTATATTCAGTAAATGATTTATCTATGCAAATTTTCGTCTAAATAATATTATATTCAACCGGAAATACCCTTTTAAAAGGTTCACATGCATGCAAATTTGAATTTTTTTTAATGTAAATAAGTTTTCTTTTTTCACAGCCAAAGAAATCTTCAATCAGCTTTCTCATTTAGTTTAAATTGCGTCACAAAAAAGCAATTTGGCTTTACAAAAATGGCAGTAAGTATATATTCTATTTGCGTTCCATAAATCATATATTACCTGGCACGGGAGCAAGGGTTGCACCGTGACAGGCAATTTGTCATGTGGCCATCCAACCGAGGAGTGGAAGACAAGATTTGGCGATTCCCTTTTGGGGGATTTGAATTTTGTTATTGTTACGCTTACGTGGTTTGTTGTTATGATATATAACAAGTGAAATGATTATTTTATGCGATAAAGAGCCAACCTGAATAATCCAACGTGTTGGATTAAGTTAAAATAAAAAGTATTGAGACAATTGCATGTATTTTACTTAATCATGCTTAAACTGATGACTGTAACACAGGGTCACAGTTATTGGACTTGGCCTATTCAAGTCCTGGATTAAAAATATATTTTTAAATTACAATTAGGTACCTTTGGTAGATATTCAGCAATTGGTGTGCAAGTAGGTATAGCTTGTACGAAGTTCATCTGAAATCTGTAAAAATTTGTTAAATATTTTATTAGGTCTTGATAGATCATAAATCAAACATCTACGCACTTGTTGACACTGTTATTATAGACTTTGACGTCACATTCGATCTGACCGTTGCAAGTTATTTTGAATTTCCAACTTTTTTTTTTGCATATTTTAATATTTATTTTCGTAATTAAAAAGAAATAATATAAATAAATGTTTAAATAGACATAATTTTAAAGCAATAATGTTCATTAAAAAATAACCCTTTTTCAATATTCAATATGAATCATTATTAGTTTGTGATTTTTAACATTTCATTGTTGTTGTAGACTGTGACGTCACGACAAGCGCGCCAAAATGGCGGGTGTTTAAAATGCCCCTGTAACTGTTAGTTAATTTTGACATTTTTTTTTACAAAATTTTAGTTTTTTTTGGTACTGGATATTTTTTTACGGTTATATAACGATAAACTTATTGTATAATTTTTTTAAATGTGCATATTCCCTATTATTATTGTGGCAGTAGTGGCACAACATTCTGCAGTCATAAAGTGGTAAGTAACCCTTGCTTTAATTAGATGTTATCACCGTGAGATAATAGTACAAAGGTTGTGGTTCTATAGCTAAGTAATGGATTTCTGGACCTATTTAGGTAGTACTAACGTAGGTACATAAAAAAGAAATAAAAAAAAGGTACTAGAAAAGCTATTCTAATTACAAGTTTTGCTCCATTTTGATAATAATTATAACAAAAGACAACGACATAACACGCTACGCTAAATTGCTGCTAGGAAATAACTTTCTCATGATGAAAATGTTGTAAGCGCCATGATTTTTTAGGTGCTTATACGTTTTGTTCAAAGCCGTACCAAATAATGTTTACAGAGTACAGTACAGTTTTCCGGAACACAGTGTGTATTCGGAGAATGAAATCTAGTACATTTACTTATATCGTTGTTTGCACTTATTTCTTCAACCTCTCTTCAAATAAACTTTCAGCCTGGCAGGTTCAGTAGACAGTTTATCATTAAAAATATAAAAAAGAAATTTATAAGCACAAAAGTTATTGTTGAAAAATAATGATGACATTTTTCTATTTAATAAATCATTATGAAAAAGTAATAACAATAGAGGTCCAATTACGCCATAGCAATACTTCCCTAATTAACAATATTCTTTTAAATCATTCAAACGTAACCCTTTCCATAATCCATCCCTCTGAGGGTAAAATAACATGCGTGCAGGGTGGAAATAGGTCATGCGGACATTCGCTTTAATCTGTTTAATTAACATGGAAAAAATGGTTCGATTTTCACCCCTTGGGGCACAGCTAATGATGTGTTAATCCTAGGATAAAGTGGCGAAATGCTATACCAATTTTATGTTAGCTGCATCTCAGCTATCGATATAGCAATAAATTATGATGCAACATTTTTTTTAAAACCTGGCCAAATGTATAAAAATTTGTAACTATATTATATATATATATATATATATATATATATATTGTGCAAACGCTTTATGCAATTTTAGACTGTAGAGATAAGAACCAAATTGCGTTGCTCTGGAAAGAGAATTATTTTTTTATTACACGAAATAAATTTTACAATTTCTACGTAATACAAAAATATTGACCCAAAATAATTATAAATCTTATCTGAAAAGAGAAATAACATTTAAGCTTTTATTTCAAAATCTTAATTATTTATTTCAAACTCTTTATTACGATTATTGATAAAATATTATCTTATTCATGCGACTTGTTAAACTTCAATCGTACGTTTTCTTCCCGATGTAGGTAGCAACTCTTGACGTTATGCATCTACCTACATGCCCAATAAAAAGTAATAGGGTGTGTGTGTGTGTGTAAAGCGCAGGCAGGCTGTAAGTGGTTACCACTTAGGTGAATTTAAAAAAATATGTAAATATTATACAGCCGTTTCAATCAGCTTTAAATGTGAAATATTAATTTAAACAAAATTCAAAAATAAAAAAAATTCAAAGCCAATTTTGCTTGGATTGCTTCTTACAAACAAATAATTTCAATTAAAAAAACTAATTCATTACATAATACATCTTTGCCAAAGAATCTCAAAAATACTCAAAACAAAAAAGCTATTTTTGTTTTTGGAATGAATGATTAATCAAACAGATAATTTTTTCTGAAGCAGCGATTTTATTATTTTCCTCCTTTCACTTATATAATTATATTGTTTCTATAATTTAGAAATACTTTATAACACAATAAACTATTTCTAAACATATCTCGATTGACACTTTGTTGGTTGCCTCATTTGGATCTCTGACGTATGGTGCCGAAACATGGCCTCTTAAGGCAGGTCTGATCCTCAAGTTTAGGGTCGCTCAGCGGGCTATGGAACGAACTATTCCGAGCATAGTTCTGATCCAATCCACCAAAGAACCTCCGGATTCTTTGGTGGATTGGATCAGAAATTTTGTAATTCACCGAAGAACCAAGGTTGTCGACATAGCCAAGAGAATTAGCAAGTTAAAATGGCAATGGGCCGGTCACATCTGTCGTAGATCGGATAACCGATGGGGTAAAAAGAGTTTTCAAACGGAGGCCATGAATTGGAAAGCGCAGCGTGGACGCCCTGCGACCAGGTGGACAGACTATTTTAAGGCGACGCCAGCCCCTAATGATAAAAAAATCCACTTATTTGTAACCGTTTTCTTTTTAAATTATCATAATAATTATAATTTAAAAAATACTCAAATCATCTGCCGGATATATGAAAGAGGATCATCATAATTATTTTTTAAATTATATTTAATTATATATATAAAAAAATTACTAAGTTGCGGTCTAATATCGATGTTGTAACCGTGCGATTTGCTTAATAATCAATATTTTAAATAGCTAATTCTTAAGATAAATTTTAAGATCCACTATCTGAAGGCTCATCAAAAGAAAAATTTGAATTATACTTTATTTAATTTTTAAATAGATATTTCCGAGATTTGCAAGTAGCGACTCCCCCTCATCAGTCCCGTCAATTCATTACAGAACGAGTTTTGCGGCTGGAGTTGCCTTAAAGACTTCGCATGAAGCGGCTGGATGCGAATAGGGGATCGGACAGTAATCAGATTAAAATCTAAAATGTACTGAGAAAGAAAATATATATTTTTTTACGATTATTTATCGAATAATAATTTAATATAATTCATTTAAATATTTTTAAATGAAGAAATAAAATTTTATTACTTACAATATTTTTAATCTATACTGAAACACCAATCACAGTGCGTGACGTCATTTGTGGGCAATCATTGTCTTATGCCAATGCAGCTGTTTTGTTATGATATGACCACAAATGACGTTACGCGCTCTCAGATGAACTATCGCGGCGTTTTGGCGGCATTTTCAAACAAACAATATTAAAACATGATTTTGAGTACCTAAAAGGCTATAAATAAATAAAATAAATATTTTTTATGGGAATAAATATCCATGAAGATTACTTTAAAACATTTTCTGAAAATTTGTCCGATCCCCTATTACAGAAGACCGTGCATGGCGGGGAGCCTTGAATGAGGCCTACATGCAGCAGTGGAGAGACACAGGATACAGATGATGATGAATGATGATGAATTCCTATGTTAACAATTAGATTGCATTTAGTTATCACTATGTAAGATCGTGAGTGCGGATTTCTCCTAATACAGGTATTAATTTAAAACGAGAATTGTAACTCATGTAGGTAATATATAACAACCTTGAGATCTCAGCTATCTAAGAAGGTAAAAAAATAGAGCAAAACTGCAACAATTGGCACGTCCAGATACGATAATATACAAAAAGGATAATTGTTCTAAAAGGCGTTTCGGATAAATGTCTTAAGAGCCATTTTACAAAATCGCGCTGCGCAAGTGTAGCTAAAGGCGCAGTACTAGTCAGTGCGCACGAATGCATCGGAATATAATTAAATAATGTAGTATTCTAAATTAAAAAACCATATTTTTTATTAGTATCCTGATTGGGCAAGATTCCAATTTCATTTGGGGCATGTTTTCATTGGAAGTAACGTTCAGTATAATTGTAAAATGTCAAGGTAAAATCGTAGAAATTTATACCTCATATCTATTTTTTTTTTGGTGTTCTAAACTAGGTATCAAAAATCTGTTTTATTATGTGTCAATGGATTTATATTTGTGACCAATGGGTATTTTTTTTTAGTTTAATTTAATAATTTTAACGGTACAAAAACGTCTCTGAACTTACCTCTGCGCGTGTTTTTGACAAAATTAGCCGTAGCATTTTGGCTACTACTCAAAAAATAGAATAATATTTCAAAATCTGTTTTATTAAATGTCAATACGAAGAATTGAGCTATTTGAGACAATACTTCAATATCATATATTTCTTGTATAGGTTGGAAAATTTAACACTCGAAATTGTATAAATCAAGCGAATTATGTAAAATGGCTCTTAACTTCTGTAGATATAAACAATCTACAAAATGTATGAGATTTGTTTAAAAAGCATACAATACACTCACTAACATTGTGTTATAATGTTATAATTTATAATATTATATAATAAATAAACGAAGCAAAGGAAAAATACTATACTATTTTATAAGTCTTATATCCTACTAATATTATAAAGGCGAAAGTTTGAATATTTGAATGTTTGTTACTCAATCGCGCCAAAACGGCTAAACGGATTTCGATGAAATTCGGCATACAGATAGTTTATTACGAGGATTAACATATAGGATACTTTTTATCTTGGAAAAATGTTAGGTTCCCGAGGGATCGTCTACAAACATAAAAAAATCGGCGCCACCGTCGTCGTCACAAAGGCATTATATAGCTCATATGTTTTCTCAGGTGTTATATTTTTCCGTTATCAACGCCGACGAAGTCGTCGGCACCAATTATATGTTTGTAAATTAAATTAACGGGAACTGTTTGACAACGCCACATTTAAAATTGGAACGCAGATGCGCTCGAATTATCTCATTTCATTATAACCGAAGGCATCTCCAAAGGCAATCTCTGCGCGGATGGCACTTTCGTTACAAATACACCTGGGACAGATGTAATCAGGAGGTGTTAACCAAGAGTTCTCTGAATAGACGACTACAAACATTTTTTGCAGTAGAATTCGCTTCTCTGTCGACCAAAAGTGTTTCCGAATATTTAAACACCCCATATTATTTATTTATGCAATAACTACACTAATTTGTAAGACAATAAAGTTTTTAAGAAAATACACTTACAGAAGCAATTCCGCTTGGTCTCCCAGCAGTTTTTTTTTTTTTTTTCATTTCAAAAATAGTTCTTATGTACTTGTATTAAGGTGTAATAGGAAAAGTTATGTATGTAAGAAAACCCTTAACTCAATCTTTCGCTCACTCGTCAGTCGCTTAGTGATGCGTTCACCCGATTATGTTTTGTAAAAAGCTTAGATCTTATTTTGACGTAACATTCTTATAAACGTGCGTAGGTACATTTTATGTTGCTGTGGCAAAGGGCGTCAACTCCATAATGCTTTATCAAAGTATTTCATGTTCATATAATTGTTTTATTTATACTAATATTATAAAAATATAAAGAGAAAAGATTTGTATGTATGTTTGTATTGAATAAACTAAAAAAACTACTGGACCGATTTTAAAAATTCTTTCACCTGTAGAAAAAGCTACATTATCAGGGAGTAATATTTTATAAAGAGACCCGGACGATGTCGTGTGCAATAGCTAGTAGAGAATAAAACAATATGATTCGTTGTCCTCACCCTTTTAGTAGTTAATAAAAACAAATGATTAAGTAAATTGTACAAATAAGGCCTTTTCACACTATCAACCGGTTGCGTTATAATTACGATTAATAATAATATTAAATGTTCATGAATATCCGCTAAATATTTGCAAAAAGTGCAATTTATGAAATATTATATCAATAAAAACAAACGTCCCAATTCTTTTTATGGACATCGAAATTTTTTTAGACAGTTAAAATTATTAAAAATAAGAATTAGAACCTTTTTCCGGACATTTTTTTTTTCAATTTCAACTAATACCTATTAAAAAAAAGCCGAATTTATGAAGCCATTCTCAAGTTCTGCGCTTAGCAACATTCATTTTTATTTAAACAGATTGATAACAGACGCATTTTACAAAATTAAAAGACTCATCCTTGTCCGTGGTTCAGATAATTAACATTAGTTTATTTTTGACATTTATTCCAAATTTCCGATTTAATTATATTTCTATGTATGTTTTTTTTTGATAAATTTTTGATAAATTTTTTGATAAATTTTCATAATTTTTTTGATCATTTTTTTTTTTTCTAACTTTATTGCCGGGATGCTACTTCGACTTTTATTGGCGTAGGCTGTGCTTGTTGTGTGTTTTTTTCGGTGCCTGCCTCGTTGGAGGCCATGTAATAATAAATAAATAAATATAATATGCCGCAGATGCGGCCGTGAAGCTCAAAATACACAGAGATATCGTACCGGTTATATTTTAATTCCTTTCGGTGTTGAATCTCTGGATCCGTGGGTCCCAATACGCTTAATTTTTTTAACACTTAATCAAAACGTTTTCCAGAGCTGGCTATTACCTCGGTCAGCAAATTAGCCTTGCACTACAGCGAGGTAATGCAGCAGCATGCTTCGGAACCTGCCTAAGGGACCGAAGCTTACTTTTATACATTATTTGTAAATAATTAAGATTATTAATTATAGTTTCTTTTTATATTAATTAAGACTTATAATAAAATGGAACTTAGTTCTAAAACGTAATTAATTCCTTCTATGAAGTGCGGTTGCAAATGATTTCGTAACGCAACAAGCAGCGATCGTGTGAAGGGTTCTTAATATTGTGTTTTTGGTTCATTAAAGGTGCGTGCGGGCGGAAACAAGCAGTCGCCGCCGGATGGCTTTTTCTAGGTGGTTTGTCTTTGACGGTGAGATCAATGAAGTGGATGTAGGGTGACATTCCTTATGACCGATTTTTTTTCCCCTGATGAGAAAAAAATACTAAATAATATTTTAATTTAAAATGTTAAAATATTTTTTAAACTAGCTGTGCCCTCGGCTTCGCCCGGGTGGAATTCTTATTGTTTCTCGGTATCAGTAAAATCCATTACCTACCTCGCAGTCGTAGCGCACGCGTCTTGACTTTGCATTGCCTATGTGGTTTCATGGCGCAGTCGCGCTTTACATAATTATATTGTATAATAATAATAATAAGTTTATTTTATCTACTGTTAAACATTCGGTGGACAAGTAAAACAACTGATATTGTTCATCAAAAAATTCTTCGCTAAGGCCTGGCCACCCTACACCCGTTTGATGTGCCGCCCGCATAAACAATTACATGCAAACTGAAAGCTTTCCTTCCGCAGGGAATTTCTATTGTGACAAAATGATCAGTCGCTAGTCAAAGTCGTCAAAAGATATGAACATAATGAGACGGCAGTCTGCCGTCATTTTTGATGGTACCGCTTTGATCTGCTTTACTCCAGTTTTAATTCGAAATTAATATTGTAAAAGCAATATTTATTTGATAAATAATATATTCTTTGTTGACACTATAAAATATATATTCTAACTAATATTATAAACGTAAAAGTGAGTTTGTTTGTTTGTTTGTTACCGTTTCAGGCCTTAAGACAAGGACTAATTTTAGACCGAACACAATTTTTACAAAGCTCAACCTAATAACCTATGAACTAAAGTGCAATATTGCACAAATAATTTTTGTAGCTTCTCGGAGATAACCGAACAGTTTAAAATTAGAAGGTTTTTTTTTCTCTTAAATAATGTGTAAAATATGAAAAAAAAGGAAAGTAACTGATTAAAACTTTAGTACAGAACTAAAGTCAATTAATAAGCTTAAAAATAAATGTAGTTGTCGCTGAAGTTTTTTATTACTCTGACGAGAAAGCTAATTTTTTTGGGCAGTAATTTGCAATTTTTTTTCTCAGAATATTGAATTTTTTGTATAAATCTGTCCGATTAAACTTTTTTTAAAAGAGTCTATTTTATGCACAGTATTTTTATTTACGTTTTAATTTTACTCTAACAAGTCAAATTAGGCGGCAAAAATAACGCTTTTCTGCTAAGTCCAACTGCTACTCAAGCTTTCATTCTAAAATTTTGCATTCACTTTTTCAGGGATAGAGAAAAGAGTACCTTTCATCGAAAAAGAATTAATATTCCGAGGGATCATCTCATAACAAAAATAAATTCAAAGCCGGACAAAAATATATGAGCAATAAAGATTGAAAATTTATGTTTTAACGCGGACGAAGTCACGGCCAAAACCTAGTATTATTTATTTTCAAAAGTGGTCTAAGTGCAATTGATAAATTTACATTATTAATAATTATCAGACAAATTATGCTTTAAACGGAATAAATCAAAAACTAAACTAACTGCAAGACGGTTTCAAAGATTATGTAGACATATATGCATATGCACATATAGACGGCCATAGGTGCTCTTACAAATATATCGAAATTGTATGTGGTCACTGAGAAAATTGCTTTTATAAGACCATCCCCCAAATATCCTTCCCATTAACCCTTAGCTTCGAAACATATTACTCCAATTTCCTCTCAACACCACCAGTGGACTTATTCAATTTATTTCCTGTTTCGCAAAGACAGCTAGGACCGTGACAGATTTAGTTTATATAACAATTTGTAGCGGAAAGTTACTGAAAAACGTATGCGGTTTTAATTAACTGCAGATAGCGGTCGAAAAATTAAAAATCATTGAGTATAGTTCAAAGTTTCAAAAAATATTTTTCAACTATAACAAATGTATAATATTAATAATAATAAAAAATAATAATAATAAAATAAATCTTTATTTGTGCGAACACATGTTTACAGGATTTTAATTTGTATACAGCAGTTACAGTACAAAGTGTGTTCTACCCGCCAAGGGCATGCAAATATTTGTGTTTAATTGTTTGTAAACTAATATATTAATAAAGGAATTAATGTTTCTTATTATAAAATTCTTTAACATCATAATAACAACAATCTAATAACCATTTTGTTAATGTTCTTGTAAATTTAGGATTCGGCAATTCTTTTATATTATTAGGTAGTTTATTGTATGTTTTAATTGCCATAACATAAACATTTCTATTAAATAGTTCTAATCTACATTTTGGTTTTTGCAATAAATTACCTTGTCTAGTTATTTTGGTTCCTATTTCGTTATTTTCGACAAAACAGTTCGGATATTTTCTAACAAATATACACAACGTCTTTATATACAAGCAAGGTAAGGGAAGTATATGTAACTTTTTAAATAGTGGCACACAACTCTCCATAAAGCCGACTCCATATATCCATATAGCCGATTAATAGATTATGAAACTCATGTTATTCATTATAATATACTAGCTGGTGGCCGCGACTTCGTCCGCGTTGAAAAATGAAAAATATAAATGTGTAACATAACGCTTGCGTCTGCATCAAGTCCTGTCGTTCACGTCGCGTTGGTGTGAGACCGCTTGAATTTATTTTCTCCCGCGTACTTTTTAATTTAAGATATCTCCTAAGATATTCATTGAAATCAAATGAATACTTTTGACGAGTAACATATTTATTTGGATAAGGATTAATATAATGTTTATAAAAACACCTTCGCTAATAATGAAATATTTTATAACAAATTTGATTACCATATAAAAGGTGAGTCAACCTTAAAAGATAGACATATGCTATCGCGAACTTTTTTTTTAAACTTTTAAAGATGAACAATTCCGTCATACATCATTTTTACGTAACTTTAACCGTTTACGCAACGCACGCAACGGAAGGTCTCAAAAGGGATAAATTTTCCCGATTCTGCAACATTTTTCATTGAAGCTCCGCTCCTATTGGTCAGATGTTATATAGCCTTCGATAAGTGGACTATCCAACACAAAAATATTTTTTCAATTCGAACCAGTAGTTCCTGAGATTAGCGCGTTCAACCACACAAACAAACAAACAAACTCTTCAGCTTTATAATAAGTATTAGTACCTATAGATTATTCACCTAAAAACTCAGACCTAATAAAATCTAAAGACAGAATTTTACGAACAACATAGTGAAACCGGTTTTATAAACATGTATGTGCGTAGGCCGGTTATAACCTCATTTTTTTATTTTTTTATTGAAAATTTTGATTCCCAAGTTAGCTTATTATGTGTGAAATGCGATTTAATTTTTTCTAAGACTGGTTTAGACTCTTTCACTAGGTACGCAATTCGGAATTTTCATTAGTATATATTTTAATTTATTATTACGTCAAATTCCACGAGCTAATGTTGCTCAACTAAAGGTGAGGCGTAGTTTTACTGGCTTCACTCTGCCGTTCACAGGATTCTATCTTTAGTTCTTATTTTATCTGAGCCTAAGGTGAATATTTTTATATTACGGTTTTTTTTTTGTTAGATCATGTCGACGGTTAAAAGTATATAAGCGACACTTCGACTGAAAATGAGTTATGAATGCCGTCTTACTTAGAATTTTTAGCTCTTTATGTAAAATTTTCTGAAATTTCAAATTTCAAACAGATTTCCTAAACAATTGCGTTGTTGTCGCTTATTCGCAATATCCTTTTAATCGTCGATGTACATTTACCATAAAATCTTTGCTGATTTTATGGGGACGTATTTTTTTACGAATTTGGACTACTTTTACATCTGTTATTCAGAAATTAATAATTTCTAATATGTCTGTAGAACATATCAGTGAGTATACTAAAACTTGTGAGTTAATTGCACAACTTTACCTGCTACAATTTTTTAATAACTGCATCTAAAACCATGCCGATGCCATGCTATGTGTGGTCCGTCTGTAATGTAGTTCACCAATCAGAGCGAAGCGTCGCATCATCACCGTCAGATGCAGTTTTGAACAGGACAACAAACCATGATAATGAAATAACTAAATTTATAGTATGGCCTTAGTAGTTACGTCGCACCTACAAAACTTATATGAAAAAAATTTACAAATTACAAGTCAAAATTCTAAAAACATTGGTCTCCCCTAAATTAAAAATCATGTGTTATGAAGATGAAAACGATCTTTTTAAACACTGTAACATATTACCAATAAACACTCAATTTGCTTTTTCACTACTGAAAGAACAAGATTTTAATGAATCCTTAAAGAGCGTGATAGAACATCCTGTATGCACTAGGGCAATTTCAAAGAAGCGGTTACGTACACAGCGTGCCAATAATATGTACGACGAATGGACTACCGCTTATAATTATTGTCCCTCGCTTTAAAAATAGCCTACCTTCAGATCTGTGTAACAGTATAACAAAAAACATTAAAATCAAATTAAGGCAATATTTTTTAAACTTTTTTTTTTCTCTTTATTTAGGAAACAAACAGTCGTTATACATTTTCTTTTTAATATATAAATTAATACTAAGAGACTTATAGTTCCATACACAAAACAAATATAAATATTAAACAAAAATACAGATAGTACTGTAATACTTACAAAATAAATATCTTAAAGATTGAATTAAGAAATATACATTGTGCCATGATAAATATTCAAGGAGTTATTGAAAGTTTATTTCGCAGTTTAATCCTATAATTAAACATATTTAAATTATATTTAAACATATCAACATAGTAGTTTTTTGTTTATAGTTAGATATTAAGCCTGGGCGCATACATACGTTTTCCGTATTCGATTTCCGAATGCGTTTTCCGTTTTCGGAATTCCGTGTTCCTAGCGCAGACGTTCGGAATTTGCATTCGGAATATTATACTGCCAGTACGTTCAGTGGTGGCTTTGTGAACGCACGACCATGGAGAACAACGATTTAATTGCGATTGCATTATCTAAAGAGAGCTTTATCTATGTTGTCGTGTATATTCCATAAGCAGGGATGTTTTTCAACAGCTAAACTTAAGCTTCTGCTTCACACATTGTATTGATGCACTCGTGATGAGACGTGAAAAACACACAACACAAAACAAACAACTCGCGATTCCGAACGGAAATTTTCGAACGTGTGCGCCGAAACAAACAAAATGTATGCAAGCGCTTCGTTCCGAATGACGTCATTAGGTTTTTTCCGTAAGGGAATTCCGAACGCACGGGCCCACATTCGAAACGTGCGGCAGTCAATCGAATTGATGCATTCGGGTCTCCGAACGCGAAAAACGAATTCGGAAATCGAATTCGGAAAGTTTGGTTTTTAGTGCTATCATTTAATGTATATTTAGTTTCTTTTTTTAAATTGTTAAAATTATAAATAAATAAATAAATGTAAATTTTTCATAAAACTTTCATCGTCAGTAAATAATAAAATTCATTTGTTGCGTGTCGCTGACCCGTCACTGGACCCAAGTGAATAAATAACGTTTCTACCTGAAATAAAAGGACAATAAATGCGAATAGTACCAAAACGTAGTTAATCGCATTTGGAGACCGCCCTCCGGAGCTCGAATGGCTTCATTTACGATTTTTATTTCCGGCTAGTGATTTTGTTGCTTATCGACATGTCATTATCAAATTTATGTTTGACAAATTAATTTAAAATACAAACAAAACTCTTCAGATTTATATATTAGTATAGATATAGATAATAATAGTTTTCACTTCATCATAGCAGCTTATTTTATTGGTTTGGAATAAATGAATCAGATTTGTATGAAGAAGACCAGCCACGGGCGATGGAGAGACACCCCAGTCAACGGTTCTTCTCCTCGTGAGGTTTATCAGTGAATTTTAGAAGACCGTTCGTTCGACCGCAGAACGCAGACCGCGAGGCGGTGGGTTCGGGGCATAGGGTGCATTTAATCCAGAAAAAAATCACTGGAAAATCCAGAAAAATCTAAAAATTCAACTCTTGTCATATGACAAGATATTTGGACGGCCCGTTGGATGAGTGGCAAGAGTGCTTGCCTAACGTCTCAGTGGCCCCGGGTTCGATTCCCGGCGGGGTCAACTTTGGAATTTTTAATGTTATTTTCAAAATTGACTCTGGTCTGGATTTGAAAAGAGTTGTAGGGCACCACTGCGTTTCGCAGTCATTTAGGCCTAGACCTAGACATAAAAAAAAAATGAGCAATACAGATTGATTTATTTATATTTTTCAACGCTTAAGAAAAAGGGGCACGGAATAGAGTTTTCAAAAGTTACAGTAATAAAAAAAAATAGAATTTATTTCATCGATATCGATAAATAGAGTCAACGAAACTCACTAAAGATACATAATATGCGCTATCGGTGTATTGAGATTAACTCTCTTTTATAGCATTAGGTTAGTGTACATTAAATTTAACGGTCCTACTTGACTGGTCCATTGCTCTAAATTGCCTCGGACAAAGATGCCAGCCAGAGAGTAATTTTTAACTATACATTTTATGCCAAGCGTGGACGTTTGCTGCCATTAAAATTTATACAATCTACTGTTAAATCGCTAAAAACAAACTCATAAAAGTTGCTTTTATTACTTTTAATATGGCAAAGTGTTTTTACATAGTTTACATTGTCGCGTCCAATAAAAGGTGTTACAAAAAGCGTGTAGTATTTTTTTAAGGTTAGAGCCCATTTCCCTATCCTTTGTAATCGCTTATTCTATCCTACTAATGGTCGGCAGCGCACTTGCATGACCTGTGGAGTTGGATGTGTTATAGGCGAAGGTAGCCACCTATGTACCATCAAGTGGGCCGTCAGCCTGTAAACTTCTCGTAAAAAAAGGTTTTTTATGTAAAATCTACACAAATATAAAAAGGTTTATTATGAAAATCTATTGGTTTAAAGTTCTATCAGGTTTTTTTTTTTAAAAAAAGGAATATTATTTAATCTCATATTGTTCTTGAACAAATTTTAAGATTTATATTATTACAAAACCATCTATAGACAGACTAACGGTCCATTTGATGGTAAGTAGTTACCTATAACACAAGCCGTTGGATGAACCCGTTGGATGAGTGGTAAGGGTGCTTGCCTTAACGCTCTGTTCTAGGGTTCCTGGGTTCGATTCCCTAGGGTCAACTTTGATAAATGAACTTTTCAAATTTGGCTTTGGGCTAGATCTGAAAAGTAGTGGTCGAAAAGCAGTGTGCCCCTGCTTTTCGCAGTCATTTGGGCAGCCCGTCTGGCGGCAGTAACAACCCCCTTATAGAAGACCAACATAACAGCACATGTGCTGTTGTGTTTTGGTGAGTGAGTAAGGGATGCCAGAGCCCATTTTTCTGTCCAATCGCTTAATTCTACTGTAGTCGGCACCGCATTTGCATCAGCTGTAACGTTGCTTGTGTTATAGGAGACCGTAGCCACCTACCATCAAGTGGACCGTCAGCCTGTCTGCCGATCTTAACATTAAAAAATTAGCATCCAATTTAAAATTAATAATATGTCAGTTTGTAGATCAGTTATGTACAAACTGACATTTTATTAATTGATATTATATTAAATTTGTCTAACATAAGGTAACATACTTATAATTTTTGTGAAACTTCCCGAAGTGCAAGGAATAAATTGACAAAGTTTTATCAAAATCGGATGAACAGTTTTTTTAATATATATATAAAAAAACAAACATAGATTTTATATCAATAAATAATATTAGATATAATCATAAGTTTTAGTCTAACAAAATAATTTTCCAATTTTTTTTTATCTTTTTCTGGAAACGGTTTAATAAATAAAAAAAAATGTCTCCTAAGTATTTTTTTATATCTATAATTATAATATATGATACACAATGACGCTAAAGCCAATCATTAGTATAATCAAAATCGCCCCACGCTTACGGCGACTAATTAGTCGCATGACTGACTGCCAGCAATCGGTCGTCAGTCATGCGGTCGAGTTAATGAAAAATCGCGTGGCAAGAACGCTCTTCCAAAGCGGTCGGTTGACCGTGCTAATGCCTTGTCATCGGACGAACTGTTTGGATATCTATCCCCTCATGTACCAATTTCATCCTTTTAGCTCTTCACGAAATATTCAGTAATAATAAGGATAAGAGAATCTTTCGATAACGTTGCCATAGGGTACCAAAGGTACAAAGGCGTTTTTATACCTTCAAATAAATCCATGAATTAATCTATACTAATATTATAAAGCTGAAAAGTTTGTTTGTTTGTTTGAACGCGCTAATCTCAGGAACTACTGATTCGAATTGAAAAAATCTTTTTGTTTTTAATAGTCCATTTATCGAGGAAGGCTATAGACTATATAACATCACGCTACGATAAAAAGTATTATATGTGTAAGCAGTGTCCAGTACCGCGCGCCCCATGTGCTCGCCGCCGCCGTTTATGAACTGAAGCGTGGCCAAGTTCAGCTAGTGTATTATATTTTCCTGTATCCTCTGATATACAGGGAAATTCAGAGATTTCCCTGTATATCAGAGATTCAGAGATGTAATTCAGAGATATAAAGGAAATGACAATTTATAATTGTTTTCATGTATTATATTAAACGGTTTTTTCCTGCGGGTTTGTCCTTGTATTAAGCCTGAGTGTCTTACCACTATGATCTTTATAATACAAGTCTAGTTCCATTATGGTTACCTACAAACTACACTCTTTCACTATGTCTAACTACTTAGATTTATACAAACTTTTTTTTTTTGCAAATTTTTCTCAAATATACACAAACCTTTCTCGTTTATCGTTCTTTACTTTAGTGAAAACCATATTAAAATCGGTTAAGTAGTTTAGAAGAAGTTGGCGGAGAAACAATAAGAGGCGGTTAGCGACTTATTTTATAATATTTATACACAGGGCACATTAAATGTTTCCGGAACTAGCTACTCATAAACAGTATTTAAAAAGTACAATATTTGAAAATGGAAATATTTCACTGTTTAATACAGTTTGTTTAATCTAGCTGTCATTTGTTTTTAAATTGTGGCGTGTAACTTGTTTGAAAATTGTCGTTCTATGATTTTCTACGATTTTAAATGTAATTTGACAGCTCAGCGAAACGTCGCTCGGCTTCAAACTGCTTTTGACGATGAAGCACCCTGCAAGATGACTATTTATAGCTGGTTTGCAGAATTCAAACGCGGTCAGTATTCAATAAATAAATAACAGTGACTAGAGAAAAAAGTTATTTTTCCAAAGACACTTTTCTTTTATAATATAACGAATAAACCCGGATTACTGCTTAAAACGCCCGCCTTTGCTTTAGAGTAGCATAAATAAGAAATTACTGCCCTTTTCAACATTCATTACCCTTTTTAATCATCAAACAAGATCAGGTGTACGGGGAGATTCATTGTGTTTGAATAACGATACAGAAAAACGAGTAATAAAATTAGAAAAAGTGCCTCAAGGGAGAACTGGATGCCCTTATCCCACTCGAATAGTCAGTTTTACGATCCTATTATAAAATGGTCTTTATGAGGAATTTTATTGCTAAAAGACTTTACGTAATTCCGTCACGGGGCGAGAGCCAAAGATGAGATTTCGCGGGTTAAGGACCTATTAAAAGTTTTAAGTGGATTGAGATATTTCGGTCAGCGGGATTCAACTATTGGGTAGTTACTGGGGCAATATCTCTTAGATACATAACAGGAGGCCGATCGCGGTAATTCAAACGTTTTTACCATTCGAATGGAACGTTTATGGTTTTGGTTTGGATTAGGTTTGGATTTAGTTTGGCTGATGTCAAAAATGGTATCGCGCTAACTATTAAATCGTTGACGTTACAAAAGCAAAACCAAACGTCAGATGTTACAGAGCTTACCATAGATACCAAAAATCTAACCTTCTTCTTTGTTAAATCTCGTGTTTGATTAGTATGTGGCACAGGAGCAGCGATATTTTGTGTCATAACACAGACTATGTCATGTCAGCATTTAGTCAAGCGGCGAATTAATTAAAATTATTTACATTACATTAAAACACAAAAAGTATTGAAGAAGCTGGTAAAAAGTAAGTAATAACTAAATTTTTATATAATTTTATGTATGTTTTCTGATTATGTTTACTTTTTTTAATTTTATTTTTTAATCTACTTTTAAATGTTATTAATTATTTGGTACAAAATGACCCTATTAAACATTACGCCTTGTATTTTTTAGATGGACGCAGGTCGACGAACTAATACCGTTCGTCAAATGCAGATGTTAGTGGACTTTGCTGAGCCACATATTTATTCAATATTCTGGGTTTATTTAATGCCACTATGACGTCTTTGATTGCCTTGCTTACACTGGCTTGGGAGACTGGATGGTGTATACTATCACTATCACCAACCAATGTCTGGTATGAACCAGTGGCATAAAAGGATAAAGCTAATAGAATCTGTAATATTAAAATCAATTTATATACAAATGTATAAGTAGATACCTCAATAAATAATTTGACAAATTTTAAATTATCTATACTCACTCTATTCGTTTGGGTAAGAGATTGCATGTGTACAAATTTATAACTTAAAATGGAGATTTTCAAACATTAATAACAGTATTGCGTAGTTACTTTACCAAGAACTTATTAATTGAATGTTTTTATTGAATAGATAAATTTAATTTTGTGTATAATTATGTTAATATTTGATATACTATTGTCGACATAAAATCTCTTACTCCTAATAAAAAAAACCTAATAAAGAAAAAACAATACCTTCGTCTCGACATCTAGACCATCCGAACGAAGAGGAGTGGCTATATATGGCCTTAATTCTTCTTTTAACCCGACAAACAGTTCCTTCGAAAGACGATAACGTTTCCGAAATTTCGCCTCGGCCAATTCTTGGAAAGTCTTGGATCGTCTTCTTAAAGTATTCTGCCTGCGAGTTAAGGCTCTAGCTTCAGCCACATCCACCTCATGAGCATTTTCTAAAAGATCTAGGTACACTCCAAGCATTTGAATATGGTTTTATTTTCAAAACGTTTCAACTTAAGTAGCTCGACACGTACTAAATCAAAAACGTTCGACGCCGCTGGAAAAACGTCACATAACGTAACGTTTTCGGTTTAAGACGCTGTCAAAAAAATAGCGCAATACAATTTTAAGCAGAGCGTTCGATCGAACGTTGATTCAACATATTTACCAAATGAAAACTGAAATGTTTCCGTAACAATAATTAGCGCGATACAAAATAAGCTTAACGTAACGTTTTTGGTTGTGGTTTTGTTTTGGTATTGTCGTTGACAATTACCGCGATCGGCCTCCAGGTCAAACATACATAAGTGTCAAACGTTTTCAAAAAGTTATTTTAAATCAGAATGAAAAAAAAGTGTCTTTTTATGTCACCGCACTTTTTCTATATCTATACATAAAATAAAATGGTAAACTGTACAATAAATTTGTACAAAATTTACTTATGTTACCGAGATCAAAAAAATTGTTTGTAGAATTTTTGTCTGCATATCCGTTTCTCTGTTTGTCTGTGCGTATGTACGCTAATCTCAGAAACGGCTTAACCGATTTGAATGCGGTTTTCCCCGTAACACATTTAGTGTTTGTGTCATTCCAATCGGTTTACAAACAAAAAAGTTACGCGTACGAAGTTGCGGGCTGAGCTAGTATACAATAACATTCCAAAAAATATAAGGAAGATCAGGATCCTACTAGTTTTCAAGGAACACTTACCGTAATCTTCTGGTGAAAAAAGCTCATTATTTCCTGAATGAGTTCCTAAACGATGATATTGTATAATGCAAACAAATGCCAACTATGTCTTAATATGTCTATGTCTTTTTTCATACCGTTTGTCCGTTGAATAATACAATATTCAGTAAATAAATGATTTCAATTTTGAATTTACACAATTATATACAAGGAGATGTATATCTTACCGAAGTATAGTTTGATTCAGTAGCTATTACAGTAATACACTGAACAATGTCTATACTGAGAATAAAACATAACTATCCCAAATTTCTATGTTACTTAAATGCACAATTGAAGTCTTAATATTGAATGTAATATTTGATTTTAGTATAACTTGATAGGTACCTATGGAATGGTATTCCATCAAGTCTCTCTCACATAAACAATGGATATAAAACAAGCCAAGTGGAACACCCCTTTTAGATTTAGCGGACTCAGCGCCTGTCATTTTACTGTACAGTATGCTGCAGGAAAATTAACATTTAAATCAAAATACTCCCAGATTTTTTAACTTTATTTATTTTTACACTAATTATAGTAGGTAAGTACTTTATATTATAGTAAATAAATAATTCCATCGAAATAAACTCTTTATACACATGTATTCATATTGTTCAAGAAATTATTATATCAAAATATCTTTCCTTGAAAAATAATTCACCGGATCACTCGAGTTCCTTCTGGCCCTAGCGACCGTAGGCTCTTCGTACTATGTGTCCTGCCCACTGCCACGACTTCAACTTACCTACTCATTCTTGATTCGATCTCGCAGTGTAACCCCGAGCATAACTCGTTGAGCGTCATTGAGATTTCTTACGAGGCCCATAGTTATAAGCCACGTTTCAGCGCCATGTGTCATCTCTGGCAACACACATATGTCTTTTTTTTGTTTTAAGGTACTGAGAAATTTTGGACAAGAAGCTTCCCAAACGCTGCCCATCCGAGCCGGATTCTACAATTGACTTCCTACTCGATGTTGGCTCTACCTAATCAGATTGTTTATCACAATAAATTTTATTGGTTTTTTATTGTTGTTAATAGTTCTAGAGCAAAAAAAAATCGACAAAAAAAATGTTTTACGTAAGCAAATTTTTACAAGATACGTAGACAAATTATTCAGAGAGCAATTCAAACTATATTATCGGCCAACACCAATGACAGTGTCCCTGTTCACATAATGCAAATGTATAATGCAAAAAAGGGACAGCTATATTATGAATTTGATTGGCATTGATATCGACCTCTTTGTTACGCGTCATACTTGGCCAGGAAAGTCCGCAGATGGCTCTGATTGCATTATTTAATATGGTATAGTGTAATGTAGGTAAACCAAGAAGCTTTACTGATCTACTCGTGGTTTAAATCAGGAATATGATTTAAAAAAAAAAAAAATTTTTTAAATAAAATACTCATGCTGTATAATACATGATACGCTTGAGTTTTTGTGAATAGTGAAATCAATCACAGTGCTTGCAACACGACACCTGATGCTGTCTGTCCGGTTGCCAAAGTACTTACAAAACTATGTATGACAAGGATATATTTTATCTCTCAGAACTGGTTTCATATTGATTAAAAATACAATCAAATCAGAATTTGAGTGATTTAATGTTAATTTTTCGCACTTGTATTTTTTTATCCAATTTTATTCTTTAGTCGATTCGCTGTCACTATCGGTCTTCTGCCGTAGTCGTATACAATATGTTTTTTTTTATTCTTCTAATCTTGGTTGGCAAGTTTCTTAACCTTAAACCTCTCTTCCAAAAACATGAAAGGCTATTTTTTGTTACAATGCTAGAATCTTTCATAACATGCTATAAATTAAGGCTTTAGCAGAATATTTCTACAAATATTTGGGTCTTTACTAAATAATGAATTTTCCTGTCTACAACATAGGTATTTAAAATAACCGAAAAAAAAATACAGATGATATCATATCATGTTTTATACTATAAAGGTAGCAGACAAGTCGATATTTGGTAGATTGTCTAAAGATACGAGCAACAACAAAGATATACAGGTGCGCTGCCAATCCTGCAGCACAGTCATAAAAAAAAATAAGGAAATTATTTAGGTCCCGTTTCAGACTATTGTACTTGAAAACAAGCTTACTCAATTCGAGAGGATAAAATGTGTACTGTCAAATATTAGAGTAAGTATTAGAGTAATATGGATAGATGCTGGTCAAGAGCAAACCCATCTATAATAAAAAAAAAAAAAAAAAGTAAAGTTTTACTTTATCCGGTTGATATGGAATAGATAAAAAATTACTTTAATATTATAATACTTGAAATTTATTTTAACTACACGTCATTTCATTCTTTATGGAGTTTATTGGAGTTTACGCCTTAAGAATCGATTTTCATATAAGGTCACCAGTATGCAAATTTTATGAGGAGTAAAATTAATACAAACGTTAACTGAAAAGCGTTACGTTATTTGTCACTTCGACATCTGTGCGACAGCTGACGGTAATATATAATGTTCGCGCCACTTTGCTGGCTTTATTTAAATTTATAAAGAATCGCTCTGATTGGCTAAGAGGGGGCACGTCATTGTGGGCCAATCAGAGAACACCGCCTGTTTCGAGTCCACCGCCATAAATAAATAATATAGTGAGTCAAAAAACCCGCTGATAGAAAGACCCGCCGTCTTCTTTGTTCTTCTATTAAGTGAACAAACCCGCAGATCAAAAAAACCCGCCATCTTCTTTGATCACCCGTTCCTATTTCTATTATTAAAACTGAAGCGATTCGTGTCGTGAGTGCTGAAGAGAAGAATCCAAAGCTTTGGAAGAAGACTCAAGCCCTGAAGAATCCCGCGGATCACAACAGTAAGTAATAAAATAGAATTCCGCATACCTATACAGTCCACACCCGGCGTATTGGGCTCAAACCCGATAATTTGCTATCGGCAGCCCTTACATATAATATGATATAAATAAATCTTGTACATAAAGTGTAGTACGAGTTGAGGAACGAAACGACAGCGCCTTTTAACCTGCCGGCGCCGGCGCTGCTACATCTGTCGTCGAAAACATGAACTATTTGAACTTATAAAGCGTAGTGACATCTTTATATACCGAACATAACTAACATAACTTTTGTTGTAATGTAACTAAGTAATTTAAAGTAAATAATACAAGTAAAAAGGTATCCACAGTTATTTATTGCCACGAGGAATATTTTACACATTTAATTTTATACGTTTAAAGGGGTAAACTCTAGTCGTCCGTCGGAGCTAACGCAAACACTTTTTTTTTACTTTTTACAATCATGAACAGTAACTGTTTATTATTTATTGAGTTTAAAATAAGAAAGACTTTTTTGTGTAAATTTACGTCCAAAAAGTAAAAGGTACTAAGATTATTTTTGCTTTAGTAGTGTAACCACACGAGAAGGTTTCGTGTCTCATGTCGGTATTGTGGCGTGAGTGAGCACAATTTGTTAACAGCTTGGACGTCGTAGAGCTATCGCAAATAACGTTTTAAATGAAGACATATTGCTTTTAAAAATTGATAAACTATAGACTGCAATTTGAACAATTTTCAAGGAAAATTTTATCAGACAAAATAAAATAAGTAATTTAGTTTCGTAATTCGCTTTTATTAAGAACATTAATTCTAAATATGTTTCTCGTTTCAATTTTAAAGGTCTATACTTTTCAAATGATCTTGTCTAATTAGTATTTGTCTAACAAATTATTGTGGGATTTAATAATGTCTACAAGGATGTGAATATAAATTTTGTAAGTTTATATATTTTTTATTTTTATTTTTTCGAAATATCAATAGTAATTTGAGATATTTTTTTTAATAATTATTTTATCAAACATAGTCTAAATCGGTCCTCAGGTAAATTCGTCGTATATAATTCTCAGTAGACCCGTGCAGTTTACCAGAACTCCCGTGACGGGACTACTGAAATTTTTCTTTCAAGAAGTTTAATATGACTTACAGAAGCTAAAACAAGAAGCTTACACAGTAATTTGTTTGTAACTGAGATATTAAATCATGGATATGTGAGAAAAACGATAGTTATCGCCGATTGAACACAGAACATTCCCATGATTGACGATGACGTAACGGAAATATATATTATAGACCCATATATCAGCTACAAAAAATAATAAAAAAACTAAACATATCCGAGACGAGAACGTAGTGCTTATCACAGTCCCCTGAACCTCTGGAAAGAAAAATCCCATTAATCCTGCTATATAGCAAGTATAATCTGAATTTACGGAATTCGTTTCTTGTGTAAGGTTTTTATTTTTTTTATTGACATTAATTTTTAAGATTATTGACTTTATGTTCATTTCCCGGGTTCAATTCTCGGCAGGGTCAACTTTGAAAATTTAACTTTTCAAATTTGGTTCTGGTCTGGATTTGGAAAGTAGTGGCAGGGCACACTGCGTTATCGTCTGGCGTCTGGCGGCAGTAACCACCCCCTTACGGAAGACCAACGTGAAATAACGCCACGTGTGCTGTTGTGTTTCGGTGAGTGAGTAAGGGATGTCAGAGCCCATTTCCTAGTCCCTTATCCTTAATCCTACTGTAGTCGGCAGCGCACTTGCAGCAGCTTTGGCGTTGCTTGTGATATAGGCGACGGTAGCCACCTACCATCAAGTGGACCGTCAGCCTGTCTGCCGATCTTAAAATAAAAAATAAAAAAAAAACTTTTTCTGGACTTAATAAACATTTTTTCTGTTTATTCAAAAAATGTGCTCAAAAATATATGTTTTACTCCAAGTGTGAGTAATTGAAAAGCAGGTAATTTAAAATTGTAAATAATTAACTAATCATGTAATACAGCTTTGAATATTTCTTTATGAAAATTGAACAATTCAAGAACGTTTCGTAAATAGTTCTAATGTATTTTTGATAGGTATATCGCAAATTATCGGTGTTCGCTGTGGTCCACGCAACTTCGACATCTGCTCGAAAACTGGTCTCAATTGATCTTGTGTTATTCCCTGGACAAAAACAATGTTTTATTTAGCGACCCGTCCCCGGCATTGTAACCTTCCTCGTATCGATATAGTTTTCAACTAGTGAAAACCGTATCAAAATTTAAAAGAATTTAAGGGGGAATAGACAGGAAAAATTGGCGACTTTATCTATTACATACAATGAAATCGTAAATTAAATATTTTTTCAGAAAAAAAAAATTGTACACGTTAATACGAATGTTACCGAGGTCAAAAAAATAGTTTTTAGAATATTTGTCTGTTTGTCTGCTTGTCTGTGCTAATCTAAGAAACGGATTAACCGATTTTGAATGCGGTTTTCCCCATAACATTTAGTGCTTGTGTCATTCCAATCGGTTTACAAACAAAAAATGCCACGCATTCGAAGTTGCGGGCTGATCTAGTTTTATAATATATGTATAAATAGAGACAAATTAAACGAATATTGACAACTTAAAAATATTTAAAAACCTTATTTATGTATAATCCACAATATGCCATAATTTTTTAGTCCTTCTGTCCCTCACACATAATAACTCCTCGTATTCTCAAACAATCTTCACTCGTCACATAATACGGATTATGTGTTTTTTTTTTTAAATATATCGATTATTTTTTTGCATTCTCATTTCTTTCACGTTTAGCCTTTTATGTAGAGAAAATAAAAATTATACTTCGTACGCGTGGTATTCGTAAGAGCGTAACTTTTTTGTTTGTAAACCGATTGAAATGATAAAAAAATTAAATTATACACAAATTAGTAATTGTTTTTATTAGTTAAAGCATGAAATTAATCATCAGAAAAATCAGCAGTGATCAGGATATGCTGTTTCGAAAGCTGAGCGTTTACTGGGCTACATAAGCTATGCCCAACAGTCGTTGCCTTCAATTCATTTAAATTCATTTCATTTAAAAATACCATTCAAATTTCCGATTCTTTCCTGTGGATTCTTCAAAAATTTTCTTTCATACAATCCTTGTCCTGACAATCGTGCCATTCTCAAGTGCATCACTTCATCAAAACGGGACAAGTGCGAGTCGAACTCGCGTGAAGAGGGTTCCGTACGATGTTATCTATCCGCACGGTATCCCTCCTCCTAATCCCTTATCCAATCATACTGTAGTCGGCAGCGCACTTGCAGCACCTGTAGCGTTGCTTGTGTTATAGGCGACGGTAGCCACCTACCATCAAGTGGACCGTCAGCCTGTCTGTCGACATAACATAAAAAAAAATAAAAAAAATATTGAGTGATTTGCCATTTTATTTTAATATCATTGACTTCTTATAGTTTTTCCTATAATCTATAAGTAGAAAACTAATTTCTGTATTTTTTTTTTAAATTTTAGGTTCAGTAGTTTCGGAGATAAGGGGGGGGGGGGGGATGGTCGGACAGACGGACACACGAGCGGTCTTATAAGGGTTCCGTTTTTTTTATTCGGACGTACGGAAGCCTAAAAAAACATTATAAAAAAATGTCATGCTTCTTACCACATGTCTACGATAAACAACAACGGATATCAGTTTTCCCCAAAGCATTTGCACCAAAAAAGGTCCGGAACCATCATTAGATTCTATCAAATGCAGTTGCATCACTGCGTTGTGAGTTATTGCATTATCTGTAAAAAAAAAAAAAAAAAATAAAATAATACAATTTAAAGATCTCTGAGTTATGTGGAAATAATATAAATCTTTTACTATTTTGAGTCGTACAAGGTAAGGTACAAGGTACAAATTTACTTCTAGTAAGTATAAAAATTACTTGTATCAGGAGACCCCGCTCAACAACATTTCAAAGAAAATCAAAAGAAATGTATGTGTATATGCCTGATGTGTGTGTGTGTGTTTATGTGTGTGTGTTAGTCGCATGACAATCAATCCCACCAAGTTGTTATCTTGTATAAAAATAATCTTACCTGTATTTCTTAGTATTAGCTTTTATATAGAACTTTAAATTTTATGACTGTCTTTCAGCAGTCTGGCGGCAGTAACTACCCGTTTACAGAAGACCACCCCGAAATAATAGCGTGTCTGCTGTTCCGTTTCCGTGAATGAATAAGAGATGCTAGACTCAATTTCTCCTCCTAATCACTTATTCTTAATCCTAATAAGGCCTTCAGTATACTTGCAGCATCTGTAACGTTGCTTGTCTTAATTGGTTGTAGCCATCACTACTAACAAGTGGATTTTCAGCCTGTCTGACGACCTACTAAGTAAGATTGTGTACTGGCAGTATCTATGGCATGCTAATAGACGACGGTAGCCACATACCATCAAATAGACTGTTAGCTTACTTGCTAACCTTAACATAAAAAAACTTAGGTAGGTACCTATATCTTACAAATATTATATTTTCTGTAATACAAATTTCTTACAAAGTTCATTAATTTTACTGTCAAATGAATATATCTTCTTATATATAAAAATGAATCCCTATTTCCCTTGGTCACGGCATCACGCGCGAACGGGTAGACCGATCTTAATTCGGTTTTCACCAATGGAAAGAGGGATAAACGGAGAGTGTTCTTAGATATAAAAATTGCACGCCGGGCGAAGCCGGGGGCGGGCCGCTAGTTTATATATAAAAATTAATCCCTATTTCTCCTGGTCACGGCATCACGCGTGAACGGGTAGACCGATTTTAATTCGGTTTTCACTAATGGAAAGAGGGATAAACGGGGAATGTTCTTATATATAAAAATTGCACGCCGGGCGAAGCCGGGGGGCGGGTCGCTAGTCTACAATAAGTTTGCTTACTTAAATCGCCTTTATTAGTATCCAAAGACAAAATTTGCGCGAAACACCCATTGACTCCGTCCACAGATTTAGACCATACATCAAAAGGTTCGCCAGAGTAATATCTTTGACGCACGATCGATCCAGATATTTGATCTACTATTTCATTTTTTACTTTTGTCGCTTTTAACGTTGTATTCACTAGCCATCGGAGACCTGCCTGATTAGAGAAAAGGATATTCGTTAGCAAAAAGGAACATATTTTAAATACATGGTAAGTAATTGACCTGAGGGCTATGGAAGTAGATTTTGTCGTGGTTCCTCTTAAGAGGAGATTCATTGAAAATGTAAAGTTACAGACATAGTGGTATGACTGTACTATTAATGAACATGACTCGAATAACTAGTAACTCTTGGGGAATATTTGTCTCGGTATATTTGTAACATTCTATTACCATTCTGCATAGTATCTTATCGTATCGTTTCACAGATCGTACAGTATCGTGCCACAGATCGATATATCGTAATGTTTTTTAGTAGGTATATATTCAATCCATATACAAAAACACTACGATATTGACTAAGCTAAGTGGTCAGACGATGTATGGAATAGGATATGCAGTGCAGGAGGTTAATGTCTAAGTGGAGAGGATTTTTATCAATTTTATTATTATTATTTCGCAGTCATTTGGGCGGCCCGTCTGGCGGCAGTATCCACCCTGAAATAACAGCACGTATGCTGTTGTGTTTCGTTGAGTGAGTGAGGGATGCCAGAGCCCATTTCGCTAACTTCTTCAACAATCCTTTATCCTTAATTCTACTGTAGTCGGCAGCGCACTTGCAGCAGCTTTAACGTTGCTTGTTTTATAGGTGACGGACCGTCAGCCTGTCTGATGATGAGAAATTTAATCTCCCTGAAAAAAAAATAGTTCATCTACTCATAAGTGCCTACTGTACTTGACCGACGCGCTCCGGATTCTCATCATAATATAGCACATGTCCATGTTCCTTCTGAAATAATGTATTCGCTCTCAATGCCTCATTAGTTCTGAAGGTTGGACATCAACTCCATGAACCTGTCTCTGTCAAGAGCCAACTGGAAGAATTGCTCGATTGGGGCAATTTCAGTCCGCTTTCGGATGTTTCTTAACCACGTATTGCTCTTTAACCCAGCGCGTCTTCCCTTCCACCTTACCCGTCATAATTAAGTGAAGCAGAAATCTGTCGTGTTTAGACACGTGCTTAGGCACGTGACCAAGAAAGATGTATTAATGATGAAATTAATATACTTAAAAATGTATAAAAAATAAATCATAATAGGTAAGTGGTACCCTCAAGATACTCATACAAACAAATAAGGAGATATCTGTTGGAGAAGCAAAGCGGTCGTCATAGCTCAAAGAATTAGTTAGAGGAAGCGGGAATGAGCGAAAAACAGCACTTTTGTCAAAATACTTCTGACGTCCAGATTATATTGAAGACAAACATATTCAGAAGGATTTAAGTTTTAGGACTGTTTTGTTATTCTCTATGAACAAACTTTAGAAGGCTCACCTCATCTGTCTCACTAAATTCCACTTTGTAACATGTCACATCTTGATTGTCAGGAAACAATTTCTCCGGTATTATAGCCACTACGTACCATGAGCCGATGACACTCTTCATATTAAAATTAGCCTGAAAGTTGTTACAGAAAGTGCCATTGTTTCGGCCTTCAACAGTTATTAATAGTGTTGTAATTATTGCACCTGAAAATACTGTGATGTGTGATAGCATGATGAACGCTATTATCGCACTAGATTTAGCAGTAGGACACGCTTGTTTGAAAATTAAGGTTAAGGAAGAATATAGATTTAAGAACATTCAGATTTGACCATCCATTTGAAAAGACTTTTTTTTATGTCAGGTCGGCAGACAGGCTGACGGTCCACTTGATGGTAGGTGGCTACCGTCGCCTATAACACAAGCAACGCCAAATCTGCTGCAAGTGCGCTGCCAACTGCAGTAGGATTAAGGATAGGGGATTAGGAGTGGATAGCGAAATGGGCCCTGGCATCCCTTACTCACTCACCGAAACACAACAGCACACGTGCTGTTATTTCACGGTGGTCTTCTGTAAGGGGGTGGTTACTGCCGCCAGACGGGCTGCCCAAATGATCTCGAAACGCAGTGTGCCCTGCCACTACTTTAGCCAAATTTGAAAAGTTTATTTTTCAAGGTTGACCCTGCCGGGAATCGAACCCGGGAACCCTAGAACAGAGCGTTAAGGCACGCACCCTTTTTTTTTTTTTTTTTTTTTTTTTGTCGAGGAGAAATCCATTTACGGATTTCCTACCGCTGGCTAGACGGTAGGGGTATGTGGGGGTCACCAGTGCGACACACTATGCTACGTCATAGCGGCACTGGTACTACCCACTAAAACTCCCCGGTGTCTCCTTGCCCATCGGAGGGACGGACCGGGCTCTGCCGAAACAACAACTCCGATCCATCCCAGGGCAGCCTAGCCATTTTTGGCTAGCTAACTCCAATGGGGGATTGCCCGGAGACACCGGGGCAATCCCCAGACGGAGGGGACCTTGTGCAGGCACACACGGCTAGCCAGCCGTGTGCGCAGGTCCCCTAGGACAGTTGAAGACGGGCTTGATATGCCCGTCTTCTTCTGCCCAGCCGCCTGCGTCTGAGGGAAGCGAGACCTGCCGCTTCCTCTCGCTCCCTCTCGGCTGCCTCCTTTTGTGACATGACATCACCGCAGAAGGAGGCAGCCGCGAGGCACGCACCCTAACCACTCATCCAACGGGCTCGTCAAAACTACAAAAAGTTACAAAAAGTACAAAAAGACTACAAAAAGTTAGTAAATATTAACTGTTGCACGCGACTTTGTGAACTTTTTGTGAATGATGAAGAGTACTATAACATATACTATATGTTTATAAGTTTCCTATATACTATACTACATGTTTACATATTAATAGTTTTCACAGCGCAGCTAAATAATGACTTTTATATGGAAATTTTTTATATAGCTTTTATATATTTTTTTATATCCTTATTATCATTTTCATAGTTATCTCTGTTTTCTTAATACTTTTCCTTTTTATTTTTATGCCAAGTTCGGCAGACAGGCTGACGGTCCACTTGATGGTAGGTGGCTACTGACGCCTATAACACAGTGAAGGTTGGCTATCAGCCTGGAACAGTCCTCTTTGTCTTTTATTCTTCGGAACAACTCAACTACGTTAGCTATCCCGGTCCACTCTCTGATGTTCGACTTCTTTATTCGCCAAACTTTTCTCGTTCCATCGACACAGCTCATCATCACCAGCTGAAGCAGATCGTATCACTCATGTCTAAAACTTACGTCTTATCACAAGAGGTTGCGTTTTTGGTCAAACAGTGTTGCAGGACTTTTACATTGATAAATTTTTGAATTCAGCTAATGGACAGCATGCGCCTATACGTCCACATTTCAAATGCTTCTATTCGTCTTAGATCCTCTTTAACCGTCCAAGACTAACATCCATACAACACAATGGGCCAGAAATAAACAAAGAAACAAACGAGAGCGTAATGGAATATGAATGTTACGATTACACAAAATAAGACTATTATCCACGAAATTCCTCTGGAAGAGAGAGCCTGATATTATTGTATACCACTGTACATAAAAAGATAGTGAGGATATAATATAATAATATATAATATCAATTCTATCATATTCTTAACATTTCAAACGCTGTCATGAAGGTGACAAATAGAGTGTGGGCGATAATTATCATCAATAGGATAATGCCTTATCCAGTCCCTGTTAACCGGATAACCTAATTTACTGGAAGGATGAACGACCGATGCGAGGTACATTAAACCAGAGTTGTAATTTCAATGTACCTACTGCAACTAGTGGGATATTGCAATGGCTGGGCATACTGCGCTCCGCAATCAAAACTGGGTAATTTTTCTGGCTAACTTTCTTCTTACAGACGAAACTTTCCCTTAGAGAAAACTCTCTTACAGTGTAAGGCATGTTCCTCTGACAGTAAGTACCTATCTAATTAAGCCAGCTTTGGACAAAAACCAATTGAAACATATTGTTTCCTAAAAATATTAAACCAATAAGACCTTGTTGTAAAATTTATAATGTCTTCATCGTCATCTATGCTATAAATGGAAATTTTTATTTGGTGTGTGTTTCTATTTGAATTGTTTACTATGTAATTATTAGGGCCTGTAAATTTCCCTAAAATAAAATAAATAAATCTCAGCTATAGGACGTCCACTGCTGGACAAAGGCCTCCCCCCTAATTTTCCAAAAGGACCGGTCAGAAGCAGCCCGGATTCACCTTCGACCCGCGGTCCTTATCAGGTCGTCTGTCCGACTTGTGGGTGGATGCCCTACGCTGCGCTTGCCGGTCCGTGTCCTCCTCTTGGGAATCTTCCGGCTTCAGCGGCCGTTGACTATCCTGCACACACTTACTAATCCGGATGTCGGTAACTTTCGTTCGTCTACGGATCTCCTCACTGATTCGATCTCGCAATGTAACCCCGAGCATAGCCCTCTCCATAGCTCGTTGAGCGACATTAAGCTTTCTTACGATGCCCATAATTAAAGACCACGTTTCAACGCCATATGTCATCACTGGTAACACACATCGGAGACGAGAAGATGTCTCGGAGCTTCCCGAACGCTACCCATCCGAGCTGGATTTGACGATTGACCTCCGTCATAAGAATAAATAAGAACAAGTAGAACGGAAACTCCCGCTCCGGAGGCGCTCGATGTCACGGTATTAGCCTACACGTTAAACGGGATACTCAGTCGGGCTGTCACGGCCCGCGCGGCGTCTCCGCACAAATAAACTTACTTAATAGTTTTACATGAGCCTGTATGTTTTTATTTTATATTTGTAGGTAAGTAATATTTACTTAAATGGCTTCAATTACTACGGTACTTGAAGCCTTATTGTCTTATAATAACTAATAAGTTAATATACTTATAACTAATAAGTTATAAGTATATTTAATGTAGGTACGTAATATAGTTGTAGGTAAGTATTATAAATTTCATATTTTATAAAACTAGAATAAAATAATGGTTTCAAAGTAAAGAAAAACTTATATTTTAGCGATATTATCTTTATTCGTAAGCAATATTTAACAGTAAGCAACCCTGGCGACAAGCCTGGGCGACAAAGGGGCGTAACGACGTGAAGGGGGAAGTAGTTATATAAATGGCGGCGTTTGGGACTCGGACAAAGAAGATTCCATTCTACTTGTTATTATTTATTCTTATGCCTCCGTCTCGAATTTGGGTCTATCTAATTAGACTGTTTAACGTGATTTATGTTTATAATATTCCAATATTTTAATTAATTGTTGGAATATCTAGTTTATAATAATAATAATAATAATAATCTTTATTTGCTTTGATCATGGCTATGGTAAATACCAGGTGACATTTTTATATATATAGTTCCAAAATGATCAACCAAAAGTATTCGGTGTGCAAATATAAATTTAGTGCGCACTTAATACCTACTATAATTAGGTTAACTAAAATTAATGTAATAACATTAATTTACATAAATTAATTTACATTGTGAATAATTAACAATATTTAACAATAATAAAAATAATATCAATTTACTAGATATGTACACTTAAAAATATAATTCATCATTAGAACCATATAAATAACTATAATACTATAAAAAATAGTCGGGAAATATAGAAAAGCAATTTGAATTCATATATATATAGACAAATTAATTGAATTTCACCGCCCAAATTTCATTTAAAGAATAAAAATTATAATTAAGCATTAGTTTGTACAGAGCTTTTTTAAATTTTCTGAGTGTAATAATTTCTGTGTGTTCTAATTTTAATAAGATCTTGTTTTAAAATTTTTAACGTACATCATATTAAAATTTTAGAAACAAGGTCTCCTTGAATTACAATTTTCTTTTATTTAATCTTTGTTTTTACTGATTGGGAGAAAAATATCGCCAACATCTCACAGTGCCGAATTAACCGAAATTAAATAGATTTTGCAGCGCACTTTGATAATTCGTACTTGGTTGGCGATTTTAAAAATAAGAAAGTGATTAAATCTATCTTTTTCTTTAAAATAAGACAGTGACAATTTAAGACGACTTTCCAGTTTTCAAATTTGACGTCTTCTAACAAGCAGCGATTAACCTGTATTGGTCACATTTATGAAATATTAGTGATATGTTAGGTATGGTGTATTATGATCGGCAGCGGCCTAAATTCAAAAGTTACAAAATCAACTATGAATTCAAAATCAAACATACGATTTACTTAATTTCTTTGTTATTTTCTGATCATTGTAAGGTTTTTAAAAATATTTCTTCTTATAAGAAAATACGGTCATTGTTTAAAAAGTCAAAACCTACATACATTTACTTGAACAAAGGCAGTAAAAACGGTTTATGGACTTGTTATTGCCATCCCAACGGACTTCATGTATGGTACAATTGACAAAGTGTAGCGTTTTATTTAATGTTAAATGATAGTCCTTAATTTTAAGTGATTTGAATCAATAATATTTGATCTCAAGTATTATTGATTTGAAATTATTTTTTTTGTAAAATTACAATTTTCCTAATGGAGCCATTACACCTTTTTTGTTAATAAAATTATTCATAAAATGAACATTAATAAAATAAAACCTCCTAAATTTCTTAGTGGATTCTTTGAAATTTTGACATAAATTTGCGTCCAACGTGTGCGTGTTTTTTAATATTAATATTTAAATAATTACATAAATCGTGAAAGAATTCACGATTTATGTAAGTGCAAAACTACAACAAAAACTAAGTGCCTTGTAATATTTGTTGACAATAAAAGACCGATTCCGCTTCTAAATTGCACCATACCGAAGAAGCGTAACGGTAGAAACAGATTTTAATGTATCCTATGAAAATCTTCATTCAAAACTGCTCTCCCTTTGAATTTTAATATAAATCTAGGATCTGGAGTTTATTAGCGTCGAACGAAATGGTAATAAATGCGAAAATTATGTATTCGTCAATAAAAGCGAAGAAAATCACGAGTCATAAGACTGTGTTGTTCAATCCCATAAATTAAACAGACTGTTTCTTTTACATCTCATATTTTGATTTCATTCTGTCTTTTTCTGTGCTTAGGCCAGAGGGTCAAATGTTCGGCAGCAGGTTCTAAACCCGTTTCGACGTACATAATTATGATATCTAGTAACATTTATTTGCTTGAACAAATGTATTTGAATATTATATTACATTTATCGTGCTCTCTCTGTTCTACCCACCAACCTATATCTCCAAGTCATGTGCTTGTGCCCAGCAATTGATATCTATAAAATATAATATAAAAAATATAATGTAAATTTTAAAATATAATTAAAATAATTAATAAATAAATAATCATTAACATGAAGGTAACATCATATAGGATATTTAAATTATTATTAATTCTGTTAATTCTACTAGAAGTAAAACTAAGAAGTAGTTGTCAAGCAAAGATATGCGAAGATGTCTATTGTTGATCTCCTCAAGAATATAAACAGAGGATTGTCAGTTAACTATCTTTATCTTTACGGAATAATGTAATTAAAGACTAGACTAAAACTTGCAATTATATATATAAAAAGTATGTGTCTATTCATAAAGAACAATAAAAAATAATGTTTTTCAATTTTACTTTTAATACACGAGTCAATATTTGATCTAGCAAAATGTCCATAAACAAAAATGTCAGCCATTAATCTTACCCTTTCACGAGTTGTTAGCAGCGGCTATCAACGGAAATTACAATCTAAAAGGATTTAAAATGTAGGCGTCATTAACTGCGAATATTCATTAAGTGCGGAGAGGTTATTTTACCCTATAGAAAATGTTGTAATATTTTTACGAAGTAATCAGTTCAGAAAAAGGTCATGAATTATAAGCTAATTACTTACATAATATTTACTTTATTATTATCACGCGGATTTCAATATGTTATTTGACATTTGACTTCGTTTAAACATCTGTCTACAAGTATATATGTATGTAAGACATGAAGATTTTCTACAAATTTCCATTGAGAAAGGCGATGAGAAAATATCGAGAAAATATCGGAAAAAAAGTCCCTTGTGTAAGTCGTTAAAGTTTCCTTAACTCTCTTTTTCAAGAGTTCTGGGTTCGATTCCCGACAGGGCCTAAGCGGTGCCTATAGTACACCTCTGAGGTTGTACCAGGGGTCCGAACGAATATCCGTAGTACACCCAGGTGAACTTGCATGGTGGGCTACGGGTAAGTGGCTACTTTGGAAATGAACTTTGGTCAGGTCTTCATATGCAACCTCCTTACAAAAGACCACTGTGAAATAAAATCACGTGTGCTTTTGTGTTTCGGTGAGTCAGTAACGAATGCCACGAGCCCATTTCCTTCTCCATTCCTAAGCCCTTATCTTAAATTCAGTAGGATTAAGCACTTGCATCTGTGACGATGATTCAACCTATCTGACAACCGTCACATAAAAATCCTTTTATATGTCACCACTGCAGGGACAGAGGTCTACCCTCTCAACAAGGGTGTGTGGGTTACATGGTCCACTATGCACGCTGGCCCATTGCGAGTTGGTGGACTTCACACGCGCCTTAGAATTTCATATTTGGCGTATGCAGGTTTTTTCGCGATGTTTTCCTTCACCGTTTGAGAGCAGTCAGTAAATGGTATATGGCCTGACCGGGGATCGAATTCGAACTGTCGATATAATAGGCCGCGTTTTTCCCACTGCGCCACCGACGCTCTCATCTATATACATAATAATAATATAATAATAAAATCGCAAACGAGCCGTAACATTAAATAACATTAAACGTAACATTTAATGTTTTTTCAAAAACAAAAAAAAAACACGTTGTACTTACGTTACCGAGGTTTTTGTCTGTTTGCCTGTACGTTTGTGCACGCTAATCTCAGAAACAGCTTAACCGATTTGAATGCGATTTTCACTTATGTATTTTAGCAAGCTTCCCGTAACATTTAGTCTTTGTTTCATTCCAATCGGTTTACAAACAAAAAAGTTAAGCGCTATACCGTATACCACGCGTACGAAGTTGCGGGCTCAGTTAGCATCGCAGGGTTTGTCGAACTGGTTCCAGGGTGGTGTTTTAATAAAGTAAATACTTTAGACATATTGAATTTTTACTTTTATTGTTGTATATAGTTATCCAGATCTATTATCTAAAATATACCTGCGTGCAAATGCACTTCGTCTGAGGGAGTGTCCCTTACTCAATGTGGCCTCGGCAAGGACTAGATACAGACAAAATTCTTTCATTGCACGTGCGTGTAGAAACTTCAATAAGCTATCCTCTGAAATTGACCTCTTCTACACCAGTACGGCATCAATAAGAGGAACACTTGCTGCCATCTCTAAAGTCTTAATAGTTTGGCTGGAAATCTTCCTAAAATGAATAAATAAAACACACACACGTCCGGTGAGGCGGACGTGCCATCCCTAACAGCTGTTATAATATATGTAATATAAATCTTTATATAGTATAAATTGAAGTCGCCGCCCGCGTCTGTCTGTCTGTATATTCGCTGACTCCTCTTTAATATTCCCCTTTCTTCTATCGGACATGCAGATGTACGGCTGGTTACCATCCTCACCTTGTCGAAATCCCTCTAATTCGGACCAAGCGCTTTAAAACATCTTTTGTGATGCGCACTGCTAAGGATTGGAACTCCCTGCCGGCGTCTGTATTTCCGAGTTCATATAACCCAAATCTCTTCAAGGTTCGAGTGAATAGGCATCTTCTGGGTGAGCTCGCTCCATCTTCGGCCTGATCCTTCCTACATGGATAGATGCTGGTCAAGAGCAAACCCATCTATAATAATAAAAAAAAAAAAAAAAAAAAAAAAAAAAAAAAACAACGCAACGGATTTTGTTGAAGAAGTGCAATTTTTTTCTGCATATATAACAAATATATGCAGAAAAAAATTGCACCCTCGCTAAGACGGAAGCTGGTCGCTAGTAAATTATAAGTAAAAGAATGATTCAATAATAAAATTTGTTACTATGTCTTGTACTTACCTATATGTAGTAGGAAATTGAATTGACATCCGACATTAATGTCGATATGTAGCCGTCTTGAAATGTGGCAATCAGGAAACTGACGCAGTTTATTGAAATCTCAGGATATCTGCGCAGAGTAGTTATTAAAACACAGTAATCTCACATTACTGTGTTTTACACATTAAAAATAACTCAAATACGTGACTGTGACGATTAAGTCATGTATTTGAGTTGAATTAAGCGAAAGAAAAATTTAAATAATCTCTTTTTACCCTTATACTTAATACTACTGTAGTCGGCAGCGCACTTACAGCAGCTTAGGCGTTGCTTGTGTTTTAGGCGACGGTAGCCACCTACCATCAAGTGGACCGTCAGTCTGTCAGCCGATCTTAACATAAAAAAAAGTGATTTAGAACTGGTAACTGTTCGGAGTTAAAAGATTATTTACATTTTCGATTTATTAAGTAGCATTTAAAACTATTACATAAATCGACTGAATCCATATTAATACTCGTACGTATTATAAATGTGAAAGTAACTCTGTCTGTCTGTTACCTTTTCACACCTAAACCGCTGAGTCGATCATTATGAAATTTTGCTACACGTTGTCAGGGATGCATGAAAGGGCATAGAGTACTTTTCATCCAGAAAAAAGTACTGTTCCCGAGGGATCATCTAGCGCCTGGCAAAACTATAACTGCGATAAAGATGTTAGCCGTTACATTGCTCATATTTAGTCAGGCGTTATTTTTTATTTTCAACGCGGGCGAAGCCGCGGGCACCAGCTAGTTGTTCATAAATAGAAGACAGACCTTACAACCACAGTCTGGCAAGTATGAGTGTGCCAAACTTCAATGACGGCCCGTTGGATGAGTGGCAAGGATGCTTGCCTAACGTCTCAGGGGCCCCGGGTTCGATTCCCGGCGGGGTCAACTTTGGAAATTTTAATGTAATTTTCAAAAAATGACTCTGGTTTGGTTTGAAAAGTAGTGGTAGGGCATACTGCGTTTCGCAGTCATTTGGGCAGCCCGCCTGGCGGCAGTGACCACCCCCTTACAGAAGACCACCGTGAAATAACAGCATATACGTGCTGTTGTGTTTCGGTGAGTGAGTAAGGGATGCCAGAGCCCATTTCCTTATCCCCTCCTAATCCGTTATCCAATCCTACTGTAGTCGGCAGCGCACTTGCAGCACCTGTAGCGTTGCTTGTGTTATAGGCGACGGTAGCCACCTACCATCAAGTGGACCGTCAGCCTGTCTGTCGACATAACATAAAAAAAAAAAAAAAAAGAACCCTTCATTAAATAAAAAAAACTACATTGAACGCTCTGTTTTTTAGCCTACTCTGTGTTACTAGATGATTGTCGCCGATAGGTCTGAGAGGGCGTCAGTTCGTAAACTTTTACGAGTGACATCCGACCAAACGTAACATACTGCAATCTCGACTACTTGTAGGGTACGATATTAGGATTGTGGTATTTCCCTATCGACTCGAATGTTATTATTGAGCCATTTTGTTAAAAATTCTAATAAAGGGTTTTATAATAAAATAAAATAATCATTTTATACATCAAAGATATATTGATTTTTACGTACAACGTATGTGCATAACTCTTGCTGTAGCTTGTGTCCATCTTTCCATTTATCTTGATGGTAGCATGTCTATTGTCGTTTATCATAAAAATGTAATATCTAAAGATTGTTATTGGTTATAAAACGTCATATGTGGTCGATAGTTCTACTTCAGTTCTATGGTTCTATGGAGTTTCTATGGTGTTCAGTGAGTCGCATACGGTGCTGGCTGAAAATTAGCCCTGTAGGTGTTTTTCTACCTTTCTAGCACCTCAACACAATGCTGAGCCAGTATCCGATTCGCCTCGAGGACACACACACACACAAGTTCTTTTTATTAATTTCTGTCCTGTTATTTATGTAATATCAGTGTCTTTCGTGAAGTGAATAATAGTCTTTCTTTCTTTCTTTCTATAATTGTAATTGCTGACAATTAAAATCACATATCTGACCTATTACAAAAAAGAAAGAGCCTATTAGAATTTTCCCTTCCCAATCTAATCTTTAATCCTATTTTATTCAGCAGCGCATTTGCAGCACCTATGGCGTTGATTGTGTTATAGACGACGGTAGCCACCTAACATCATCTGGACCGTCAGCCTCTCTGTAGACCTTTATATATAAAAAAAAACCTTAGAAAAAAATTACTTACGAGTTTATTAATTAAGAAGTCTCCAATTTATAACAGAAGACATTAAATAGAGGAAATAAGTTAACTTGTATAAAAAGACATATTTTTCAAACCATAACAATCGACCATTGCACAATAATTTTACGGATTAAGTTTAGGTGTGACCAGCCGCACCTCGCTTTGCCTCAGACATACAAATCGCGTTTAAATTCCCCCGTGTAATGCAACGTCACTCGTTATAATAAACAGGGCATTAGTTTTTGCCACATCCGTCGTACGTCACTGGCTTAGGGTGGCAATAGTTTCAGCGAATCGTACATAAAATTTAAAGTAAACTTTACCAATCTCGAAGAACTTTTACTTGAATCTCCTTAGGCCCACTTAGCGATTCCTTACTTCGATACCACGTCATATCCTCGAATTGTTACGATATATGCTAAAAAGTAATTCTATTACATATTTATAAATGCTATGACAAGACGTGTTTTGATAAGGTAAGACAAAAGCGTGTAAATCTTAATTGCCATACAGAATCAAAGCCCTGAGTAGTACTTTAATCTTAGGGGTTGCATATTCCTATATACATATATAGTTACTAATTATTCATATAGTTACTAATTAGTGCTAGTTTAAAGCGCACTAAATTACCTAACCCTAACTAATTTATATCATATACGCGAAAGTGAGCCTGTTAAGCTTTCACGCCTTAACTACTTAATTGATCATCATGAAATTTTAATTGATCATCATGAAAAGTAAAATACTTATATGTGAAATAAATGTTTTAATACCTAAGAAAAAGGGGCACGACGTATGAAGTCGCGAACTTTTTTAAGTAAATTAGCGCACTAAAACACTAGCATAATACAATTTAACCTTTATAATGTTATCTATACAATAACAGTGAACTTCAAAGTTGTATATATTTCATGCCTTAAATTTTTTGTAGTCAGCTCCGACGCACGAATGGAGTTTAGTCCTTTAAACGTATAAAATTAAATGTATAAAAATTTCCTAGTGCCAATAGATAACTGGATACCTAATTACTTTATATTATTTGGCTACATTCCGCATACTCAGATGTCACGTGTTCCAACAAAAGTTATGTTAATTACGTTCGTTATACACAGATGTCACTACGTTTTATAAGTTCAAATAGTTAATTTTTTCGACTACAAATGGCGCTGCACCGGCAGGTTCGTTTCGTTCCTCAACGCAGACTACAATTTTTTTTACAAGATTTCTACATAGCGTGCAAAGCCCAGAGAAAGCCTCTGGTGTTGCTTGTTATACTACAATAGAATTAGGAAACGTAAATGCATGCGTCAGCTTTCGCACAAATGTCAAAGTGACAGATAACGTAACGCTTTTTAGTTAACGCTTTTATTAATTTTACTTCTCATAAAATTTTCATACCTTATATGAAAATTGATTCTAACGGAGTAAACTTCAAAAACGAGATCACATATTTTTTTATTTACTTTTGTTAAGATTAAGCTGAATCTGAAATTTTCTATTTTAATAAATTCGGAAATGAAAACTTAAAAATATAGCGTGCAAAACAAATTATTAATACTTTAAAAAATACAGAAAACATAAAAATCTCTACGTTCGCTCAGTTTCCTGTGTACGTGCAGTCTGATGCCGCTCCCTTAACATGCATTTTGCAAATGGCGCTGCAACGAATGACATTATACTGATAGGTGCATTACGATGAGTTGCTGCGCTGTCTTCACACCCAACTCGCTTTATTATACTTTATACTTGTCGTATTTCATGTTATTCGCATTTGTTACAGATTAGTGTATGAAGTTTCTACATTGAAATACTTGTCGTAGTACCAGTTAGCCGTGCTAGGGCCGCTTAAGCATGTTGGGTTCAATGAAGGTCTCGGGGCCCTTTTATAATTTTCGACCTTCTTTAAAATATCTTTATAATTACCCTGTTTTTATTAAACTTCGAAAGTATGTCATTACTATATTAAAAAAAAGAAAAAGACATTTTACAAAAAAATACACACAACAATACGTATTTTATTAAGTATGGGGCCCCTATACGATGCAGGGCCCCTAGGCAATTACCTATACTGCCTAATGGATAATCCGGCCCTGAGCTGAACCCGCAACTTACGCATAGTATTAGGTATAATGCTTAACTTTTTTGTTTTTAAACCGATTGGAATGAAATAAGCACTAAACGTCCCGGGAAGCTTGTTACAATACAGTGAAAACCGCATTTAGATCAGTTAAGCAGTTTCTGATATTAGTGTGCACAAACGCACAGACAAACGGACAAAAATTCTAAAAACTGTGTTTTTAACGTGGGTCAAAAAAATAAGTACAACGTGTACAATTTTTTTTTAATCCTTAATGTACAGACAGTACAATTTTATTATGTGAATAGATAGGTTAGGTTTCAAAGAAACGCATTCAATTTTATCAGGTTAGTTTACCAAAAGCCGGTTTCAGAAACCCCGCAAGAAACTTAGGATATCATTCTTTTTATCATCTTTTTTACAGCAACGGGATCATCATAAACCTACAATATGGCAAAAAGTTATCGGACAAAATGGCACATAATATAATATATATACTATAATTAAATATAAATAAACTGAGAAAAAAAATGTCTTGAGTTTTCATATAAAATGCGAAGAAAGTTTTTCCAAGAATTATATGACGCCCGGTGACGGTTCCAAAGTCCCCTATGGACTGAACCACACCCATCTCGAGGGTAGTTTTAGTGCGGTAAAAGTCCCACATAACCTCTATGGACACTTGCATTGCATGCGGCATGGGTTCATAAGATATCTTTTGAAGATTTCTCCCCTCGTAAAAAAAAATAAACAAAAAAAAACAAGATTATGTCATTGATGTGTTTGGAGAGAACACAGCTATGGGACGCACCGTGTGTTTTTGGTTTAACTGCTTTCGTAGTGGAAACTGCGACTTGAACAATGAATCACGAAGAAGACCAGCCCCTAAGGTAAATAACGATGAATTGAAGGTGACGGTGGAAGCTGACCCGCATCAAACTACAAAGGAATTAGCGGCATGGTTCGATTTTAGCATACATCGAACCATGCCTACCATATACCTACCATTTGGCACACAGTTAGTTTCTTACCTGGATTAACATATAGGACACTTTCTATCCTGGAAAAATGTTAGGTTCATGTGGGATTTAATTTAATAAGGTATATTACGGGATTGATCACAACTTCGTCATGTATTTGATTAGTTCCAAAAATTCCAAAAACGTGCCCAAGAATAAAACACAGAATCTTAATACCACTCAGTAACAGATAAAACCTGCGAAATTTTCACCGCATTAACCACTTTTTAAGAGATTTAACCAACCATCAACACGTTCAAAGGTAACATTAATTTCGGTTGTAACGTAAAAAGGGAGGGAATTAATTCAATAATTAAACCTGGCAACTACAGACACTTTGCTAATTTAACACCTGACTTCACCCTTTTAAGATAAAGGGTGAATATAGTCACTCTAGAGAGTGCATTTTTAATTATTTGAATTTGAATTTTAAATAGGGAATTTTAAAATGTTCTTTAAATAAAATTCACTTATTTGAATTTTTTACCCATAATTATCAAAAAATATGTGAAGCGGTTTAAAATACATTTTGTAATTCTTTTTAATTTAATGTTAATATAGGCAGACAAGCTGACGGACTACAGTAGGATTAAGGACAAGGGATTGGATAGGAAAATGGACTTCGGCATCCCTTAATCACTCACTCACCGAAACACAACAGCACACGTGCTGTAATTTCACGGTGGTCTTCTGTAAGCGGTGGTTACTGCCGCCAGACAGTCTGCCCAAATGATTGCGAAAAGCAGTCAGCCCTGCCACTTTTCGTTCTCATTTCCATTTTTTTATTTCCGTTTTATGAATAACTAGTGAGCAGCTCCGGCATCGCACGGATGCATTATTTTTTTGCAAATTATATACACGTTATTTCCTTGTTTATCTCTCTTTCTATTGGTTAAAACCGTATCGAAATCCGTTGTGTTAGAAGAAGTTAACACTAAAACAAAGAGAAGCGGACAGCCACTTTATTTTATACTAGCTGAACTCGGCCACACTTCGCTGCGGCCCATACCGGGCGTGCGGTACTGGACACTGCTTATTATATGCTATTTGTCGTAGCGTGATGTTATATAGCCTATAGCCTTCCTCGATAAATGAACAATTCAAAACAAAAAGAATTTTTCAATTCAAACCAGTAGTTCCTGAGATTAGCGCGTTCAAACAAACAAACAAACTCTTCAGCTTTATAACATTAGTATAGATGTATGTAGATATAGAAAAACGCATCCCGAGGACAAGTATACTTCAATCTGGTAACAAAAACTTTCGTGTATTACAAAAAGTGTATCCCAAGTAAATTGAAGCGAACAGAAAGTTCAATTTTAAGGTAAGTAAGTCCAATTGAGATCCAATTTAAATTTAAATTGTTAACAAGACGCCTTCAATTACGATCGCGTCACGAATGAAGAATGATCTCGTCTCGCGGGATCTGCTTACATACAACATAATAAACTTGTCGCTTCTATCCGTCTACTTGTCGCTAAATGTAATTACCTATACGTATACGATGTTCTTCCCGTGACAAATTTGTACGACCACATCTTGGACAACTTATGCAAGACAAGTCAAATAAAAATTAAGGCTTTATAACTTTATAAGGGAGCGTCGATGGCGCAGTGGGAAAGACGCGGCCTGTCATATCGAGAGGTCCGAGTTCGATTCGCGGTAATGCCAGTGCTTTTTTATTAACCCGCAGCGTGCCATACACTGTCGGTGAAGAATTCCCAACGTTAAAAAAGGGAAGGTCACATCAAGTGGTCCATTAGCAAGCCAAATGACTTATACATAAACAAAAATACATACTTAATCTTAGAAAAGCCACTCGGTACACGAATTATGAAATCAACTTTTGATTTTGGGAAATTTAGTATAGGTATTCATAAGTATCGCAACAGAAAATTATTTCTTTGACAAGTAATAACAAATTTCATCACAATAATTAATCTAATATAACTATTAAAACAAAAAACAATAAACCCCGAATTTTTTTGAATTTTTTTCAAGAAACGTACCATGGAATGCTCTTTTTTAAATTCCATGGTACGTTTCTTATAATCTCTGAGGTTTAGTTTAGTTTCCTCTCAAGGTATCCGGAAATTTGAGATCTATAAGTACTTTCCTTGACACTAGTATTATTTAACTGCAACAACTATATCCATCTATTTTCTGTTTTAGTATTAACTAAACTTGCTGAACAAAAGCTATAAAGATGCAAAAACTTAAAAGTAATGTAAATGAACGTCGGACATTCCACGGGCACCGGTTTATTGCGCAATGCTAAATATAAAACACGCTCAGAGAATTGTTAATTTCACGAAACTGAGCATTTTTGATTATATCTACTCCTAAAGCTTTATTCACAGTGCGAGCAACTTTTTTACTTAGTTCTAAACTGTGTTGTTTATGTAAAGGTCGTTATAGGCAGGCTGATGGTAAACTTGATGGTAGATGGCTACCGTCGCCTATAACACAATCAACGCCACAGGTGCTGCAAGTTCGCTACCGACTAGGGTAGGATTAAGGATAAGGAAGTGGACTCTGGTATCCCTTGTTCACTCAGCGAAACGTAACAGTATACTGTATTTTCACGGTGGTCTACTGATAGGAAGTAGTGACTGTCGTATGACGGATTGTTCAATTTATGACTGTGAAACGCATTGTGTACTGTCATTAATAATAATAAATAATAATAAATAAATATCACACACTTTACATTAACCTAGTTCCAGAGTAAGATCTCTAAGGTCTTGCGTCGTGGGTACTAAGCAACGGTATATAGATACATATAGGTATATATACTTATAAATATTTAGATAAATACGTAAACATTCATGACTCGGAAACAAACATCGATATTCACCATATCAATGTTGAGATGGTGATTCGAACCCAGGACCTTCGCGGCTCAGCGAGCAGGGTCACCACCAACTGCACCAATCGGGTCGTCGTTACTGCACTGCTCTGCCCTGCATATACAAACTAATATATGAGTGTACATTCTATATAGTATATTGTATATACTATATAATATATAGTAATATAGTGTTTCAGAAACTTATAATTTATGGGTGGAGAAAGAGAATTAGGCCGCTTGTGTGGCCCTAACCTAACACCACTCCTTTCGAAGGCGGCTCACATAACCCGTAACGTAAACCCGACGCAGAGATACACTCAGTATAAAATATTTTAATTATATTTTATCACCACTAAAACCGTGTAAATGAAAAACTGGTTTCGTTGCTTTATGAAATCGTAAAAACTTGTCTTTCGCAGTCGCGATTCAAAATGGTGGACAACTTTTGATGGGTTTGCATTGTTGGAATTTCATTAGGAGCTTTTATGGGACTTCTTTCTTATTCAAATGAATTTATTATCACTCCTTTATTATGTTATCTATTTTTTTTTGACGAATGTCCATTTCCTTTCGTTAGTCTACATGCAAGTATTTTAGTGAAAACTACTAAATGTAACAATTTTTTGCAACGTTATTTCTCCGAATCTCATTAAAAAATCATAATCAACATGCAATAAATTATTAACCTTTTTTTCCTTTAATAATTGCATAAATTTTCATCATGTGACAGATTCATTATGTAAAAATAAGTGATTTATTTACTTTTTATAGTAAATAAATCACTTTTATTATATAACTAATTAATAGTTAGAACCTTTTATACTATTAAGATCAGCAGTAGGTATACTTACATTAACCTCCGGTGTTGATGTCGTTAATTGGTGACGATGGCCACATACCACCGAGAGGGCTATTAGTCTACTTACCACCTCTTAACATAAAAATGAGGATATAAATAATAAAAAAAATAACAATTAAAATACTGAAAACATAATAATCCAAAATTGAAATAGGTTTATAAACAAAACTGTTAACTTTAATTAGGAGAATGATTAACGATGAGCCAGGCTTTACTAAGCTATACCTTAACTAAGTAACAATAACGCTCGAATTTGTATGGAGTAAAATGTTTTCCGGCTAGGGAGAGAGATGACAGAAACGTAATTATGCTTCTTCCCAAAGGTATTCATAGTTGACGACTTAATTAAACAACAAAGTAGACATTTTTCTTTGTGTTTTATAAAGTAAACACATCAACGAATTTTCACAGTGTAGAAAAATTTAATGTATGTATGCAACCACTTACTTTTTATGTGTTTAGTTCCCGTTTGAAAATGGTCTAATACATTCGTATTAGATGGTGATACTTACCTATTACAAGTTAAATTAAATCGCGGAAACACAGTGTTCGACAGTCACAATCTAGGTGAGCATCTGGTAGCGAAAACCGTCCAAAATCATCAAGATCATCCCATCATCATATTAACCTTCAAATCAGTCCACAGCCAGCCGCTCTCTTGAGGTCTTCGGTTGGTTGGCCCACGGGGCGTTTCGACCGTGGTCTTCACTTCAAGATTCGTTTTCCCCAATGCCCATCCGCTGCACTATACATATACATATGCCACCCTAACTAATATTATATGTCTTAGCAACCTACCTGACAGTCAATCAATTAAGCAGACAGTCAACAAGTCTGCCTCCTTTTCTCTTAAAACCTACAATCTGTTTTATAAATGTGAAATTCGAAATAGATTATCTCCAAATAAAATATTTTAAATGTTTATAATGATATAACAACATTGTTTTAAGGTGGTTTTTCCCAGAAAAAAACCTTTTTCCTGATAAAGTGAAATAAAGTCAATGAGGGCAAAGAGTAATGACGCCGAACCGCTTCAATGAAAGTTTTACTTTCATGGGATATCTATAGAGTGGTGTAATGTTGATTTTTTTATTCCACTGAATATACTTACATAAATAATAATAATCATTATTTTATTTTGAGACAAATTAATCCATTTGTAGTAAATTACATAAAAATGAACTAAATAAACTAAACTATTTATATCTTCAAATAAAAGAAAAATCAATTATAATATGTATATTACAAAATACGCAAAGCAAATCAACGACGAAAATGCAAATTTATGAATCCATCTAAAACCACCGAGTCCATTCTGTCCGCTATCTTTGGAGCTCCCCCCCCCCCCCCACCTTCTTTTTCCCATGAGGGCATAAAAATCGTCTACACCAGCATCCCCAAACATTGCAGAATGCTCATGTACTACATAAGCGTGGAAGTTTCAATAGAACCCTGAAGATATTATTATATTGAACCCTAAGGTCATTGTAAGCCTTCTGTGTAAAATTTGTCCATAGTGCACCCGTTTAGAAACTCTGGCAGGACTTTTATAATATACTTTTATAATATACTTTTGAAGTTATTATTGAAATGTTAAAATAATTAATATACAACTATCAAGTTAAATTCATAATGCTAGAACGAATGGGTGGAAAAAGAACTATAGCAAGGCTATTTTATTGCATTTCATATCTATACAGCAATTAACTTATAAGATTCCATTACCTTATCCCTTCCACATCCCTTATCCTTAATTCTACTATGACCGGCAGCGCACTTGTGGCGTTGCTAGTGTTATAGGCGACGGTAGCCACCTAACGTTAAGTAGACCTTAACGTTAGGTGTCTACGTCAGCCTGTCTGTCGAACTTAACAAAATAATAAGTGTTTGTATTTCAAACCGGATAAGAAAGTTTGTAAGAAAATGGTAAAATCGAAAATCAAGATATAGAAGACGCATATAAATTAGAAAATTCTCAATCAAAAATCAAACAAATTGCAACATGAAATTGATAGGATAAATTTTCTCAATGGCGACATCTAGCGATGGTAGCAACAAATTTACATGTATTGCTTCGCCTTCAGATATGAAAATAAAATGAAAAATTCATTCATAATTTCATCATTTATTAATATCAAATATTGTAGATGTTTATAATTGGCTCAAACCATACGTAGTTGACTATAAGTTTTTAGAAATAGAGTCAAATATATTGTACTTTGGCGTTTCTATTCTAAGTAGACGATAAAAAGCTATAACTCAAATGAACTATAACTCAAACTATAACTGAAAGTCTAAGTGATTTAGATTTGTTGGAATTATCATTTACCACAATTTGAATAGTCACAACTCTCTATAATTGGACTCGTTTCCGAACGTCTACATCGATCCAACGTGATGAGCCCAGATAAGGTACAGACGGGATTGGCCGGCAGTTTTTCTTTTCCTTATTTATTGGAATGACAGCGAGACAAATGTGGGCTAGCGTATAAATGGCGGTGATGTTTTTTCTTTAACTCATTTAGTTTGATTAGGAGAGTGAATTGAGACATTCGTCAGGGAAATTGAGTGCGCGAGTTCTAGACATTCAAATTTTGGATAGTACTTTTATTTGGATTGTAAACTTTTCAGTGCAAATAAAAATTGATATTAAACATATATATATTAACTTGTGATAAATTGACGGTATTATAGTGTACCTTTCTAAAATCAAATGGAACGAATATACATAAACGACATCATTTCGCGTACATAAACGACGTACGGAACGACGACGTTCCGTACGTCCGAATAAAAAAACGGAACCCTTATAGGATCACTCGTGTGTCCGTCTGTCCGTCGCTCACAGTCAATTTTCTCGGAATCTACTAGACCGATTAAGTTGAAATTTGGTACACATATCAATTTCTGTGACCCAAACGCAGAGGTGTGACGTGAATAGATGAAATCTGTATATGGGAGGTCATTTTGGGGGGAAGGTGGTTGTAATTTTAAAATAAATAGTTTCCAAGTTATTCAAGAAAATAGACGAAAATTGACCATCCCCCCCCCCTATCTTCGAAACTACTGAACCTAAAATTTTGAAAAAAAAAATACAGAAATTAGTTTTCTACTTATAGTTTATAGGAAAACCTATAAGAAGTCTATGATATTAAAATATCATGGTAAATCACTCAATATTGTGCGGATAGGTAACATCGTACGGAACCCTCTTCACGCGAGTTCAACTCGCACTTTTCCCGTTTTTTTATGTTAAGGTGTTCAGACAAGCTGACGAACCACTTAATGGTACGTGGCTACCGTCGCCTATAACACAAGCAAACCACGGATGCTGCCGAATGTAGTAAGATTAAGGAAAAGGGTTTAGGCAGGGGTAGTCAAATGAGCTGTAAGGGCGCGGTTATTGCGGGCTCCCCAAATGACTGCTAAAAGCAGTCTGTCCTGCCACGCAGTTGGCCCTTAAATAAAAGAATTGTTGATTTTTAATAAAACAAATTTAATAGGCGTTGATTATTTATTAAATGATGTTTTTAATTAACACATGGTGCAAATCAGAGCTGTGTGAACCTGGAACCCGACATGAAGTATTCAATTTTTTTTTAAATGCATACGTTTGTACCCAGTATGTACTGGTTTGTACCAACTTTTTTTCATTTGTACCTCAATGGGTTCGGAGATACAAAATTTTCAAAATACTCAGAACCCGACTTCAAGAAATCGATATTTTTTTAAATGCATACGTTTGTACTCGGAATGTACTTGTTTGTACCTGTTTTCTTTTCGTTTGTACCTCAATGGGTTCAAAAGTAGAAGCATTTCAAAAAGTGCAAAAATAGTAAATCTGCCATTTTTCGAGTTAATCAAAATCTAAGAGCGGGAATAGATTTCTAGTCGTTTGTACCCATATGTACCATCAAAAGATTCGTTTGTACCTCAATGGGTTCAAAAGTAGAAGCATTTCAAAAAGTGCAAAAATGGTAAATCTGCCATTTTTCGAGTAAATCAAAATCTAAGAGCGGGAATAGATTTCTAGTCGTTTGTACCCATTTGTACCATCAAAAGATTCGTTTGTACCTTAAAGGGTTCGGAGATACTAAATTTTCAAAATATTCAGAAAACGAATAGGAGGAATCGATTTTTTTTAAATGCATACGTTTGTACTCGTTATGAACTTGTTTGTAGTAATTTTCTTTTCGTTTGTACCTCAATGGGTTTAAAAGTAGAAGCATTTCAAAAAGTGCAAAAATGGTAAATCTGCCATTTTTCGAGGTAATCAAAATCTGCGAGCGGGAATAGGTTTCTAGTCATTTGTACCCATTTGTACCATCAAAAGATTCGTTTGTACCTTAAAGGGTTCGGAGATACTAAATTTTCAAAATATTCAGAAAACGAATAGGAGGAATCGATTTTTTTTAAATGCATACGTTTGTACTCGTTATGAACTTGTTTGTAGTAATTTTCTTTTCGTTTGTACCTCAATGGGTTCAAAAGTAGAAGCATTTCAAAAAGTGCAAAAATGGTAAATCTGCCATTTTTCGAGTTAATCAAAATCTAAAAGCGGGAATAGATCTCTAGTCGTTTGTACCCATTTGTACCATCAAAAGATTCGTTTGTACCTTAAAGGGTTCGGAGATACTAAATTTTCAAAATATTCAGAAAACGAATAGGCGGAATCGATTTTTTTTAAATGCATACATTTGTACTCGTTATGATCTTGTTTGTAGTAATTTTCTTTTCGTTTGTACCTCAATGGGTTCAAAAGTAGAAGCATTTCAAAAAGTGCAAAAATGGTAAATCTGCCATTTTTCGAGGTAATCAAAATCTGCGAGCGGGAATAGATTTCTAGTCGTTTGTACCCATTTGTACCATCAAAAGATTCGTTTGTACCTTAAAGGGTTCGGAGATACTAAATTTTCAAAATATTCAGAAAACGAATAGGAGGAATCGATTTTTTTTAAATGCATACGTTTGTACTCGTTATGAACTTGTTTGTAGTAATTTTCTTTTCGTTTGTACCTCAATGGGTTCAAAAGTAGAAGCATTTCAAAAAGTGCAAAAATGGTAAATCTGCCATTTTTCGAGGTAATCAAAATCTGCGAGCGGGAATAGATTTCTAGTCGTTTGTACCCATTTATACCATCAAAAGATTCGTTTGTACCTTAAAGGGTTCGGAGATACTAAATTTTCAAAATATTCAGAAAACGAATAAAAGGAATCGATTTTTTTTAAATGCATACGTTTGTACTCGTTATGAACTTGTTTGTAGTAATTTTCTTTTCGTTTGTACCTCAATGGGTTCAAAAGTAGAAGCATTTCAAAAAGTGCAAAAATGGTAAATCTGCCATTTTTCGAGGTAATCAAAATCTGCGAGCGGGAATAGATTTCTAGTCGTTTGTACCCATTTGTACCATCAAAAGATTCGTTTGTACCTTAAAGGGTTCGGAGATACTAAATTTTCAAAATATTCAGAAAACGAATAGGAGGAATCGATTTTTTTTAAATGCATACGTTTGTACTCGTTATGAACTTGTTTGTAGTAATTTTCTTTTCGTTTGTACCTCAATGGGTTCAAAAGTAGAAGCATTTCAAAAAGTGCAAAAATGGTAAATCTGCTATTTTTCGAGTTAATCAAAATCTAAGAGCGGGAATAGATTTCTAGTCGTTTGTACCCATTTGTACCATCAAAAGATTCGTTTGTACCTTAAAGGGTTCGGAGATACTAAATTTTCAAAATATTCAGAAAACGAATAGGAGCAATCAATTTTTTTTAAATGCATACGTTTGTACTCGTTATGAACTTGTTTGTAGTAATTTTCTTTTCGTTTGTACCTCAATGGGTTCAAAAGTAGAAGCATTTCAAAAAGTGCAAAAATGGTAAATCTGCTATTTTTCGAGTTAATCAAAATCTAAGTGCGGGAATAGATTTCTAGTCGTTTGTACCCATTTGTACCATCAAAAGATTCGTTTGTACCTTAAAGGGTTCGGAGATACTAAATTTTCAAAATATTCAGAAAACGAATAGGAGCAATCGATTTTTTTTAAATGCATACGTTTGTACTCGTTATGAACTTATTTGTAGTAATTTTCTTTTCGATTGTACCTCAATGGGTTCAAAAGTAGAAGCATTTCAAAAAGTGCAAAAATAGTAAATCTGCCATTTTTCAAGTTAATCAAAATTTAAGAGCGGGAATAGATTTCTAGTCGTTTGTACCCATTTGTACCATCAAAAGATTCGTTTGTACCTTAAAGGGTTCGGAGATACTAAATTTTCAAAATATTCAGAAAACGAATAGGAAGACTCGATTTTTTTAAAATTCATACGTTTGTACTCGTTATGAACTTGTTTGTAGTAATTTTCTTTTCGTTTGTACCTCAATGGGTTCAAAAGTAGAAGCATTTCAAAAAATGCAAAAATGGTAAATCTGCCATTTTTCGAGGTAATCAAAATCTGCGAGCGGGAATAGATTTCTAGTCGTTTGTACCCATTTGTACCATCAAAAGATTCGTTTGTACCTTAAAGGGTTCGGAGATACTAAATTTTCAAAATATTCAGAAAACGAATAGGAGGAATCGATTTTTTTTAAATGCATACATTTGTACTCGTTATGAACTAGTTTGTAGTAATTTTCTTTTCGTTTGTACCTCAATGGGTTCAAAAGTAGAAGCATTTCAAAAAATTCAAAAATGGTAAATCTGCCATTTTTCGAGGTAATCAAAATCTGCGAGCGGGAATAGATTTCTAGTCGTTTGTACCCATTTGTACCATCAAAAGATTCGTTTGTACCTTAAAGGGTTCGGAGATACTAAATTTTCAAAATATTCAGAAAACGAATAGGAGGAATCGATTTTTTTTAAATGCATACGTTTGTACTCGTTATGAACTTGTTTGTAGTAATTTTCTTTTCGTTTGTACCTCAATGGGTTCAAAAGTAGAAGCATTTCAAAAAGTGCAAAAATGGTAAATCTGCTATTTTTCGAGTTAATCAAAATCTAAGTGCGGGAATAGATTTCTAGTCGTTTGTACCCATTTGTACCATCAAAAGATTCGTTTGTACCTTAAAGGGTTCGGAGATACAAAATTTTCAAAATATTCAGAAAACGAATAGGAGCAATCGATTTTTTTTAAATGCATACGTTTGTACTCGTTATGAACTTATTTGTAGTAATTTTCTTTTCGATTGTACCTCAATGGGTTCAAAAGTAGAAGCATTTCAAAAAGTGCAAAAATAGTAAATCTGCCATTTTTCAAGTTAATCAAAATTTAAGAGCGGGAATAGATTTCTAGTCGTTTGTACCCATTTGTACCATCAAAAGATTCGTTTGTACCTTAAAGGGTTCGGAGATACTAAATTTTCAAAATATTCAGAAAACGAATAGGAAGACTCGATTTTTTTAAAATTCATACGTTTGTACTCGTTATGAACTTGTTTGTAGTAATTTTCTTTTCGTTTGTACCTCAATGGGTTCAAAAGTAGAAGCATTTCAAAAAATGCAAAAATGGTAAATCTGCCATTTTTCGAGGTAATCAAAATCTGCGAGCGGGAATAGATTTCTAGTCGTTTGTACCCATTTGTACCATCAAAAGATTCGTTTGTACCTTAAAGGGTTCGGAGATACTAAATTTTCAAAATATTCAGAAAACGAATAGGAGGAATCGATTTTTTTTAAATGCATACATTTGTACTCGTTATGAACTAGTTTGTAGTAATTTTCTTTTCGTTTGTACCTCAATGGGTTCAAAAGTAGAAGCATTTCAAAAAATTCAAAAATGGTAAATCTGCCATTTTTCGAGGTAATCAAAATCTGCGAGCGGGAATAGATTTCTAGTCGTTTGTACCCATTTGTACCATCAAAAGATTCGTTTGTACCTTAAAGGGTTCGGAGATACTAAATTTTCAAAATATTCAGAAAACGAATAGGAGGAATCGATTTTTTTTAAATGCATACGTTTGTACTCGTTATGAACTTGTTTGTAGTAATTTTCTTTTCGTTTGTACCTCAATGGGTTCAAAAGTAGAAGCATTTCAAAAAATGCAAAAATGGTAAATCTGCCATTTTTCGAGGTAATCAAAATCTGCGAGCGGGAATAGATTTCTAGTCGTTTGTACCCATTTGTACCATCAAAAGATTCGTTTGTACCTTAAAAGTTTCGGAGATACTAAATTTTCGAAATATTCAGAAGGAAAAATGAATAACTTTTAATAACAGAAAGTATAGCCAACGGAAAACTTATTTTTTTTTGCCAATAGCCTCTTGTACCACAGACTAAATAAAGCGATAGTCAAGGAAAATAAAATTTCATTATATTGTTATATTGTTTACTATTCACAATAAATTTATGTTGTTTATTATTCATGAACAAAATTTATAAAATGTATAATAAAATAGTATAATTTTGAAACGCAAAATTATCACAAATGAGAGGCACTAAAAAACTTTTCGCGAAATGACTTGTCTCTAAAATTTCGATTGTTCGACGAATTAACATTCCATCGGAATGTTTTTTAAAACATTTTTTAAACATTCCATCGGAAAGCATTGGATAGTTATGTTGGATAATGTAATTTGCTCAATATTTTTCAAAATCTCATTGCCCCACATGAAAATATTCCTGCTCTTAGGAGCGGGAATAGATCTAAATTTTGATTACCTCGAAAAATGGCAGATTTACCATTTTTGCACTTTTTGTAATGCTTCTACTTTTGAACCCTTTAAGGTACAAACGAATCTTTTGATGGTACAAATGACTAGAAATCTATTCCCGCTCTTAGATTTTGATTAAGTCGAAAAATGGCAGATTTACTATTTTTGCACTTTTTGAAATGCTTCTACTTTTAAACCCATTGAGGTACAAACGAAAAGAAAATTACTAAAAATAATTGCATAACGAGTACAAACGTATGCATTTAAAAAAATCGATTCCTCCTATTCGTTTTCTGAATATTTTGAAAATTTAGTATCTCCGAACCCTTTAAGGTACAAACGAATCTTTTGATGGTACAAATGGGTACAAACGACTAGAAATCTATTCCCGCTCGCAGATTTTGATTACCTCGAAAAATGGCAGATTTACCATTTTTGCACTTTTTGAAATGCTTCTACTTTTGAACCCATTGAGGTACAAACGAAAAGAAAATTACTACAAACAAGATCATAACGAGTACAAACGTATGCATTTAAAAAAAATCGATTCCTCCTATTCGTTTTCTGAATATTTTGAAAATTTAGTATCTCCGAACCCTTTAAGGTACAAACGAATCTTTTGATGGTACAAATGGGTACAAACGACTAGAAATCTATTCCCGCTCGCAGATTTTGATTAACTCGAAAAATGGCAGATTTACCATTTTTTCACTTTTTGAAATGCTTCTACTTTTGAACCCATTGAGGTACAAACGAAAAGAAAATTACTACAAACAAGATCATAACGAGTACAAACGTATGCATTTAAAAAAAATCGATTCCTCCTATTCGTTTTCTGAATATTTTGAAAATTTAGTATCTCCGAACCCTTTAAGGTACAAACGAATCTTTTGATGGTACAAATGGGTACAAACGACTAGAAATCTATTCCCGCTCGCAGATTTTGATTACCTCGAAAAATGGCAGATTTACCATTTTTGCATTTTTTGAAATGCTTCTACTTTTGAACCCATTGAGGTACAAACGAAAAGAAAATTACTACAAACAAGATCATAACGAGTACAAACGTATGCATTTAAAAAAAATCGATTCCTCCTATTCGTTTTCTGAATATTTTGAAAATTTAGTATCTCCGAACCCTTTAAGGTACAAACGAATCTTTTGATGGTACAAATGGGTACAAACGACTAGAAATCTATTCCCGCTCGCAGATTTTGATTACCTCGAAAAATGGCAGATTTACCATTTTTGCATTTTTTGAAATGCTTCTACTTTTGAACCCATTGAGGTACAAACGAAAAGAAAATTACTACAAACAAGATCATAACGAGTACAAACGTATGCATTTAAAAAAAATCGATTCCTCCTATTCGTTTTCTGAATATTTTGAAAATTTGGTATCTCCGAACCCTTTAAGGTACAAACGAATCTTTTGATGGTACAAATGGGTACAAACGACTAGAAATCTATTCCCGCTCGCAGATTTTGATTACCTCGAAAAATGGCAGATTTACCATTTTTGCACTTTTTGAAATGCTTCTACTTTTGAACCCATTGAGGTACAAACGAAAAGAAAATTACTAAAAATAATTACATAACGAGTACAAACGTATGCATTTAAAAAAATCGATTCCTCCTATTCGTTTTCTGAATATTTTGAAAATTTAGTATCTCCGAACCCTTTAAGGTACAAACGAATCTTTTGATGGTACAAATGGGTACAAACGACTAGAAATCTATTCCCGCTCGCAGATTTTGATTACCTCGAAAAATGGCAGATTTACCATTTTTGCATTTTTTGAAATGCTTCTACTTTTGAACCCATTGAGGTACAAACGAAAAGAAAATTACTACAAACAAGATCATAACGAGTACAAACGTATGCATTTAAAAAAAATCGATTCCTCCTATTCGTTTTCTGAATATTTTGAAAATTTGGTATCTCCGAACCCTTTAAGGTACAAACGAATCTTTTGATGGTACAAATGGGTACAAACGACTAGAAATCTATTCCCGCTCGCAGATTTTGATTACCTCGAAAAATGGCAGATTTACCATTTTTGCACTTTTTGAAATGCTTCTACTTTTGAACCCATTGAGGTACAAACGAAAAGAAAATTACTACAAACAAGATCATAACGAGTACAAACGTATGCATTTAAAAAAAATCGATTCCTCCTATTCGTTTTCTGAATATTTTGAAAATTTAGTATCTCCGAACCCTTTAAGGTACAAACGAATCTTTTGATGGTACTAATGGGTACAAACGACTAGAAATCTATTCCCGCACTTAGATTTTGATTAACTCGAAAAGTAGCAGATTTACCATTTTTGCACTTTTTGAAATGCTTCTACTTTTGAACCCATTGAGGTACAAACGAAAAGAAAATTACTACAAACAAGTTCATAACGAGTACAAACGTATGCATTTAAAAAAAATCGATTCCTCCTATTCGTTTTCTGAATATTTTGAAAATTTAGTATCTCCGAACCCTTTAAGGTACAAACGAATCTTTTGATGGTACAAATGGGTACAAACGACTAGAAATCTATTCCCGCTTTTAGATTTTGATTAACTCGAAAAATGGCAGATTTACCATTTTTGCACTTTTTGAAATGCTTCTACTTTTGAACCCATTGAGGTACAAACGAAAAGAAAATTACTACAAACAAGTTCATAACGAGTACAAACGTATGCATTAAAAAAAATCGATTCCTCCTATTCGTTTTCTGAATATTTTGAAAATTTAGTATCTCCGAACCCTTTAAGGTACAAACGAATCTTTTGATGGTACAAATGGGTACAAACGACTATTCCCGCTTTTAGATTTTGATTAACTCGAAAAATGGCAGATTTACCATTTTTGCACTTTTTGAAATGCTTCTACTTTTGAACCCATTGAGGTACAAACGAAAAGAAAATTACTACAAACAAGTTCATAACGAGTACAAACGTATGCATTAAAAAAAATCGATTCCTCCTATTCGTTTTCTGAATATTTTGAAAATTTAGTATCTCCGAACCCTTTAAGGTACAAACGAATCTTTTGATGGTACAAATGGGTACAAACGACTATTCCCGCTTTTAGATTTTGATTAACTCGAAAAATGGCAGATTTACCATTTTTGCACTTTTTGAAATGCTTCTACTTTTGAACCCATTGAGGTACAAACGAATCTTTTGATGGTAGATATGGGTACAAACGACTAGAAATCTATTCCCGTTCTTAGATTTTGATTAACTCGAAAAATGGCAGATTTACTATTTTTGCACTTTTTGAAATGCTTCTACTTTTGAACCCATTGAGGTACAAATAGGTACAAACAAGTACATTCCGAGTACAAACGTATGCATTTAAAAAAATATCGATTTCTTGAAGTCGGGTTCTGAGTATTTTGAAAATTTTGTATCTCCGAACCCTTTAAGGTACAAACGAATCTTTTGATGGTACAAATGGGTACAAACGACTAGAAATCTATTCCCGCTCTTAGATTTTGATTTACTCGAAAAATGGCAGATTTACCATTTTTGCACTTTTTGAAATGCTTCTACTTTTGAACCCATTGAGGTACAAACGAATCTTTTGATGGTAGATATGGGTACAAACGACTAGAAATCTATTCCCGTTCTTAGATTTTGATTAACTCGAAAAATGGCAGATTTACTATTTTTGCACTTTTTGAAATGCTTCTACTTTTGAACCCATTGAGGTACAAATAGGTACAAACAAGTACATTCCGAGTACAAACGTATGCATTTAAAAAAATATCGATTTCTTGAAGTCGGGTTCTGAGTATTTTGAAAATTTTGCATCTCCGAACCCATTGAGGTACAAACGAAAAAAAAGTTGGTACAAACCATTACATACTGGGTACAAACGTATGCATTTAAAAAAAAATTGAATACTTCATGTCGGGTTCCAGGTTCACACAGCTGCAAATCAGCACATATTTCTTAAGACCCTTCCCGACAAAGTTTGTAAACGAACTGTACCAGCTTAACCCCTTAATGAAGACATATCTTTTAAGTTAGCCTTTAGATTTATTAAGTTGGCATTCGGTAATTGATGAATCTAAACATCAGAATACAACCTTATTTTTTAATTGATACCTTTTCGACGATTACTTATATTTTGTGAGAATAAAAAAAGTTAACAATTGGTAACAATAAAAAGAAATTTGGTATAATAATAATTTATTAGGCATTATTACTGCCCATTCCTCAATCATAACCTTGTATACTATCGTTTATATTATTTGGGTCTCCAGTTACACCGATACCAAAAAATAGGTACATAGCATCTGTCTTATGTTGCTTTCATTATACCTAGGCGACGATAGCTTCCTTTTATCTAGTGGGCTCTCAGCTTGCCTGTCACTGTTTAGCACATAGTAATATTTAAGCTTAATATTAATTTTAAATCATCATCATCATCATCTCTGGCGTAGGACGTCCACTGCTGGACAAAGGGGACCTTGTGTCCACCTTGTGGGCAGACGTCTTACGCTGCACTTGCCGGTCCGTGGTCTCCACTCAAGAACCATCCGGCCCCAGCGGCTGTCGGCTCTCCGTACTTTTGTCCTGCCCACTGTTACTTCATCTTACTTACCCTTCATGTTATGTCGATAACTTTCATTCGAATCTCCTCATTCCTGATTCGATCTCGCAGTGTAACCCCGAGCATAGCCCTCTCCATAGCTCGTTGAGCAATGTTGAGCTTTTTACGAGGCCTATAGTTAGAAACCGAGTTTCAGCGCCATATACCATCACTGGCAACACACATTAGTCGAAAACTTTTGTTTTAAGACACTGGGCTTCCCGAACACTGCCCATCCGAGCTGGATTCGACGATTGACTCCCTTCTCGAAGTTGGCTATACCTAATTGCACTGTTTGTCCCGAGTAGATATACTCGTCGACAACTTCGAGTGTTGAATTTTCAACGTTACTGGGGTAGGCACGTCATGGACATTAGACAAAACTATCGTCTTGTTCATGTTCATGAACAAGACGCAGTTTTACAACAAGACGGTTCTTGTTTAATTCGCCTTTTGGGAAACTGAGTTGAGGCCGTCGAACATCTTTTATCGACTTCCAGTATCGTTCAAAATTCTAGACTAGATTAAAACTGCAAGTTAAATTAAACACTTTCGAGCCTTAATATTCCTTTTCTTGCTGGAGTCTACAGTCTTGTAGGTACTGGATTTGTAAAAATACAGTACATTTATTTATTTAAAAACTAAAATAGTTTTTAAATAAATAAATGTAGGTATATTTCGTAACATTATAAAAGTAAGGATAACACTTCAACAGTAAACAAAGAAAAGGTCCTTAATCCTACACTGTAGCGTTGCTTGTGTTATAGGCGACCGTAGCCACCTACCATCAAGTGGATAGTCAGCTTGTCTGCCGATCTTAACATAAAAAAATAAATAAATAAACCAGTATCTATAATTGTGATTAACAGGTTGTCCTTTGAGTGAGTCTGAGTTTTTCTACCACGCTTTCCAGAAGCTTCTAACATATGCGAATTTCCTCTTGATGCTTTCGTTTGATGCAAAACCAATCGCGATTCGAATCTGTGTTTGCAAGTAGGCTTTCAAGTCAGGTGTTTACAACCGAGCGTTCGCTCCACTGCCTCCTAAATTTAAATATTAGTACCAATCCCCCTCCAAAATGCACAAAGTCTGCGGAGTTATCTAAAAACACTTGTAACAATCTGATCGACCACATCTTGAACGCGACTTGAATTATGCATGCCGAATGTCCAACACAGAAGAAGTCCGTTCAAGCGGTAATTCAAATGGACCTTGAGGCCACAGAGAGCCCTTCAACTGGTCAATATTTATGAGCTACGGAGTGAGCTACGGTCCCGACAACTGTGTTACGTTTAGCGTGCAATTCTGTTACTGGATTTTACAGTCTATTTTGTCTCGGTTAAAGTTGAATATTATACTTGAAGATGGTACTCGAAAAGAGATTACAACGATTCGGTTTTGTAGTGCGGTTTTGTCGTGTTTGTGAATATTGAAACGAATGTGAGAATGAATTTTGATGTAACGATTGTAAAAGAGGTGTAGAAAATGTTAAAAAAATCACGATAATCTTATATATAAAAATGAATCCCCATTTCCCCTGGTCACGGCATCACGCGTGAACGGGTAGACCGATTTTAATTCGGTTTTCGCTAATGGAAAGAGGGATAAACGGGGAATGTTTTAGGGTATATAAAAATTGCACGCCGGGCGAAGCCGGGGGCGGGCCGCTAGTTCCATATAAAAGCTATTAAGTTTTATTATAATTTATTATAATTAATTTTATATGTTATATTATTATTTAACTATCTCATTGGTCGAGTGGTGTGGTTAAGGTGACTGCCTTAGCGCTCCGTCTCAGGTCAGGGGTCCCGGGTTTGCTATTGATCAGGCTGACAGTCTCATAATAGGTGGCTAGTGTATTATTATAGGGACAAATTGGGGATAGAGGAATTTGATTTGGAATCTCATATTTGTATACATCAAAATGCATCAGAATTTATGACTCATTCTTATATTCTCTCACGTAGGCCAAACACAAAAAAGGATAAAGAGACCAATAGGGGATCGGACAGTAATCAGATTAAAATCTAAAACTTAGAAACAAAATATATAATTTTTTACGATTATTTATCGAATAATAATTTAATATAATTCATTTAAATATTTTTAAATGAAGAAATAAAATTTTATTATTTACAATATTTTTAATCCATACTGAAACACATATCACAGTGTGTGACGTCATTTGTGGGCAATCACTATCTTATACCAATGCAGCTGTTTTATTATGATATGACCACAAATGACGTTACGCGCTCTCAGATGAACTATCGTGGCGTTTTGGCGGCATTTTCAAACAAACAATATTAAAACATGATTTTGAGTACCTAAAAGGCTATAAATAAATAAAATAGTATTTTTTATGGAAATAAATATCCATGAAGATTAATTTAAAACACTTTCTGAAAATTTGTCCGATCCCCTATTCTTTAAATGTGTTACCTAAATAAATACTATTTCAAATTAAACAGTTAAGTATCTTCCATTTTAATCTTTTAAATGGAAAAAAGTCATGTAGAAATTGCGCATTGGTATTAAATCATACATTTTTAATATTATTATAGTATAGTATCTATTATAGTATCTATAGTTATTTTCTTCGCTAACCGTTTCTAAGCAATCCAAAGGATTTTTATCGGTTATCTCCGTTGGAAAGAGCAATAAACGACAAATTGCATCTCTATGAAGCCGGGACGGTAATGTGTATTTTTGTAAATGAGCTAACATTTCAAAGAACTCGCCTTAAAACTAATGACTATTCAAGGATTTTTTTTTTTCAATTATTGTGACACCAAAAACTATGTTTATTAGTGTACGTTTTAAATTATATGTTATTCGTTTAGCTTTCGTAAACAAATACTTTTAACAATAAACCCATAAACTCATATTATAACGATACTGAAATTATTATTTCTCATGCTGTTATGAGACTTGAAACATCCATAAAAGATGGATCACCTGTTTTGAATATTCGATCGATTTCTAGTACACGCTCCATAAACTAGCCTCTCGTTTGTCTTTGAACGCGAAGTTTGATGAACAGGGCACAAAATTTTGGTGTTGTTATTTGATAATACTGTAATCTAATAAAAATTAAAACCACTAACCTAATTTAAAATTAGAAATCATATATATATTGGACCGATTGGATGGCCGATTGGAATTGGAATGAACATTCCAATCGGCCATTTAATTCCAATCATTAACCGATTGGAATGAAACAGCATTCAAATCATTTATGCCATTTCAGAGATTAGCGTGCAAAAATGTACAAAGGGACAAAAATTCTAAAAACTATTTTTTTGACCTCGGTAATACATATATAAGAACAACGTATACAAAATGTTTTTTTTTTGTTTTTACGATTTTATTGTATGTATAAATTGTAGACCAGTAAAAAGTAATTTTTATATAAATAATGTAGAATTGGTGTAAAAATTAAAAATAAATTAGAATAGTTAATAGCAACACAAATGTATTATATGTTAAAATATTAATAGTTCGGTTATTAACTTTCCTTATTAAGAACTTATTTTCTATTTTCACTATTTAAATAACACTCTTGTCCCTCATGAAAATGCAGAAATCTGACTACACGTCAGAAGTGAAAAAATCTTAGCTTTACTAATTATATATATATATATATATATATATATATATATATATATATATATATATATATATATATATATATATATATATATATATATATATATATATATATACATTTGTATATATTTATCTGGGCGTGACGGTCCCGCCAGTTCAGAGCCCATTCTAAAAGTGCCCAACGTGCCTAAAGAAGTTTTCACTTTAAAACCGTTTCAAATAAATTCAATAAAAGTGACACCGTGTCGATTGTTGGAAACCTCTATAAGAGAGGATCTCACGGAGTATGATCGTAAGACAAGAGATGTGAGGCAATAGCTATAAACATTTTATTGTTAAACTAAAGGAAGCATCCTATTATCATAAATGTAAAATATTCACGAGTCTGATGGATTAGAAATTGTGCGCCATTTCATTACATTCCAAATTTAATATTTAATTATAACTAGCGACGCGCCCCCGGCTCCGCCCGTGGTGCAATTTTTATATATATGAACATTCCCAGTTTATCCCTCTTTCCATTAGTCAAAACCGAATTAAAATCGGTCTACCCGTTCACGCGTGATGCCGTGACCAACGGAAATGGGGATTCATTTTTATATATAAGACTAGCGACCCGCCCCCGGCTTCGCCCGGCGTGCAATTTTTATATACCCTAAAACAATCCCCGTTTATCCCTCTTTCCATTTGCGAAAACCGAATTAAAGTCGGTCTACCCGTTCGCGCGTGATGTCGTGACCAGGGGAAATAGGGATTCATTTTTATATATAAGAAGATTAAAGAAGCAAAAGTCAATTAAAAGTCAACGATATCAAACAAACAAACTCAGTTTCGTATTTATGTTATTAGTTAAATCAGTTAATGTATATGATGTGTTCAGTGCATGTTTCGTTCATGATTAAAAGTTAGCGAGCGAAGCGCCAAATAAAGTGAAGCGTTATCCACTTTTTAAAGTCTTCCTTATATTTTATTTTTGCTCAAAGTCCATTTTACATGTTACAATTTATGAAAACATAGTCGCCCTCCAATATCGCTCGCCAGTAGGTATTCTGACATCGAATTGCTGCCGTCGCATTTCCGAAAACAATTCGTACCAATTTGGTCTCGTCCTCTTGAATTAGTCGATGTTCAGGCTTTTTATTTCCTCAATCAAAAGTCCAGGGACCGTCGAGTGGGACGAAACGACCTAATGAATTCTCTACTTTTAGCTTTCTTTCACATTTGTTGTGGAGAAGAACATAAGTGATCTTTCTGTTGACTTGAGGATACGCCTACAAAAATAAAGACCCAGTCATCAAAATTATAAAAGTCAAAATTACATAAGTATGAAACTTTTTTTTAAGTTAAGGTTCGTCAAACAGGCTGACGGTCTATTTTTTCCGGTAGGTGGCTACCGTCGCCTACTAACACAAGAAACGGCAAAGCTGTTGCAAGTGCGTTGCCGACTTTAATAGGATTTAGGATAAGGGATTGGGAAGGGATAGGAAAATGGGCTCTGGCATCCCTTACTCACTCACTGAAACACAATAACACAAGTGCTGTTATTTCACTGTGGTCTTATCTAGTCTTATTAACAAAACTTATTACTTATTAACAAAATTCAAACCGATATTGACCACTCCTTTTTTGCTTAGTACCGAACAGTACATATAAAATATACGTAAATGTGTATTACATATTATAATTTGTAAATGAAGAAATAATAGACTGTGTTCTATACTATAGTATATAGTAGTGTTACTATTTCATAGAGGGCAAAATTAAATGTAAGTAGCTATAGGAGCCCAAATCAAGCCCAGTGTAAAAATAAATATAGGTTGCAATGTAAGAGTAGATATCAAACATTCATATTATTAAAATATAATAGTTTTCTTGAAATATTCTGTAATATATTACTAACTAGCTGAGCACGCAACTTCGTGCGCGTGGTAATCGGTATAGCGCGTAATTTTTTGTTTGTAAATCGATCGGAATGAAACAAACATTAAATATTACGGGAAGCTTGCTACAATACATCAGTGGAAACCCCATTCAAATCGGATAAGTCGTTTCTGAGATTAGTGTGCACAAACGCACAGACAAACAGATAAACAGTCAAAAATTCTAAAAACGGTTTTTTTTTTGAAAAAACAATTTAATGTACAGACACAACTCGTTTACGATTTTATTATAGATACATTTATGTTTGTTACATTTTTACTCGTCACTAACGAAATTAACATTTGTGATTTAACAGATATAATAAACCAGACAGAGTTTCAAGTTATTAAGTAAATTTAGGATTACTCTACCCGCTTTAGGTTTTTTTTTAATATTATCATTAAATTTGAAGGTATTTTTTATGGAATTTAAAATTTAGTTTTATTTTTAATACATATATTTACAGAATGTTGTAATATAATACTAAAAGATAAAATAATACTATGTTTAAAATTCTACTTTAAAACAATAATATGATTCTTAATAACATTTGTTTTTGCAATTTTCAGTTGCTTCTATCTGCACGAACGCAAACAAATCTTAAGGGTGGCAACTGTATTACACAATGAGGGTCGCTTCGCATTCCACAGATTATAGCAATGTTGCCTTCTTATGAGACGTTTACTGGGTGCTTACAAATTGATATAACTGTTCTAGATGTTTCTTTATAAGAAGTTAAAAAATTACTTTTATTATACACTTCTTATAGGAATAAGTAACTAATTACCATGTAGTTTCGAAATTTTATACAACTTAAAATTGTACTTTGTCTATATTACAATCATAAAGAAATTAATATAAATTAGAATATATTTTATCTATACCAACTCCCAGTCAAGGAAGACCTTCTCTTCTATTAATGTTGGAAGATTGATTAGGGCGCTTGCCTTAACGCTCTGCTTTAAGGTTCCCGGGTTCGATTCCCGGCAGGGTCAACTGTGAAAAACGAACTTTTCAAATTTGGCTCTGGTCTGGATCTGGAAAGTAGTTGCAGAGTACACTGCGTTTCGCAAGCAGTCATTTTGAGGAGCCCGTCTGGCGGCAGTAACCATCCCCTTACAGAAGACTACCGTGAAATAACAGCACGTGTGCTGTTGTATTCCCCTTCTAATCCTACTGTAGTCGGCAGCGCACTACAGTAGGATTAGGCTACGGCTACGATTAGATTAGGCTACAATAGGCTTCGGTAGCCGGACGAGGGCCGATAACTGCCATTGGCTGGCCCTAAACTGAGTTTTAGGGCCAATGCGCTGGTGCCATTTCGCCACGCCGTTTGGCCTGCTCCTTACGCTAGTAATATACTCGTATGTCAATGACTTAAACGGAATATTCAAGAATCACAACTAAACCTTAAATCTCATAGTAGCCTAAATTATTAATAAGAAAAAGTATTAATAAGAAAAAAAAATCTTATAATATTGAAACATAACTATTATTTATTCCGATTACATATTCACATCTTCCGCCCCCGCTACGCGATCTTACATCTCTGGGATGCTTTAAAAAACGACTTCGCTCATCATTGATGGATGTGCAGAGAAACGCTTAGACGAGACAGTTTATGGGGGCGGCCGGTCCATTTTTTGTACATTCTCGTGTGCCATTGTATATTTACAGTGACGTTGCCATATAGATAACTATCTTTATCTTTATCTTATCTTAGTGGCTATTTCTGTCTGCTAGAGTACCAGTATCACTTCGTCCATTGCTGAAATATTGTGATCGCCACGTGAACTAAAGCTCTCTACCTATACCTACCACGTTAAGGAACTGTAGTACTTTTTTGATAGAGGCATTCTTCACATCTTCACAAGCCATTGTGTGGCTTCCTAGGATGTGACTGCGCTTGTGCATCAGGGGGCCACATTCGCACAGGATATGCATTGGTGTTTCTTCTGCCTGATGGCAGAAGCGACACTCTCCCGTACTAGTGAGCCCCATTACTTTTAGGTGCCTATTGAGGCGGCAGTGCCCCGTTAGTGCCCTAGATAGCATACACAAATTGCTCCTACTAAGCGACATAGCCTGATTTGTCACGTTTCGACTATAGGCTTTAATAAGCGCTTTGGAATGGTTCAACCCTGGCAAGTTAATCCAGCGTTGGTAAGATTTAATAAAGCACTGGTTCCATATGGTCCAGCGAGCTAGGCTATTTGGTAGTCCGCACATAGGTTCAGGACCTATTAGCCTACCTTTTGCGCCTACACGAGCCAATTCGTCGGCAATTTCATTGCCTTCGATCCCCATATGGCCAGGCACCCATCTTAGGACCACTTTGTTCTCGCGCCCTAAGGTATTTAAGTAGTCTACACAGTTTCGCACAAGCTTTGAGACTGTAGAGTCTGAGTCTAGTGCTTGAAGTGCAGCCTGACTATCTGAATGAATGTAAATTACACGGTTGACGTAGTTTCTTTGCAGGTTGATTTCCGCGCATTCTAGGATGGCGAAGACCTCTGCTTGGAAGATGCTGGCGTACTGTCCCAAGTTTACACTGGTTCTGTAATCCTGGTCACCGCCATACACTCCACAGCCTACGTCAGGTCCTGATTTGGACCCATCAGTATACCAAGAAAGGCTACCTTCCTCCCAAGAGATCTTGTTATTTGACCAGTTTTCTCTTGAGAGTAGCTCCACAGTATAATACTTTGCTTCTATGTATCAGTAGGCATGCCTAGGATGGGATCCCTTAGTACTGAGTCTTCTAGAGCTCTGAGTACCTTGGACAGCCAATTGTGTTTACCCCGATTCATCATTCTGTGCATACTGGTTCTCGCCTCCTTCTCTAAAAATAGATTTAGAGGCGGTAAGCCCAGAATAGCCTCCAGAGATGCTCCGGGGGAACTCGACATGGCTCCTGTTATCATCAGACATGCCAAACGCTGTACGCCATTAAGCTTGTCGATGGTCGTTTTCTGGTTGGCTTTTCTATACCATACTATAGAGGCGTATGCGATCATCGGCCTCACAATAGCAGTGTACAGCCAGAGGGTGAGCTTTGGACACGGGCCCCAACTCTTCCCTACCATTCGACGACTGATAAATAAGGCTGCCTTAGCCTTATTTATCACATTTCCAATGTGTGCATTCCACGTTAGTCTCTGGTCGAAAGTAACTCCCAGATATTTGACCTCTGTGGAAAATTCAACTCGTTTACCATTTACTAGAGGTGGCTTTAATTTGTCCAATAGCCTCTTTTTGGTAAACGGTACTATAGCGGTTTTATCACCGTTAACTAACAGTTCATTTGCTGTGCACCATTCGCAAATGATGTTTAAAGCTTTCTGTAACAGGGCCGAAATTGTGCTTTGGCAGAAACCTCTTATGATCACCACTAGGTCATCAGCATAACCTAGGGCATCGATCTTGTGTTCCGCCAGCCTGTACAAAAGCTGATCAACTGCAAGAGTCCAAAGCAGTGGTGATAGAACACCGCCCTGCGGGCATCCTCTTGTAGTTGCTACAGTGAGCGAGGTATCGTGTAGTTCGACCTTCGCTTTACGTTTGGATAGCATGGCCTTCACCCACCTAACTGTAGTCGGGTCCACATTTTTGTTTTGTAGTCCCCTCACTAACGTGTTGGTGGGAGTATTATCAAATGCGCCTTCTATATCCAAAAATGCGCACAGAGCTATCTGTTTATCATCCAAAGCCCTTTCCGCCCTGTCAGCTAGTTGGATAAGGGCCGTCTCTGTGGACCTTCCCTTCTGATAGGCGTGCTGGGTGGAATGAATGGGTTTCAAGGCCAGGGCTTTGTCCCTTATGTATTTATCTATAATCTTTTCTAGAGTTTTAAGCATAAAGGACGTTAGGCAAATTGGTCTGAAAGACTTAGGCAGAGCATAATCCCTCCGACCTGCCTTAGGTATAAATAATACCTTAGCCCGGGTCCATTGTTCCCGTATATATCCCCAGGCATAACTTGCTCGGTAGATCTTTACCAGATACGGCGTGAGTACGTCTATGCCTTTCTGTAATAGAATGGGCAACAGTCCGTCTTCACCACTGGACTTCAGGGGTTTAAAGGACTTGATAGCCCATTTCACAACTTTGGGTCGGATGAGATCAGCCGCTCTGTTACGGTCCTCATTTCGAGGCCTTTGGTGTAAAGGCGTTCCGTCTGATCCGGCCGAAAAGCTCTGAGCCCCCAGAAAGTGAGATTTTATCAGCAACTGAAGAGTTTCCTCTTCAGTGTTCGTAAAGGAGCCATCAGGTCTCTTGAGCAGCCCTAAATGACTAGGCTTGTCCTTCGCGAGCAGTCTATGGATTCTGGCCCCTTGAGGCATTTGTGTTAATTCCTCGCAGAGCTTTCTCCATGCAGCACGCTTGGACTTCCTTATCTCCTTATTGTATTCAGTCAAGGCCTTCTTGTAGCTTTCCCATTCAAGGGTTCTTCGTGCCTTGTTGAATAGACATCTGGTTTTCTCCCGAAGCTTCTTGAGCCTTGAGTTCCACCAGGGTACATTACTTTTGGAGTGCTTTGTTCTGAGCGGACAGCTTTCCTCAAAGGCACTCTTTATTGCCCTCGTGATAGCCTCCACTGTATGTTCTAGCTCCTCCGGTGTACATATACTTTTGGGGAAGTCCTCAAGATTTTGCCTTAGTTTGTTGTTATAAACGTCCCAGGCTGTAGCTTTTGGATCCCTGTATGTTACAGTTTGATCTTTCGTAGATGTTGCTAGATCAAAACGAATTTGTCTATGATCAGACATAGAGCTTTCTCCACTGACATGCCAGTTTGATATAAACTTGGCCATGTTGTCAGTGGCGAATGTTATGTCTAAAACTAGCTAGATAACTAGCTAGTGAAAGCCTTCAATAGTTTTTAAGAAAATTTGCAATAATTTCAGCCATGGATTGTAATCGTGTTAAGAATTGTCCCGCGTAAATGTTTTTTTTTTGTTTTCTTTTTCTTTGAATTTCTGGTCCCTGGCAGAATATCAGTGTTGTGGTCCGCACCACAACTGTATACTGAGTAAGGGTTCCTTTTCCTCTTCTTACTTGTTTATATATTTGTTTGTTTGTAATTATTATTTGTTCATATATGTATATTGTGTTTATTAGAGGAATAAATGATGCTTTCTTTCTTTCTTTCTTTACATTTACACATTTAGCATTGCAGGTTTTTTGTATAGGCTGTAACATCAATAAGCTCCTTTACTTCCGTAATTATAATCATAATTTCAGCCGTAGCAGGTCCACAAAGGCCTCCCCACTAATGATATGGATTCTTACTGTGTCACACAAAAATATTTTAAAGTATTCTTACACGAAGGCGTTTCCATAGGTATAATATCATTGTAACATTTCAATAGGACAAGGCAGTTCGCAATTTGCGTCAGTAATGCGACCGCTTGTCCTTGCACTTATCGTTCGTCTGCTACACAATTTATTATTTGGGGATTATTTCTTGTCGTCACTTCAACTCGGAGCACCTACACGCTTTACGTAAATTCACAAGTGGCAGGGAGAGATCTTTATTTTATGTGTAGAACAATATTCGCTATTGACATTAGTACATTACTGCAGAGACCAGGAAGTGAAGGATTGCCGGACGAAGTCATAAAGATCTGAGTCCGGCAATCCTCATTCCGGTCGAGGCTGGTATAGTGCTTTTCTCAATAAATGTGAGGAAATAATGAAACACGTGATAATGCAAAAAAATTAGTATAATATGAAAAAATTAAAAATAAATATTTAGGTAGGTACTGAAAAAAGTCTAGACCACGCTTAGTAAGTCGGGGGCACAAATAATTATAAAATAAAGTCCATAAGGTCTACTTTTGTCTGTTTCTCCATTAATAAAATAATTATCAGCTTCTGACGTTAATAAAAGTACTGACTTAAAGTAACTAACCCATAATTTTGTTCAATCATTTCCTTTTTGTGTTTTTTAAAAATAAATAAAGAAAAACATGCTTTAACTCCTTGCAATTAGGTTTAATTTCCGTTTTGAGGTTGCAGTAATGATGCCTTCATAATGTGTCTATTCCGTGTTTGGAGTTTCCAACAATTTGTTGTAATGATTTCGTTATAATCCTCTTTGACTTTCTATATACTAAATGATGCAATTAAAGTGTTATTTTTCATTATTTCTGTACAATAATGAGTTTAACTTTATTTTAAAGATATTTTTAATTTTTTTGAAAAATGCAAACCGAAATAGCGGTAACAAAATCCCGAAGACTGATCAAATAATTATCCGGTACTGATATTCCATACGGACTCCCATTACATTATTAAGACGGAATTATAATATTCCAGATAGGAATCCTAATATTAAATATTTTTTATAAACTAAGTCCATTGATATTTCATACACTTAAATAATATTTAAAATAAAAGTTTATTATTTGAGTCGTATAGAAACAAAAACAGCAATCTGACATTTCACTAATTAGTGGTAATTAAAAAAAAACATGTCATTCTCTAATATAATTGATAAATTTATCATTTATGATTTAATTTGGTGAATTAAAGGTTTGCATTTTAATTAAATATTACATTGGGTAGATTGCATTTAGAAGAAATTAATAAAATTTCAATTAATTTTTCAGATTGCTGTTTTTGATACTAACGTTTAAATATTGCTGGATTTGATTCTAAGCAAACACTAGATTGCTGCTTTTGTTAATAGCTATGTCAAAGATTGCTGTCTTTGATTATAATAATGCAACACGTAATTTAGGGTTGTCACTCAAATTAAAATTCACAAAGATGTTGAAATTTTTATTTATTTCACAAACATTTTTATTGTTTTCACAAAATTAAACTCGAAGTACGTCAGGTTCCTGAACTTCTTCATCACAATATATATCTTCAGAAGGCGTTTCTTGTAAGGCCTCCTGTCTTAATAATATTTCTTTATAAAAACTTAATTCCAATAAGCCTTGCCATTCGGTACCAAAATGTTTGCTCAGTAATTTATTCACATCACTTGAGTTCAATTATTGAACTCAACATTCAATAAGTGTAAACCAGTTTAATGTCTTTACCAGCCCTACGTTAAACAATGTTTTTTCATACCTCAAACATTTTGCAATATTTGTTTTCCATTTCGTGGGATCTTTTTTTTTTCTTTCGTGCAAAATTATTATTAACACGCGTGGGGTGCACCTCCATGTCCAGTTTTTTAATGTTAAAACTAACTTTTCAATGTTATTTTTATAATAAAACAAGAAAATACACGCACGAAACTCACAAGAAAAACAACACAGATACCATTTTGACGCACAACCGAAGTAACGCTTGTGATTGGCTGACACAGATTGCTGTTTTTGAAACTAATCGTCAGTATATTGCTGTATTTGATACTAACATAGTTTTTGAAGTTCAATTTTCGGTTGTAAATTGCTGTTTTTGATACGATGTTATTAAATAAGCAAAGAATATTCTAATGGAACAATGTTGCCCTATATATTATAACTTGATTTTCGTTAAAATGACAGATTGCTATTTTTGTTTCTATACGACTCATTTACTAGAGACCCGCCCCCTTCTACGCACGCATGCATTTTTTTTCTGCAAATTATATACAAAAACCTTCCCAGTTTATCGCTATTCCTCTTAGTGAAAGCCTTATCAAAATATGTTGAGCAAAAAAATAGAGGCGGACAGCGACTTTTTTATTTATTACTAGCGTCCCGCCCCCGGCTTCGTCCGGGATGCAATTTTTATTATAAGAACATTCCCCGTTTATCCCTCTTTCCATTAGTGAAAACCGAATTAAAATCGATATACCCGTTCAGGCGTGATGCCGTGACCAAGGGAAATGGGGATACATTTTTATATATAGAGAAGATATTATTATTATATATTATTAGATATTATTATTATATAGAAAGGTATTGACTTTATTATATATATAGAAATAGGTAAGTAAATATAGATATTGATTTTCCATAGGCTTACTTTAAGTAGAGTAAAGTAATTTCATGCATCCAGTTGAAGCCGTAGGCGTCAGTAAACTGCATTTGAAGTAAAAGAAGATAATTCCTCACACAGAAATAATTTCCAGACGATCATAAAGAGATTAAAACCGGCAATCACCTTCAGCCATCACCGGATCATTCCCCGATGACGGCTAACTGAGTTACTGCACAATTACTAACCGTTCATTGTTTCACTCTCCCCTTAATTGATAGTGCAACTAGTTGTGAGATTCTTGTTATGAGAATTAGCGAAAAAGCGCTTAATAATTCCTTAATCACAACAGATGTAAAGTGTTAACTTAAAGTAACACTTAAACTTAACTTAAACTTAACTTAAGTGTTAACACTTAAGTGTCAACTTAAGTGTTACTTGTGTTAAAGTGTTAATAGAACTGCAAACGGAAAATGTTAATAGAACTGCGAGCGGTTTTATTTATTTGAATAATCCTTTTTTTAATACTAAATGATGACTATTTATCAGCATTAATTACTATTCATGCTATACATCATTAGAAAGCTGGCTGGTATGTTCAAATTTTATTTAAATATAATGTAAATTAGTTTTTATGTAAATATACATACATTCCTGTTAATGGCTTACATACTGTATAATTGAGCTTTCATTATGTCCTAATAGCTCGACAAAAATAAAATAAAAATTATTGCAAGATTTTGTGAATATCTGTCAAAAAGTAAAGCGTATTTATCAAGTCAATAAATGTAACAGCAATCAAGCACAGTTTTAATAAAAATCCAGAACAACACCTGCGCCTCATAACCAAAATATATCAGATTCGCACAAAGCACAATTCAGCCGCTACATCGCTGAAAAACAGTCATAGTTATTGAAGCCAGTCCCCCACTATCACTGATGAAAATAATAAGATTTTTTTGCAGCTGCAACGGACGCTGTTTCCGCTTCGATCTAATTAGTGCCGTTTTACACACGTCTGCTCTTAATGGGTTTAATTAAACTGAATAGTTTTCAATCAGCGCGACGTCATCCTGTAATACAAAATGGATTAATATTTTTTATTTTATGGTTGTCATGCAGGCTGATGGTCGATTTGATGGTAGGTGGCTACAGTCGCTTATTAACGCCATTGGTGACGACAGACACCTTTTTAAAAATGTAAATGTCGTCAGACAGTCTGTTTATCCACTTGATGGTATGTAGCTACTATCGTCTAACACAAGAATCGCCACAGACCTTAATAGGATAAGGATTAAGCAAATAGAAGGGGATAGGTAAACGGGTTACAGCATCCCTTACTCACTCACCGAAACACAACAGCACATATGCTACTATTTTCACAGTGCTCTTCTGTAAGTCAGTTAGTCCGCCACTATTAAATATAATTTAACTTTAAAATGATTGGTTGATAAATAGTTGGTATTTATGTCTCCAATTTTGAATTATCTACGATAAAGGTTCTTAAACAACATTTTATAAATACTATACCCATAAACAAAAAAATAAAAATTATTACTAAAAATTTTTTTCAAGCATTCAAATCAAATCGTTTATTGCTCAAAAATAGTAAAACAAGACCACTTTTATGAAGTCGATTACCTATATATTTTACGACAGTTTCGAAAAAAAAATAGTCAACATAATAATAATAATTATTATTATTTTCCATATGACTACTAACTCGTCTCCCCCTCAAAAAGCCAAAGTGGGAGGGAGACGGTTTACTACGGACAGAAGCACAGTCGGTCGGGGTTCAGGGCGACAAAGACAGAAACCGGCGCACGGTCCTGGCCGTATCGAGCATCTGGGCTGAGAGGGAACCGCCACCGAACCCCAACCGCTTCAGATTACTATTGAGGCTGGTTGGGATCAACCCGTTGACGGACAGAACAACTGGGATGATTCACAGACCTTATTATTATTATTATACATTTATTTATTTCCTTTCTTAATTTAATTTTTTTTACAATATATAGTATATAAAAACAATTATTATTATTATTAAAGTCTTTATTTATACTATAAACATTTAAAAAAAGAAAGTAACAACAAGCTATAGTACAAAAGGCGGTCTTGACGATCTTGAGAAGAAACCCTAAAGAAACTCAGGATATCATTCTTTTTGTCATCTTTAAAATAATATGTATAACAATTACAATTATTATACACAACTTACAGTATACACAATACTAAACATAGTATGAGCACAGAATCCTATAAAGTCCAGGCTTCATTATCGCTTCAATAATAGCATTTTTAGGGTTCCGTACGTCCGAATAAAAAAATGGTACTCTTTAGGATCACTCGTGTGTCCGTCTGCCCGACCATCCCCCCCCCCATCTCCGAAACTACTGAACCTAAAATTTTGAAAGAAATACAGACATTAGTTTTCTACTTATAGATTATAGGAAAACCTATAAGAAGTCCATGATATTAAAATAACATGGTAAATCACTCAATATTGTGCGGATAGGTAACATCGTACGGAACTCTCTTCATGCGAGTTCAACTCGAACTTGTCCCGTTTTTTTATAATAAAATTACAAACACAGTTTGATTTTGATTACATTTTTAAATTTATTTACAGGTAAGGCTCTGAAGTTATTTAAAACCGTATCTTTTAAAATATCTTTTTTACAGGGTACACTGCGTTTCGCAGTCATTTGGGCCGCCCGTTCATCTGATAGCAGTAACCACCCCCTTACTAAGACCACCATGACATAACTGCACGTGTGCTGTTGTGTTTCGGTTAGTGAATAAGGGATGTCAGAGACCATTTTCCCTATCCCCTCCTAATCTCTTATCCTTAATCCTACTCTAGTTGGTAGCGTGCTTGTGTTATAGGCGACGGTAGCCACCTACCATCAAGTGGACCGTCAGCCTGTTTGCCGATATTAACATAAAAAAACTTCATTACAAACATTTTACAGTCGGACTCTGGTTTCATTTATTTATCCCTTGATCGAATGTGTGTAGGCATTTAAATTTTTAAATCAATATCGACACTCCGGTCATTAGTTGTTTCAGCGAAACTCAACACTATAGCGTGTGCAGTCCTCTCTCTAATGGATTATCAGAGATTTGCATTTAGCTGGATTTGCTGGATAGCGTTATGCAATATAGCAAACATCATCAACATCATTGTTTGAATCTAATTAAGCTTATTTCAAATCTTGGTTTGTGTTTTCTTTAGGTAAAGTTTGGCAATAAAGTTAAGGGCTTCACTTGGGCAAATGACATTTACACTTAGAACTCGCTGGCAGCGGAGACAATTCAACAGGCCTAGAAATGGTGTTTTTTTGTTTTTACCATTAGAACAATACACAAAAAAAATTATTTATACAACTTTTTAAACTGACATTAACTTATTAATAGGTACAGGATTCATATGCACGTAATAAGCCGTTTTCGAGAGAATTTTCAATAAAAGTCAAATTCTTCTTGTGTTCTAACTTTTTTTGTGGAGTTTCTATTACTTTAACAAAAATTCTAATTAATACAATTGGTTCTTCACATGTTTAAGTATAATATATATTGTTACGTGTGGGGTGAGTCAATCTGCCGTGTAAGGGCGAAAATCAACTATTTATTTCCACAAACCAAGATGACTTCCAAAAATGCTAAACGAAAAGTCCGATACAACCGTTAAACTTGCCAAGAGTCGTCAATGATTCCCTTATGAGTCGCTGGTTTACTGTCGCAGGTAAGTTCCGAAGTTTATCTTTCGAATCGCAGAATCCTAGTATATTATATTTATCTATGGCAGAATCGAACTGTCCCGCTAGCTCGCCACTTCGCCTATTTATATCCGCTGCCAATCGTCTAGATCTTTCTTGAATTTAGTACAAACAAACAACAAACAAATACAAGTAGGTAAACAAGTAAGTAAACAAGTAACACGTATTGTAAACAAGGTCGTTGAAAGTTCGGGAACGCTACATCTGTTGAATGTGAGCTCTATATTGTGTGCATAAGGATCAATTTCCCTTGACAATAACCGGAGAGTGGGGCGATTTCTATTCTAGGGTGGAACTTTCGGGAACTTTTAGCAGATGGCAACGCTTTTCTAGAACGTTCCATGGTGAGTCATAACAATATTTTTTTCAAAGCAATTGTCTTCTCTATTTCTTGTAACATCTTCATTAAACAATGAATATTTTTAGTATTTAGCGTTTGTCTCCACCTTAACAAAGAGTTTGTTATGAACGAGAAATAAAAAAAACCGTGGTATTGTTTGGTTAATGTCATATTAACCAAGAAATAGCAGCGCTTAATACAATTATTTCTTAGACTACCTACTATAACTAAAATTTTACACTGTTGGCTAAGTACAACAGCTCCTGTGAAAAGATAATGACTGGGTTCATTATAATTTTGTTCAATATTTACTGTAATTCTATACAGATTTTTTTTTCTTAAATAAAAATTGTTAATTTTGCATTAACTATTTTTATTTAATACATAAAGTGTCTTAAAACATGGTTAATTAAGTTATTATACAATATTAAATACAAAATGACAAGACAAATTTATATAGACAGATAGTACGATTCTGTTTGCTGACCGAAAGAATTGGTTCCGGGAGTACTTATGACCAATCACCAATGGCAAAGCCTCCAGTTCTATCTTCAGGTTCAGCTCCATCTCTATATCATGGGGGGTTGCATAACACGGAGGTTGCAAATGGGCTGCATACCTTAATAGTTTAGGAATAAGGATACGAGTAGTTAAGTGGGCTCCAACATCACTTACTTATTCACCGAAACACATCAGCTCTATTCGTGCTGTTTTTTCACGGTTACCATCTAGACACGGTGTATGCGTGTCAATTGTTGCCAGAGAGGCTGCCTAATTTTTGATTTAGAAATGCAGATAGATAGGGATATTTTTTTTATATTTTGTTTTAAATTTGAATACTGGATAGCAATTGACCTCAATCTTACTAGCTTGTCCAGACTCTGCAGCTTAGTTCTTGTTAGTGTACCGTCGCCAGTGAACCTCCTAGCTCTGCGATCCACCGAGTCGAGTGCAGTTGGTATTTTGCTGAGCTATCCCAAAGGTGACAGCAATACTCCATGCAAGATCGGACTTGTGCCTTGTATTTTCTATAGTGTTTTTTGAATGACCACACATGCAGATTTTAATATTCATAAATATAGAAACTTGTAATACAGTCGTAGTTTTGTTAAGGCAAAATATATTTTAGCATGTTACACCGTCTGTTGCGATAACCTACATGACTCTTACATAAAAAAAAAAATTTTCTCTCTCATTAGATATAATGACTGCAATGAAGTGGACCATCAGCAGATTCTGGCCTTTTTTTTAGGAGGGGAAATCACGTTTACGCACTATCCCATCAGCGGTGATCTCGAGTCGGCCTTATCCTCGGATCCCCACGCACCGCAATGTTCTCTTCGAACATAGCCCATCTTAGGGCGATGACTTCGCCTTACTTTAAATGTGGCGGCCCACTGGAATGCCATGAGCCGCCACGCATCCTTAATGGGTGTTTCAGGGAGTCAGACACGTCCCCTTCTGACGCCCTGAGGTTGTCACGCGACGTGCGCCGCTGATTACGCCCGGACACGTCGGCCGGCCCTTCGAGCAGCTTCTAGCCTGAGTTTATTTGACTTAGCAGACAAATAGACCAGAAAGTCTTTTTAATTCTAAAAGTGGTTGTTTACCTGTTGCATAACCCCGTCAGTTTGCAACAATGATTCGGGTCGACGTAAAGGCCCCAACGCATGGTTCACTTGTTAATAATTGTCTGACTGGTAGATGCGTGTAGCGCAAACTAATTTGCTCCATGTACTATGTACAGATTGGAATTCAATCTCCTATGTAATGGAATAGAGGTGTCGAGATAGCTCTGCCTGTAAATAGTTATACTATATAATTACATTTTCATCTGACAGACAAGATTCTGGAACTACAATGACTTTATTGATCGACATCCTACCTAGCAAAAACAAATTGTTAATATGAAAAATACAATATCAATATATGAAAAATACAATATCAAATACAGCAGAAGTAGATTCAAGTTTCAGTTGGAGCTGCACTAAGAATTATTTTCGTTTATGTATGGGAATTATGATCAATTTCTCTAAAAGTGACGCAGATGTCCTAGAAAATAACCTTCAAGAACTATGTAAATTTCTACTAATTCGCATTAAGCTTGATGAGACTTGACTTGATCTATCCAGCGATAAGACTTTTTGGTAAGGAACAAAAAACTAAAGTCACAGATTAAATAATAAAACAGGACTTTTAATATAAGTATGTTTGCTAAAAAATATTCATATACTATATGTTATACATACAATATAAGTCTAAACTATAAAAAGTACCTAGTGTTAAATAAAATGCAAAACTAATAACTTTGTTGGTAAACAAGTTAAACGCTTGTAAACCGGAAAGTAGAGTTGAAAATTTGGCAAAAGTGGCAAATAAAAAATAAGCTTTTATTTATTTTATAGATATGTGTGAAGGACAGTCTGTCAAAGAAGTTTGGTATAGTAAGACACGTAATAATCATAATATATGCGTGATATATTCCATTGATGTCATTATCAGACAAAAAGCTAAATAAAACAATATAACAGTGATACATTAAAAAAATGACAAGTATTTGTTTTTCACTAGCTTTTACCCTTGACTGCGTTACGCGGCCCTTCTTCTTCTTTAGACCTAAGAGTCTTAAAACATTTTTCAATCTTTATTGCTCATATAATATTTTATTTTTATTTTTAAATGGACCCTCGGTAGCACTACCTACTATTGTTCTGGATGAAATGTGCACTATATCCTTTTATATGTATGCCTGACAACGAGTATTAAAGTTTTCATGATGATCAGTTGCATATTTAAGTCATGAGGAGCGTAAGAAAAAAAAAACAAACTCCCTTTTGCATTTATAACATATTGGTTAGAATTATACACAAATACTATAAAAAATATAGAAATATAGAAAATATTTTAAAAAAATGTGCATTTTGCTTATTATTACTTCGGGTTAGATCACTAGTCTTTAGTTCACAATTTTCTTCAATTAGTCAGTTTTGTAACTAGTCATCTCATTGAAATCTTATTCATCAGTTTTCCGATCGGGTTGGATTTTCCGGTCAGTTTACCTATCAAGAATTTGAAGCAGCTCGTCAGATTTTTTGTTTTGTTATTTTGTTGTATTTGGAGAATAATTTAATATCAACTCACTGGCTGATAAATGATCATCATCTTAACCATAGGGAGTCCACTGCTGGATATATGTAGGTTTCTTTTTTTAACTTAATCCTTTTAACTTTAATGCTTTTTCAACTTAAAAACCATGTCATTGTCTATGTCATTTTTATGTTTTTTACATACTAATAATGTAATATAAATCGTTGATTATTACAAAAACTAGCTTCATAACTCTACACGTAGTTCGCTCGCGGCAGTGTTGTGAGCAATCAGCCATTTTACTGCCCTTTGTCTTCTTAAATCGTCGCGTAGAGACAACCGAAACTTATTCCCAGTACTTAGGACGTATTGGATACCAATATTCATTTTAGGGTATTCCCGATAGTGCTAAAGAGATTCTGTAAAAAAATCCAATATTACCAATGCTCACTTTTGCAAACCTTTTTCTCTAAATTAAAAACGCCTATTGAGGACTTCAAACCAAAAATTTCTTTTTAATGGGACTGGTAACGCCATATTGTTTAATTCAAGCTAACTAGTAATAATTTGTTATGCTACGTGCCGTCTCACTGTTTTCTTATATCTACGCAAGTGCTACCACCGGGCAATGGCCGCTCGTTTAGCGGCCACTGTAAAACCGCCATAACAGTGCTGAAATAAACCTCGTGCTGACGACACCACGCAGACTCAACCGATATCGCTGCACGAGGTTTGTTTCTTAACCTGCAAAACAAGCAGTGTGCTTTTGTAATTATCAACAAGTAATCGCGCCTTCCGCTCCGGGAGTTCACCGCGTGTGCTGGAGATCTGGCCCGTCACAGTCTTCGTAGCTTGGAAGATCTAGGACCTGGTGATTCACGAGGTAGGTGTCAGCACCCTGACTTCCCCCTTTGAATGAACGTACTATCTTTAAAAAATACAGTCTACTTTTCTTCATCGAAGATTCGATATATATATTAGGCGCTAACACAAGGGCTTAAGAGTCAATTAAGAAAATTTGTGCTATTCACCACCAACGAGATAAAATAATAAATTTCTAATCATGTTATTTCTATCTTAGATAAGTTAATATTATTACGATTGTTTGTATAGGTACAATTCACAATTTAAGTGGCCACATAAGTATAAATAGATAAATAAAAAAATCGAATATGTCACCTAAATCGCAGATTTAGAAATTTGTGAAAACCTCCATCACTAGGTTTTTTTTTAAAGATGAATTATTCATTCAATTATTCACATTTTTTAACTTACACCAAATGTTAGTATCTAAAGCGATTTGCGTAATAGAAGTATCAAGCAAAGGTGGACGATGTCCGTATCAGATTTTTGTGTAGCTCGTAAACTCAGTGTGTCGTGCAAACAGTCGAGCTGTGTAATGGGACGGAAGCGTAAAATAAGAAGTACATTTCGTAGACATTCGTAGAACCTCGTAGCAAATATAAAGTCCAACAATATTAATGAAACTACGAAATTATAGTAAATTATTATTATTATGTAGAAATAATACCTTTATGCTTGTTATAAATCGGATAAATAAAGATTATAATTAGCATATAATTAATATTATTGCTGAATATTAATTATATAATTACCCAAAGCACACTGCTAATTATTAAAAATAATTTGAAATATACATATGTCAATAATGCATGAGTTTCATGAAATTAATTTCATGAGTAGGCAGTTTTTTAAAATCAATTCTGAAGGCCATAAAGTAAGCAGCCTTTCTGGTGGCAGTAACCACCCCATTACAGGAGACCACAAATGATGTTGTGTTTTATGACATCGCTTGACTTAATGGGTGATTGTAGCCACCTAAGTGGCTACTAATAGGCAGGTACTAATACTATATTTATACAAACATATAATAAAATTAAGATTTTAATTTTACACGAGATGCAATAAAAATATTGCAGTTGATTCGACGACAATTAACCCTCATTAAATCAGTAATATCACACAAATAATCATTAAATGTTTTAATGGTAAATATATATGTCGCTTCTGTAATAAAAATAGTCTACATTATTGTATGACATATTAATAAATAGAAAGTCACAAATCATCTTTTCACGAAAAGTTTTCATTAATACTTTCATATTCATGTTTGTGGCCAAAACCTTAACATATTTTATACTGTGAAATCAGTTTAGATTCAGAGGTTCCCAGACTTTTTTCTCATAGACCACTTTCAAAATTTAGCTGGTTCCGGTGGTCCTCCTGCAGAGCTACATTTCCACCATATTCACAAAACTCGACAAAAATGTGAAGATTAGATCTAACTATGGAAATTTGCGTTACAGCTGAGTTCCAACCATGAATGAAATAAATGGGAATTGATTAGTTTTTTTTGTCACGCCAATGTAGACCGCCATCGAGTCTCCCGTGGACTCCTGGGGGTCTTTGGGAACTAAGGGATTTTAGATGATTTGATTGGTTTACTGCGCAATGTGGACTTTATAGGTACTATAAATTTTGTTAATATCTTCATTTTTGTTATATGAAAGCACGAACATATTAACAGACTGTTTGGCTTATTGACTAAGTTTGTTGATCTCTTCCTGGATTTTATATCTTTTGGGTGTCAAGTCTTCAATTATTCTATCTTTAAGGCAAAAAATCATTTATTCATTCATTCATATCTATATCATGTAAATGAAATCACATAATTTATGATCAAATTTAGAAGCAAAAATGAAAAAAAAATGAATTCGAATTAAATCTAAACATTAATAATTATACTTATATTTCAGCGGAATGTCGCACACACTCTGAAAACATGAAACTCAAATTGTCTATAACCGAGCCAGAGATAAATCACACGCAGAGATAAGAGAAGACAATCTCTCCACAATTAGTAGTCGCAAAGTTAACAAATGCCTTTTGGGGGAGACGCGCAAAATAATTATACTTTAATCCTGTACCCATAAATCAAGAGTGAAGCTACTTAGCACACGATTAGCATCGAACAAGAGCGCGTAAATCATTGTGCCACTTCGTCCCACCCACTTTCATGTCAGAGACCAGGTTGCCAAATGCGTGGGCGGAAATGTCGAGTTTCTCCCATATTTCCATAATAAACAATGGATATGCTAAAATCGATCAAGCATAGCAATGATAGTAGGGAAAAAAGTGTTTAAACAATTCATAGCAGAGTAAGGAATGGTCAGACAGACGGACACACGAGTGATCCGTTTTTTTATTCGCACGTACGGAACCCTAAAAAGGTAATAGCCGATGACGATAAAAGGATTAAACTAAAAAACATTTAAACAATGCTATAGATGACGCTCTAATGAAGTTTTTATTGGACACTGAGTTGTAGTAGCTAATATTTATCACCAGTATTCAAGTATACTGAAAAATATTATCATCACCCTACATCCAATTGATTCATTTACTATAGGTATATGTGGGACCAAATATTTAAACTTAATTCACTTATTCAATTGGAACTAAATCAGTTTTGGCTACCACGATCGCTTCATTTATTCTTTCGTTTCATTAACTTCTAGGAAATATAGTTGTGTTTTTACAAACAAGTGAGGTTACAATGCTTCGTAAATAAACTTTTTCCTGCATGATGATACTCCCATTTCACCCTTCATACTAAATTTCTTCAAATTCTAGCATTTACAATCGTAACGTTCAAAACATAACTTATGTAATAAGTATGTCTTATTAAGTTAAGCTACAACAGCTACAACAGCTACTAATTACTATAAAACTGTGCTATTTATTATAGTGATTTTCTTAAGAAAAGAAAACTATGGACGTAATTATTTTACGACATTGGTTAGTTTCGATTCCGGATACTGTTGCTTTAAATTCGGCGGACAGGCTGACGGTCTACTTGATGATGGTTGCTTTCATTTACTTATAAGAAAAACCAGAGTGGATGCAATTGCGGTGAACATCTGATATAATAAAGGATAATGGACAAGTCGAGAGTATGGCTTCTAGAGTCCCTCACTAATACATGGAAACACAACTGCACTCGTGCTGTTATTTCACTGTGGTCTTCTGTGAGGAATTTTTTATTGCCACCAGATGGTGTGCCTATTTTTTACTCCCAAAGGCATGTGCCCTGCCACTAATAAATCAAACTTTGAAAAAAAAAATTTTTTCTGGTTGATATCTAATAATACTTTATATAAATGTATATCAAAACAAGACGTTCTGCTTGTCTGTTTTTTTTTACCCTATATGGCGTCCTTGAACAGGTTATATTAAAAATTTGATAAAGTTAGAGAAATGTTTCTTTCAAAGGTAAAAGCTTAAATGGAAAGTACGTACGTTATCTATTGTAATTGTTAGACTTTTGTTCCTGCCCCCAACACTTGACTGAAGCATTATTGTACTTGAATGATACAATAGCCAGCAAGTGGTCGCTAGTGGATAATGGCGATCATTATATGGACATCCGTCTTTTGTGCGTCTGTCAATCCCTAATTGTTCCATGGCAACGCGAGGTAGAAATAATTGGGAATGTCTGTAAAAGGAAACCGGTAAAGAAGATACTATGAGCAGGTTATCTTATTTTGTAAATGAATTAATTGTAATGCATATTTTTTTTAGTAACAGTCAACGATTAGAGTAAGAAATAGCGGTTTGAATTATTAAGTAGAGATTTTATCATAAAAATAAAATTTAATCTGCTTTATCTAAGATTCGTGATTAAATGTTTTTTAGAAAAAAGGGACTAGTGCGAGTTCAACTCGCGTGAAGAGGGTTCCGTACGATGTTACCTATCCGTACAATATTGAGTGATTTACGATGTTATTTTAATACCATAGACTTCTTATAGGTTTTACTATAATCTATAAGTAGACTAATTTCTGGTTGTTTCGGAGAGGGGGTTAATCCGGGGAGGGGGGGGGGGGATGGTCGGACAGACGGGCACAAGAGTCAGACAGGCTGAGGGTCCACTTGATCGTAGCTCAGACAAGCAGTGCTGCAAGTACATTACCGACTTTAGTAGGAATAAGGATAAATGATTAGGAACGGATAGGGAAATGGGCTCTGGCATCACTTACTCACTCACCGAAACACAACAGCATACATGCTATTATTTCACGACGTGGTCTTCTGTAAGGAGGTGGCTACTGCCGCCAGATGGGCAGTATACAATTATATAGGCGAACAGTATATCTTTCTTACATATAAAAAAAATCAAAATCTATACATTTTACAGATAGAAAGACAGAAAAAAAAACGTTTAATCATGCTTTACCATTTATAATATCATACAGCAAAGACGAATGTGCAGTCTGACCCGGAAATTGTTCGTATTCCTTTCGGAGACGGAAACTGACTATATTGGAGTAAGTAATTTTTACCCCAGTAATATACCGGTCAAAAATTTACAATTTTCAATAAAATCGAGTTTCCGAGAAACCATTTTCGGAAAAGACAAGTTTTATAATTTTATTCGATGTTAATCACATTTGCGTAAATATACGTAATAATAAACAATATTTAGTATCTTATGTGATTATTTGCACCGTAAAAGATGAAAACAAAATACATATATGGAATACATTTTAATTTTATTATGTTTCTTATCCAGTTAACTATTATTTAATTTCTGGTATAAAATTGGTACAGGTGTACCGTTATATATACCAAAACTAAAATTGTATATTTCCGTTTCATCTCGAGACAATACTCACTTGAACCTTTTTTAGTTGGATTTCAACCAACCGAACTGCAAACAGCACGAAATTACAGCGGCATACATATCACAATGAATAAATTTAGCCAGTAAGAAATCTAATTTTAAGAGACTAGTTTTATTTTATATTCTCCACCAATTAATGGAGTTTCGGTGGCGCTATGAGAAAAACATGGCCTATCATGTTGAGAGATCCGAGTTCGATTACCAGTTATGCCAAATAACAATGGTTTTTTTTTTAAATTAAGTCCACTTACTGACTGCTTTCAAACGGTGAAGGAAAACATCGTGAGAAGTCCTTTAATCATCATCTTCGTCATCATCGTAAACTAGTCGTGTATGTACCCATATTAAATTTTGTACAAGTTATACTTACTTATGTTACCGAGGTCAAAAAGTAGTATTTAAAATTTTTGTGTTTGTCTGTGCGTTTGTGCACGCTAATCTCAGAAATAAATTAACCGATTTGAATGCGGTTTTCACTGATATATTTTAGCAAGCCTCTCGTAACATTTCATTCAATCGGTTTATAATCGGTTACGCGCTATTCTTGAAACACTTACGAAGTCGCGAGCACAGCTAAGTCAATAATAAAATTAAAGAACGAAAAATTTTATCCATATGAATTAAATGTCTTTTTATAGGTAAACATGTATACTGAGTTTACTCCTGCGACGGTTAAAATACGTAGGGTAGGGTACGGGCAAAGATTTTCAACTATATAGATCGGGCAAGACGAAAGAGTCCGTAATGTGACATTTAGAACCACGTGGTACAAAATCGCTCAGTCCATCACCATATTTACAAGGCCATGGCCATTGGCCATCCTGATTACGGCGATTAGGATCAATATTTTTGTAGGAAAATTTTCCCAATGCCCTCTCTATATATTCTATATATTTAATCTTTTTGGGTACGGGTGATAAGCACACCCTAATATTGCAGGTAAAATATTTAAATTTTTCACCTGTAGTTACGTTCGTAGCGCCTTAAACGCTTGTAGCGTTCGTAGCACATCTAAGTATTTTATTATAATAAATTTTAATAAAATTTAAATTGGTTGTACAAAATAATGATTAAAATCTGAATTGAATATTACGATAATAAGTATTTGCAATAAAAAATATTAGTGAAATTTAATATTAATTACGGATTAATATTAATTTTTACAGCCTAATATTGCAATCTTGGTTCGAATTAGCTTGTCATTAAAAGTACATTTTTTTTGAAATTGTAACGAACTAAAATTTTAAGATAAAATGATCAAAGAGAAAACTAATAAAAAAACACAATTACGAACTGAAATTGGATAGAAAAAACTTTAATAACGTAAATTTAATAACATATAATAACTTTAATAACATAGATTCTTTTAATACTCATTTTACACAGAATACTTTTAAGACACATAGTAATTACTACGGATATCACGTTGACTGATAGTATTTATTCATATTGAATAAAATTTAATTTGAATTTGAAGAAATCGGAGGAACCTATATCAATTAATCGGTGTTTATCGCTTACTGACTGGCATACATTATTCTGTGATATTACACAGAATAATGTATATTTTATTATGTAATTCAGATAATATTCTGTGACAAAAATGTCGCAGCTGCAGTCTCCCCGTGATGTCCTGACAATTATCACTTCAATTTACTAATCAGACTGATTATGACGGAGACTCGTTTGTCTGATGTTCTCAATATTTCTGATTCAATTACATAGAGTAACCCTGAGCATATCTCTCTCCGTAGAGGATCAAGTTAAAACCACGTTTCAGTGCCATGTGTCATACATACGATCACTGTCTATGGTTCTCCTCACCTCTTATTACTAAGTAACTCGGAGCATGTTCCTCTCAATTCCACAATTAAAAACCATGTTTATGCACCGTACTCGTATCTCATAACTGGCAATACACCAATATATTATACACGATGAATTAAATTGAGACTTAACGCTATTAAAAAAAGGATCATTACCGTCCACTACTGTCGTTTATTAGAGTCTATTGTGTCCGTGCTTCGTTTTATGGCAACTGAAGTCAGTGAATGTAATAGTAAAAAATTCAGCCACGAGTGGTCAACGGACAAAGAAAGTTGGCGGAACAATTTTCTACTTCAAAAAGAAGCCGGATTAATCCGCGATATTCAATATTTTGATGCGGTATGTTAAACGTTAGTATAAAATTATAATTTTATAATAAAATTATAAAAAAATAATTATTAAATATTAAATAAATTAATAATATTTAATAATGAAATTATTAAATAATCGCACATAGTTTATTCTCCAAAATAAATTGTACAAATTTTATTTTTTACGTGAGTGTTACTTTTTTAAATGTTATAGTTAAGCAGTCCCCATAAAATACAACAAAAATTGTAAACAAAAGAAATCCTTAAATGTCCTTAAAATCCTAATTTTAATTATTATCTAAATATTGAAGTAATTGAAGAGCCCATTAGTCTACTGGTTGAGATGCTTGCCTTAGAGCTCCGTCTCAGTGTGTTGCGTTCGATTCCCGGCCGGGCCAAGTTTTGAAATTATCCTTTCAAAGTTAGTTCCAGTCTGGGTCTGGCAAGTAATGACCAGAAGAACATTCTGCGTGTCGCAGTCATAAATAGGCAGCGTTGGCAGCGTCTTGGGGCGGTAACCACCCCCTTACAAAAGACCACCGTGAGTCTGCTGTTGTGTTTCGGTGAGTGAGTAAGGGTAAATCGCTTATCTAATCACAGCTATTGCGTACTTGCAATAGCTGTGGTGTTGCTTATGTTATAGGCAACGGTAGCCATCTACCATCAAGGTTGACGATTCACTTATAAAAATATAAAAAAATATATACGCATCACAATTTAAACTGAAGAATCGGCCATCAATTCGTCACAAACTTACGCGTTTAAAATATTAGTAGGGTTTAAATTAAATAACTATAAAGGAGCCTCTTAGAAGCAAGGAGTAGTAAGAAGCGGGGATTTCCGATTTGATTTTTTAGGTGTAAGATTCTTTTGGAAATGCATTTTAAGGGGATCATTTAACGCCAAACCAAAAAAAAGTAGCAATTGTTTCAACAAATCTCAGTATCTCAGTATAGTACAACTTTCAATAAATTGGAATCATTTGTTCTTATTGCAACTTGTAATAGGAATGTGCGATTTCCAGTACTGTAAACTCGCAAAGTTAAGTGCTTTATTTTTATCTCTCAAGATGCCTCCTCCAGAATTAAGTCCAGAATTCTTTTGGAATTGCATTTTAAGGGGATCAAAAATAGAGAGTTTAAATCAATAAATCGCTAAACCAAAAAAAGTAGCGACTGTTTCAACAAATAACCTATAGTATAACCTATAGTACAATAAATTGGAATCATGATACGAAATTATTCTTATTGCAACTTGTAATAAGAAGGTGTGTCCAGTACTGTAAACTCGCAAAGTTAAGTGCTCTATTTTTATGTCTCAAGATGCCTCCTCCAGAATTAAGTATACTTGCCGAGATCCTTACCAACGATGCCTCACCGGTCATTGGCAGTAAAATGCTCTGTGAAACGGCAAAGGACTTAAAAACTTTCGTATGCCACAAAGCGTTCAATTACATATGAAAAACGAAAAGAAAATCAACGCTTAAAACCCTTAAATCCTTCTGACGGTGTGTTTCAGTTTGACTTTGTGATCGTACGTAAAGTAATATTTACAAATTTGTATTCTGAATACAATTTCTATGTTTTTCTGTTTTACCTTCCACGCAGTATATATTACAAGATTATTAAGGCGTGTCTACATGAGATGCGTTCTTATTTAATTAATAAGTTCAAATTGATAATTCAATTCTGACACGAATTTAGAAGTTATCAAAATATAGAAGTTTTGTTATTTACGTACTTCGAGTTCGAAAAAAATGTTTTTTATTCATATTAAATCTACAGAAATAAATCCTCCCTGTACACCTGGTTAACCATTGTCCCTTTTCATATCATTTGCAATCCTATGGCGTTATGGTACACGAGCCAGGTGAAAATTTCGTTATTTCCTCTCGGTCATGTAAATATGTTGCTGGTTCGCGGTTCATTATCGATTCCTTATGTATAATTAAATTGTTGCGCCAAGTAAAAAGTATACACTAATAATAGAAAAACATTTATTTACTCATTTTGACTTCTCTTTTTGCATCTATACTGTACGATTTAATCCAACCGGAACCGTTCCACTTGCGAACCACTAGACGTGGGCAGGGGTTTCACCCCTTCGTGGTCGATGTACCTCGATCACGAACAAAGCGTTTCAGTTCCACCTTCCTTGTTCGAACTGCTAAGGAGTGGAACTCATTGCCTGCGTCTATGTTCCCACAGAACTACAACCTCAGGGTCATCAAAACTAGGGTAAATGGGCATTTACTAGGTAAGCGTGGTCCACCTTCGGCCACATCTGCACCTCACATCAGGTGAGATAGTGGTCAAGCGCTACCTCGATTTCATAAAAAAAAAGCCTATATATAGGTAGATAAAGCAATATACATGAGAAGTAAATTTTCTAATTCTGACTTATTTATTATATAGTCATTGAAGTTGTAAGCTCGGTATGTATTCAGAAAACGTATCCTTTGAAAAAATGCTTAAATGAAACTATTTCTATGTAATTTTAAAAGGGTTTATTTTTCTGTAATGTTTAAATATTAAAAGTATAAATTATTATGATTTAAAGATGATGTCTCATTAAAGAGATTTAAGTGATATGTATCATATATTGGTCTCATTAAGGTCTACGTACGGCCACACTGCAAGCGACGTGCCAAGCCTGGTTATTCAACAAGCGAGTAGCGTAGCGAGCGAACGAGTTGCTAAAGTCGGATAGTACTACAATTTACAATGGAAGAAGTTCTAATTGCTTCTGTTTTTAAAAGAATCAACTTTGAATTTTCAATCAATAGTAATTTTTTAGAGTGACATATTTGTTCTGTTCACACCAAAAGATGGCGTGAAAGTCACCTATCTTGTTTACAAGTATATCTCCAAGCTTAATCTTAAGTTATGAAATGTTAACATTAACTTAACATTGACTTAACCGCGGAGGCTAAGGTAACATAACATCACCAAAGTAAATCATCAGTTTTGTATAGTATTTTCGTTTTAACTGTTGAAACTTGTACTATGAGGTAAGAAAAAAATTATAGATTTTACTGGGAAAATATTTTGTAATTTGGTAATGGGGTTTCATAGTTATTTATTAAGTTTGAAAGTATTAAAAAATCCAATGCCGTGAATAAAAGTTAATCTTTGTTAAGCTGACCATTCTAATTATATTATTTAAATTGTAAACAACGTAGGACGAAGTAAGCATTACGGATCGAAATAAGCACAATAGTGGGTACATTGTGATACAAATGGGACATTGTGAGGTTTTTTTGAAGCATAAATTTTCATCGAATTATACTTTACTAGCTGAACTCGGCCACGCTTCGCTGCGGCCCATACGGCGCGGAGGTGGAGTGCGCGTGGGGCGCGTGGTATTGGACATGCTTATATATAATACTATTGATCGTAGCGTAATGTTATATAACCTATAGCCTTCCTCGATAAATGGACTATTCAATACAAAAATAAATTTTTCAATTCGAACCAGTAGTTCAAACAAACAAACAAACTCTTCAGCTTTATATATTAGTATAGATTTCCATTTGATCTACAGGTGCAAAACAATTCCAGCAGACGAGTAAAAAAACATGACAAAATATTTAAGTCTTTAATTTTTTTATATAAATTTGACGTACGTAACTATTGTCTACGATTACAATCATATGCACACATAACAACCTCAGAGGCTTTTGTTAATGAATAGTTCAAGTCGATGTATGAAATGTTCACTAAATGTGTGAAAGGCTTTGTAACGGCATGTCAAACGTCATTTTAACGTAAACCGCGATAAGCTTTAACCAATTTTGAGGTATTCGCGTTGCGGTTACATATATAAACGATTGTGAATTATGGTCAAAATAATTTAGGCACTGACTGAGACAGTTGTATCTCAAAAATTACCGTAAATCGAAATAATGCATTATTACGCGGTTTCCTGTTGAAGATTATATATATATAATAGCGTATCAAAGTAGCACTTGACCACTATCTCACCTGATGTGAGGTGCAGATGCGGCCGAAGGTGGACCACGCTTACCCAGTAAATGTCCATTTGTCCTGATTTTGAAGACCCCGAGGATATACTTCTGTGAGAACACAGACGCAGGAAACGAGTTCCACTCCTTAGCAGTCCGAACAAGGAAGGTGGAACTGAAACGCTTCGTGCGTGATCGAGGAACATCGACAGAATAGATTAATTCGTACAGAATAGATGCACACTCTCCATAGTGTAGACGATAGAAAATCGATAGGCAAGCTACTTTTCGGCTATGCTGCAGGCTTTAAAGTTGGGAATCCACAAGGGTGTCGTTGCCAATAAGCTTCTTTGCTCGCCTTTCAATCGAGTCCAGTGCGGCCAGTTGGTAACGGGCAGACCCATCCCAGAGGTGGCAGCAGTACTCCATGCAAGACCGGACCTGTGCTTTGTTTATACAAAGTCCAGGAGCTGCCTCGCAGAGAAATACCGTTTCACCTTGGAAAGGATGCCCAGCTTTTTGGCAGCTGTTTTGGCAATGGACTCGATGTGCCTACCGAAGTTCAGATCGGCTGTAAGGTCCACACCAAGGAGTTGGAGATGATCTGATATTGGAACAGTCGCTCCCCGGAATTCTTAATAATAATATCATATACTAATTGGCAGACTACTTCTAACCTTATGCTGCAGAAGTTATGTTTCATGCATAATTAATGAAATAGTTACAGTAGATTCACAAAACTTCTTTAGCATTTTTCTACATAATTACCTAATTTTATCATTTATTTTAAATTTCTTACTTATTAATTTTATATATTTGACGATCCATATATAAATAAATAATAAATAAATCGCCTACACAAAACACATTAATTGTATAGCCCCAAAAGTAACACAATTATAGTGCTATGTCCCAGACCAAGGTCAATTTAAAAAGAGTGATTTCTAAAGTTGGCTCTGCCGGAAATTGAACCCAGTACAAGGGTACTATCAGGTGAATCAGAGCGCTAAGGAAATCACCTTAACTACTCAACAATTGGGCTCTTCATAAATTTACCTAATTTTATCATTTATTTTAAATTTCTTAGTTATTAATTTTATATATTTGACGATCCATATATAAATAAATAATAAATAAATCGCCTACACAAAACACATTAATTGTATAACCCCAAAAGTAACACAATTATAGTGCTATGTCCCAGACCAAGGTCAATTTAAAAAGAGTGATTTCTAAAGTTGGCTCTGCCGGAAATTGAACCCAGTACAAGGGTACTATCAGGTGAATCAGAGCGCTAAGGAAACCACCTTAACTACTCAACAATTGGGCTCTTCATAAATTTCTGCATAGTATTGAATCTTATTACCATAACAGGAATTATGTTTCGCATAAGCTTTGTAACAGTTTGATCTGAGTTGTAGTTGACAATCAAGCCACGAGCTGTTTCTGTATTGACGTCGCTTTGTGAATTAACCAAGTGTTATTAAAACTAATAAATCGACAAAATGTTTCAAAATAAAGTGGAAAAATTCAATACGGTTTTGCTGTACCGGCCAATTCTTATTTTACTTCTAATCTGTGGATTCAACATTTTTGAATTTAATAAGATTTTCAAATATCTCGCGAAACTATATTGCATCATTCTCATTATCGTTACAGCATTTGCAACCATATCTTGTTGTGCTGGACAGGAGATATCACAAATATGGTCATTAATTGAATATGTGTCTTCGATCATTGTTATTTTAATTTACAAGAATAAATTTTTAATTTTCTTTAGAAAACTAGAGGAAATAGATACCTATTTGCGTCTCAATAGAAAAAATTACTACTTAACAAAGAAGAAAATGTTTTTCTTTACTATATGTACATGGTTCGTTCGTATATTTTACACTGCAATATATTGCTACTCATATACATGCTATGATTATATGTATCTATATTTAATAAATCAGTTCTCCTTACTAGCCTTAGATATTAGTAGAGTTTGGAGGTTTATAGTCTTTGACATGATACGTTTAAGACTCAAAGTCCTTCGTAAACGGCTCGAAGAAACTCCCGAATGGAATTTTTATTTGTATGTGAAAAATAATACGATGATAAAGGACAACAAAATCAGATTATGTCTAAATTTATATAGACATTTGGCAGACATACTTGATTTGATATCTCCAATGCTCTTTGCATCGGTAAGATTTGAATTGGTAATTTAAAGAATGTATTACTCATTATCGGTCATACAAGATCAGAAACTTACATATATTTACAGCATAATATAGAAAAATAAACTACATAATGTTTATGGTTGCTTTTATTTCATTTTTATTATTATATGACACTATTACTATTTATTTAAAAAAAAAATAACATTATTTTTATTTATTTACAGATATTTATTGGTGTAGTCTGTTCTCTGCCAAAACTTATAATAAATTCATATAGCATTCTGCTGATTATAGAAAAAGAGGTTAGTTTGAGTATAATAAAAATATTATTGTACACTTTGTAGTGAAACAACTCTAGATCACTGTAAGGGGTGGCGGGATGGAAGGAAAGATAAGAGACTGGAGGAAACACCACACTTTAATTTCACTAAGGTCCCTATATGTACACTGGTAGTCACCGCAGTCCTTATTAATCTTCATAAATATTTATAAATAATTGTCCTCCGATGAGCACGTCTTCAGAGCTAACAGTTTATGAGGATGATGCTGTGCACAGCGTTGGAACCGGATCTTCGGCAAAAATACGAGGTTAATGCTGAACTCGTCGTCTTAACGAAATAAGTTTCGGATTGGTTTATTCCGATTTCTTTGAAGAATATCTGAAACTCAGTTGTAACCAGTAAACCTTCTCCTTTGCAAAATTTCTCCAGAATCCTTTTCTCCGTCCGAAAAACCTGTCAATCCTCCTTTGTCAATCTTTTTTCCTGCTCCCTTTTTCGTTCCATTCTGTTCAAAATCCGCCGGCCAGTGTACATGTAATTATAAGTAAATAAAAAAAGGTCACATTAGAAACAGGAAACAAAAAGGTTTTTAATGAATGAGAAGCGAATGATGATGAACCCTACATTATCTCCCCTCCCCATGAAAAATTTTTGAACGCAGAGAAAAAATTTTGAGGTATGGGACATAAGCTTCACACTTCCATTCATCACCAAACATTTCTTTCAAATCCCCTACATGCACACAACCATTCAAAGATATGAGTCAGGCTCACGGCTGCTTTTCAGACCAATGGCACTGACTCAACGAAGGAACATCCCTAATGACTGTAAGCTTGTTTAAAGTGTCAGTCAGCTGCACTATATGACTTGAAAGCTTATTTAAAGTGTCAGTCAGCTGCACTATATAAACCCATAAAAAAAAATGAATGAAAGAAAAAAAAATGAACCTAAATCTAACCTAACCATTAAACTATCCTAAATATAAGAGAAAATTGACTTGTATCGCGACTTGGCAACTAGCCCGCGACACAAAGTCGAAAAAAATAATGAAGAATATTTACCGTGAATGCTATTAAGGCTTATTTAATCCGGGTATAGCGACCGCCCGGGTGATTATGTGGAATATGCCAAAAGGAATCCTGAAATTGCTAATGAATGAGGTGAATGAAGGTGCGTATATGCAAAACAACAACAAACAAAATAATATTACACACTAAGAACAAAATTTACAAACACAAAAATAATTTTGAATAAAAGCCAAAACATACAGAATAAATATTTCAAAATAATTTAAAATAATTAACCAAGACATTATACAAAATTACAAGACAACACATAAATAAGCCACCCTCTACAGCTATAGTCGGTTATTTACATCACAAACAAATTAATAGAAAGTACACTTAAATTACATTTTGATATCTTTAATGTGCCACTTCGCTTTGGCGCCATCTTTATCCTCCAAAATGTACACTAATGGTGATAATTTTTGCAAAACTTTTGATTTCATGAATTTAGGGGCAAGTTTAGCAGAAAAATATGTACCAGCATTACTTAAATTGTAATTTCTACGCCAAACAACGTCGCCGACGTTAAATTCTTTTAAAACGCGTCTAGTATTATAATGACTAGAGTTTTTGTCGTGAGCCATGTACAGTGCCATTTGCACTTTATCGAATAATTTCGACAGCAATCTAACATTATTTGCGTAAATGTCACGTGGAAGAAAAACAAACTCATCTATGTTAGGACATTCTGTGTACAAGCTACCACACGGTATTTGTTCACGACCAAATACTAAAAATGCTGGAGAATATCCCTAGCAACATAGCAACAAGAGAGGAAGACAAGAGAAAACGGTCCTTGGCTGAGAGATAAACTACATACATAATGATAATTATAAAATATATGGAAGAAGATAGATAGATTGATACTCTTAAATACTATACCATAGAAAATAAGTAATCATAATAGATTACATAAATATACACAGTGTTTATATACGGAAGAGAGCAGCAATAGGCTTATTTAAACATAGTTGCAATCCGCTATGAGTGGGGGGTGAGTACATTAGCAGGCGTCAAAGCCGCGCAAAATGATGCACGAAAAAGGTACAGAATAATTAGCACACAACATGTACTAAAAAATGTGCAAAAATAATTAGCACACAACGTGTACCAAAAAAAACGCTTTCTACTTATGCACTACCTTGGCTTTGGGTTTAAAAGGGGTCACCACCCGCCCCTGTATAGGAAGAGTAAGAGAAGAACTGCGTAGGCTTTTATTTAAAGAAGTCGCGACCCGCTTCTGGTAAAGGCTTATTTAACGAGTTACCACCGCTCGACAGGCTATTAGGAATATATATAAATAAAAATAAGTTTACATACTATAAATAGGATATCTCAGCTAAGGCGCACTATTCTTCCACTGTAGAAATATAAACGGAAAAGAATTAATTGCTAACTTATTAAGAAGGAGCTACTTAAAAAATATATCAATAATGCCAAAAAATGCAACCAGAAAATGTTTAAATAATTCACTTGAGTAAGTGTTGCTTTAGAATTTTGAAAAAGTCAAATATTATTTATTAATATTAGAGAATTAAATAATAATTAATATTATAATAAATAAGGACAGAGACGAAAATAAAATAAAATTCTAAATAAAATAATTGTTTAACGACAAAACGACCGTAATATAATATAAGATGTCACACGTCCCACAAATAGAACAATATTATAACACCTTTATTTTTGTGCCTCTTACCACAAAATAATATTAAATTAAATAATTAAAATCACTATATATAGGTATATTACGTTTATATTACCAAAACTCATTTCAGTAATATATAAGTGACTCACTCATCACTTCAAGACATGCGCAAAATATATTTCTGCGCAAATAATTATATTATCATATTTTACACCACGAATATTTATTTTAAATCAGCAATTCTACACACTCAATGAAACGACTCAACATATCCGTCTCATATAATATACGAATATCGTACCGAACACAAGGTTTTCGTATACAATATCTAACCAAGAAGAATCAAGCCACGAAGAAATCCATTATCTTGTAACTTCTAAACAGAATTCTGTCCTTTACGCAATAAGTATACTAAAGAAAGTACATCAACTACTAGACATTATAATACGTAATAAACGAACTTACGTTTTCCTGGGAATTATCAATTATTAATAATTTCCTCCAAAATAATAAATTAAAATTTCAATTTGTCGACTTATCTGTCTTGATGTACTTTGACGTATAGCTGAAAGAAAATGAAATATTATAGAAGGTTCACAAATGAGGATTTAAATATATTATTAGATGACCCGAAAATATTTTATTACGCCAAATAAACCGAAACAGACTATGGATTATGAGAATCCATCTTTTAGAATTTTGAAAAGGACTCAGGGCGTGGAATCAATATTAAGTTGGGCGCCAAAATGTAGTGAAACAACTCTAGATCACTGTAAGGGGTGGCGGGATGGAAGGAAAGATAAGAGACTGGAGGAAACACCACACTTTAATTTCACTAAGGTCCCTATATGTACACTGGTAGTCACCGCAGTCCTTATTAATCTTCATAAATATTTATAAATAATTGTCCTCCGATGAGCACGTCTTCAGAGCTAACAGTTTATGAGGATGATGCTGTGCACAGCGTTGGAACCGGATCTTCGGCAAAAATACGAGGTTAATGCTGAACTCGTCGTCTTAACGAAATAAGTTTCGGATTGGTTTATTCCGATTTCTTTGAAGAATATCTGAAACTCAGTTGTAACCAGTAAACCTTCTCCTTTGCAAAATTTCTCCAGAATCCTTTTCTCCGTCCGAAAAACCTGTCAATCCTCCTTTGTCAATCTTTTTTCCTGCTCCCTTTTTCGTTCCATTCTGTTCAAAATCCGCCGGCCAGTGTACATGTAATTATAAGTAAATAAAAAAAGGTCACATTAGAAACAGGAAACAAAAAGGTTTTTAATGAATGAGAAGCGAATGATGATGAACCCTACAACTTTTTATTTATAAACACATCTCACATTGCTATGGACAATATTCTCTCATTCATGCTATTTTTCATTCAACAATAATTGAATATTTCTTATAAAGTAATCCAATGTTTTGTTCAATATATCAGTTATATTTCCAGATGCCAGTTGTGACATTGGGCTTTATTCTTTTGCATCTCTCTCAGATATCTTTTTTCCTTTTCTCTCCATGTGTCGTTGTGGAACTTTACTCAATGGAAGTGGAAAACATGAGATTATTTTTAATGCATAAATTAATGGATGAAACAGGTAACCGATATTTATGAAATTAAAATTATTTATTTCAGGCATCTAAAATGGCTCACATTAAATATATTAAATTACATAGTTAAATTATTTTATATTACAATAATTTTCAACACTAGTTTGTGTATTTGAAACTTCATCTGCTTCAAGTGTTCTTATATATGCCGGATTAGAATAAATTAGGGCAATATAAAAAAAGTATAATAATATCACAACATAATTAAACCTTACAATAATTCCTTATAAACATTAACATATTATAAATTATGAAGTTTCGGTCCCCTAGGCAGAGTCCCGAGCATGCTGGCTGCATTACCTCGTTGTATGGCAATAATACAATAATTTATGTACACAATGTATTTTTGATTTAGAGAAAAATAATTGCAATGTAGCACTGAGGAATTATAATTTTACAGTATACTTTTGGTGGTTGGTAGCTGCTGTTGTCAATAAATATAAGCAAGCCCAATAGGGTGTCAAGTGAGCTGCCAACCTTGATATGATAAAGGATAAAGAGGCGTCAGGAGAATGGACTTTGTCAACCCCTACTCGCTCACCGAAAAAAAAACACAAGATACCCAGAGAGCAGAACTCAGTTTATCCTGCCACGGGGTCTTTTTTTACTATGTAAATTTGACCTATTTCTTTTATATGAGAATTCTTTAGATGATATTGAATGCCTATAAATATTTTTAGAACAATATTGTCCTATATATTTGTGTTTAAGCTTCTAATATTTTTTATGCTCATTTTTAAACACTGCTTTCTGTTTTAGATGAAGCTACCAAACAGGACATCGAATTGTTCCTTCGATACACTGAAATAAGAACATTCCGGTACAAAATATGGCGCTTCATGCCCGTCAATCTGTCTCTACCAATAGAACTACTTAATCTTTGCACGACTTATGTTGTTGTTATCATTAATTTTACTCACTTGTATTAAAAAAGTAATGAATTTGGAAAGTTATGCATAGCAGTCTAATTTCTATTTAGAGTAATTGAATATAACGCTTTTGTTATGAGTTAATTTAAGCTGCTTGTGATAATAGTTAGCAAATTGTTTTTGCTAAGTAAGAATACTTAGCAAAAAATTTACCGAGACTCATTGGAACAGATTGGCATAAATGTTAAACTTTAATTTGCCTACTACAAAAGTAAATTCGTAAAGGTAAGAAATTAATCGAAAAATTATGTTATATACGTAATCAAGCGACATACACATGTGGTTAATAAACAATATTTTGTTATAAAAAAATTGTGTTTTATTATAATTAATAAAAGTGTAAAAACAATAATAATTTTATCTGTAGGGGGTGTAAATCCTTACATAAGAACTGTATTGTCAAATGTCAATGTCTGTTTTTAAACCGTCTGTTGACGACAAGTGCGCTAGGGATGCAAATTAAACCACCTTTGATGCAGGATTTAATTTACTTGTGGCACTTATAGTTAACTGACTTATATTATATAAGTATTATATAACTGAAAGAAAAATATTTTAACGAATCTTTAAAGAGAGTAATGGAACATCTGTATGCACTAGGGCAAGGCTTCAAAGAAGCGGTTACATACACAGCGCACCAATAATACGTACGGCGAATGGACTACCGCCTATACATATTGTCCCGCGCCTTATTAATAGCCTACCCTTAAATCTGTGTAAGTAACAGTATAACAATTAAAAATATCAAAATCAAATTAAAGCAATATTTTTAAAATTATATTTAAATATACATATAAACAATCAAAATGTATGTAGTTAGATATCATTTAATGTATATTTAGTTTCTTTTTGTAAATTGTTAAAATGAATTACCCTTGGATATAAAACCAGCAAAATCTTTCGGAGAATTTAGATCCAAGCTGTTGAAGAATGATATGTTAAACGTTTGAATGTCCATTTCGATAGCAGTGATCAGATTTGATTTAAATTTTCCTTTTTTTTTCTATCTGTTCAATGTATCGTTACTTATTTAAGTTTTTTTATAATAATTTCTCATGTAAGTAGCTAAAAGCTTTAATGAGAATAAAGAAATATAAAACGAAAATTATAAATAAATAAATAATAATTATAACGTTGCAGTGAATGTCACTTAGAAGCAAAGATCCACTTAGTCTAAGAAGAACCAACTCTTGTTTGGTATAATGGGAATGACTGTTAGGTGAACACTAAATTAGATGCACATTATTGCACGACGATACACTAATAAGAACTAAGCTGTAGAACCTGGCACATAGACGCAAAATTGCCTGTCTGTGTGTGTTCTATAAGATGTACTTCGGAGAGTACATCTGAATGAGCTCGTTCCATCGTCGGCCTCATCCTTCCTACATGGATAGATGCTGGTCAAGAGCAAACCCATCTTTAATAAAAATAATAATAAAAGTTTTAATAATGTTACGTGTGGGGTGAGTCAACTTGCCGTGTAAGGGCGAAAATCAACTATTTATTGCCACAAACCAAGATGACTTCCAATAGGGCTAAACGAAAGGTCCGATACAACCGTTAAACTTGCCAAGAGTCGTCAATGATTCTCTTATGTGTCGCTGGTTTACTGTTCCGAAGTTTCGCTTTCGAATCGCAGAATCGAACTGTCCCGCTAGCTCGCCACTTCGCCTATTTATACCCGCTGCCAATCGTCTAGATCTTTCTCGAATTTAGTACAAACAAACAACAAACAAATACGAGTAGGTAAACAAGTAAGTAAACAAGTCACACGTATTATAAACAAGGTCATTGAAGGTTCGGGAACACTATTTCTGTTGAATGTGAACTCTATGTTGTGTGCATAAGGACTAATTTCCCTTGACAATAACCGGAGAGTGGCGTGATTTCTATTCTACTATGGAACTTTCCAGTTATGATAACAGGAAAAGACACTTTTCTCGAACGTTCCATGGTGAGTCATAACTAGAACGTTCCCTGGTGAGTCATAACAATAATATAAATCTTAGTCGCTTTGCTTCTAAAATACTTTAGGTGCGACGTGCTACACAGACTTACTTTCTAATGAGAGTTACCAATACTATGCACACACGCATTTTGTGTTCTACGTGCCTTGAGTTATTTTAACCATTGTTTTTCTATGTGATAAGCAAATTTTCTATACATTCATATTTCTCTGACTTCCTTTTAATACTGTACATTATATTAAATCGATTTATTGAACGCACATAGTACAGGTAAGTTAATTTAAATGTTACCATTTCAACACAAAAAGTAGATAATTGATAATAAATCGACAATCTACTTTGTTATTGTTTTCTCCTCTACTTTTTCATTGAAAAAAGACTTTAAGTAGCTATATAAAAGTTATAAAAGGTTTTATGTAGAATAAAATAGCTGCGTGTGCCAGTTCAAGATGCATAGGTTAAATTAATAGGGATATTTAATTAATGCATAGGTTAAGGTTAATTAAATAACAAGAAAGATTATTAAAATCGATTACCTCTCGAGAATAAAACTTTTACTTTTATAGGCATATTTTTGATACCTTACATTATCGTAATTTTCGTAGGTAATTCTATTTTTTTTTAATAAAAATAAGTAAATTTAATTTGGAAATGTTTCGATAAATTTGAACGAAAATTTTTTATTGTTACTTAACTGTAGTAGTTAAACATAGGAGCCTGGCGAGTAGTAAATAACTACATACTTTTATTGACAATTTTTTAATACCTTGAGTTACAATAAATATCATTGTACGTATAATTTTCGTAGGTATCTCTATTTTTTTTAAATAAAAAAAAATGCTCATGCTTCTCGCTGACAATGCAGTTTTCCATAACTGAAAGAATTTTTAAAATCAATTAAGCAGTTTTTGAGATTATCCAAAACATACAAAAAAATCAAATCTTTTCTTTTTACGATATTCGTGTGGATATTATGCGATCATCTTAAAATGTAAAATAGATTTAAAAACGGCAACTTAAATGAAGGCGTACTATTTAAAATTAAAATTAAAACCCAAATTTACAAGCTCAATTTGATATAATTCATTGAACGCTGGATAAACTTCTTCAATCGGTACGGTGAAAACTTTTCCTATTGACATCCTTTGAAGAGAAATTGACGAAGCGCGTACACATTGATTTAACGATTAAAATGTTTGTTATTGTAAAGTATTCTTTAGATACAATAAGGCACATTATTACGTTATATTTAATCTTGTAATTTATATACCCATGGATTTTATTTTTTTCGTAAGGAACTTACCATCAAGTGGATCGTCAGCCTTACTTTATCTAGAATGTAAGGTCGGACCTTACGCCTTAACTACTCAACCGATCATCATGAAATTTTGTATACACGTTGTCAACGGTACAGAAGGCTTTCTTTCATCCAGAAATAAAAGACACTCTTTGCCAGGGAAGAAAATTAAGGTAGTGCAAATTGATTAAAAATCGGCGCAGACACGTAAGGAAAAACTCGTATTCCAGAAAGAGAAAAAAAGTAATTATTAAAAAAAAATTTCAGCAAAAAAATTACGTAAATTCAGTACGTACGGATTCGCAGTTATTCGTTAAATAAACAAAAAAAAATTAACTCCCGACGTAGTTCCGTACTGTAGTTCCAACTGCTTCCCAACAACACAAACTAAATTTAAAACTAGGTAGGTACACAGTTATTTAAAAAAATACATAAAAAACACAAGTTAAATAAAACAATAAAAAAAATACACACCACAAATGTAAAAAAAATTGAATAGCCCTTTGCTCCCGTTTTATGTGCGCAAATAAAAAAAACAACGCCTCAAAAAACAATAAAAAAGTAAGGAACAATATAAAAAAGTAAAAAATAAAAAAAGGACCACCCGAAAAATTGAAGAGGGGGGAAGGGTAAAAATTCAATGCATGACAAAAATACAAGAGCAATAAAGATTGAACAAATTTTCAAAAACCTAAGTGTTGACGCCAATTCTCAATTTAAATTAATTAATAATAGTTCGTTGTGGTATTGCTGTCTTACTCCCACCATAAACCTATTCATATGTCTATCACTACCGCAAGCTGCATGACCGGTCATTTTATGAAACTGCAGTCAGTCTAAGTAAAACATCGCAACAAACACGCGTAGACTTATCCGCCGATCTCGACCCACGAGATTTGAATTTATTTCATCCGCTAATGTTATCATATCAGGCAATTGTGCTTGTAGTTTATCTATTTGGTCACGCTTTCCGCTCCGTGAGTGTAATCATTGAAGTGGTGAAGTGCTGGAGCTTCTGGAGTCTTTGTGTGACGGGCCCATTGCAGTCTTCGCTGCTGGAAGATCAAGAACTTGGTGATTCACGAGGTAAGTGACAGACTTCCTTCGTTTCCTCGTCCTTGATTACATAACACGAAAAAAAATACAGTCCACTTTTATAATTGCTTAGCGTGATTTTAAATCACTAAGAAAAAGACACGCAAAAGCAAAAGCTATTTCTAGATATATCTAGAAACTTACCTATAAACCAAACAGTAACTTCAGTTTTAATTTTGCAATCTTTAGCCGTGTATCAGAGAAACTATAACTTTTACTTACGTAACTTACGATTACGATTCCTAAATTGTTTAGTTGTATTTAAATAATAAATAATTCAATTAAATATTATTGAGATTATTTATTGTGTTACGTCTAATGAGGTTTATATGTATTACACCTGTGGGAATCTGTCCCCTTAAATACGTACAAATACTTATACGAAAAATGGACAAGTACTTTTACATTATCTGTTGTTAACTCTTCGAGATTTTTCCTGCACTTACGTTACCCTATTTCATTATTTATTCAATTCTCATAGAATACAATCTGTAAATACTTGTGGAAGCTTTCAAATATATTGCAAAAGCTCTCCGTTACCTCGTTCTCGTGAGAGTAGTCGACTCAAACAGCGTCTCGTATGTTATTCAGATTTTATCGAACAAAATTTTATATTGAATCACCCTACTATTGTATGAATCGAATACAACTTTCTGGTTGGAAATATTTTTACTGGAGTAAAACCACCTGTTTTTTTTTGTTAATTAAATTAACAGGACACATGCGACTACGCGGCCGACGTTCATGGGATAAAGGACAATAGATAAGGAGAGAATATTGATCTGAGCTTTGGCATCCCTTATTCACATAAATGTGGAACATAACTGTAATATCAGTGAAAACACAATATCTAAAATTTTTTATGGAAAAAGAATTAGTGCTGATCATTTCTCGACCCAAATATAACACTAATCTTATATATATAAAAATGAATCCCCATTTCCCTTGGTCACGGCATCACGCGCGAACGAGTTGACCGGATTTTAATTCGGTTTTCGCTAATAGAAAGAGGGATAAACGGGGAATGTTCTTATATATAAAAATTGCACGCCGGGTGAAGCCGGGGGCGGGTCGCTAGTTTTTTATAGAAATAGAATCAGTGCCGATCATTTCTCGACCCAAATATAATACTAATCTTATATATAAAAATGAATCCCTGTTTCTCCTGGTCACGGCATCACGCGTGAACGGGTAGACCGATTTTAATTCGGTTTTCGCTAATGGAAAGAGGGATGCCCGGGGAATGTTTTAGGGTATATAAACATTGCACGCCGGGCGAAGCCGGGGGCGGGTCGCTAGTCTTATATATAAAAATGAATCCCCATTTCTCCTGGTCACAGCATCACGCGTGAACGGGTAGACCGATTTTAATTCGGTTTTCGCTAATGAAAAGAGGGATGCGCGGGGAATGTTTTAGGGTATATAAAAATTGCACGCCGGGCGAAGCCGGGGGCGGAACGCTAGTTTTATCATGAAAATTATTTAAAATAATAATATGTATGAGACTATACATCCCATTACAATTATAATAATATGTAGTACCCAAAATTGGGGGTCGCGGTTTTTTAAACGCCAAGAACCTCCATAACCTTAAGGTATTCAGTCTTAAGGAATATTTCCTTAGGGTGAGGTATATCGTGACGTTGTAGCAATCGACAAAAACTTCACGCCCCTGTCTCAGGCAAAAGAGAACTGCTCTTACGATCTTCGGTGCTTAGAACCACTAGTTATGGAGCATGGGCGACTCTCTGCAGCCCAAATCTCACTCTTCAATCCAAACCACCGCACCGATAGCTTGGACCTTGCCCGCTATCTGCGGAGTTCTAGTTTTAAGTTTCTTATGGTATATAATATATATAATATAATAATATATATTGTTTGTTTGTAAATTTAAAATTAAGAAAAAAAAAAGAGTGACATGCCCAAGAACAAATAGTAGTGACTTTTGAAAACGTGAAATTTTCCAACTGCTTAATATTTTAGAGAGCGGCGAAGTTCGCTACTCCCCTGGTTTCACCTGCATTAAGTGATTAGTCCCATTTGCGATCGACACAGCTTGACTGAATGCGAACGAGACGTTGTTCATTGTTATTCACTTGCGCATTTGATTAATTTTGAATAATTTATACTCTAAACGCTGACTGCAGTTTCTGTCTGTGGAATTAATTGATCTCATTCCGCACATGATTCACACACAGTCGACATCACATACCGATCTTCATTGATATACGAGCTGTATTTAATACCTCTTCTTCAAAGAGTGCGATGACCAGGTCGATAATTGTATGTATTTTTTATGATCAGAAAAAAATGGATTATAATTATATCTTCTTAATTATTGTCGACCTGGTCATCTTACTGTTTGAAAAAGATATCAAATACGGCATATTTGATCCAGCATATACCTAATATGCTAAAATTTATGAAGATGTAAGATGTTTTTTTATAGAATGACGTGTTAAAAAGTCTCAACGAAATCATAAGTCAATTTTTATTAATATTTGGGACACATACAGAAATGTAATAACATTTCTATGGAAACAAGTGACAGGGTGTGTACTTCTGCGCATACATGCTTTGGAAATAATTTAACTAAACTAAACAAAATTTAATTTAATCATAACTTTATTTCAACTCACACATCATCATCAACAGCCTATTATATGTCCTCACTGCAGGGGCACAAGCCTACCCTCTCAAGAAGGACGTCCAGTGTGGGTTGGTGGGATTTACATTTCCTTACAATTTTTCCTATCCCCTCATAATTCCTTATCCTTAATCCTACTGTAGTCGGCAGCGCACTTGCAGCAGCTTTGGCGTTGCTCGTGTGGACCGTCAGCCTGTCTGTCGATCTTAACATAAAAAAAAAACACCGTTTGAGAGCAATCAGTAAATGCACTTAAATTTTTAGAAAATAAAACCATTGGTACATGGCACTACCGGGGGATCGAACTCGGACCTCTCGACATGATAGACCGCTTATTTCCCTCTGCGCCACCGATTATTCAATTGTTTAACATTATTATGACTTAACAACCCCCGAATTTATTGAGGCTCACTGTATATGGAATGAATGTAATTTAGAACACAAATGCCTAAGTACAAGTGTTACGGACGGCGGTTTAAAGTAGTATAAGTTTAGATATAAGGTGTTAGATACTAAATATGTAAGTGTATGTAAATATGAGATAATAATATTGTTTAGTTAGGTATGTTAATTTTGTATAAGAAGCAATGTTCCCACAGTACAGGGCCACAAACAACGTGTTCCATTGTTTGACAAAATAGGATATTTTGCGAATGCGCTTTGTTTGTGCGATAATAAAATCCGTACCCAAAATAAGAACGGGGCGGATATAGGACAATGGAATAGGAATTTATATTGGTTTGCTCGTCTATTTTGTTGTGAACTATTTTAAAGGTTATTGTAAAAGTTTATTACGGTTCCTTCTAAATACTTGCCGACTGCACTCCACGTGGACAGAACCGTGAGAACGATCCGGTGAGGGCAGGAAGGCCCCCCCCGGCACGGTTAGAGAATATAAAAGAAGTGTTCACTGGAGATCATGACCCATTACGGTTACCACTATCACTAGCACTCGGAGCCTAAATAACCATCGTTTATCTCTGTACCTTCTAATAAGATTTGAACTATAGTTACAATTGCTGTAGATAATTAATTAAGAAGTAAACGACACTTGCAACCATTCGCTGTCTCCTTCAATCTTCCGTCCGGCTACAACTTAAAATATACAGTCCACAACTCATATGGTCATCGACGGCGGCAAGTCAACCGGAGCAACACCATAGACCTGCCCACCCAAGTACCGTCGCCAATAGCTGGTCCTTCGAGCCGGATATACACCAGCCACGCCGGATCTACGCCAGCAGCAGTCGAAGATTGAAGAAAGTTGCGTCGTTAGCATTGAAGAAGGAAAATGAACACGCGGAGCACAACCCGTAGATACTCAGATTGCGACGTCGAACGAAGAGACGAAACAATGAGCGAGTCGCGTCGAGGTGAAGGGAGCATATACTATGAACCGCCACGAGTTCCATCTTCAACGCAAGAAAATCAAACTGTTATCTACGGAAGTCGCATAGCATCGCCGACAGAAAGGAAATCGCCCTTAAATAGTACGCATAGCATCACACAGTTGTCTACACGTTCGAAACGAACGACAGCCAGTGCGACAGCGAGGGCGATGACCGCGCGATACGAGGCAGAATTACGCATCGCTGAATTAGAGAAAAAAGAATTAGCTTCAGCCGCCGAATTAAAGAGAAAAGAAATAGCGGCCGAAGCCGAGATAAATAAGCAAAAAGTAACATTAGAGCGAAGGTTAATTCAGAGTCAACTCGAGATGGAGCTCGCTAACATTGCCGCAGAAGAATATGAACAAGGCAGCGTTATCGAGTCACAGTCACGCGTCGAAAGCTGGCTTCAAAGCACCGCAGCCGACCCGGCCAATCAACAGGGGAAGCGGCAGGGCCACGAAAATCAGGAGCCGTGGCCACTGCTGGAGAAGCCCCTAGAAGTTCGGGAGGAAGAATCGGGCTACGAAAACCATCTAGACGCCAGACGATTCAGAAATATCGACAGCGACCGATACAGCGAGAGAAAAGGCAACGAAACATGTGCAGATCCGTGTGGTAAGCGAAGGTCCATAGTCGCCCCGATAAATCAGCAGCGAGAGCAGCCCGTCCACGAAAATTATGAGCCGCGGTCGATGTCCGCAATGCCCCAGGAACTTCGGGTGGAACGAACCGACTATGAAAACCGTCCGCATAGGGGCGGTAATAACGACGGACAGTCACCCGTCGAGCGAAGACGGGGGGAGTGGTACGCCGACAATAATCATGAGACGTCGGTGCGCCAGTCGCAAACCCATGAATTTCGTGACAAACATGTCGCTCACGAACGCCTTCCGATGAAGCAAGAACAACATAGGCCAAAGATAGAAACAAAGGCAAGTTCACCAGAGCGAAAGTCAGACATTGAAAAGCTCGCAGAGGTGTTAAATAAAATGGCCAATAAACGCCATCCACCGCGCCAAGCCATGGAACTCCCAGTGTTTACGGGACTACACACAGAGTGGTTACCGTTCAAGGCCGCTATGCGCGACTCAAGCGCGACATACGGCTTTACACCTACGGAAAACTTAGCGCGGCTACGAGTTAGCTTACGAGGTGAAGCGTACAAGGCGGTGACGCCATTGTTATATTCTGCCACCGATCCAGAGAAAATTATGCACGCTTTAGAACAATGCTATGGAAGACCTGAGATTATAGTACAAAGCGCCTTAGATGACTTAAAGAGACTCCCGCCAATAACGGGGTTAAGCGACTTGTGCAAATTTGCGTTGAAAGTACGAAGCGCTATATGTGTTTTAGAAACACTCGATAAAAAGGGTTATCTGCACAACCCAATGTTAACTCAAGAGATTACGAGAAAGCTACCTCCATGGTTAGTAGCTAAATGGTGTGATGTCGTGGTCAGTGAAGAGGAAAAGAATGAGCCCGAGATAATAATGCTATCAAGATTCCTCACATGTCAAGCAGATCGGACATCATTTTATACACCGCCGCCGTTATCAAAAAATGTACAAGAAACGAAATTAAATAAAGCTATAACTCGCCGAACAATAGAGCATCGAACAGTGTACAATACCGTCGAAGAGACAAAAGCAAGAAAAAACCCAACTTACCGAACGACCAACAATAAAACCGCTCACAAAGCAGCCGAAGAAAAAATTAAGAAAACAATGGCCTGTTTATGTTGCGGGGCGGACCATAGAGTACCTAAATGTAATAAAATTATTGAAATGGGCGTCGATGAACGTTGGAATTGGGCAAAACAAAACCAAATTTGCTTTAAGTGTTTAAATGGACGGCACTCAAGAGCTAGATGTACGGCGATAAGGTGCAATGTCGATAATTGCAATCGTCCGCACCACTCTTTACTGCACCATTCAGACAGACAAGATCAAATGGCCACGCCCCCAGGGGGGAGTACCCCGCAACCCGAGGACGCCTATAACGAAACGGTAATGTCAACCTTTAGCGAGAAAGAAAGTGCCGTATTATTAAAAGTATGTCCGGTTACGATAAAGGGGCCTAGGGGCGAGGTGCAAACCTTTGCCTTGTTAGACGAGGGGAGCACTGTTACCCTCATGGACAAGACGCTGGCTGACAAAATAGGCTGTCAAGGTGAACCCCAGCCGCTGAATATAAGAAGTGTCAATGCAGAGCGCGCCCATATTGACAGCGAGAAAATTACATGTCGGGTCAGAGGTCAAGGCGAAGAAGAGCTATAAATAGTCGCACACACGATGGAAGATTTGAAACTTAGACCTCAAGCAATACCAAATATTAATCGATACCGCCATTTAAAAGGCATTGATGTGACGGCACACGAATTGGCCACGCCGCTCATTCTTATTGGAGCTGATAACTGGCACGTTATTGTGGCAAGAGAGCTGCGAGCGGGGAGACGTAACGAACCCGCGGCATCAAGGACGCAGTTAGGCTGGGTGTTACATGGCTCAGCGCCACAATGGCTGATAAAGCGAAACGCTGGAGAGGTCGTCCTACACATAACGAGCGCAGATAAATGGGAAAGAATAGAACAATTAGTACGCGAACATTACAAAGTCGACTCGTTGGGGATATCGACTGCAGTAAAAGTACCACCCAGCGAGGACCGCGCATTGCAAATGTTTAAACAGACAGTTCGTCGAGTTGGTCAGCATTATGAAGTGGGTTTGCCTTGGAAAAATGATAATACCGTCATGCCTCCAAGTTACACAGCGGCGCTGAAACGGCTTAATTCCATAGAACGTAGAATGAGAAAGGACTCCTCGTTTAGAAATAAATATACTACGGAGATAAATAACTTGCTGACTAAAGGCTACGCCGTTCGTTGCGATGGCACGGAAGAAAAGAGTACTCGCCTCTGGTACTTACCGCATTTCGCGACTGTTAATGTAAATAAACCAGAAAAAATACGATTAGTGTTCGACGCGGCTGCGAAGTCAGGAGGAACAAGCTTGAATGAAAATCTATTAGAAGGTCCTGACTTACTGGCTTCCCTTCCGGGCATATTATTCCGCTTCAGGGAAAATCGAATCGCGGTAACGGCGGATATTCAAGAAATGTTCCTTCGAATCAAGATTAGGAAAGAGGATCAGCCGTCCCAGATGTTCCTATGGCGAGACGACGAGGATTCTCAACCGCAAAAATATAAAATGACCTCGATGATATTCGGTGCATCGAGTTCTCCCTTTCTTGCACATAGTGTACGAAACGCGAACGCACAAGAGCATATAAAGGAGTTTCCGGAAGCAGCCCGGGCGATAATCCACAGTCACTATATGGACGACTACGTCGACAGCTTTAATAACGAGGAGGATGCTATTAAGACTGCAAACGCCGTTATTAAAGTACATTCCAAGGCAAGCTTTAATATTCGTGGATGGAACTCGAATAGTAGTCGAGTATTAAGAAGCATACCAGAAGCGCAACGCAATAAGACAACTACCCAACTCGGCCCTACCACGACCGATCGCACGTTAGGCCTAATATGGGACGCCGACAGCGATTGTTTGGGATTTAACACATCGTTAAATCGCGTAGCGGAGGAGGTAAAAAATGGAACGCGAGCGCCCACTAAAAGAGAAATGCTTAGCGCGGTCATGTCACTTTACGACCCGTTAGGCCTACTAAGTCATTTCACAATAAAGGCGAAAATACTCTTACAAGAGATGTGGCGTATCGATCTCGGTTGGGATGAAACAATCCCAGATAACGAGGCGCGAATATTCGGAGTGTGGTTGGAAATGCTGAAAGGATTATCATTGTTACGCTTACCACGAACATACTTTAGACAATTCGATAATCAAGACCTCCAACTACATGTGTTCTGTGATGCGAGTACACAGGCATACGCAGCGGCTGCATACTGGCGATCTAAAGGCGATACCGGCGTGACCGTAAGACTAGCCGCGGGGAAATCAAAGGTGGCCCCATTGAAGGCGATTACTGTGCCACGAATGGAGTTGCAAGCCGCAGTAATAGCTGTCCGACTCGCGAATCTAGTTAAGCAAGAACATCGATGGAAACCGGCGTCTACTACATTTTGGACGGATAATACAGTAGTGCTACAGTGGATTCGCGCCAGTGCAAGAAAGTTCACGCCCTTTGTTGCGCACCGCTTGGGTGAAATAGCGGAAGAAACAGACAGTCGTCAGTGGCGATGGGTTCCGACGGAACATAACGTCGCCGACGATGCCACTAGAGCAATACCGCTGCGTAATCCTACGGTAGCGGAGCGCTGGTTCAGTGGCCCAACGTTCTTAGAACAACCAGAATGCGAATGGCCAGAAGAAAACTCTAAAATTAACTACGACACGATGCCCGAAGCGGTGTACGCAACTACTACCGCAAACGGGGATGGCAACGGAAAAAACCAAACGTGGCAAGTTCCTGAGACCGACGTCTAAACTCGCCGTCCTACGAGTTAAAGGAGGCTTCGACTAGTCTGCGCCGGGGGGAGAATGTTGCGGACGGCGGTTTAAAGTAGTATAAGTTTAGATATAAGGTGTTAGATACTAAATATGTAAGTGTATGTAAATATGAGATAATAATATTGTTTAGTTAGGTATGTTAATTTTGTATAAGAAGCAATGTTCCCACAGTACAGGGCCACAAACAACGTGTTCCATTGTTTGACAAAATAGGATATTTTGCGAATGCGCTTTGTTTGTGCGATAATAAAATCCGTACCCAAAATAAGAACGGGGCGGATATAGGACAATGGAATAGGAATTTATATTGGTTTGCTCGTCTATTTTGTTGTGAACTATTTTAAAGGTTATTGTAAAAGTTTATTACGGTTCCTTCTAAATACTTGCCGACTGCACTCCACGTGGACAGAACCGTGAGAACGATCCGGTGAGGGCAGGAAGGCCCCCCCCGGCACGGTTAGAGAATATAAAAGAAGTGTTCACTGGAGATCATGACCCATTACGGTTACCACTATCACTAGCACTCGGAGCCTAAATAACCATCGTTTATCTCTGTACCTTCTAATAAGATTTGAACTATAGTTACAATTGCTGTAGATAATTAATTAAGAAGTAAACGACACTTGCAACCATTCGCTGTCTCCTTCAATCTTCCGTCCGGCTACAACTTAAAATATACAGTCCACAACTCATATGGTCATCGACGGCGGCAAGTCAACCGGAGCAACACCATAGACCTGCCCACCCAAGTACCGTCGCCAATAACAAGATTAAAATAATATTTATCTTTCACGAACAAGGTCAACGGGTAGGTTTACAGTCCGATTGATTGTAGGTAATTCCATCGCCTAACACAAGCATAGTCAGGGTGATGGGCCCCTGGTTAAGCTTGTGGTTGAAACCTTGATACCATAAAAACAAGTGGTTTTATTTTACTGTGGTTTTCTTTAAGGGGGTGGTTCCTGCCATCAGTCGGGCTAAGTTACTACATATAAATAGTATATTTGTATATATAACATATTAGATAATACAGATCTACATTACTGGGTATATATAAATAATGTCATTGAAAAACTACACAGTGGACCGATGGCTTTAAGCAATCATTTAGAAAGGGTGTCGTCGCATTTCCGACTAAGATAGATAGACTCTCGCGCAAACGGAAATGGTCCCGAATCGGCCGGCGATCTACCCTCAACAAAACATATTTCGGTTTATACCAATGGAGGTTTAGTTAGTGGAAAAAAATTAAATTTAAAGTAAATTGCGAATTCACAAATTTCACTAATACTTAAGGCTCGAGTCTCCTAAAAATTAGTGTTCTTGCATAATTTACAGAAAATAAATGTTTTTTTACAGTTACTAACAAAAGAATAAATGAAATATATTTTGCATTTATTGAAAGTGATGGATTTGAAATTTCAAAAACACTTTTTTAATTTTATTTTGATGCACATTTTAATAGCTCTATTGGGCGTTAGAAATGCCTCTATTTAGGTTGAACGCGTTGAAGGTCTCATTCAAGCACATCCTACGTAAAAATTATAACAAAAATACGAAATATATTCAGTTTACATTTATTCTCATATCATTAGCAATAATCTAAACTGGTTACTTTTTTGATAAACGCTTTAGTTTTCTTATTTAAAGAGGTTTAAAAAGTTGTAGTTTCATGAATTTTACCACTGCAAATACATATATTTTTCTGTTGAAAACTTTTTTTAATGCAGTCGCTCTTAAAACCACTTGATAATGACCTATTTTGTAATTAATGAAAAAAAAATACAAAAAATATTTTTTTTTATGTACTTTTTAATAATTGCAATTCATAACAAAAAGACGCGTGAAAGTGCGCTTAGTTCTGTTTGCTAAGGTAGAGTCGCAAAGCGAGACCGGAGCCTTAAGAAATACTTATATTTACACAATTTATGTGATATTCTTGGATAGCGATAAATACGTGTGCTTTTGTGTATTGATGAGTGACTAAGGGATGCCCGGAGCTCACTCTACCCCTAATTATCCTATCGAGGTGGTTAGCCACCAGGTGGACCTGCCTGCTTTACAAAAAATGTTTTTACTGTATTATTTAAGTTGTTGTGTTATACATTATTTTTCGATTTTGTGTACTTTCAAGGACTTGCGTGGACGGATGACGTGTTTGTTTGACATAATGTAGCTTAATAATTTGGTCTTGTATTGCTATTTTTAAATGGGTTGATACTTACTTAAAAATTATATGCGTACACAGTTTTGTACTTAAAAATTATCTTTCTGGTGAATATACAGGAGCATTTTATTTTAAACTAGCTGAGCCCGCAACTTCGTACGCTTGGTATTCGGTATAGCGCGTAACTTTTTATTTGTAACCGTACCGTAACCGATTGGAATGAAGCAAACACTGAATGTTACGGGAAGCTTGCTGCAATATATGAGTAAAAACCGCATTCACTGTTAAGCCGTTTCTGACATTAGCATGGATAAACGCACAGACAAGCAGACAAACAGATAAACATGCAAAAATTGCAAAAATTGACCTCGGTAATATAAGTACAACGTGTGCAAATTTTCTTTTGACAAATATTTAATGTACAGACACGGCTCGTTTACGTTTTTATTACATGTATTATTATGTTTAGATTTCTTAAATACATATCAATATTGTACACAATTTTATGATTAAAGAACAAATTAACTAACTAAAGAAACTAAATTAAATTTAGTAATAATTAACTTTTCATTTTTTTTTTAATTTAAAAGTTTTCAGAGTATCACAGAAAATATCAAAGTCTGACATTTTTCAGGTAATTTTTGTTATTTCAAGGACACATTTAAGGTATTGGATTGAGTAGCCCTTGTTATAAAATGCATACACTAAAATTGTGTTCTTTCTTTTGAGATATATGATCTATTATAGGTGCTTTATTTATCAGATTCAGTCTCAGGGAGCGCCGACTTACTCCAAATGTTGAAGGTGTAATCAGAAAGGCGTGTGTCATTAATTGTAGTATGGTACAAGATCGTTTGTATTCGTCGACGAAAAGACGAGACGGGAAGCGGAAGTGTGTGTACAAAATACGATACTGTATCCTTATTTCAATAACTATTTTTACAAAAATAAAGGTTTTTCCGATTAAGCTTTTCTTCGTTATTAATGTGAGTATCTGTGTGATATTAGTAGACATAGACATTGGTTATAAAAATAAATTCCAAAATTACTATCTTAGGCCTATAACTGTCTCAATAATTGTTTAATTGAATATTTTGAATCAGAAAAATAAATTCTTATGTAAGTATTTAATTCGTGCTTAAATTTATTAAAAAATTAATACTACACGATTACATTGTTTGATGAAAAAAACGTAGCATTATAATTTTAAAGCAAATTGCATAAAATGAGAGATGTCACATTGATTTTTGTCTTTCAAACTGTGAAAATTTTTTTTTAATATGTTGTATGATATCGATTATTATTTCGATTTAATGAAGCATTGTTTAAGGCGAGTCACCGAAGGAGAGGCGGCAAAAATGTTTTGCTAGATCATATGTTTAGACCTGTGTCAATTTTTCTCCGCCTTATTCACGTTCGCGTAACGGTAACAGATTTGAATGAAAATGACTAATAAAAATTTAAAATAAAATTTATCTACTCTTATAATACTGAAATATTTTATACTGTGGCGCAGCGCTAAAATCACGGAAAACGTATGGAGCATAGAGTGCGGGTCGACCCCCCACACCTCACCTCCTAAAATCCCAGTTCGCGTTGAAATAGATAGCCTTAAAATGAGAAAACAAAGTATTTTGTTACTTCTAACTAAAACATTAATTATTATTGTTGTACACGTATTCTGTACATTCACTCGCGTCGAAATAATCACACCCCATCGACTTTCACATAAAGTATGATGGTTTCTTAAACAGTCATTAGTCACCGCCATTCTTTGTGTATGTTTGTTTGTGCGGAGGAGCAATGGGTACCACGGGGAAGGGCGTGAAGCGATAGACCGAGACGTTTTAATGCTCCTACTTATATGGCTAATGATTTAAGAGTGACAGCCAAGTATTTGAAATTTAAGTAAAATCTATTAGTTAAGGTTTTATTTTAGAATAATAATTCTTCTAACCCTATGTCCTTAATATCTATAGAGGTTCATGTAATGCATCCTCCGTGATGTACTGGCATGCATTCGAATCTGTTTTGAATATTTAAATTCGAACGAGAAGTTGACACGCAATGAAAAAGAAACAAGTGCAGAGAGACGACGACGAGCATTGAGACGGGGACTGCGAGGATCGAAAGAGCAGACACAGGATTTCAAGATTTTCTCATCTTCACATTGATCAGCAAAAGTCCTGGAAGATCTCAAGAGGAACATTTTTAGTGACAGTGTTTTGTGAATTTTTTATGGTGAAATTTTATTCTTTATATTTGTGAGTGTTTATTTTGTGAATATATTTCTTGTGTACAGACAATAAACAGTTTTTATTTCTTGTTTTAAGTAGGACAACAGCTCCTACATATCCTTAATGAAAGTTTCTGACGTTGTTTGATACTCTTTTGAGCAAATACTACTAAAAGGATTATATTATAATGAATCAAAATAATAACTTAAGCCACAAAATTTAAGGAAGCTAATTCATTTATTATATTATGAATTGTGAGTGAATTATTTATTTATTCATGAAATGATATCTTGATTTACTTCTTCGTAAATTTATAAGATTTGTTATATGTTGGAACGATATGAGACTTAATTTAAACTTCAAATATGTCACTAAGTGACTTGATACAAAGACCTGTTGATTGACTATTCAATAATAATAATTTATTTCAATCAACAAGAATCACATTAATTTAGTAACATAATAAATCTATGTAAGTATTTACACACATTTATTAGTACACCAACAGTGGTTAAAGTAAGTCAAGCCCAGCAGCAAATGCGCTCAGAATGCAGCTGAATTTGGCCCGAATCCGACGCACTAGAGATGCACACCGCTTCCGGATGGTCGTATAAAAACAGTCGACCCGCGACTCGGCGAATATTCTCGATGCACTACAAAATCATGGTAATCCCATCAGCACCCTAAACGCATCATTATACTGAACTCGCAGAGCGCTGTACTGCCTCCAGGTATACTCCGTTCACAGGCTGCTCGTGTATTTAGAGCCAATCTAAATCCTATTAGCCCTGATAGAGTCCCTGCTCTTTCTCTCTCTCTCTATGTCTACATCGCCTTTTAGGTTCTGACCTAAAAGGCGATGTAGACTTTCGACTTGACTTAGAGCCTTGTCGTTTAAAGACCATAAACTAATCCGCGTGTGAGGGCGTATTTTTCAGATTCTCACTCTCCTTAGACCATAGCCAGACGCAATGCAAGACAAACTATTCTAAATAAAAGTAGCTTCCATTTCCTTTAGTTTAGGTTATGAACGAATGGGGGGACTGGTTTGTTCTTCGGTTACCCTTATTTATCGTTTTCTGTAATTTTGAGTTCTCTAACGTTTATATAGAAAAATATAATGAATAGAGGAAACCCTACGTTATTAAATCGTAGAAAATAACTAACAACGAGGTAAGATTTTAACATTCCCCTTGACAACCAACAAGGGCCGTGGTCATGCGTAGACACCATTAAAACGGTATGTATGACAATTCAATTTGTGCCCAATAATATCGGATTACGCAATAATGGACAAAGAAACCGCGTTGCACGGCAACGCGCGTATCGCTGCGGGTAATGTCCAAATTAGAGGATTGATCTAAATTCTAAGTAAAAGAAAAAGTGAAAATACTCTTCTTTTTTATTTTTATTCAAAAAATCTGATGTCAAAGTTGGGAATGAAAATATTCATTAACTGGCTTTTGCCGATGATATGTGTTGAAACATTTGTTCAATATATATTATGCTCAAATCGTAATCTACACAGTCATATAATAAAATCGTAAACGAGCCGAGTCTGTAAATTAAAGATTTTTCAAAAATAAAAAAAAATTGTACACATTGATTTATGTTACCGAAGTAAAAAAAATATTTTTTAGAATTTTTGTCTGTTTTTTTATTTATTTTTTTATGTTATGTCGACAGACAGGCTGACGGTCCACTTGATGGTAGGTGGCTACCGTCGCCTATAACACAAGCAACGCTACAGGTGCTGCAAGTGCGCTGCCGACTACAGTAGGATTAAGGATAAGGGATTAGGAGGGGATAAGGAGATGGGCTCTGGCATCCCTTACTCACTCACCGAAACACAACAGCACGTATATGCTGTTATTTCACGGTGGTCTTCTGTAAGGGGGTGGTCACTGCCGCCAGGCGGGCTGCCCAAATGACTGTGAAACGCAGTGTGCCCTACCACTACTTTTCAAATCCAGACCAGAGTCAATTTTGAAAATTACATTAAAATTTCCAAACTTGACCCCGGGGCCCCTGAGACGTTAGGCAAGCATCCTTGCCACTCATCCAACGGGCCGTTTATCTGTTTGTCTGTGCGTTTGTGCATGCTAATCTCAGAAACGGCTTAACCGATCTGAATGCGGTTTTCACTTGTGTATTGTAGCAAGCTTCCCTTAACATTTAATGTTTGTAAACTGTTTACAAACAAAAAAGTTACGCGCTATACCGTATGCCACGCGTACAAAGTGCTTTTTGTCAGCCATTGTTTTTTTTTAATTTTTAGATGATCCTTCGGGGTTAATACTATTTTTCTGAATGAAAAGTATCCTACGCTCTTTTCTGTGTTCCTGACAACGTGTATGCAAAATTTTATTATGTTCGACTGAGTAATTAAGGCGTGAAAGCGTAAAAACAAACAATTTACGCATTTTTAATATTAATTAGGACGATATCTATCTATACACAAATAAGTTGATAATTTTTTTATATGCACAGATAACGAACATTGTATTCTGCAGCTGTAAAGAGAATGTCCCGTTTAGCAGGAGTGAAGATCCTTTACAGAAGACCACTGTAAAATAACATCACAAGTGCTGCAGTGTTTCTATCAGACTAAAATAGGCTTGGCATTCCATGTCTTATGCTCTTAATTCTATTTATCACATAATATTAAATAAAACATCTAGTGCGAGTTGAACTCGCGTGAAGAGAGTTCCGTACGATGTTACCTATCCGCACAATATTGAGTGATTTACCATGTTATTTTAATATCATGAACATATTATAGGTTTTCCTATAATCTATAAGTAGAAAACTAATTTCCGTATTTTTTTTTTTCAAAATTTTAGGTTCAGTATTTTCGGAGATAAGGGGGAATGGTCAATTTTCGTCTATTTTCTTGAATAACTTGGAAACTATTTATTTTACAATTACAAAAAAAAAAAACATTTAAGATCTTCACAACAATCAGTTTTCAAAATTTATTTTTTAATTTTTCACCTTCTCCCCAAAAATGACCTCCCATATACAGATTTCATCTATTCACGTCACACCTCTGTGTTTGGATCACAGAGATTGATATGTGTACCAAATTTCAACTTAATCGGTCTAGTAGATTCGGAGATAATTGACTGTAACGGATGGTGACACAAAAATGATGAAGAAAACACTATTTATTACTTGTGCAATTACCTTTAGCGACCTGTCCCCGGTTTCGCTTGGATAAACGAGAAAGGTTTGTGTACATAATTTGCTGAAAAAAAAAATTGCATTAGTGAGAGCAGGTCGCTAGTTCTTTGTACTTTAATTCTGAAATGGTTAATTAAATATGTCAGCGGAGCCTTAGATTTGAGCAATTAAGGTTTATTGATTTATATTTCGAAACAATTATCTAGAAATTGCGGATAGCCATACTCGGATCGATAGTCATCTCTGGAAAATTATAAGTCTCAATACCATCTTACTTAACCGAGTAACTGATTTTGTTTGCCTGTCGGATATAAATTCAAATGTCAAACGATACATGGAGCCCAAAATAAACAAACACACAACTCTGCTACAAAATTTGTTAGGACATATCAACCATTAAATATGAATACTAGACTTTGCTACTAAAACAAAAGCTGTGCTTTTGTTCTGCCATACTTATGCTACATATCTAAACTTGAGCGCCCTCGTTGGTGTCTGAAACAGGTCTGCAAGAGAAGAAGTATTATTTGCCACTGTTCATTCGCTTTTCAAACGATTCAAAAGTCTTTAGTGCTAATATTTTCCCAAAAACCTCAAACGGCCGCTATTCGACGTTTCCGTCGGGTCGATCCACATAAATCGAAACTAAAATACCTGTTTGCTTTATCTCGCGACACGGATCCAAACCACATCCAATAGACCGTTACAAAAGTCGCACAAAATCCGTATATTATTCAGTTCAACAATTAAAATTCTTCCCGACAAAAAAACACGCGCGTCGCGTTCAGATCAATTTCCCCATCCTGTTTTTTTATTTGCAACTGGCCATAGACAACCGTAAGTCAACAACCACGTCGACATCTACGTTTGCCATTCGGTGACATAGAATTTATCAACGGCCAGGCGTGATAATGCAATTTTATTATCTGAAGCCTAGAATGACTGCGCTAAATATTTTTGTAGTACGCGAATCAGAACATTATTTGGGGGTTCAATAATAACAACCACCACGAAGCGTATCAAAGAGTAGTACCCCCGTTTGGGGTAGTAAATTGCACCGGACTACACGCCGAAATCATAATAAACTTTTTTTACTAGTATTCGACACGCAAAGGTTATTGTAGTGTTCTGAATAAAATATCTCACCCCGCTCCTGACTGATAAATTTAATAATTTAACTTGAATCTATTGGTTCAATATAAAAAAAAAACTTTTTGAATCATTAATATATTTTCAATGTCAATTGAATCCCTTCAGGTTTTTCCCATCTTTCTTTACGGAGCTGAAACGCTGGTCCCGAGACTACAAGACTGCAAAATTGACGCACTGGAGATGTGGTGCTGGAGACGCCTCCTAAATATCTCATGGACGGCGTTTCGCACCAATAAATCGATTTTATTGTAAGTGAACTAGTAAAACAAGCATATTGAACAATTTCGTACTTTTGTCTTGAAATTTATTTAATTTAATTTTTACACTAGACACTTGCTGAGCCCCTGAAACTATTACTTCGTTAGAACAAAATTAAAGATGTGACCTGTGACGATTTTTAAGAAATAACTTAGAATTAAATGTCTTCCTAATATGTATTATTAAAATGGCATATCTTCATACCTTGAAAATTGTGCATTTAAAGCTACAGCGTTTTTTTTTTAATGATAATAAATAAAAATATTGTAACCTTCTTCTAATAGTCAACACTCAGCGATTATTCAGTCCATTTAACTTATAGTACTTGATCATATCTTCAAAGTTTGTTACACTAAAAATACTTTAAAAATATAACCAAGTACTGTGAGGGTGAAATAAAATAATAATAATAATTATTATTATTAAAAAAAAAGTTATGAAAACTTACTTGACATTCTCTTAAGATAACGACGGCCTCTGGCAAAATATAAGTGTTGTGGTCTGTACCGAGTCTTCAAAGTCAGGGTACCATTTGCTCACATTATTGAAGTGAAAACATTTTTAGCGCCGCTGTGTGTTTATGCGATGAGGGAAAAATGTTAAACTCGCGATCGAAAACCTGATCGAAAATTCGTAAGACCAACTCAACTAGACCCTGGACCCTGGACGTAATGTAGTATATGTATGGGTGTAGATAAAATGCAGTATATGGAGTAATGTCTCCGCAAGGTTGAAGTTTTGTGTTGCTAGGAGTGTTGGCGACCGTCGCCAGAGTGGCGTCCGGTAGCCACACAAGTGGTGACGTAAGTGGACGGTCGCCACGTGAGGGAAATTATTCCCTAACCATTCCAAAATATGAAAAATGCACAACGTTAATATTCAAGTTTTCACTTCTGCAGACACTCCCGGAGTGCAACCCGTATTTTTTTATTATTATTTTCTTTTTGCACTTATAAATTGTACTTTGTCACCTAGTAAAAGTTCTTTGTAAAAATTTGATTTTGTTTAAAATGTATTTGTAATTTTTTGTATGCTGTTAGGTTTGCTAATCAATAAATAAATAAATAAACAAATAAAGTAATTTATTTTTATTTGTTAACATTTCTTGTGTATATATGTAACGTATTGTTGCTTATATTTGTTTTAGTATTTTTATATTTGCGTTTTATATTTAAGTTTTATATACATGCGTATTGTTGCTTATATTTGTTTCAGCTAGTATAGCTGAGCCCGCAACTTCGTACGCGTGGTATTCGGTATAGCACATAACTTTTTTGTTTGTAAACCGATTGGAATGAAACAAATACTAAATGTTACAGGAAGATTGCCACAATACACCAGTGAAAACAGCATTCAAATCGGTTCAGCCGTTTTTGAGATTAGCGTGCAGACAAACAGATAAAAATTCTAAAAACTATCTTTTTGACCTCAGTAACATAAGCACAACGTGTACAAATTGTTTTTTTTTTGTATATATATTTAAGGGTAGGTATTAATACCTACCTATAAGAAAATTGTTAGATATTATGTGAGTAATTAAATATTCTCTATTTCTTTTAATTTAAACTTTTAATAAGTAATATGATTAGGACGCACTAGGAAATTCAAACATGGAATCCTTATCTCAAAACATTCCCAATTCCGTTTCCGCAATTCCGTAGCGTTTCACCAAATTTCCGTGACAATCGTTAACATAAGAACGATAAATCTGCGCGTTTCCAAAACGTATCCCTATATATTGGCCATTAAGGATCTGGTGGAACCGTTCCCAATTAAGCAGATTGAAGGTAGTTAACGACTGGGCCATTAACCAACGTTTAAATAGTGAATCGGACAGTTTACGGCTGCCGTTCGAGAGTCTCGTTTATTATCGAGGTTACTGCTAGGCCCAGGTTTTGATGTGCGTACCGGACAATAGTACCGACCAGCAGCCGCGCTTATCTATTTCAAAGAAAAAGTCGTAAAATATTTACTTATTTAGACATTTATAAATTAAATATCTTACTATAAGTTCGACTCAATGCACTGTCCAGCTTGGAATCTGAGAGCATAAAAATCTTCTCTATTAAAAATATACCTTAGACAAACATCAATTTTATATTATACTAGCTGACCCAGCCGACGTTCGCCTGCCTGAACCCGAAAATAATTCTGTAACCCGATTGTGGCGCCACCTATCGGGTCCATATTTTTTATCAAAATGACGCGACAATTATTTGAATATTCTTCCTACAAAAATACTAAAGTCGCGATTAAAAAATGGGCGGTGGGGGTAGGAGGGTGAAAAACACTTTACGACCTATTCTCATACCTACTAAATATGCACACAAAATTTCATAAAAATCGGTCCAGCCGTTTCGGAGGAGTTTTGTTACAAACACTGTGACACGAGAATTTTATATATTAGATACAGACATGAATTTGTATTGACTTATGTAAATATAGCTTATTACCTCAAACAAAATGTGTACTTTAGTAATCTATAATAAGTATAAATATAATAAAATTGAAAATATGCCGTATCTGTACATTAAATATCAAAAAGAAAAATTGTACACGTTGTACTTATGTTACCGGGGTCAAAAAAATAGTATTTAGAATTTTTGTCTGTTTATCTGTTTGTTTGTCTATGAACAAACAGATAATCTTAGAAACTGCTCAACCGATTTGAATGCGGTTTTCAACTGTTGTTTTGTAGCAGCTTCCCATGACAGTTTTGTTTTATTCCAATCGGTTTACAAACAAAAGAGTTACGCGCTATACTGTAGTACGAAGTTGCGGGCTCAGCTAGTCATACATAATCTTGTAGATATTTATATATAAACAACCTGCTTTCTGCTTCGCACTGATGTAATTTTTTTCTGCAAATTGTATACGCAAACCTTTTCAATTGGTGAACATCGTATGAAATTCTGTTGAGTGGTTTATCTCATCGTCTTAAATTTTAATGCAATACACCACAGAATTTTTTAAGTTTTCAAATAAATTTTGTTTTAAATAATGTTTTTGTTTGCCTACTATGCCTTTGTGCACGCTAATCTCAGAAACGACTTAACCGATTTTCATGTGGTTACAACTGATGTATTGTAGCAACCTTCCGGTAATATGTATGTATTTGACGAGCCCGTTGGATGAGTGGTTAGGGTGCTTGCCTTAACGCTCTGTTCTAGGGTTCCCGGGTTCGATTCCCGGCAGGGTCAACTTTGAAAAACCAACTTTTCAAATTTGGCTCTGGTCTGGATTTGGAAAGTAGTGGCAGGGCACACTGCGTTTCGCAGTCATTTGGGCAGCCCGTCTGGCGGCAGTAACCACCCCCTTACAGAAGACCACCGTGAAATAACAGCACGTGTGCTGTTGTGTTTCGGTGAGTGAGTAAGGGATGCCAGAGCCCATTTCCCTATCCCCCCTAATCCCTTATCCTCCTAATACCTTATCCTTAATCCTACTGCAGTTGGCGGCGCACTTGCAGCAGTTTAGGCGTTGCTTGTGTTATAGGCGACGGTAGCCACCTACCATCAAGTGGACCGTCAGCCTGTCTGCCGACCTTAACATAAAAAAAAAAAGTAATTCCAATCTGTTTACAAACAAAAAAGTTACGCGTTATTCCGAGTACCACGCGTACGAAGTTGCGGCACAGCTAGTCCAAACTGTATTTTATTACACAGGCTGGTAGGCACTCCGATGTTACACTTGAGATGGAATGCAGGTGCGCTGACGATAATAAAGAAATTTGTTTACAGATTGCTTGAAGAAACAGATAATCCTTTCTAATTTATCTTCTCTTTAAAAAAAAACCTTGTAATTCTCTTAAAAAAAAAACCTAATCTCATAGTCGCACAAAGGACGATGTTGTTATCCTTTTAGCTGGGTAGTATCAAAGAAATGCAACCACAAAACCGGTACGTGATTCGTGTAGTCGCTTGTAATCACTACCCGCTACCCACACGTGGTGCATGTCAGTATGACAAATTGCTGCATCGCCTCGGTGCAAGCGAGCTTCCTATACTTTCGCTACCCGCTATATCGTTTGATTTATTTCATACAATTTATATTTTTAAAGTCATAAATGTGAGAGACGATTGTAGCGGAATTGATAATTGTATAAATGAAATTCATAGATCAACGTGAGAACAAACATTTATTGCTCTGCAAATTCACGATACAAAGAAATATAATTCACTGTTACTAACCTTAATCCAGTACTGTTATTTATTCTGTGCCTTAATGCATTAAGGCACAGAATACTTCACAACTCGTTCTTAACTAACTGCCTTTTTTTTACGTTGGGAAATCCATCATGGATACCCAGCAGCGAAAGGGGGACGCTGTGGGTTATGCTTATGCCGGACTCCATCCGGCTAAAACCCAACGACTTTCTAGCGCGGCCGTAGATGAGGCAAACAAAATGGCCGACATGACGTATCGAAACAATGTCAATGTCACGTCAAGTTTGACATAAGATAGATTAATGATTGTACGTTCAGAAATGTTATTAAACTATAGATTACTAAATATTAATGACGATTCGTTACACGATGTAATTAATGCCGATGGGCTAAAGCGACAAATATGTTCTATTAGACTGCCAAGTTTTGTTTTCCTATGTCTTTTACTGTGTAAGTAGAGTGATTAATAATATAGGAGGAAGGACAGTGTCCAACGAAAAAACTTACTCTCCAGAGAACAGTTACATTGTGGTCTACTTCTCTGCTCCAGAAAGAGGAGAAGGACTAAATTATTAATTATTAATTTTGTTTGCAACATTAACATTGTTGCTTGGTCAAAAATGCTCGTCATTTAGATGCTTGTGTCTTTTTTATATTTGGATATATGGCGTCGTAATTTAAAAAAAAAGAATGATACGCCAATCGTCTTCTCTTTTTTAATTTTCACTTTTCTCTCTACACGGCGACGATGTCAAAGAGGATAAAATAGGTAATTGCTGCACAGATTTAAAACCCGACCAGAGCTAGACGAGAAGAAGACGACTGCTAATTTGCTTTTTTCATATTGTCAATTCTATTCTGAATTAACGAATATTTTCACATTTTTATTGCATCGGAAGAAATGGATTTTACTTGACAACAGTGTTCAGCTATCACTGTCTAACTGTACAAATTGTAATTTAACTTTTAACGTGATGTTTCTTCTGTGTGTGTTTTTTTTTGCTTGTTTTTTTTTTTATGTTAAGTCGACAGACAGGCAAGTTAAAGAAAAATGCTATACAAGTCTCGACCGAAATGGCAATTGAGAGTCTCGCTCGGTTGACAATTGCTTTATCAAATTGTTAGGCTGCGTCCATTGGGAAATATCATCTGAAAGTGAATTCCATCTATATAGCTGTTCACTCAATGGTAAGTTGTAACATGTAAAATTAGCAAGTTGAGAGTGTAAGACAGAAATTTATGCGCCATATTCCGTGCATTGGACGATATCACATATAATGTGAATAAATCAAAATGAGGCTTCTATAAATCAAAAAGAAGACCCCTGAGGTCATGTTGTGTCGTTGAGTTTTGGTTCGAGTGTGATGTAGGCATTATCAAGAGCCCTGCAGACTCCTTGAAGGGATACAAGTTTACTTATAAATATAAACTACTTAGACGTGAATTACAAAACATTTTTATTAAGTTTTTAAAGTTATTTAGTCCTGTCCAAGGATTGGTTGAATATTTCTATAGAATTTTAGTTACGGGACATTTAATTAATGAGTTATAGTTAAAAACAAAGGAATAAAAAGAAAAACAAAGAGAACAAAAATAAATTAAGGAAATATATTGATAGGAAATAAAAGCAAAAAGAGGCTGAAATAAAAAAAAAACAATGCCTGCAAAATGTCTTTGAAATCAACAAAGAAATCGAGTAGTATGCAATATTGTGTTCTGCGATATTTTACGTTAATGTGTACTGGCTAAGCACCAAGAGCTGATATAACCTGAATAATTGATATAACCTATTGATATTGATATTGAATAATTGAGGTTATAATTGATATAACCTGAAGATATATCAATTGATCTTTCTATATGCCCTAACTGTTTTAAAGAAGACGACAAAGATGTTATTAACGATCTTAGCTTTGAAAAGACCATTGAAGATGACGATGACATCACTCGTCTTTATTATGCCATGGTAATACAACGAAAGAAAAATTTCAATTGAAAAAATAATAGTTTTAATTTCAAAGAATTTTTGCAAGTTTTATATACATAGTTGTACTTTTGCATTTCGTAAAAACGGAGAGAATTAATTTCTATCCAATATCTGTATATATAACATAGATCCTTTATTTAAAACGTAGGTATCGATTATAGAATCTGTAAGAATATTTATATTATAATTTATAATTTACGATAGTACTAACGTTGCACTACTAAAATATATATACTTACTAATACTTATGTCGCTTAAGAGTCCAATGTCCAATGATCACGGTATATGAGCAATAAAGATTGAATAAATGCTTCAACATCTAAGAAAAAATGGCGTGAACGAAATCGTGGGGAAAAACTAGTAGAATAATAGACAAATTATAATTCAGGTTGCAAACACAAGTGACTCCAAACACTGAAATACACATTCAGAAAATACAGAAATTCAAGAGACAATTACTCGTTGATCCACTGACTTGACATCGAGCTTACAACACGGTGTGTTTTAGTACACCATTATATCATAGAAGAGTTTCGTCGACGAATTGCCACCCTTAATCACCATTAAAACTTGCCTCTCTTGATGACAAGATAAAACGTACGTCTGTTACATTAACTCCAGTTTACAACTCATCGCAGAGTGATGACTGTTTAAATCTCCCGCGTTAATGAGAACGCGGGTTATTAAAATTACATCTTAGTGCGCGCTGTAAGATTCTGTGTTTTGGTGTTATCATTTCCAAGTTCCAAAGTGCCTTTTAACCAATCAAGCAATGGGCTTGTCATTAGAAATCATTGACTGTTTTTATCTTAACAGCGACTACTCCATATTCTTTGTTGTACTATTATTAAATATTAGGATTTATCAATTATTATTAAATCATAAGTCTTGAATAAGGCATTTTTTTAAAATTAATTACTGAAAGCCAAAAATTCAGCCAAAAAGATAAGGGATGCATTTTTTAAAATTTATTTTTTTACTTTTTTTCCTTTTTGTTGCTTTTTTTCCTTATTTTCCTTTTATACAGATGTAAAATCCTTAATTGGCTGTTAGACATGCTTTATTTTTGTTTATTAATTGTATATTGAGAGCTGTGGATTTTGAGTTAATGTATAAATAAATAAATAAATAAATAAATAAATAAATAAATAAATAAATAAATAAATTTAGTAAATTAGGGGTGAATATACAACTAGTTGTATTTATGTATAACTAGTTGTATATTCACCCCTAATTTACTTTTTTACAATGACGAGGACGTTTATTTTTCGAAAATTTGATTTCGTATTTTATTTTGAAGAAAAAATACTTAATAATAATAAGAATTTAGTAGGTACCTACTCATTTTAAGTATTTGCATGCCAAAGGGATTAATAATTTATTTCTTAGATAATGAAAACGCTCGTTACATAATAATTTAAATTAACATTATTTTTTTTGTGTGTTCGGTAAGCCACTTACCGAGCACGAAGCTGTTCCTTTTATTAAACAAGCTGTTATTTTTGTAAAGGGATGATTTCTGCATCATTATGTCCTACCACTACCATGGTACAATATAACAAGAAAAAGGCTTTAATATGGTGTATGTGGTAGAATCATGAACAAGCCTTTCTGTTGTAGAAGTTTGACTTTGAAAGGAATTGACTTGGTTTTATTGAACCTCGTTCGGTGTATACTCAAATAAAACTTCCCTCATATTACACCGGCCCATATCTAACTAGAAACATTCGCGTAAGCGTAAACATAAGAAGGTTTATTTCTAATGTTAAATGCCGCCACGTGCTTCTGATAAAGTTAATATTCGTTTTAACGCGTACGTTGGATTAAAGCGAGAGTTAAGACCACAGTAAAAATAGCAAGTTAGTAAGGTAAGTAATCGAATAGTAGAATGTAGGTTTTCTCGGCCGGTATCCATATGAGTTGTGTGGATTGGAAGAATTTCCAACAGACCTGGGCCATCATCCCGGAAACCCACAACTTATACGTAAGTAATCGAATTAACTACAGGTTATGTAACGGTTTATGGTGGTGCTGGTTTCCGTTTGGTTGAAAATTAAAATAATTTATTTAAGACTTTAACACACAATTTTAACTTAAAACACAAACAAAAATTTATAATGCAATTTAGCTAATGAGAATGATCGCTATAATAACAGAAGGCGCACTGGTTTCAAAGTGTGCATTTGAAATAATGTAATTTAAAGTACAAGTTATGAAACTTATGAAAATACTTAATCTTACTTACTTTCCAAAATAAAGTTGTTGCAAGAAGAAAAGCTTTACTATAAAACCATTTGTATTTAAGAACTTAAAATTCTTATACTTATTTGGATTAATATGTTTAGAAATTCACATAATAAAATTATTAAGCTTTTTAATTATAATTTTTTTATTTTCTAAATTTCATATTTTAGGACAAAATATTTTCAAAAAGTCCAAGAGATTGATTAAATAGTAGATCTCGTAGTTACTAAAATATGTACGTATGTACGTAGTTATTACGTAATAGTAGTTATCAAAATATAAAAATGAGTGATATTGGTTTTGTACTTTTTTCCAATAATTCATAAGAATTATGAATAAATCATAATGTATAATGTAGATACCTAAGCTAATAAATGAAATTCAAATAGTAATATGTGATTGGGCGTGTGTGGTGCTGGCCTTCTCGCAGTTTAGGGCGAGAGAGGGCAGCAGTTTTTCGCTTGTCGCCGTCCATTGCGGACGCGACCCCGCTCGCTTCGCTTATAATCAATAATTTAATAAAAAACGCTTTATTGCAACGCATTATAACTTTAAAAATGTATATTCAATGTGGAAAATAATTTGTGTTACTCATACTCGATCGCTCTTAATTTAGTGTGAAGCGCCAGCCAATACTACAGGATTCCCATTTAACCGCCACGCATACAATGGTGGTTATTTACACACCGCCATCCCAATATGTTAAATATTGATTTAGAAATTGGGTTTTAATTAAATTAATATTTTTATGTAACGGTTCTCAGACAGGTCCACTTAGGCTGCTATCGTTTCCTATTAAAATAAACAACTCCTCAGATGCTGCAAATACGGTGTTGACCTTAGTAGGTTAAGGATAATGGAAAAGGAAAGGATAGAGAATTGGGCTCTGGCAACCATTCACTCACTAAAACACAAAAACACACATGCTGTAATCTCACTGTGAGTGCTTACTGCTGCCTAATTTGTGTCTGTGAAACGCAGTGTGCCCTTAAAGACATTAAACCAGAGCCAACATTGGAAAGTTTATTCTCAAGTTAGGCCAACTGGGAATCTTATCCGTGACCCCTTTGTCAGAACGCTAAGGCAAACACCGTAACCACTAGATCGTCTATATAAAACGGTATCCTCAAATATAGGAAAAATATATAAAAAATTGTGTATCTCATTATAATAAATTAAATTACTATTTATGCATCTTGTAAAAAGTTCTAGTTATTGTTGTTCTTTCTTTAAATTACATAATGGTGAGATTACTTTCTATTTCAATTTTATTACTGTGGTCACCATTTACAGCCGCGTAAACGTTTACCCGCACGTTAAAGGCACCCTGTTTTGTAAGTGCTAATGACTTTGATGTTCGACAACGCATAAAACATCTTATTGCTAAATGCTGCTTATCTCTTGTACCAGCGAAACTTAAACTCACACTTGAAAATAAAAAATAATTAACATATTTTGAAAATATATTATAAATAACTGAAATTAAGACACAAGTCATTAGCAGAAGTTTGATTCCAAGTTGATTCAAAGTTTGATTTCCGTTAAAATCTGTAAACTGCTGAAATTATGCTCAAATATAAATCGTAAACGAGCCGTGTAGATTAAAAAAAAAAATTTGTACACGCTGTACTTATGTTACCGAGGTCAAAAAATAGTTTTTAGAATATTTGTCTGTTTTGTCTGCACGTTTCTGCACGCTAATTTCTGAAACGGCTTAACCGAATTTGAATTAAGTTTTCACTGATGTATTGTAGCAAGCTTCCCGTAACATTTAATGTTTGTTTTATTCCAATCGGTTTAAAAACAAAAAAGTTACGCGCTATACTGAATACCATGCGTACGAGTTGCGGGCTCAGCTAGTGATTAATAAGTACGAAACTACATACGTCATGTAACCTATCTACATCTTACTTATCTTTTTTGTACTTATGTTTATTAGTAACTAGCGACCCGACCCCGGCTTCGCCCGGCGTGCAATTTTTATATACCCTAAAACATTCCCCGTTTATCCCTCTTTCCATTAGCGAAAACCGAATTAAAATCGGTCTACCCGTTCACGCGTGATGCCGTGACCAGGAGAAATAGGGATTCATTTTTATATATAAGAAGATGGATAAACTCAAATATTAACTGATTTTGAAAGTTCTTTCACCTATAGAAAGCTACATATCGAGGCTGTACCAACACGCGGCGTGGACCATACAGCCCATACGCCCTTGTTGAGAGGGTAAGCCTGTGCCTCTGCAGTAGGGTCATGTAATAGGCTGTTGATGTCGATGATGAATATGGGCTGTATTTTACTAAAAAAATAAAATAAAGATATAGATCTCTACGAAAATTACCATAATATAACCTAAGGTATACAAAATTTGGCTATTTGTCTAGCTATTATAGTTAAATCACAAGTTTTTTGTTCAAATTCAAATTTTCTTTTATCTTTCGTGTTCTACATTTGTATCATGGTATTAATCCTTATGCATGATATCAGGATTAATACTAGTGCAAGTGCAACTGCACGTTTTTTTTTTTTTTTTTTTTTTTTTTTTTTTTTTTTTTATTATAGATGGGTTTGCTCTTGACCAGCATCTATCCATGTAGGAAGGATGAGGCCGAAGATGGAGCGAGCTCACCCAGAAGATGCCTATTTACTCGAACCTTGAAAAGATTTGGGTTATATGAGCTCGGAAATACAGACGCCGGCAGGGAGTTCCAATCCTTTGCAGTAACCAAAGTATGACGCGTGCCCGGTCTCGTTCGTCAGGCGGTGCATTCGTATGCAGACGCTTGACGAGTGGGGCCGGAGGTACGCAACCAGTGGGACTGCATCGGGGACGAAATTATTCTTCCCCGATGCAGTTACGGCCTTCCGCACAATACGAAAGGTCGGTGTTGACCGCGTCCTCACCCAAATCTTCACGGGGCACGGTGGATTCTCCGAGTATTTGAAACGCTTCAAGTGCAAAGAGAGTTCATCGTGTATCTGTGATGCGGGCGACGAAACGGTCCCGCACATAATTTTCGAATGTCCTGCGAATGGGAAGGAAAGATCCGATTTAGAAGTAGGACTAGGAACTAAGATAGAGTTAGGAAATATGAGTGAATTAATGAATAAGGAATATATAGATAAGTTTTTAAAATATTGTATAAAAATAGCAAGTAAGACGATAGAAAAGAATAAGTAAGTGTAATAGAAATAAGATTGTAAGGAAGTAAGATGTATATAATGTAAATAAAATGTAAAATTGAAATAAATAAAAACAAAGAACCCCATCCCAAGGTAAAGGTTATGATATGGTAAAAGGAACATAAGGCACAAAGCAGAAAGAATGAATAGAATAAACAAAATAGTAAATAAGAGATAGTCAGAATAGTCTTAGATTAGAAAAGAAAAGTATGAATGAGGATGCATAATAGAAAGACAAAGTATGCGGAATGAAAGTACGAGCGGAAAGTGAAAGCGGGAACTGGAATGAAAGAGTAAACTAGTGAATATAGGCACCAGCGCATATGCTGGTGGGAGTTTGTCAAAAACAAAAAAAAACAAAAAAAAAAAAAAAAAATCCTTTGCAGTGCGCATCACAAAAGATGTTTTAAAGCGCTTGGTCCGAATTAGAGGGATTTCGACAAGGTGAGGATGGTAACCAGCAGTACGTCTGCATGTCCGATAGAAGAAAGGGGAAGGCGGTATGATCTCATGCAGCTCTCGAGCACACTCTCCAAAGTACATCTTATAGAATACACACAGACAGGCAACTTTGCGTCTATGTGCCAGGCACTGCAATTAATGCAAGTGCAACTAAATTGCATTTGCAGCAGCATTGGCGTCGCTTGTCTTATAGGCGACGGTAGCCACCTACCATCAAGTGGACCGTCAGCCTGTCTGCCGATCTTAACATTAAAAAACATTGTTTTATAATTAAAGTTTTCTTCTATAACGTAGTGGTTGTCAGCATATTACTATTTAAAAAATAACCCTTACAGAAGTAACTACCCCCTTACAGAAGTAACCACCACCTTACAGAAGACCACCGTAAAATAACAGCACGTGTGCTGTTATGTTTCGGTGAGTGAGTGAGTGATGCCAGAGCCCATTTTCCTATCCCCTCCCAATCGCTTATTCTTAATCCTACTGTAGACGGCAGCTGTAGCGTTGCTTGTGTTATAGGCGACGAAACCTATCTACCATCAGGTGGACCGTTAGCCTGTCTGTCGATCTTAATATTAAAAAAAACTATCATAACTACGAAATGCAATGTGCAGTAAAAATTAAATAATTGCAAATTAAAAGGTAAATACATATTCTTTAATTTGGTATTTTGGTATGTTTAATAACAACGCATTCCCAAGTAATCAGAGAACATTCTAAATTCGAAAATCAAAAGCAATTCAACTGTGATTTTTGTAGAAGCGAAAATTATTACATTTTAATAGGCATTAATATCGTGTCATCTCGAGCGTTGACGCGTGACCGAATCAAAGAGAACTTCCCTTTTGTCTTCTTATTATTCATTTCTACGCTTTCTATGTATTTTTGTATTCTTGTACGCCTAATTGCTTGTACGTGTTTATATAATTATGCAGTTCTACATGTATAATAGGAAATATGCGTGTAATTTAAATTTCGTTCAAATTTTCGACCGAACTTTATATCTAAACCATTATTTCCTTTTCAATTGCAAACTTTTATAAATAAGAAGTGCAAATTATGCAAGGGAAATTCAAAAGTGCCAAACGAACGCCACTGGTTGAGAAGAAATGTGACGTCAGGTGCTATGTCAACAGACTCGTATCGTTGATGGAACACTGACAGTAAATCGCTGGACATAGCTTGTGACGTCAATGAAGGCGCACGAAAACGGTGGTGTTTAAATGTTTTAAAATGTTTAAATTTATTTTATGGAAACATTTCCAAAAGTATTTATATGTATTTTTTACCATGCAAGTACGATGTAAATAATAGACTTAAAAAAATCCATATACCATATTGTTAGCCACATAAAACTGATATATTTTCTTAGATGAAGTGTCTCGAAAGGAAATTTAGTAATCTAATTACAATGTTTATTGCTAGATCATAGATATTATATACTCTTTCTTACACTCTCTCCTAATTAGGCACTTGAGAAAGTCCTGGTAGAAATTGCTCCTCCAGAATTTCAAGATTTCTCCAGAAATCTACTAAAACTAGGGTCCATATAATTTTAATATCGTTTTCAAAAACTTGGTTTCTATGTTTAAAATTCAATAAAGATATTTAAGAAAAATACAAAAATAATGTGCGAAAACACACTGATACAGAATCCGAAAATAACAAAGAAATCTGAAACGTGTCCAATAAAAAAAGTCAATGTCCAACAAAACGAAGCTAATAATTTCCACAAAAAAATAGAGGGTTTGTATTACATCAAAGCTTTACAAAAACATGTCCAATATGCTTTGGATTTCACTCAATAGACTGTCCGACGAAAATTAAATTGCGTTCCCCTACGGGGATCGTTTTAAAGGTCTTCATGGCATTTTTTCTTTTAAAATATCGTGTTACATGTGCACTGGGCTTTATATTTGTCTCATTATATTTTATTGAATTTCGAGGGTAATAAGGGAAACCGTATGCGAATGGAATTCTAAAGACACAGTAACATACACTATTATATTCAAAGATATAAAAGATGAGTGTATAAATTTAGAACGAGTTATTAACTCGTATTTAAAAATAGAGACTAGAAAACGAATTTGAAAAAGTAATGTGAATTAAGATACTTTTAGTTAGCGCCAAACAAGGTTAACTAATGATTATCATTTTTTTAACTTGTAATTAATAGCCAAAAGTTTCTTGCATGATAGCTACAATTATTACCTATATAAAAAAAAACTGCTAACTGAACCAAGAGACGTAGTTCTATCAAACTATTGAATTGTGGCAGCTAATGAGCTAGGAACTTGGGACGGAAAAAAGAAAAATGGGATTTTTACGTTTTTCCGGACAATTTTTACAGTTTTTCTCTTCATAGGATATATTTGAAAAGGAAAGAAAATTTGCCGAATTAATCTAGCTGTTCTCTAGTTTTGCGCTTAGCGACACATTTAGCGATTAATTTCTATTTATTTAGATATACTAGCTGATCCAGCAGACGTCTGCACGAGCCCGAAAATAATTCTCTAACCCGATTGTGGCGCCACCTATCGGGTCCAATTTTATTTTCAAACCATATGTCAAAGCGACGCGACACTTCAATGAACGACGGTTAAATTATTTAGATATTGTTCATACAAAACTATTAAAACCGCGATTAAAAAATGACGGCTTGGGTAGGAGGAGGTGAAAAATACTTCACGACCTATATTCTCATAATTACCAAATATACAAAAAAATAATATTAAAATCAGTAGAGCCGTTTCGGAGGAATGCGACCGCAAACACCGTGACACGAGATTTCTATATACATTCTAATAAGTTCTTCATTTGATAATTCATATAATCTATGAATTATCAAATGAAAAACTTATTCTGTTAAAAATATTAATAGACATGATGACAGATTTTGAAATTCCCTTCCATAATGTAGATACACGTCTGCCATATCCGAAAAAAACAATATTTCACCAAAAAACTAAATTTCAACGCGAATTATTGAATGTTTTTAAATCTATTTTGAATTACGCGTGAAAACGCTCTTAGGTGTCATGGCGTCGCGTCTCATGAACCGTAACGTCACCGACATCTCATCAGATTTTTCATTCTGTCAAAGCAAAGTCAAGCAACACGATGGCACTTACCTGGGCGTGACGTCATTCGCTCTTATTGGTGTTTCAGTTAACATGGCCGATTGCAGTTATTTATACTTCTATTTTATTGAAAATCTTATTAATCTCAATTTTAATACAAAAAATGAGTAATTTTTTAGACTCCTTTCAACATATATTTTCCTCCAAAACCATTTATTCTTTGATTTTTTAATACCGTCATCATGCCTATTCTAATTTGTTAATATAATAATATTTAGGCACTAAAGACACAAACAAAACACTTAATAATTATTATATTAAGTGGTATCGATTTCTTTAACAAAACTACCATTCTACTGTAATGAGAAAGCTTTTTTGGCCAGTAATTTACTATTTTTTTCTCATAAAATATAATCTTTTGTTAAATCTGCCCGATTAAAACTTTAGTCTATTACCCTCTGTATTTTTATTTAAGTTTTAATTTTATTCTAACAAGTCAAATTAGTGGCCGAAAGTAACGATTTTCAGCTAAGTTGCTAAAATAACGTTTAAAATTATATACTTACCACTTTAAAATGATTAAATAAATAAATAAAATAAAATAAAATAAATCTTTATTTGCGCGAACAAATGTTTACAGGATTTTAATTTGTATACAGCAGTTACAGTACAAAGTACGTTCTACCCGCCAAGGGCATGCAAATATTTGTGTTTAATTGTTTGTAATAAATGTATTAATGTTTCTTATTATAAAATTCTTTAACATCATAATAAGAACAATCTAATAACCATTTTGTTAATGTTCTTGTAAATTTAGGATCCGGCAATTTAGGATTGTAATTTTAAAATCTTCATATTCTATTAAAGCACACAAAGAGCTATGAACATTAGTTTTGACAATACTAGAACAACAACAGCTACTAAAACCAGTCAAATTTGAAAACCAATTCACTCACGGGAATGGAATGAACAATACTCGTATTTCGAAGTCTAACAATTACAAATACAATTATTCTTAATAATCCACCAAGACTTTATTGGCTAACGAACAAAGTTGCAATTTGAATAGCGGATTAGTTGTCGAACTGTAAACGTGAATTGGTGTTACGACAATTAACCCCGCAGGTTCTACTTCAGTTTGCAAATGGATTGGATTGCCTTAAACAATCCCAATAAATGAAGATGGGTCTTATATGTCTCAATTATACTATGTTTATAAATATACTAGCCATAACATTATACTAGCACTTATAGCCTATCTTTTAAGCTAAAATCAGCTTTAAGCCAAAATTTAAGCATACATGTTCACAAAATTTCATTGAAATCGGTTGGGCAGTTTACGAATAGGTGTCATGTCATAAGATTATTATAAATTAACGTAATTGTTAACAAAATTAACACTAACACTAGTCATTGGCAATGACTGTCATTCTATAAAAATGATAATAATAAACTAATAACTCAAAAATTACTGGACCGATTTAAAAAATTCTTTCACCTATAGAAAGCTAAATTATCAGCAGTAACATAGACTACTCTACTCACCCTTTCCCATCTCCCCCCCCCCCCCCCCTCCATGCAAAGAGACGCGGACGAAGTCGCATGCAACAGCTAGTATATTATATATTAATTTTACATTGCCATTATAATGTATTGTTACGTGCGGGGTGAGTCAAAATGCCGTGTAAGGGCAAAACGAACGATTTATTTTCACAAACCAAGATGACTTCCAAAATCACTAGACTTGTCCGATGAAACCGTTAAACTTGCCAAAACTCGTCAATGATTCCTTTAATGTGTCGCCGGTTCACTGTCGCAGATAACTTCTCAAAAGCTCCGAAGCGTCGTTCTCGAATCGTTTGTTATCGCACAAACTAACTCATCTCGCCCGCCGGCTCTCTTATTTATACTTGGCGCCAAACGCCTCGATGTATTTAGAGTTTTCCAGAAAATCCAAACAACATCGTAAACGAGCCATTGAAATTCGGGAATGCTATTTCTGTTGAAATACAAACTCTATGTTGTAAACATAAGGACCAATTTTCTTTGATACTAGTCGGGAAGGGGTGAGGTTACAATCGATAGGGTGGGACGTTCGAGACTTTGGGCCGGCGCGAACGCTTTTTCCGGAACGTTCCATAGTTAGTCGTAACAGTATTTTACTAGCTTTTGTTCGCGGCCCTTTTCCTTAGGTGTTGAAACATTTATTTTATTTTTATTTTTTCTACCCCATGTCCTTTTCTGCATGCCTGGCAATGTGTAAGCAAAATATCAAGATGATCACTCATCACTTTCACAATTAAAAATTATTATAGTTACAATTCATACAAGAAACACGGTAATTTCGGAGTTGTAGGCCTAACCGGAATTCAAACCTGCAGGACCAAATTTTTACATTTAAAATTTACTTAGCTAAACTTGTATTTTATATCACTAATGACGAATAACCACTCCACGTGACGTTAATCTTACTCCCTATCTCGGTCTATTAGATGCAATTTCCATCCTTAAAATGAATTTCCAAATTAAAAGAGTCCCTAACAGCAAAGTTACAAAAGAAAATCCGAAACTACATAATGAAACTCCAAATAATATCATAAAGGACAGCAAAAACTTTCTTTACAGCTGCAATGAAAAGAAAGTGCCGACGATAAGGAACACTGTGATGCCGATATAGTGGGACTAAGACACAACTCCGGATATTACTGGTGCAAACCGGTAAGAACCGACGAGAACCCGAGTTTTGCTTTAATATCGCGAAATAAAAGAAGCGGAAAGCATTCGGCTATTGTCTGCTTAATGAAGCTGTCTTTTGGATTCGAACTAGTGTTTTCAAATGTAAGTCCTCGATAAGATACAAATAAAAAACGTACATTTTCAGACTAATAAAATACCTACATTTTCAGTAAAAGACCAATACCTTTTTTTCTAAGTAAAACAAAGTAAATATTTATACAATTTTGAAAACTACACAATTTTTTTATGTTAAGATCGGCAGACAGGCTGACGGTCCACTTGATGGTAGGTGGCTACCGTCGCCTATAACACAAGCAACGCCAAAGCTGCTGCAAGTGCGCTGCCGACTACAGTAGGATTAAGGATAAGTGATTAGGAGGGGATAGAGAAATGGGCTCTGACATCGAAACACAACAGCACTGCACTCGTGCTGTTATTTCACGGTGGTCTTCTGTAAGGGGGGGGGGGGATACTGCCGCCAGACGGGCTGCCCAAATGACCCAATGCAAAATTTAAATTAACTTGCAAGTTAGCCTGGTACACTTTTTCTTTTTCACTTTTTCTTCACTTTTCACCTTCACGAAGGAGACAAAGTTAAACAAAAAATAATAATACAAAAGACAAATCGCCCAATTTTTTTTTCTTCAAAGTTATTATTCTATTCTTTTTTTGGATTGTGATTTACAGAACAGTTATTTAGGATTGCAAAACAAAAATAAAAATAACAAAATCGGAGAAAATATGGTTGTGATACTCAAAAAACTAATGTAAGGTGGAGTGTTCTACGAAATTAACAAAAGTGCAAAAATCTCGAAAACTAGCTCATTTTTTAGGAGTTATGAACTCGTTTATTAGCCCTCGAAAGAACGGCTATGAATTTTGGGACATCCTGTATATATTATAATAACTAAAATCTGACCAGCTGTTACTAACACATGGCTATTTTAAAATATTCCTTCACTTTGCCAGTTTTTTTTTAATATTTTTAGACGATCCCTCATTATATTTTAGACAACATTTTCCAAGATAAGAATTTTAGTCTGAGTGCCAAATTTCATCCAAATCCGTTTAGCCGTTTTTGCGTTATTGAGGAACAAACATCCAAACGTAGAAACCTTCCCATTTATAATATTACTAGCGGCCCGCCCCCAGCTTCGCCCGGCGTGCAATTTTTATATACCCTAAAACATTCCCCGTTTATCCCTCTTTCCATTAGTGAAAACCGAATTAAAATCGGTCTACCCGTTCACGCGTGATGCCGTGACCAGGAGAAATAGGGATTCATTTTTATATATAAGATTAGGATTTCTCCCTGTCTAGTTGGAATCGTAGTTGTAATGATACTAACGGACACGTAGATAATGGTAAAACTTAAATAGGTTTACTTAGTAATACTCTGGTTGGATTTCAAATCGAGCTTCTAGAAGTTTGGTGGAATCAGATCCGATGTAAGATGGTCAACTCGTATTATTAGTAGTCTTGTTCCGGGAAGCTATGACATAATATCAACTTTGCAACTGCCTAGTTAGTTTTAATAGTTCGCCTAGCTATAGAAGACTGAATAAAAATGCAGATGTATATATAACTGTCGGCAGACAAGCTGATGGTACATTTGATTCCAATGGCTACCGTCGCCTATTGATACAAGCAACGGCATTAATATTATTGCAAGTTCGTAAGAGATAAGGAGAATTAGTTCTGAATTTCCTTAGTCACACACAAAAATAACAGAAACACATTTGCGTTCATTGTAAACGCGCGACCTCGTCCCTTGCTGACTGCACCCCCCCCCCCTTCACAGTACTCATCAACATTCACGGTAGGTACTCATTCATTTATGTAATGGCTTACGTCTTCCTGGTCGAATCACTCTTGGCAGGGTGGTCGATAGTCATCACGTCTGAGTAGCAGTAGCACTACACGCCGCCACTACTCGTTAAATGCCGCCTTACTGTCACATTCATGCACAACAGTCCATAGCTGCCTTAATTGGTCGGTCCACCTTATAGGCGACCTTCCACCTGATCTGGTACTTTCGATTCTGCCCTGCATGACTAGGAACTGAATCGACAGTTCATCGCGCCTAGATATGTGCAAAGAATGTGAGCCCTGTGGGAGTCCGAACCACGAATGACAGTCGTCATGTGATGCCAAGCTCTTCTAGTATGGAGACATTCATATGAAACACCACCCACGACACCCCCAGCAACGTTCTCCAGCACCAAACTGTTACTGCTATCTCCCAATTTATGACTGCAGAATGCAGATTAACTTTTAAACTACCTACTTAAATTCAGGCTTAAGACTTCAACTCACTGAACAATGTGATAGATTAGATAAATCATTCATTATTATACTGCTGTTTTGTAAGAACGCAAACGAAGAATATGAATGGAAAATGTCGAAACAAGGTCGATGAAATGAAGTAATTTGTCAAAGAAACAAATAAATTTAAGCGACCTATCAATGGACGGACAAACTTTTTGCTGCAACAGCAAGAAAGTGCTGTATCATGGTTCTCTTTAGTAAAATGACCTGACACAGGATGCATTATGTACCGTCTAGACTGATAGCCGGCGGTGCTATTAATCTTGTAACATTATGATTTCAATGGAGGACCCTTTTGGAAAATATAACTGTACCAGGGTAACACTGAAAGTTTTTAGAAACTCGAAAACTAAACAATCTAGGAATCTGTTTGTATTCTTATTGGTTTTCGAAGTAGTCTCCATTCCTTTGTAAGCACCATCGCATGCGATGGAACCACTGACTATAGCAATAGGCCTACTTTTCTATAGGGGTCTCTTTCGAGGCGTTTTCGAACCCGTCCACTGCACCTTCAAGGCTCATAAAGCGAAATCTTCTAAGTTTATCTTTTATTTTTGGGAATAAATAGAAATCACATGGTGCCAAGTCGGGACTATAAGGAGGATGACTCACTAATTCCACACCTTCCATAGTCAAATATTCGATTGTCTGGTGGAATGGGCTGGAGCACTGTCGTGATGAAGGAGGATCCTACTTTCTGGACGCTTCTGTCGAACATTTTCCAAGACAACTGGCAAACTATTACTAATATACTAGTCTGCAATAACGGTCTCTTGCAAAATGTCCCGTCCGTCCAAAGAATAAGACAATCATCTTTTTCTTTCATTTCTTTCCTTCTTCACTCGTTTGTTGTTGGTAAATCTATAGGGTATGTCCAGTAATTTTATACTGGTCGTAGCTATTAATCACCGCTTTTTGTTAGATCCGTTGTATTGTGCACTTAGCATAATTACCGTGCCGAAGATATAATTTAAATTACTTCACAAGAAATGGTCAAATATGTATATGCAAATTTATATGTCGCAAGAAATACAAATTGGTCGCCTAATTTTTGAGTTAAAAAGAGGAGAGGAACCCTTTTTATTAAAGTTTTATTTCATTTTGACGACATGCCAGAACAGAATTTTTCAGGGTTGGCCTTGAACTTCTGGTCCGGATCTGGCAGATAGGGGCACTGCGTTTAGCAGTCATTTGTACATACCGTCCGACGGCAGTAACCACCCCCTATATTAGATAGAAAACCATCTTGAAATAACAGCATGTGTTCTGTTCTGAGTACTAATCCATATCCTTAATCTTTTAATGGTCCGCAGCACACTTGCAGTACCGGTGGCGTTACTTGCGTTATAAGCGACAGAATTCTCCTACCATCAGGTGGATCATCATTCATCAGCCTATTTCATCACCTTATATAAAAAATAAGCTTTTCTTTATGTTGAGATCGGCAGACAGGCTGACGGTCCACTTGATGGTAGGTGGCTACCGTCGCCTATAACACAAGCAACGCCCAAGCTGCTGCAAGTGCGCTGCCGACTAGAGTAGGATTAAGGATGAGGGATTAGGAGTGGATAGAGGGAAATGGGCTCTGGCATCCCTTACTCACTTACCGAACAGAAAAGCACAAGTGCTGTTATTTCACGGTGGTCTTCTGTAAGGGGCAATTATTTTCATGGTAGAAGTTTAGATTGAGCATTTCTGTGACCATTTTTGTTAGTATGTAACAGTATTGTCACAGATATTGTTTTTCCTACTTTTTTCTGTACATTTTTATAACTTTGATAAAGGATATTACATAAAAAATTATTAGGAATTACAAATTTACCACATACACTACGTGGTAAATTGGTAAATGGTACGAGTAAATATTTTCTTGGTTACCTTCGCCTAAGACGCAAATAATACCAGAAAATAATAAGAAAATGTGCGACCGACCCTGGAAGAATTAATTTTCAGCTCTTTCAAAAAGTTGTCTCTAAAGAATGTCGGTGAAACGCGTACAGTGTGTTGAAAAACATTTTTCTCCAGATTTAGGCCAGTCAATAACAGCCAATAGTCGCATATTGTGAGATTAATAGCCGCAGCTCGCATACACTTATCCCAGGACTTGAGGTATCATCCAGCACAGCGCTTCTGCCAAGCGTTGAATCTTTATATTTAGATGGGTCGTGCCCGCGTGGAATATTTAGCCTAAATACCCTGAAATTTTATTCTAACTATTGTTGAAGTATTTTACATTTTACTATTGGTGAAGGCCTAGGTACATACAAACAAGCGAACATACTTACAAACTTTACCTCTTTATAATATTAGTATAGAAGAATAGATTACAATTATCGCACCGAATTAAGACATAGGCACCCAATAATTTCGGTCAATAATTAAAAATAACACACACATATTATTGTTCCGATCAAATTCACGTTTAAGTTATGACGATAGTGTCGCTTGTAAACCTCTGTATTTTTCTCAAACGTATTTTGATACGGTTTTCACTAATAATTCGGACCAAGCGCTTTAAAACATCTTTTGTGATGAGCACTGCTAAGGATTGGAACTCCCTGCCGGCGTCTGTATTTCCGAGCTAATATAACCCAAATCTTTTCAAGGTTCGAGTGAATAGACATCAAAAAAAAAAATATAACTATGGATAAGCGAGAAAGGTTTGCGTAAATATATAATTTTCAAAAAAAGCACATCCAAGCGAAGTCCGCGACGGGTGGCTAGTATAATAAATAATAAGATAAACCTTGGAATAAGGTTTAATTAATATTAGACTAGTGAAAATATTGACATTTATGACTACAACAGATTTTGACAGATACATGAAAGACAATATTACAGTTTTCATAAAGCACAGATATAAGTTTAGGTAAGAAGGTTAGATATAATACCACATTTACCTGTAACATTGGTATACTTTTGTGAATCCTTACTTTATTTTCTGTGAATTTTATTTCTTACCTACTTATCTTGATGGGGTCGCTTGTATCCTCTTGTATTTATATGATAGTCACCTATTGCTTTATTGTATATAGTTCATCAGAGAGTCTGTCGGTCCACGTGATGGTATTTGCCTGCCGTCACCTATTAGTACAAGCAACGCCACAACCTGGAGAACCGGGAGATGAAAATGGGTTTCAGCAATTCTTATTCACATTAACACAACAGCACACATGCTGTTATTTCATGTTGATCTTTTGTAAGATGGTGGTTACTGTCGCCAAAGTTGCTGCCCCATTTATGACTGCTAAACGCAGTGTGCCCTGCCACTATTAACACAACCAGACCAGCTCTGCCGGATTGGCTCTGCCGGAGATGGGACTCGGAACTCCTGATTCAGAGCGCTAAGGCTCGACCAATGTGCTCGTCACAAGTTGCTTTTACCACGCTTGTCGTCAAAATCCACACGAATTTAAACTTTCTGAAGATGTTTCGAGTTGACTCGTTCAAAAAGCAATTATATATAAGTCTATCGTCCTTACAGCAAATAATGTGACACACATAAAACCTAAGTGATGGGGCTACATATAAAAAGTAGATTTTGTCGAAAAAATTGCTTTAAAATATTACATTAATAAAAATAATTTTCATTTTTCTCTACAAAAATATGGTCAGGAGAGAAGAGTTGGACAAATTAGAATTTTAGAGACGTATGCCCTTGGTAATTTAGCACCGTCTTTTAAATATATGTGCTATCCAAGTATTTGATTAATTGATTATCTACATTTTAGCTCTGATAGCAGATTAGTCAAATTAGAATGCACTTACATGCACGCATTGCTCAATGAATAAATTATAAGTTCGGAGTACTTACTCTAATCAAAATAGACTACATGAATTATCGTGTCCTGCTAATGAAATTCAAAATCAAGGCAGTACAAAACAAATGCACGCTGCAAACGATTTTATCCCAATCGTACCGAGTAAAGGAAGTAACGGAAAAAACTTTGCTGAATACAGATGAATTTGTTATTGGCGACACACTGTCGTAAAGGATAAAGAGTAATTCTGTGTTTTTTTTTTTAGAGAATGACTAAGCTCGATTCATACTTACTAATATAATAAATGTGAAAGTAACTCTGTCCGTTTGTTTGTTACTTTTTCACGCCTAAACCGCCGAACCGATCTTCATAAAATTTTGCACACACGTTGTTAGGGATGCAGGAAAGGACATAAGTTACCTTTCATCCAGAAAAATGTACTGTTTCCGAGGGATCATCTAACGCTTGGCAAATCTATAACTGCAACAAGGATGTTAGGTGCTAAATAATAAAATTTAGAAAATTTAAAATTATAAATGGCATCAGCGGCCTGTGGAATAGCAACGCTTGCCTCATGATTAGAGAGTCAGTCCTGTGCGCAATAACTGCTAGGTACACGACGCACCATCCAAAGAGCTTTCTTTCTTAGGATGGCATGAAAGTCATCCATTAATGAATCCGCAAACATGACAGAGGCACTGCAGTACCGCGGCATCCCCAGCAAAATCCTAATTTTTTTTTTTATGTTATGTCGACAGACAGGCTGACGGTCCACTTGATGGTAGGTGGCTACCGTCGCCTATAACACAAGCAACGCTACAGGTGCTGCAAGTGCGCTGCCGACTACAGTAGAATTAAGGATAAGGGATTAGGAGGGGATAAGGAAATGGGCTACATTATTTTACTGGATTTGCAAGGCGTTAATCGTCTTCTTAGCAGAGTTGACCTACAGATGGCACGTATAAAATGATTTGCGGTATGATTTGATAAGAGTTATTTTCACGTATATATTGCAATGTGCAAATCTGCGTGCCAATTTTATGTTCTTATTGACTCAATTTCCTTTAACTGTTGTTGCAATAATGCTTGTTCTACACAAAGTTGTACGATTTAAGAGACCATGTGTCACGTAAGCAATCCTCTGCCAAAAGCAAACAGGGACGGACTGGCTCGATTGTAGTCGCGTCGTTTACATACTGTTTACAGAAATACAAGCAAAAATGCACGATATTCAATTGGCATGCCGTATTGTATAGAGATTTCAATTTTCTTTGTTGTCGTCCGTGTACCAAATACCTCGACCGAATACACTGGAGTTGCGTTTTAAATTTATTAAAAAATTTAAAATCTTTCCGTTTCAAAGATGCGTGATGCATCTAATTCGTGAATTCAATTTAATTTCAAAAACTGCAAACCTACTAGTGTACTAAAGAGTAGTGGCAGGGTATACTGCGTTCCGCAGTCATTTGGGCAGCCCGTTTGGCTGCAGTAATAAAATAACAGCACTTGTGTTGTTGTGTTTCGGTGAGTGAGTAAGGGATGCCAGAGCCCATTTGCCTAACCCTTCCCAATCCCTTATCCTTAATCCTACAGTAGTCGGCAGCACCTGTGGCGTGATTTTGTGTTATAGCCACCTACCATCAAGTGGACCGTCAGCCTGTCTGCCGACCTTAACATAAAAAAATAACTGTACCGTTTTTTTTTCTTAAAACACCCATTGCTGAATAAAACACAAGTTAAACTTTAAATTGAATGATCTTTATATTGTTACGTGCGGGGTGAGTCAAACTGCCGTGTGGGCGAAAATGAACTATTTACATATTTCCACAAACCAAGATGACTTCCAAAAGTCCGATAAAACCGTTAAACTTGCCAAAAGTCGTCAATGATTCCCTTAATGTATCGCCGGTTAACTGTCGCAGCTAACTTCACAAAAGCTCCGAAGAGTCGCTTTCCAATCGCCTGTTATCGCTCAACTGTGGAACCTTCGAGACTTTCAACCGGCGCGAATGCCTTTTCCAAAATTTTCCATGGGTAGTCGTAACAATATTTTTTTGTGACAAATTTTCTACGACGAATCAATTAGTTAACGTATGCCTACTGTATTTTATATTTAAAATAATTTCTACGACATATTTGCAATAACCCAAGAATCCTATAATAAAAAATAATAATCAAACAAACATCCTTAATGATTGTCTTGTGTAGTGATTGTCCTGTAAAATAATATATATATATATATTTATTGAAACAAAAATAGTATTTTATCGCACACACACACACCTACACACACATCACACACACACACACACACACACACATCACACAAACAAATAACATTTTATTCTTTTGTTTTCATTTTATTTTATTTTCTTTCTACCCTTTTTTTCTGTGTCTGTTTATGGTTACCTGCAGATATTGTTATCGATCGCATTTCAAGTGTTGCACAAACAATAAAATATAAATATAGACGCGGTCATCGAAGGTGGAGCCCTGGTGTCCTGAGATACAGGTATTACCTAGTTCAGGCGCCAGTCTCCCACATACAATGTAGCACTGAATACTATATGTACCTACCTAAACTTTATAAATTGTGGAGAAAATAAATAAATATGATTATTATTATTATTATACATTTATTTATTTCCTTTCTTAATTTTAAATTTTTATTATTAATTATTATTAATTATTATTAATTATTAATTATTATTATTATTATTATTATTATTATTTCAAGGAAGAAACTTTTAAAGAATAATATGATTGAAGAAATTTTCCAAGTAGTATAAGTACAAGTAGATATGTAAACCTCAAACACTGTCAACAATGGAAGCTCACGTACATTATCTTAACATGTGAATGGTGTAATTACATCAGCTATACATTATGCAAACATGATAATGATTCCCCTAATAGATTCCGAGCGAGCGATTCGCGATATTAGCCCTCGGCAATTAGCTGAGCTAATGTAACCAATATCTGTCATATTATATGTGACATAATATTGATAAAAATAAACAGTAAGTTATCTTAGTTTAACATTGAGTCATTGAGCTCCACTGAAAATTTTGCCTTTGTATTATTTGAACTAAAATTAAAGAGAATTATCAGTGGCAGGTCACACTGCGTTCGCTAGGTTACTCGGCACCCTTACAGAATTCCACAGCGAAATAAAAGCACGTGTGCTGTTTTGTTTCACTGAATTAGCAAGTGATTCTAGAGCCCATCCCCTGTCTATATTATCCTCCAAATCACTTATCTTTATTCCATCTCGATCGGCAGCGCCCTTTCAAACTCTTACGGCTTAACTTGTGTTTGTAACAAAAAATTTATAAGCACATATAATACGGAACCCTAAAAATAAAACAAGTAACTTTGGTGATTGTAGATTGACTGTAGATACCTACCATGAAGTGGACCTTCAGCCTATCTGTCGTCCTTTTCATAAAGAGTATCTACTTTGAAACCCTGGAAATTAGTTCTTTTTGAGTCATTGAGATCAAGTGTTAAAAAGTAATATAGAATATTCGCTTTAGGATTCGCGTGTTGGGAATGTCTATTGTGATCTTTTGTAGATGGTAATTGGGATAGCTAATAGCTATTGACGGATTCTGCCGTCTGACGCTCAGAAATTTAAAAAAAAAATATTCGAAAATATGTTGCCCTTCCACTAAAGAATAGGAATTTCTTTTATTTATTCTTTTGTGTTAAGATCGGCAGACAGGCTGACGGCCCACTTGATGGTAGGTGGCTACCGACGCCTATAACACAAGCAACGCCACAGTTGCTGCAAGTGTGCAGCCGTCGCTGCCGACTTCAGTATGATAAGGGATTGGATAGGAAAATGGACTCTGGCATCCCTTACTCACTTACCGAAACACAACAGCACACGTGCTGTTATTTCACGGTGGTCTTCTATAAGGGGGTGGTTACTGCCGCCAGACAGGCTGCCCAAATGACTGCGAAATGCAGTGTGCCCTGCCACTACTTTCCAGATCCAGACCAGAGCCAAATTTGAAAAGTTCATTTTCAAAGTTGACCTAGCCGGAAATCGAACCCGGGAACCCTAGAACAGAGCGTTAAGGCAAACATCCTAACCACTCATCCAGCGGGCTCTTTTATTTACAATTCAAGATCGCATACTGTCCAAACGAAATCCTTTTGCTTTGGTCACTCGCTTACTATGATTTGCATGAATAATCTGTGTGCCTGAAATCTGTCAATACCTACATATAGAATAATTAAATACGTGCAAATGTTTAATGATATCTTAACATAATCTTAAATTAATTAAGTGCAACTTACATTAATAGTAAGTATAGTTTTGAGATGTTGAGTATCATTGGCCTTATGACTTATGCGGAGTTAGATGCGGAGTCTGCACTTTTTTTTATGTTAAGGTCGGCAGACAGGCTGACGGTCCACTTGATGGTAGGTGGCTACCGTCGCCTATAACACTGCCGAGTGCAGTAGGATTAAGGATTAGGGATTAGAAGCGGATAGGGAAATGGGCTACCTGGATAACATGCTTCTACAAACTCCATAACGACTCAAAGCTGAGATTTTTCTACGTGAACATGTATCAACTATTCTCTTTATTATATATAGATATTTTTTTTTGTATTTCCAATTTTAAATTAATCTAATAAGTACAATCTAAAAGAAGAAACAAGTACCAAATATTTACACACACATTTAGAAACTATTATTATTAACGTTTTAAAAAGAGCATGTTGCAATAGAAGATATTTAAAACAAACAAACCTGCAGCGAAATCTTGTCTATAAATATTTCAACAGACACGGTCGACTTGGCGCGTGCATCACACACATCCATTCATCCGTCAAAAAAGCGCTCACCGTATTTTATTGTCTGGCAACACCGAGGGGAAACCCGATTCTTCAAAATAAACGGTGGCAACACCGCGATGTAGGGGAATCTTTTAAACATTAACGGCACGCTTGTATGGGAAAACGTTTTATTTTGCTTTGCCTCTATGATGGATTGGTTCTGAATTCGATTTTGTACTCGTTATCTTGTTTACATTTTGTTATGTATTATATTTTTGGTTTAAACTGTTTTGGAAGTAATAAACTTAAAAAGTACACTTAAAAAGAATTCACAAGGAAACATTAAAATGAGGAATGGCTACTAATTAATATTGTTAAATACTCAAACAAAATTAATGTTGCAGGTGATTTTTTTTTCGGTCCCAACATGTACCTAGGTACTTGTAATCTAAAATTCATTATTTTTACGTTTTATCATTCTTTAAGTTATATAAATGAAGATAAAATTCAATAAAATTCAAATTATTTAAATTTATTCATTTTAATACAATTAAAAATATTACGGAAAGCTACAATTATAAGCATAAATCACAAATTATAATAACACTAGCGACCCGCCCCCGGCTTCGCCCGGGATGCAATTTTTATATATAAGAACATTCCCCGTTTATCCTTCTTTCCATTAGTGAAAACCGAATTAAAATCGGTCTACCCGTTCACGCGTGGTGCCGTGACCAAAGGAAATAGAGATTGATTTTTATATATAGAGAAGATGTCTATTCTAAACATCTATATTAATAATTTCGTCAAGGGGTACGATAGACTCGATTGAAACCTTACCTGAATAATAAAACATAAAAAAATAAAGATTTCGAGTCGACAACATATATCCGCAAAATTCGGATTGTCAAGTATTTTGTTAAATTCTAATGACTAATACAACATCTTTGGTGCTGACAGACAAATCGCAGTCGCCATACTGGCCACTCTAGCGAAACGTCACTCATTGACACCTGTGAGATCTTGAGTGGTTAATAAACGTTCCGTTTCATTCATACTAGCGCACATACGCCTCGCCACTCAATACGTCGTCGCACCATTCATTTTAAAAACAAAAGTGTCCATTACAAAGAACTATGACTCATGTGACTGTGTAAAACGAAACGTCTTGCCGCAAACATTGAGCGAAATCTATGCCGCTTTGCCTTTAATATTCCTTGAGAACCGATAACTACAGAAATATCTACCTACATTTTGTACCTACATGTGTACATATTATGAGTCACAGTCACATTACACCCGAGCGAAGCCGGGTTTTCATCTAGTATAATCGTAAACGTCAAAACAATAATTTTTAGAAATTTTGTTTGTAATCGGTTCACAAACAAAAAAGTTACGCGCTATACCGAATACCACGCTTACGAAGTTCCGGGGCCCTAGCCAAGATGCAAACTATTGCAAACGCTTCCTTTGCGTACTTACGAAACGAAAGAAATAAAGCCCGGTGATTGGTTGTTGAAATTACAACTGTTACAATAACCAATCACCGGGCTTTATTTCTTTCGTTTCATAAGTACGCAAAGGAATAAAGCCCGGTGATTGGTTGTTGAAATTACAACTGTTACAATAACCAATCACCGGGCTTTATTTCTTTCGTTTCGTAAATACGCAAAGGAAGCGCTTGCAACAGTTTGCATCTTGGCTAGGCCCCGTCTCAACTAGTTAATAATATGTTGTGAAATTTTAATAAAGATAACTATACATATGATTTGTCTATAAACCTATTATTAAGCTCAAATATGTGAATACTTACTTTTTTACTAATAAGCCTACGTAGGCTTAACTTGTTAGAGGCCTTTTATAACCTCTCCATGAAAGGCTTTTTATCTGATTTATAATTTCAAAATATAATTCCAATGGCTACTTCGTTTTTCTAATAAATCGGCTCAAATCCCTCGATAAAACCTTTTCAATTTATTTTACATTCAAAAATGAAACTAGTCGTTAGTAAATAGAAGTCATTTTCGAAATAAAGAAGTTTATAAAATATTATTTCCGATTCACGTGTACCTGTTTGTCAACATGACAAAGTAGCCCTTTTATTTGAACATGTACCTTCAGAAGGAATAAAGGGTGGCATCACATAATATCAATTCCTCTATGAAATACATTAAAGAACCCTTGGGTTTATAAAGATCACATTTTAGTACAGCCAAACATAAAAGTGATTTATCAAAAACTATTGGTTATTTTGGTCTGCACTTAAAATAAATATGAAATGGTTGTCATTTAAAACTCATCTTAATAACAATCTTTTGTAATTTTATACTTTGCATTGGATCGAGTCCCATTCAAACATAAGACTGCATATAAAACATTCGCTCTTTTAATTTTTATTCTTTGTTGTATAGTTTTCGGAACATTCCATATTCGAACTTACATATTGACGAGCCCATTGAATGAGTGGTTAGAGTGCTTGCCTTAACGCTCTATTCTAGGGTTCCCGGTTTCGATTCCCGGCAGGGTCAACTGTTTATGCAAGGGTTATGCAAAAAAAGTTTTCTTTTTTATGCAATGGTGGTCAAACAGACTGGTGATCCACTTGATGGTAGGTGGCTACCGTCGCCTATAACACAAGTGTTACAAGTGCGCTGTAGACCATAAAATAGAAGTAATAATGAGTAAGGCATTACGAAAGGATAGGGTAATGGCCTCAGACATCCGTTACTCACTCACCTAAATACAATAGCACAAGTGCTGTTATTTCAAAATAGTCTTATTATGTAAGGGGTGGTATAGCCGCCAGACGGGTTGCTCAAAATATGAGTTCCAATTTTTTTATACATATTTGTTGTTTAGTAATTGTTTAAATTGGAATGTATACGATGGCGACTCTCCTATATGTCTGGTAACAAATTTCATAATCTAACTCTTTGTGATTAAAAAGAGCGATTGTTTGAGAGTTTCTTTCGCCGTTTCTTTTCTACTAGAACGCCATTTTCTCTCTGTAACGGTATTACGTTACTGACGGTATTTGACTTCAAAAAAGTGATCTTGTTGTACTATTTTTGAGAAATCAACGATTTCATTTAATTTGAGTGCTAAGCACAATGTGGCCTGTCGCTACTTGCCAGATCCAAACCAAAGCCCACTTTGAAAGATTCGTTTCCAAAGAATCGGCCTGCCGAGAATCGAACCCTGGACCCTTGAGAGCTAAGGCAAGCATCATTTATTTATTTATTTATTTACACATTCACTCAAAATCCACAGCTCTCAATATACAATTAACAAACAAAAATAAGGCATGTCTGACAGCCAATTAAGGATTTTACATATGCATACCTAAAAGGAAAATAGAAAAAAATAGATAAAAAAAACAGAAAAAAATAAAATTTAAGCAAAATACATAAATAAGTCACACACTATCACATATTATATATAAATACTTACAAATGCAAGCCTATTACAATAATACTCACATTAAATGCCACAATGCTCACTGTCTTAAAAATAAAAAATATTTAACATAACGAATGTACTCGCTAGCAAGTAAGAATGTTGCCAATGCTATTCCTGAACGCACGCAACGAAGAACAGAACAAATCTGCCGAGGAGAATTTGTCATTGTACGATCTCTGAAGACGGCGCAAGACTGAATTTGGAGCATAATTACTTTTTTTTTATTTTTTATTATAGATGGGTTTGCTCTTGACCAGCATCTATCCATGTAGGAAGGATGAGGCCGAAGATGGAGCGAGCTCACCCAGAAGATGCCTATTCACTCGAACCTTGAAAAGATTTGGGTTATATGAGCTCGGAAATACAGACGCCGGCAGGGAGTTCCAATCCTTAGCAGTGCGCATCACAAAAGATGTTTTAAAGCGCTTGGTCCGAATTAGAGGGATATCGACAAGGTGAGGATGGTAACCAGCCGTACGTCTGCAATTGGACAAACTTACAATTAAAATTAAAATCATAATGGGCTTGTCTAAAAATTATGTTATAAGTATATGAGAAATAATTATAATAGATAAATAATTACTTTTTTTTAATTAGAAACATAACTACACGCTTAAATTAATTATAAGAAAGTGTAAACCAGAAAAATTAAGCAGCCACAGCACGTGCAATTTTAAAATTCTATTTGAAAATGGAACGAAGCCAGAACAAAGGAGTGTTCTCTGTCAACGGTATTTCCGTTTGAAAATGGAATGCGGCGATCCGCGACCGTGTCCAATGGCCGTCCTGTCTACAATGGAACTATTTTCAAATATACACACGTATACTTAATATTGGTGGGATTACAACGAGAATGAGATTTTCTTCATCAAGTTAGCTTTGTTCCATGTGAATTGTCTTTGCGTGTGACTTTATTTTAAACAACATAACTGGCATTATGCATTCAGTATAATTATATTGGTATACACAATATGCCCTATGTCCATCTGGAATTTCTGGAATAATGTACATTTCAGAGTGAAAGAATTCATATAGATGCAGTGGTTACGGAGAAAATGCTCTATATATATCGCACGGATACAATTAGATTTTATTATAACTAGTCTGGCCATAAATACTGTTAAATAAAAACTTTTTCTTTTTTAACTCTCTTTCATTATGAATTTGGAAAGCGCTTATTATGTCAAAAACTTCGGGTTATACGTGTATTTTACCTATACTTCTTCTGATTTCTCGCCATTTCACTTTTTTTTTTCGTGTTTATTATCAAATTACAATATGGAATGGGGTGTTAAAGGATTGCAGTGACGTTCCGGACTTTATAAGAGCTGAAGGCTGGCCCTCGTCTAGCCCAGATCTGAACCCTTTAGACTACACATTATGGTCAGTTTAGAGGACATGGCTGCTCTAAACGACGCGCCGACATTGAGTCTCTTAAGAAATCTCTGAAGCAAGCTGTGGCCAAATTTCCCATGGAAACAGTGCATAAATCTGACCAAACAGACCAACCCCATAGATTCGTGACCAAACAGATTAAAGGCCTATATCAATCAATCAATCAATTTATTTGTAACTTATAAAACATACATTTAACAGACACAGAGAAAAAAAAAATAACAGTAACAGCAAGAAAGAAAGTTACAAAAAGGTCCCTACTCAGCATTTTACCAGCACTGATCTTCCGTAGGAACCCTTAGTTAATACACAAACACGATCACACACCATGCATGTACCCGTTAACAATTGAAATAAAAAATATTTATTTAAATTTATTTGTTGTCAAGAAACACAACTGCTTGCACGAATATTGAAAACATTTCTCCAGTTCTCTGCCGCACATAAGTAAATATTAATGCTATTATTAGATGATATTTAATAAGCTCAAAAATAAATAAATAAATAATAAAAACAATAATAATACCTAACAATAACAATAATGAAATCATTTTAATTTTATTGGCTGAGTGCGAGGAGGTTGGTCCTGGAATTTATAAAAAACTACTCTCTATTCTTAAATTCTCCTCTTTTTTCTGACTGTTAATTAAAAAATTTTTTAGATTTGCTCTAAATCCGTGAACAGTGCACTGATTCCGTATTGGCGGTGGAATATTGTTCCAAAGCTAAATGTGGCCATTTTGAATAGAATTATTTTTTATTTCTTTGCTGAGACTTCAATAAATATGTATAAATAAGTTTTATTAAGATTACCTTACTTCATAAAATATAAATTAATTTATATTTGTAACAGAACTTATGGCTGGACTAGGTATTTATAAACCTTCCCTGAAAAATCAGCATAAAAATCTGAGGAGTTATTTCAAACTTATTTACTGAAAAAATATATAATAAATATTTTTAATTCTTGCGGTGTCAGTAGCTCTAATATCTGCCTGGGTTTTTTTGTAGAAAGGCGATAGATAAAAATAAAACATTATTAAAGCTAAACAGGTATATTTGTAAGTTTGCAAATCGGCCTTCAAATCCATTAATACCAACACCCAATAACCCTTTGAAGACGAAAAATAGACGAAAAACTCAAATGTCCTTCAGGCGGCAAACATCAAGCGCTAATAATTGCAATATTTCAAAGTCCTCCTTTCAAAAGAAAACAATAACTTTAAAAGAGTTTGCGTGTGCATGAAAATGGCTTTAGGGTATTTTTTGCCCTCAATACAAAAAAAGGGTTAAATGTTAACCCCCTTGTCGCCGACAGTAATTAATGGCCGCTTCAAATATTTCTTTTCGCGGATTCCCTTTGACACGGTTGCAGCAATCTGGAAACTAATGAACATCTTAATATTGAAAATTTTAATTAGAAAAAATCTATTGACGACAAAAGGGTCACGAACTCTTTTGTTGTTCTTTTACACTTTCAACACTGTTCAATTTGAACAGATTGGCGGAACGAGCTAAATAGAACCTTCTTCGTGGGAATTAATAAATAAAATAAAATTGTCCTACACCCCAATGCCCTGGCGGGAATCAAACCCGGGAACCCTAAAATCAGAACAAGCACCCTAATCACTCATCCCACGGGCTCGCCCATCCTAGGCGATGAATTATTCATCGCCGCCCTTTCACCGCCGCCATTTCATCGCTGGCCGATTCAGTGCCGGCCATTTCATCGCCGCTTAGTTAAAATATCAGCATTAACATCACTTAAAAAAATCAATATCACACACTTTGCCAAAACAAATAATCCGGGTGTACTCGCTCCGCTCACATTTAATTTCATAAAGATTCCAGAACCTAAACTAATTTTGTTTCCAGTACAAATAAGTATTGTAACACATTTTGTAATAGTAATTAGTACATAGTACATTTTGTAATAATGTACAGTCCTTTGCCAAAACCAGTGTTCGGTTTAATCCGAATCCGAATAATCGTAGCGTAACGTTATATAGCCTATAGCCTTCCTCGATAAATGGACTATTCAATACAAAAAGAATTTTTCAATTCGAACCAGTAGTTCCTGAGATTAGCGCGTTCAAACAAACAAACAAACTCTTCAGCTTTATATATTAGTTTAGTAAGCCAAACAATTGGGCGATAATCTATCTGGCAGCTGCACTCTGTCATATAATATAGTCTATGAGTCTATGGCAATCATTATATAAAACGTCAATCATTAAACGTCGTGGCTCAGTCTACCTACATGTGAAAAACACTAGTGAATAAAGAAGTCTTACCTTAATTACCAAGTCTCCAGTCGTCTCTTCTTATTTTATCCATCACCGCCCGTGTCCCAGACAGAAGACCACCGATGTTTTCGGTGAGTGAGTAATAGATGCAAAAGTCCATTCTCCTATGCTCACCTTATTTTGTATCCTTGAAATTACAGGACAGACAGCATGTTCGATCTGGACCACCGCCATTTCTTATTTAAACTGTCCCTTATCATGAGTATTTATAACTTGTAATTTTAAAAATCCTGAACAGTTCATAATCTATACACAATTAATTTTGCACTCTTCATTAGAATACCGACATTGGTTGTGTGATTAAACGCCTTTACGACCATAAAGCGATGCCGATATTCACAATACAATTTCATTACAATTTAGGGTCGTGCAAAGTCTTTTCGTATTAAACAATGGAAACTGAATTTATATTTGTTTAAACCCATTGTATAAAACTGATGGAGTTGATTGGATTTGATAGATGAACATTCGTTTATTGTGTATCTTTATCTTGGATCATAAATTGAAGGCAAGAATCGGAATTTCTAACTCATGAAATCCACATTTCCACCTTGCGTTAATTTTATAGGTAACATTAAAAAAAAGAAAATTATTTAAATTTCCTTCTATCAAAAATTTGTTTATTACTTTAAAAATATCTTCAACTCATACATTTTTTTTTATGTTAAGATCGGCAGACATGCTGACGGTCCACTTGATGGTAGGTGGCTACCATGGCCTATAACACAAGCAATGTTACAGTAGTAGGATTAAAGACTACATCAGTAGGATTAAGGATGAGGGATTGGCAAGGGTTAGGGAAATGGGCTCTGGCATCCCTTACTCACTCACCGAAATGCAACAGCACACGTGCTGTTATTACACGGTGGTCTTCTGTAAGGGGGTGGTTACTGCCGCCAGACTGGCTGCGCGAAGGACTGCGAAACGCATGAGAAATTTGGCTCTGATCTGGATTTGGTCCAGATGCGAATTTTTAAAAATTCATCTTTAAGTTGACCCTGCCGGGAATTGAACCCGGGAACCCTAGAACAGAGCAATCACCCTAATCACTCATTCAACAGGCTTGTCAAAACATTTTTGAACATTCTTGAATTATGAAAATTTATATTTGATTTTGGCATAGGTGCAATTATTATTTTATAGGAGTCGCCTTCTTCGCATAATTATGCTCGCATTTTACTTGCAAATGAATTGGCTTTAAAAAAGGTGAAACTGAAAATATAATAAGAACGCAAATATTTCTCCAAATATTTACTTTTTGTATACAAATTGCAACACAGTTTCCTTTGATATGTGACTCAACATCTCTTGTTTTAATTAGACTCTCATATCACTCGCGTGAGTAATGCGTACATACAGAACCCACGACAGTCTCCTTGTGATATAGGCAGATATGTTTAAATGTTATGTTATGATTATGTTATGATTATGTTCTTGCAAAATAAGCAGATAACTTTAATTACTTAAATATATAGAAAAAAAAATAATTTTAATTTAAAGAATTGTAAAGAAAATTAGTAAGTATTTTAAGTTGTTTGAAAATGTACACATATTACAATCTAAAGAAATTTTGTAAATAATTTCTGATAATACTTTTGTGGCAGCCCTGAACCAAGCCTCCTATTAACCGACGATCTGTTAATCATTGGTTTTGGTTTATTGTCCGTTTGTGCAATATATCTGCGGACAATTGTTATTTATAGCTTCATAGAGGATTTAGATCGATTTTTGGATACATATGTAATTGTTATGGATGAGATTTTTTTTTACACACAAAAAATCTTTTTCAATCATAAGTTATACCCAATTAAGTGAATATTAACTCTTAGTTACACAATAGTGACACTACAAATATTTAACTTAAAACGAAGAATATCTGCCTGTTAATTAATTTTCCTTTCAACTTCGAAAATGATTTTGAAGTATTTTACACTATCACTTAAACAATTTCATTCGATAAAAATTTAAAAAACAATCATGTCCGATGTTTTGTAATAAATGCATAATGAAAAAAAAAATTTTTTTTTTCAGGAAAGAATAGAAGGTTCAAGCTGGCTAAATTTAGTGCTATATATAGTAGTTAGCGTGAATATTAATCATATTTTTCTAAGTTAGAAAGGAAAGAGAGTAAAATCTTTTATCCCTCAAGAAACACGAAATATATTTTAATGCAGCCAGATAATGTGATACTTATCACAACGCTGGTATTTTATAAGGGCCAAAACAAATAAGAACACAGCTACAAACGTATAATCACACATAGGCAGTGGATACATATAGGTACATATGTTATAAAAGAAACCATACCGTGATATATATTTTAAATAGTTTGCCCGAAGACATTGTCCACGAGAAAAATAAAACTATATATAAAAATAAGTTAATGAAATATTATCTGCTTTCTTTAAATTAATTAATGAAATTTAGGTTTAGGTTTAGGTTTTTAATTTAGGTTACATTTATTTTTAAATTTAGTCCTATTTTATTTTTGATGTTTAGTTTGACATCATTAACTTGATCCCACAGACAAACTGCATTCCAGTTTTATGGGACTTTGTAAATATTTTTTTGTAATTATTCATGTATAATAAATAAATAAATAAATAAATATGTAATTCACGTCATGACACAAGTATTTACATAGAAATGCAATAAGAGATCACATAGTAAGATATTTTTTATGTACAGACAGCCTGATGGTCTACTTGAAGTGTTCCGCTTACCAAATCTAATTGGAGATAATTGTAGATAAATCAGTCTACTTTACAACAAAACGAGAATCAAGTCGAAATATTAATTTGTACGCGAATTACATTTAAAAATGCAAAAATGTCATTTCTCGGCTTCTACTGGTTGGGTCGTAAACTTTTTTTTAAATCTTAAGTTTTTTGAGCACTAAAATCTTTTTAAATGAGCGAGTTAAAGTCGTTAATTACGGACCTTTCTTTTTTTGTTTTGTTAATAACAAAGCCATTTGTAATTTAATTGTAAAACAAAAACAAAAACCTTTCGATTCATTTCTATCCCATGTCGATATTCTTACCTTGGATTAAAGTTATACACGATCGAATCAAAAATTTTAATAAAATTACAAATATTAACAAAATACTAACAAAATACAAACCCGAATAATATAGGGAAATTATGTAGAATCGCGTCCAAAAATTTTCGTCATCAACACCGCTAGAGGGCTAGAATTTTTTTTGTCGTCTACCCATGTACTATCTGAATCCAAAAGAGCGCATTAGTTGCCAGACGTAAAACTTTTTCCAGCATCAAACCCCTAATATTAATAAAGGGCGAGTCTAGATTACCGTAAGGTAACCTCGTCTATCATCGCTACCAGATATGGCGTAATTGACAGCTCAAGTGACCGCTTACCCGAGACATGCCGACTCATCTCAGATATTATAGCTTCTGTATACAGGCTGTATCAGTTTTTTAAATTATGGCCATTAACGCTCCCTTGGAAAAAAATCTCCCACTTGGGTAAACCTTCCTTGGGATTATATGGTTAAGTGAAGAGTTTAACGGAAGTCAGTTTCTATGTAATTTTCTTAGTTTAGGTATGCTACTATTATATATTCAGTTTCTCTTTTAAGCCGAATCAATGGATAAATAAAGTTCAATAAAAAATTCTGTTTGCATTGGCCATTCTTCTTGGTCATTCTTCTTTGCTGGTCACAAGGAAACTTTTAATTATTGCCCTCTTGGCCACTATGAGACTAAAAACTATGTATTTTTTAAATAATTCTTTTTAGTTAAGTTTGGCGTTTACTTAAGAATAGGTTTTCACATAAGGTCTCGGGTATGGAAATTTTATGAGGAGTAAAATTAATACAAGCGTTGACTAAAATGCGTTATTTTGTCTGTCACTTTAACATTTTTGCGACAGCTTACGCATGTATTTATGTTTTCTAATTTTATTCTCTGAGCTTATAAAAGCAAACATCGAAATCTTGTATGAAAAGTGTAGTCCGCGTTGAGGAATAAGACAGTACCGCGTTATAACCTACCGGCACAGCGACATCTGTCGTCGAAAAAATTAAATATTTTATCTTATAAAACATAGTGACATCTGTGTATACCGAACGTAACTAACGTAACTTTCGTTGGAACACGTGACATCTGATTATGCAGAATGTAAATAATATTAAGTAATTAGGTATCCAGTTATCTATTGTCACTTTTAAAGGAGACTTTAACGAGATCAAAATTGTATACTTTTAAACAAACACACATTTTTTACGTAAACGATCGGATATAATAACATTCACATATAGACTTGACATTTAATAATATTCACATATAGAAATAACTAAAATAAAATAGAAATTGTTATGAAGATACAAAATTTATGTATAATAATATTTGTTTATAAACCTTTACTTTGGAGAAATAAAAATTAATAAATAACATTAATCAAACAACCCATTTATTTCTCTCCGCCTGTATATAAATAGAAGGTTTCACCTCGCCGGGCCTGTCATCGCCAGCACGTCGTTAATCATAGTCTAGATACAGTCTAAAGTCTAGAACTTGGTTTAGGTATCAAATACAACACCTTTGCGAAAATCGAAACACAATGTTTCGTATATATGAAAGTCTTTGTACTTTGTTAAAATAAATTTTCACAAAGGGCTAAATAGAAATAAGTATTAGTTTCAAAATGTTTATCGATAATCGTTCTGTTTAGAAGAAAATAAATTTTCTATTTCGATCCTAAAGTTTTCATAATAAAATTAATTTTGCTTATTTGTTGATTTTGTTAGTTAAGGCTTTTTAAAAAACCAGCGTACAACCAACCGGATAATATAAGAAGGTAGACATTTTAACAGTTCTTATTTCGATTCGTTATATACGGCGGTGGAGTGCGCGTGGGGCGCGCGGTACTGGACACTGTATATATATAATACTATTGATCGTAGCGTAATGTTATATAGTTTATATCCTTCCTCGATAAATGTAATGTAATAAATGTGTAGAACCAGTAGTTCCTGAAATTAGCGCGTTCAAACAAACAAACAAACTCTTCAGCTTTATATATTAGTATAGATTTTGGTTTGTGAGAAAAAGACGTCAACACATTATGTTCGTAAGGACCTAGTCTGTAGCTGCAGTTCTTGTCTTTGCAGTGGGATTTGCTGAAGAATGGGCCAGAATTTCAGTGATTGGGAATCTTCGTGCATATTGTATCTCTTTGTGGTTGAAGAGTTGAAGGGGATATCGATCGATGGATAATAAATTACTCTTAAATATAAATTTTACTGAATTTTTTTAAACAAAAGACAACCGTGAAATAACAGCACGTGTGCTGTTGTGTTTCGGTGAGTGAGTAAAGGATGCCAGAACCGATTTCCCTATCCCTTCCTAATCCATTATTCTTAATCCTACTGTCGTCTGCAGCGCACTCGCAGCACCTGTGGCGTCGCTTGTGTGCTATGTGTCTCCACTTAGGTGACGGTAGCCACATATCGTCAAGTGGACCGTGGACCGTCAGCCTGTGTGACATTATCTTAAATAAAATGGTGTGCAGCATGTAATAAATATGTATTTAAATTTTTGAAAGTATTGAAAGATTTTGGACATTTAAACTATTGAAAAATACTGGTAAATACTGGTTTATTGAACATGCTAATTATATTAAATAATATAAGCCAAAATACCCTACACCATCTAAATAAAAGCTTAATCTGAAACATTTAAAAATAAATCTGATTGCTTTAACAATGAAAGAAGTCAGATACGAAACCTGGAGGAAGCCCCCAGGAACCTTTATAGCCATGGTGTTGTTTATGGTACACAGTTGCATCCTGAGTTTCTTGAGATATTTACGAAACCACGATAACAACATGGAACTAACAAGGTAGCAACATTTTCATTCAATTTATTCTCATTGTGCATCTAAAAGTTTCTAGTCACGCGTGGTTCGCATTTACAAAGACTGTTAACAACCATATCGCACAGCGGGGACCTATCTTAACATTTTCACAGTATCTAGAAGAAACACTGTATATTTTGTGGTTTGGTATGGTTTTTTTCTTTCTTTTTAATATCAGCAGACACACTGATTTTCTACTTGGTGATAGGTGGCTACCGTCGCCTAATGACAAAAGCAATCCCATAGATATGGGATAAAGGATAAATTATTTGGAAGGGTATAAGAGAATGGTTTCGTGTCCCCTTAATCGCAGAAATATAAGAGCACCAAATATATAAAATATATATAAGTACTTTATATATTTTTAATAAATATAAACTACCGTGAAATAATATGTATGCTGTTGTGTTTCAGTGAGTGCGTAAGAGATGCCTGAACTCATTTTTCTATCTATTCTGGTATCTACCCAGAACCATTTTGGTAAATCCCTTAAATCCTACTATGGTCTTCGGCGCACTTGCTGGCGTTGCTTGTGTTATAAGGCCACGGTAGCCTTATAACAGGCTTGTGTTATAAGCCATCAAGTAGACCGTCCGCCTGTCTAACGACATTTACGTAAATAAAAATAAATAAAATATTTATTCTTAACTAGCGACCTGGTCCCGGCTTCGCACGTGTCCAATTTGATTTTCTACAAATTATATATAAAAACCTTTCTCATTTAACGCCCTTTTTATTAGCAAAAACCGCATCAAAATCCATTGCGTGGTTTAGGAAGAGTTAGCAGATATAGACAGACAGTCGCAGGCAGCGACTTCAATGTATACTATGTAAGGATTAAAAGTATGATAATCTTATTAAGCTATTGCCTTTTTACGTACCCACGAACTTTAAAATTTCGCGTAAGATTCCATACTTTTTTATAATACTGTGACAGCAGGTAATCGTGGACGCCGGGTTAACTTTAATATGTACAAAAACTGGCAATTTGCTAGAAATATACGATTAGCGATGAACGCGAAAGCTCACTAAATGGTCTGTCCTGCTGCGAAGCAATTTCAAATTATATTGAATATGACCCACTATTCTTACAGTATGCTTCGATGTTTGGCTAGGAAGAGACATCATATTTTATTATAAGATATTAGTTGGTACGTGTTATATACGTAGAGGGGCACAAAGAAATTAACAGGAATTGAGTACTTTTTTTATTACATTGAAAAATATACGTAAAACAAAAAAAGGTTTTACGTTTATTTTTTTATACGTAAAACCTTTTTGTGTCACATGCTTACTGACCTCTTACGTATTTTTATTATAGCGTTTTAAAATTGTCAAACGATAAACAAAATGGAGCATGCTTTAATTTAAGACAACTTTCGCCGAGGGTTATCTCCAGATGAATTATTGGTTATCTCCAGTTGAAACAAGCTCGTTGAGAGCTTGTTTCTATACATAATGTTGAAGCACCTAGTCAAGCCAATTTATATCGCTGGTATGCAGTCAAAAGGGAGGGAAATCAAAAGCCGTATATAACATCAGATTTTGAATCGTGGATTTATTCGTATGAGCCTGAAAGAATGCATCAATCGGCAGTTTGGGTTTTTGAAGACGAGGTCAAGCCAAGGAAAGTCGAAAATGGTCGCTTAGTTTGTTACAAAAAAACAGCATGTTGCCATAATTCCTTAAACGAACAAAAACTTTGTTTGTTAACTCCCGTATGTTTATCAAAGATGATTGTCGAACTTCGCAAAATCAACCCAACACACACGATAATGCGAGCTCCTACACCGCTCGTAAAACAAAAGATTTTTTGGGCGAGGAAAACGTTGAGTTGATGACCCATCCTTCGTACAGTCCTGATCTGAGTCCAAATGATTTTTTTACGTTCCCTAAATTTAAAAATTTAGGTTTGAAGATCAGAGGCCGCCGTGGAAGCCTACAAATTGGCAACGTCTACTCCAGACTGAAATTATAGCTTCAATTTAAGTATAATCTGCAAATACTTTTTTTTTAATTCCCGTTCATTTCGGTGTAGCCCTCGTATGACATTAAAGAGAAACACAATAGGCATTTAATTTATTTAGAGATAATAAATCTAAACTTCTTAACTTTTATTTTTAAACTTAATTCAGTAAATGTCAACAGCACACTTGCATCTGGTATTTATTTATAAACTATGCAATACCACAATCAAATTCACCTCGTCTTTTGCTATTTGTCCTATGGCTGAGATAATAACGATATAGTTTTAATAGGTAATTGAATTAAAAATATTGAAAGCAACTTGAAATAGATAGTAGTATGTCTACTCTAATATCGCAGCCGCCGGGCAGCTGTTTCTATATTCAAATACCAATTACAATCTCTGGCAAACATCAAATTGCCTTAAGCCCGAGAGATGTAGGTATAAATATATAGCCTATGTTATTCGCTGAATAGGTATAAATAGTAGCTTTCTGTAGGTGAAAGAATTTTTGAAATCAGTTCAGTAATTTTTGAGTTTATCCATTACAAACATACAAAATAGAAGAAATCAAATCTTTCCTCTTTATAATATTACTAGCTGAGCCCGCCACTTCGTACGCGTAAGTATACTTCTTTTTTTTGTAAACCTATTAGGATAAAACAAACACTAAATGTAACGGGAAGCTTGCTAAAATATATCAATGAAAACCGCATTCAAATAGGTTGTACCGTTTCTGAGATTAGCATGCAGAAACAGACAAAATTTAAAAACTATTTCTTTTTCTTTTTTTTTTTTGACCTCGGCAACATAAGTCCAATATGTACAAATTGTACAGACAATTACAATTTATTGTAGGTACATACGCAGTTCGTTTTATTAATTAATTTAATTTTTATTTATATTGTTACGTGCAGGGTGAGTTAAAATGCCGTGTAAGTGCGAAACGAACGATTTATTTTCACAAACCAAGATGACTTCCAAAATCGCTAGACTTGGCTTATGAAACCGTTAAACTGACAAAACTCGTCAATGATTCCCTTAATGTGTCTCAGGTAACTTCGCAAAAGCTCTGAAGAGTCGCTTGCGAATCGCTTATTATCGCACAACTCAAAAAAAACTTGACCGGCCGCCTCTTATTTATACTTGGCGCTAAACGCCTCGACGTATTTCGAATTTACTAAAAATACAAGCAAGATTGTTTAACAAACTATTGAAAGTTCGGTAATGCTATTTCTGTTGAAATGTAAACTCTATGTTGTAAACATAAGGACCAATTTCCTTTGACACTAATCGGAAAGCGGCGTGGCTATTACCTATAGGGTGGGACGTTAGAGACTTTCGGCCGGCGCGGCGTAACGCTTTTTCCAGAACGTTCCATAGTTAGTCGTAACAAAATAAATTACAACTGATCTCCTTCATAAACAAACAAGTTTCTTCTCGTTTAATAAACGTACCTGCATGATAATGTACAAGTGGGATTTTATATTTATAAGAGTTCCTATATACCTTTTATTAAGCAGTTTACTCGTATATAAAGACTCAAAGCATAATCGGGTAAAATGTCACATGATTGTCACCAGACACAAGAGTAAGGTGAGTCCCAGTTTCACACACCATTTATTGTGTACGTCACTTGTTTCTGGGAGCCATTTGTCAAAAACTCGGATGTCACTGCTCACACTGATTTATGAGCGAACAGGAATGCAATCGTTATAATGGATAAATATTGTATTACTTTTTTCATACGAATTTTCTTAGGGTAACTATTCTCTGAATTTTATATTGACGCTTTATCAATGACGAAAGGGAGGTGATAACAATTTTAGTGGACGAATAGACTTTTTAAATATCACAATGTGGATGTTTTATTGGTAAGTTCCAGTGATAAATGGCATCGCGTCTGGCGACCGTAACCCCTCCCTTACAGAAAACAAATTATGAACTTGTGTTTTGTGCACATGAATTTGGTTTCATCTTGAATTGATTTCATTATCACAGTACGATATAAGTATAAAAATGTTAAGGTTAGAATCATTTATTTCTCAAAAAGAATTACAAAATTCACTTAAATGAGAAACTTATAAATTTAAGTATAAACATTAGTTCGCATCGCGAGCATACAACCAATCTGATAATATAAATTACATCTGGGATTTATATAAAACAAAAACATGAATACTTTAAAAATACCTACAGAACCTATTAAATGTGGGTAAATTGAAAAAATATAACAAAATGTATATTTTTTTAATTAATATTAGTATTAATATTAATATTGTTCAATTACAATGGAAGTTGTTTTTATATGTTAAGGTCGGCAGACAGGCTGACGGTCCATTTGACTGTAGGTGGCTACCGTCGTCGCCTATACATAAGCAAGGATAAGGGATTGAGAAGGATTAGGTTAGGTTGGGTTATTATCAGCCGGAGGGTAAGCGGATATTGGGTTCCGCTCACCTACTAACCCGGCCTCGGTGAAAGACGTGTCTGTGTTCCGGCACGTCTTCCCACACTTTTGCCATCCGGGTAGGAGGGAGTCTACCATCCCTCCTCTACCGACGAACAATTAAGGCGCTCGACTGTGTGGGATAACGCTAGCGGGAAAGCAGGACGACACCTCTCTCCCGTCCCGTGTATGCGTAGACAAGGAACAGCGTGGGGTTTTAGCTGGTAGAAATCCCGCATATCCTGCCAGCAGCGCCCCATTGCTGGGAGTCGAATCAGGATCGCTGATTTCCCCACGTAAAAAAAGGTTAGGTTATTATAAAATCTATACATATTATATAAAGATTATGCATGTATGTGTCCGCAATTTTGTAAAAAGAAGTATACTTGCAAGTTTATTTATTGGCTGTAAATTTACAGTAACACAATGTACCCATATATTTTTAAGCTTCGGAAGCTACGCGGAAGAGTAAATTAGTTTTAACTACAAGCCAGAGGATGTGCACCGAAAAGTTTTACGGCAAAATAAATTAAGTTAAGCACAGTACGTCGCAATGTATGTAGAGGTTACCCTAATCTCAGCGGGAAATCGCTGCAGGATACTGTTCATACCAAATTGAGCTGCCATATCTATCATCAATCATCATGTGTAATGATGTGATGTAAATTTTCCACAATATTAAACTTTTTCTCATTTGCTTAAGTGTATATTTCAATAACGCGTTATTGCTAACTATTAAATGTAGGTAGATCGAAAATCTAATAAAGGAATTTAGTTTAAAAGGAAATAATGATGCCTCAAGATACCTATTAAATTTTAATTTTTACAAAATTTTGCGATCTTCGTTCACAAATAAAATGTTTCATTATTGATTACCCTGCGATGTTTGCAACAATGAATCAAAATTGTTTTTATATTACGTATCAGCTTCCACTACTTTCCAGAGCCAAATTTGATAAGTAAGACCCTGCCGGGAATCGAACCCGGGAACCCTAGAAGAGAGCGTTAAGGCAAGCTCATCCAACGGGCTCGTCTGACCGGTCCCATGTCCAGCAGTAGACATCCTACAGCTGAAATGATGGTGACTCAAAAATTATAACTTTTCACCAATGAAAAGAGCTATAAAGTAGGAAGTTTTGGCTATATTAATTTGCAGAAAAGAATTGCACCCAGAAAAAAATCTGCAGAAAAGACAGGGGAGAGTCTCTAGTTATATTTATTAAAATATACCTAACTAATAATCGAAGTAAAAACGAACTAGGTATTTAAAAACTTAACGGACACATTGTCGGAATAAACACATTGTTGAATATGCCTCTATTTCTCCAGCTTTGGTTTTAACGCCTATTAATGGACGATTTAAATACATAATCCGTAATTATTTAACCGTGCCATTCTTAATTAAATCGCATTAATTAACAAACAAACAAATCAAACAATACTAATTACATCTCACTAATTATAGAAGCAATAATCCGAATATAATTAAGCGGAGGCTTACAGACCGCTATACCTACAATATTCTGTATTGACGTTAGACTAGTATTATCCGGTACAATAATTAGGTTGTCGACGTACTACATTCGGATGTTGATTTATTGCTGCCAATTATTGGCAGAGTTACCTTAATATCCGACTCCCATATTGACTTACCATTTAGCGGTCAGCTATATTACAGATTAATATCGCTATAATTACAAAACTGTAATTATAACTATTGTTTATATTAATCACCACACAAACCTGTAAACAAATTATTCCGAAATTTTACATAATTATTATATACAAAGACATAGACGCAAAGTTGCCTGTCTGTGTGTATTCTATAAGATGTACTGCGGAGAGTGTGCTCGAGAGCTGCATGAGATCATACCGCCTTCCCCTTTCTTCTATCGGACATGCAGACGTACGGCTGGTTACTATCCTCACGTTGTCGAAATCCCTCTAATTCGGACCAAGTGCTTTAAAACATCTTTTATAATGCGCACTGCTAAGGATTGGAAATCCCTGCCGGCGGTGTCTGTATTTCCGAGCTCATACGACTCAAATCTTTTCAAGGTTCGAGTGAATAGGCGTCTTCTGGGTGAGCTCTCTCCATCGTCGGTCTCACCCTTCCAACATGGATAAATGCTGGTCAAGAGCAAACCCATCTTTAATAAAAAAAAAATAATAAAAAAAATATACATTTATTCAATGCTTATTTGCTCACTAGCAGAGCTCGAGCCGTTTGTGCACGCTAATCTCAGAAAAAGTTTAAGCGATTTGAATGCGGTTTTCACTTATTTTTTATCAAATCAAGGTAACGCTTGACCACTATCTCACCATATGTGAGGTGCAGATGCGGCCGAATGTGGACCACGCTTAACTAGTAAATGCCAATTTACCCTGGTTTTGAAGACCCCGAGGTTGCAGTCCTGTGGGAACAGAGACGCAGGCAATGAGTTCCACTCCTTAGCAATCCAAACAAGGAAGGTGGAACTGAAACGCTTCGTGCGTGATCAACCACAAAGGGATGAAACCCTCGCTCACGCCTAGTACGCAAGTGGAACGGTTCCGGTTGAATTAATTCGTACACAATAGATGCATACTCTCCATAGTGTAGACGATAGAAAATCGACAGGCACGCTACTTTTCGGCGATGCTGCAGGCTTTGAAGTTGGGAATCCACAAGGGTGTCGTTGCCAATAAGCTTCTTTACTCGCCTTTCACTGACGTAAAAAGGCTCTTATAAGGTCACTCTTGAAAGGCTATTATAAGGTCACTGATTATTTAAGCGACAGTGAAGCCTGGAATTAAAGCCTGGATTCAGGACTCATGCTATGTTTAGTATTGTATATGTACTATGACTTAAGTATTACTTAAGTTTATCTAATTGTTGTAATTTTATATTTTAAAGATGACAAAAAGAATAGTATCCTGAGTTTTTTCGGGGTTTCTTCTCGGGAGCTTCTTGGACGATCATAAGAGTTTCTTGGAGAAACCTAATTGATAAATAAATATTGTGATATTGATTTTTGTATTGTAGCAAGCTTCCCGTAACATTTAGTGTTTGTTTCATTCCAATCTGTTTACAAACAAAAAAGTTACGCGCTATACCGAATACCATGCGTACGAAGTTGCGGGCTCAGCTAGTCAATAACATATGATTTAATTAAAATATAATATAACACAAAAGTAAACAACCATTGCTAATATAATGAAATGGATTAGAAAGTGTATTCAATTATCTTAATTCCTCGGACACCCCATTAAATTATTCATTCCATTTGTCACTCGGACATTGCAGTGACCGACAATGGACCCCTTTACCCTAATGTCCACTAACAAAAAGATTGACATTTAGTATGCAGATTGAGTCCCGTTATTCTAAAGTATTTCCAATTATGCGATAATGGAATTAATCACTGAAAGTGTTTACCGTTAATTTACTATTCTGTTTTCTTCCTATAAAGAACAATGGCGAACCCTCATACAAATTTTTGTTGATTTAAACTTTTCGCTTCTACAAATCACAAATGTGTAAAAGTATAAACTTTTTATTACTAAACTAAGTGGTCTTAGTTTATTACTAAGCAATGTCTGGAATTAAAGATATTTTAGTTTTAATATTTTGAGGTTATGTAAAATAACACCTGTACTTAACCAGTACTTAAAACATGCTTAAAACTGAGTTCAGAATAAAATATTTTTAGGTAAATTGTGATTAACGTCTTGCCACGAGTATATATAGTGTTCTGTGGCATTATACAAAGGTAAAATTATTGAAGTAGTAGAAAGTATAAAATATTTAGGCGTAATGCTAGATAAACATTGTAATTGGAAATCTCATGTCGGTCTGGTCTGTGATAAAGTAGACAGATTTGTTTATGCACTACGTCGGTTAAGATTGACTGTGTCTATTGAGGCAGCAATCACTGCTTATCATGGCTACGTTTCTTCGATTTTGACATACGGTTTATTGGTATGGGGTAACTCTGTCGAAATAATAAGAGCTTTTAGGGCCCAAAAAAAATGCATCAGAGCAATATGTGGCGTGGGCTTTATGAAGAGTTGTGTGCCACTATTTAAAAAGTTACATATACTTCCCTTACCTTGCTTATATATAAAGACGTTGTGTATATTTGTTAGAAAATATCCGAACTGTTTTGTCGAAAATAACGAAATAGGAACCAAAATAACTAGACAAGGAAATTTATTGCAAAGACCTAAATGTAGATTAGAACTATTTAATAGAAATGTTTATGTTATGGCAATTAAAACATACAATAAACTACCTAATAATATAAAGGAATTGCCGGATCCTAAATTTACAAGAACATTAACAAAATGGTTATTAGATTGTTGTTATTATGATGTTAAAGAATTTTATAATAAGAAACATTAATTCCTTTTTTATATTAATATAGTTTATAAACAATTAAACACAAATATTTGCATGCCCTTGGCGGGTAGAACATACTTTGTACTGTAACTGCTGTATACAAATTAAAATCCTGTAAACATGTGTTCGCGCAAATAAAGATTTATTTTATTTTATTTTATTTTATTTATAATTTTTGTATATAGAATAATAACTAAAGCATTATTATTCTATGTTTTTGTATGTACCTTATTTGTCACATTAAATTGTCATTTACTCAATTACTTAAAGGAAGATGTCACAGAACACTATATACTACCATTAAGTGGATCGTCAGCCTGTCTGCCGACCTTAACATTAAAATATATACGTAAACACAAACAAATAACAGAAAGAAAGTAACGTTGCCGAGGGATTATCTAAAAAAGAAAAATTCAAGGCCTGAAAAAAAAAGATTGAATAAATGTTTTAACACCTAAGATAGTTAGCAAATAAACAAGACATTTTAGCAGTAGCAGGTCACAATGGGTTTCATTCACAGTCACAAATTGGACAGTCTTGCAGCAGTAACCAGACATCGTGAAATAACAGCTCGTGTGCTGTTGTGTTTTGGTAAGTGAGTAAAGAATGTCAGTATTTTGTCTTACTGAGGTCGGCGCCGCATTTGCATCCCTTTTTGGTATTGTTTGTGTCTTTAAGCGACGAAAACACTTACCAACAAGTATACAGTCAACTTTTTTCTAAAAAAACATAATTACGTTGTCTTACTCACATCTGTCCTTTTTAGTTAAAAACTCAGTAATTAAAAATATTTCATACTAGCTGATCCCGCAACTTCGTACGTGTGGTATTCGGTATTCGCGTAACTTTTTTGTTTGTAAACCGACGGGTATGAAAATAACTAAATGTTACAAGAAGCTTGCTACATCAGTGAAAACCGCATCCAAATCGGTTAAGCCGTTTCTGAAATCGGCGTGCACAATCGTCAAACAGATCAAAAAATTTGAAAACTATTTTTTTTGACAGTGTACAAAGTGTTTTTTTTTTAATATTTAATATACAGACACGACTCGTTTTTACTACAGTATTTATGATTTTCTATATTAGTGTTGTAATGGGGATTGCATAGACAATTACACTATTATTGTATAAATTTCAAGTCCTGTCCTCTCTAAAATGAAATCTAATAATAATTTCATATTAAACTATCCTTGAAAACACGAAATAAAAATTATAAATCAGTTAATAAATTGATCTTGATAACCCCACCAACGCGCGTAGAGTTTAATTCAGTTTTATTGCTCGGAAAATGGGCAAAAAAGTTCTGGAGAGCAAATGTCTTGAACTTTGTTGTATGGTACAATTTATGAGAAAATAACATCAACCGGTGGTTGTAATTATAAAGACACTTAAAGAGTGGAGTTTTCATATACGAATGGATCCATCGAGATATTTATGTAATGGACAGTATAATTTAGTATTCCAAGACATTAATGAACGAATGAAATCCACAGAAATATAAAAATTATATTAATAAAGTTAGTGTTTTAGTCTAAGAGCTCTATTTTCTTGTTTTTGTTGTATTTTTGGTATGTGGTTTCATATTCATGTAGCTAAGTAGATACTTATTATCTCTTGTAAAGGACATCGTTCAAAACTAGGCCATATTTTTTTAACTTACTCTCTGGAGACTTTGGTAATAAAATTCTCTTAATTTCAGCAACTTTCTGTGAATATTTCAGATTTTTTTAATGGGGATAACATTTGAAAATTAAAAAGACATTAAAATTCCTCGGCGTTGTTCGACGCTCGATCAATGACGCGCAATAGGGGATCGGACAAATTTTCAGAAAGTATCTTAAATTAATCTTCATGGATATTTATTCCCATAAAAATACTATTTTATTTATTTATAGCCTTTTAGGTACTCAAAATCATGTTTTAATATTGTTTGTTTGAAAATGCCGCCAAAACGCCACGATAGTTCATCTGAGAGCGCATAACGTCATTTGTGGTCATATCATAACAAACCAGCTGCATTGGCATAAGACAATGATTGCCCACAAATGACGTCACGCACTGTGATTGGTGTTTCAGTATAGATTAAAAATATTGTAAATAATAAAATTTTATTTCTTCATTTAAAAATATTGAAATGAATTATATTAAATTATTATTCGACAAATAATCGTAAAAAATTATATATTTTCTTTCTAAGTACATTTTAGATTTTAATCTGATTACTGTCCGATCCCCTATTCAAACAGATTATTTAATACATTCAAACTTAAATGTCTATGAAACCCTATTACCAAATTACACGATATTTTTCCAGTAAAATCTATAATTTCTTCTTACCTAATGGTACAAGTGTCAACCGTTAAAACGAAGTTAAAGAGGAAATAAATGGATGATATTGATGTTGATTGCACACTTATTAAAAAGTATTTCACACTTTAAGGTATTTTTACATTTCCTAAATAAAATAAAATTGCAGTTTTGATAAAAAAAAATTTTCTCGCTCAAATTTACCAACAATACCAATTAGAATACCAATTTGATACCAATTCGATACCAGCTCGTTGTATATACTCGTTGTACTATAATAATCTATCTGAAGAGTTTGTTTGTTTGAACGCGCTAATCTCAGGAACTACTAGTTCGAATTGAGAAATTCTTTTTGTATTGAGTAGTCTATTTATCCAGGAAGGCTATAGGCTATATAACATTACGCTACGCCCAATAGTATTATATATAAGCAGTGTCCAGTACCATGCACCCCACGCACACTCCACCGTCGTATGGGCCGCAGCGAAGCATGGCCGAGTTCAGCTAGTTATTGATAAATATACTATGTGGTTTGGTATTACTAAATAATTGCCAAACAAATAAATTGTCCAGTTAAAAAATCAAATATTTTCTTTTAGCATAAAGGATCATTTAATGATTTTATTAAATAGTGAATTTGAGTAGAGCTCATAATTTGCAACTTTGCTACGAATATAATTTAATATTTGCAACTGTTTAAATAAGCAGACTGTTAATATTTAGAAAATCTATTAATTATCCTATAACTTGGACCATACCTTGACTGCCCATTCATAAGGAATTCGGTTCAAAGGAAACAGAAACGCGGGAAAAATATCGCCATGTCCGCCGCAGAACTCTTCAATGACCAGTGACGGTGAATTTAGCGGAAGGGGTTGCAAGAGACCCCTTCCTTTTGTCCATTGAATAATTCTACGCGTGCTATTATGGAAAATAGGAGGCGTTTTGACCGTTTCGCTTTTGTATTATTTATTGTGCTCTCGAGTCATATCAATAAATCCCTGTTTAAGCTACATTAGCTTCCAATATTTAGGAAAATGGTAGTTTTTGTTATTTATGAGCCTATTTTGCTTCTTTCTAACTAAACAAAAAAGAGTTAATAACATATATTTTCTAAGATATGCAATTTTTTGACATAATATCTTATAAAAACCCAAACTCTTACAGAAGACCACCATGAAATAAAATCACGTGCGCTGTAGTTGTTTTGTTTGAATGAAAATTCGTACTTCTATTAATATTTGAATTGGAATATATTTTTGCTTTTTGATAATTTGTACATGACCGGTTTTTTTTTGTCAAACTTATTTAAAATTCCGGTGGTCGGCAGACAATTTTATTTATTTTTTTAAAAGGTTGTGCGGCTTGGTTTCGTGTGACTTGGTTTTGTGTAATTTGGTTTCTTAACATGCCCCCCGACGTTGAAATGTCCAATTTCAACAGGATCATGAACTACTGCATTGGTTTGGGCAGAGGGCAAAGTCTTGAAAAGCTGCGACGAATGATGCCCCGTTGTGTGTAGACATCAGCGACTCTGGCTACACCATCGGCACCAGGATAAATCTTGACGATTCTTCCAAGACACCACTTCACCGGTGGAACCCCATCTGCCTTGACGAGAACCAGTGAATCGATTTCCAACTGACCCTTGGATGAGCGCCATTTAGTCTTGACCTGAAGTTCGGCGATGTATTCCTTGTGCCATCGTTGCCAGAAGTGTTGACGTAGTTGTTCGACTCTTTTCCATCTATCGAGTTTGTTTGGATTGATGTCCTTGTCGATTTCTGGGGTTGGCAATGCTGTCAAAGCTCGTCCGACCAAAAAATGTCCGGGCGTCAAAGGAGTCAGGTCGTTTGGATCGGAAGATATGGAAGTTAAAGGACGGGAGTTTAATACTGATTCAATTTGAACGAGTACAGTATATAGCTCTTCAAAAGTAAGGTGACAATTACCTAATATTCTGTTGAGGTGGTGTTTAACTGATTTTACTCCAGCCTCCCAAAGTCCGCCAAAATGCGGTGAGTATGCAGGAATGAACCTGAATTCGATACCGTCGTTTGCCATGTCCTCCGACAACTGAGAATGATTTTGCCTAATAAATTTTTCAATTTCATTTTTCGCGCCAACAAATTGTGTTCCGTTGTCAGAAAATATGGAAACCGGCTTTGATCTTCGCGCGATAAAACGACGAAGTGCTGCAATATATGCGTCTTTTGTTAGCTCCGTGACTAACTCTAGATGCATGGCTTTAGTTGTGAAACAAACAAAAAGAGCAACATAAACTTTCATGAGTCTGCATCCACGGCCCTTCCTATCTGCTGCGGTCAGTGGGCCAGCATAGTCTACTCCAGTTGTTTGGAATGGATAACCTGGAATTAAACGCTGCTCAGGCAATTGACCCATGATGGGTTTTACAGTTTTGGAATTTTGCTTGAAGCATGTTAGACATTTGTGCACGACAAGCCTTGCAAGATTGCGACCACCCAACGGCCAATACCGCTCTCTCAGGGATGACAGCAAAAGTTGAGGGCCCGCATGTAACAATCGTTTGTGTTCATGTGTGAAAATGAGTTTTGTAAGTGTATGAGAAGATGAAAGTAATATCGGGTATTTTTTGCCAAAGTCGTAGTTCGAATTCATTAGTCTACCACCTACTCTAATTAAACCTGACTTGTCCAAAAATGGACTTAGTTTTAATAGTTGATTTTTATTGGATAAACATATTTTGTTATTTGTAAAAATGTGATACTCTGTAAAGTTTCCATTTGTGACCATTTCAATAATTGTGTCAAAGAATTGTTTAATTCTTCTACCGTTAAAATGCCTGTTCTTTTGAGGCTGTTCCTTTTGATATTGTTTATGAATCGCAATGCATAAGCTAACGTGCGTTTCAACTTTGATAAATTAGAAAAGCGACTGTAATCAAAGAGGCAAAATTGATTAACTGCTGTGACGTTTGCAATCATTTCAGGGATATGTTCCTTGCTTATTTGCTCTCCTGACTCACACCAATGAGATTCCATATCGCTCAAGAATGATGGACCACGCCACCAAAGGTTCAAGTTATTTATGTCAGTTAGATTGACACCTCTTGTAAGTAAGTCTGCTGGATTTTGAGATGATGATATGTGACGCCATTCATAGCCCTGAGTCAATTCTTGGATTTCGGCTACGCGATTCCTGACGAATGTTTTAAGATTGTTCGGTGCGGTTCTCAGCCATCCAATGACAATTGTTGAATCCGTCCACAAGACACATCTATTTAGTGGTATTCGAAAGGCCTGTTTGATTTTATTTAGTAATCTAGCACCAATCAAGGCTCCACACAATTCTAGACGTGGTATGGTTAATGGTTTCAATGGCGACACTCTACTTTTAGCACTCAATAAATGTGTGTGAGTGGAATTCTTTGTAAGTGTTCTGACGTAAGAACATGCACCGTAAGCATCCTGAGATGCATCACAAAAAATATGAATCTCAATAGTTTCGTAATTTGGACAAATGACACAACGTGGAATTTTAATGTCATTTATTTTAGGCAATTCGGTTATAAAGCTCTTCCACGTTTCGCTAATATCATCTGGAAGGGTTTGATCCCAATTAATCTTTAATAACCAAAGTTTTTGTAGTAAAATTTTACCTTTAATAATGAAGATGCTTAATAAACCTAGAGGATCAAATATTTGCCCAATTGCACTCAAAACAGACCGTTTTGTGTGGTCTGTGGTTGTAGACAGCGGCCTAATTGTGTAATGCAAGTGATCACCCTTAGGCGACCAGCCTAAACCTAATGTGCTGGATTGTTGAGGATCACCTAAATTCAACTCAAGACATGTATTGAAGTCAGATTGAGAAATTGTGTCGATGTTTGATTTGATTTTTCGTAAATTAAAGCAACCCTTAGATAAAGTTTGCTCGACGTTATGTTTGATTCTCAATAAATCTTCGACAGTTTGACAACCAGTGACCAAATCGTCGACGTAGAAATCTTCATTGATTATTGTCGCTGTAGTTTCTTCGCATTCTTGTGTCAGTTGCTTGAGACACCGAATAGCCAAAAATGGTGCTGAAGCCATACCATATGTGACCGTGTTTAGTTCATACGTCTCGAGTGATTTGTTAGGATGGTCTCTCCAAATAATTCGCTGTAAATGTCTTTGATTGTCATGAATTAAAACTTGACGATACATTTTCTCGATATCGCCAGTCATAACGTAGATGTGGTGTCTGAAACGTAACAAAATTGAAAACAAATCACTTTGTATTGTTGAACCGACCATTTGTAAGTCATTTAGAGAAACTCCAGTGGTAGTTTTTGAGCTAGCATTAAATACTACTCTTAGTTTGGTTGTGGTGCTGCTCTCACGCATAACACCGTGATGTGGCAAGTAATATGCTGATTCAGAAATGACTGTATTTTCCGAATTTACCTTTGACATGTGTCCCAATTGCAAATATTCTGAAATAAATTCAGAATACATTGATTTAAATTTGGGCTGCTTTTCAAATCTGCGTTCCAGTGATAAGAAACATTGTTTGGCCCTTTCGTATGAATTTCCCAGCTCGATCAGTAATCGTTTAAAAGGAATGGCTACAGAGAAGCGCCCATCAGGCATCCTCTTGACATTTTGTGTATAATTTTCTTCACATTGTTTTTCTTCAATTGAATAATTAAATTTTGTTTCGATTTCCTCCAAAGACCAGAATTTGGTTAACAATTCTTGTATATATTTTGTATCATCGTTGTTAGTATGTTGTGTAAAATTGCATGTATAATGTTTGTTTTGTGAATGATTGATTTTTGAAAGACCATTGGTAGGTCCGGATACTATGTATCCTAATTTTGTTTGTTGTAACACTGGACAGTTGGGACCAAAGCGTATTTGATCTTGTTCGAGAAGATCCCAAAAGATATCTGCACCTAGTAATATGTCAATGTCTGACGCGACATCATAGTTAGGATCCGCCAGTATTACATCGGTTGGGATGTTTAGCAAGTTTGCATCTAGTTTGTAATTATTTTGTATTTTTGTTATATTTGGCAATACTAGAAATGATAATTTTATATTATATGATGAGATAGTGGACTGTATAATTGTTGTGCAGATTTTCATAGTTTTAGAAACAGTATTATTGATGCCTAATATTGAAGAATTTGTCTGTTGGTATTTTAAATTGAGTTTAGACATCAACGCCTCTGTTATAAAGGATGCTTGGCTTCCGCAGTCAAGAAGAGCCCTTGCCCTTTGAAATTCGTTATTGTGATTCATTATGTATATAATAGCTGTAGATAGAAGTACTTGTTTCATTCCTTGAACTGACAAGGAAGTGGTTGTGGCATTTTGTGTGCTTGTCTGTGTTTGTGTTATTAAACTATTTGTTTGAGGCTTAGCATGATTGTTTGGTGATGATGTGTTGTGTAATATAGTATTGTGTCTTTTGTGACACTTCTTGCATGAGCTTAACTTACAATTATTTGTTGTATGGCCTGATCTGAGACAATTTAAACATAAATTGAGTAGTTTTACTGTCTCAATCCTTTCATTAATAGATTGACTTAAAAATTGTTTACAAAAATAAATTGGATGCCTTTGTTTACACACAGGACAAGTAAAAGGATATTCTGAAGATTGAGTATTTTGTGTGTCGGTAATAGTTGTTAATCCTCTTAAATACGCAATGTGCCTCTGTCGTTCAGTAATTGTGCCAACGCTAATAGTTTCCAATAAGTCAGCTCGATTTTTCAAAAATGTAGTGAAATCCTTTAAAGTAATATTTGTTATAGTACCCCTTTTTTCTTCCCATTCGCGTAATGTTTTAGAATCCAATTTGTTACTCATTATATAAATTATTAGTGTATCCCAATTCTCAGTAGGTTCACCAAGAATTTTAAGTGCTCGTAAATTTTTGGAAAATGTGTCTAAAATTTTGCGTATGTTTTGTGGAGACTCCTTCTTCATAGACTCTAACAAAAACAAGGCTTGAACGTGATTTTGTATCAAAATTCTAGTATTGTTGTATCGTTCACACAACAAATCCCATGCAATGGTATAATTATTTGTAGAGAATTCCAAGGCCTGTATTACCTGAACAGCGCTTCCTTCCAAGGATGCTCTCAAATAATGAAACTTCTGAATATCTGTTATGGATGAATTTTCGTGAATTAATGACGTGAAAGTGTCACGGAACTCCAGCCAATCTTGGTACTGACCGCAGAATTTAGGTATATCTATGATAGGCAACCTGATGCTGCATCCCGTTGCATGCTTCACAACCGATTTGCCGTTACCCTGCTTTGCAGTGCCACCTGAAATGTTCGAAGAGCAGTCATCATCTATCTGATTATGATTTTTATTAGTGTCATGAATTGTCTGAGCCTTTGCTATGATGCTATAATATTTTTTCTCAAATTCAGATCGCTCAGCCATCTGGATGACCAACTCTGTTTCATCTACGGAGCTCTCAATTTGAGACTGCACCTCATCAAACTGCGTAAACATTAGATCGATTTTTGTCAAACGCAAATGCAATTCGACTATCTGTTCCTCGTCAAGATCTGATGTTAACTTGTTGATATAGTCGGCGAACATCGTTAAGCGACCTTTATAAGCAGCCCGCTTCTTGCAAAGGTCCCTTAGTTCTGTCATGGTGGAACTTTGGGGGATGGAGCACTAACCCAAATAAAATTTTAGTTTCGTTTTTTATATGTGGAATATTTAGATATCGAAATTATGTTGTTAGTTATAACTATTGTAACTTTTAAGATTTAAATATAAATTTGTAGGTAATTCAATATAAATTATTCGATTTCAATATAAATTGGTAGGTTGGTAGGTAGGTAGGTTATTTTCGAATTCACTTCAAAGGTTTCCAAAATTATAAATATACTCGTAATAAATAAAAATCAGTATTAAGGATATGATTTAAGGATTGATAGGATTGACACACAGAAATTTAATTGGAACGGACTTACTTCTTGCTGATTTCTGTTGACTTTCGTGTTGTAGCTAGCCCAGTAGCAAATCCTGTTTATTCGTCTTGTTAGCAAATTCCGTTTATACAAATTGTTGCCTCTTGTTTGTTTCGTTGATTTAATCCGGTTCGAAGATAACCAAAAAATGTAGTTGTTTTGTTTGAATGAAACTTCGTACTTCTATTAATATTTGAATTGGAATATATTTTTGCTTTTTGATAATTTGTACATGACCGGTTTTTTTTTGTCAAACTTATTTAAAATTCCGGTGGTCGGCAGACAATTTTATTTGTTTTTTAAAAGGTTGTGCGGCTTGGTTTCGTGTGACTTGGTTTTGTGTAATTTGGTTTCTTAACATGCGCCATTTATGTTTCGATGCAGTGAGGGATTCCAAGGCCCATTACCACATCCTCGCGTTGTTCGTTGCCTTTTCTATCAGAGTCGAATAGCGCTTGCAACCAATATTTGTTTATTTTTTTATGTTAAGGTCGTCAGAGATGCTGACGGTCCACTTGACAGTAGGCGACTGCCGTCGTTTACAACACAAGCAACGCTACATTTGCTGCAGCGCTGATGACCCTAGTAGTATTAAGAATAAGGGATTAGCAAGGGATAGGAAAATGGGCCCTGGCATCCCTTACTCACTCACCGTAGCACAACACCACATGCTGTTATTTCACGGTGGTCTTCTGTAAGGGGATGGTTACTGTCTCCAGACGATCTGCCCAAGTGATTGCGAAACGCAGTGTACCTTGCCACTTCTTGCCAGATCCAAACCAGAGCCAGCTATGAAAAGTTCATTTCCAAAGTTGGCCTTGCCAAGAATCGAAACTGGCGATTCTCGGCAATGCCAACTTGCTATTTAACCCTGAAACGGAGTGTTATACGCGTTAAATAGCATAATTGTGTTTATAACAGTAGTAACCTGACCCTAAGTGGTACCTGTCTGCTACCTTTTATCAAATAAAACAGTAAATAATTATAGAATCCTACTGTAGGTAGATAGAAAAAATATTATTATTATTATCAGCTCTATAATGATTAGGTGTCTAAAAAAGCGTAATCAAGCTTGCTTTAGTGCTTACATTATAAGCTATGCCATGACTAAGCTTTTCAAGACTCATAACAACCTCTTGCAACGACATTAATCACAAGACGACATACCTACATTAAGGTAAAGGAAAGGATAGGTAATTAATATGAGCGCGTCTAGTCTGCGAACGGTTTTCACAACTTTGCCACTCATTAAGACGCCATTAGACGATGTTTTGTATATTATACGAATACATTTAAACGGTATTTCATAACTTAGAATCCACTTCAATATTACATTCAGCATAATTTATCATGTACAGGCGAACATTACATATAAATTGGAATAGATTTTAACTACTATTTGTTTGTTGCTTACGGCCGTTTAATTTATATATAATATATATATATATATATATATATATATATATATATATATATATATATATATATATATATATATATATAACACTATTTAAAAGTTAGAAATAAAGAGACTTGTGTTGTTATGTAAACACAGATTTATATTTTAATATTTACACAATATCGAATTACATTATATACCTATATGCAAGAATATACCTAAGTATATTATTTACCCTTACATTTATTTATTGAACATTATATTTTTTAACAATTCATGACAATTACGGTGACAAAAATTGCTTTTTCAAACTTATTGGCTGCCACCATTAAAATACCTGTATGAAGTAAATATACCTATGTATATTTGCGGTACTGCGGAGAATTCGGATGAGCTAGACGAGTTATTCTTTTTGGCCAATTAATCTCCGCCACGCCTCTGCCTCTCCAGCGTGTACGCATTTTTCTATTAAATATTCTAAACTAGATAGGCAGGTCTGTATATATAATTATTATGTATTATTGTTAATATTATCTATTATTGTTTATGTTTAAGTTTTCAGTACAATTATTATAATCTGTAAATGTAAGAAATTAAAAATTGCCATAGAAATTATAATAACATAAATATTAAAATTAAAGAAACATACAAAGTTTATTTACGTACTTACATACATTACATCGGCAATCTTTAATCAATGAATAAATAAAAAAGAATAACAAGCTATAAGTTCTGTTACAAACGAAAAAGATTTTTTTATGAAGTAAGGTTATCGTAATAAAACCTATATAATGATACATATTTATTGAAGTCTCAATAAAAAAAATAAAAAATCATTCTATTCAAAATGACCATCTTTAGTTTTGATACAGGCCTTTAATCTGTTTGGCGAAGAATCTATGGATTTGCGCACTGTTTCCATGTGAATATTAGTCACTGCTTGCTCCAGAAATTTCTTAAGAGACTCAATATCGGCGTATCGTTTAGAGCAAATCATGTCCTCTAAAAGTGACTATAATTTGTAGTTTAAGGGGTTCAGATCAGGGCTAGACGAGGACCAGTCTTCAGCTCTTAAAGTCCGGAACGTTGGTTTAGAGCTAGGTTTAGGTAGTTCATGCCTTGTGACCAGGTGCTAGAGTCCTGCTGGAAAGTCCACGGTACATTTTTAAAAAGTGTATTGAATTTTGTAAAGATTTCTTAAGATTTGGCAGCTATGTTCGATATAATTGTCCAAACTGAAATTTTAGCCCGCCAACTTATATTCGGGTGCTGTTGCGCATACGTCTGTTCGCTTTGATGTTCGCTGGGCAAAAAAGGCGCGATTCTCCCGAGTTGCCGCTAGGCGGACCTCACAAATCACTCCCCGAACGGATCAATCGTTCTTTACTCTTGAATGAATTCGAACCACAGACGACTCGACTACGCTTGAAATATATTCAGCGCCGCACAGACAACTATGTTCTATCGAGGAAACCTGTTTGGACTGTTGACTTCAATCCGCAACGATGACGAAAAGCTGAAAAAGGCAACTGGACGACTACTACCATAGGCCAAAAAAATAATGTAACATTATATGTGTCGCTATACGAAAATACGGCTGATAGCAATCTTTTGAAGTGTCTTGAATATGACCAACGGCTCTATACCCACTCTGTGTAAGGCAATCACTGCAATCCTATTTTCTTTAACACGCCATTCCATATTGTAATTTGATAATAAACACGAAAGAAATATGTGAAATGGCGAGAAATCAAAAGAAGTTTTTGACATAATCACCGCTTTCCAAATTCAAAATGAATAAAGAGTTGAAAAAAGAAAAAGTTTTTATGTAACAATATTTATGGCCCATGTTATGGCCAGACTAGTTATATTGATACACATTAATTGCATAATGTATAATGTAATAATTTAGTGGGTATCTATACTCGTGTACAGCGTATAATAGCACGCAATAAACTCACACGGAATCCCCGTACGTAATGAATAGGAACCTGGAACCGCTGAACGGGCCCCATTTGCAGCTTCTCATCAATCCTTAATCTGCCGCTTGCATTTTACGAGACCTACAGCAATATCTGTCAATGTCCTTATCAATAAATTGTGGGGCAAACGACGTCGTTTGACGATTTGAGGCGGGCGGGCCTAATCCGCGGTCTATGGGACCCCATCTGCACTGTAAGGGTTAAGTCGCGACAAATAGACCATTTGCAAATAATAAGACGCAATGAAAGAATAAATTAAGGGTGGGTGGTCGTCTGGTTTAAATTGGTAAAGGTTGGATTATGGGTTGGAGTGACGAGTAAACAATTGTTTGACTTATTTTAAGGAGTATTGGTTAGATTTTTTTTATTGTAAAAATCTACACATATAATAAAATCGTAAACAAATCGTTTCTGTACATTAAATATTAAAAAAAGAATTTTTACACATTGTACTTATGTTACCGAGGTCAAAACAATAGTTTTTAGAATTTTTGTCTGTTTGTCTGTATGTTTGTGCACGCTAATCTCAGAAACGGCTTAACTGATTTGAATTCGATTTTCACCCATATATTGCAGCAAACTTATATGATTTTCACCAATATAAGCTTGATATGTAAGTTAATATGAGATATTATTATATAAGATAATAATATAGGTTTGTACACAAAACAGAAACGACGAGTTCAGCTTTAATTGTCTTGCACACTGGACCATTAATGTTGAATATTAATGCCAATAAACGCTAAGTGTGCTAAGCTGTTGCTGAAGTAAATAAATAAATAAATAAATTGTTGAATTGGCAACGAAACCAAGCCTTAAATATATTAAAAGAAGGTTTGCTCTGTGGTCAAGCCGTAGTTTTTCGTGTGTGTGTTGTCTATGACACAGACAAAAATTGTCATTCAGTCTTATAGAGGAAAATAAGATTTTGGTATACAGAAGGGTTTCCAAAAGTAATTTAATAAATAACAGTCAATCAACTAAAGAGGTGTATCTATCGAAATCTCCTGCTCCCCATCATAAATAAATAAAATTCCCGTAACATTTAGTGTTTGTTTCATTCCAATCGGTTTACAAACAAAAAAGTTACGCGCTATACCGAATACCACGCGTACGAAGTTGCGGGCTCAGCTAGTAATGAATAAAATGCTATGGTTGCCATGACAACCATAGGCATAATATAAGAAGCAGCTATCATGTTAAGTAACCTTTTGATCTTCATTGGACAGTTACTTCTTTTCATTTGTACTGTAGATGGACATTACATTCCACTGTAGATGATAATCTTCAATTGTGCTCTTAAACCATCCAATGTTCCCAAATAATCGGTTTCTTATTATTTAATATTTAAACTAAAACTTTTTCTTTATTTTATTTATTGGAATACACTCCCACGAAATTTAATAATATTTATTTAATGTGACGATGACCAAAATTAATTAATTAAGGTGGAACGCTTGCTTAGATACATGTTTGTATTTCGTTAGTGGCGTGGCTGCCAAGATAATAATAATAAGTGTATTTTTAAATATAAATCAGCGCAGTGAAAGTAATTTTTTTTAATGTAAAGGTCTTCAGACAAGTTGATAGTTCACTAGAAGGTAGAGGTGGCTACAGTCGCTTATAAGAAACGCCGCAGGTGCTGCAAGTACGCTGACGACCTTGAAATAATCAATGATAGGGATTTGGAAGGGATAATAAATTGGGAAATAAATAGTTCAAAGCAAAATACAATTAAAAAACGGGAGAAGTGCGAGTTGAACTCACGTGAAGAGGGTTCCGTACGATGTTGAGTGCCTATCCGCACAATATTGAGTGATTTACCATGTTATTTTAATATCATGGACTTCTTATAGGTTTTCCTATAATATATAAGTAAAAAACTAATTTCTGTTTTTTTTTTCAAAATTTTAAGTTCAGTAGTTTCGGAAATAAGGGGGGGGGTCCAATTTTCGTCTATTTTCTTGAATAACTTGTAAACTATTAATTTTAAAATTACAAAAAAATACATTTAAGATCTTCACAACAAGACCTTCCATTTGATATGTCACACGATGCAGTTTTCAAAAAATTTTTTTATTTTCCACCTTCCCCCCAAAAATGACCTCCCATATACAGATTTCATCTATTCACGTCACACCTCTGCGTTTGGGTCACAGAAATTAATATGTGTTCTTAATCGGTCTAGTAGATTCGGAGATGATTGTTTGTGACGGACGGACAGACATACACACGAGTGATCCTATAAGGGTTCCGTTTTTTTATACGGACTTAGGGAACCCTAAAAATGACAATTCGTATAATAACAACTTTATAACTATTAAAGCTCTATTAAAAACCATTAAAAACCAAAATTATACAAGTAGGTAGTCTGTTACTCAAGTAAAGAAAATTAACGTTGAAATTGTCATTACACAGGTGACATTTTAAAGAGTAAATATTTCAAGAAGAAAATGTTTGTACTAAATAATTTTTCAATGGTGATCCTAAATCTCTGAAATACATAATTTATGCAAATCTCTAAATCATTTGCTATTAGACACCCCGTAGCGAAAATGGCTTAAGATAAAATTTGCCATCTTAGAGAATGGCAATTAATAATTATTGCACCTACTTCCGGCAGCTTCCGTTTCCGGCTAAGGCGGCATATCCGGTGTCAGGCGTCGAGGGTAAGACAATGGCGTATCCCTTATTTGCCCTTCAACAATAAACGTTATTAACAGTTGACGGAATTTTAAAAAGTTATAAATTACATAAATCATTATTTTTAATTCTACAAATAACCTAGTCTTAATATCGCCTTAATAATGTTTTAAATAAAATTGCTGCTGACATTTTCTATGGAATTGTTCTTAATTTTGAAAGAAAGATTCCAATATCTTCACTAAGAAAGGTTTAAAGTAAAATTTATGTATATAAAAATATATTGCGACATGAGAGATACGTTACATACAATAATGATGGGAAAGATGGAAAGAAAGCGTAAAGCTGGAAGAAGAAAGTTGCCATGGTTACGTAACATCAGAGAGTTGACCGGTATTAAAACCATGGAACAATTGTTTAAACTTGCGAAGGACAAGGAGAGATTTAAGAAATTGACTGCTGGCCTTCAGTAATGGAGAAGCACAGAAAAAAGAAAAGATAAAAAAATAATGATTATAATCTTTACTAAAGCTAATTTAAAAAAAATAGGCGCAGAAAGTCAGATTCATAGGAGGTCGAATTTTAAATATTTTATCAAATTCTGAGTATAATTAGGTAGGCATAGTCAAAAACAACAAAAAATATTTATTTATTCCTTTAAAGTAACTTATTATGTTGTCTCCAAACATATAATAACTTCAGAAACAAGGAGCTAGAAATGTTATTTTTTTATTTTAGAGACGCCAACAGCACTACTTAAATGACATAATATATCATTTTTAAATTATAATATCTGGTATATTTGATAATGTATAACTTTCGAATAAGTCCGAAATAAGATGGCCAAAACTAAATACTGTAGACGTAAAAAGCAGAAAAGATATCAATCAGATTATAATATACTGATTACAAATATACTTACTGTAAATTGAAAAGAAAAAAAAATGCCTCAATAGAACTTGTTCTAAAGCTCACTTTGAATTGATCTCGGTTTATCTAAGAATAAATAATAGTACTAGCGTACTAAGGGGAAGTATTATTGGCAAATTAATTACTTATAACGCATCCTGATCTATGTATTTGAACTAAAAAGCCTTAACAAAACAAAACCTGAACTGGACAATAAACTTGACTCGACAAACCCTCGACAAAGACACCTTTTGATTTTAACAAAGACAAAAATAATAGTAGATTTTACAACAAGTGCACAAAACGAACATTATTATCAGCCGACATTACATTCTAAAAGTCTCGGATAAAAATGGTTTTAAGGACTCTGCTTTTCACTTCGATTGCGAGGAAATAAAACAGTAGTATAACTTAACATTTCTTTAAACGCACGAAAAAACAAGAGCTGTTTCCCGCCACTTTATTTTCTTTAAATCTTACGACATTGACATTGACATCTTATGACATTGGCTTGGGCTGCAGATCTATACAGCCTACTATTAAATTAATTTTGTAATAATAATTTTCTTAAATTAATTAAATAACCTACCGTTATTTATTTATATTGAATTAAAATTGAATTTAAATTTTAATATCTTTTATGTCTTAAAAAACGCATAAGGCTAATAAATTTAAGTAAATATTATAAAATAACAAATTCTATCTATGAACTTCTTATTGTGTTTGGCTGTATGGCTCATTTTCTTTGCCTTAATATAGATACATTTATGAGTAGATACGTTTAATGCACTTGTGCACAAAATTCGATTTTGTGCAGCCTATATCCTGCACAAATAAGCACTTTCAGAGCATGAGAACTGAAAAATTGATTTATTATCTTTCATTGCCGCCTATACAAAGAAACGCAGACCAACTTTCCATCATAAAATGACGGATTGAATAAGAAATAGGTATGTGTATGAATTTCCACGTTTAATTGCTTTAGTTAACAATTGTAATGGATCTTATTTGCGAAGGTAATCTCTCAATCAAAGAATTAGAAAGCTGAAATTTTGAACATAGTTTATAAAATAAACCTATGTTCAAATTTCAGCTTTGGCTCTGCGTTGATCGAATTTATAAGTATAGATTTATGTTCGTTAGGCATTAAAGCCCAAAACTAGGTTTGATGCTGATCCATTAAAGCCTCACGTAACATAAATGAAAATTATAGTTAAGTAGTAACTTTCCTTTATGACTCACGTTCTGGTTAGTTTATGACTCACGCTTAGACAATATAATGGGATTGCTGAATTTGATAGGAATTTTGATTGCAGCGTAATATCTTTACTTACATACATATTCGATAATAATTAATCTTGTAAATCTATTCTGAAATTCTCCCTAATAAGAAGAAAGCACTTTTAAGATGCTGCGTACTTGAACTCCAAACTTTTGCTAAATACCCAAAGTTGCATACAATCCAGATTGTCTGGACCCAGATCCACATTACCACATTGTCTGGATTTGTTTGATAGACTGTGATAAACCATATAACTTAAACATCCTTCAGAGCATCATATTCTGTGTTAGAGTCAGTAAAAAATTTAATACCTTACATAAAATCATATAAATAAAAAAAATTCTAAGTTTTATTTTTATTTTTTATTATTTATGTTAAGATCCGCTACCGTCGCCTATAACACAAGCAACGCCAAAGCTGCTGCAAGTGCGCTGCCGACTACAGTAGGATTACGAATAAGGGATTGGGAGGGGATAGGGAAATGGCTCTGAAATCCCTTATTCACTTACTGAAACACAACAGCACACGTGCTGTTATTTCACAGTGGTCTTCTGTAAGGAGGTGGTTATTGCCATCAGACGGGCTGCCCAAATGACTGCGAAACGCAGTGTGCCCTGCCACTACTTTCCAAATGCAGACCAGAGCCAAATTTTAAAAGTTCATTTTTCAAAGTTGAAACTGCCGGGAATCCAACCCGGAACCCTCGAACAGAGCGTTAAGGCAAGCGTTAAGGCAAATTTTAAAAGTAATTTAGTTATTTTTAAAATCCTATTTTAACTAATCTTTATTTGATCTATATTGTGAATAGCTAGTTCAATTGCTCGCTTAATGAACCCTATTTTATAGGCAGGTTTAATAACATTTTAAACCTCAGAACGAAGATTTTTCCAAAGTTGTCGCAATGCTAATGTCACGGTAATTGCACGCGAGTTCACTAATAATTCTAAGTAAATAATCACTCCAACCTTGATTTTTTCGGAATCGTTTTGATTTTCTGATAATTGTTAGCTTATTTGATCGAAAGCTCGCAAAACCATGTCTTTATGTTTTTAGGGAAGGTGTAGAAACTTGGAAAATCGTATCTTCAGGAGGTGTTTTCGATGTTCTTTTTGTACAGAATTGAGCTTTCGATCGAGATTTAAATGCAGTAAGCACTAGCACTTACGAACTCGTTTGGCGTCGTTTGATTTTATATCGCCTTCGATATAAAATCAAACTTTAATCAATTTTCGTTTAATCCAGAGCTGGAACAAAATTGCTATTCCACAAAAATAGTGAATTGGAACTTTCGGAAGCAGTGGGACACTGGTATTACTCCTGCGTTTCCTTACATCGTAACACATCATTAATCTCTGATCTATGTGACATTTAATTACCTAAAACACCATATATTAGGCATTCTTCCGTCCCTTGCCTTAAGGGAGACATCACACGACTTACAACGTTTACAATAATGTTAAGGTTAGTTCAAAAACCAACCTTACCGTTTTCAAATAAGGTCCACATATAATTCATAGTAACTCATTGTTTTATATGTAATTAATAATGTCCTTCTTATTGCTTCACGCCTAAGATTTTATTGCTACATGTACACTTTATTGTTTACTTTATTATGGATATCTCAAAATACATTTAGATATGAAATTAATTTATCGCTTAATATTAAATAGTTACATTTCATTCTTATCATCATCAGCCCATAGGCGTCATTTGATTCTTTGCCAGCCAGCTGTCAGCCGCTCCCTTGAGGACATCGCTTCAGCGAGTAGGTGGTCGGCTCACAAGGCGTTTCGACCGTGGGCTCTACTGCAAGACTTATTATTATAAAACAATAATATTACAAGAATTATTAAAATTAATATTAGGAGCTGTGATCGTCCGGTTATGTCGAAACTGCAGTTCTCACGTTCGACTACTAGTAAATAGAGAAAATGGTATGTGCTTTTGACTTTAAAATATAAATAATTTTCTCTAGGAAGTCTACCAGTTTTCTCCTGCCGCCTAATTTAGACGATTAGATTAGATTTAGATACAAAATTAGTTTTCTGTTTAAAATACGATATAGGAATTTCTTGATATACCTGCATCTCAGAAATCTCTTGAATCTAAACAATTTCTGGGCTGGAGTGAGTTTTATGGAATTTTATCTTAATACTTTTGATATTCTAGAAACCAATTTTTTTTTATTGGATATACGAAAAGTTTTTTATATTTTATTTTTAAAAACCGCTTTTAGTTACATACAAAACAAAGCTCCTCATGAAGTTTCTCAGGAATGTAGAGTATTATAAACCTTTTTTTTGTCCGCGAAATTAATAGTACACTTCAAGTTTAAAACGTACTTAGCAGTTTAAAATAATCCTTGATAGGTATTTGAAGAACTGGCTGGCAACACGAATAATGCGCATTTACATATAAACATTCTCGAATGTTATAAAGGAGACTAGTTGATAAATATTAGGACATTTCACAGTCTGGCGATCACCTTTGTTGGCGATAAAAGCACAATGGATGCTAGTATTTTAAGTACACATGCACTAATGGCAAATATTTTGTACGAAGTGACTCTTGAAAAGTTTGGGTCGAGTGTTCACCGATAAATCGTTCGAAAATGTTCTTTGTTCTAAATTGTCACTAGAAGTCTTTATATGCAAGTACTAAATTTCTTATTAAAATAACTAAAAGTATATAATTTTATTTTTTATTACTTTATTTTTATAACTAGAAAATGTCTGTAGTAAAAAGGCTGTTAGGTTTTGAAATACTTAGTACATTTTACTTTTGTATCTTTTCCAGGGAATAATAATAATGAAAACTGTAACCAAAACATTCTATTTCTTTTATAAAAAGACAATGAAACTTTTTTTTATGTTAGATCAACAGACAAGCTGACGGTCCTAAAACCTAAAACTTGATCGTAAGTAAGTAAAACTTAAAACTTTATAATACTGTTTTACTGTAAGTAAAAAAAAATCCATTATAATACATATATTTTAAAAGTTAAAAAAAATGTTTGAAGTAATAATAGCAGTCCATAAAAAAAAGATTAAAAAAAAATTTATACTAGTGTAATTTATTTTTATAATTTGCATAAAAATGTTTTATATTACGTTCTGTGCAGTTCATCTGGCGGCATAACCACCACATACCATCTTAAATTACGCGGTTGTGTTTCGGTAAGCGAGTTAAGGATGCTAAAGATCCCTTTCTTATTCTATATCCTTTATCGAATGAAGGCTGGCAACATCTCAAATTTATGGCATTGCTTATGTATATAGACGACGGTAACCACTTAACAGTAAATTAACCGTCAACATGTTTTCCCACTCTTACATAAACAAAAATAGAAATAAGAACTGACGTTACGATCTCTTTTTGGATAACTGTAAATTATAACAATGGATACGACAAATCATTATTTTTTACATTTACTTACATGTCATCCAAAAGAAAAAGAAATATCATTCAATTAACTAACTAATTAACAAATACAACCAACATTCCCTTGTCCAAGTACGCCACATGCATTCTTAAACTTCACTGAATAAATTTTCTCTATACGTGAAGACCGCACTAAATTACAATTCAATTTGCGGCTAACCGACTTAAACAAGTTCTCTTCTGGCCCATTTAAATTCGTGCTAGAATTCAATTAAGTTTTTGTTCAGTGCTTTTTTTAATTCTATAAATGAAATAAAATAAAATAAATCTTTATTTGCGCGAACACAAATGTTTACAGGATTTTAATTTGTATACAGCAGTTACAGTACAAAGTATGTTCTACCCGCCAAGGGCATGCAAATATACAAGATGTCGATACAAAATTTTTGTATTTATTTCAACGTTTACAATATCTGAAGAAATCTACAAAAAAATCTACAATATCTAAAGAATCTACGTCTATTAAACTCACTTCAAGCAATTTTTTTTTAAATGTTAAGGTCGGCAGACAGGCTGACGGTCCACTTGATAGTAGGTGGCTACCGTCGCCTATAACACAAGCAACGCCTAAGCTGCTGCAAGTGCGCTGCCGACTGCAGTAGGATTAAGGATAAGGGATTAGGAGTGGATAGGGAAATGGGCTCTGGCATCCCTTACTCACTCACCGAAACACAACAGCACACGTGCTGTTATTTCACGGTGGTCTTCTGTAAGGGGGTGGTTACTGCCGCCAGACGGGCTGCCCAAATGACTGCGAAACGCAGTGTGCCCTGCCACTACTTTCCAAATCCAGACCAGAGCCAAATTTGAAAAGTTGATTTTTCAAAGTTGACCCTGCCGGGAATCGAACCCGGGAACCCTAGAACAAAGCGTTAAGGCTAGCACCCTAACCACTTATCCAAAGGGCTCGTCACTTTAGGGATTAACTCTAATAATGTATTATCTTTTTTTCGATAGATAAGTAGGCATAGGTATTTTGATTAAATCTTTAATCACAAGCTTGTAAATCTGCCCTTATGCGAACAAACCAATGTAGGTTTAGCTCGGTTAAATTTACTTTTGTCTTTTATTTTATATGCTATTGTAATTTATATACTTCTTGTGTTCTTTTATTTTTTTATTTGTGTATAAAAATAGATAAAATAAACAGTCAGACTTCAGTCAGTCAGACCGCGATGAAAAACAACACCGTGATGTTGTGCGTATTAAGTTATTCGCAAACTCCATTCCATTCTACTACTTCTCATTTCCATTCTTCTCCTTCTTCCGTTCTCCCACCTCCATATAGTCACTTATCTTTCTTTATTAAGATCGGCACAGCCCACACATCCTCCCCTCATCATTGCTAGTGTTTATTGGCAACGGTAACTGCTTACCGTCGCATAGGCAGATATATATTTTTGTACAACTACACGTAACAGATGATGATAATTTTATTAATTTATTTATTAAAAAGCCACAGCTCTTAAAGGTTCAATTTATAGATCAAAAATTCTTAACACACAGCAAATTATGGATTTTACATTAGATACTTTTTTTTTTTGCTGTTTTTGTACAATATAGAAAAATCAGCAAAAAATAAGGTTATTACACACAATAATAATATGTATAGAAAAATAGCATGTTTAAATTTCGTTGAAATAGACTAATGATCAGACCAATGAGGTTTAGCGTCTTAGGAGTGTTGCCGTGTAAAATTAATTATGTATTACGTATAGACATGGCAGATGTCTATTTGAAGTGAAAATCAGCGCTGTAACAATGTTGCAGTTTAAGCTGAGTTGTGTCCTTTTGGTGTTTACTTATTATGTATTTTTTGTTTTGTTCATATGTTTCTCGTATTTAAATGCCAATAAATGTTTCTTTCTTTCTTTCTATTTAAAAGGAACGAATCACTACCAAAGAGGAAAAGAGGAAAAGGTCGCGATGAGATTCGTTCTGAGAGGGAGGCAATAGTTGAGCGAATTGACTCAACCTTAAATCTTGTATCCCAATGGGGAGACAGGAATCTGGTTGATTTTAACGCCACCAAACCGCAGGCGTGTTTGTTCTCTGCAAAAAGGAGCCCTTTCGACTTGGCTCCAACTTTCCGAGGTGCATCCGTACCTGTGGCCAATGATCTTGAGCTTCTTGGCATGAGGTTGTGCTCAAATCTCAACTTCGGTTCTTCTATCGAGTCCAAGGCCCAAACAGCTGCCAAAAAGTTGGGCATCCTAAATAGAGTGAAGCGATGCTTTACATCTGGACAGCTCCTCTCTATATACAAGGCACAAGTCCGATCCTGCATGGAGTATTGCTGTCACCTTTGGGATGGCTCTGCAAAATACCAACTTGCTGCACTCGACTCGGTGGATCGCAGAGCTAGGAGGCTCATTGGCGATGATACACTAATAAGAACTAAGCTGCAGAGCCTGGCACATAGACGCAAAGTTGCCTGTCTGTGTGTATTCTATAAGATGTACTTCGGAGAGTGTGCTCGAGAGCTGCATGAGATCATACCGCCTTCCCCTTTCTTCTATCGGACATGCAGACGTACGGCCGGTTACCATCCTCACCTTGTCGAAATCCCTCTAATTCGGACCAAGCGCTTTAAAACATCTTTTGTGATGCGCACTGCTAAGGATTGGAACTCCCTGCCGGCGTCTGTATTTCCGAGCTCATATAACCCAAACCTTTTCAAGGTTCGAGTGAATAGGCATCTTCTGGGTGAGCTCGCTCCATCTTCGGCCTGATCCTTCCTACATGGATAGATGCTGGTCAAGAGCAAACCCATCTATAATAAAAAAAAAAGAGTTGAATGATAACCAGAGAAATGCTTCTTCTTAAATTGTTCAAGTGTCTGTTTTTTTTTTTTAAGTATGTTAATGAAATATACATTCATGTTCACGCTCAATATAAGTTTCTCATGTAAGCGAATAATTATTATAATTCTTTATGGGACTCCAAAAAAAAAGTTGGTTTATAAACATAAATAGAAGTTTAAATAATACTTACATTTAAAAATTCCTAAAATATTAACGCAATTTGGCACCAACGAGAATTTCTGGCACACGCGACGAACATTTATCAAGAACGGTTGGTAGACATCAAATAAACGTCCATTGCGGACGACATTTTTCAATGTAAGATATCGGAGTTCAACCACTCTAATGGCGCTATGATTTGTGGATTAGTGTCATACGAATGTATGAAGATTTTTTATGTTATTTTTTAAATTTTCTTTACGATCATTGGTATTAAAGTAACTGCATTAAAAATATTTTACACATTGAACAATGAAAATCTCCCTTAACATTTGAAATGTTAATTTTTGAAGTTATATTTATTTGGTTGTTTTTAAGCACTGTTCAAATAAATGTACTGCATGGTCATTGGTGAATAGTGGCAACCCTTTTCACCGTACAATTCCGTTGCCAATCGTAAATTTATCTCTTACGCTATTAGTCCGATAAAATTCAACTCAAACGATAAATAAAACAGACTTTGACGGATGACCAGTCTCCCCAGAAAAGAAAATGTGAACAAACGTACACGTGCTGTTCAAAAAATAACCGATGCTTTCATATCTATTGCATATTTCAAATAAAAAATATGTACGTACATATCATATCCTAAATATTTACTAGATTTTACCACCGGTTCGCTCGTGCAGAAAGCTAATTAAGTAATCTATGATAATCGATTTTCATACAACATTTTTTTTTTCAAAATCGTTTAATTAATCAAATCGTTCATACGCAACAACAATTAATTACAATATTAATTAGTAGTGGCAGGGCACAGTGCGTTTGGGCAGCTCGCCTGGTCGCAGTAACCTTACAGAATACCATTTTGAAATAACAGCATGTGTGCTGTTGTGTTTCGGTGAGCGAGTAAGAGATGCCAGTGCCCATTTCCTTGTCCACTTGCAGCAACTGTGGCGTTGCTTGTAATATAGACGACTGTAGCCACCTACCATCAGCCTGTTAAGTAAAATAAATACTATCTTACAAGTTAGAGTGATTATAAGTATATAATGAAAAATTTAAACTAAAGATTTCACACTTTACTAATGTCGAAGAAACATTTTTTTTTAAAAGAGAAAAGCTTTGGTTATTGCAATTGTTTTCCGCAACAGCAAAGTTAAGTTTGCAAATGTTTTTGTATCTATGTCACTGGGGAACATTTTGTACGAAACCGATCTTATTTACTGGCACCCATTGAATAAAACATTAGCAGAAGAAACATGTTCACAAATCGAATTGAGACGGGTGATTCATTTTGTTTTTGCTTATAGAAATAAATGATGTTATTCTTTGTCGCTTTAGTGACAGTTGTTAATTGTGGATCCATATTGTATGGACATAGAAAGGTGTACTTAATACATTTTGATTATCTTGTGTTAAAAATCACTTTCATGCTTGTATTAGGTACTAGTAGTATAGAGCTGACTCGTATATGGGTCAAATAAAAGCATCTCTCATGAAATAACTACCAAAGTAATGTCGTAATATAAATTTTCCGATGTAACTATTGCAAAGTTTAACTGCTTTTCCCTACAGTTTGCATGTAGAAATTATAGAATATTTGAATGTCAAATTTTGATGTACATTTATTTTATCTTGACAAAAGCATAGGTTTTGTCAGAGTCGCCCGAAAATGGAACGACAATTTATGAGCCTAATCACTGCATCCAACAGTCATAACAAAATACAATTAATAAAATGCAAATACAATTTACTTTTTTTTTTTTTTATGTTATGCCGACAGACAGGCTGACGGTCCACTTGATGGTAGGTGGCTACCGTCGCCTATAACACAAGCAACGCTACAGGTGCTGCAAGTGCGCTGCCGACTACAGTAGGATTAAGGATAAGGGATTAGGAGGGGATAAGGGAATGGGATAAGGATAAGGAACTTTTGTACGTTTGTAGATAAATATATAACAAAATCGAATATAATTTTTTGATTTTACACTTTATATAGATTAAAAGTTAGACGACAACATAACATTAGATAACTACATATTATGTAAGTTTTCTCGGCCGGTATCCATATGAGTTGTAGGTTTCCGGGATGATGGCCCAGGTCTGTTGGAAATTCTTTCAAACGTTTCGTCAACAACTGCGGTTGACATCCTCAGTGATGAGTCCGAAATTTTCCGACCAGGGGCCTTAGACAAAGTAGCATTCGCTCCGTAGCGAAGCGATATCGAAGTTCGTTATCGTCTCAGAGACAAAGAAATCATGACAAGGTATCACGTGTTTATCACGTGTTACAGTGTCGATTCCTTTGTCTCTGAGACGATAACGAACTTCGATATCGCATCGCTACGGAGCGAATGCTACTTTGTCTAAGGCCCCTGGGCCATCATCCCGGAAACCTACAAATGTAACTTTAAAAGATAATTTTAGTAAGCTTCTACCAGTACTGCCAATAAAGTCCATTTTATTAAAATTTGTTTATTATATATCATTCTATCTATATTGTGATATACGGCTTCGTACCGCCTCAAACGTTCAAAAAAAATATCGTTAGGTAACATTTTAGATTTTTTAATAGTCATTCGTGATGAAGACAAATTCAACATATCAAAAATCATAAAATCGGTCCAGCCGTTCTCCAGTTATAAATGGTGTACCTAACACGACCTTCTTATATAATATCCGCTAACTCCTCCTAAACCAAGCAACGAATTTTGATGTGGTTTTCAGTAATGGAAAGAGAGCGTTAAACGGGGAAGGTTTTTATATATAAACTAGCTGTTGCACGCGACTTCGTCCGTGCTTCTTTATAAAATATTATTCGTGGAAAACGGCAATTTTGTGTGTGTGTGTGTGGGGGGGGGGGGGGGGTGAGTAGCCTATGTTACTCGCTGATAATGTCGCTCGCTGATTCTATAGGTGAAGTTTTAAAATATTATTAGTATTTGCATCGGTGTCGGTATCGGTATTAGTATTAGTATGGAGTACAGATTGCAGAAAAAAATGCGATGACGGGAGCGGGTCGCTTGTATAAAAACAGATTTTCTCCAAAAAAGATTTATTGCTAGTCTCAATTTCTAAACTGTCTGAAAGGTTATTACAAATTACCAATAAAAAATAAGAACATAACATTCCCATACTCGTTCTCTCGTAAACCAGACCTAAACAAACATTGCCAGCGGCTTGTATGTCAATTTAAAAAAAACTCAAAACAGCCAATTACGAATTTTGCCCACGGTTAAGCCGAACCTTTGTGGATTTTTGACTTTTATCAATTTCACGCATGACTTATTTGTTGTTTGGTGACAAGCGCAATCATTTTAAATGGTTTTATTGCGTATTAGGATTTACAGTTTGCGGTCATATCATATTACGTAAGCACTGGCAAAACGGATAAACTAATTTTTTAAATAAAGTGCGTTCACTTTTTTTTAGTGGGAAAGATGCGGCCTGTTATGTCGAGAGTTCTAAGTTCGAGACTGGTCACGCCGTGTACCAATGGGTTTTATTCTAAAAACTTAAGTGCATTTACTGACTACTCTCAAACGGTGAAGGAAAACATCGTGAGGAAACCTGAATACGTCAAAGAAGAGAGGCATTGTTGAGAGGGTAGGCCCTGTTGCCCCTGCAGTGTCCAGCAATGGACGTCCCTCGTATGAAATGATGACGATGATGGTGGTGATGAAAACAAACTTAACATTGAATTTAGATTTAAGGTTAACATCCTAATCGTAACTATTGTTAAAAAATGGAAAGTTAATTTATTTGTTTGTTCGTTTGTATGTTAGGCTGTCACGCCTTAATTAATCAATCGTTAACCATAAAAGACAAAGACAAGAGGTACAGAAAAGGACATAGGGTACCTCTTATTCAGAAAAAGTACTGCTCCCGGGGATCATAAAAATAAATTTAAAAAAATCAACGCCTGACAAAAATACCTGCGTAAGCAATAAAGAGGTTTGTTTTTAACACATAAGAAAAAGAAAATGAACTCGAACAAAATGGCGGACAAAAGCCAGATTTTTTATTTTTTTATAGTCTTACTAGTTGAGCCCGCAATTTCGTGCGCGCGATATTCGCTTTTTTGTTTTAAAAAATATTGGAATGAAACAAACACTAACTATTACGGGAAGCTTGCTGCAATACATCAGAGAAAACTGCGTTCAAGTCGGCTAAGCTATTTCAGAGATTAGCGTGCACAGACGCACAGACAAAATACTAAAAACTATTTATTTGACCTCGGTAACATAAGTACAATGTGTACAAAATGTTTTGTTTGGTTTTTATTTTGTTTTTTTTCAAAAAAAACTTTAATGTACAGACTTAACTTTAATTAACTTTAATGACATGGCTCGTTTACGATTTTATTATTTAATAATAGTATTTAATAAAAAATATTGGAATTTTACCTTACAAAGGCATGTTAGCCCTGCGCGAAGTAACAGATAAATGACAAAAATTAAAAGTTTCATTGAAGCATAAACATATCATATACCTAAGTTATTTGCCGCATCACAATGCGTCTCCGGCCAGTAGTTATTCATATATTTCATAATATACCTAGGAGGAATACGAATTACTAAGAATAGTGATAACGCGTCCCCGAACTTTGGCATAAACACGGATGAAGCAAAGACACCATAAACAATATTAAATTCAGCAAGTTTTCGCAGTTGTAAAAGGAACTCCGCTCCACGTATATTAGTGTCATGGAATTCAACGGACGGGACCTGACTTGTGCAATTTCCTAAGAGCTACGAATAACAATCGTAGCTCTTCGTTTTATATTTTTGTACAGAGTTTTATAAAAAAGGTACCTTATTAAATTAATTGGATTTGGTACTGTAAATTAATTATATTAGAGATCAATATAACTTGTGCATTCACTGACTGCTCTCAAATGGTGAAGGAAAACATCGCGAGGAAACCTGCATACGCACAAAAGAAAATCTGAGGCGCATGTGAAGTCCGCCAACCCGCACTGGGCCAGCGTGGTGGACCATATAACCCATACGCCCTTGTTGAGAAGGTAGGACTACAGTCGTCTGCTACAGACATGTACTGTTTTATTTATTATCTTAAGTTATCTTAAGTTTAAATTTTACTACATATAATTAAATAAAACTGGGAACATATCGTTTTAGAAAAAAAATGATTTTTTAAAGATATAAAATTTATATGAAAACTTGTCCTTATCAATCGCTCATCCCATCCCTTATCGAGCGTGGGAACTAAGTAATAGGTATTTGGGAGAATTTGTTGTCTCAACTTACTATAATGCGAATAACCGAAGACAGAATGCGACGCAACACATTCGCGTCACTTATTCAACTCGCGAAAATCTTTCTTATATATAAAAATGAATCCCCATTTCTCCTGGTCACGGCATCACGCGTGAACGGGTAGACCGATTTTAATTCGGTTTTCGCCAATGGAAAGAGGGATAAACGGGGAATGTTGTAGGGTATATAAAAATTGCACGCCGGGCGAAGCCGGGGGGGGGTCGCTAGTAATTTTATAAAACATACGCCAGCAATTCCAATGTTTCAGAAAAACCTTTATAGATGGTAGCTATTGACATTCCAATTTCAAATGTATATTATAGGTAGGATGTTTCCATATAAAAACATTTTCGGGTTTTAGTCAGTAATTGCAAGAATTTAACAGGCGAAAATCTCACAAAATCTACACATTCTACAAATTAATTATACTAGATTAATTTCAGTTTTTTGTTGCGATGCAAACCTTCATATAATGTCCCAGAAATGTCATGTTTTTTTAAGTATTAGTAATCATGGAATTACGTAGTATCGAATAAGTAAGCTGTTCGAGTTGGAAAGTGCCCTCTTAATCCTACTGTAGGCGGCAGCGCACTTATAGTGTTATTGGCAACGGTAGCCACCTACCATCAAGTGGACCGTCAGCCTATCTGCCGACCTTAACATTAAAAAAAAATATAAATATACTAATATTATAAAGAGCTAAAGTTTGTATGTTTGTTTGTTTGAATGTAGAAGCTTCGAAACTACTCAGCCGATTTAAGAAAATCTTTGTCAATAGTTTGAATAGAATCTTCACCAGGATGGGCATAGGCTAAATATTCCATGTGGGCGAAGACGTAAGCACCAGCTATCTAAAAATAAAGATCCATCTTTTGGCAAAAGAATGATGTCAGAGGTCAATGTATATCAGGAGTTATATCTTTTAATTTTCAACGCAGACGAATTCGCGGTCTCCAGCTAGTATTAAATATAATGTTAATATAATTTTTAATGTAAATATAATTAAATGTATTTAAATGCATTTTTTCATTGCCTCTTCAAAATTTTCGTAACTTCACTATATATCAGCATTTTCAGCACCAAGTTAGTTTAAAATACGTCTCTAAAATCAAAGATCGATTCGATGAACTCACAGAGCGCTTGCAGAATTTAAACTTATGATTTATGTATCACATTCGCTAACATGGAACCGTGCTAGACTGCTTTTCGTCCCAGATACTAATCTGCATATGTTGAAGGAATATTCAGCGACTGTACTTTAAAATTTTAATTTTTGAATACCGGGAGAGTAATTTTTAACTAAGAGTAAATTGATATTTCCGTCAATCGGGATTATAATGATATATCTATACTAATACATATATAAAGCTGAAGAGTTTGTTTGTTTGTTTTAACGCGTTAATCTCAGGAACCATTGGTTCGAATTGAAAAATTCTTTTTGCATTGAATAATCCATTTATCGAGGAAGGCTATAAGCTATATAACATTACGCTACGATCAATAGTATTATATATAAGGAGTGTCCAGTACCGCGCGCCCCACGCGCACTCCACCGCCGTATGGGCCGCAGCGAAGTGTGGCCGAGTTCAGCGAGTTATATATCCGTTTACGGTCACACGTCTTCATATGGGAGGGATTATGACCGCCCTCCACGCTAGCCCACTGTGAACTGAATTGACAGTAGGTATAAGTTACAACATCAGCGAAGTGGAACAAAAGTTTGGATGATTTCCTTGTTATTCTCAATCATATTCTTCTGTACTGAAGGTCATGTTCCTTAAAGTCATTCGTAGCTGTGTAGCACTACACGCCTCCACTCCGTCCGGTCTTCAGCTTCTCTCAAGGCAAGTGTTACGGGAAGACCGTTGTCTGCCGATCTTAACATTAAAAAAAATCAAACATAAAAACAAGAGACAAAATATTGTAAGCTCTGTCCTCTTTTGCTCATCTACCAAAAGCCAAAAGCATAATTGTAACTGAGTTTACCAATTAGGAGTTACCTCCTCTAAATTAACTGATGATGAATAACATCAAGCACAAGATGAATAACACACCACGGCTCCATTATTATATACAAATATGATCGTAACAGTTTCAAAAATATTTTTAGCCATTTCTATACCTACCTTTTTTGTTTTTTAAGCATTCGCTTCAGCTTATGTTGCTAACTGTGTGGATAATGTATACTCCTAATACTAAAGATAACTGAACTTTGAACCATCAGCAGGTAACGACATCGTGGCATTTAAAAGGTAATATTCAATAAAAATAACGTTTATCTGAAGAGTTTTCTAAGCGAGTGTAGTCAGTCTGATATCGGTATTTGAGCAGTTTGCATAACAATACGAACTTAAAATTGTAGAGAATTATGCAAAGTTAAAAAAAAAAGTTTAATGAGACTACTCTTTATAGTTATGATATTATTACCAACTAGCTTTTGCCCTCAACTTAGTCCGCATTTCGGGGAAACAGTGCTTTTTCTGGGTTTTAGGTATTGATTATCTTTTTCTGTATCCCTGACAACGTGTATGCAAAATTTCACGATAATCAATTGAGTAGTTAAAGCGTGCCAGCATAACAAAAAACTCGCATCTTAGCTTCCATACCTTAGAGTAATATTATAAATGTGAAAGTAACTTTGTCTGTCTGTTACCTTTTCATGCCTTTTTTATGTTTCCCCCCACGGGCCGTATATCGTCAAAAATTACAAATAATAACCTTCTAATATTTAACAATTGATTACATTTAAGATAAAAATAACTAATATAATTCTACGATTTCCTCTAATTTGAGGGAGGATACTACGATGTTTGGGAGTTTAGGAGGAATATCATCCTCCGACATGATCGGAGACCTTATTGTATCTTATTATTTATGTGTCAATATATTATAGTTGGGTTAGAGGGCTCTTTCCTCTTCCCTCGTCTTTTCTCATCTTTCACGCATTTGCCTTTGGTGTAATTTCTACCACCTTTTTGCAAAATTCAATAAATTTACTTTCTCTGTAATTAGTTCTTTTAGTAAGGTTTTCTCTAATTTTTTTTACCTTTTTAGGGTTCCGTACGTCCGAATAAAAAAATGGAACCCTTATAGGATCACTCGTGTCCGACCATCCCCCCCCCCCCTTATTTCCTAAATTTTGTACGATCCTAATTATGCCCCCTCATTTTGAAAAAAATACAGAAATTAGTTTTCTACTTATAAGGTTATAGGAAAACCTATAAGAAGTAGTCCATGATATTAAAATAACATGGTAAATCACTCAATATTGTGCGGATAGGTAACATCGTACGGAACCCTCTTCACGCGAGTTCAACTCACACTTGTCCCGTTTTTTCAAGTTCCAACCCGAGTCTTGCGAGTGCAAACCTGGGGCACTCGAGCAGTAGGTGCTTCACGATCTCCAGCACCACAGGCGCACACACACAATCCGGGCTGGATTTCATTTTAAACCTGGTAGGTATTGCGAGAAATCTCCGTGTCCCGTCAGCAACTGCACAAGTTTTGGTGTCCATTTGATTTTCCTAATATGTCTGTATGCCGCTTCAGCGTCGGGAAAGAACATTTTTGTTCCTCCCGCCGCCGTCTCACCTTTTCTGTAAATTTGACTCCACTCGGCGACAGCCTCGCTCCTTAATTGTGTAGCGTTTTATGTACGATAGGGGGCATTTGACATAACTTGCTGCGCTTTTTAATTTGAGCTCCCCATCTTTAGCCAGCTCTCTCATTGCCCGCGGTCCCCCAAAAGAACCTGACGCATCTCCCTTCCATCCTGTTCGTATGTAGGTTCTCCCGGATAGCATAGGCCAATGGATGGTATTTGCCCCCTTTTCACGCCTTAACTACTCAACTCATCAGCATGAAATTTTGTTAGGAACACAAAAAAAGGATGTAGGGAACCATTCATAGGGAATTCATCCAGGAAAAAAGGACTGTTCCCAAGAGATCACATAAAAATAAAAATCCAACGTCTGGTGAAACTGTTACAGCTATGAAGATTGAATAAATTATTACTCGTATATTTAGTCATGCGTTATATTTTTTATTTTTAAACGCCTACGAAGTAGTGGGCACCAACTAGTCTTTTATATTATTTATTGATAAGATATTTAAAACTACATTCAGTACATTTTTATTTCTAGATTTTGAATCATCTCTGATTCAATCATAAGTATATCAGATCTTCCAATGAATAGACGATTCAAACACACTGACATCAAAAGGAATTATTGAATACGTAAACCCGTCACAACAAAAGCCTTTTTGAGCATTATTTCAAAGCCTCTAGCGTTCTCTTTCGAATGCTCCACATATGTTGCAATGGTGGTAACATATTTTAACATTGATAATTCACAGTCAAATATGGCGATCTTTCAAAACAAATATGAATAGTGAATGGCAAATGTTTGTTGGTAAATAAGATTAACGTATGATTAGCCGCTTGATTCGTTTGTGGCCCGTTTGATTTAGAGAGAGGCAAACAATCTATACAATTCTAGTTACTTACCTTAGGGGGACATGAGTTAGTATGAAATAATGTTGCCAACCACCCTTTTCTGTAACTCTTGGTTTACTTATATTCGTCAGAACTACTCGGCTAATTTCCATACTAGTTAACCCTTATCAAAAATTTACACATATAATAAAATCGTAAACGAGCCGTGTCTGTACATAAAATACTTTTTTAAAAAACAATTTGTACACACCCTTACAGATGACCACCGTGAAATAACAGCATGTATGCTGTTGTGTTTCGATGAGTGAGTGAGTGGGATGCCAGAGCCCATTTTCCTATCCAATCCCTTATCTTTAATCCTATGCAATCGGCAGCGCACTTGCAGCAGCTGTGGCGTTGCTTGTGTTATAGGCGACGGTAGCCGTCTACCATCAAGTGGACCGTCAGCCTGTCTGCCGATCTTAACATAGTAAAAACGAGCCGTGTCTGTACATTAAATAGAAAAAAAAAACACTTTGTACACTGTCATAACAATAGTTTTTAGAATTTTTGTCTATTTGTCTGTGAGATTGTGCACGCTAATCTAAAAAAAAGCTTAAGCGCTTTGAATACGGTTTTCACTAATGTATTGTAGCAAGCTTCCCGTAACATTTAGGGTGCGTTTCCACCAGAGATGTGCGAGGACGCGTAGCGAGGGATGTGCTTTTCAAGAACCAATAGAAACGCTTCACTTACGCTCAGCACAGCTCTGGTGGAAACGGCTTAGCGGAGCGAGGTTTTTGTACGTACAAAACAAGCGAGAGATGTGTTGCTAGGTTTGCGACAACCAGCACCAGCCAGTCCGCTCCCACTACACCGCGCCCCCCGCCGACACATCTCACAGCTTCACAACGCATCCTCGCACGACACATTTTCCTAGCACAGCTTTGGTGGAAACGCACCCTTAGTGTTTGTTTCCTTCCAATCGGTTCACAAACAAAAAAGTTACGCGCTATAACCACGCGTACGAAGTTGCGGGCTCAGCTTGTTAAATAATAATTTAAGCGGCATTTAAACAATGAGTATTATATAAATAGTTTGTTTTTCTCTTAATTTAACTGCTTGACTCGCTTGAGTAGTTAAAAAACCAGCTCACTTTCGTCTTTATTATATTATTTAGGATACATAATCACATTAAACCACAGAGTCATTCTATAAATATAATATGCAATTTACATCCTTATGTATATAACTAAATAAGGTGAATAATACCTTAAACCTGATAGAGTAAACAAATAAAATCACGTTTAGGGCTTCACGTTAGCAACGATTAAATTTATTCGCGTGTACGTAACGACATAAACCAACGTTGGACGTGTTAAACAGTTATTGCACATAAAACTGTTTCCTAACTGAGCCATGTTATTGCCACTAACAGCTCACAGTTAAATTTTAACGAGGACACGTGAATGGTTTTTTGAGATATTGTTTTTATCATTTTTTCTGTGTTAGAATTGATCATGTTTGAGTAAATAAATTTAAACATGAAATTTAAATTTAATCTGAAAATCCTTGGATGTTGCAAAAGATAAGATAAATTTTCATTGTTTAAAGTTATTTTTTAAGTACACATCGTTGCAAAAGCTTATCTTATGATTGTTAATATTGGTGCAAACAGTTTGCCCATTTTTGACGTAGGGGAGACAGGTGCCCTTACAGTTTTTTCTCTTTTAATTATTAGAAAGAAAAAAAAACATGAGAATTCAGAATGACCTAAGTATGCGTATATCTAAAGATACATTATCGAACTACATAATGGGATATAAAATTAAGCGATTTGTCAATTGATTTTGATAGGATAAGCTCACGGAAAAAAAAGGGAAAAGTGTCCATGGTACAACACTTCTGATGTACCTTTGACTTGCGCCGTTGTACCTTGGAAATATAATAAGTTTATCATGAAAACACATACCCATGTATTTAAGAAATCCCAGATATTTTTACGTATAAAATAACTGTGGGTACCACCCTGAGATCGATTGTTGCTTAACTTACAAAATAAATTATCAACAAAAACACAAAAAATCTAAAGTTACGTTAAATAGCTACTTTAGGCTACTTTTTTAGCTTTTTTTATTTTTATTAAAGATGGTTTTGCTCTTGAGCAGCATCTGTCCATATAGGTTGATGAGGCCGAAGATGGAGCGAACTCACCCAGAAGATGCCTATTCACTCGAACCTTGAAAAGATTTGGGTTGTATGAGCTCGGAAATACAATAAAAATATTAAAAAAGCGCAGGAGTATTTAATTACTGACAACTGTCCGAGGTAACACTATGACCAGTTCCCATACTACAAATTATTTAATATTCTATTAATTATACAAAGAAATATTCATGAAAGTTATACAAATATGTATACATATCAACCAATTTCTCGTCTATTTTTATTATATTTCTGTGACTTAATCTTTTAATTGATACTTAATTTAGTACAATAACAGTAGGTATTTACAAGGTCATTTTGTAGATACTTATCTTTATTTGCTAATTAACCCCATACAATACAATTTGTTCAGGCAACCGAAGTAAATAATATTTTTAATAGTGACTTACTTTAGCAATAGATTAATCCAAATAGATTATCACACTATCTTTTCTTTGAATTTTATAATTAATTTCTTATTAATTAATTTTACCCGCAATGCCGTCGTTAGAGCCATTAGAACAACAGTTTCGTACTTCAAAAATTTTATTGCAAAAAAATCATCATGCTTAAAAAAAGCATACAGATAACTTTTATATCTTATTAATAATAATGAATCAATGATATCAAGGGTTCATATTTCAAAGAAGGGGATATGGGGGGGGGGAGACCACCATATTCTAGCTAGTCTAGTTCTAGTTCTAGCTAGTCCTACCGAGATTACAGATTAATTCATAATTAAACGTGTTATTTCGAAAATACAGGGATATTTTTGTTTATTAAGGTCACACACGCTTTAAGGTTTGCTGAAAAGCGAGAAACCACCTGGTGGTAAGTTACTGAATCGCCTAATTAAGTACTTACTCAAGACCTCTTTTTTTTATGAAATCGAGGTAGCGCTTGACCACTATCTCACCTGATGTGAGGTGCAGATGTGGCCGAAGGTGGACCACGCTTACCTAGTAAATGCCCATTTACCCTAGTTTTGAAGACCCCGAGGTTGTAGTTCTGTGGGAACACAGACGCAGGCAATGAGTTCCACTCCTTAGCAGTTCGAACAAGGAAGGTGGAACTGAAACACTTTGTTCGCGATCGAGGTACATCGACCACGAAGGGATGAAACCCCTGCCCACGTCTAGTGGTCCGCAAGTGGAACGGTTCCGGTTGGATTAAATCGTACAACATAGATGCACACTCTCCATAGTGTAGACGATAGAAAATCGATAGGCACGCTACTTTTCGGCGATGCTGCAGGCTTTGAAGTTGGGAATCCACAAGGGTGTCGTTGCCAATAAGGTTCCTTGCTCGCCTTTCAATCGAGTCCAGTGCGGCCAGTTGGTAACGGGCAGACCCATCCCAGAGGTGACAGCAGTACTCCATGCAAGACCGGACCTGTGCTTTGTATAAGTCCAGGAGCTGCCTCGCAGTGAAATACCGCTTAACCTTGGAAAGGATGCCCAGCTTTTTGGCAGCTGTTTTGGCAATGGACTCGATGTGCCTACCGAAGTTCAGATCGGCTGTAAGGTCCACACCAAGGAGTTGGAGATGATCCGAGACTGGAACAGTCACTCCCCGGAATGACGGGTTCAGGTCAATTGGATTTCGTTTCGCTGAAAAAAGACACGCTTGAGTCTTCGCTTCATTGAAACTGACCAAATTAGCGTCACCCCAGTCGGAGATATTTTTCAGTGTCTAGGTCGCTCGTGAGTTAGCGACTCTGATAAAATACGGATAAGGAACAATGTGAAGACATTATGAAAATACATCTGTGGGTAATTGTTTCAAACAGCCAAGCAGATCCTGTTTTAGATTTCGCAATACAATATAATATACCCTTTTGCTACGGTTACAGGTAGTGTTACGTCTTTTTAAAATTTTAACCGAAAATAATCCCTTGAAGTATCCAAAACAGACGTGACAACAGCCCCCGAGGGTGCGTAAATTTCTTTTAAACTCCTCTCATTATTTGCAATAGTCGCATAACGTTTAACCCTTCAAAGCAGATGGGGCCCTTTTGGGCATTACAAAGCATTTGTTTACCAGTTAAAGCTATAAGATAGTAATCTGCTGAAGATAGTTAAAATCATGAAAATATATTTGATTTTTTTTAATGAATAGATGGTATTGTTACGTGCGGCGCGTAAGGGCGAAAATGAACTATTTATTTTCACAAACTAGGATGACTTCCAAAAAGGGTAAGCTTGTCCTATAAAACAGTTAAACTTGCCAAAAGTCGTCAATGATTCCCTTAATGAGTCGCTGGTTTACTGTCGCAGGTAACTTCCGAAAACTCCGAAAAGTCGCTTTCGAATCGCATGCTATCGCATAACTGTGTCTGCCGCCGCCACTCTCCTATTTATGTTTGCCGCCAAAAGTCTCGATCTATCTCGAGTTCACTAGAAATAAACAAGTATTGTAAACGTCTCTCTTGGGTTTGGCATGTCTCTCCATTTCTGTCACGGTCAGCATACATTATCATAACATTATTAGTATTGCTTGTGTTTAAATGCAACAACTAACTATCATGTATAATGTCAATCATCAAAATAAGATCATTAAATTATAAATTTTTGATCTACAAACGAAATATAACGAACAATTTAAACAATCAAATTGCAGACAAGTGTAATTATAATTATAGTTTATCTTTAACTGTACAACATTCCTAAATAACCGCACGCAATCGTCAAGCGTCGTCAGTGGGTTACAACTCAACATTTTATCGCATTAGGTTTTGACAGATATTGCCAAACGTCTCGTAAAGACCAGGATAAACTTTCGGTTATGATGCAGAGCTCCCGATGCATAATAAACGGATTACAATGTTTAAATCAATTTGGAAATTCTAATTTATACCAGTAATTTTATTAACTTCTGACTCTGACTTAACAAGTGTTGTGTAAATACTGAAACAGGAGCACAAGTGGTTTTTATTTCGCGAAGGTGTGGCTTTCACAGCAAGTGGAATTCAATGATAAAATGTAATTTATGTTAACCTTATTCACCAGTAAATTTTATTAATATCCACTAATTAAAAATGTTTGATATCACCTCCATGCTTATTGGACGTAGGTGGAAGCAAATTGAAATATTAGTGACTCATATGGGCTATGGGCCATAAAAGTCATCCAGGATATTCACAATAAATAACTCACATGAACTCAAAAAATCCGGGCGAAATAAGGTTCCCAAAAATAAATAACATGGGCATAAAAACCTTAAAAGACACAGATTTTTAATATACTGATTACAAACATTGCTGTCTTTAAAACAACACTGCTTTCATTTGTTAAAAAATACAATCATTGTTGGTATCTTTTAAACAATTTTTATTTTTATTTTTTATTAAAGATGGGTTTGCTCTTGACCAGCATCTATCCATGTAGGAAGGATGAGGCCGACGATGGAGCGAGCTCACCCGGAAGATGCCTATTTACTCGTACCTTGAAAAAACTGTTGAGTCGAAACTGTTTGAGTATTCGTTCTTAAAAAGAAAATAACATATCAAAATAGAGAAAGATCAATGACATTCTCAGCGTAACCCTACCCAAGACTGCTCACCTAAAATATAATGCAGAAAATTATTTCATAAATAAATACATCGCCGAGTCAACAATAACGTCCCCTCTCCTACCAAATTGCGATTCATTTCCGTAAAATAAACATGTTATGTGGAAACACACACGGAATTGCAAATCGACCTGTTAATCTAATAAGAGAGACCCGAAGCGACACGGTTCATTTGTACAAAAAAATATCGCATTTTTTTTTCTCTGCAGAACACTGGGGACGTGACGTTGACAAATACAAAAGCATTTCCTTGTAATATCGCTTCGTATACATTTTCTATTTGAACAGATAATGTTTTGAGGGGGTAAATTGTAGCATTATTAAAGGGATGAATTTACATTAAAATGTGTACAGTTTTAATTTATGTGGAAATGTTTATCATTACAAAGAAATGTACAGTTTTTGTCACTTTTTCACAACATATATATAAAAACTAACGACCCGCCCCCGGCTTCGCCCGGCGTGCAATTTTTATATATAAGAACATTCCCCGTTAATCCCTCTTTCCATTAGTGAAAACCGAATTAAAATCGTTCTACCCGTTCACGCGTGATGCCGTGACCAAGGGAAATGGGGATTCATTTTTATATATTAAAAAAAAAGAAGAAGTCACTTCAATAAATATATAAATAAAATGTAGTAAACATGTAATTAATATAAGATATCCTAACTGATATTATAAATGCGAAAATGAATTTGTTTGTTAGTTTAACTCTTTCACGCCTTAACTACTCAACTGATTATAACGAAACTTCACATATACATTGTCAGGGATACAGAAAAGGGTACCCAAAAAAATGTTCTTAGTTTGTATTGGTGCAGGTAATCTATTTTAAATTTTATTAAATAGGATTTTAATAGAATTTAAATATCATTTAAGTAAGTAAACATGGAATATTAATATTTATGACTATCCAATAAAAACTAAATTCATATTTTACATCAGAAACATTGTTTAAAAAATCAACACCTTTGAATAATCCAGATATAATATAAATTAAAAATAATAATAATAATTAATACTAAGACTTTGTTGCAAGGTAAGCTCAGTAAATGAAATTAATGAAATTTTAAAAGAAATCATAGCAAGAATAGTATTAGAAAAAAAAATATATTTTAGATTAGCTGAGCCCGCAACTTCGTAGCCGTTTGTTTGTAATCCGATTGGAATCAAACAAATGTTACGGAAAGCTTGCTACAATACATAAGTGGAAACCGCATTTAAATCGGTTAAGCAGTTTCAGAGATTAGCGTGCACAAACGCACAGACAAACAGACAAACCAACAAACAGACAAAAATTCTAAAAACTATTTTTTTACCTCGGTAACATAAGTACAACGTGTACAAATTGTTTTTTTTTTTTTTTTTTTTAATCTTTAATGTACAGACATGGCTCCTTTACTATTTTATTATAAGTAGGATTAGATATGATGTGACAACAATTTGTGCCAAATATTGCCAAAATAGTTGGCCGCCAAAAAATAACCCGAACCGCTACCAAAAGTAGCAGCAAGCAAAAGAGATAAAATTTTATATTCCAAAGTTGATTACTCCTAAAGGGTTAAACGACAAGTCGTTCTAATAAATTATGCTCCGATACACTGAGCCGCTGTTGTTAATACAATTAAACATAATTCGGTTATGTCTTAACAACCGTCGTTTATGAGTTAACCCTTTAACGCAGCTGGTCTCCCGTCTATGATATAATTAGATTTGCGGACATTAAAATGGAACTTTGTTAATATTCGGCTCAAGGTAATATTTGAGCAAATGTTTCGACACTAAGGTTGAATACGTTAGTATGGGGTAATCTAAAAGTAACATCGATGAAAAGTAATGAAAATAAAACAAGCTGATAATAATATACTTATAGTTAAAAACTTACTAAGTGGACAGTGTTAATGTTTTTTAACTTAAATATTGGCTATATATTTAAACGGGTTTGATTTTCAAACAATAAAAAGAAAATTTGAAATTAGAATGTTTTTAAAAAGAAATATAGAAGATGTCATTGTTAGAAAAAAATATGTGTTAAAGTTTAGAGACCAAAAGAAAATGAAGTGTTTTGATAGTGTTTAATTAATTTATGTTGTATACGAAGGAAAACAATATATGTGCAATAATATGGAACAACATTTTTTATTACATTGAGATGATTTGATCCCAAAATAGAGTGTTGGCTCACAATATCTCTTACAAATTTTATAAGAGGCAGGACACATACGGAGTACCGACGGCAGCTGCGGCCGGACGGTTCTCGAAATCTCGATTGGAGGCCATAGACCGGCAATCGCAGCGTAGGACAAAGTATTCAAAGTTGGCTCTGGTCTGGATCTGGAAAGTAGTGGCAGGGCACACTGCGTTTCGCAGTCATTTTGTGACAGCCTGTCTGGCGGCAGTAACCCCCTTACAGAAGACCACCGTGAAATAACAACACCGAACACTGTTGTGTTTCGGTGAGTGAGTGAGTAAGGCGTACCAGAGCCCACTTCCGTAACCATTCCGTATCCCTTATCCTTAATCCTAAGGAGTCAGCAGCGCATTGCAGCACTTGTGGCGTTGCTTGTGTTATAGGCGTTGCGTATTGCATCTACCATCAGGTGGACCGTCAGCCTGTCTGCCGCCTTCACATTAAAAACCCCATAAAGTGGGCAGACGATCTGATAAGGGCCGCGGTTCGACAGTGGAAACAGACTGCTTCTAATCGTTTTCCTACCGAGCCAGATAAATTATAGTACAAGTTTGAAGAAAGTGTATAAATAATCTTAGTATCCAGAAAAGAGATACAACAATAGTCATATTAAATGAAATCCTTAGTCTTTTTGTCTGTTTAAAATATGATGACAATCGTGGAATTCTTAATTCCGAGCAATAGCAAAGTTGGCATTGTTGACGTCTCACATCTAATCCAACCGCACATTACGGTCCGTCTGCGCACGACAGCACAATACGAACTTGTGGACCATACGTAAGGGCTGTAAGTTATTGCACCCACTTGCGATTTAGATTTTTTTTAATATTCTCGTGGCCGGTCTCCTAGCCGATGTGATCAGATTGTTGCCCATACAGACCTCACATTTACGACTACTCAGAACAAGATCGGGTGCAAACATCTGGTGGTCGATTTCACCAAGGCATTTCAGAACGGACACGACCTGCAGCAGTGAAGAAAACGACTCTAATTGATTGATTAAATAGCCAATAAGTCAATTTAAGTCACTCAATAAGCCTAAGTAGGTTTCAATACGATGAAAGGCAATAACGTGTTTTGACAAATAATTTTTAGTATTCGATCAATGGATTGATTTTTACCACGTACCTACAATAGAACTTTTCACTTTTTTAGTTTAGCGTTAAACACGTAACCTACAAAGATGACGATGATACCATGAAACTAGCGCAAAATATTTATTTGTTTACATTTATTACATTTATTGCATACATTAATGCTTAGCGTAAGTTAATGTTTCAATTTAAAATGATTATTTAAGTAAATTGCCATAATCTCAACTTAAGAGGCCACTTTCCAACTCGAACAGCTTCTTATTCCATACTATGTAATTCCATGAAGGTCGTAGCAATATACATAAAAAACATGACATTTCTGGGATTATAATATAAAGATTTGCATCTCGATAAAAAAATTGGATTAATTTTATATCTAGTATAATTAATTTCTAAAATGTGAATAATTTGTGACATTTCGCGGGTTGAATGCTTGTAATTACTGACTAAATCTAAAAATGTTTTCCCATGGAAAAAATAATAATAATATAGAAGATGTCATTGTTAGAAATATAATAAAATTATTATAATATTTTAATCATAGATTAAAATATAATAATAATAACCTATAATATACATTTGCAATCGGGATGTCAAAAGCTACCATCTATAAATGTTATTTTTTTTTTATATAGGAATTGCTGGCGTATGTTTTATTATTTTCGCGAGTTGTATAAGTGGCGCGAACGTGTTGCGTCGCATTCTCTCTTCGGTTATACGCATTATGGTAAGTTGAGACAACAAATCCTCCCAAATACCTACCTATTACCGAATACCCGCGCTCGTACAGCCACCTTAACAGCTAACTCCGAACTGTCTCATCTCGTACAAATTATCAAATATGTAAGAAATTGTTAAAATAGCCCGAAATATGATATAACAATATTCGTTATATAAACTTATTATGATAAGTTTATATATCATATTTATGATTGTACTATTGTAATAAAACTCTTCAATGTAATCTGATTAAATCCTAATGTGACATATAAAATGTATATGTTTTTGAAGATGTGGTTATTTTTGTAAGTCCATATTACTTATTTGACATAAATTAACATTAAGCACTAACTGAAAAAAAAAGTTTAAAATCAATTAAGCAAACAAAATATCGCGAGTGCGTGCTTGATCTTATTGTATTAACAACGTCTTAGACCAGCGTCTTGTTGCAACAGTTCATATTAAATTAAACCGAGACCGAAGTCATTAAGAGCCGTCGAATGCATTTGCAGGGTTAAACTACGCCAATCTTGAATGTGGACCACATAATAACATTCTCATTAAATGCTAATTAGATGTATAATTGTAATATTGAGAAACGGTTGTTTATTATTAATTATTAATTAAAATGTCGTTGTTCTGGTTTGAAAAAAATTATAGAAATTCTAAAATAAGAAGAACGGAAATAACTACATACTGTATTTTTTTTTATGTTATGTCGACAGACAGGCTGACGGTCCACTTGATGGTAGGTGGCTACCGTCGCCTATAACACAAGCAACGCTACAGGTGCTGCAAGTGCGCTGCCGACTACAGTAGGATTAAGGATAAGGGATTAGGAGGGGATAAGGAAATGGGCTCTGGCATCCCTTACTCACTCACCGAAACACAACAGCACGGTGGTCTTCTGTAAGGGGGTGGTCACTGCCGCCAGGCGGGCTGCCCAAATGACTGCGAAACGCAGTGTGCCCTACCACTACTTTTCAAATCCAGACCAGTCAATTTTGAAAGTTACATTAAAATTTCCAAAGTTGACCCCGTCGGGAATCGAACCCGGGGCCCCTGAGACGTTAGGCAAGCACTCTTGTCACTCATCCAACGGGCCGTCTGGGAGGGGATATGGAAAATGGGCTTTGACATCCCTTACTCACTCACCGAAACACAATAGCACACATGCTGTTATTTCACTATGGTCTTGTGTGCCTGCCACTAGATCCAGAACACAGCCAACTTTGAAATGTTCATTTCCAAAGTTGACCCTGCCTATAATCGAACCCGGGAACCCTGAGACGGAGCTTTAAAGCAAGCACCCTAATCACTCATCCAACGGGCTCAATTATGTAACATATCTATCTATACCTACCTACACATTTAAATTCATTACAGTAATCGTACGTACACTTTTCTAAGAAGTAAGTAATACTTACTGGCCACAACAAATAAATGAATAACCGTAAACACTCCGATCAATTGGATATTGCCAACTAGAGCTAGACAGAAATAATTTCCCCTACAAAAAAGACCGACATATCAAAACTTATTTCGTCACTAATATGAATTTAATTGGTATTTCTCTCCATCTGTTCCCGGTTCCACTGTGGCCTGCAATTTGTGGGCATTAGTTACTAACATTCATTAGTTTAAAGCGATGGCTTCATTATTTCGAATAGTTTTTGAATTATTTATGAAATTTCATAGTGTCTATGATTTTTGTTCCCTTATGATTGCTAGCTTGTGTATCATATTTCATATAGCTATCATATATTTTATTTGTGTATCATATAGCTTGTATAATCATATTTCATTCGTTTAACAAACGACATGTCAAAATAAAAGTTATACTAAGTACATAATGTAGCACTAATTTCCGAAAGTTGTAAAGATTTTGCGTTTTTTTGCATCGATAGAACGAGGGATTCCAGAGAATAGTTTTTGTATATGGGTAACTCATGAATATTTGAAACATTATCAGAGATCTTAAACTGACCTATCTAAACAGTTTGATTAAAGGTGAAATGTAGACCTTAAATATACTGTCGCGAACTTTTTTTTAGATCTATTTAATAGATTTTAAAAAAGTTCGCGACAAGTTTTTAAGAAAAAAGAGTTTCACTATTACACATTGAGACCGTCAATCAAGACTTGCAAGGTCGACTGTCAAACTGGGAACAATACTCACGTCACATACATACATACTACATACAGTTAATTTAATCAAAAGCGTATTGACTAGGCTGTATGACAACAATACCTTGACTCATTTTCCCTTACACTTGGAAAATCTCTATATATAAAAATGAATCCACATTTCCTTTGGTCACGGCATCACGCGTGAACGGGTAGACCGATTTTAATTCGGTATTCACTAATGGAAAGAGGGATAAACGGGGAATGTACTTATATATAAAAATTGCAACCCGGGCGAAGCCGGGGACGGGTCGCTAGTTTATATATACAGACGGCAAAAATTTTAAAAATCCCTTTATTGAATTTCCATATTGACGGGCGCCTTGCCTTGGTAGTTGAGTGGTTAAAAGAAGTTTACTTTAACGCTATGTCTTAGGGGTCACTTGTTCGATTTATGGCAGGGCTAACTTTGGAAATTAACTTTTCATCTGAATCTGATAGTCATGGCAGGGAAAAATGTTATTCGCAGTTATTTGGGCAGCCCGTCTGGCGGCAGTAACCACCCATTTAGATAAAACCATCGAAATAATAACAATGTGAATTATTTTAACAGTATTTGTGTGATTGTGTTTCGGTAAGTTAGTAAGGGATACCAGGGCCCATTTCCTTATGCCTTCCTAATCCCTTATCATTAATCCTGCTATAGTGGCAGCGCACTTACAGCAGCTGTGGGGTTCTTTGTGTTATAGGCGACGGTAACCACCTGCCATCGAGTGGACCGTCAGCCTGTCTGACGACTTTAACATAAAAAAAAATGGAACGCGATTTTTACACCTGCTGAAAGCGTATTGAAAACCAAAAAGTTTAAATATCGAAAAGCTTCTGCCATAAGTATATTTTCAGAGCGAATAATAAAACATGCATTACCCTCCATATTGACAGCAACTCGATCGGTTCAACAGTTTTTATTGGTCATACCGCTTCAAAAGATTTATCTGAGAAGTGCATAGCCGTGTACAGGCGAATGGTTTCCGGAATAATAAAACACGTATACAAGTTTTATGCTCTTGTAATCTCAGACCTAATAAGAACTAAAGACAGAATTTTTAGGGACAACATAGTGAAACCGGTTTTATAAACCTGTGTGCGTAGCGTAGGCCGTCTATAATCTAAATTTTTATTATTGTTAAAAATATCATCACCAAATTTACTTACATGTGAAATGTGATTTTATTTTTTGATGACTGGTTTTACATCCTTTCACTGCGCCATTCAGCATTTTCACTACACGCGCTGATGTTGATCAACTAAAGGCAAGGAGTAGTTTTACCGGCTTCACTCTACCGTCCACAGGAGTCTATCTTTAATTCTTATTTTATCTGAGCTTGTAATCTGAAGTCATCATGGATTTCAAAATAAATATATTTGAAGGAGCTGGTGGCGCCATCATTAGTATCGAAGTAGATGTGTTTTATATGATATAGATGCAATATAATAGCAAATTACAATATAAAATATTCCTACTTAGTAACAATTAATTAACAATAAATGAATGAAAGATAATTTCATTAATAAACTCACTATCAAAATTTCCATCATAGTTTTCAATGTATTTAAGGATTTCAATTTATCTAAACCAGCTGGTTTAGATACCTGGTTTATCAAAACCAGGTACTCGGTACAATACAAAGAAAAACAGTTATGCTATTATTATTAACAAGTACATACTACAAATAATCCTACTAATATTACATGTATAAATACGTGGAGGAATATATAGATGTCTATTGCTCGTTCATTCAAAAACTACTGAATGAATATTGATGAAACTTCACAGTAATATAGTTTATCCTTTAAAATTTATAAAGACAAGCCTACTAAATGGCAGGCAAAATTATTAAAAAAAGATACCTAATAACAATTAAAAAAATTTACTTACGTGTGAAATTAAACTTACTTTGTATTAGTTATCAACGAAAAAACTATAACCTATTGGCGTAAATATTAAGGTAAAGCTGATGGTATACTTAAAAGGCAACTTATATTACTTAACTGCGGCAACACATTTATTCACACTGTTAAGGGCTTCAATTAGGCAAATAACATTTACAATAGAACTCGCTGGCGGCGGAGATAATTCAACGGGCTTAAAAATGGTGTTTTCTTTTGTTTTTACCATTAGAACAATAGGCAAAAAAAATATTTATTAATGCAATTTTTTAAACTGACATTAACTTATTAATAGGTACAGGATTCATATGCGCGCAATAAGCCCATTTCGAGAGAATTTTCAATAAAAGTTAAATTCTTCTTGTGTTCTAACTTTTTTTGTGGAGTTTCTATTACTTTAACGAAAATTCTAATTAATACAATTGGTTCTTCACATGTTTAAGTATAATATATATATTTTTCAAAGCAATTGTCTTGTCTATTTCTTGTAACATCTTCATTAAACAATGGATATTTTTTTAGTATTTAGCGTTTGTCTCCACCTTAATTTGTGTGATCTGTTATCATTATGTATAAAACTATATTTTCCTGTATACATAACTTCTTATGCATCCCTTTTACTTAGGCGTTTATACAGTTATATAATCTAAATTGTTAATATACTCGTATTAGGTTTGTTAGGCGTTGATTTTTTTTTAGATGATCCCTCGGATACAGTACTTTTTTCTGAATGAAAGGTACCCTATGTTTTTTTGTACCCTTGATGTATTTCCTTTCATGGTGATCAATAAAGTATATACATTTGGAGATATGCGGTTTTGAACAAACTTTAAATTTTTATTTATATGTGTATGTATGGTAAATCTTATATTATTTTGTATTAAACTGGAAATTGTTTGCCTAAATTAGCGCTCATGTATAGTGTAGTAAAGCGGGCATGTCCAACACAAGTAACTATTAATTACTTCCTGTGAATATCTCAACATTTATTTATAAGAAATAAAAATATACGATTTCTTTTATTTTTATTTTTTGCAATAATTCTCTCTTAACTTCACTATAGAATTTGATTTGGAAATAAATGTTAAGGTTAGACTTTTTCTTAATCAAAACAACTATATTCTATCAAAATAGACAGTCAAAAGCAAATTCTTTTGCAAGAATACTTTTTTTTTAATATTTACAACAAAAGAGATAATTTTTAAGAAAATCACTCTCCCATTAATGGATAAACAGTTTTGATAGTAATTAATGATGTTGCAGATTAATAAAGGAGAGTCAAAAGGCGGGTTATAAGTAAATCCGGAAAACAAGGGGAGATTGAAAATGAGAATGTCACGATGTAATCGGATGGTTGGCAACCCGAGACGAGACGTTGATAAATAGTCGTCAATGTTACCAACGTTATAAGGTAAAAGTTTCTAGCGATTTACTTAAAAACTCGAATGTACAGTCGAGGTACGAAAACCTTCGTCAGTTTTCAAATTAATTCCTTTATCAAGTCGTAGTACCTTTTGAATGCACTATTAATGCACTAAGCAGACAACTGACAGACGTTTGAAATAAAATTTTGGTATGACTGATATTGTCCTGTACTTCTACCATGAGTTATAATGACCGCACTCGCTAGCGAGAGCGTAAAATATCTATATGAAAAATTGTCAATTTGACATTGACAGTTAAAACATTTATATGAAAAACTGACAGTTGACAGTTTTTTATATAAATGTTTTACCCCGCCGGATTGGTTTAGGGGACAAAGAAGGCCCACACGACGTGGGCTCCGAGCGGGCTCCGTTCAACGGAGCTCGTGGCGGAGCGCAGCAGACGAGAAATCAAATTACATGACATTGGCGGACAATGGCCATTTTTAAGATGAGCCGAATCGCCATTTTTTATAAAAAGAAGAAGAAGTGAATGTTTTACGCTCTCGCTAGCGAGTACGGTCATTGTAAACTCATAGTAAAGGTACTGATACAAGCAAATGTCGACTTTCAGGTGACGAACCTTTTCTTACCCTGAATTTATTATGAAAATGTTTATTAGTTTTGTTTCGACATGACTAAATTCCTACTGTTGATGACGGTCGCCTGTAGAATATGAACATTATAAATAAATAAATAAATAATGAACAAACTCACTTGTTCTTAGGATTTATGTATATATATAATTATTGCCTTCATTTCAGCTGCGAGGGAAAATTTATATTTCTTAAATATAATAAAAGAGGTGGAACAAGATTGCGAGCGACATTCAATTTACTTTTTTAAGGCAGTTAGGGACATGCTCCCGAGCAAGGCACATGCTGTGTCCAAGACCGAGCCGCTCGCACACTCGTAACATCGACTAACCAAAAAGTATATCTTTTTTCTTTTGCGACCCGCGGCCACACGTTCGTGTCACCAACACCTACAATAGATACAATTCAATTCCAGCAAAGAGGTATTCCCAAAAAAGAATCTTCTTTTAAGGCACTACAAAACTGATAGCACTACACTGTATTTTAAGCCTGCAGCATCGCCGAAAAGTAGCGTGCCTATCGATTTTCTATCGTCTACACTATGGAGAGTGTGCATCTATACTGTACGATTTAATCCAACCGGAACCGTTCCACTTGCGGACCACTAGACGTGGGCAGGGGTTTCATCCCTTCGTGGTCGATGTACCACGATCACGAACAAAGCGTTTCAGTTCCACCTTCCTTGTTCGAACTGCTAAGGAGTGGAACTCATTGCCTGCGTCTGTGTTCCCACAGAACTACAACCTCGGGGTCTTCAAAACTAGGGTAAATGGGCATTTACTAGGTATAGTGGTCCACCTTTGGCCACATCTGCACCTCACATCAGGTGAGATAGTGGTCAAACGCTACCTCGATTTCATAAAAAAAAGTGATTTAGATTGTACATTAAAAACAGCAACTATCAGGATGTATTTTTCAATTTAATGTTTTTTAAGCCACTATCATAAATCATAGTTTACCCAACATTTTTCCGGAATAAGTAGTATCTTATATATTAATCCAGGTAACATATACTATCTGTTTGCCAAATTTCAGATAAATCCTTATAGCCGTTTTTGGGTGATTGAGTAACAAACATACAAATTTTATCTTTTTATAATACTAGCGGCCCGCCCCCGGCTTCGCCCGGCGAGCAATTTTTATATACCCTAAAACATTCCCCGCTCATCCCTCTTTTCATTAGTGAAAACCGAATTAAAATCGGTCTACCCGTTCACGCGTGATGCCGTGACCAGGAGAAATGGGGATTCATTTTTATATATAGAGATTATTATGTTACCTAAGTTTTAAACGAAAGCCGATCTAAAGTACTTACATGCATGGAACAGAATCGCTCACGCATATTACTTTCATCCCAAACTTCTAAAAGAAAAGATGTCTCTTCATCTCTAATAGGCTTAACAATGATATCCGTGGACGCACTTTAGTTAATTGTTTTTGTTATGCTTTGTTTAAGACAGTTATGTTAAAGAATGTTATTGTTAATTGAATAACCTACAACTATCACATTAACTAATGCAATTATGAAATCTAATAGCAACACTGATTGAACAATTATACAGAAAAATATTAGTGACATGAGATTTTACTTACCGAAACAGCAATTTTTTTTGTCATACCTACGACAACGTCTGGAAATGTCTAACCTCGGCGTTGAGGAAATAGTCTCTAAAACCTCAACTTCTCGCTCGTCCTCATCCTCATCTAGTTCTAGTCCACCTTATCCAGAAGTATAGAAAAGAATTATACCAAGAAGTAAGCAAAACCTAGTCGTTGAATCTGTACCTCGTGGGGTCCAAGAAAGCGAGCCTTCAATGACTGTTTCATATATCCCTATATCTCCAATACATCATCAACAGCCTTATAATGTCTTATAATAGGATAGGATAGGACAGGCCTATCCTCTCAACAAGGACGTACGGTCTATATACGCACAATACAAGGACAATGTCTTTGGGAAAATTTGTAGTTCCTAGGGTTAATAATTATTATGGTGACAGAACTATAAAGAAGCGGTTGCCATATATTTTAAATAGTTTGCCCGAAGACATTGTCCACGAGAAAAATAAAACTATATATAAAAATAAGTTAATGAAATATTATCTGCTTTCTTTAAATTAATTAATGAAATTTAGGTTTAGGTTTAGGTTTTTAATTTAGGTTACATTTATTTTTAAATTTAGTCCTATTTTATTTTTGATGTTTAGTTTGACATCATTAACTTGATCCCACAGATAAACTGCTTTCCAGTTTTATGGGACTTTGTAAATATTTTTTGTAATTATTCATGTATAATAAATAAATAAATAAATAATAAATAATATAGTCCACCACGCTGGCCCAGTGCCGGTATTAGAATTTATTCTTTGGCGTATACAGGTTTCCTCGCGGTGTTTGTCTTCGCCGTTCGAGAGCAGTCAGTAAATGCACTTTAGAAAAAAACAATTGGTACATGGCATGACCGGGGATCGTACTCGGACCTCTAAATATGATAGAACACGTCTTTCCCACTATGCTACCGACGCTCTATATAATTTAACAAGGCATAATAATATCAATTTTTTTTTGAAGGGATTTAAGAGTGGAGTGATTTAATAAATTGCATTGTTATTTCTCACTACTCTTACTTTTCTTTGGCGTTTTTATAAATAATTGCGTTTTTTGGAAAAAAAGGCATAAAGAAATCTGCCCTTTCCAGGTTTTAGCATGAGTAACAGTAGGATGTCATGTCTGACTTTGATAATTTATGGCCTAATCTCTTAAGGCTGCGTCTCTATATAAAATTTGTTAAGGCTGGTACAAATAGTTTCACATTTAATACATTTATGATGCTGAAGAATGAATTCAGCATCATAAACTCATATTTGACCTCTAGATGCTACGAAGTTTTATGTCATACTGAGATTTCTGAACTGTGCGAAATCAAGTCGGGAGTTCCTCAGGGCAGTATCCTGGGTCCTGTGCTCTATCTGATCTACACTGCAGATCTGCCAACACATGCTGACATTGTAACTGCAACATATGCAGACGATACGGCGCTATTGTCAGTCCACAATGATCCGGAAGAAGCTTCGACAAAATTACAGCAACATCTGAATTTACTGGAAGTATGGTTGAATAAGTGGCGCATAAAAGCGAACCAATCTAAGTCAGTTCATGTTACATTTACGCTCAGGAGACAAACATGCACACAGGTGACTCTGTATAACTAAGCAATTCCACAGGCTGATGATGCTAAGTATCTTGGTATGCACCTTGACAGACGTCTGACTTGGCGCAAGCACATATGGACAAAAAGAAAACAACTTGATACCAAGCTAAGAGGCATGTACTGGCTGACAGGGCGTCAATCACAATTATCCCAATCTAGCAAACTGGCCATTTACAAAGTTATCCTCAAGCCTATTTGGACTTACGGTATAGAGCTTTAGGGTACTGCGTGTAACAGTAACGTGGAGATACTGGAAAGATTTCAGAGTAAAACCCTCAGAATCATGTTAAACATCCCATATTACATAAGTAACATCAATATGGATTTGAAGATGAAAACAGTAAAGGAAGAGATCGCAATCTATAGTAGGAAATATCAAAACAGACTTTTTAATCATGTTAATGAATTAGCATCGGGGCTGAGGGGCGCAGGAAGCGTATCGCACTCCCGACTAAAAAGGCACAGTGTTCCTACATTGGGTACTAGGTTCACTACACAGATGTAGGAATGAGAATAGCCGATGAACCTACTTTCATTCAAATAAAATCAACATAACATCGAAAGAAACCAACAGAGTGGCTTATTGTTGTTTCTGAAACAGATCGCCATGTTACAGAAAAAAAAATACATTTATGACATTGCTAAAAAATTATGAAAATAAGGCTCGCTTAGCAGCTTACTGTTCTTACGAATGGTGTACGTAATGCACCTACAAAAATAGACCACAATTTTTCAGATCGAGATCCATAATGAAGCAACCCGAGGGCGTTTTATGCAAAATGATACCATCAGAAAAAACAAAAGAGAGACAATATTTATGTCTCATACGTACCATTGAACATCAAAAAAGGAGGCCTCAAATGAATGCAAATTTACTTCAAAACTCCGAGCAAAAAACGCATTAGCATAAATGCTCAATATTAAACGCATGTACGCGTATTAAAAACGATTATAAGGGTGCCCTTTCAAAAAAAAATGGGATCATTTAAAAGTGACCGCTCATTTGCGCGGTCAATGTGTGAAACGTTTGGGAATTTTTAAAATTCTTCATCGCGACCTTTTTTGGGTGTCTATGTGTCTTTGACTTTTTGCAGATAGCGACACAGACCACTCTGGCATTTGACTAGTCTTTATATAAATTGTTTGTCAAATATTTGACGTACTTTCCCAACCAATTCCCAACCTTTATATTTAATTGTTGATCAGAGCCAGAGCTCATGTCACGATAGTGAAAAATCGAGAAATCAAACAGTTATACGGACAACAGTTTTATTTTATTTTTGATAAATTTTGGCATCATAACTTGATCCCATAGACAAACCGCTTTCCAGTTTTATGGAACAATGTAAATATTAGTGTAATTATTTCATATGTAATAAATAAATAAATAAATAATAATAATAACATGGAGTCATGTTTTTTACTCTCCAGTCTTGCTTAGGACTTGCCAATTATTTCTTATTGCATAGAAAATTGATTGTACCGATCCACTAAATACCGCAGTCATATAATTAAAAGACCGGTCGGTCTATTGGTAGATTTGGCAGTAACCATCTTACCACGAGGAATAGAGAGCTTCATTGATTCATAATTAAAATATATTATATATATATATATATATATATATATATATATATATATATATATATATATATATATATATATATATACTCACTAGTAGACAAAACATAACCACTTTCAGCAACTTGCTAGATATTAGATTGTTTAGTAACTGTTAATGAGTTATTGTGAAGAGGAAAATAATTATCCTATAGTATGTATTTATTTATATACAACGAAGTCATAAAAAACCCGAAAAAGAGATGCAGATCAATCGGGATTCGAATCTGCGTCAGCCGATTGGCAACCTAGCCTTCGATACACTTATCTATCACTGTTTTTCAAAGGATTATGTAGTACTAATTTGTAGCGATTTTCTTATAAGTTCATAGTATATTATTGAGTCGGGAACTACATCAATACCCATTTAGTGCCCATTCATCTAGCGGGCTCGTCAAATAATTTATCAATTCTTACATATAACAAAAAAATGCATAGCAAAAATGAAAACCTAAGATCTCAAACGCTGTGAAAATCTAGAATTTACTTTATAACTAATAGAACAGTAACACTGTCCAACATTAAATTTAAATTATAAAACACCCACGCTCAACCCTCAACCCCTGAACATGTTGTAAAATGACCCCTATATCTGTGGAGATAAAGGTTCTAATTTATACTAAGTTTTATGAAGTTTACACGTGTCTGTCTTTGTTGCATTCAACCTTGGGTGAATGTCAAGGGCTTAAGTGAAGTTTATTCTCAATTCAACCCTTAAACTGAAAAAATCTGTAATTTTTCTTGCTTCACCTTGCTATTTTTCTGCACGAGGTGATATAAAGTCGCTGTCCGCCTCACTTTGTTTCTCCACTTCTTGTAAACCACGCAATCGATTTTGATATAGTGTTCACTAATAGAGAGAATGATGTTTGTATATAATTTGCAAAAAAAAATATTCAAACCTTCATTGTATGCGCCGACGCTGTTGGCACACGGGGCCATAAAACTTTGGAGCAGCATTGCCAATGTCGCATGCTCTCCCGCACTTACGGCTTTATGGGGAGGACTAGTGATGCACCGTGTTACTATCGTTTATGTGAATAAAAATTTTAATTTTATTATAAATAAATTAACTCTTATTTATTTATTTATTTATTTATTTATTTATTAAAGAAAATCCACAGCCCTGAAGTTATACACAATTTAAAATATGAAACATCATGTTTACAATCGCTATATACTAAGAACGAAGAAATATGATTACAATCGATTCCAGCTGCAACAAATTTCATTTGAAACTTTTGCAACATTGTGGATTAAATTGGAAAAAAATTCTCTCTTAGCAATACTCAATGAGTAGGTACTCAACGTATCGACAATGCGTGCGGAACATGCACAATCCTAGCGTTTGAATGATTTATGGCCCCGTGTGCCAGCTGCGTTGGCGTTCATTATAGTAATAAGTACTACTAGAGTTAGCTAACAAAATTAGATACAGTTACAGCTTTAGACACTTCAGCAACGCTGAGATCCGGCATTATTACCAAACTTATCAAATGAAGTCCACTCAACAATGACAATTTTTTGTCAAAAAACTAAAAATAATGTTAAATTTGTTAAAAACAACAAAAACCCGCCAAGTTTCATATACTACGTATCCAAGAAGTTAAGTCGAAAGTAAAGTTCTGTTCAAATCTGTTCACTGTTCAATTTCCAATTACATAATGCGAATATAGATGGCCTGACTCGCTAGAATGACGGACTGAATGTCCAGAACATGGTAAACTGCTTAACTTTTTCGTTTGTAAACCGATTGGAATGAAGGATAAAGTAAATGTTATGGTAAGCTGCTGCAATACAGCCGTGGAAACCGCATTTAGCGTGTACAAACGCACAGACGAACAGATTAACAGACAAATATTCTAAAAATTATATTTTTGACCTCAATAATATAAGTACTCGTGTACAATTTTTTTTAATATTTAATGTACAGACACGATTCGATTACGATTTTATTTTATATGTATGTAATGTGAAACACCTCATTTAAATTGTGGTTGTGAAATAAAAACAAAATTGTGTTGCTCTGAAAAGAGAAACATTTTATTATTAAACTAAATTGATTATACATTTTCTACTAACAAATCTTCACCTACATTAAATAAAAATCTTACCTGAAAAGAGAAACAACATTTAAGCTATTATTTCTCAACTTTACAAACGCTTAACAAAATACTTTATAATTATTTATTAAATTTAACTTTATTTTAACGATTCGTATAACATTAATTTGTACGTTTTTATTACCGTTGTAGGTAGCCACTTTAAATATTACGAATTACCTAGTTAACTTATTATAAGTAAAAACGCGACAAATTCAAATTAAATGAAGTCAATCCAACTTCATTTACATGTATATTGTATACATGATTAAGGGTAAGTTGAGTTAGAACTAAACCAAGTTGAAGGCCAATGTTGCTTTGCCAAGAGCAAGGCTATGCAGCACAATCTCTAGATATTCATTCGAACTGAAACATTTCAAGGTTTATTGTAACAACTCCAGCGAAATTGAAAATTTATACCACTATTATTGCGTATAAATTTTATACCAACGGAAATAAGAAAGTACTGGAACAATTCATTAGTCGCTTCACAGTAAACGTACTGCGAGTATATATTTTGCAAATCTATTACATATAATAAAATCGTAAACGAGCCGTGTCTCCACAATAAAGATTTTTTTCAAGAAAAAACAATTTGTATAATTTGTAATTATGTTACAGAGGTCAAAAAAAGTGTTTTTTTACAGTTTTTGTCTGTGTGTTTGTGCACGCTAATCTCAGAAACGGCTTAACCGATTTGAGTGGGGTTTTCACTAATGTATTGTAGCAAGGTTCTCGTAACATATAGTGTTTGTTTCATTGCAAACAAACAAAAAAGTTACGCGCTATACCGAATACCACGCGTACGAAGTTGAGGGCTCAGCTAGTATATAATATCCTTGTAGTATTTTTAAATGTAATAATTAAAAGTGTAGTTGTTTGTCTTTACTGAATGTCAAAATGTTTTTTTTATGACAGATCATGGTGAGCGACCATGATCTGTCATAAATCTGTCTTCGACAATAGAACCTTGATAATGTTCAAAGTGATAATTTAAAATAATTATGGTCGAATCTCGACCGCTCGGCGACCACTAGATATTCCCATACATTTTTCCACCTCCTTAAAGTATCCTAATGTCCTTCAATGGGATTCAAACTATCTTTCTACCAAATTTTAACGAAATCCATTCATCGGCACAAACTTTCGCATAAAAGAATTAAGTTAGAAATGTAAATAATTTAAAAAGAACAATTTTCTTTTACATAAAAATATATAGAGAAAAGTATATTTTATACAATTTTCTTAAATAATAACTTAATATGGTAGAACGAAGCTAAAAATTATGTGACTTATTGTTTTACCTTTTTAAAATTTTAATCAATGTTTAAAAAAAAAGAATACAAATTTAAAAATAATTCACAAATGGATCTAAAATGAATTTTTATTCAAAAAGATGTGTGAACTGGATTAGAACAATAAGATACGTAGTACACAAGTTGAGTAGACAAACTGGTAGAGAGACATCAACACGTATCAACCTCCAAATTCTGTACTGGAAAGGGCGTTTCTCGATATAGAATAAAAACTCTTTGATTTCGGCTCGTTGCACTTGATCTGAAATGTATCGAATAATTAGCAGTGGGTGAGTTAACTTTTAAAAAAAAATCTTATTACCATTATAATGCATATTATTACCTATTGGAAAATTAATACTGTATTCGAAGGTTTGTTTTCAATTTATATATTATAATATATTTATTATTATAATATATTTATTATATTTAATAAATATAAATAAATTTAGTTCTCAAATTATTTTTTTATTCTATATTGTTATAATAATATACATATGTCACCGGAAAATAACAAGAACCGCAAATTTATAAATTTTCTAGGAAATTTATAAACCTTCGTAGGATTCTAAACGAGAGATAAATTGTATCATTTTACACCCACATTTTCGCAAATTATTATGTATTATATTTAATAAATTATAACTAAAAAAATTTATTTCTCAATATGTTTTTTTTTTAATGTTAAGATCGGCAGAGAGGCTGAAGGTCCACTTGATGGTAGGTGGCTATAACCGTCGCCTATAACACAAGCAACGCCAAAGCTGCTGCAAGTGCGCTGCCGACTAATAATAGGATTAAGGATAAGGGATTGGGAAGGGATAGGGAAATGGGCTCTGGCATCCCTTACTTCACTCACCGAAACACAACAGCACACGTGCTGTTATTTCACGGTAGTCTTCTGTAAGGGGGTGGTTGCTGCCGCCTGACGGGCTGCCCAAGTGACTGCAAACGCAGTGTGCCCTGCTATTCAAAGTCGTATCATGATATTTTTTAGTTTTTTAATTGTTTAACTGAATTTCTGAATTCCACATCTAGTTCGTTTGCCAGATTAGATATTAGATATAGAATTAGAATGCTTAAGGTAACAACCGATTTATTTTGCAACCTTTTTTTTTACGTGGGGAAATCAGCGATCCCGATTCGACTGCCAGCAATGGGGTGCTGGCAGGATATGCGGGATTTCTACCCGCTAAAACCCCTCGGTGTTCCTTATCCACGTACGCGTGGGACGGGAGAGAGGTGTCAGCGCGAGCATTTCGTCCTGCTCTCCCGCCAGCGTTAGCCCGCTCGAGCGTCTTCATGATTCATCGGTAGGGGGAGGTATGGTAGACTCCCTCCTCACCGGATGGCATCTGAAATTTGGGAAGACGTGCCGGAACACAGACACGTCTTTCACCAAAGCCGGGTTGGTAGGTGAACAGATCCCCATATCCGCTCACCCTCCGGCTGATCACATGGCTTGGAGTTGGCCGTACAGCCTCCTCCGCCTCCCGGGTCGTTTACGACGGATGTCGTCAGCGAGGGCGGCGTCCTCCCTCGCCCGCTCTGCCGCCTCCTTCAGCGAGAGTACGTCCTCGCTGAAAGAGATCATAGCCTGCCAGGCCTCTTTGCTGCCGACCATGGACAGAACCACGGCCGGCAGCGATTTATTTTCCAACCTAACCTAACTTCAGAAGACCATCGTTAATAAACTTGTTTTTGTGAGTAAGGAATGCCAAGCTCATTAGCTTCTCTTCTTCCAATCATACGAAATGTCTTCGGGTCTACAGCTTGCATCATATCGGAGTTACTTGATTAGCATAGCTACTTGTACAATTGTCGCTTACAATGTAATAGATTGTCAACCTGCCTGCCTCCTCTTTTACAATTGTTTCCAATCTGAATGGACTTTTGGTAGTGATGTTAGCTTTTTAATTCAAGGGTTCTTGATTCATTTGCTATGAATCAAAGTTTTAACCACCGTACAGCGCGCCATAGATGAGGAATTCATCCGCATTACTGGGATAAGGTTCCGCTACACACAGTAGGTACAAATGAGTAGAAACTTTATCCTGCGGACACGCGAACTTTGGGACAATCTCTTTTCTGTTGTGTTTCCCCCTAGTTACAATATGAGTTTCTTCAAGCGTGAACAAATTCCTGTAGGATCGGCAGCGTACCTGCACGCCTGCTGGTTTTGCTTGTGTCCTTAGGTTGTAGCCACCTATCATCAAGTGGACTGCCAGCCTGCCTGCCAGCCTTTATAATATACTAGCTGAAATCGGCCACGCTTCGCTGCGGCCCATACGGCAGCGGCGGCGCCGGCGGCGTGCGCATGGGGCGCGCGGTACTGGACACTGCTTATACATATATAATACTATTTATCGTAGCGTGATGTTATATGGCCTATAGCCTTCCCCGATAAATGGACTATTCAAAACAAAAAAGAATTTTTCAATTCGAAGCAGTAGTTCCTGAGATTAGCGCGTTCAAACAAACAAACTCTTCAGCTTTATAATATTAGTATATAGATAAAAAAGATCCTTTGAAAACGATTTTTAATAGATTTCTTTATAGTTTTTATTCATAGTCTTTAAGAATTTCTTTTTAAGGATGTTATCCTTAAAAGGTAATCAAATTTAATCACCACTACTAAATTTAGCCCCTGAAATTCCATATTTTTTAAAATTACTTATAGCATTCTTAGACAAAATTTATATAGATCGTATACAATAAATACAATATTAAATATTCATCGTATATTAGTTAATATTAAGCTCATAATTAATTTAAACTAATCAAAAGGGGGGTTTCTATATATGCTAGCGATGTAAATATGAAATCTTACCATGAGTATCCTGATACTGATGTAACAGAAACAATTTTATTTTATCAACTTCGGCATAAGTTTTCTCCATTACGATTCCAGGGAGACACGGTATTAGGCCCCACTGCAACGATTCTACTGCTAGTATCATCAAATAGAATAACGACATCTGGAGAACAACAGAATAGCTATCATTATACTTTATTCAAATCCAAATAAATTTAATACAGGCATAGTCCACATAGTATTAGTAGTAAAATGGTAATGTTAATATTACAATTTAATTTGGTGACTATTATTATAGTTTAGATGGATTTGCTTCTAATGTCTCAGCATTGGCGAATGCCACCTATCAGCAATGGTAATCTGATCTGGAGTTATGCTTGTGATCTACAAACAGAAATTCATATGGCTGAAGAGGGCTCCCCACTTATAAGTTACTTATATTCAAGCATTACTTGAAAAAATATTAAGGATTATATGTATATGTTACAGTTAAAACCAGTTTTTAGATAGAACGCGTTTTCCCTAGTTAGAACTAGTTTTTCCTAAATGCCTTTGTTAGAACTAGAAATACCTAGTCAAAACTAGAATTTACCACTGATATATTTGATTTTCAGATAAAACTAGTTGTCACTCCGAGCTTTAGTTAAAACTACCACTAGAGAAACTAATTTGTGATTGAAACCAATATATAGTTAAAAAATATTTATTAAAAGATCTAGGACACAGAGAGTCATGTACCTAGTAAAATAATAATCTTACACTAAAGGAATATTTTAGTTTTAGGGAATACCCACTTAAAATTAAAAAAGGATGAGGATCTACTTGTTATTGCAAAACAAACTATTGTGGCATTTTGAGTTACAAAAGTAACCATTTTTCTTGCAGAGACACCTTTTTGACATACATACTTTCTTGCATACGCAGCGCATAAATCCTTGGCCTGTTCCTATGGCTGCTTCCTTAGCAACAGTTCTCAAAGGTAAATTAGTATTCGGAACATCTTCGTATTCCACAAATATTAATTACCTTAAACGCGTTCTTAACTAGTAAGAACTAGTTTTAAATGATATTAAATTTTGAGTATTAGTTAATTCTAGTTTTAACAAAGGCACTTAGTAAAAACTAGTTCTAACTAGGGAAAACGCGTTCTATCTAAAAACTGGTTTTAACTGTAACATATATATATGCTAAAAATTAAGAAATTGAAAAAAAAAATTAAGAAAATCTTTTTATGTTTTTTGAAAATGATTTATAATTGAAACAACTTTGCTTAAATGTTAATCTTTAAATGTACCTAAATGTTACATTTTAAATGTAGTTATTTACTCACCCCTTCAATATTCATCTTCAGTATATTATAAATTAAAGTCATTATTTTTGGAAAACAGCAAATTAAACTCAAAATAAACTGAAAAAAGAAACATATGCAGTTAAGTAATTAAATTTCAGATTTAGGGTTAACTGGTGTTAGGGCTCGTTGCGCTCCGCAATCATAAGCCTGCATCATATTTAGTTCCATTTGTACGGCTGACCAGTTCCTTACTGCACTCACTCTGCCGCAAAAAAATTAATGTTAATAATTTTTTTTTAGATTTCCTCGCAACTTAATACACTGTAAACTTAAGTAGTGGCAGGACACGGTAAATTCAACGGTCACAAATTTGGCAGACCATCTGGCGGCAGTACTCTTCACACTATGAAATAACAGTATGGATGTGTTACGATGAGGGATCCTTTCTTACCCTTTATCCTATCAATATAGACGCCATATGCAAATGCCACAATAATATATTTTCATATATGGGGTTGCTTGTGTTTATTCTAGTTACAAGATCTAAACTAAGAAAAACACTTAAACTTACCAAGGGATTCATAAGACGACTTACATCGTCAACAGTATCGATTATCTTCCTGTAAATTCTGCGATAATTTCTCAACACATACACCAATTTCTCCTCATTTGTCACCGTTACGGAATTTATATTGAACGTTTTCGATATACTCACTCTTAGCATATACATCCTGTATCTAACGAAAGCAAAAATTATGACTCTTGGTATCTGGTTAATGTCCGTGGCCATTAATACGAAAGCCGCGATAACAGCTGCAATTGGGTATTTAGCACAATATGATTCAAAACAGAGACACAGGGACGCCGAAAACAAAATTCGAGTTAGTAATATGACGAACAAAGCTTGAACAGCTAGCTTGCTTAGACCAGCATAGTAATCATCTTCTACGTTCAATTCTTTGTCAATTTCTTCCATTTTTCTAAAGAAACACACTCTATTGCCCCTTTTCGAGAAACATAAAATCAGAACCGTTGATATGTATTCGATAGCGACGAATATGTAAGGAGATATTTGGAGGTAAACATAGTGGAGAATGAAAATAGAAGAGACGGTGGATAGAAGAATGCAATAGACTTTAAGAAGATTATCAAAGAACCTATTCGTATTCGGCAAGGGGAGGTAATAAAATCCAAACAATAATAAGATGTAAATGAAGTGTTTGAAGTTCTGGTAAAACTTAGAAGAATTGCAGCCTTTTGGTTTAACGGTTACAAATTTGGATATGTTAATTATGGACAACATTTTAAGGACGTCCGAACTAAACGAAAATATATTTATGAATGTACCTAATAAACGAGTGACCTACATTTCACACGTCAGGTTTTCGATAACGGTGTAAAGTAATTAAGTTAAAACTAATAACATGTATTTATAACCAATTTTTCCAAGGTATTTATACAGGCGAAAAGTTATTGGTACACATTTTAAGTAATTACGAGGGGCACACTGAAATGATCGGGAATAAGAAAAACCATACGCACGGTATAGCTAAATTGTATTTTATTGTTTTTCGAAGTATTCTCCGTTCAACTTAATGCACTTTTCCATTCGTGCAAACCAATCATTAAAACAGTAATTCCAGTCTGAAGTTGATATTGACAAAATGGCTGATTTGTACGCTTCCACAGCTGCTTCGGGGTCTTCAAACCGTTGACCGCGTAATAAATCTGTCATTCTAGGGAATGTAAAGAAATCGTTTTGGCTCAGGTCAGGACTGTACGGAGGATGGCTCATCAGCTCAACGTTTTCCTGCTTCAAAAAATCATTTGTCTTCCGAGCCGTATGGGAGCTCGCATTATCGTGATGTAAGATGATGCGACGTTTCGGGTTATTTTTTCGGAGTTTGGCTATCATTTCTGGCAAACAAATCGTGATATACCACTCGGCGGTAACCGTTCTGCGTTCCTGTAAAGGAATTGTAGCAACATGCCCCTTGTTCGAGACAAACGTAGCGACCATTTTCTTTGACACGCTGCGGGAGCGAACCACTTTCGTTGGCTTGACCTCGTCTTCGAAGACCCAAACTGCTGACTGATGTTTTCTTTCAGGTTCGTATGAATAAATCCATGATTCGTCACCTGAGACGATATTATAAACGGCATTTGGCTTCCCTCCGTTGAAGCGTTGCAGAGTATTCCGGCACCAATCTACACGTGCCGCCTTTTGCACTTCGGACAATTGGCGACCTTCATATAAAAGAAAAAAATATATATTAGATTTAAATGAAATGTTTCAAAAAAAAAATTTTCTTCATTCTCATATCCATGAGTTTCATTTATTCAAAATTACAAAATAAACCGCTGAAAAGAGGTTTTTGTCTTGTACTTTTACTTAAGAGAGTTGATTTAGGATCGATTGGCCCAAGTGAATTTAATAATTATTTTATTAATATTTACATAAAATTATCCATTCGCCTTTTATTTTTTATTCTATTTCCGTCGCATCATGTTGGAAACCACTATAAGAAACAAATATTTATTTGCCTGTTATAACGTCTGACATACTTACTACGACTGAAATATTTTCAGAGGTTTCTCTAGAAGAGAAAAATCAATGACATTTGATTCAAATTCAACTTTAAATAAAAATATTGCCAGCCAATCTTTAAATAATCCTACGACATAAAAATGTATATAGATAAATGCTAACATAACTTCATAAAATATCTACAAGCTCCCATACAGTATAATGAGACAATTTTACGGTCAGTTGAATTCTTTCAAACGCACACTCTTTGTTTGATTTTTTCCTAATGCACGTTCGCTAGGGGCAATTAACAGTATAGACAGTTCGGTCATGCAATAAATTGCCATCATTTGCAAGAACGATTATTAAACTGAATGAATATCATGAAAAATTTCATAAAAAATATTATTTTTTACTAGATTTTGCCAACGATTTCGACAGTGCCTCTTTTTCTTAAGCGTTGAAACAATAAAAAAATCGAAGCCTGACAAACATTTATGACAAAAATAATTTATTGCTCATATATTTCTACCAGGAGTTGATTTTTATATTTTAGATGTTTTTTACCACTTTTTTACCCCTGACAATTAATGATGATCATTGTAATGATATGTGTTGATTGTATTATTATTTAGAAATTATTATTGTTATTATTATTATCATTATTAATTATTAATTGTAATAATTTCTGTTAAAATTCCTTTATTTTTCCAAATTGTTAACATCCTACCATTTTGATATATAAGTTAATATAAGATACAATAATATAAGATGTAATAGGTTTGTATACCAAACAGAAAAGACGTGTTCAGCTTTAATTGGCTTGCACACTGGACCATAAATGTTGAATGTTAATGCTAATAAACGTTAAGTGTGCTAAGCTGTTGCTGAAGTGAATAAATAAATAAATCATATTCATGAGTAGATTGAAAGCTAATAGAGCCGACTAACAGAGCCCGCAACTTCGTAAACGTGGTATAATAACTTTTTTACTTTTTTTACGGGAAGTTTGCTACAATACATCAGCCGCATTCAGATCGGTTAAGCCGTTTCAGAGATTAGCGTGCAAAAACGCAATAATTCTAAAAACAGTAGACAAATAGACAAAAATTCTAAAAACAATTTTTTTGACCTCTGTAACATAGGGTACCTAAACCGCAGTTTAGGTATAATCGGCGCTAATCTTCTTGGGCTCTGGCGATATTACGTGTCAAATATGGCGCAGTAACCGATTTTGGGACTTTTTGTGAGGTATTGTGATTTGAGCGAGACGCAATGATAACATTTGTACATGAGAGGAAGCAGTTGCGCCGTATTGCTTATTCGGATTTCTTAACTGTAAATGGCAAACGAAAGACACCTGCCCAAGGTCAGACCCCAAGAAGATTTGCAGCGATTTATAATCCGATGGCCGACTGTCGCTCGCTAGCCGCAAACTATTGCGCAACTACGTTCCGATTACTTTCGAATTCAAAGCGTTGTGTTGTTTTGGTAAATTATTCACCTATCTAACCAAAAAATTACAAAAAATAGGTAACTATTAGCACAGTTTTACAATACTAAACTGTGCTATTAGTTTAATAATTCAAATAGGTACAAAAAACTCTCCAAACTCAAGTGATATGACAACCCTACGAGTACGCTACCATAAAACTGCGACGCACAAAAGAGATTGAGCGTTCGTGCGCAATTACAAGTTTAAATTTTGCTTGCAGGCTCTGGTGAGTGTAGGTATATTCTTATACCTAAACCTGACTTTTGTTGAGAGTGATCCTTCTACGGTACTTATTACTATATATTCTGTTCGTCAAACATTTCACAAAGTAGATAAGCTGATTGTAATTTTAAAAATTCTCCTTCTGCCTCATATTAAGGCGACGTCAGCCCCTAATGATAAAAAATCCACTTATTTGTAACCGTTTTCCTTTTAAATTATCATAATAATTATAATTTTAAAAAATACTCAAATCATCTGCAGGATATATTAAAGGGGATCATCTTAATTATTTATTAAATTATATTTAATTATATATATTTTAAAAAAATACTAATTTGGTGTCTAATATCGATGTTGTAACCGTGCGATTTGCTTAATAATCAATATTTTAAATAGCTAATTCTTAAGATAAATTTTAAAATCCACTATCTGAAGTCTCATCAAAAGAAAAATTTGAATTATACTTTATTTAATTTTTAAATAGATATTTTCCAGATTTGCAAGTACGGCGGGTAGCGACTCCCCCTCAGCAGTCCCGTCAATTCAGTGCGGGACGAGTTTTGCGGTTGGAGTTGCCTCAACGAAAGTGCAATAAGGTGGGTACAATATACGTCTTCTTATTTCTGATAGAAAAAGATCAGACTGTCCACATAATATACGCATCGAAGGCGATCAAAACAATGAAAGAAACAAGAGGATTAAAAATTTAAAGCATGTGATGTCGCATGCTAACGCAGTCTAAAATAATTTTCATACCCATCTTGTATAAACTATTGACCTTAGAAATACGTCCAATAGTTATCTATACATGAGCTCGTTAAACTGGATTTAAGTATTGTCCTGGCTCTTATCGTGACACAGCAGACGGTTGCATCATAAATTATATATTCCAGTACACCTTAGCATAAACCCGAGCTACGGCACTCGTATTAGTATAATATAGTTGGAAGAGCAGGGCATAAATTCACCCTATCGCTTGAATTACTCTTTGGCTGAGAATTAAACTTAAAATTATTCACTGAATATTTTTTTTTATTTGATGAAATCAAATTTAGACATTATTGTCTAAAATTAATTTTGTATTTTTCTATTATTAATACGTGAAATATGTGTCATTTTTTTAGTTATTAATAAAAAAAACTACCTAAAAGCGAAAATTTTAATTCGTTTGGAGCTATCTATGTTAATTTTTGTTCATTCATTCATTCAATCATTCATTCATTATACATTCATTCATTTTTTTTTTTTTTATTATAGATGGGTTTGCTCTTGACCAGCATCTATCCATGTAGGAAGGATGAGGCCGAAGATGGAGCGAGCTCACCCAGAAGATGCCTATTCACTCGAACCTTGAAAAGATTTGGGTTATATGAGCTCGGAAATACAGACGCCGGCAGGGAGTTCCAATCCTTAGCAGTGCGCATCACGAAAGATGTTTTAAAGCGCTTGGTCCGAATTAGAGGGATATCGACAAGGTGAGGATGGTAACCAGCCGTACGTCTGCATGTCCGATAGAAGAAAGGGGAAGGCGGTATGATCTCATGCAGCTCTCGAGCACACTCTCCGAAGTACATCTTATAGAATACACACAGACAGGCAACTTTGCGTCTATGTGCCAGGCTCTGCAGCTTAGTTCTTATTAGTGTATCATCGCCAATGAGCCTCCTAGCTCTGCGATCCACCGAGTCGAGTGCAGCAAGTTGGTATTTTGCTGAGCCATCCCAAAGGTGACAGCTAAAGTTCATTAAAGTTTACAGATATAATTATTCGGTGACCCTTACACTAAGCATAGCCAAATATAAAAATATAACAGCAATATAAAAATTAAACAATAAAATCATTAAAAAAGACATTTGTCTTAAAAAAGACATCAATAAAAGATGTGTGTGTGTGTGTGTGTGCCAATTTTGAGTTAAACAGTTGCAGCGTATGAGTTTATAAACTAGTACCTATGCATTCATAAAGTTGAAGCTTTCAGTGGCCAGTCATTATGTATATGACAGGTGCTCAAATATCTTTGAAGGTTGTTGGTTATCTAGCTAGCCTCGGCCGGGATTAGAACTTGTGTCTGCCTCACTGGAAAATCACTGTTAATAAACAAGTCATTAGAATGGAAACGGTATATGCCTCGAATTCTAACTGCTAAGTTAATCCATACAAAATCCGTACCTAAGCACACGTTACCGAGTGTTCGTCTCCCTGTAATCGCTACTTAATTACCTGTACACTTCAACTCCTCAACACACACTATTCAGAACTATAGCCCCGAGAATAACTTTATTTCGGACTATACGACCCTTCAAATCCCTGTTTAATGACCAACCTTTAAAACGTATAGTACGTTGCTGTCATTGTATTCGACACCAAATGCATTTAAAAAAGCTTATCAAATAAAATTACCAATTAATACTGAAAATTTATCAAATGTAAATTTAAAGCTACCCTTTGGTTTGTAAATGGTATTGGTAACTTTAAAATTTTTATTATTAAACACAAATATATATTACATACAAGTTGATATTTGCTTATGTGCAAGATTATCTTTTGCTGTAGTGATCCTATAGGCTCTTTAATAGAGAGCTGTAAAAAAGTACATCTTTTATACAGGCCACGTAAGCGCCATAAATTGCAGTATTATTTCAGATACTAACAATATCTAATATAAAAAGTGTACCCGTATAAATTTTAGTATTTTATAATTTCGATCTTAATGCAAGATTTTTTTTGGCATAATTTTAAAGCATATTTTTTTTTACTTATTTTTTATGTTAAATAATTGAAACATATTTCAGTTTAGTGAAAAGTTAAAGTTTTTATTGCTGCACACAGCGTTTCGCAATTATTAATTGCGTTATGAATATGATCATATTAATACACAAGATCACTGAATCGTCATATTTACGAGCCCATTGGATGAGTGGTTAGGGTACTTGCCTTAACGTTCTGTTCTAGGGTTGCTGGGTTCGATTCCCGGCACGGTCAACTTTGAATAACTTTTCAAAATTGGCTCTGGTCTGGATCTGGAAAGTAGTGGCAGGGCACACTGCGTTTCGCAGTCATTTGGGCAGCCGGTGTAGAGGAATAACTGCACGTGTGCTGTTATGTTTCGGTAACTGAGTAAGGGATACCAGAGCCCATTTCTCTATCTCCTCCTAATCCCTTATTCTTAATCGTACTGTAATCGGTAGCGCACTTACAGCACCTGTGGCATTGCTTGTGTTATAGGCAACGGTAGCCACCTACCATCAAGTGGACCGTCTGACGGTCTTAACCACTTTATCCCATTAATTTTGGCAGTATATTTGTGGCGTTTCTTGTATTTATAAAAGAGTGGACTATCAACCTGCTAGCAGACCTAACAATAATAAAAATTATGCCATGGGTCTAATGCAATGACAATAATGGGACTAAAATCGCCTATAACATCGTATAATTTTCACATACGTCTGTCCGTTCTATAGACATATTTACATACGTCCCTTTGTTTGATGCGTAATTACGATCTACACTCAAACCGTCTGACATATTGTGCGGGATTTGTCAACGCTATTTCGTTACATTGTGCTTAGCTTATTAAATGTAGCCCCTCTCCTATATAAATATATTTATAAGCATCAATCTTAATTACATTATTATACAATTGTACTAAACAAGATGCAATTATATTAATTATAATCTTCACAGACAATACAAAATGTATTATTAAAAACTTTTATTTATTTAAAATTTCAAAACTTTTCAATATTCGTTTTATTACTTAAGTCTTTGAAAAGTGATGGATGAAACTAGGTATCCTAATTCTTAAAAGTTTAATTAAGAAAGATAAAAAGGTTTCCTTATTAGTTACTGTACTATACTAACATATAAAACTGAATAGTTTGATTGTTTGTTTGGTTGAACGCGCTAATTTCAGGAACTACTGGTTCCAATTGAAAAATTCTTTTTGTGTTGAATAGTCCATGTATCGAGGAACGCTATAGGCTATATAAAATTACGCTACGATCAATATTATTATATATAAGCATTTCCTGTACCGCGCGCACCACGCGCATTCCACCGCCGCGACGCGGCCGCGTTCAGCTAGTGAGCTCTCTAAGATAAAATTGATTATTATTACCTATAAAAATAAATTTATTGAAAAAATATACTGACGAGCATCTTGGTGGATGGTAAAGAGGGTTCACCCCGGGTTTGATTCCCGGCAGGGCCAACTTCGGAAATGAATTTTGGATAGTTGTCTCTGGACTGGGTTCGCAAGTAGTGGTTGACCTCACTGCGTTTCGCAATCATTTGGCAATGACCACTTCCTTACCGTGAAATAATGTGTGAAGTAAGGTATGCCAGAGCACATTTCTCTATCCCTTCCTAATCCCTTATCCTAAATCCTACTAGCGGCAGCGTGGCAACTGCTGTGGAGTCGCTTGGGTTATAGGCTACGATAGACTGGGTTATAGGCTAGATGTCTGACGACCTTAAAATGAAAGAAAAATTAAAAAAGAGGTTACACGGATACGGACTTTTATATTTTTCTTATTTTAATAAAATTTTAACAGTTATCTACACAATTCTCTCCTTGTCAAGGATAGGAAACAACTATCCGCTCAGGATATCCGCAAAATTTTAATGGAAATCTTAAAATATTCTCAGTAAATACAAATCTTTATTATTCTTACTTTTATAGGTAGTACTTGTTTTTATCTTAGAAAGAATGATTAATGCCACTTCTATCGGAACGTTGAATCTTTCCCGTTCACAACGGAACCCCTTTCAGCTAACTAGGTATTGTTGAGAATCAAAATTAATGAACCAGCGCTCTTTGTGTATGAAACAATGCTTGAAATTAATTAATTATAGTTTTGCTTTTTTTTTTGTTAGTTATCTTAGTTTTTTAAGTTTGTAAATATTTTTTGTGTTTTATTCTATTAGGACATTAATAAAAAATATAAAAAAATAATAGAAAAATTGGCTTTTTTGTTGAATTCGAAACTCAAGTTGATTCTTAAAAATTCATTTTTAAAAAAGTGTGTGTGTCAGCTACGACGCACGGCTGGAGTTTATCTTTAACTGGAGACGATTGTCTTTGAATATGCCATAGGAGAAGAGGGTAAATAAACGCGCCATCTATTATACTAACAATAGAATTAGATGAAGCGGCGACATCTATCGGATTTAGGTAGAACTGCTTGGTATACACAAATGTAACACAAACCTTTTATGAGTTCAAATAGTTTTCCGACGACAGACGTCGCTGCGCCGGCAGGTTATAATGCGCTATCGTTTCGATCCTTAGCGCGGACTACATATGCGTCAGCTGTCGCACAGATGACATATAACGTAACGCTTTTTCGTTAACGCTTGTATTAATTTTACTCCTCATGAAAGTTTAATAAATCAGGGATGTAATAAAAATTAAACAAAATTATGTAAGCTCTTGTAATATTTATGTTGAACGGATAAAACTTCTTTCGATTAATGACTTTAACATTTGATTTATTTATTAATCCAGATAACGGTTGACAGGCGACTATCGATAGGCTGCCAAAAAAAATTCCGAAAAACACAGGGATGCAAGTGCACTGACGGCTTAAATAGGATAAAGGATAAGAAATTAGGTGTGGGATAGGAATGAACCCAAGTGAGCCTTGCTCACCCAGCAAAATGTACTTCACGTGCAGTTACTTCAAGGTGTCTTAGTTAATGACTATTGAATACATACAAGCATAAAAAATTCAAAAAAGTATGTGTGAAGTTTTCTTGCTTTTCCCCAAAAGAGCATAATCAACATATTGACACGGCACGTATTGTCAGGAGGTTCTTCACTCTGCAGCCCTAATCACCGGTGGTTCGGGGCTTGCCCTGCTGCTTGTTTTATGTTTTTTCTTTTAATATATTTTTTATTTTATTTTTATATTGTAAAAAAATAGAATTATTGTGAATATATGTATAAGATATGTGACTAATATAATAATAAAATAATTTATTCTCAGACAAAAATAAATTAAAAAATCGAAGGGACTGAAAATTAATCCTTTGCAAAATACTGAATTCGAATTTTGCTTACAAATTATTATAACTAAATCATTAATGTCAAAAATATGTGACAATCTTTTTCGAAAAACAAATGAACAGCAATGTTAATGACCCATAACCACGTAACACTCTTTATCACTGTGTTTGTAAGCATTAATCATATTTTGCGTTCATCCCACCCACCGACCTGTGGAAACACCTGTCGACCGATAATTCGGTGATATGATCGGATTTGTGATTAACCGTTCGATATTTAAATTTACATTAATTATAATAATTTACGCGTTAATTTTGTACACGTCATATGCTTGTGTATATTGTTATACATTTTAATTCGTATGGGACCATCATCAATATAATTAACATAATAATTAACTACATGTAATATAATTAACAATAAAACATAATTAACTGCAGCCTTTCCCATATTTGAGAAACGCTAACAAAGTTGCTTTTCCGTGAATTTTACTATATAATAAAATACACATGAATATTTGGGGCATGTGTTACGCAGCGATAGCTATGAACTACTTCAGTTGATAATGATGGTAAAATAGAAAGGGGACGGCGCCCTGGAACGAGGAAGGAACCTTGGCTACTGCGTACTATCAGGGAATGGACCAGTATCTCAGATGACAGGAACAGTGACAGGCATTTTTTATGTTAAGGACGGCAGACAAGTTGACGGTCCATTTGATGGTAGGTGGTTACCGTCGCGTGTAACGCAAGCAACGCCACGGAGATTGGGAAGGGTTAAGGAAATGGGCTCTGGCATCCCTAACTCACTCATCGAAACACAACAGCACATGTGCTTCACGGTGGTCATCTCTAATGGGGTAGTTACTCCCGCCAGACGGGCTGCCCAAATGGCTGTGAAACACAGTGTGCCCAGCCACTACTTTCCAGATCCAGACCAGAGCCAACTTCGAAAAGTTCATTTCCAAAGTTGACCTTGCCGGGAATCGATTGTTAATACAAAAACCCTAACCACTCATCCAACGGGTTCTTCAAAACGTCAATCCATATTATAAATGTGAAAGTAACTCTGTTTGTCTGTCTATTACCTTTTCAGGCTTTAACTACTCAACCGATCATCATGAAAATTTGCATCCGCTTTATCGGGGATATAAAAAAGGGCATAAGGTATCTTTCATCCAGAAAAAAGTACTGTTCCCGAGTGATTCCTCGGAATGACCCCTTTAAAAAAAAAATCTAACGCCTGGCAAAAATATAACAGCAATAAAGATCTAAGTTACCTAGATTGCTCAGATATTTCAGTAGCGTTAAGTTTTTGTTACACAGACGATGTCGCGGGCTGTTGCCCGCGAAAGGAATAAATGAATAAAATTTGTAGGCTATATATTGATATATAATAGATATGACCTATATGAAGAAGGTATAGCTCTCCACCAAAATACCTAGTGGGGATTGGCAGGACTCCACATCTTTGAGGAGTTCTAGTTTTCCACCTGCCAAGATTTCTTTCGCCGCAATACCAAATTATCTTTATTTTAAATCAACATTTTAAATTAATTTAACCGAAAAGTAGCGTGCCTATGGATTTTCTATCGTCTACACTATGGAGAGTGTGCATCTATACTGTACGATTTAATCCAACCGGAACCGTTCCACTTGCGGACCACTAGACGTGGGCAGGGGTTTCATCCCTTCGTGGTCGATGTACCTCGATCACGAACAAAGCGTTTCAGTTCCACCTTCCTTGTTCGAACTGCTAAGGAGTGGAACTCATTGCCTGCGTCTGTGTTCCCACAGAACTACAACCTCGGGGTCTTCAAAACTAGGGTAAATGGGCATTTACTAGGTAAGGGTGGTCCACCTTTGGCCACATCTGCACCTCACATCAGGTGAGATAGTGGTCAAGCGCTACCTCGATTTCATAAAAAAAAAAAAAAAAAAAAAAAAAAACACAGTAATGATGCAAACCTGACCAGTATTCCGAATGTGCAGCTTCCTTTCGTCGTCGTAGTCACATTTAGTTCCTTTTCCTTTCCGTTTCGTTCGATCCACTGCAAACAGAAAGGAATAGCTTCGTAATAACATGAGATCGGTCCATGAAGAGTCCATGACATATCGAAGTCAGGCATTCATGTGTCGAACGTGTGCCTTGTGTATTAGCATACGGAATTAACTCCAGAGCGCTGCAGCTGTTGACCACTCACGACCACGCGGGTCACTACCACTAATTGAAACTGGTATTATGGAAACGTGATGCCACTAGAGCTTCTGCATGACTATAATTATCTTGGATGTAATTATTACATCTGGATTAATGGACACGTTTTTTTTTTAACACAAGGCTATGATTTAAAAATAGAATATGTAAATACTACCAGTATGTATCTACTCGTATCATAGAACAAAAACATTTGTTTTCTTGTTGGTTTATTTTGTTTCTTCTTGGTTTGTGTCATGTTCTTGCACATTACTCGGTCGAGACATTTATCTCTGCTGTAGGAGGTCCACTGTTGGACATACCAAAATGTCCGAGTAGGACCGGTCAGAAGCAGCCTGGATCCGGCGTCGACCCGCGGGCCGAATAAAATGCCTTTGGGCGTTTATTTGAGATAAAATGTTACTATTAAAAATGGATCAATATTAAATTTATATCAACTAGAATGTAATATGTGGAATATTAAATAATTATGTTACTTCCATTAATGGGCATAAGGGCTTCTTTTCGACGTGAAAAGATAAATATAATGTAATTTAGTATTATATAGGATCGTCGGTGGCGCAGTGGAAAAGACGCGGCCTATCATGCCGAGAGGTCCAAGTTCGATACCCGATCATGTCATATACCAAAGAAAAACATCGCGACTAACCTACATACGCCAAAGAAGAAATTCTAAGACGCATGTGAAATTCCCAACCCGCACTGAGCCAGCGTGGTGGACTTTATAGCCCATATGCCCTTGTTGAAAGGGTAGGCCTGAGCCCCTGCAGTGGGGACATATAATAGGCAGTTTGATTGAATAATACATAAATATTATATTATATTTATTTGTATATATTAATTATTAATTATAATAAGCAGCTGATTAGTAAAAATATGTATAATTTATTATTTAATATTTAAAATTGCACTATTTATAAATTAACTTTACCAATTTGGTTACCACAAAGACTTCCTACATTTCAATAAAGTCTCACAATTTTCACGCAAACCCACTAAAATATCCATTCGTATCTACGGAGCCCATTGGGCTATCCTTAAATCACCCCCCTGTACCAATAACCGTACGAATAAACCACAAGAGGCGACGCGTTCCGTGCAATATTAACAACAAGCATACGATGGAACGGAACGTCCAAAGTGTCGTGATATAGAGGCCATGTGCATTGTGATATGGGAGTCTTGTGGTACAATGCACAAGCGGAATAAGATATTTAAAAAGACAATTTTTAAATAAAATTTAGTTGTTATGGTACCACAAAATTAATATAATTTAATACGTTATACAAATTTATACTATTAAAGACTGCTTGATTACTTTTTTAATAAATATATATATTAAGATCGGCATACAGGCTAGATAACTACTACCGCCTATAACCTACCGTCCTCACCTTGTTGAAATCCCTCTAATTCGGACTAAGCGCTTTAAAACATCTTTTATAATGCTCACTGCTAGAGATTGGAACTCCCTGCCGGTGGCGTCTGTATTTCCGAGATCATACAACCCAAATCTTTTCAAGTTTCGAGTGTTGTGCTCGCTCCATCGTCGGCCTCGTCTTTTAATAAATAAATAAAATAAAACAAGCAATTTCATAGGTGCTGCGAGTGCGCTGCTGACTACACTAGGATTAAGGAAAAGGGATTGGGAGGGGATAGGAAAATGGGCTCTGGGATCGCTTACTCGTTCATCGAGACTCAACAGGACACGTGGACTTCTGTAGGGGATGACTGGCGCCAGACGGGCTGCCCAAATGACTGCGAAACACAGTGTGCCCTGCCACTGCTTTCCAGGCCCAGACTAGAGCCAACATTGATAAGATCATTTACAAAGTTGACCCTGTTGGGAATCAAACCCGGGGAGCCCTAGAACAGAGCATTAAGGCGAGCACTCTAACCACTTATCCGACGGTCCACTTATCTCGTCATGTCTATCTGACATTTCTTTACAAATTAGTGTCAATCTCTAAATGGAATGGTTCTTCTAACCAGAACCAATTATGTAATTATAAAAAATATACTTTATCAGAGCATATATGTATGTATATTGTTTCAACAACAAGCCTCTTGATCTGGACTTGTTCTGTACTTCTTGGAGCGTTGAAAGAGAATTAAACTGAACACTGGACCCACCGTAATTAATGTTCTTAAAAATACTTAAAAACTTTTGTATTTATTATGGATTGATTGCAGAACAGAATTAATTCAAATTCATTGACATTATTTTTAACTAAGTCGAGTCCATTATGGCTATGAGAAATTAAACAAATTAAAAAATTAATGAATTAAAATAATTCCGGAATCAAAAAGGTTTTGCGCAGTACGCAAAACCAAGTTATTTTCCCCACACGAAACTACTCAATGCTTGCATCTCAATGCATCAGACCCCAGCTAGATTCTTTGATAGGTATATCAGTGAAGGTGAAATCTGCGCACACGAAGTAAGAGTAAGTGAATGTCAGTGAACAAACAGTCCTCTCCCCGTATAAGCAGCTCCAAACCAATTTATTATTTTGGTTCGCGTCTCCAAAATAATTAAAAATACTACGTCTTCAGCATCATTTTCAAATATTTACTAAAAGCATGAAAACAGAGTGAAGCATGTCTGATCTCATTGTTTGTTAGTAATTATTAACTTTGTCAGTAGCAGTATCAGATAAATAAATAAATTAAACAATATCTCTATTTTTATTAAAAGTGATAACTATTGAATTATTACTCGTAATTTGAGTTAAAAGATTTTTCTCGCAATGACCGATAGATTGGCGTAGACCTTAACAGTAATTTTATATCCCTATCTACTTAATCACTAAGCATTTTAAAGTATCTAAAATATCACAAAAAAAAACTGTAGAGTAATTATTTCCTCGCGACATCTCATGACTTACGTCGAGAAGCAATAGGGCATTGAAGTGCCCTGGTCCATTGTGCGGGACACGGCAGACGCGGGTTATTTCGGGAGAGACGTATAAATATTCATTTATAAAGTTTTTTCTGCGTTCAACCAAAAAATCATGCATTTTATGAATATAATGGAATAAATACGTTTCTTTATAGCTTGTGTATATTACTGAAACATTAAATAATAAAAAAAAAAATAATGAAAAATTTCACACATTTGAATTTATTTTCCAGTATTTAAGTAATAATATAATTTAAATAAATAAATAATATTTATAAATAAATAAAAAAGTAATACTAATTATTATTGTAAGATATTTCAATTCAGAATATGACACAAAATAATATATTAAAGTCTTAAAGTATCTTAAAGTAATTGAGGAGTCTGAAGTGTACGTTGGGCGTCAACTGAAGGTTTATTTAAAGTTTCTGTAATCGGCACATGGTGTACGGTAAAACTCCAATGAGTTTTTGTTTACACCAATGTTAAGTCAAATGAAACACTATTGTATTAATAAATAATAAATTAAAAAAAAATAAAAAAAAATAGTTTAGTTTAAAGCCGTATGTCTATACATTTAAAAAAAAAGCAATTTGTACACGTTGTATGTATTATGTTACTGAGGCCAAAAAAATAGTTTTTAGAATTGTTGTATATGTGCGATTATGCACACTAATCTCAGAAACGGCTTAACCAATTTGAATGCGGTTTTCACTGGTGTAGCATGTTTCCGGTAACATTTAGTGTTTGTTGCATTCCAATGGGTTGACAAACAAGTTACCGATTGCCACGCGTACAAAGTTGCGGGCTCAGCCAATACAATACAAATATGCCTTCGCCAGAGACGCATAACACGATAGTCAATTAGAATATTTTTTAATGTTAAGGTCGGCAGACAGGCTGACGGTCCACTGATGGTAGGTAGCTACTGTTTCCTATTAACTCAAGCAACGCCACGGGTGCTGCAAGCGCGCTGCCGACTACATGGGATAAGGGATTGCGAAGGGTTAGGGAAATGGACTCTGCCATCCCTTATCTACTCACAGAAACACAACAGCACACATGTTTCACGGTGGTCACGGTTCAGCGTTATTTCACGGTGGTCTTTTGTAAGGGGGTGGTTACTACCGCCAGACAGGCTAAATCACTAAACACAGTGTGCCCTGCCACTACTTTCCAGATCCAGACTAGAGCCATCTTTGAAAAGTTCATTTCCAAAGTTGATCCTGTGGAAATCGAACCCGGGAACCCTGTAACAGAGCTAATGCAAGCGTCCTAACTACTCATACAACGGGCTCGTTAAATGACTATGTTGTATTCAATCTAATTTATTGAATCTATCATAAACTCACTTAGGTAGGGGAAGGCACACAAGGTAACTGAGCATTGGCCGAAAAATGTTACAGGAGTTACGCAAACTCTGCTAAGCATTTCATTTTTTAGAATTGTTAATAATAAAAATAGTTAACAAACAAGCCTCTAACAACTTTAAAGAAGTCTTACAAAATATTTGCTCACTAAATATCATTGCTCGGTTCACAATCTCCTGAGCTCCCTTTGAAAAGATTTAGGAAAAATATAAAGCAAATAGGGCACCTTATCTAAATATGATAATATTTGGATAGGAGATGGCAGGAATGGCGTACAATTGAATGTATCCGACGTTCTACCAAATTGGATGCTTTGAATGTGATATAAGCACAAGGTAACAACTTTCGTTATATCTTAGCCAACTATTGAATTCATTTCATCATTTGATATATTTACTAGGTAAATTGACTATATCATTAAGGGGGAGACAAACCCTAAATACTAAAAATATCCATGTTACAAGAAATGGACAAGACAATTGCTTTGAAAAAAATATATATTATACTTAAACATGTGAAGAACCAATTGTATTAATTATAATTTTCGTTAAAGTAATAGAAACTCCACAAAAAAAGTTAGAAAACAAGAAGACTTGTAAGACAATTTGACTTTTATTGAAAATTCTCTCGAAAACGGCTTATTGCACGCATATGAATCCTGTACCTATTAATAAGTTAATATCAGATTAAAAAATTGTATTAATAATTTTTTTTATTTTGTGTAATGTTCTAATGGTAAAAACAGAAAAACACCATTTCTAGGCTTGTTGAATTGGATCCGCCGCCAGCGAGTTCTATAGTAAATGTCATTTGCCTCAGTGAAGCCCTTAAGTTCAACTCTTAGTGGCCGTAATTCAATTTTATAGAGTACAAACGACCAGCCCTTGGTTTCGTACGGATGCGATATATACTTTTTTCTCAAATTATATACACAAGCCTTCGTTACTTATCGCTCTTCCATTAGTGAAAACCGTACCAAAATCGGTTGGATGGTTTAGAAGAAGCAGACAGCGATTTTATTAATTATTCGATTTTATTATTATTCCACCAACATTTAATTTAATGGTCGCTCATTTACCATAATGGTAAAAAATAATTAGTAAATAATAGACATGTAAAGAACAATGCCCAATTTCGCTACCATTGGTCACAGCATATTTTTGAACATAGTCGTTACTAAGTATTTGTAATGTGGGTTATATTTTGTTTTCGTTTCAAAGTACATTTGACGTTTGCTGACTGGCACTACCAGACCATTCCTTTTGGTACGAACATTAGCTACTTATTAGAATACCTAACTTATTATTTAGATTTATTTATTTGGGAATCTTAAACTTAGTAGGTACTATTTTAAAACCAGCGGTACCACTTTTGACATTATTTAACTGGTCTTTTATTTTTAATAGGCTCTATTTTTGTTTTTTAAAATATCTTAAGATTCATCCGGTATTTCGAATCTGTTCCTATTTATCAAAAAAGTTTTATAATTACCTATTCAGAACATATTTGATGTTCTTATGGCGTTCAATGTTGATGGAATAATAATAAAATCGAATAATAAACGCCTTTATTGGGCGTTGAATTATGTAAGTAGGGAAAATCTCAATACAATTAGGCAAGAATTTAATAACAACGTATGTGTAGATTCTGTTGCCTCGTTTATACAATGTTTGAATCGTATTTTGTTCTGTGTTCTAAGATCTTACAACACCAATGCCACAGTAGATTTAGGTCACAAACTGGAGGTAGTAACCACCTCCTTAGAGAAAATCACAGTGAAATAACTTATTTCTGACTATTACGGTGCTTAAACCCTATCATGTGTTGTGTTACAGTATGATAAGTGTACCTACCGTAAACGAGTCCATTATTTCATGGTCTTGCGTATTTTTAGTTAATATTGGTCCATTGTAAAATAATTATTTTACAATCGTAGGAATGACCCAAAACTCGTAAATTTAAATTTCCGAAAGTATCAAAATGTGTTAAAGAGTAGGAAATATACTGAGCATGCATTAAGCGATGGTTACTCACCGAATGGTCTCGCAACTAACGAAGTGGTAGCCATAAATCACAAATGCGCCCATATATTAGCATTGAGACTATTGACGGGGACACCGCGGCCATTTATCAAAATGTACCGACATACACATAAACATCCCAGCTTATATATGATATTAACAAGTCATTTGGGGCGAATGATTCGATTATGTAACCCAGCTATAGTTATATACTAATTATAATTCATGTTGACCATTGTTAATGTGAGTTAAGTCAGTGCTTTTACACTTAGTGCGTATTATCAAACAGATGTCATTGTGAGACAGAAAATCTAATAATCTTCGAAACTATGTGCACACACGTTGTCAGAAATACAAGAAAGGACGTACGGTACCTTACATTCGACGGCCGGTCGCTAGTTGTAAAATATTAGTAAATTCGCTATATCAGTTTCTCCGCTACTGTAACTTCTTTTAAGCCCCCATTGGATTTTCTTACCGTTTTCACCAATGGTAAGCGATAAAAAAAAATAAGATTTGTGTAAGTAATACAAATAGCGAATTTTGAAGTATATCAATCATAAGATATGGTGTATTTTCTGGTGAAACTCTACTGATAATCAAAGAGTATTTAAAGCTCAAAAAAAATTTATTAGAGCCATCTGCGATTTAAAACAAAGAGAATCATGCAAAATATATTTCAAAAAGTTAAAAATTTTGACTCTGCCTTCATATATTATATATATTCACATATTATATATATATATATATATATATATATATATAAGATGCCTATTCACTCGAACCTTGAAAAGATTTGGGTTATATGAGCTCGGAAATACAGACGCCGGCAGGGAGTTCCAATCCTTAGCAGTGCGCATCACAAAAGATGTTTTAAAGCGCTTGGTCCGAATTAGAGGGATATCGACAAGGTGAGGATGGTAACCAGCCGTACGTCTGCATGTCCGATAGAAGAAAGGGGAAGGCGGTATGATCTCATGCAGCTCTCGAGCACACTCTCCGAAGTACATCTTATAGAATACACACAGACAGGCAACTTTGCGTCTATGTGAGTCATAAAAGAAAATTCTTACATATTTAAGTTCATGGAGCGTCCACGACATAATGATAAGCTTTGTATGGTCCCCGCCAAAACTAGAATGAAAAAAATAAGTGTCTTTTGTATGGCACCACATTTATACAATAAAATTCCAATAAGTATAAGAAATATTGGAAAACTGACAGTGTTCAAGAAACAATTACGTAATTTTCTGGTGGAAAAAGCATATTATTCGCTCAAAGAATTTTTGAGTGATAAAACTATATAGTGCAAACGATGCAAACTATGTCTTTAAATCATGTCTTTTAGATTTTACTTTTTATTAGATAAATTTGTCTTGATTTGCATACCGCTTGTCGGTAGAATATATGGACATAAATATTTATAAAAATTTACAACTTGTATACCATATTCAGCAAATAAATTAATTTGAATTTGAATTTGAAAATAACTATAAATTTTATGTCAAATTTATATGGGATTTGGCGGTTTTTGACATGGAATTTATTTCAACAAACGACTTGAAACTTCTTTGTCTTTAAAACTATCAATAAATGGCCTTTTTTTAAAGTGGAGTTAGCGGATATTGGAAATATGACTCATATATTTGCAATTAAAAGATCCTAAATAAACAATACTCATATCTAGTTAATAGTATGAAACAAATGTCACTGTTCGCCTAGCTCTTCGCTTGCTTTTCCAGCTTGATACGGTCTTCATTAATGTTGTAAGAGATATAATTGAGAAAAGTTTGTGTATACACAAATACACATATGTACATATTAATTAATGTACACTAATAAAAAAATTGAAAAATTTGAGAAAAATAGTAACATTTTCAATTTAATCCTCTACGGAACAGTGGTCGTCGTAGAGATTTAAGGTCGATTTTACGGCTACAGCTGATGCTACGAAACAGCCTTTGACCGTTTTCCGTTGTATACTCGTATTTGTCAACCGTCAGCCTGTCTGCCGATCTTAACATAAAATTTAAAAAAAAGTACAAGAGATATGTGCGGCATATAATTACAAGAGCCCTTACTCTTTTCTATAAAAAAAACTCTCCCTTACTCTTCTGCCTGGTAGTCGTCTCAGGCGATAGGGATATATATATGTACATATATATATATCGCCTGGGTTCTGGCGCCGAAGATATCCTTCCGTGGCCGCATCAACTCTCACCACCACCGATTCAATTTTAGTGTCTATTTCACTGTGATTCACTACTCCACTTTACAAGGGGTACAGTTAGTCGATTCTTACACAAAATTAGACAAAATTAGACTGACGGCTGTCGACTAACTCGCGTCACAGAACCAAACAGTGGTTTATAAGAAGTTAGCGGAGAAACAGACAGAAGCGGACAGGGATTTTTTTATATGTATATATATTATATATCGATTTAACTTATATAAAAATCCCTCACAGTTGTAAAGAAGTATAATATTATTAAGTCACAAGTAACAGATGAAATTCATGCCATCGATCAACGTCGTCCACCCCTAGAGACCAGCGGTTGCGGCTCAAAAGTTAAATTGCTTTCACTTACTGCCATTGTTGGGATCTAGATTAAATTTTGAAATTGGAATAAAAAGGAAACAAAATTGTTTAGAAATAATAATAAACTTTTTGTTATATACCCATTTTCTGTACAACACTTACAACACCGCTACAAGGAATTATAACAATTTCTACAACAATCGGAATTACGACTAGTTACCCTACTTGAGATTTTTGTGTATACATGTTTTATAATCTATAGTTTCTTTGCGCTAAATAGATGTTCACAGAAGTATAACTTTGTCACCTCTACGTCTAGAATTTACGTGCAATACAAAATCGCAACTATACGTGTAACTTACTATATGTGTAGTAAGCACCTAAGTCAACTTAGGATAAATTGAGACACAACGATTCAGTGCATTATATAATTGTTCAACGCATTATATATGCGTTATATAATTGCCGTTTTGACAGTTGTCAATCTCCATATATTTTCTATATCGTTTAATCGGAAATGAATTTCATGCAAAAAGACTTAAAGAGATGTCAAACACGTATACATGACCGTACTATAAGTCCTTTTAACTTAAGGCACGGTCAGCGGTGCATTTGTATCTGTTTCTAGATAATAGCAATCTATCATCTGAAGAAATCTATACAGAATTTCATAATAGGTATGATGACAGATTTTGAAATTCCCTTCCATAATGTACCATATCACCACGTCTACCATATCCGAAAAAAATAATATTTCAGCAAAAAACTAAATTTCAACGCGAATTATTGAATGTTTTTAAATATATTTTGAATTACGCGCGAAAACGCTCTTAGGTGTCATGGCGTCGTGTCTGATGAATCGTGACGTCACCGACATCTCATCAGATTTTTCATTCTGTCACAGCAAAGTCAAGCAACACGATGGCACTTACCTGGGCGTGACGTCATTCGCTCTGATTGGTGTTAACATGGCCGATTGCAGTTATTTATACTTCTATTTTATTGAAAATCTTATTAATCTCAATTTTAATACAAAAAATGAGTAATTTTTTAGACTCCTTTCAACATATATTTTTCTCCAAAACCATTTATTCTTTGACTCTTTAATACCGTCATCATGCCTAATATCGGTTATTCACTTTGGCATTTATAACATTAGCTAGGATAGGATAGATAGGTACATGACCATCTGAGCATTTCGAGACTAAAGTACTATATGAAAGTACATTAAAATCTGCAGAAAGAGACTTAAAATGTCACAAACGTATCCAACATAAATATTTATTCGCTGAGACTAGACAAACACGTATTAATTTGAAATTAGTCAATATTAAGCTCTGTACAAGAGCGAGGTAATAAATTTTCATATTGGTATGTTGCAAATAATACCGTCCGATTCGCTCGTGAAACGATGTTGATACCTACATAGATGGGAGTTGTGGAGCATTTAAAAAACAAAAATGTGAAGAGTTCTTTTTTTTGTGTTTGCGGCTTTGCTTGTGTTTTATGTTTTATAAAATCGTGAACAAGCCGTGTCTGTACATTAAAAAAAAAAAAAAAAAAAAAACAATTTGTGCTACACGTTGTACTTATGTTACCGAGATCAAAAAAAATATTTTTTAGAATTTTTGTCTGTTTGTCTGTGCATTTGTACACACTAATCTCTGAAACGGCTTAACCCCGTAACACTTAGTGTATGTTTCATCCCAATCAAGATTACAAATAAAAAAGTTACGGGCTATACCGAATACCAAGCGTACGAAGTTGCAGGCTCAGCTAGTAATAATATTTTATAATAAAATCGTAGTTTTTTCAAAAAAAAAAAAAAATTTGTACTTACACATTGAGGTCAAAAATATTGTTTTTAGAATTTTTATCTGTTTGTATGTTTGTGCGTTTGTGTACGCTAATCTAAGAAACGGCTTCGCCGATTTGAATACGGTTTTCACAGATGTATTGTAACAAGCTTCCCGTAACATTTATTGTTGGTTTCGTTAAGTTACGCGCTATACCAAATTGTTCCTGTTAGTTAACAGGCTGATTTGAAATCAGAAAGTGTTCCAATTATATCCCTAAAACTCACATAAATAAAAAGGAGGGGATAACAAAAAGTTAATCCTTTCAAACAACTTCTTATGATTTTATGTCTTCTTTATTGTTGCCCTTAAAATTGTTCAAATTTAATATCCCACCATAAAACTGGGATTATGTTCATATTTTAACAGCAAAATTTCATTTGTTTATGTAATCAGAATTATTATTTATTTGAAAATTTTATTGCTTAGTAGACGTTCTTATTACGGCGAAGCCCGGGGGCGACTCGCCCCCAGGTTCGCACAGTTGCAATTTTTTTCTGCTAATTATACACACAAACCTTCCTCTTTTATCGCTCTTTCCATTAGTGAAAACCATACCAAAATCGGCTGGGTGGTTTAAAAGAAATTAGCAGAGAAACAGGCTGAAGAAGACAACGATATTATTTTATAATATTTATTTCTTTGGAAAATTAAAAGATCGTAGAAAACAAAACTTGTTTTATTATTATTGTTTGTGAGTAAGTAAAGATTAAAGTTCTGCGTGGAAAAGGTATTGGTCACTGAAGGAGATATTCAAAAGTAAATTCTTCCCGATGACAGCAAACATGCGTCCTGCCATGTCTTATGTACATGTATGAATGTCAAACATGGACATCAACTCAGAAACAACTTTTAAAACTAAGAGCGTGCCAGAGAGTAATCGAAAGAAGTATGATAGGGGTCACGTTAAAACATCATAAAAGAGCTGAAGAAATTACAACAAAAGTGGAAGACATATTAAAGAGAATAAAGGAATTGAAGTGGCGTTGGACGGAACATAAAGGGAACATATAATGAGAGATAGCAGGACAAAATGGACCCAAATTTTAACTGAGTGGCAATCACGAGACGGCAAGAGAAAAAGAGGTTGACAAACAAAAAGATGGACTGACGATATTAAGACGTAGGTCAAGGAAAGCTAAAAATAGAAATGAGTGGAAGCAGCTGGAGGAGACCTATGTGTCACAGGACACGCTGAACAACTAAATAAATAAAATAAAGATTAAATTATATTCATTGCATATTGGTATTTTCAAAATTAGCTGAGCCCCCAACTTCGTACGCGTGGTATACGGTATAGCGCCTAACTTTTTTATTTGTAAACCGATTAGAATGAAACAAAAACTAAATTTTAAGGGAAACTTGCTACAATACATCAGTGAAAACTGTATTCAACTTTGTTAAGCCGTTTCTGAGATTAGCGTGTACAAACGCACAGACACAAAACATATAAAAATTCTAAAAACTAATTTTTTGACGTAAGTAGGTACAACGTGTACAAATTGTTTTTTTTTTAAATATTTAATGGTACACGGCTCGTTTACGATGTTATTAGTTATTAGGTTATAGGTAGATTAGTAATTATATTTTATTTTGTATTATAGGTACTCACGCTAGGATTATGACATAATTTTTTTAAAAGGAAGAGTAAAACTGAAATATAAGCAACTGGTCACTAGTTAAACATGTAATAATAAACTTATGATATTATATAATAATACATATTAAAAATATATCATATTGTAAATATGACGCTTCATATTTGGTGTCGAGAGAAAGCAATCCAGTAAAGCTTCACCTCTATTTATAAATAATTGCGAAATACGAAGGGTCCAAAAAATTTAATATCTCGGTCTCTTGACTCATATTGACTCCCGACCTCAAAGACGATGAAGATATAGAAAGAGAAAAGAGCGTTGTCAGTGAGAGCAAATATGCTAGGCAGATTTGCACGTTGCTCTAGATAAGTGAAGATGACTTTGTTCATAGCATCTTTTTCTTCATTTTACACCTGCAATTTGTGGGCCAGATATACTCAAAGCGCTCACAACGCTCTCAGGGTACAATACAATAACGCTTTTAGGGTGGTGTTGGGATTACCTCGATTTAGCAACCATCAGGTATGTTTGCAGAGACGCGCGTGGTTTGTTTTTATGCAACAATGCGTAAACGGTGCGCGTCCCTGGTGCGTAGGGTATGGGGAAGTACCAACACCATTCTAATTAATTATGGTCGCAAGTAGGCTTGATTGATTAATCAATTACGGTGCCAAATCCAGCGGCATCGTCAAATAATTTTTAATTTAATTTGAAATTTTTTTTGTATAATAAACTAGCGTTCCGCCCCCGGCTTCGCCTGGGATGCAATTTTTATATATGTGAACATTCCCCGTTTATCCCTCTTTCCATTAGTCAAAACCGAATTAAAATCGGTCTACCCGTTCACGCGTTATGCCGTGACCAAGGGAAATAGGGATTCATTTTTATATATATATACATTAATTGGATAGTTAAAAAAAAGAGTCTATGTAACTGGAATACTATTATTATTATTATAAATCGTTTTGTGATCAGATCCGCTCCAACCAAGTGGCTTGAACTTAATTTTTAGTTCGAATGAAAGCTAATTTCGATTTGGTATTTATATGTATCGTCTTCACCCCACGCATTGGTTTGAAACTGTCACGTGTATAATCTTAAAATGATTGATGTATGAATCCCGTAATACGACATATTACCAGCTTATTACCAGCATAAAACGATCTATACTATTTGAGAGCTTCTTCAAAAAGATAGGTCTTGTCTTAATGGATTTTTTACTATATCCCAATTTAACGTGAACTATGTAAGTAAATAAACTGGATGACATTGAGTGTCTACAATAATTGGTCACATCATCGTCGTGGTATGAATAATTCAAGTAATTTTGTGCGCTTCTGATGTGATGTCACATTATTCACAATTTTTGGTTTATGTGGTTATACCTTACTTCGTATGTCACTATTATTGGATTTAAATTTAACTGGAACAATATTACTTCAGTGAGTCTTCATAAGGTCAGCGACTTCGTCCTTGCCCCTTTTTCTTAGGTTGTTTGTTTGTTTGTTTGTAGTTTTTTTTTTTTTTTTTATTGTTTTTATTATAATATGTCAAGAGACACATTTCACATTCCCAGCAGTCAAACAAATCACTCTAGGAATTCCTTCCTCCATCATTCCAAGAATAACTGTAATAGGATACGAGTCCGTTGGATGAGTGGTTAGGGTGCTCACCTTAAAACGCTCTGTTCTACGATACCCTGGTTTGATTGCCGGCAGGGTCAACTTTGAAAAACGAACTTTTCAAATTTGGCTCTGGTCTGGATCTGGAAAGTAGTGGCAGGGCACACTGCGTTTCGTAGACATTTCGGCAGCCCGTCTGACGGCAGTAACCACCCCCTTACAGAAGAACACCGTGAAATAATAGCATGTGTGCTTTTGTGTTTCGGCGAGTGAGTAAGGGATGCCAGAGCCGATTTACCTATCCCTTTACTGTAGTCGGCAGCGCACTTGCAGCACCTGTGGCGTTGCTTGTGTTAGAGGCGACGGTAGCCACCTACCATCAAGTGGACCGTCAGCCTGTCTGCCGATCTGGACAAAATTTCCAACAATTTATTGGCAGATAGTTGGCGATTTGCTTTTTAAAAAGTAGTTTCTTATTAAAATTAGGTAGCTATTTAAAATTCTTTCTTTCTTCCCTATACTTATAATTCTTATCTATTCCCGTGATAATAAAATAAGATATGGTCTTTTAGGCTTATTTGTATAGATATAATATAAGAATATATAATGGCTTTATGAAACCTAATAAATCACTATATATAAAAATGAATCCCCATTTCTCTTGGTCACGGCATCACGCGTGAACGGGTAGACCGATTTTAATTCGGTTTTCATTAATGGAAAGAGGGATAAACGGGGAATGTTCATATATATAAAAATTGCACGCCGGGCGAAGCCGGGAGCGGGTCGCTAGTAAATAATATAAATAATTATTGTAAATGATAAGTGATTCCGATTTAAAATTGGAATAGACAAACATAACTTCTGTCAAAAAATCTGTTTTATTCCTTTTAAGAACCTTATTATGTGTCCACGATAAGTAGTGCACTTCGTCAAATTATAGTATGAAATATGTAATCAGACTCATCAAAAGAATCAACAAGTCAAACTTGAAGAAATGTAATAAAAACTTCCTGCTTGAGCCAAGTTTTATTGCTGCTTCCGTATTCAGCCAAGGAGCACATTTACGGGATTCCGCCGAGACTGTCTTTATCCAAATCCTTTGACGCTGAGAAACACGGAGTTACAGAAAATGGCATAGAGGTGATATTCTACTTTTTTTTTTAATATATCTCATCTCATAGGACTCATGATGAGTGGTTAGAATGCTTGCCTTAACGCTCTGTTCCAGGGATCCCGTGTTCGATTCCCAGAAGGGTCCCGGCAGACATTAAAATGGAACTTTGTTAATATTCGGCTCAAGGTAATATTTGAGCAAATTTTTTGACACTAAGGTTGAATATGTTAGTATGGGGTAATCTAAAAGTAACATCGATGAAAAGTAATGATAATGAAAATAAAACACGCTGATGTACTTATAGTAAAAACTCACTAAGTGGGCAGGACACATAGTACGGAGTACCAACGGCCGCTGTGTCCGGAAGGTTCTCGACTGGCAATCGCAGCGGACAAAGTATTCAAGGTTGGCTCTGGTCAGGATCTGGAAAGTAGTGGCAGGGCACACTGTGTTTTCGCAGTCATTTGGGCAGCGCGTCTGGCGGCAGTAACCACCCCCTTACAGAAGACCACCGTGAAATAACTGCACTTGTGCTGTTGTGTTTCGGTGAGTGAGTAAGGGATACCAGAGCCCATTTCCCTATCTACTCCTAATCCCTCATACTCTATCCTACTGTAGTCGGCAGCACACTTGCAGCAGCTTTGGCGTTGCTTGTGTTATAGGCGACGGTAGCCATCTACCATCAAGTGGACCGTCAGCCTGTCTGCCGATCTTAAAATTAAAAAAAAAACAGACAAAAATTCTAAAAACTATTTTTTTGATCTCCGTTGTTTTTTTTGACAGGGCTCGTTATTGTATGTTTAGATTTATCAGTTGTTATTACGGTGATAAAAACATCGCGAGAAAACCTAGTTCTGTCCTTTCCACCGGTACCTACACCATGAAACAATTTTATTAAAATATATTCTTACATCTATGTATGTATCTTCAACTATAAATTATGTATTCGTGTTATAAAGCTATCCGCGCGAATGGCTGAGATTCTACTGATCCTGCGTGTTTTAATGGTCTGAGAGAATCTAGCTCAGCATAGGGAAATGACTTAATACTCCATTCTAGAAGTGTTCCTTTCAGTAAACTACTAATCACTCTCAATATAATTACATTAATTAAATTGGAATGTCTCTTAATTAAACTAGATGGAATGTCTCTAGTTCCATGGAGGATGGGTCGTCCGCTGGTGTGGGATGCTACCTGCGTCGACACATTGGCACCGTCCCATCTTCATGGAACACTTACCACAGCTGGTGCTGCTGCGGAAGCGGCCGAGAAACTCAAAATTCACAAATACAGAGATATCGGCACCGGCTACATATTCATTCCTTTTGGTGTCGAATCTCTGGGTCCGTGGGGCCCCAACGCGCTTAAATTTTTTAACAATTTGTCAAAACGTTTGGTCGACATAACCGGGGATTATAGAGCTGGCCATTACCTCGGGCAACAGATTAGCATTGCCATACAACGAGGTAATTGTAGGGGACCGAAACTTTATAATTTATAATATTATTATGTTAATGTTTACTTGTTTTAATTTTAATTGAATTATGTAATAATATAGATAGATACAGGACATTAAATTTAATTTCCTACAATTTAAATCTTCTATAAGTACATATAATAAAATCTTAAACGAGCCGTGTCTGCGCATTAAAGATTTTTTCAAAAAAAAAAAATTGTAGTTATGTTACCTAGGTCAAAAAAATAGTTTTTAGAATTTTCGTATGTTTGTCTGTGTTTTTGTGTACGCTAATCTCAGAAACGGCTTAACTGATTTGAATGCGGTTTTTACTGATGTATTATAGCATTTAGTGTTTGTTTAGAGTCAGTTCACACCGGAAAGCGGTGCAGCGCGCACTTTTTAAGAGCAATAGAATATAGAACTTATTTACTACAATAAAAGTAGGTACACGAAAATTTTCCAGATCCAGAGCCAACTTTGAAAAGTTAATCTTCAAAGTTCACACTGCCGGGAATCGAACTCGGGAACCCTAGAACAGAACGTTAAGGCAAGCACCCTAACCACTAATCCAATGGGTTGTTAACCTACAATAGGGGATCGGACAGTAATCAGATTAAAATCTAAAATGTACTTAGAAAGAAAATTTATAATTTTTTACGATTATTTATCGAATAATAATTTAATATAATTCATTTAAATATTTTTAAATGAAGAAATAAAATTTTATTATTTACAATATTTTTAATCTATACTGAAACACCAATCACAGTGCGTGACGTCATTTGTGGGCAATCGTTGTCTTATGCCAATGCAGCTGTTTTGTGATATGACCACAAATGACGTTACGCGCTCTCAGATGAACTATCGTGGCGTTTTGGCGGCATTTTCAAACAAACAATATTAAAACATGATTTTGAGTACCTAAAAGGCTATAAATAAATAAAATAGTATTTTTTATGGGAAGAAATATCCATGAAGTTTAATTTAAAACACTTTCTGAAAATTTGTCCGATCCCCTATTGTGTGCATGATTAAGGGATACCGGAGCCACATAGAGTTTTTTTTTTCTATCAGAGTCGGCAGTACACTTGCATTACCACACTCGCGGGAACTGCAGGGAATTTTATATTCCCAGGGATTCTCCTTGCTTCTTAATGAAACCAATTGCCACCAGCGGAAGAAGACATTTTTTTTTTACTCTTTACAATTTACAATTTACAATTTTCGTTACAAATTTCAGTTGAATTTAAAGAGACAATGACAATGCGAAATGCACGCATAGACCACACACACACACTCTCACGCCACAGACCATTTGCGTGGCGTCAGATCGAAATGGGCCTGACGCCACAGAGCACTTCGTCTTCGCGTTGGGAGCGCGAACAGTTTGTGTTTACATGTGACGGATACCACCCACCTTATCAAGTAGACCATCACACTGCCTGACGGCCATTATTCTGATAAAATAATAATCTACTTGTGCAGTACATTATATTCTCTTTTAAATAATAAATGAACAACCAATATCGTAATAACCCAATTAACTTAAGTAGTTTTCTTGAAATTAAAAGTTACACAACTATACAATACACACATTCAACTCAAACGAAGTGTCGTGTGTGGTTGTTACTTTGCATTAAAAATGAAACAAATAAAATTAAATAATTTCGTGGAAAATAAATCTCCAATAGCGACGCCTTTGAAATTATTATTCGGGGCAGCGCATTTAATTTACGGCTTAGATTTTGGTTTTAAAGAAATTATACTTAACAAAAACAAAGCATTACATAGAATCATGTCTCTACTTATATCTTTACTTATTGCAGTTTTGTATACTATTCTCAATTTATTGAATAAATCCGATAATATTATTTGGAGTCTTTGGACTGCCATAAGTATAAGTCAGTACTTATTGTACGTCGTAACATCAGTCGGTACAAAATACAATTTATACAAATTCTTAACTGACATGTCTCGCATTGAATCTGGCGAAACGAAATTTAAACATTTTTATTTTATTGTGACGGTTTCGATATTTTTTGTAACAGTTATTAAACTCTATATAACAATTTATTACGAATTATCCTTTTATACGAATACAACCAGAATTATAATTGAGTTCTTTAGTTGCTTTGTCACAATAGCCGTAGATATTCCAGGTATAGTACAACAAATCATTCAGTACAACATATATATTAGAATGAAATATTTGAAGTCAAACCTCAAGAATCCTAATTGGAACATAAGTGAAGCGCACAGATATTATTTATCGGTTTATAATACTTTAAAAAAAATCAGACCTTTATACGATAAATTGGTGAGATTTTTTTTTTTTTTAAATTATGTTAAAAATACAATTTAAAATTAATTAAAAGATTCTGTTTATTTATCTATTATTATTTATTATTTATTTATACATAATATAATAAAATTGTAAACGAGCCTTGTCTGTATATTAAAGATTTTTTCAAAAAAAAAAAAAAAAAAAAAAAAAAAAAGTTGTACACGTTGTAGGTTGTAGGGGAGACCGAGGAGAGTTGAAACAATTTTCACATTTTGTTTTATACACGAAATACTATAAAGAGAAATCGTATGATATTAGTACCATTCTTTACACTTACGAATGACTAACATAAAGAAATTGCAAGCGTTAAATATTGTGGTGAAAAATCGATTTAATCATAACAAGTCAATCATACCGAGGTAAGATGAAACAGAGGCCGAGGAGAGTTGAAACATGTGATTTTTGAGAAGTATTAAGGGCTGTAAAATAAAAATGATGATATAATTTAAAGGTATTTATTAAAATTAAACTTTTCAAGTACGAAACAAACTTTTTTATTAATATTTTGTACTGATATATCAGTTAAGTAGGTAACTACAGGTCTGATTCAAATAATCAACTCTTAAAGTAGTTAAAAATACCATAATGTCCTATTCGTAACATTAATTAAAATAACAGACAGATAATCAAAATGTTTTACATTCTAAATCTTTGACATAAAATAATTAACTTTCAGTCGTTTCTTAAGTATTACAATTAGTCTTGATCAATATTTCTTCAAATATTCAAGTTACAATAATCTCACAAATGTCAAAAATAAAAATATGAAAATAAAAAAACGTCAATCTGACAAGCAGTTGTGGCAAACATAAGAAAGTTCTCCACCAGTGCAAGCTTCATAATCCCAGTTGCTGCATTCCATACGTTGCACCGATTTTACTTTGGCTCTGCTATTTGAATATGGCTCTAAACAACAAATGCAAAAGGATTCTTCTTCTTCTGCACTGTCTTCGTTTCCTCTTTGTTTCTTGACAACCTTGACCTTTTTAGTTTTAGTGCCTGGTTTTGATCTTTTTCTTGTTTTTATTCTTCAAAGTTAGGTTTTTTCACCTTTTTCTTAGCCGTTCCAGCTGCTTCGATTGCAGCTAGTTCATCCTTTACGGGAGTGTCGGTTAAGATAGCAGATTTCACTTTACGTCTATTTGTTTGATTTCTCTTTGGTGGAGCTTTTGGCAATGGTCTAAGAGTTTTAGGTGAGAACGGAATTGCTGTCACAGTAACTGAAGTATCTCGTGATGTAGATGCTACAGGTATTATATCTTCAGTAGTTGAAAGCATCGTGATGGTATTAAGCATTACTTCAGATATCGCCAGATCAGCTGAATTCTTATCAGGGTTTTCTGCAGACTTGGGTACGTCTTCTGTTTCGTAACTGATTTGAGGAGGAGTAGCCGGTAAATTTAAGATTGATGGACTTGGTGTACGAGAATCATGTAAAATACTGTTTGCAAGGGGACATTCATCACTTGTGCTAGAAGTAGGACATGGCGCGGGTTCTTCATTTCTTGAAATTCCCACCAAGTTAGAGTTGGATGGACCAGGACTAACGGAAGTTGCCAAAGGTCGATCAGTAATTTGACTCGGAAGATAATCAACGTCCTCAAATATTTCAGTATTAACTGGCCAAAGTCCGGTATGGATGAATCCGGAAGATATATTGCGCGGTGTGAGGGCTATATCAAACGACGTTTTCACTATCCCAGGAATATCGTAGATTGTCGTAAGCAGTGTTAACTGCTTTTTTTACTGGCCCAAAAATGGCTCTGTCCATTGGCGCAAATTATGGATGCAGTGAGGTGGAAAAGTCAATAGAATTATGCAATTTTCCTTGCAGAACTCGATATTTTTAACTGCTGTGGGTAAAGCGTGGTTATCTAATAACAACAGTGCTTTATTTTCTTTTGATGGCTTAATTTGGTCTTTGAAAAATTTAAGAAACATATAGAAGTCTTCTTCTTGCATCCACCCTGACCCATTCGCGGTGCCAATTGATCCAGTAGGTCCATCACGTATAAAGTGATCATTAAATCTTTTCCGCGGAAAGATGAACATCGGGGGTATGTGATTCCCAAGGGCATTTCCTGCTAGTGCTATAGTAACCACTGTTCCCCTCTCTGCGGAAGTCATGGCACTCACTTGTTTCTGTCCTCGTCGGGCAATGACACGGTCTGGTTTCTGAACAGTTGTGATGTCAGATTCGTCAACGTTCCATATATCCTTCCCTTGCAACTTGTGGTTGTCAACTACTGCGGTATAATTTTGAAAAAAAAAGTTGCACGTTTGTTCTGTTAAAACTTGTAGCTTTAGCGATACTTGTAGCTTGAAGTAGTCTCAGAGAAAGAACAGGATGACGTTTCATAAAAGATCGAACCCAAACCTCTCCAGCCATTTCATGCTCAGACCATGAAGAAGGAATTTTTTTATTATATTCTACAGCCAATCTATAGGCAAAAGTTCGGGCCTCCTTAGTTCTTTAGGCCAAAGTTAGCAGCAGCGCAGTTTAAAAGATAGTCACAGAGTACCTTCTCCTCTGAACCTGTAAAAACAGTCTTTTCGGGATATGCAACCGTTGGAGCAGTCGCCGTTTCGTTAGCTTCATAAGCAGTTTTTTTTAATATACCTGTAGGCGGAGGTATGGTTCAAATTGTAACTCGAAGCCGCGTCACGAAGACTTTTCTGTGGCAAAGTTACTTCTTCTGCTGCGAGATCATATATTTTGCGACTCGCCATACCTCTGTCAGTCTTTCTTTTATAATCTGAAACAAAATAAACAAATTAAATCAACAAAAAAAAAAACATTTTTTTGTGCCCGTTATTTATTGACTATTGTTTGATATAAAATTGAAAACGAGGAGAGTTGAAACAGCCTGTTTCAAATCTCCTCAGTAAGAAAAAACCTCCCAATTTTTATTTAATCACAATCAAGAAGCAAATACACAGAAATCAATTGTACCAAACATATATAATAAATCTTTAGTTATTGAGCTCTCGAAACATATATATATATAACTTAAACCAAAATACAAAACCCTTATCAAAATATAGGCATCGTAAAAAAAAACGTTAAAAACTTTTCACGATTTTTGTGACGTGGCACACAGAACTCCACAACTGCTCGACGCTACCGACACGAACTGACACGTCCGCGGGCGGAGGGAAATGATTAAAAAACGACGTTGCCAACTCGCTAACGGTTTTAAGATCCGAGAAATCGGTACTGTTCCAAATCACCTTTGTTTCAACTCCCCTCGGTCTCCCCCTACTTATGTACGAAAAGCACAAAGCCGTAGTTGTTATCGAAAAATCCGCCCAAACCACCACCAGTAGACCATTTGAATGTAATTTTTAAAACATAAGTTTTTATATTTGAGTCTGCGCAGTAGTACAATCCCCAAAGACTGTTTTTTATATAAAAAAATTAAGTTTACACTCCCTAATCTAATAGTTTGGCCCAATAGTTACGATTGTTAACGTTTGTCATATTAACGTACTGATAATGCTCTCTTGAAAGGAGCTTTCATTATGTAGATTTAGTAATTCGTAAGCCGCGCGCGTGATTTCCTACAGTTTGGCGGTAAAATTCTTAGCCACAAGCCGAACCTTAAAGTTTTACTTTAATTACCTTTACAGATCATTGTTTGCCTCATATTTGACACGCCAAAGATAATTTTATTGGCTTATAATTCTTTAAACTTCATTCAGATTTATGTAAGTATGTTCTACATTATTTTAGAGTATTCACTTAGATTAAAGTTAATTTATAATATGAAAATAATAAAATTTCAAGAAAATTATCGTGGCAGCTTGTTGGGGACTTGCAGAATTCACATATTTTTGAAGAGTTTTATAGTTAATTTGCAAAAAATTTTTTTCTATAATTTCCTTCGCCGTTATAGTAATTGTTCATTATTTCTTGTCCACATATAACAACGCAAAACACGTATAGGCTCCGGCCCATTGCGGTAGTTCATTCACTGTGTTATCACTTTTCTTAATATTATTCTTGATCTTCGTTATTATGTCACTAAATATCCTAACTATAACTAAAATATGAAAGTAAGTTTGTATATTAAGCTTTCACTCCTTAATTTCTTAACTGAATATCACGATATTTTGTTTACACCTTGTCAAGCATACAGAAAGGGACATAATATGATACCTTTCACCTAGAAAATCTATATTGTTCCCGAAAGATCATGTAAAAATTAAAAAATCAGCATGTGACAAAAATATAAAAGCAACAAATTCTACATTAGTAAAATAATTCCTAATATAATTCCCGAGGGATCGTCTAAAAATATAAAAAAACACAGTCACAGCGATAAAGTTGTCACAGGCGTTATATTTCAACGCAAGTGGCGGGCATCAGCTAGTATTAATGATTAATTATGTATCTGTTTATATTAATTATGTATCTGTTTTATTATCACCTAAATATTTATTTCACTTACAGGACGGCTCGAATATATATTTGGGAGAAGCCTTCTTTACAATTCATATTATAATCAACAGCATATGCTTACCAGCTATAATGTCAGAAATGGTTAATAACGAAATTGACTCAATTCGAAGTAACTTGTATGAAGAATTAATATCAACTAAAGGTTTGTGTTATTAATGATTTGAGTCGTCAACTACCCTGCTTTTACTCCCTAAGAATCGATTTCTATATTTTTTTATAAGGTATGGAAATTTTATGAGGAGTATAATTAATACAAGTGTTACGATATCTGTCACTTTGACATTTGTACAATGGCCGACGCGTGTATTTATGTTCCCAAATTTAAGTGTAGTCCGCGTTAAGGAACGAAACGTTAGCGCGTTATAATCTGCCAGCGCAGCAACATCTGTCGGCGAAAAAATTAATCATTTGAACTTATATACGTTGGAACACGTGACACCTCAGTATGCAGAATGTAACTAAATATAAAATAATTAGATATCTACACGAGGAAAATTTTATACATTTAATTTTATACGTTTAAAGGAATAAAATTCCAGTCATGTGTCGGAGCTGACTTTTTATTTAAAGTTCAGCAGGCAGTGAAATGGATCACTTAATGCTAGGTGGCTACTGGTGTCTAAGGTAGGCTATAGGTATAGGGAAATGGGCCCTAGCTCACTCACTCACCGAGGAATAATAGAAAATAAGATTAATTTGATTTATTTTTATTTTAAGAGGTTTAATTTTAGTAAAAATGTATGATAAGCATCAAGCCATATTTGGACTTGATGTTCTTTATTATAAAGTACTAAATAAATAAAAGACAAATGTGTAAGAAATTAATTAATATTTCACTAAATTTTCATGTTATATATTTCAGGACAGCAAAGACGCAACGAAATTGAAACTTTCCTGCATTATATTGAAGCAAGACATTTGAATCATAAGATTTGGCGCATTATACCCATAGATATGCGTCTGCCGGTCTCTTTGTTCCAGATTTGTTCCACTTATTTTATAGTTGTATTACAATTTTCACATTTATATGATTAAATTGGTCACATTAAGAAGAAATGGAGAATGGCAAGAAAAGTTGACTCTTAACGATTTTTATCGTTAAAATTACTTGAATTACTTTTAAGGTAATTATAATTTAAGGTATTGTAATGTAATGAGGTAAAGATAGGTCGTACATTGTAAGTCATTAATCTTATAATATTTGATTTTTAAAAAGCTTCGATAATTTTTGAATGATATCTGAAATAAAAATTTATCTGAAATATAATTTCATTATTATTATTATCCTAAATAATACCTATTGTAAATGTGAAAGTCAGTTTGTTTATTTGTTGGTATGTTTGTTATGCTAGTACAGAAAAGGAAATAGGGAAACGGGGACGCGGACGAAATCGTCTGCAGAAGCTAATTTACAATAAAATCATACGGAATCAAACCATTTTCATGCCCCATTAAAGGTGGATTTATATTACACCGGGCCGTGCCCCGGCCGGGACCCGGTCAAGTTATTCATAGTATGCTTTTGTATGAACCAATTCATACTTCACCGGGCCGTGTCCGTTGAGAAAAACACGGCGAGCTCACGGCCCGGTGGCGGCACGGTGTATATGAATCATCCTTAAAACAATAGTCCATAAAAAATATACTTCTGTAATATGGATAAGTTAAAAATGCACATTGTTTAAGAATGTGAATTCCCAGCATTTTAGTAATTTTTTTAATGTTATGGTCGACAGACAGGCCGATTGTCCACTTGATGGTAGGTGACTACCGTCGTCTATAACACAATTAACGCCAAATATGCTGCAAGTCCGGTGCCGACTACTGTAGGATTAAAGATAAGGGCATCCTTTACTCACTCACCTAAACACAACAGCACAAGTGCTGTTATTTCACGGTGATCTTCTGTATTTCCGCCAAAAGGGCTACCCAAATGAGTGCGACACACAGTATGCCCTGCCACTACTTTCTAGATCCACACCAGAACCAACTCTGAATAGTTCGTTTCCAAAGTTGACCCGCCGGGAATCAAACCCGGGAACCCTAGAATAGAGCGTTAAGGCAAGCACCCTAACTACCCATCCAATGGGCTTGTCAAATTGTCAATACCACATTTTGTCAATCTTTCCGCGCCTGTATTATTGACCCAATAATACTGGGCGGGCATTCAATAAACTGCGTGTCTAATACATATAGCAATGCATTCAAGGTTCCGTTGGTGTTCGTTCAAGGAGTTCAGCATCAACAGTCTCCTGTTGGTGGATAGGTGGATTTCGTCAATGTTGGGTGCAAAAACTTTTAAATCTATACTAATATTATAAAGCTGAAGAGTTTGTTTGTTTGTTTGAACGCGCTAATCTCAGGAACTACTGGTTCGAATTGAAAAATTCTTTTGTTTTGAATAGTCCATTTATCGAGGAAGGCTATAGGCTATATAACATCACGCTACGATAAATAGTATCATATATAAGCAGTAAGCAGTGTCCAGTACCGAAAGCCCCATGCGCACGCCGCCGCCGTATGGGCCGCAGCGAAACGTGGCTGGCTGAGTTTAATATAAATTTTGACCAAAATAAACAATAGCATTTTGCAATCAACACTATGGGCTATATCTACATTAAAATGGTTTAAACTTTATTTTCATATAAAAAAAAAACATATTTGTCATGTCGTCCTCTAGGATACAGCAGGCATTCAGGATTCAGGAATAGCCGAAAATATGAAATAAGACTCGATGCTTCTAATACACTACGTATATTCCGATAATTAGTCGAAGATACAATATAAATATTGTGTATGTCGTCGGCGGATCCTTTAACTAGGCCGATCGAGATACATATCACGATACGGCGGCATTTCTTGATATGCCATATCGCGCCATATCGTTCAAAGTATAACGTTTGACGATTTGCCCGGGCATGTTTGGGCCAATCGATTTGTAGGATGACCAAGCAAATAAAATGAAGTTTAGATTTTTACTTGAGATTTACACTCGAAATTTACTTGAAAAGCCATTTTTTCTGCAATCGACTCACTGTCACCACTTTTATTGTCATATTTATCGATTTCTTGTGGCGGCGTAAACACACAGCTGACACGGCGTAAACAGCGCCACAAGCGTTGCGCTCGCGAAGCGGAACCACATTACGAATTACGATGCGCCCAGCCATATCTCGGTGTGGCAAAGTGACTAGAAGAGCAAATCGACGAATAGGTTGCTTTCATCGATCAGCCCAACTTTATATATGGTTGATGTAAATGTTATCCAAAGTATCGGAAAAACATTATGTTAAGGTCGGTAGACAGGCAGACGGTCCACTTGATGGTAGGTGGCTACCGTCGCCTATAACACAAGCAACGCCAAAGCTGCTGCAAGTGCGCTGCCGACTGCAGTAGGATTAAGGATAAGGGATTAGGAGTGGATAGGGAAATGGGCTCTCGCATCCCTTACTCACTCACCGAAACACAACAGCACACGTGCTGTTATTTCACGTTTTTCAATATTGTCAATTTTGTCGGTTCCAGTCGCTGTACACCATGTATTTGGAAATAGGTGACTTGCCCTCACCAAACTAATTAAGTAAAGGGGAATAAAAGGCGACTATTGACCACTTTCCATAAACGATTGTAATTTTCCAATTGACATAGCTAATTCGATTGCAATTCAGTGTAGTAATACGAACTTGTAAAATCGCGTGCGAACGTGTTTGTTTCGGACAGATAAATATATTTTTGCAAAAAAAAAAATGGAACAAATACAATTAAAAACCGCAGAAGCCATAACGTTGCCTTTTAAAATTTTATTCCTAATAGTGCATTTGATTTATGGATTTGATTTTGGGTTTAAATATATGTTCAACAACTATAGGCTGTTAAATAAAATAGTGCCTCTCCTGTTATCTATAGTGATATCTTTTTTATTTTGTCTCGTTAATTTTTGTATTAAAACGGATTACTTTGTTTTTATAATCTCAAACACTTGTCACTATTTATTATTAGTTATAATCTCAGTTGGAACGAAATACAATCTATACAATTTTTTAGTTGATGTGTCTCGCATAGAAAGTGTCGAAAGGAAATTCAATTTTGATCTTTTTGTAACTATTACTTTGTTAGTAACAACCGCTATAAAAATAATCATGTTTATTACTAACGTATCATATTTAAGTAATGATACAGTAACGATTGCACTGCATGCATTTAGTTTCCTTTCCTTAACGGCTGTCGACGTTCCTGGAAATGTACTACTAATCATTCAGTACAATGTATACATAAGAATTAAACATTTGAAAAGATCCCTCACCAAAACCGATTGGAAACTAATTGATGCTCATAAATATTATCTTTCCATGTGTAATTGTTTTGACAAAATCAAACCTTTATACGATATATTGGTAAGAAAAACAATGTTACATTTATTTATTTTATCTCTTAGTTCCCAAAGTTTTCGTGACAAAAAAATGGAGGTGAAAAAAAAAATGCAGTCAATTCTCACTTATTTCATTTAGAAAACTTCATATTGTGGTTGGAACTCAGTCGCAGTTATATTTAATAATATCCATAGTTATATTTAATCTTCACATTTTTTGTCGAGTTTTGGGAATATGGTAGAAATGCAGGGGGTCCACCGGAACCAGCTAAATTTTGAAAGTGGTCTGTGAACCTTTGATTTATTCACATAAAATACGAACAGTTTTTCAAAAATATTCTTAAACACTTTCTCTTGGTTAAATATAATGGTTTTTGAAAAACTTAATAATTCCCACATATATGAGAATAACACATTTACTGTTAGAACCCTCAAATATTTAACACATCATATATACCCATAGCAATTGATATCTTTTTTCTTAGCCAATTCAAAGATTTTTAAAGTTAGGGCAGAGCCTTCCCTTAAAGGGTCTTCCTCTAATAAAGGGTGAAAATGATTTAAATTAAATTAATATGTAAATACAAATATATGTTTAAACCTGAAAATAAGTAAATTTAGTAGCATTATTTTCTTAAAACTTGTTTTAACATATTTAATATTTCAGGTCATTCTCGGTCTAATTTTTGATACGCCAAAATTAATTGTACTTGGGTATTCTATTTTACATTTCATGAAATTTAATGTGAGTATAAATAACCTTTTTATAATGTAAAGATCCATAATTATAAAGACTACGAATCTTTTGATGGTAGATGATTACCGTCGAGTTACCACAAGTAAAGCTATAGATGCAATGTGTTTTTGCCGACTTTAGTCTGATAAACTAAAAGAGCCTAATAGGGATTCTGGCAGTTATTTCCCAGTGGTCTTCTTTAAGGGAGTGGTTACTGTCGCCAAAATGGAATATGCGTCTAATTCAAATAAGGCTTAAATAATAACATTTCTGCTTTAGAATTGTGAATTATAGAGTTCATAATTCAAATTATAAGTACAAAAAAATTGTGGGAAATTCAAAATATTTGAAACGGTCAGATCGAATATGACGTCAAAGTCTATGGAATGTGACGTCAACGTCTATGAAATGTCAACAAGCGTGTAGATGTTTGTGATTTTTAACATTTAATTGTTATTGTAGACTCTGACGTCACGACAAGCGCGCCAAAAGGGCGGGTGTTTAAAATGCCCTTAGCTGTTAGTTAATTTTAACATTTTTTTTTATTACTAAATTTCAGTTTTTTGGCGCTGAATATTTTTTTTACGGTTACATAACTATATAGCCTATCGTATGAAAATATAAAAAAATGTGCATATTCCCTAATGGCTTGCCCAATTTATGACTGCGAAGTGTGATGTGCCACTTTTCTTTTGTGCCACTTTTGTGTACAGCTTTTCTTGTTTTCTACAGGATGATACAAAAATGCTTATGGAGTACACCTTTATAACGATCCATCTAATCATCAATGGAGCATGCTTTCCAGCTATCGTCTCAGAAATGGTAAATTCTGAAATAGATGCCATTTTGAATAATTTAAATGAACAATTAATATCAACACAAGGTGTGTATGCAAAGGTAACAATACTTAGTTCATGTGAATAGTACACCTTACTCATATGCCTGTCTACCAAAATTAAGTATTTGAAGTAAATATAAAGGTTTTAGTGTGGTTCATACTTGTGCACAAGTGTGGCGTCAATTATGTTTATTCTGGTTCGTATGCTTAGTAAAGTAAAGCGTACTTGTACACACTTGTAAGGCGGAATTGGCATTCATAAAATGCTACCCAAAACTTTAATTTAACTTGGATGAGTGGTTAGGGTGCCGGGTTCGATTCCTTGATTCGATTCCTTTTTTCGAAGTTGACCCCAACTTCGAAAAATCAAATTTTCAAAGGCTCTGGTTTGGATTTGGAAACTAGTGGCAGGGCACACTGCGTTTTCGCAGTCATTTGGGCAGCCCGTCTGGCGGCAGTAACCACCCCCTTACAGAAGACCACCGTGAAATAACAGCACGTGTGCTGTTGTGTTTCGGTGAGTGAGTAAGGGATGCCAAAGCCCATTTCCTTATCCACTCCTAATCCCTTAACCTTAATCCTACTGTAGTCGGCAGTAATAGTGTTCCCGTGGAGATTACCCCCAAAACTAGTCTTTATCCATCTTGTATAGCAACTTGAAACTGGAGTCGTTACTTAACAGCATACGACAATAGGAGATAAGTTATTATAGCGACGTTTGAATTGGTTACATATCGGCTTCTATTGAACTAAAATTACGAAATACTAAATTTGTTAATGAGAAAAGTTCAAATGCGCAAATAAGGTTATCGTATAGGTATAATAGTTTAATTAGCAACGGTTTGTTGCAAAACAATAAGTTAAGGTTAATAAGTTTTCGGTGAGTGAGTAAGGGATGCCAGAGCACATTTCCCTATCTCCACCTGATCCCTTATCCTTAATCCTACTGTAATCGGCAGCGCACTTGCAGCAGCTTTGGCGTTGCTTGTGTTATAGGCGACGGTAGCCACCTACCATCATGTAGACTGTTAGCCTGTCTGCCGACCTTAACATAAAAAAACAGTCACTTTGCTTCTTAAAGAGAGTCCAGAACAAAATTTGTTATAAAACATACACTTACTTGAATCACGTTATCGTGTACTCATGCTGCGACTGAGACATGTTAGAAAACATTGTTATATTGCACTGTTATATATTACAGCCTTGTTACAATGTTTTACAACAATAGCATGTTTTGATGGCAGTAATCAAGAATACTGTTGTTCATTTCCTACCCCCTCCTAATCTCTTTTCCTTAATCGACGGTAGCCACCTACCATCAAGTGGACCGACAGCCTGTCTACCGATATATAAAATTGTTAGTTTTGATCAATACCAACAATGCTCTCAATGCATGTACGACCACTTACGAGTAACCCTGATATTAAGAAGTCTATTATCCTTGAAGTAGACAGCTCCATGATTACACAGTATCATTCATTATCTATATGCTGTTAATGTAACTTATATAACATTCGTTTTCAGAAGAGAAAAAACGTCAAGAAATTCGACTATTCTTAAACTATGTTGCTGCAAGACACTTTAAACACAAGGTTTGGCGAGTTGTACCCATCGATACGCGTCTCCTTGTCTCCTTATTCCGAATTTGTTCCACTTTTTTAATAGTAATAATACAGTTCTCACATTTATATGACTAAATTTTCATTTAATTCATGTGATAATCAAATACAAATGACAGGTATTTTATGTTGTATTTTATATTTACGTTTTATTAAGTGATTTTTAAACCATGTTTATAAATTTGTAAATATGTTACATAAATATCTTACATAAATAATGTTTCAAGGTTAAATAATATTTTATTTAAATAATGATATAATCGTAGTATTATTTGTTTAAAAATATTGTTATTAATAAAAACCTAATTAAAGTATAATACTGAAAATCAACAGTGACAGGCCAATAGGTTGAATGTTCGGCGGCCGAAAGGCCAATTACATGTTTGCATCCCCGTCAAACGCTGAAGCAGTTGAACGAGCCCGTTGGATGAGTGGTTAGGGTACTTGCCTTAACGCTCTGTTCTGGGGTTCCCAGGTTCGATACCCGGCAGGTCAACTTTGAAAATGAACTTTTTAAATTTGGCTCTGGTCTGGATCTGGAAAGTAGTGGCAGGGCACACTGCGTTTCGCAGTCATTTGGGCGGCTCGTCTCCCATCAGTAACCACCCCCTTACAGAAGACCACAGTGAAATACTAGCACGTGTGCTGTTGTGTTTCAGTGAGTAAGGAATGCCAGAGCCCATTTTCCTATCCATTCCCTTATCCTTAATACTCCTTGCCTATAGCCTTGATGGTAGGTGCAGTAGCAACCTACCATCAAGGGTATAGGCGACGGCAGCCACCTACCATCAAGCGGACCGTCAGCCTGTCTGCTCATCTTAGCATAAAAAGTGATAATTTAAAAACTTACTGGTATAAAGTTCACTCAATCCGCTGGAGTCTGGAAAGATAATGGTATCGTTTATAAATATAGCAATATAAATTAGTTGGTTAAATTGTAAAAATAAAAAGACCCTACTTACTCTGTTATCTATATGAAAATATTTTTGGTATTAGAGATTACATTTCAAAATAATTTTTTTATTCATTCTAACCCTTTTGATATTTTAAAATTAATTAAAATATAATAAATAGGCATTTAATTTTCTATTTTTTTTTTAATTCAGCATCATTTCAGCATTTCTCTCTTTTATGTTAACAAAATAAATGAGTAGGTAAAAGTAATTTTTCTTAACAGTTAATCTATGGAGCATAACTAAAGTCCTAATTCTCTCTCACTGATAGGACACAATGTATGTATATCCCAGTGCATCTTTAACACTTGTAAATCACGACCATAATTAGATCATTAGATAATATAGCCAGTCTTGATCACTTAAAATTAAATCAAACTTCTTGTTTTATCCACAACGAATATTTTGTATTTTGTACATTTTGTAAGTGCATGTGCATTATGAATAATTGCGAGCCACCTGTGTTGGTGGCGCAATGTATCCTAACATACTTGTAAATAAATGATCACCTAATAATAATCACATTTATTTTATTTTCAATTTTGTGCCAACCCTAGCATATCGGAGTGTGATAGCGTAACTACTTGCACGGGCGGCGGCATCGCCCAACTACAAAGGCGCTTCACAACTGTTAGTATTGTAAAACTGTGATAAAGGGTTCTTAGTGTGGTTATTAAGCCACATTTCGTATTTCTTAAAATTTTTAGATAAATATATCACCAAGTTTTTTTTATTTTTATAAACACATCTAAATTAATTGGAAAACATCGCAAGAGAAATTGCGTGTCCACAAATTGAATCGGTAATTTTAAAAACCTTATAAGTCACTTAATTAGAATTTTTCAGAAATCAATAAAAACTGTTTCATACACAAACAAATGAGTTTTAAAGGACTTTTTTATGTTCAATTTAGTATTTGAGTGGTAAAAAAACAAAATAGCGAATAACCTTTACAGCTATTAATAGAAATAATGAAAAAAAACCTGAAAAACAGTTCTTGACTTATGTTGTTTTAGCGAGAAATAGGGTTAGTGGTTATATAATTTAACCAAAACAATAGTAGTAGTCATATTTTTTATTGCTTATAATTGAGAATTACGCTTAAAAATAATCTTGTTATCATTTTACATGTATTAATTTGTCATGTTTTAATATCTTTATGAGTATTAAAACATGACAAATTGTTTATTTTCTCTTAATACTTATTAACTAATAAGTAAAATGTTTAATTATTTTTTATTTACAAACAAAAGTTATGTTTGATGAAAACTATAGAATATACATAGACAGAACTATAGATATAGCAATGGTCAAACAACTATAAAGGCCTAAATCAAAATTCTGGAGAATTTCCAACAGACCTGGGCCATCATCCCGGAAACCCACAACTCATATAAAAAGGGAATCTTCTTTCAAAATTTTTGAAATTATATCACCGAGATCATGGCTTCGTCGGCATCAAAGCTTTTTGTAAATTGCACAGGCGCTAGTTTCGCGTTGCGTTCACATAGTGAAATTAGTTTTATCAATGCATGCATTCTAAAACTTGATGTTTAAACTTAAAATTGTTGATGAAATATGTAAATGTCTTGAAACTAGTTTTATGCAAGTGATTTCCTAATGTAAAATCAGCTAATCTATAAAAGAAGTGTAACGTCATCAGCCTAACTGCAATATTTTATAATATTGTTACGTGCGGGGTGAGTTAAAATGTCGTGTGATGACGAAATTTTCACAAACCAAGATGACTTCCAAAATTTCTAAACTTGTCCGATGGAACCGTCGATATTCAAATAGCCTGATTATAGTAATGAATTCAATCGTATACGACGCTAGAAGAGGACAAAAAATAATATTGAATACTTGTTTATTTTAATTTTATTAGAGAAAACAAACAATTGCATAATGTATATTAAACTAGGAGGAAAAGAAAAACATATATTAATTTATATTGTTACAGGTGAGTCAAATTGCCCTGTAAGGGCGAAATGAGTTATTTATTTTCATAAACCAAGATGACTTCCAAAATCACTAAACTTGCCAATGAAACCGTTAAACTTGCCAAAAGTCGTCAATGAATTCCTTAATGTGTCGCCGGTTCACTGTCGCAGATAACTTCGCAAAAGCTCCGGAGTGTCGCTTACATATCGCTGGTTGTCGCACCACTCACTCATCTCGCCCGCCTCCTCTCTTATTTATACTTGGAGCCAAACGCCCCGATGTATTTCATATTTTCCAGAAAATGTAAACAAGCCATTGAAAGTTCGGGAATGCTATTTCTGTTGAAATGTAAACTCTATGTTTTAAACATAAGGACCAATTTCCTTTGACACTAGTCGGGAAGAGGCGTGGCTACCATCGACAGGGTGGCACGTTCGAGATTTTCGACCGGCGCGAACGCTTTTTCCAGAACGTTCCAATATAAATAAAATAAAAATAAAAACTAAAATTCAAATGTAGGTTCACTGAATTTCAAACTCGTAAATAAACTTTAATCCCGCTTAATTGGGAGTTTACGATATCCTCACACCTACACTTAAGTAATTAGTAAAATTCTCCTATCCCTATTAACCTTCAATAAAAAATATATTGACTCCGGAAATTAACGAATGTAATATTTCGATTGACACAATCGATTCAATTGAATTTTGCTCTAGTGGTAAGAATCGTTTACCTGATTAATATGTCCCAAATAAATTAGTGTGTGCCATAGTGTTCGTTTGCAAGAGACCACCTTTAAAAAATTTAAAAGAAAAGATGGAAGAAATAAAATTAAATATTGGTTTTATAAAAATTAGTCCTACAAAACCCATAACGATGCCGTTTAAGATTTTATTTATCACCGTTCATTTAATTTACGGATTCGATTTCGGGTTTAAAGAAATTTTCGAAAAACGAAAAAGGTTAAAAAAAATCGTGTCGACGCTCGTTTCCATTTTAATAACTCTTTTTCTATGTTTTGCTAGTTTTCGGAATAAAACCGATTATTTTGCTTGGACACTGTCAAATACGGGTCATTACTTATTAGTAGTAATAACCTCAGTGGGAACAAAGTACAACCTATACCAACTTTTAGTTGACATGTCTCACATAGAAACTGGTGCAAAAAACTTCAGATATTTTGATCTTATTATTACTTTGTCCTTGATTGTGATCAGTGCTTCAAAGTTGTTCCTGTATATATTTTACGCGTTATATCTCACTGAGGAACCAGTGACGGCTGTAACATACTTTTTTAGTTTTTTCACCTTAACAGCAGTAGATATTCCGGGAAACGTTCTAGTAATTATCCAATACAATGTATACATTAGAATTAAACATCTAAAAGGGTCAATCAATAATTGTAATTGGAATGTAATTGACGCACATAGACACTATTTTTCTGTGACCAAATGTTTCGACAAAATCAAACCTTTATACGACAAATTGGTAAGAAATTTTATTATTTAAATTAGTATACATATAATACTAAAACAATATTTTTAACAATATGATTTAGTAATATTTGTAATCTTTACAGAATTTAATCAGGGTTATAAGCCTAAAGAACAATAATAAAGATTGCTGGACAGTTTTAAATCGCGACTATTATGCAGGCGCGATTAATTGGATCAGAGGAAGACAACCACCATTTTTTTTTCATACTGTCAATTCAATTCTGAACTAACAAATGTTTTTTACATTTTTACATTATATTAATACATATAAAAAAGTACATATTTCATCGAAAAAAAAAAATGGTTTTTACATGACAAAAGTTTTTCGCTATCGTTGTCAAATTGTACAAATTGTAATATAACTTTTAATATGAATTAAAATTTGTTTCTTGCATGGTTTCGGTTTTTGCCTATTATTTCCTTGCAACTTAGGGAAAAGTACTGCACAAACCGCGATAGGTCCCTCACTGTTCGCGCACAACGCTGTACTGATCAAGTGATCATCCGATATTCAACCTTAAAGATAAAGATAAAGATAAAGATAAAGATAAAGATAGCCTTTAATTTCGAGGAATAACAATACAAAAACATGTTACAGTACATTACTTATATAGAACAAAAATTTACTCTCTATTATTCTTCCTCGCCTGTCCAACGACATAGGCCTCCTCTAAGTCCTTCCATTGTTCCCTGTCCTGGGCCTTTCTCATCCATGTTGCTCCCGCTATCTTCCTTATATCATCTTCCCATCTACGATTTTGTCTTCCTCTTTTTCGTTTCTCCTCTTTAGGGTACCAATGGGTAATCTTGTGCGACCATTTATGTGGATCCCTAGTCATATGACCCGTCCATCTCCATTTGAGTTTCTTTATAGTTTTAGTAATAGGTATTACATTTGTTTTTTCCCTTATGTCTTCCAATCTTACCTTATCTTTCATTTTTATTCCTAGAATGCTTCTTTGCATTGAATTTTGACATATTTCTAGTTTTTTTAAATTCTTATTGGTAAGGGCCCATGTTTGGCTTCCATAGGATAAGCATGGAGTGATGCATGTGTTGAGAATTTTGCCTTTTTCTGATACCGGTATCCCTTTGTTTTTCAAAATTTCCTTCATTGACCAAAAACGTTTCCAAGAGTTGGAAATTCTTTTACTAATCTCCTTATCCATTTGGTCTGTGGGTGATATTGTCTGACCCAAGTATTCGTATTTGTCAACATATTCTACGATGGTGCCTTTTAATTGAATTTCTTTTTTTAGTCCATTCGTCATTACTTTTGTCTTTGTTGTATTCATTGTCAGTCCTGTTTTTATGCTTTCTTCGTCTAACTGGTATAGCATTTCTTGCAGTTCTGTAGGATTTTCACTCAGTAGTACTATGTCATCTGCGAATCTTAAATGGTGTAGGCGTTCTCCATTTATTATCAAACCTTTTCTTTCCCAGTCTAAATTCCGGAATATTTGCTCTAGAACCGCTGTAAACAACTTTGGAGACAAGGGGTCCCCTTGTCTCACTCCCCTTTGTATTTCGAATTCCGCTCCAGTGGACTCTAGTTTTATTTTAGCTTTGCTGTTCTTATAGATTTGTTTTATTATATTTATATACTTGTCCTCTACGCCTTGTTTCTGTAGTGCCATCCAAATGTTGTGGTGTTTTAATGAATCAAATGCTTTATTATAATCAATAAAAGCAATATAATATATCTTTCTAAATTCGCTGTATTTTTCGATTAGCTGTTTTAATGTATGTATGTGATCTATTGTTGAATAGTTGCTCCTAAATCCCGCTTGCTCGATCGGTTGATTTTCATCTAATATTTTGGTAATCCGTGTCAGTATTATTTTAGAAAATATTTTATATAAGTTAGGCATAAGGCTTATAGGTCTATAGTTATTTATTTGTTCTTTGTCTCCCTTTTTATGTAATAAAATAATTGTGGTTATGTTCCATTGTTTTGGTATTTCTTCCGTTTTTAATATGTCATTGAATAATTCTACGAGGGGAGCTGTTATGGCCTCTAATGAAGCTTTTAGTATTTCGTTAGTGATTTTATCCTCGCCTGTAGCTTTTTCATTTTTTTGTGATTCTATAGCCTTTATTACCTCTGTTTTTAATATACTAGGAACATTCTCAACATCTGAGTGTTTATTTGCATTACATCTAGTGTTGTTAGTTGTTTCATCTCTATATAATTGGCGGTAAAATTCTGTTGCAGTATTTATTAGATCCTTTCTTTTAGTTATTGCCTCGTTATTTCTGTTTTGAAGTTTGGGAACCCAATTGAGATAATTTCGTAACTCTTTTAGCGCTTTTTTCACTCCACCTGTTTTTTCGATATGAAATTTTATTGTGTTCATCCGTATTTTATTTCTATGTTCTCTTATACTTGTACTAATTCTCTTACTAACATCAGCAATATTTTTTCTTTGGTTTTTTCTGTCTTCTAGTAGTTTTTTTCTTTCTTTAATTAGTTGTCTAGCTTCTTCTCCAATCTTGTCTTTGCTTTGTTTCTGTGGTTGTAATTTGTTTCCAAGATTAATGAGTTCTTTTTCTATAATATCGTATTTAATCTGTACGCATTTTAGTTCTATTACACCTTTAAGTTTCTGCTTTATTAACTCCATAGTTTCGTCCGGTATTTCTGCCTTGAAAAAATTTGGATGTAGCACAGTTGGCCTTCTTTTCCTTGGATTTTTACTATTGAGCGTTGCACGCACCATTCTATGATTAGTATTGAAATTCAACTGGTTAATCACTTCTACATTATCGAACGTTTTTTGGTTCTTGGTTAGAATAAAGTCTATTTCATTCTTTACTTTTCCACACGGTGATATCCATGTCCATTTTCTGCTTGGACTCTTTTTGTAATAACTATTCATTATTTTCAAGTTGTTTTGAAGCGCAAAATTAATTAGCCTTTCACCATTGTCGTTTCTTTTTCCTGTAGTATATGGGCCTAACGTGTTTTCTTCGCCACTATTCCTAGGCCCCATCTGACTGTTGAAATCGCCCATAATTATTAGATTTCTATTGGCTTTATTCAGCATTTCTTTCATATCGTCGTAGAATTTATCTTTTATCTCTGGCTTCGATTGATCAGTAGGAGCATATACCTCTACTATTGACCACGGGTCTTTGTGTGAGGGGAATTTTATGTTCAGCATTGCAGCCCTTTCAGACAGGCCAATGAATTCTATTATGTTATTGCGGTAATTATCTTTCACCATAAAACCTATACCATGTTTGCCTGGTGTTTCTCCTTTGTGGAATAGTATGTATTTGCCATAGTCTGTGATTTCTTCACCCATTCTTCTAACTTCAGAAAGTCCGAGTATGTCCCAATTTATGTTATCCAGGGCTGTTTCTAGTTCAAGTAGTGATTCATTAGTTCTGAGAGTGCGGGTATTTAAAGTTGCTATGTATATTTTTTTTTTTGGTCTTAATCTTAGAGGGTTTTGGTCTACTACCCCATGGTGACCAGCCAGGTTGGGGAGTTGGCTTGAATGAGAGTATTTTGTTACTGTTGTTTTAATGTTCTGTTCATTCTTCTGTTGTTGATTCCGATTGCTGGTGTCTGATTGCTATTGTTCCTTTGTGTCTGGGTTTCCAGAGTAGGATAGAGATCGACCTCTCATCAAATCAAATGCGTTAGTTCTTTTGTTTGTTGATAGTTTTAATATTTGTTGTTTATTTTGTTGTGAATCTGTTTGTGGGGAGATAGATATCTCTCTTTTCCTTTTATCCTTAGCATTAGTGTTTTCCTTCACAATTAGTTTATCATACTTTATGTAAGCAAAATTTCCTTTTTTCCTTTCTTCCAAAAGCTGGGGTTGGAGGGCCTTCCTTTTATCTAAGGTTTCCTTTGAGTAGTCTTCGGTTATAAATATCTCTTTTAGTTTCTTTTTATTCTTCATGATTTCGTTCTTTTTCCACCAGCTGACTAAGGAAAGAAGTATAGGCCTCGGTTTCCCATTTTTATTTGTGTTTCCAATACGGTATATTTTATTCACGTCATAGTCATCTATATTTATCTCTAATTCTCGCAAAAAGCATTTCTTCACGTTTTTAAGTAGTTCTAATGTAAACATTTCCTCCTCTTTTAACCCATGAATTATTATATTGTTGGTTTTTTTAACTCTTTCCAGAAACTCCACCTTTTTTTCTAAGTTTTCCACTTTAATTTGCAACTTTTTGTTTTCTTCAATAACATATTTTAATTTTTCGTCTATTTTTTCCATAATTGTATCAGTTGATTTTGCTATTTGTTTTTGCATTTCCGTTTTCATTTTATCAAATAAAAGTTGAAATTGGTCTTCCATATTTGCGTGTATACAATTCTAAATAAGGTTGAATATCGAATATTACATTTGGCTCTGTCTAGGTCCGTCGAAGACCGCGTTAGCGCGCTACTGAGCATTCGATATTCAACCTAAACTACGTTAAAATAAAGTTGAATATCAAATGATCCGTTTGACCGTCTTCTTGCACAAAGTAAATGACGCAAGTCTCAAATCATATTTGGTTTATTATGAGAATAATAATCGGTCTAGGTAATTTTTGTCTTTTATGTAACTAATAAATCGTATTTTCTTTCTATTAGTATTCATTTTACATACGTAACTATAGTTTTTTCCGAGAAAAACGAGAAAATCTTGAAAAAGGTATCATTTAAAAAAAAATAAAAATAACGAGTAATTACCATCAATTGTGATTCTGTCTTTAAAATGACTAGAGAAAGGTTTTAAAAACATAATATTTAAGTTTTACATTGATGAGATATTTGGTTTAGTTACAAACTTAAGGCAAACAATCATAATTTTCGGGAACCGGACCTTAACGGCCTCTTTGGTTTAAAAGGATCTCGATTTACGCCTCGGCCTTTTAAATTCGCTTGGAAAGTACTCGGCTTAGCCTCGTACTTTCAGTTCTAATCGGCAGACAATTGCTCTATTTCCGGCCTCGGCAGTAATGTACTATTAAATAGTTCAATAGAATTTAATATAATAATGAATAATTAATTAGAATTAAAAAAATAGAGTAAAACGAAAGTAAAAACGTGTGTTTCGATTTAAAAAACTTATTTATTGTTCCAGGTCATTCTCGGTCTAGTGTTCGATACTCCAAAGTTCATGTTCCTAGCGTATTGCTTTTTAACCTCCATGAAATTCAGTGTGAGTATAACTGTTAAGTACTAAATCTAAACATCTACTTATATTATACCCAATATAAAGTCATTGTCCGCTTCTGTCTATTCCTCTGCTATTCTCTTCTTCTGCTCCTCTGCTCCTCTGTTCCTGTTCCTTTCTCTTCTTCTGTTGCTCTGTTTGACGATCCCGTTGGATGAGTGGTTAGGGTGCTTGCCTTAACGCTCTATTCTAAGGCTCCCGGGTTCGATTCCCGGCATAGTCAATGATTGAAAAATGAACTTTTCAACTTTGGCTCTGGTCTGGATCTGGAAAGTAGTGGCAATCTGTGGCAGTAACCACCCCCTTACAGAAGACCACCGTGAAATAACAGCACGTGTGCTGTTGTATTTCGGTGAGTGAGTAAGGGATGCTAGAGCCCATTTCCCTATCCACCTCCTAATCCCATATCCTTAATCCTGCTGTAGTCGGCAACACATTTGCACCAGCTTTGGCGTTGCATGTGTTATAGGCGACGGTAGCCGCCTACCATCAAGTGGACCGTCAGCCTGTCTGCCGATCTTAACATAAAAAAAACAGTCACTTTGCTTCTTAAACAGAGTCCAGAACAAAATTTCTTATAAAACATACACTTACTTAACACTCACTTGAATCACGTTATGGTGTACTCATGGTGCGACTGAGACATGTTAGAAAACATTGTTATATTGCACTGTTATATTACAGCATTGTTACCATGTTTTACAACAATGGCATGTTTAAAAAAAAAAACACCCAAAGGATTTTTATACAGTTAGTGGATCGTTAGTGAGTAATAAATAACTTTTATTTTTAAGATTCCATTATGTTGTTGTTTCAGCACTGTTTTGAAATTAAGTAAGGGATGACTTGAAAATGACCTTAAAAATAAGACTTCTTATTTTGTCCTATTTTTTAAAATATTTACATAGTGGTTGTTGTTCCTATCCAGTGGAAACCTTTAAAAAGCATACTGACACACGTACATTTACGTATATAAATTATTACACTAAAAATTCTCACAATAAACAAATTTAAAGTAGAATGCCCGCGATTTCGTACGCGTGGTATTCGGAATAACGCGTAAATTTTTTGTTTGTAAACAAATTGTAATTAAATATACTTACACTACATATTGCCGAAAGTTTGCTACAAAACATCAGTGGAAACCACATGAAAATCGGTTAAGCCGTTTATGAGATTAGCGTGCACAAAGGCATAATAGGCAAAGAACGATTTTATCATATATGATGGTTTCCAGCCTAAGCTGAACACTACTTAATATGACTGATTATATAGATCTGAGGTCAACTTAAATTGGATATACATAATCTCCTAAACTGCCTCTTTTCAACTTTATATAAACTTTCAATTTTACAGATGATAATATATAGTTAACTAAAATTTAAGCTCTTTCAACCGAAAAGTTATTAAACTATCGAAAAATGTTGGACGTGATTCTTTAAATTTACATAACTTTTTTGTTTGTACACCGATTGGAATAAAACAAACACTAAATGTTACGGGAAGTTTGCTATAATACATCAGTGGAAACCGCATTCAAATCGGTTAAGACGTTTCCGAAATTAGCGCGAACAAATGCACAGACAAACAGACAAAAATTCTAAAAACTACTTTTTTAACTTCGGTAACATAAGGAACGGAAACGGCTCGTTTACGATTTTATTTTATGTATAGATTTTTATTTCTTCACTTAGGTACTTACTATTATTTATAATTTCAATGAATTGTATTGCACAGTTTGTATGAAGTCAACGCACAAACAGACAGATGTGTCTTTGTTTAATTCTAACTCGTGAATATTGATAATCGAAAATTGTTCCAACTTTTCAGGGCGACATGACTTTGCTTATTGGTTACACCTTTTTCTCGATTCATCTCCTCGTCAACAGCATCTGTTTACCAGCTGTAATGTCGGAAATGGTTAATTCCGAAATCGATTCTATTCAAAATCACTTACGCGAACAATTAATAACATCTAAAGGTAATGTACAATTGATCATTAAATAGGTTGGGGGGAAAGTTTCCCAACCATATGAAAATTCAAGATATATAAAATATATATATTAATTTGTTTTCATTTAATTACAGTATATATGTGCCACTTTGTTCAATAATTTCTTGTCATCTTGTAGGTAGTGACACGATCCTGTTGCTGTAGAAATTTTGGAACTTCTGATCAAAAAAACGCGACAAGTAGTTTTGGCAGTCCTCTTTTGATGTTAACCTGACACTGCTTAAAGAATTCTGAAGAGACCGAAACAGCTGGAAATCTGAAAACGCTCTTCTAGCGATGCGGTCTTTATCTCCTCAATCGTGGCAAAACGCCGTGGGTCATAGGTCTTTCATGGGTCCATTCAGTTTTGTACCATATTACCATGTTTCATCACCAATTACGACCCCTTTGAGCACATCTGGATCATCGTTGACGTCATTCAACTAGTGAGCGATGCTCTTGCAACGGTTTTATTGGTCAAAATTCAGCAATTTCGAAAAAACGTCGCTGCCACCACGTTTCATGCTCAAAACATGCAAAAAAATTGCATGGCATGAGCCCACTGATATGCCGACTTCCTAATAGTCTAATAGCAACTTCACTAATGGTGATTCGACAATTCTCCATAACAATTTTCTTTTCATAACATGCCGGGGCGTCCAGGGGAGGCATCATCATTAACATCTTCTCGGCCTTCTGTGAAGAGCGTATGGACCATTTTTTTGTCAAAGTAGACTCGCCGAATGCCACCACAGTCAACATTTCAAGTGCAGAGCACTTAATGTTTTTTATTTTTTTTATTTTACACAAAATTTTATACAAATTCTTTGATCCATTCTCTTGGATTGCAGAAAAAAATTGCCAAGCACACCAAAACGCATCTAACCTTTATCTGACAAAAAAAACTACACATGCAAAATGGTTTATCATGTAAACAAATGTTGGGAACATGTGCATCAATATAAAAGAAAATCAAGAATTTCATAAAAAATAGCCCGCAATTTTTTTTATTTTTCATATTAAAAGCGGCAGACAGGCTGACGGTCCACTTGATGGTAGGTGGCTACCGTCGTCTATAACACAAGCAACGCCAAAGCTGCTGCAAGTGCGCTGCCGACTACAGTAGGATTAAGGATATGAGATCAAGAGGGGGGAGGGATAGGGAAATGGGCTCTGGCATGCCTTACTCACTCACCGAAAACACGTGCTGTTATTTCACGGTGGTCTTCTGTAAGGGGATGGTTACTGCCGCCAGACGGGCAACCCAAATGATTGCGAAAAGCAGTGTGCCCTGCCACTACGAATGATTTTTTTATAAATACATTCACCTTTTTTATGAACTGCCTTTATATATACCTATTAAGTATTGGATCTGTGTAAGGAGTTAGGTTATGTGTTTGAGTGTGTGTGTGTGTGTGTGTGTTTATATGTATATGTATTTGAACACATATAAATAACATTCATAACAAATTCCTTACATGTCAACATAATTAATGAACTTCTCTATAAATTTACTTTCAGAAGAGAAGAGGCAACAAGAAATTCAACTTTTCTTGAACTACATCGCAGCAAGACATTTACGCCACAAAGTTTGGCGTATTGTACCCGTTGATACACGTTTGCTAGTTTCTTTATTCCACATCTATTCTACTTATTTCATAGTTATAATACAATTTTCACATTTATACGACTAACTTTTGGTTTCACTACTGTTTGCAATCTTTAAGTTTTGTAAATATTTATAATTCTGGACACAGAAATAAAAGAAAATTGTCTGCAACATGTAACAAATTGGACAATATTGTTAAGCAATGTTTAAACGTAAAGCTAAAATCTTAGCCCCTTAGCGTAAGCTAAGGGATCTATAGATATAAGTGCATAAAATAAATTAGTGTATTGAAATTGTATGATTTGACATTTATTTCAACCTCTACAAATTAGTATTCATAGATCGTCAAATACAATAACACAATAAGATTAATCCGGTTCGAAAAGCTATTTTTATAGGAAAGAACATGATATCTCCATTGTTATACTCTTTTCAAATAAATCTTCAATTGACAAAATGTTACAAAAATTAATATAGGTACCTACTTTCAATACCAAGACAGTGATATTGTGAACAAAAACAATTCATTTCTTTTGTCATCAAGATTGTGTACTTAACAATTTTCTTTTGATAATAATTTGGTTGAACGCGCTAATCTCAGGAACTATTGTTCAAATTGAAAAATTATTCTTGTGTTGAATAGTCCATTTATCGAGGAAGGCCATAGGCTATGTAACACAACACTACGGTCAATAGTATCTATACTAATATTATAAAGCTGAAGAGTTTGTTTGTTTGTTTGAACGCGCTAATCTCAGGAACCTACTGGTTCGCATTGAAAAAATCTTTTTGTTTTGAATAGTCCATTTATCGAGGAAGGCTATAGGCTATATAACATCACGCTACGATAAATCCATTGGTGAAAACCGTATCAAAATCCGTTAGGCAGTCTAGAAGAACTTAGCGGAGAAGAGAGAGGTGGACAACGATTTTATTTTATAATATTTATAGAAGATATGTCAACAAATTCTGAAGAAATTGTCATTAATTATTTCATGGAAATTCAATACCATGGAGATCTTGTAAAGGCGTGTTGTTAATATATGTATATTAATTTCGAAATTATAAGAAATAACAAATTACTTACAAGCTATTACCATAATTATATTGCTGTCATATAAATTATGAAGAATCAAACACTTAATGAATTATCAATAAGTAATGTAATTTCCTAAGTTGTTTGTCACTGGGAAGATAGTTAAAATAAAATAATAGGGCCATATTCAATTGAACGGAATTGGTGTCAACTTGTGCGTTCAGTTGTGAAAAAGCTTTTAAAATATCCTTTAAAAAAAATGAAAGAAATAAAATTTAACTCTTACATGAAGAATAAACCTTCGACGACGATAACTATGCCTTTGAAGATTCTTTTCATAACAGTGCATTTAATCAATGGATTTGATTTTGGTTTTAAAGATATGTTCAACAATTACAAACCGTTCAACAAATATATTGCTCTATTTATATGCTTTCTAGTAACAGTGTTATACACAATTATCAATATTTGCAGGAAAGCTGACTATATGGCTTGGACAGTAATAACTTTAAGTCACTATTTGATTTGTGTAATAATTTCAATTGGAACAAAATACAACCTTTACAAATTCTTAACTGAAATGTCATTTATAAAATCTGACAAAGGGAAATTTAATTTCGATTTAATTGTCACTGTAACTTTTTTTGTGACTGCTGTTATAAAACTATATCTCTCAGTAATTTTTTCGTTACATACAAGTACAAATGAGGATATAACTAAAACGATATTAGACACTTTGAGTTCCTTTATCTTGATAGCTTTAGATATTCCTGGAAACGTCTTGATAATTATTCAATACAACGTTTATGTTAGAACAAAATATTTAAAAGGTACACTGATGACGGCCGATTGGAATTTAACTGACGCGCATAAGTTTTACGCATCTGTCTACAATTGCTTCAATAAAATCAAACCTTTATTCGATAGATTTGTAAGTAATACCACAGTTGTAATACGATGTATTGTTTTTTAATTTTTTTTTTTCATGTAAATTCTTTAATCAAAGTGTTTTCCATACAAACCTGGGCCATGGGTGTATAGGTCTGGGAATAGGGAATCGGACAAATTTTCAGAAAGTGTTTTAAATTAATCTTCATGGATATTTATTCCCATAAAAAATACTATTTTATTTATTTATAGTCTTTTAGGTACTTAAAATCATGTTTTAATATTGTTTGTTTGAAAATTATATTAAATTATTATTCGATAAATAATCGTAAAAAATTATATATTTTCTTTCTAAGTACATTTTAGATTTTAATCTGATTACTGTCCGATTGGTTATCAATTGAACATTGAAATGCATAATATTTTATGTCTCAGGAAGAATTTCATTAATAAATATTAAATGAGAGAAGAAAGGAAGCTGTAATATAAAGTATCTGACATACGACGTAAGCTTCAAGTAAAGTTATAGCTTCATAATAATACATCTTATAAAAGAAAATTGTCAATTGTTTGTCACAAAACTCGAACTCTCTCATTTACTTTTCTCATTAACTTGCTTATTTACAATAGTTATTATTATTTATAATATTTTTGTTATTGTAAAAGGAACAAAATATGTTCATTAAATATTGTTCACTTGACATTTCAGACTATTGTGGGCCTCGTGTTTAATACGCCAATGTTAATGTTCTTGGCGTACAGTTGTCTTAACATAATAAAATATCTTGTGAGTATATATTTATTAAAAATCTTAGTTTTAAATTTTATCGATATTTTACCGTCATAGTTGAAAAATATTCATTTTATTCAACAAGTTCTATGGCGTTCAGAATTCTTTATAGATCTTGTGTGATAAATTTCAGAAAAAATATTAAAACTTTATTATTTATGTACTGAAAATAATTACTATATAGTCGACTATAAGACCGATTATGAATAGTGTAAACGATAGTGACACAATTGTGAAAAATCGTGAATTATATTTCTCCGAGAACAAAGTTATGCCGTCTTTTTAATGGTCTCATTTGAAACGACTTATTCGGTTAACCAAACATTAAAAGATGTTTGTTAATTGACAACCATATAGTTCTCCCAATTAAAGGCTAAGAACGTCACCTATGAACTACGAATAATACCATCATATATCTACATATATGATGGTATCATATATGTAGATATTATATATGTATGTAGATCATATTATTGGGTTCCGCACTCATTAACTGGGCGGTCAATAACTATTTAGTCTTAGAAGACCGTAATAAAATAACAGAACTTGTGTTGTTGCGTTTCGATGAGTGAGTAAGAAATTCCTGAGCCCATTCTTTAATTCTCATCCTCTATTTTTTCCTTTATCACCTCAAGGTAGACAGCTCATTCTCAGTAGTATTGCTTGTAAATATATATAAGCGACGGTAGCCACTGTGTGCCACTTTTTAATTTAAAAAATATCATTACTAACTACAGAAATACTTTCAATTTACAGAGCGATTCAAAACTCTATGTGAGTGAAAGTTTTTTTACAATACAATTTATCCTTAACAGCATGTGCTTGCCAGCTATAATGTCAGAAATGGTTAACTCTGAAATCGATTCAATTCGAAACAACTTACATGAGCAATTAATATCAGTAAAAGGTTTGTACAATTCATCAACAACATTTTCGTCAGCTTCTCCCACATCCGTTGACAAACGTATGAAGCAAATAAAATTATTATTTACAATAAGTTAACTACCTACCTAGTAATACTTTCTTCTTCTTAAAGTGCCCCTTCTCTATGAAGATTGTCGACCATCATGACTATCTTAACCTGAGAAGCTGCTGTGTGAAAGAGAGATCTAGTGCTCATACGAAACCCACACGACTCTCTTAAATTCTTCAATCAAAATGTCATTCTCCTGCCTCTGCTACGATCTTTCTTTATGTTTCATCATTACGTGTCCGAAATACTTCATTTTTCTCTCCTTTATCATACCGTTCCCTTTATCATTCGACTCTAAACTAACATTAGTTATTCGCTGCACCCATGATAATGTTAATAATACTTATTCTCACCACACTTAACACACTAGGATGGAGATGGACCAATCTGTACTAATATTTTAAAGAGATAAGGTCTGTATGCATGGAATAATATGTACTACGCACTATTATCTCATTGTTTGTATGTAGGAGCATAGAATAAATAATAGTACTAGCGTATAGAAGTTGCACTCCTTGGATCACTACCTAAACTCGGCGAGCCCGACCGTACGCGATCTAAATTGTGCCTTGACGCCACGCGTTAGCGTATGTTATTCGTCGTCCCGCTGCTTAATAGTCATTCGGTAGGGCTGCCACAAGTTCAAAAAACTACCAATTTCAAAAAACATTTTTGTATTTTAATGTATTATGTAAGTAAATGAAAAATTAAAACTAATATAATCACAGTTATTGTACTTTAATATAATGTCTCGTATATTTCTTCCCCTCTCTAAAATAACGGTTATTAAATTTAATTGCAGCATAAACAGTTGGTTGGTAAATTTAAAAAAGACAATTTACATTTTCTAAACGTATTTAAACATCCATACACGCAACAGTTTACCCGGCTTGTCATTTTCACTTAATCAATAACACTTAGTCAATAATAATCAATAAATGAGTCAGTTCACACACACATTTATTGCACGAAGTACACGTACGCACGTGTTAGATTTTGTTTAAATTAAGATATCAAATGATCGATAATTTTACTGGAAATTAATAGTATGTATAAAGGTATAATTAATAAACGTACTTTGTTGGTGATTTAATACAGTGATCCCTTACTAATAAGGAAAGATAGTAAATAAATATAGGCAAATAGTATATATTAATTATATTTGAGGCTTTATAATGAAAATACACTAACCTATATATAAATCTGAATATATTTTGAATATAATGACGACAGTAATTTGAACAACAAATTATAACAATAGAATTAGCGAATATTAGGAATAACACACAATACATTTTTATCCAAAATATCTAAAAATAGTATATAGAGTGGCTTACGTAACTTTAGGATGTTGCCCCGTCCTTGGTTGGATATCAACTGCCCGAACCACACGTTATAAGTCGGCTTTTATAGCCAGTACTAATTATCAATCTACCCACATTTTTATTTATCACACTTCTTAATTATCAATCTACTCACATTTTTATTTATCACACTTCTAATTATAAATCTACCCACATTTTTATTTATCACACTTCTTTGTTGGCATTGACAATATAAGTTTGTAATGTTTACACATATGTATTATAATTATAACATCTAATGTTTTAAATATTCTTGTCACGGCCATACTGACATGTACTTCGCTCTCGAAGTACATACATTACGTAATAATTAACATCACTATTATCTTTACTCTTTTCCCTTTAAGAGCAACTTATTAACAATCGTCAATCATTGATATAAATAATTCTACTTAACCTTAATACATCTTATCATTGTTATCATTTCTCTTCTCACATTAAGAGACACTGAATAACAACGGTCGATTGCTTTAACGACAATATTTTCTAGCCCCACACCTGCTGCACATGAGACAGGCTAGAATAAAGCAAAGGACTTCAGCAGTTCCATTATTCCTCCATTTTACATATCTACTTGATATTAATACATCTTATCATTGTTATCATTTCTCTTCTAACGTTAAGAGAAACTGGATAACAACGGTCGATTGCTTTAACGACAATATTTTCTAGCCCCACACCTGCTGCACATGAGACAGGCTAGAATAAAGCAAAGGACTTCAGCAGTTCCAATATTCCTCCATTTTACATATTCTTATCATATATTAATCATCTTATCATTAGTTATATCCATCAATTATTATAACCTTAGCAATTACAACCTATATAATTATAATCTATATTAACATAATTATAGTTTATATAGTCTATACAAAAAAAGTGAAATCGCAACATTTACATGATTAAAAATAGTAAGTCCAAGTTAATGGGGAAAAAAACGGACTTTTGCTCACTTCAGATGGCAGCACTGTTGGTTGTTCCCTAAATCTGACAAGTAGCTGTCTTTTCCATAGTAATTTTGTAAACAAACAAAAGAACTGAATTTATTTAATTAACATGACGCTTATGTTCAGCTTTTGATTCTAAAAAGTCGGGAATCCATATATTCCCTAAAGATTTCGAAAGAAAAAAACAATGGATAAAAGTTTTACGAAGAAAAAAATTGGAAGCAGACTAAATATTCGAAGTTATGTGCAGTAGATGCTTTTCTTTTCCTCAGCTGTTGTTTTAACTGCTTAACACTGTATGTCGAATACATTTTTGTAGAAATAAAGGCAAATTCGCTGATAAATACAGGGAAACAAAAACGCAATATGGCGGCGATTAGGATCACTCAACAGTGGCGCCACCTACGATTAGCTTTCAGTTTTTAACCCCATTAGAGGTGTCATCCCATTCACCTGGCCATATTCTTAGTTTTTCACTGGCTACAATAGTGTTTCTTAAATTTCCTATACCCCTAAGACTAAACCTATCATTGGGGAGATTACCGACTATTTCATAAGGACCCTTGAATCTAGGACTTAGTTTATCATGCCGTCTATGATCTTGATTTACGTATACTATGTTACCGATTTCAAGTCTTATTATTTCGCCTCGTAGCATCAAATCGAGTTTTATATTTATTTGCCTCTAAACATAAACGCTGGTATGCCTGTTCTCTGTCTGTCATCAAATCTACATTGGGTTCTGGGATAGAAATGTCATTAAGTTGTGCTTGAATACAGGGAATATTTGCATTACAGCCGATTAACAAACGAATGGGCGTAAAACCAGTAGATTTCTGAATGGTGGTATTAATAGATTATTGAACATTCCACAACCCGCTTGGCCAATCTGACGAACCGGTACATGTAGTATTTAACATATTAATCACTGTTGAAACATATCTTTCTATTTGACCATTACCCCTTGGAGTGCCCGTGGCTATCATGTGGTGTTCTATTTGGAGTTGTCTAAATAAAGATCGAATTTGATTAGAATTAAAATTTGTATCTCTATCAGTTATGACAGTAGAGGGGGTACCAAACAAAGTAATGCTGTCCCGTATAAGCGGAACAAGTTCTTGGGCATTGAGAGTTTTAAGTGGTTTCAGCAAACAGAATTTAGTGAATCCATCCAGAATAAGCAAGATATACTTGTATCCGTCACTCGACCGTGCAAATGGGCCTGTACAGTCTAAGTGAATTGTGTGAAAAGGAATAGGAGTTTTGTTAATAGGATGTAAGAAACCTTGTTTTGGTCCAGAATGCCTTTTATGTTCGAGGCATATTAAACAATGTTTCAGATATTTTCATAAGCATCACTGTAGTACCGAATAAAGAAGTAAATTTTTTAGAAAGAGCGAATTAGCTTTAACTCTAGTTTTTATCAATGATTTGCCGATCGAATCACTTATAGACACAGGTGCCAATTGTAGTATAATAAGAGAATGATTCAGCCCGTTGCTTATGAAAACAAATAGATTCGACGTGACCAATCCTTTTACAATATGTACATATCTTGTTACGAACCTTGTTAGCTCTAACTTGATTAAGTGTTTTTATGGAAGATTGCGGTTTATTTTTTTTTTTGACACTGCGATTGTAAATGGCCGACTTGGTTACAATTGAAACATTTTTTTTCTGTTGTAGACTTGTGACGTTTTGCTATCAGGCGTCCTGAATCAAAATTTTCTGAGGGTCTTTTCTTCGATTTTACATAACCCGAAAGAAGAGTGATAAGTGCAGCCGTTGTAGTTATTCCGCTGTTTAGTGACGCCATTTTTACTTCAACATCGCTAATACCGCCACAAACCAATTCAATTAATTGTTCGTCGATAAAAATGACTTTAGTATTTCGAAGTAATCTAATTTTCTCCCTAGCAGATTCTCAGTAAGAATCCGTCGCGGAAGAGTCATATAAAACGGCTTTGGTAAGTTTCTCGGCTAAATTTTTCTTTTCAGGGTAGGCATCTATAATGTCAGCACGAAATTTTTCCCAAGTTCTGCCTTCTAAAGGCTCCCAGCTTTCAAACCAAGTTAAAGCAGAACCCCTAAGGGCGTTACCGGCTTTAGCTGCTATCTTGATTCTGCTCCAGTTGAATTCCGTAGCAAGGGCTGCAATACTGCTGCACCAGGTCGTCGCTCCGCAGTCGTTTTTGTCTGGATCAAATATTGGAAGGGCGATGTCATCATCCCTGTGGTTTGTTTTTGAAACAGCATCACGAATCGCCTTGAGAAGATCAGAAACCGCTTCGATATTCATCCTTAAACATAAAAATAGTATTTTTTTAATTGGAAGCTTGAGACGATCCCACTTCTGATGTTAGATTTTGTTTAAATTAAGATATCAAATGATCGATAATTTTACTGGAAATTAATAGTATGTATAAAGGTATAATTAATAAACGTACTTTGTTGGTGATTTAATACAGTGATCCCTTACTAATAAGGAAAGATAGTAAATAAATATAGGCAAATAGTATATATTAATTATATTTGAGGCTTTATAATGAAAATACACTAACCTATATATAAATCTGAATATATTTTGAATATAATGACGACAGTAATTTGAACAACAAATTATAACAATAGAATTAGCGAATATTAGGAATAACACACAATACATTTTTATCCAAAATATCTAAAAATAGTATATAGAGTGGCTTACGTAACTTTAGGATGTTGCCCCGTCCTTGGTTGGATATCAACTGCCCGAACCACACGTTATAAGTCGGCTTTTATAGCCAGTACTAATTATCAATCTACCCACATTTTTATTTATCACACTTCTTAATTATCAATCTACTCACATTTTTATTTATCACACTTCTAATTATAAATCTACCCACATTTTTATTTATCACACTTCTTTGTTGGCATTGACAATATAAGTTTGTAATGTTTACACATATATATTATAATTATAACATCTAATGTTTTAAATATTCTTGTCACACGCAACGCGAGCGACCAGTCAAAAATGCCCGAAACATTAACGCGACATACGCGACAGGAGCGTGACAGCCATTCTGAATTTACACATTCAATGTGAGCGAAACGGTAGGCAATTATATCACGGCACACACGAAGTGACAGAGGCCTGGTAGGCGGTAATCATCGAAGTCGATTTAAAAAAAATTACAAATAGAATAGAATTTCAGGATGTACATAGGCTATAATTATATTCCATGCGAATAAAACCGCGGATACTAGCTATCCAAAAATATAGATTCAACGCTTGCCAAAAGTATAATTTGTAATGGCAAAAGTATAATTATTATTTAATATATTTAATTAGAAAATGATAATAGTAAATATTTTATAGTAATTAGTGCATGCATTAAAAATGTCAATAATAAATAATAAACATTGTCAATTAAAACCGCATATTAGAGTTATACAGACTCATTTTTAGTTTAATTTTATTTGTTTATTCATAAATAAATAACCAGTTATACCTAAAATTATGAATTTTTTATTTCAAGAAAATTAAAAATCAGTGCTCTGTTTGGTGTCAACACCGTAAAAGAACGTTAATTAATAATTATTGACTAAGATTTATTGTAAAATAAATACATAGAATTTCATGAAAGGAAATTCTACAGTTCTAAGTTTGTGCAACACCCGAGGAGTTCACATCGGAACTTTCGTTCACAGAGAACAGATATAGAGACGACAGTATCTTTAGGATAGTATATTTTAAGGAATTATACATCACACACATGATATATCTGTTATACTAGCTTAGCATGATCAATACTCCAAATTTCATTTCCAGGGGAGGAAAGACGCCAAGAAATTCAGCTTTTCCTAAAATATATTAAAGCTAAACCGTTAAGACACAAGGTTTTGCGTATTGTACCCGTTGACTTGCGCCTGCTTGTGTCACTATTCCATATTTGTTCCACGTATTTTATTGTAGTAATACAATTTTCACATTTGTATGACTAAACTGCTAACGAAACTAAATTATTTATCTATAAATTAAATAAAGGTTTGTTTCAAATGAAGTATTTTATTTAGCAATTAGTACACCCTGACTTTTTACAATTTCATCAGTATATTTTCTGTATTTTTATTGGTAACGAGGAAATCCGTAGAATGACTGAAATTACAGCTACAATAGAAACATTTATTCACTGAAACAAAACTCGCTTACAGAAAATGTCGGAAGTCTTTTCGCATACATACTTGTAATAAAATCCCTTTGGCTGTACTATTTGAATCTGCTGGTTTTGTTGACATAAAAAGGTTACATTTCAAAAAAGAAACAAATTAGTAAAACGTTGTTTCCAGCTGTTTTGCGTTTGTTTTTCTTTCTGTCAAAATGAGTAAATCTAATGAAGAAATTCGATACATTTCAAAATTTTATTACAAAATACCGGCGATATAAACTTGTGACGTTTATGGACCTGATGCAGTGTCAGTAAGACTAGCACAAAGTTGAATTAATATTAAATTTTAATATTAAAAATACACCTAACTGTGGTCGCCCTAGGGCTGTTACGGATAAAATGGACGCCATTTTTGAAAAAGTGGAGAAAGATCGGCATGTCAGTAGTTACGACATAGCTGAAGAATTGAGAATTGAAGACAAGACAAAACAGTACATTTGAAAAACACTGGGTACACAAAAAAGCTGATATTTGGGTGCCACACGAGCTCTCTGAAAGAAACCTTAAACCTATGCGTAAGAAAAGTAACTCGTAGTATGAATCATGTTTTCATTTGCGTATCTTTATTGAGACGTAATGAAACCGAACCGTTTTTGAAGAGATTGATTGATAACCGGTGATAAAAAGTGGATCACGTACGTACGACAAGAACGTGCGAAAAAAGTCGTGGGCAAAGGTCGATCAGGTTTCACAAACTGTGCCAAAACCAAGGTTAACTCGCAATAAGGTGATGCTGTGTGTATGGTGAGATTCAAAGGGCATTGTTCATTATGAGCTTTTACCACCGGGCAGAACCATCCATTCGGATCTCTACTGCCAACAACTGATGAGATTAAAGCAAAAAGTTGAAGGAAAGCGGCCGGAATTGATCAATAGAAAGGGTGTGGTCTTTCATCACGACAACTGTAGACCACACACATTTTTAGCCATTCAGCAAAAATTAAGAGAGTTTGGCTGCGAGGTGTTAATGCATCCGCCATATGGCGCTGACCTTGCATCTTCAGGTTTCTACCTGTTCCGGTCTCTTCAGAATTCTTACGGCAGTGTCAGGTTGACAACAAAAGAGGACTGCCAAATTACTTGTCGCGTTTTTTTGATCAGAAGTCCCAAAATTTCTACAGCAACGGGATCATGTCACTACCTACAAGATGGCAAAAATTCATGGAACAAAATGGCACATACATACTATATTTAAATGTAAATAAACTTTGAAATAAAAAGTTTCCCCAACCTATTATATAGTTTGCAGGGAAGAATTCATCATAGGCGGTGAGGAAACAAGAAAAATCAGGATGCTGCCACCCACCCGCTAGCGGCTATAAACCAATAATATTGACTACTGAAAACCGCAATTAAATAGCAAGGAATTACAAAGGCGGTTCTATCGAGCCCTCACAGGACCCGACGTAGACCCGCTCACTTCGGAAAACTGGCTACGCTTCGGTGACCTCTTTGGGGAAACCGAAGGTTATGTCTGTGCAATAGGTGACAAATTTATCAAGACTAAAACTAGTGGAATTATATTCTCAAGAACGATACGGCCGACATTTGTCGAGCATGCCACCCTCCGTCCAAGAAAATCACTAAGACATTTTATTTCCGGTTGTTTTCATCTTGTTAAGATATAGTATTTGCACAGACATAACAAAGTAGCCAGAATATTCACCAACAACTTGCTCTTCAATATCACCTTGTTGAGTCTGCGGTGCCATATTACAAATACTGCGCCCGTTCTGAAAAATGGTCATGCCGCGATTTCTCTATAATCACGGACAGATCTACTGTCGACAATAAGCCTGATATGGTGGTTATCGACCGATCCCAAAGCCAGACGAAACTTGTTGATATCGCTGTTTCGCATAACGAAAATCTCGTGAAAGCCAAGAAAAACAGACTTGGCTCACGAGCCCGTTGAGATATTACCGTTGAGACCCCGGATGAGTAGTTAGGGCGCTCTGATCTAGGGCTCTCGGGTTCGATTCCCGGCAGGGTCAAATTTAAAAAATGGACTTTTCAAATTTGGTTCAGGTCTGGATATGGGAAGTAGTGGCAGGGCACACTGCGTTTCGCAGTCATTTGGGCAGCCCTCTGGCGACAGTAACCACCCCCTTACAGAAGACCACTGTGAAATAACAAAACGTGTGCTCTTGTGTTTCGATGAGTGAGTAAGGGATGCCAGAGCCCATTTCCCTATCTCCTCCTAATCATTATCCTTAATCCTATTGTAGTCAGCAGCGTACTTACAGCATCTTTAGCGTTGCTTGTGTTATAGGCGACGATAGACACCTACCATCAAGTGGACCGTCAGCCTGTCTGCCGATCTTAACATTAAAAAAAATCGTCCCGATAGTCGTCTCGATGAGCGGTCTTATAGCGAAGATCCTCGACCTACATCTCAAGAGACTGGATGGCTAGATCAAGGGACAGATACAAAAGGCGGTACTTCTTGACACAACCCTAACCATATTTTCAAAAATAAAAATAAATTTAAAATTAAAATGAATTCTTCATATCTCTGGACATCCCGACCCCAGGGCACCTAGCAGCATGCAGCCGGGGTTGCTATTTCTGTTGAAATGTAAACTCTATGTTGTAAGCATAAGGACCAATTTCCTTTGACACTAGTCGGAAAGTGGCGTGGCTACCATCGATAAGGTGGAACATTCGAGGCTTTCGTAACAATATTTATAGAAGATATGTCAACAAATTCTGAAGAAATTGTCATTACTTATTTATTTCAAAAATCATGGATTTCTTGTAAAGGCGTGTTGTTAATATATGTATATTAATTTCGAAATTGTAAGAAATAACAAATTACTTACAAGCTATTACCATAGTTATATTGCTGTCATATAAATTATGAAGAATCAATCACTTAATGAATTATCAATAAGTAATGTAATTTTCTAAGTTTTTTGTTACTGGGAAGGAAATTAAAATGAAATATGGGGCCATCTTCAATTGAACCATCTTCAAGTGGAGTCAACTTGTGCGTTCAGTTGTGAAAAAGCTTTTAAAATATTCTTTAAAAAAAATGAAAGAAATAAAATTTAACTCTTACATGAAGAATAAACCTTCGACGACGATAACTATGCCTTTGAAGATTCTTTTCATAACAGTGCATTTAATCAATGGATTTGATTTTGGTTTTAAAGATATGTTCAACAATTACAAACCGTTCAACAAATATATTGCTCTATTTATATCCTTTCTTGTAACAGTATTATACATAATTATCAATATTTGCAAAAAAGTGGACTATATAGCTTGGACAGTAATAATTTTAAGTCACTATTTAATTTGTGTAATAATTTCAATTGGAACAAAATACAATCTTTACAAATTCTTAACTGAAATGTCATTTATGAAATCTGACAAAGGGAAATTTAATTTCGATTTAATTCTCACTGTAACTTTTTTTGCGACTGCTGTTTTAAAACTATATATATCAGTAGCTGATTCGTTAAATACAAATGAGGATATAACTACAACTCTTGTAGAAATGTTGTGTTGCTTTACCATGATAGCTTTAGATATTCCTGGAAACGTTTTGGTAATCATCCAATACAACGTTTATGTTAGAATGAAATATTTAAAAGGTACACTGATGACGACCGATTGGAATTTAACTGACGCACATAACTTTTATGCATCTGTCTACAATTGCTTCAATAAAATCAAACCTTTATTCGATAGATTTGTAAGTAAAACGATGTATCATTATTTTTTTTCATATAAATTCTTTAATCAAAGTGTTAGAATTTGTGTTACAAAGGAAGCCCCATTTTCCATACAAGCTTGGGCCACGGATGTATAGGTCTGGGAATTGGTTATCAATTAGAACATTGAAATGCATATGATTATGCCTCAGGAAGGATTTCATTAATAAATATTAAAAAGGAAAAGAAAGGAATCTCTAAGTAAAGATATAGCTTCTTATATGATATATCTTTTACAAGAAAATTGTCGATTTTTTTTGTGACAGTATTAAACTCTCTCATTTACTTATCTCATTGACTTGCTTATTTACAATAGATATTATTGTTTATAATATCCTTCGTGTTGTAAGAGGAAAAAATATATTCATTAAATATTGTTCATTTGACATTCCAGATTATTGTGGGCCTCGTGTTTAATACGCCAATGTTAATGTTCTTGGCGTACGGTTGTCTTATCAAAATAAAATATCTTGTAAGTATATATTTATTAAAAATCTTAGTTTTAAATTTTATCGATATTTTACCGTCATAGTTGAAAAATATTCATTTTATTCAACAAGTTCTATGGCGTTCAGAATTCTTTATAGATACGTAACTACTGAAAATATTATAATGTTATCATTTATATTAAAATTTTATTATGTATGTACTGAAAATATTCACTATACAGTCGTCTTCAAGACCGATTATGGATAGTATAAACGATAGCTGACACAATTGTGAAGATCGTGAATTATATTTCTCCAAGAACCCGTTGGATGAGTGGTTTAACGCTCCGTTCTAGGGTTCCCGGGTTCAATTCCCGGCAGGGTCAACTTTGAAAAATGAACTTTTCTAATTTGGCAGCCCGTCTGGCGGCAGTAACCACCTCCTTACAGAAGACCACCGTGAAATAACAGCATGTGTGCTGTTGTGTTTAGGTGAGTGAGTAAGGGATGCCAGAGCCCATTTTCCTATCCCCTTCTAATCCCTTACCCTTAATCCTACTGTAGTCGGTAGCGCACTTGCAGCAGCTTTGGCGTTGCTTGTGTTATAGGCGAACGGTAGCCACCTACCATCAAGTGGGCCGTAAGTCTGTCTGCCGATCTTAACATGCCATCATATATCTACATAGAAAATCTTTTACAGAAGTGTGTCATTGCGTTTCGCACTTATCAACTGGGCGGTAAATACTTAGTATTAGAAGAACGCAATAAAATAACAGAACTTGGGCTGTTGCGTTTCGATGAGTGAGTAAGAAATTCCAGAGCCCATTCTTTTATGATCATCTTCTATTTTTTCCTTTATCATCTCAGAGTAGACATTTGCATTCTCAGTAGTATTGCTTGTAAATATAAATAGGCGACGGTAACTAATTTCTACCAATTTTTAATTTAAGAAATAACATTACTAATTAGACAAATATTTTCGATTTACAGAACTATTCAAAACTCTATGTGGGTGAAATTTTTTATACAATACAATGTATCGTTAACAGCACGTGCTTGCCAGCTATAATGTCAGAAATTGTCAATTCTGAAATCGATTCAATTCGAAACAACTTACATGAACAATTAATATCAGTAAAAGGTTTGTACAATTCATCAACAACATTTTCGACAGTTTCTCCCACATCAGTTGACAAACGTATGAAGCAAAAAAAAATATTATTTACAATAAGATCAACTATCAACATTATAATATTTTCTTCTTCTTAAAGTGCCACTTCTCCATGAAGATTGGCGACCTTCATGACTATCTTAACCTGAGAAGCTGCTGTGTGAAAGAGAGATCTAGTGCTCATACGAAACCCACACGACTCTCTTAAATTCTTCAATCAAAATGTCATTCTCCTGCCTCTGCTACGATCTTTCTTTATGTTTCATCATTACGTGTCCGAAATACTTCATCTTTCTCTCCTTTATCACACCGTTCCCTTTATCATTCGACGCAAAAGTTTATTAACATTAATTATTCTCTACATCCATGTTAATGTTAATAATAATAAATTAATAATAATTTTTTTGCTTCATACGTTTGTCATGTTATTTTACACGCCAGACGTGGCAGTACATGTGGATGCATATTTAAACCAACAAGAACTGATTCACATTAACCCATGTTACTTGTAAATAAATTATTTGAATTTGAATTTAAATTCTCACCATACATAACGCACTAGCATGAAGATGGACCAATCTGAACTAATATTACAGAGAGGTAAAGTCTGTATGCTTGTTGGTATGTATGAGGTAATCACCGAAGCCGATTTAAAAAAATACCATAAGTTACAATAGAATTTCAGGATGTACATAGGCTATAATATAATATCAGGCATCAATGTAAGTCAGTTATATTGCTTTACATACTTTGTCAAGAGATCTTTTATTTTTCAAAGCGTTTTTTCAACTTTTATACACAAATTTAATTAGTAATAAGTTAGAAAAAAAATTCTTTCGGTTTTAGCCACCAGCATACCTAGGTACTCTAAACAAAGAATAAGAATAAGAATTATATAATATTTTAATGCATTAAGGCGACGCAGCGATAAGCAACTAAAGCGGCTGTGATTGCATACGAAAACGAGATCGCGTTTGCTTATGTCGCAAGGTCGGATGCGACAAATGGTCCCGTTTGCCTGTATAATGTATGTCTGTGTTTTAAAAGTGATTTCTTTGAAAAATTGTTCTCTGTTATAAAAGTTTACCAATTGTGTAATCCGACTCATAAAATGAAGTTAGTAACATGAAGAAACAGATCACCAAACATCACTTTAATTTGTTTGTTCATTGCTGAGAAAAATCTAAATCCCTGTCACCAAAATTTCTAATTCGACGCCTTAACATTCTCAATAATAAATATTTTAAACGGAATATTAGAGTTATACAGACTCGTTTATAGTTAAGTTTTAATTGTTCATTCATTAAAATAAATAATCAATTATACAATTAAAAATTTTTATTTCAAGAAAACTAAAAATCAGTGCACTGTTTGTTAACAGAAAACAGAGATAGAGAGGACAGTATCTTTGGGATAAGATATTTAAGGAAATACGTGTCTGTGCGTTTGTTCGCGCTAATCTCAGAAAAAGCTTAACCGATTTGAATACGGTTTTCATTAATGTATTACAGCAAGCTTCCCGTAACATTTAGTGTTTGTTTTATTCCAATCGGTTCACAAACAAAAAAGTTATGTAAATTTAAAGAATCATGTCCAACATTTTTCGATAAAAATGCAATAAAATAACTCTTCGGTTGAATAAAAGTTTATATAATGTTAAAAATAGTAATTTTAAGTGATTTTCAGTGTTCTAATTTAAGTTGACCTCAGATCTATATGATCAGTCATATTAAGTAGGATTCAGCTTAGGTTGGTGTAGCCTCATCTATACTATAATATTATAAAGCTGAAGAGTTTGTTTGTTTGTTTGAACGCGCTAATCTCAGGAACTAATCACACACATGATATATGCGTTATAATAGCTTAGCATGACCAATCCTTCAAATTTCTATTTCAGGGGAGGAAAGACGCCAAGAAATTCAGCTTTTCCTAAAATATATTAAAGCTAAACCGTTAAGACACAAGGTTTTGCGTATTGTACCCGTTGACTTGCGCCTGCTTGTGTCTCTATTCCATATTTGTTCCACGTATTTTATTGTAATAATACAATTTTCACATTTGTATGACTAAACTGCTAACTAAACTAAATTGTTTATCTATAAATTAAATAAAGGTTTGATTGAAATGAAATCTTTTATTTAGAAAATTACACCCTTACATTTTACAACTAACCTTACACTGACTTTTACAATTTTATTACTATATTTTCTTTGTTATTATTGGTAACTAGGAAATCCGTAGGATTACTAAAATTACAGCTACAAATAGAAATATTTATTCACTGAAACAAAACTCGCTTACATAGGTCGGGGAAAAAGTACTACTGTACTATTTGAATCTGGGTTGTGTTAATGATATTAAAAAGGTTACTGTTCGCGCCAATACCGGTGCTCATTTTTTATTTACCCACCTTCATAATATTTTAATTTATTTTGATTCGCTGCAAGGTACTAACGAGTTGGTCTCGATCGATCTATGCCGCCGGACGGTCGCTAACTCATCGCTCACGCGCTTTTTTTACCAAAATTCCTCTCGCTGTACCATCACGCTGGTGGTCTCCTTACCGCCTTCCGCATCGCCCAGAACCCATAGAGTGCTCGCTAAAGATTACTGTGAAGTGCAACATACGCTGGCCAGCAAGAACGAACTATATGTATGTGAGTGCCTGTGTGTGTACGTGTACCTACCTAAGGTGTTAGATCGAATCTAGCGATCTTGCAGCATCATCTCCTGTAAGTACTTACATTTAAGTTAGACATTCTATGGTGGTCTGTCTGTCATTTGTGGCAGTTATCTTATTCAACCCGTTCATCTAATTCGATACCTTTAGAACTACTGTACTATTTGTACTATTTGAATCTGGGTTGTTTTAATGACATTAAAAAAATCCAGCTATTTTTTAATTTATTTTTCTATTTGTAAAAATGAGTGAAACTAATGAAGATATCGAATTTCAAAATTTTATTAAAAAATAGCGGCAAAAAAATTTATGGACCTAATACAGTGTCGGTAAGAGTAGCACAAAGTTGGTTAAAGGTTTCCAATCCAGAAATTTTGATGTCATAGATGCATCTTACTATGGTCACCCTTTTACCGATAAAATGGACGCCATTTTTAAAAAAAGTGGAGCAAGATCGGCATATCAGTAGTTACGACATAGCTGAAAAACTAGGAATTGAAGACAGAACAATTTTACCCATTTGAAAAAAGCTGGGTACAAAAAAAGCTCGATATTTGGGTGCCACACGAGCTCACTGAAAGAAATCATGTACTCATTAGCGATTCTTTATTGAGACGTAATGAAACCGAACCGTTTTTGAAGAGATTGATTGATAACTGGTGATAAAAAGTGGATCACGTACGTATGACAAGAACATGCGAAAAAGGTCGTGGTCAAAAGAGGACTGCCAAATTACTTGTCGCCTTTTTTTGATCAGAAGTCCCAAAATTTCTACAGCAACGGGAACCTACAAGATGGCAAAAATTCATGGAACAAAATGGCACATACATACTATAATTAAATGTAAATAAACTTTGAAAGAAAAAGTTTCATGTAAAATGGCAAGAAACATTTTCCCCAACCTATTATATAATTTGCAGGGAAGAATTCATCATAGGCGGTGAGGAAACGAGAAAAATCAGGATGCTGCCACCCACCCGCTAGCGGCTATAAACCAATAATATTGAGTACTGAAAACCGCAATTAAATAGCAAGGAATTACAAAGGCGGTTCTATCGAGCCCTCACAGGACCCGACGTAGACCCGCTCACTTCGGAAAACTGGCTACGCTTCGGTGACCTCTTTGGGGAAACCGAAGGTTATGTCTGTGCAATAGGTGACAAATTTATCAAGACTAAAAACTAGTGGAATTATATTCTCAAGAACGATACGGCCGACATTTGTCGAGCATGCCAGCCTCCGTCCAAGAAAATCACTAAGATTTTTCAAATTTGGCTCAGGTCTGGATATGGAAAGTAGTGGCAGGGCACACTGCGTTTAGCAGTCATTTGGGCAGCTCTCTGGCTACAGTAACCACCCCCTTACAGAAGACCACTGTGAAATAACAAAACGTGTGCTCTTGTGTTTCGATGAGTGAATAAGGGATGTCAGAGCCCATTTCCCTATCTCCTCCTAATCATTACCTTAATCCTATTGTAGTCAGCAGCGTACTTACAGTATCTTTAGCGTTGCTTGTGTTATAAGCGACGGTAGACACCTACCATCAAGTGGACCGTCAGCCTGTCTGCCGATCTTAACATTAAAAAAAATCGTCCCGATAGTCGTCTCGGTGATGGATGGCTAGATCAAGGGACAGATACTTCTTGACACAGCTCTAACCATATTTACAAAAATAAATTTAAAATTAAAATGAATTCTTCCTATCTCTGGACATCCCGACTCCAGGGCACCGAGCAGCATGGAGCCGGGGTTGCTATTTCTGTTGCAATGTAAACTCTATGTTGTAAGCATAAGGACCAATTTCCTTTGACACTAGTCGGAAAGTGGCGTGGCTACCATCGATAGGGTGGAACATTCGAGGCTTTCAGCCGGCGCGACCGCTTTTTCCAGAACGTCTCATAGTTAGTCGTAACAATATTTATAGAAGATAAATGTCAACAAATTCTGAAGAAATTGTCATTACTTATTTACTTCAAAAATCATGGAGATCTGGTAAAGGTGTGTTGTTAATGTATGTACCTACATTAATTTCGAAATTGTAAGAAATAACAAATTACTTACAAGCCATATACCATATATTACTGTCATATAAATTATGAAGAATGAAACACTTAATGAATTATCAATAAGTAATGTAATTTTCTAAGTTGTTTGTTACTGGGAAGGAAATTAAAATGAAATATGGGGCCATCTTCAAGTGGAGTCAACTTGTGCGTTCAGTTGTGAAAAAGCTTTTAAAATATTCTTTAAAAAAAATGAAAGAAATAAAATTTAACTCTTACATGAAGAATAAACCTTCGACGACGATAACTATGCCTTTGAAGATTCTTTTCATAACAGTGCATTTAATCAATGGATTTGATTTTGGTTTTAAAGATATGTTCAACAATTACAAACCGTTCAACAAATATATTGCTCTATTTATATCCTTTCTTGTAACAGTATTATACATAATTATCAATATTTTCAATAAAGTGGACTATATAGCTTGGACAGTAATAACTTTAAGTCACTATTTAATTTGTGTAATAATTTCAATTGGAACAAAATACAATCTTTACAAATTCTTAACTGAAATGTCATTTATAAAATCTGACAAAGGGAAATTTAATTTCGATTTAATTCTCACTGTAACTTTTTTTGCGACTGCTGTTTTAAAACTATATCTATCAGTAGTTTATTCGTTAAATACAAATGAGGATATAACTACAACTATTGTAGAAATGTTGTGTTGCTTTACCATGATAGCTTTAGATATTCCTGGAAACGTTTTGGTAATCATCCAATACAACGTTTATGTTAGAATAAAATATTTAAAAGGTACACTGATGACGACCGATTGGAATTTAACTGACGCACATAAGTTTTACGCATCTGTCTACAATTGCTTCATTAAAATCAAACCTTTATTCGATAAATTTGTAAGTAAAACGATGTATCATTTTTTTTTCATATAAATTCTTTAATGAAAGTGTTAGAATTTGTGTTACAAAGGAAGCCCCATTTTCCATACAAGCTTGGGCCACGGGTGTATAGGTCTGGGAATTGGTTAACAATTAGAACATTGAAATGCATATGATTATGCCTCAAGAAGGATTTTCACTAATAAATATTAAATAGGGGAAGAAAGGAAGCTGTAATATAAAGTATCCGACATATAATGTAAGCTCTAAGTTAAGATATAGCTTCTTATATAAAAAATCTTATAGAAGAAAATTGTCGACTTTTTTTTGTGACAGTATTAAACTCACTCATTTACTTATCTCATTGACTTGCTTATTTACAATAGATATTATTGTTTATATTATTGCCTTCGTATTGTAAGAGGAAAAAAAAAATGTTCATTAAATATTGTTCACTTGACATTTCAGATTATTGTGGGCCTCGTGTTTAATACGCCAATGTTAATGTTCTTGGCGTACGGTTCTCTTAACATAATGAAATATCTTGTGAGTATATATTTATTAAAAATCTTACTTTTAAGTTTTATCGATATTTTACCGTCATAGTTCAAAAATATTCATTGTATTCAAAAAGTTCTATGGCGTTCAGAATTGTTTATAGATACATAACTACTGAAAATATTATAACGTTTATATTAAAACATTTATATTAAAATTTTATTATTTATGTACTGAAAATATTCACTATACGGTCGCCTTTAAGACCGATTGTGGATATTATAAACGATAGTGACACAATTGTGAAAATCGTGAATTATATTTCTCCAAGAACAAAGTTATGCTGTCTTTTTAATGGTCTCATTTGAAACGACGTATTTGGTTAACCAAATAGTAAAAGATGTTGGTAATGGACAGCCATATAGTTCTTCCAATGAAAAGCTAAGACGGTCAGCTATGATCTAGCGAATAATACCATCATACATAGAAAATCTTTTACAGAAGTGTGTCATTGCGTTCTGCACTTATTAACTGGGTGGTAACTACTTAGTCTTAGAAGACCGTAATAAAAACAGAACTTGGCGTTTCGATGAGTGAGTAAGAAATTCCTGAGCCCATTCTTCTATGCTCATCTTCTATTTTTTTTTTCTTTATCGTCTCAGGGTAGACAGCTCATTTGCGTTCTCAGTAAATATAAATAGGCGACGGTAGCCAATTTCTGCCAATTTTTAATTTAAGAATTAACATTACTAATTAGACAAATATTTTCAATTTACAGAACGATTCAAAACTCTATTTGGGTGAAAGTTTTTATACAATACAATGTATCGTTAACAGCATGTGCTTGCCAGCTATAATGTCAGAAATTGTCAATTCTGAAATCGATTCAATTCGAAACAACTTACATGAACAATTAATATCAGTAAAAGGTTTGTACAATTCATCAACAACATTTTCGTCAGCTTCTCCAACATCAGTAGGCAAATGTATAAAGCAAATAAAATTATTATTTACAATATGATCAACTATCTACATAATAATATTTTCTTCTTCTTAAAGTGCCACTTCTCTATGAAGTTTGGCGAATTAAGTAGGATTATTAAGTAGGATCATATTAAGTCATATTAAGTAGGATTCAGCTAGGTTGGTGACGCCTCATCTATACTATAATATTATAAAGCTGAAGAGTTTGTTTGTTTGTTTGAACGCGCTAATCTCAGGAACTAATCACACACATGATATATCTGTTATACTAGCTTAGCATGATCAATACTCCAAATTTCATTTCCAGGGGAGGAAAGACGCCAAGAAATTCAGCTTTTCCTAAAATATATTAAAGCTAAATCGTTAAGACACAAGGTTTTGCGTATTGTACCCGTTGACTTGCGCCTGCTTGTGTCTCTATTCCATATTTGTTCCACGTATTTTATTGTAATAATACAATTTTCACATTTGTATGACTAAACTGCTAACTAAACTAAATTGTTAATCTATAAATTAAATTAAGGTTTGATTGAAATGAAATCTTTTATTTAGAAAATTACACCCTTACATTTTACAACTAACCTTACACTGACTTTTACAATTTTATTACTATGTTTTCTTGATTATTATTGGTAACGAGGAAATCCGTAGGATTACTAAAATTACAGCTACAAATAGAAATAGTAATACAAAATACAAATAGAATAGTTCAACAAATTAGTAAAACGTTGTGTCCAGCTATTTTTCATTTATTTTTCTATTTGTAAAAATGAGTGAAACTAATGAAGATATCGAATTTCAAAATTTTATTAAAAAATAGCGGCAAAAAAAATTGTGACGTTTATGGACCTAATACAGTGTCGGTAAGAGTAGCACAAAGTTGGTTAAAGGTTTCCAATCCGGAAATTTTGATGTCATAGATGCATCTCACTATGGTCACCCTTTTACCGATAAAATGGACGCCATTTTTGAAAAAGTGGAGCAAGATCGGCATATCAGTAGATACGACATAGCTGAAAAACTAGGAATTGAAAACAAAACAATTTTGCCCATTTGAAAAAGCTGGGTACAAAAAAAGCTCGATATTTGGGTGCCACACGAGCTCACTGAAAGAAACCTTATGAATCATGTACTCATTTGCGATTCTTTATTGAGACGTAATGAAACCGAACCGTTTTTGAAGAGATTGGTAACTGGTGATATAAAGTGGATCACGTAAGACAAGAACGTGCGAAAAAGGTCGTGGTCAAAGGTCGGTCAGGTTTCACAAACTGTGCCAAAACCATGGTTAACTCACAATAAGGTGATGCTGTGTGTAAGGTGGGATTGGAGGAGCATTGTTCATTATGAGCTTTTACCGCCGGGCAGAACCATCCATTCGGTCTATCCATCCATCTATACTGCCAACAACTGACGAGATGAAAGCAAAAAGTTGAGAGAAAGCGGCCGGAATAGGGGATCGGACAGTAATCAGATTAAAATCTAAAATGTACTTAGAAAGAAAATATATAATTTTTTACGATTATTTATCGAATAATAATTTAATATAATTCATTTAAATATTTTTAAATGAGGAAATAAAATTTTATTATTTACAATATTTTTAATCTATACTGAAACAACAATCACAGTGCGTGACGTCATTTGTGGGCAATCATTGTCTTGTACCAATGCAGCTGTTTTGTTATGATATGACCACAAATGACGTTACGCGCTCTCAGATGAACTATCGTGGCGTTTTGGCGACATTTTCAAAACAAACAATATTAAAACATGATTTTGAGTACCTAAAAGGTAAATAAATAAAATAGTATTTTTTATGGGAATAAATATCCATGAAGAATAATTTAAAACACTTTCTGAAAATTTGTCCGATCCCCTATTGATCAATAGAAAGGGTGTGGTCTATCATTACGTCAACGCTTAGACCACACACATCTTTAGCCACTCAGCAAAAATGAAGGGAGTTTGGCTGGGAGATGTTAATGCATCCGCCATGTAGCCCTAACCTTGCACCTTCAGATTTCTACCGGTTTCAGTCTCTTCGGGCACTGTCAGTTAACTAACATCAAGAGAGGACTGCCAAAACTACTTGTCGCGTTATTTTGTTGAGAAGTTTCCACAGCTTTTCCACAGCAACTGGATTATGTCACAATCTACAAGATGGCAAAAAGTCATCGAACAAAATGGCACATACATATATATACTGTAATTAAATTTAAATAATCTTTGAAAAAAGTCTTGAGTTTTCCTATAAAATACGAAAAAACATATTCCCCTACATTATATAGTTTGCAGAAAAGAATTCATCCATGGGAGTTGAAGAATATATTTTCTAGAAGTAGCAAAAGTAGTTTTCAGTATATTCAAATAGCCTGATTATAGTAATGACTTCAATCGTATAAGACGCTAGAAGAGGACAAAAAATACTATTGAATACTTATTTATTTTAATTTTATTAGAGAAAACAAACAATTACATCATGTATATTAAACTAGGAGGAAAAGAAAAACATACATTAATTTATATTGTTACGTGAGGGTGAGTCAAACTGCCCTGTAAGGGCGATATGGGTTATTTATTTTCATAAACCAAGATGACTTCCATAATCACTAAACTTGTCCGATTAAACCGTTAAACTTGCCAAAAGTCGTCAATGATTCCCGGTTCACTGTCGCAGGTAACTTCGCAAAAGGTTCGAAGATTCGCTTTCGAATCGCTGTTATGCACAATAACTGACTCATCTCGCCCGCTTGCTCTTTTTAGGGTTCCGTACGGGAATAAAAAAACGGAACCCTTATGGGATCACTCGTGTGTCGCTCACAGTCAATTATCTCGGAATCTACTAGACCGATTAAGTTGAAATTTGGTACACATATCAATTTCTGTGACCCAAACGCAGACGTGTGACGTGAATAGATGAAATCTGTATATGGGAGGTCATTTTTGGGAAAAACGTTTTTTTTTTTTTAAAACTGCATTGTGTGACATATCAAATGGAAGGTCTTGTTGTGAAGATCTTAAATCTTTTTAATTTTAAAATAAATAGTTTCCAAATTATTCAAGAAAATTGACGAAAATTGACTATTCCCATCCCCCTTTATTACCGAAACTACTGAACCTAAAATTTTGAAAAAAAAAACAGAAATTAGTTTTCTACTTATAGATTATAGGAAAACCTATTAGAAGTCCATGATATTAAAATAACATGGTAAATTGCTGAATATTGTGCGGATAGGTAACATCGTACGGAACCCTCTTCACGCGAGTTCAACTCGCACTTGAAGTTTTTTTTATTTTTTATTTGGCGCTAAACGCCTCGATGTATTTCGAATTTACTATAAATATAAACAAATTGTAAACAAGTCATTGATAGTTCGGAAATGCTATTTCTGTCGAATGTAAACTCTATGTTGTAAACATAAGGACTAATTTTCTTTGACAATAATCGGGATGTGGCGTAACTACCATCGATAGGGTGAGACGTTAGAGACTTTCGGCCGGCGCGAACGCTTTTTCCAGAGAGTTCCATAGTTAGTCGTAACAATATAATAGTGCAACCAATTTATATCTAATCCCTAAACCTGTTAAATTATAACTAAATCGACACAATTATTATAAAATAAATTCGACGTCCGCCTCTGTCTGTTTCTCCTCTAACTGTTTCTCATCCACGCAATGGGTTTTTGATGTGGTTGTCACTAATAAAATAGTGAGAAATTGTGGTCTTTGTATGTAGTAGTTTGCAGATAATTATTCTTCCATGGGAAGCTTTAAGTGGGTCGTTACTTGAAAACTAATGAAAAGTGTTATAAGTCGTATTTATTTTGTAATTCATTTCAAAAAGTAAATGAAGGACTTTTATGACAATTATTTTGTCTTCAAGAAAACATTATTTTCCTACATATAAATATTACATTAATGGTAATAACTTAGAATTTAATCTGCTAAAGTAATTTCTTTCAAGTAGATATAATATGACGGAAATGAAAACACAAATACATTAAAACAGAGTCTCTAAAGAGGTATTCATAAGTGGATAAAAAATTGATCACTACAAATTAAAAGCCTATCTACTAGACAAGTACAAAAGACAAGTAGTTTGTCAAGTAGATTAGACAAGTAGAATAGAAATCGCATTAAAAATAGTTTTCATTAGTGATTTTTAAAATAAATATTTTAAAAATGTAACAAATAAAATTAAATACTTATGTTCACCCCAAATATGTTATCGAAAATCTCCGATGGAGAAAAGTTTGCTGTATTTTTAATGATGGTACGTGCAATCAAAGAGAGGAAACGAGATAAATCAGGATGCTGACACCCATCTCGTCAATCACTGGCCGGTCTTATTTCTTCCAAGCGACGAAAACGCCGGCGGACTCGTAAAACTTAAAAAGCCCGTAACCGGACCCCTCTAAAACTTTTTTTCTAACTCTTATCATTTTCCTATAATAGCCTATAATAGCCACCCATAGTAGCCGTTTGGGGTTAGCGATTTTTAATCGTATGGTGATTATAGAATTTTCACTATTAAGGGATTCACTGAGGCAAATGACATTTACTATAGAACTCGCTGGCGGCGGAGACAATTCAACGGGCCTAGAAATGGTGTTTTTTTGTTTTTACCATTAGAACATTACACAAAAATTTTTTTTATCAATACAATTTTTTAATATGATATCAACTTATTAATAGGTACAGGATTCATATGCGTGCAATAAGCCGTTTTCGAGAGAATTTTCAATAAATTCTTCTTGTGTTCTAACTTTTTTTGTGGAGTTTCTATTACTTTAACGAAAATTCTAATTAATACAATTGGTTCTTCACATGTTTAAGTATAATATATATTTTTTTCAAAGCAATTGTCTTGTCTATTTCTTGTAACATTTTCATTAAACAATGGATATTTTTACTATTTAGCGTTTGTCTCCCCCTTAAAAAGAGTTAATTAGTTAATTTAGCTAGATCACGCTAGAGGACGTGATCGAACACCCATCGATATTTCATATCTTGTAACGAAGCGTTACTAATATTAAGGACGTAATTACATTTTTGACGCGCTCGAATTCAGCTAACTGCGCCAGCACACTACAGCAAAGTGCCCACATACGCATTGAAGCCGCACGGTGTACTTTGTAACTTTGTCGTTCTAATTATTTAGAAAAAAAGGGGATACACCAGTGCTTCCATGACCGGGTCTGAGCGGGGAATGGCGAACGAAACCTACGGCGAAAGAGGTCGCAGTGCGATCCCTTAGAAAAATGTATGGAGAAAATGTAGTGCGTTTTTTAGTGTCTATTCTTTCTCAGAAATGAAAAAAGTAATTTATTTGAGTACAAAATAATAAGCTAGACGTATAGAAGACTGTATAAGCTACATTTCTTATTATTTTCATGTTAAAATATGCAGCGGATTTAGCTATTTATGTACCTATCCAGACACCATTTTTCGATATTTTTAGCGATTCTTGCGATGGTAAAAATGTATTTATGTGAAAATTTTGTATTGGGCTGCCGAGTTTTTATTAGCTATCTTTAGAGATGAATACATTACCTTTTATTTTATACCATGGTATCTCTACAGTTGTGCTTCCTGGATATATAAATGGTATCGAGAAACCATTGATATTTGTGAATACGTCCTTAAGTAATTAAATAAAAATATAGAATAACAATCAATGTTGTTATCGGACCTCAAGAGGTGAACGGGGAACCTGCGCGGAGCGGGGGGGGGAGGGCGTACACCTGCGCAAGCGGCGCGAGCTCGAGTTTCAGTCGCGAGCCGCGACTAGGCTGAACGGAAAGCAAGATTCTGTAAGTTATTTTATAAAAAACCAAAATTGCAATAAACTTAAATTTAAAGTAAAGTCTCAATTACTTAGTATAAAGTGTTTTCCCGCGCTAGGGAAAAACTGCCGCGGTTCATCACTATCGAGGTTTTCCGACGTACGAGCAGTTACGAACTGCCAGATCTACCACCTTCGTCAGCTGGATCCTCAGGAGAATACCTGCACTGCGAGCGAGAGCCTATAAGCCGTATACCCACAACCCATAAATTTGTGTCGCCCTACCGTTTTTTTTTTTTTTTTTTTTTTTTTTTTTTTTTTTGTTTTTTTTGTTAATATACCCAATAATTTATCGCGGTTGGTTGTTTTTTTTTACATAACACCCTGAGATATTGATTTGTCAGTAAATTTTCCTGGACTAAATAACTAGAGTGATACAAGAAAGGGCTTCTTTACTAACTAGCGATTCGCTCCAGGTTCGCACGGAAAATGTTCCTATTATTTTTTTTTTGCATCAACATCTTTCTCGGAATTCAGGGAATATTTCAATAATTCATATATCTACAATAAGGTCCAATCAAGCTGTTGCATAAAGTACTGCACACTGCCAGAAATGAAGATCAAATTCATGAAGTGGATTTCTACACTTTCTTACATCGAACTTGAAGGACTACTAAAGAGAACTCAGATGACTGACTGTTTTACATAACATGATCCTTATGACTATATGTCTATCAGGTTGCCATTCAAATTCATACACGCGCACAAACTAACACTCTCGCTTTAGGTTAACTTACACACACCATTTTAAGGGTCCTCAGCAAGCTCAATTCTCCATACAAACGTAGTTACGTCCTTATTTTAAAATAACGCATTGCATTATCATGAAATTTTGTAAATACAATGAGATAAGACATATCTATGCCTGAAATTAGTTAATGACTCTTGAAATTTTATTAAAAAGAAAATAGAAAGAGTACAAGTTTAGCCCCCAAAACCCTGTTCAGTTCGGCTGAATACTACAGTCAAAATATAATTTAGATCGAAGTCAAAATCTATTTCCGACATCGATTAATCTATGTTAGTTTCATAAGAAAAAGCATTTTTCGAAATTGATTTGTGGTTTTCAAATGAGAAAGAAATCAGTTAAAAAACTACAAAATTTTTATGTGAATCTGCAGCGAATCACTCTAGCGCTGGGGAACGGTATGAGGTAGGGCGGTAGGCGCCGCCCTTTGTCCTTGGTTTACGCCCTGTCTCACTCTAGGTGAAACAACAACATTTTAAAGCGTTAGCGCGTGATCTCAACGCGGAGTTGAGCGCTGCTTACTGGAGACTCTTAAGTAGGTACACCCCCCCACACACACACACTCTGAAAACGTCCTTTTATTAATCTTTTAATAGCATTTTTAAACTTTAATCTTAATGCAATATTTGTTGTACTTATTGGTGTCGTGTAAATGAACTATTTTGGTAACCTTAGACATAGGCCTTACAGGACAAGTCTCGCCTAGTGTATAGATCACTGTAATAATGATCGTTGATACGTTTCCCGTTGCCATGTTAACATATTTACCTTTTTTCATATTTTGAAGCTCTTTGCTACAATAACACATTTACCTATTATTATGTTAATATTGTGAAATAAAATAAATTTTATTTATTATTTATTATTATTATTTGACGAGCCCGTTGGATGAGTGGTTAGGGTGCTTGCCTTACTGCTCTGTTCTAGGGTTCCCCGGTTCGATTCCCGGCAGGGTCAACTTTGAAAAATCAACTTTTCAAATTTGGCTCTGGTCTGGATTTGGAAAGTAGTGGCAGGGCAACACTGCGTTTTCGCAGTCATTTGGGCAGCCCGCCTGGCGGCAGTAACCACCCTTACAGAAGACCGCCGTGAAATAACAGCACGTGTGCTTCGGTGAGTGAGTAAGGGATGCCAGAGCCCATTTCCCTAATTTTTTTTTACAAGAGGAATCCATCATGGATACCCACCCGTCTGGGGACAGACCGGTGGGTTATGTCGGACTCCTGCCCCGAGATGGTAGTGGGGTAGACCTACCGACTAAACCTCTTGGCGTCCTTCTCATCCGCTATTGGTGAAGTTGCGAGGTCGGACGAGCACTCTTCCGCAACTCCACCGCGGGGGTCCGCATCCGGACACGGCTCATTTGGACGGCGCACCCGAACTGCCAAGGTGCGAGGTGCCTCTCAGGATGAAGCGGGCGGTAGAGTCCCCATCTACCGCCATAGTCCTGTCAGGGGTCCAGGTGATGGGCGTGCGCCAGCCGCCTGCGTCCTGTTCGTCGGCGACGGAGGGGATGGGACAGGACGTCGTCCTCCCGCTCTCTTTCCGCCGCCTCCTTCTGCGAGATGACATCTTCACAGAAGGATTGAGTCGCTTGCCAAGCGGCTCTGCTGCCGACCATAGCTTTCACTACGACGGTAGCCACCTACCATCAAGTGGACCATCAGCCTGTCTGCCGACTTTAACATTAAAAAAAATTAATAATCATTACACTTATGTGTATGTTTTTTATTTGATAATCGTTATATTAATTTTAAATGTAAACTAGTTTATTGTGACACTTTACTAAGCTTTTATGATAATTAACTTGCCTTTATAAAAACATCACTCTTCTATAAATTACACGAAAACCACTTGAATTTTAAATATAATCTACTAAAGTAATTTTTTAAGTCATTCGGGATATAAATAAAAACACATCTACATTAAAACGGAAGTTTCATTCGAAAGAAGTGTTCGTTAGTGATTTTTATATTTAATTTAAAAAAAAATGGAATTTAATAAATTTATAAATATTTATATGAGAAAGAAATCTTCAAAAGCCGTAACAATGTCTTTGAAAATACTGTTCACTACGGTGCAGCTAATTTTTGGATTGGATTTTGGCTTTAAACATATGTTCGACAAATACAAGCCGACGAATGAAATCGTTTCTCTCCTATTATCTTTTTCTGTTGCGTTCTCATACATTTTTGTGACTATATGGAATAAATCAGACTATTTTGCTTTTATGGTGTTAAATTTGAGTCAATATTTATTCTACATGGCAATCTCAGTCACAACAAAATATAACTTATACAAATTCTTAATAGATATATCGCTTATTGGAACCGGCGAAAGAACATTTTGCAAATTTGAATTAGTTCTCACTGTTTCGTTCTTTGTGGTGTCAGCTTTAAGATTCTCTAATATGTTCTTTGATATATTAAATTTTTATAAAGGCGTGTACGTAATTATTTTAAATTCTTTGTGTTCAATTTTGACACTAGTATTAGACGTATCGGGAATCGTCCAAGTAGTCATTCAATATCATGTATACATACGAATCAAATACTTGAAGAGATCAGTTATGAAAGTGAAATGGAACATGATTGGCGGTCAAAAATATTATAATTCTGTTTATAATTGTTTTGAAAAAATCAAACCTTTATACGATAAACTGGTAAGATGCTTCTTTAAGGGCTTCACTTGGGCAAATGACATATACATTAGAACTCGCTGGCGGCGAAGACAATTTATCAGCCTAGAAATTGTGTTTTTTTTAATGTTTTTATCATTAGAACAATACACAAAAAAAAATATTTATACAATTTTTTCATATGCGCGCAATAAGCCGTTTTCGAGAGAATTTTCAATAAAAGTCAAATTCTTCTTGTGTTCTAACTTTTTTTGTGGAGTTTCTATTACTTTAACGAAAATTCTAATTAATACAATTGGTTCTTCACATGTTTAAGTATATATATTCTTTTTTTTTCAAAGCAATTGTGTTAACTATTTCTTGTAACATCTTCATTAAACAATGGATATTTTTAGTATTTAGCGTTTGTCAAACAGAAAAAGCTAATTCTAGATTTGAATTTTATCTAAGTATATAAGTTCAAAAAAGAAAATGTTTATATCTAGATTGATACATTACAAATAAAAGTGAAATATGGACAGAAAATATTATACAATCAAATTTTCTCGATACAATAAAATCACCAAGTTACCTCTCATTTTTATCGTTTTTTGTTATAAATTCTTAAATGACACATATTACAAACTTAAAAAATTATCAGAAAGCTCACTTCACAGATTATCTAGGCCTTTAAGTACTGATTTTTCATTTGACATTATTATTTACGAGTAATTAATATTTAGTACTTTTGGCACTTATAACATTTTTATTCCGCGAAATGCACAATCTTCCGTCTCATGTCATGCATACTTCTTTCTGTGAAGTAATTTTTTTTTTATATTTATTTAGACTTAAATTTTTTGTCTGTTGTATATTTTCATAAATTGTTTAATATTATTTTAACATGGCTAATAAAAGTGGCATTGTGTTGGTATCATGTCCATTCAATTATGGACCCACGCGGATGAAATTAGAATTATTTTTTTGCTTTGTACGCCCCCTTAACAAAATCATTATGAATGATTAGACCTAAATCGAAAATAAATTAATATATAATAGACATTTTTACGAAAAGGCGGTCAGAGAAGCTAAGGGTCTAAATGATGGTAGATGACTACCAAGTAACGCCTTAGGTGCTGCAAATTGGCTGCTGGATTTAATACGATTAAGGATAAGGGATTGGTTTGGGTTAGCGAAATGGCTTTGTCATCCCTTACTTACTACCTAAACACCATTAAACAGGCATGCTGTTATTTTACTGTGGTCTACTTTAATGGGCTACGGGCTCTCAAAGTTGCATTACCTTTTATTATTTAATTGTTGTGTTTATCATCATCATCATCTAAGCCATGGAACGTCCACTACGGGACAACCCAAATGTTCCACCGCTCTATCAGGTCGTCAGTCAACCTTGTGGGTGGATGTCCTACGCTGCGCTTGCCGGTCCGTGAAATCCACTAGAGAACTTTTCGGCCCCGGTGGCCGTCGGCTCTCCGTACTATATTATGTTCTGCCCGCTGTCAGTTTAACTTACTTTCCCTAGAGAGAATTCTATCCTTTAAAACTGTATCCTAGAAAGCTTCTTTTATAAAGAAAGAAAAGAAAGAAAGAAAGATTTTATTTCGTACACACACACATACAAGAAATACATACGTATACATAAGAATACATAAGAATAATATACGTAGACTTACTCGGCCGTTTTTCTAATGATGCTACCTCACCGGGAGCATTCGCCTCTAATGTAATGTAGCATTCACCTTTAATATTACACCGAGGCGCAACCGGGTCGTGCGCTCGCCGTTTTTTCTCAATGTCCGAGGCACAGCTGTGAAGTATGAATTAGTTCATAAAAAAGTATACTATGAATATCTTAACCGGGTAATATAAATCCGGGTAATATAATATACGATCCGGTATAAAATGAATCCACCTTTATAGTGCGCAACCTGTAATGATACAAGCTGTAACATTTTGATACAACTTGTAACATCAATGCGCATCACTTTTAATTAAACGTGTCGCGGGCGCCTGTATTTCGTAGGTATTGAAATAATTCATGACACCAATATACTTTCTTGTGTTTTTTTTATGCAAAAAGAATGTCGAATTAGAAAGGAAGAAAGAGAGAAAGAAACATTTATTGGCATTTAAAAGAAAAAAATGCCAATAAATGTTTCTTTCTTTCTTTCTTAATTGCCGCTCTCACCACAGCGACTCCTTCCTTTAACATCGTGGAATCAATTAAACTATGTTAAATACTCAAAATCGAATCTGAAACGTTACATTACAGGTGAATGCTCCCACCGAGGGAACACTTTTAAGCTGGATTTATATTACTCCGGACCGGTCAAGATATTCATAGTATGCTTTTGTATGAACCAATTCTGAATGGATAAACACACGCCGAATTATCTCATGCAGAACCATCCCGAGGTCATAAGTCCACTTATATCTCTGTAGAGCCCCGTAATTTTTTTGTAGTCGCCCTCGCAATTTTTTTAGGAAAACAATTACGTATGATTTTTTAAGAAGGAAATCGATTTCATTCCAGATCATTGTCAGCCTGGCTTTTGACATACCAAAGCTGATGTACTTGGCGTATACTGCACTCAACTTCATGAAAAATGTTGTAAGTTTTTTACTGATATTCAATAAAATGATAAATTAATTGTTGATACTGAATTTTTTTTTATGGTAAGATCGGCAGACAGGCTGACGGTACACTTGATGGTAGGTGGTTACTGTCGCATATAACACAAGCAACGCAAGTGCGCTGCCGATTACAGTAGGATTAAGGTTAAGGGATTTGGAGTGGATAGGGAAGTGGGCTCTGGCATCCCTTACTCTCTCACCGAAACACAACAGCACACGTGCTGTTATTTCACTGTGGTCTTCTGTAAGGAGGTGATTACTGATGCAATAATAGCAAAAAGCAGGTAATGATCGCCCAGTTGATTAGACACTCCGTTGCCGAGACCGTTTTTCGATTTATATATCTCTCTGTTCAGCAGTGGGACATAATATAATATGTAACATTAGCTTTTGAACGCAGCTTTCCTTAAGTGTTAAAACGTTTATTCAACTTTATTGCTCATCATTTTTGTCAGGCATTTTTTTTAGAAGTTCCTTGAGGAACAGAACTTTTACTCTGGATGAAATGTACCCTATGCCCTTTTCTGTAACTATCTCTAAAAACGTGTATGCACAATTTCATGATGATCCACCCCCTTACAGAAGACCACCGTGAAATAACAGCACGTGTGCTGTTGTGTTTCGGTGAGTGAGTAAGGGATGCCAGAGCCCATTTCCCTATCCCTATCCAATCCCTTATACTTAATCCTACTGCAGGCGGCAGCGCACTTGCAGCAGCTTTGGCGTTGCTTGTGTTATAGGCGACGGTAGCCACCTACCATCAAGTGGACCGTCTGCCTGTCTGCTGACCTTAACATTAAAAAAAAATGATCGGTTGAGTACTTAAGGCCTGAAAGCGTTACAAAAAAACAAATTCGCTTTCGCATTTGTAACATTAATTAAGATCCTTACATAGAATAAATTGAAGTCGCTGCCAAGGTCTCTCTTTTACAGGATTTTCTCTATTGGAAAAAGCGTTAAAGAAGAAAGAACGTTAAAGCCCATTTCCCCCTTCCCAATCCCTTATCCTTAATCCCAGTGTAATCGGCAACGCACTTGCAGCACCTGTGGCGTTGCTTGTATTAGCCACCTACCATCAAGTGGACTGTCAGCCTGTCTGCTGACTTTAACATAAAAAAAGAAAAAAAAATTGCACCTTTGCGAAGCGGGTCGCTAGTGATGATTATAAAACAAAATAATAAATTACAGGATTACCGGTTCGCTCTAAGGCAAGGCTTCATCACTACTTACCTCATCATTAACAACATCTGTTTACCAGCAATAGTGTCAGAAATGATTAATTCTGAAATAGATTCCATCCGAAATAACTTACATGAACAAATTATTTCGACGACAGTTAGTATAATTCATTATTTCTCTAGGTCATAAGAGATGTGCTTGTTGCAGATCTGCCTAATTAAGTTTTACATAAATTAGTAATCTCTTGTAAAAATGTGAGTTCATAAGAAAATGTTTTTGCTTTAATTTTAATAAACAACTACCTATATAAATTCCTGATTCTATTCAGATTAGTACATAAATATTTATTCCTGAAAGTTATACAATAACATTATAAAACATAAATATATAATTTGAAGAAAAAAATTGCATCCGTGTGAAGTCGGGGGCGATTCGCTAGTGTGTTAATATAAACTAGTACAAAAATAATTACATACTGCGCATGCAGATCAAGTGTATTTCGAACTTTTATTCTATGCTGTTTGTTATTTTATACTATTACGACTAACTATGGAACGTTTTGGAGAAAGGGTTCCCGCCGCCGCGCCGGCCGAAAGTCTCGAACGTCCCACCCTATCGATGATAACCAAGCCACTTCCCGATTAGTGTCAAAGGAAATTGGTCCTTATGTTTACAACATAGAGTTTAGATTTAAAAAAATAGCATTCCCGAACTTTCAATGCCTTGTTTACAATCTTGTTTATATTTCTAGTAAATTCGAAATACATCGAGGCGTTTGGCGGTAAATATAAATAAGAGAGCAATCGGGCGAAATGAGTTTAGTTGTGCCATAACAAGCGATCCGGAAACGATTCTTCGGAGCTTTTGCGAAGTTACCTGCGACAGTGAATCGGCGACACTTAATCCGTGCTTTGAAATGGTTCTGAAGCATATAGTGACTTTTATAATGCTCACAATTAACAAGTACTTATTTGTGCTTTGTGACATCTCTATTAAATAATGGAATAAAATTTTAGTTATCAATTAATATAATTATATAGTTTTATTAAATAATTGATGATATTTTATTATTATTATTTTTTCGCAGGAGAACAAAGACGTCAAGAAATTCAACTATTTTTACAATACATCGAAGGTAAACGCTTAAACCACAAGGTTCTCCGAGTAATACCCACGGACATGAGGCTGCTGATCTCAGTTTTTAATATTTGTTCCACTTATTTTATTGTCATAATTCAATTTTCACATTTGTATGATTAATAAAGATCGGCTTCGTTACTACCAATAAGCTATTCCCGATTTGTTAGAAATGCAAAGATTTTATTTATTTAATTTATGTTTCCTAGATTTGTCACAAAATAATGTTTGTCTATGTCAGACACATTTTAGTTTCTTCTTGTTGTGTTGTCTGCTGTTACAGGTCTCGATGCAAAAAATATATTACCAGTCAACATCTTTTTCTTACAATAAGTATTAGCCATGAAATGTTTTTTCATTTTATTCTACTAGCTTTTACCCACGACTTCGTCCGCGGAAACTATTTAATTTTCTCTAGATATCCATTATGGTTTTTAGCTCTCGGACTATACCGCGGTGGTGAACCCTTAGTCTCCCAAGGCCCTGACCGCTGTGCCGTACTCCAAGACCATTATGGAGTTTAGCTCTCAGACTATACCATAGCTCACCCAATACCATAGCTAGTTTTACGTGAGCCTCTACGTTTTTTATTTTATATTTTTAGGTAAGTAATACTTATTTAATATGGCTTCATTTGGTGTGGTACTGTCTTATAATAACTTATTATGTATTTATAAATCTCATATTTTATAAAACTAGAATAAAATAATGATTTCAAAGTAAAGAAAAACTTATATTTTAGCGATATTATCTTTATTCGTAAGCAATATTTAACAGTAAGCAACCCTAGCAACAAGCCGACAGAGGGGCGTAACCACGTGAAGGGGGAAGTAGTTATATAAATGGCGGCGGTTGGGACTTGGATAAAGAAGATTCAGTTCTACTTGGTTCTTACTTATTCTTATGCTACCATTCGCTATTTTTTAGCTAAAAGTTACCAATTTTCTCGAAATTCAATTATTATTACTTTTACATCATATTAAAGTAAAACAACTGTGATTGTATTAGTTTTAATTTATCATTTACTTACTTAAATAATACATTAAAATACAAAAATGTTGGTAGTTTTTTTATTTTTAGTACTTGTGGCTAACGCGTGGCGTCAAGGCACAATTTAAAACACGTACGGTAGGGCTCGCCAAGTTTAGGTATTTAAAATGTAGGCTTTCTTCAAGATCCAAGGAGTGAATTCCTGTGCGCTAGTACGTGCTAGTACTATTATTTATTCTGTGCCTTAGGCGACACTATCGGCTACCACAATCCATACTTTATTTACTTTATATCCATATTCCCTACTAATATTCTAAATGTGAAAGAAACTCTGTCTCTCTGTACCTTTTCATGCCTAAACCGCTGAACCGATCATCATGAAATTTTGCATACACGTTGTCAGGGATGCAGGAAAGCACATTTCATCTAGAAAAAGAACTGTTCTCCAAGGATCATCTAATGCCTGGCAAAGCTATAACTGCAATAAAGATGTTAGGCGTTACATTGCTCATATATTTAGTCAGGCGTTATTTTTTTAATGTTACAACTCGGGCGAAGCTGCGGTCTCCAGCTAGTTTAATATAATAATATTTAAAGTGAACCTTGATACCGTCTAATAAATTTAAACAATAGATAAATTATCAGTAAGCACGATATAATATGTCCTATGTGAACAGTCCTATGACTCAGTATACTTTCAATTTAAAATAGATTCCGGAAATCCATTAAGTTAATAAAAAACACTTTGTTAATGAATCCAAATAACCTTCCTCATTATAGAATCGGTTAACAACTTGTTAATGGTTAACTGTCTATATACATAGACAGATAAAAGATACCTTACAATTTTTTGACAATGACTATTTTTTTATGGTACGGTCCTACTTGATAGTAGATGGCTATCGTCTCCTATAACGCAAGCAACGCCACAGGTGCTACAAGTGCCCTGTCGACCATAGTAGATTTAAAGATGAGGGATTAGACAGTGATAGTGAAATGGGCTCTTGTATCCCTTACTTACTCACCGAAACACAACAACATGGTGGTCTTCTGTATCCCCCCTAGGTGTGTCAGGACCTTGTCGTGGTGGGGGGGGGGGCTTACTCTAGGCAATCCGGGCGGTTGCAGGGGTCGGTGGGGTCACCGGCCTTTGCTCGACCGATCGGATGGTTTTGGGGACAAAGAAAGCACACACCGAGGTGGGCTCCGAGCGAGCTCCGCTCAGCGGAGCTCGTGGCGGAGCTGTAATTTGGAGGCTCCAACCTTCCGTTGGAGCTTCACCGGTCATCGCTCGCGCGGACCGAGAATCCGTACTCGGCCCGCGCGGTTGGTGAAAGAGAGGGCACCCCAGTTCTTGTTCGTCAGACCGAGGTATGGGACTCGGTACTGCGGATGAGGATCGGCGGGTGAGTCGCAGCGAGTGGATTCTCTCGGACGGCTCTGACACTCAGTGATAGTCGGGCAACTTACGCGAAGACGGAGCTCATGCGACTGGGAAGGACCAACTGGCACAGTACCTGCAATCGTGGCATGTGGGGGGTGGGGAACACCCGGTGAGCTCGGCACCGGCCTAGTAACCACCCTCCGCAGTCGTCCGGAAGAGTGAAGACCCGGCCTAGTAGCTCTTCCGCGACGACAACATGAGGTGGAGCCCGTCTCGGGCTGCCGCGATTGTTGGGGAAATGTCAGGGAGACACCCCTATGGGCCGCCCACCCATAATGTCGTATGAGATGAGCGGCCACACGAGCGGGGGTCATCCGGGGGGTCATCCGGGGGATTAAGGTGGAAGTGGCCTCCGACTCCGCGGATGGTTGTGCCGCGGAGAAGAGGTGAAGCGTGGATTGAATCACGAATCCCCTCTCTGACTGCTCGCTGCGACAGATGAGTTGAACATGGGCGGCTTTTGCCGCTTCGCTCGGGGGCGGTGGACATGGGGAAGTGCGCCGCCTGTACAACACCGGGTAGTGAAGAGTGGTGGCCTGCAGATGTTCCAGCGGGTCACCACAGGAGGAGTTTTTTACACGGCTTGCCGTGTAAAAACAGAGGCGGGCCCGCAAAGACATAGCGGTGCGTGGGGGCCGGGGATAAGGCCTGGCTGTGACTCCGGGTCCCATTATCACTGCCGAATGGTGGTACATATGTAATTAGATATGTAGTTAGATAATATATGTAATTAGATAATATTTGTGTCGAGTAAGAAGTACCTACTATCATTCAAATAAAGAAATGCAAGCAACCACATAAGAAGGTACTATAGCACACTTGCCTTGCCTTTTTAAACAAAATGTCTCAAATTTCCACAAAATCACACACTCAAACAAATATATACATCCATTTTCGTTAAGTAGAATGTCACACTTGCTTTATAACTTATAGATTAATAGCAATAACCATCGACAAACCAAAATAATTAGTCTAAAAAACTGAAAGTGAACTTAATCGCAGTTAACTCTGAATAATTTAAAATGTACAGAAGAATTACCTAATGGCTTAACTAATTGAAGTGGAATAATGTTGTAGGGCATTTGTAAAATCCCCATTGACAATTTATTTTATTCAGCCTAGGTATTATAATTCATTTACATAATTATTGAAGTTTAGATCGTAGCATGAGCAACTAATGCGTTTCAAGCATCGATGTTTTCAAGCCATATTTTTAGCAATTTTTGCTGTTACAATCTAATTTATTATTTAATTAAAAAGACTTGTGCCCTCTATGGATTAATTTTAGGACTAAATTTTAAACTCACTGGCAACATACTTAAATCGCTGAACCGATCATCAGAAATTTTGCATACACGTGGTCAGGGATGCAGAAAAGGACAAAGGGTACCTTTCATCCAGATAAAAAGTACTGTTCCCGAGGAATCATCTAACGCCTGGCAATACTATAACTGCAATAAAGATGTTGGGCGTTAAATTGCTCATATATTCAGTTAGGCGTTTTTTTTTTTCAACGCGGGCGAAGTCGCGGGCATCAGCTAGTATGTAATATGTTACTCATATAAAAGTTATGATAATGACTTCTATACAAGTATATATGTATATGGTATATGTATATGTATATGCATATGTATTTGTATTTGTATATGTATATGTATATGTATATGTATATGTATATGTATATGTATATGTATATGTATATGTATATGTATATGTATATGTATATGTATATGTATATGTATATGTATATGTATATGTATATGTATATGTATATGTATATGTATATGTATATGTATATGTATATGTATATGTATATGTATATGTATGTATATGTATATGTATATGTATATGTATATGTATATGTATATGTATATGTATATGTATATGTATATGTATATGTATATGTATATGTATATGTATATGTATATGTATATGTATATGTATATGTATATGTATATGTATATGTATGTTATATTAATTCGGTACGGTGTTAACAGTTAAACTTTATTGGACATTCTACAATATGACTACTTTCACAAACGTACTGCGACCTCATAATTTCTGTTAAACAATTACATTAGAATTTAGTTGTTTATTGGTGCCCACACGAACATAACACCACTGAAATGTTGAAATCAACTGTTGTCAAACCTCACATAAAAGTACTAATTCAACAGAATGAATTACAAAAATCTATTATTACTCAAATCGTTTTTATGGGACAACATATTTTCGGCTTATATTTTGGATTCACCAACATATTTACCAGGAACCGTTTTGTATCGAAATTAATTACAACTTGCGTATCGTGCTTATACACTTCGTACAGCATTTATTTGCTTAATATCAATCGTACAGATTTAATCATGAAATCATTTGCCTTGGCACATTACACCACCTACGTAGTGAGTTTGCTTTTAACAAAATACACCGTCTATAACTTCTTAGTGGATATTTCTGCTTATAATCTGGACAAAATAATAGTAAGGGATTCCGTTGGTTTACTGGTCACTGTTTATTTGTGTTTCATTTTTGTCTTAAAAGTGTTTTTGATTCTGTACGAGTGTTTTTACTTAGACGGGTGGTGTACTGGTCTCAACTGGTATGACTACGTTTGGTTCGTTCCCGTACTCTCAGTTGATATATTCGCTACTGTACAACTAATAATATTTTACTATTTGCAATTAAGAGTGACTCGTTTAAAGGAAAGTCTGCAGGACGACAAATGCAAATTGGATGAAATGCAAAAAAATTATAAATCTATCGCCGATTGCTACGATAGAGTTAGACCGTTTTACAGTAAATTGGTAAGTAAATACTTAAAGTAAGTAAATATTTAAAGTAAGTAAATACTTAAAGTAAGTAAAGCTCTAAGCTAAAATTTCCACTGTCACGACCTGGACCACGTCAGTGCTTTTTCAATTTGTGGATTTTGTTCGTCTGTATAGAAGTTGTTTTGATGATTTCACCTACATTTCATTTCATTCTTGATGTTAGGTGGCTACCGTCGCCAAGACAAGCAACGCCACTGGGTGCTGCAAGTGCGCTGCCGACTACAGCAGGATTAAGGATAAGGGATTGGGAAGGGTTAACAATATATAAAATATGAAAAGTAGAATTCATCAGAACACTCACCACCTATTTAAATAAGTATGATTTAATCACAATGCCTTGATTTTTACAGGTTTTAATAGAAATAGCATTTAACACTCCAAAATTATTTGTTGTACTCTGGACAGCACTTTTTTACATTAAAAACGGTGTAAGTAATTCTTTAAATTTCCATAATTATATTTTTTCAATCATTCTTGTTTCTAAGTGATGTTTTTTTTTTCTTATTTCCCCCGAGGGTTACACCACCCCGTGAGTCGTAGGTATATTTCCAATTTTTCAATTTTTGTCATATAATTTGTTACATTAGTACTTATGATTAGTTACATTCGATTCTGGTGCAAATTTTTTTTTATCGGCAGACAGGCTGACGGTCCACTTGATGGTAGGTGGCTACCGTCGCCTATAACACAAGCAACGCCAAAATTACTGCAAGTGCGCTGCCGACTACTGTTTCGGTGAGTGAAGTAAGGGCTCTGGCATCCCTTACTTCACTCACCGAAACACAACAGCACACGTGCTGTTATTTCACGGTGGTCTTCTGTAGGGGGTGGTTACTGCCGCCAGACGGGCTGCACTAAATGCGGGCTGAAACCCCTAACATGATTAGGGACGTTGTAACTCGCTTTCCATATACAAATAATATTTCGTGTACATTTATATTTTACGCTTTTTATGTATATTTTTCTGTACATTTATATCTTTGTTCCACTACATTTAAAATATTTCCGTTTTATTTATCTTTACCAAAGACTTAAAAAGGAGGCGGAAAAAACAATGCTTCTTATAACAATTGCTTCTTTGGTTAAATTCAGTACTAAAATATAGAATACGAATTGAATTTCCCACGTGACAGTAATTTAACGTTCCCGCATTAATGTGTGGTATTCCCCGAATTTTTCTCTTTGTTAATTTGTACCAAGGACCCAATCTTTCTTTCTTAACTTTTTTGTTTTGTGCGGTACGGAAATATTCATTTTAAAATAAGAAATTGTCTTCAAACTCACTGTTTCAGTGGCACTAGTGCACCTTTAAAGAAATCATAATCATAATAGCGTATGACAATTTACGTTGCATACGCGGAACTAGTGTGCTTGTCAACTCTCCCATGTTGCATCGCATACGTTGCGTACGTGGGACCAGTTTGTCTCTGTCTTTATTGATTGACAAATGCGCCCTTGGTTGCAACATAAAAATTCACCAATAGAGGAAAGTAGACATTTTACATTGTACAATACTTATAGTAATAACCAATAGGCCCTTTTGCACAAAGCTACCGTGTAGTAATAAAAGCACGTGTGCTTTTGTGTTTCAGTGCGTAAGTAGGAAATATACGTAGCGGGACCATTAAACAGCTGGACATTATCCTGTCAGCGTGGGCAAAAGTACTGTTTTAAGAGCAGGTAGCAATTGTTCATTCTGCACAGCTGCCGACTTTTATCATGAAAAATATCGGACTCATAATTTTAAGCAGAATGCAAGCCTTATTTATGATAATTACTTCAATAATTACCATCGCCTGAGGACACAAGCATCACCAGGGGTGTTACAAGCGCTTCTGACCCTGGAAAATTTTATTTGCGGCACGCGTAGAGAATCCCATAATGTAGCTAGGTGCAGACACTACAGCTTAATATAATTAAAGTAATTATGGGAATTATCACAAGCCTCTGCTGGACATGTATCACCCATAAATCGCCACAGTCCACATCCACCACCATTTTTTCTACCTTAAGTACTGAGAATCTTCTAATTCTTTTTCCTCTAAGTTGTAGGGGCTGCCACGTTTTATTTCCACCTTTTTTTAAAGGCATTAAGTCAAGGGTCGTAAGTGAATACCGTTAAAAATTATGAGCACCGAAATCTGATCAAGAATTTTCTTTATTTATTTAAACTTAAACCGTTTAAGCAAGCTGTCTTATTGAATTGGCATCCGCCTAGTGTTTCTGTCTCCATCAGCAATTGTACGCAATATAAAGTGGACCATTAACCTCCCTATCGCCCTTTTTTATATATGAAATCCAAAATCTATCCTTTTCCATAGTATATCATTAAATTCGTTCATGAGTAACGCGTTAACATGAGTAACGCCACCGGTGCTGCAAGTGCGCTGCCGATCACAGCAGGATTTAGGATAAGGAATTAAGAAGGGATAGGTAAATGGGCTCTGGCATCCCTTACTCACAAACCTAAACACACCTGTTATTATTTCAAGTTTGACTTTTGTTTTCAGACGGAATGGTACATTTATACGGGCCAATTGATTTTCGTGGTGCAGCTTGCTAGTCAGATATGCGTACCGTCAATTATGGCAGAGAGAGTTAATAATGAGATCGCAAATATCGAAGTCATTTTAAATGAACAAATGATATGGAGCGCAGGTACGTTAAGATTCAAATTTCGAACTGTCCTTAAATTGTAGACTAACTAAGAGTTCAAGAGTTCATTGAGGAATTGGTAGTCATTAATAATCCTTTTTACAACTCCTCTGCAAAGATAAATTAGCAATTATATCCGGCGGATGAGCGATTGAGGATGAGATTACCAGATGCAGTCATTTCTATTTCTCTATAACTTGCGACTCTTGAAAGGAACTGTACGTATAAACAAACTCTTTCTGGAGCGCGCCAAAAAAGCCAAAAAGATTCGACAAGAAGAATTGAAAAACTTGATTTTCATCCTAATTAATTATTCAATCTGGGCATCCCAAGCTATGGGGTTGAGACGGACTCCTATCGGCTAAGACCCAATGATTTTCTACCGCGGCAGTAGATCGGCGGGGTCGCGGGAACATAACATGACATCTGTGCCCAGTCACGGCTATCAGCGCAAGGAGCTACGCTCCCTGTCGGAAACTCGTCGTAAGCATGAAGAGGGGATTCTCTTCCCGCTGCCTCTCCTTGCGTGACATAATGCGCTAGCAAAATGCCTGCCACGCAAGATCACTGCCGAGCATTGTTTTCACAACGGCCGGCAGCACGAGTGACAAGTGAGAGAGCGGCGCGCTGCTTCGCCCATTCAGGGCAGTCAGCCAAAATTGCTGCGCAGTGTCAACCGCGCAGCCACAATGGTGGTATTCCTCTGTCGGCTCTCTCACGGCCACCCGATGAAGGTAACGCCGGAAGCCATTATGTCCCGAGAAGACCCGCACCAGATGGAACGTGAGGCCCCCGCGGCCATTCCACTATCCTTATATTGCTAATAACGTCTTTATCCTATATCTTTTCAACACACTTTTTTTTGTTTCAAGATCGAATACGTTTTTACGATCCAGCTGTTGTTATGCAGTCTTATTTTCTTTTTACGTAAAGGTCGGCAGACAGGCTGACGGTCCACTTTATGGCTCGCAGCTGTCGTCGCCTATTAACACAAACAACAAAATAGATGTTGCAAGTGTGTTGCTAAACTTAGTAAATTAAAGGTCAAGTGATCAGGAAGGGATAGGGATTTGGACTATCGCAAGACTTACTCATTCACCGAAACACAACAGTTGGTACACAAGTTGTTATTTCACGGTGGTCTTATTTAGATGGGTGGTTACTGCTGGCTGACTGGCTGTCCAATTTGTGATTACTAACATGAAACTATAATATTAACAAGCAACCCGCCCCGGGCTTCGCAGGAAAGCTATATTTTCTGCAAATCATAAACACAAATCATCCTCGTTATCGCTCTTTTCATTAGTGAAAATCGTATCAAATCCGTTAGGTGATTTGTAAGAAATAAGTGAAGAAAAACAATATTTGATTGAAAGCACATTGAATGGGAAAAAGAAAAATCATTTTCCGGCAAATTTTTCCAATTTTTCTCATCATAAGAACCTTCCTCGGGCTTCAAAAATTAATTTGAAAAAATAAAATAACTAAATCGGTCTAACAGTTCTCAGGAGTTTCCAACATATTTAGCGATTCAATTTTAATTAAATAGATTCAATATATTTTTTTTCAGATGAGGAGAGAAACGTTCAGATCACGCGTCTCCTGAACTACATGAAGATACGACATCTGAAGCACCTCGTATGGGGTTTCATACCAGTAGACTTACGCCTGCCTTTGTCTCTGTTCAGCCTTTATACCACGTATTTTATAGTTATTTTACAATTTACCCATTTGTACGATTAATTCAACAGTTTTTCTCTGATTGTTGATAATCTCTGTGGTCTGAGAAAATTTATATTTATCAGTTTTAGATTTTATAAAATGACACATTTTAGATTTTTCTAACTTCAAGCATTTTAATTAAAGATTAATTTGAAAACAGGACGATTTACTAAAATGAATAGTTTTCTGAAATTACACCTTGACGACCCTGAGCCATTGGATGAGTGGTTAGGGTGCTTGCCTTAACGCTCTGTTCTAGGGTTCCCGGGTTCGATTCGCGCCAGGGTCAACTTTGAAAAATTCAAATTTGGCTCTGGTCTGGATTTGGAAAGTAGTGGCAGGGCACACCGCGTTTTCGCAGTTATTTGGGCAGCCCGTCTGGCGGTAGTAACCACCCCCTTACAGAAGACCACCGTGAAATAACAGCACGTGTGCTGTTGCGTTTCGGTAAGTGAGTGAGGGATTCCAGAGCCCATCCTACTGTAGTAGGATTAAGGGAAAGGAGAAAAAAAAAACTTGGTTCTCAAATTTTGAAGACCTTTAACTCAATAATACACAAACTTTTCAACGGGTTTTAATGAAACTAGGCACATAGATTCACAGATAGGTTCTTTCAAGTATTTCCAAAATAGGGGGTAATTGGTTTCAAAATTATTCGATAGATGGGATTCGAGATGATTAAGATAGCGGAGTGGATATGAGCACCCAAGAGTGGTGTCTAATCTGTTTTGTCTGTTTGTCTGTCCGTTTGTGCACGCTAATCGCAGAAATGGCTTAACTGATTTGAATGTATTGTAGCAAGCACAAAGTAAAGAATATCCGCGCAATAATAATAATAATATTCGTGCCGCGCAATTGCGCTGAGCGCATTTCAAGGCGCATTTGGCCGCCGGTTTCTTTATGAAGACACAACAATTATTTCCTAAACATTTATGTAGCAATTTGCGTCATGTTCATATAAATTCACTTTTTTAAAGATCGCATGCCTACAAACTAAGGGTTTATAATTTTTTGTTTTGTTTTTTGTATTATGGAACACTGCTAAACTCAGTAATGTATGGAAACCGATGACATTAATTTGACATCGATTCTTATGTCTCATTAGAAACACATTAGTCGTTCATAAGTTAATGACGATAGAATTTGAAATATAATTTAATACTGCATAGACAAGTGCAATTATAACACCTAGTGATTTTTTTGTGAATATTTGTGGAGAGTGCAATTGTGAATATTTGTTATCTTAATTAACAAAATATATAAGTAAATTAAGTGTGTTTAAAATAAAGTATATTATAATTAATTAAAAGTTACTTGTGTTATTTGTGTCACAAAAGAAGATCCATCAATAAAAATAAAAATATGTTTCTCTATAAATTAGTAATCGAAAAGTAAGTATAAGCTTCATCATTGTTTAATAACTGTTTATTTGAAATAGTCATAGAGAGGTAGACGGTATACTTGATGGTAGGTGGTTACCGTCGCCTAAGGTCATCACAAGCAACATCAAGGGGTTTGTTTGTGTTGTGTTGTGTTATGTTATGCTACACTGGATGAAAATTGAGAACTCGCAGGATAATTCTGGTATTTTTTGCGATTTGTCCAAAGCCTTTGACTGCGTGCAGCACGACATTTTAATAAGGTAATTGCACCACTATGGAATCAGGAATAAGGCTCTTGATCTTCTGACTTCTTATCTTCATTCAGAGGGTTAATGTAAATGGTAAGAATTCTATGGGTTCTGTAAGGCGTCCCTCAAGGCTCGATTCTCGGCCCGTTTTTGTTCTTAGTTTACATTAATTATTTGCCTTTTTATATGAACAAACACGATTAAAATACAACTTGGGTACTATATCGAAATAAATAATGCACATTCTGAAGCACTCGTTTAGTTTAAATACTTAGGTAAACTCCCGTCTTTAAGAAAACTAAACTTATTCAATTCAGTGCCCCTAATGTTTAAGATATTGGAACGAATGTGATTTTGGGGTGTAAAAAATTGAAGCCCGTAGAATTGACAGTGTTTTTAGGTATTACCGTAAATTGTAAACTAAAATGGGATCCTCATATTGAAAAACTAAGTAAAAGGTTTAGCTCTGCGGCTTATACCGTTAAACAGATTAGACGCCTAACAGATGTCGATACAGCTAGAATTGTTTATTTCAGTTACTTTCACAGTATAATGTGTTATGGGATTCTTCTTTTGAGTAAGCTTCGGAGACAAATACTATCTTCATTCTAGAAAAAAGAGACATTAGAGCCATCTACCAACTAGGTCCGCAGTTTCCCTCCGAGAGAAGTTCAAGGAAATAAAGATTTTAACTGTTACTTGTCAGTATATCTATGAAAATTTAATTTATACGCAAAAAAAAATATTAGTCAATTTAATAAAAATGTAGTATTCACCATATTAATACTAGGTTTAAAAATAATTTAGATTTACATAAGAAGCGACTCCACAAGATAAGTAATTCTTTTATGGGTCAGTGTATACGGTTTTATAATAAACTTCCTGAGATAATAAGAGCCCTACTATAGATTTAATCAAAACCAAATTCTCTTCAAAAGATTATTATAAAATCGCTGATTATTTAAGCGATAATGAGGCCTGGATTTAAACGCTTCTGAGCTCATACTATGTTTAGTATTATATATACTGTATTTTATGAATAATAATTGTAATTGTTATGTATATTATTTTAAAGATGAGAAAAAGAATGGTATCCTGAGTTTCTTTTGGAGTTTCTTCTCAGGATCTTGGCTATGCTTTTTTTTTGAAACCTTGATAAAATATATAATCGGCTTCAAAATCAAAATACAATTTACCCAAATATAACAACCTTTACGGAAAAAGACGTCTGGCTTATGTCATACCGAATTTAACAAATCAACTACCTAAAACATTAAAAAGAGACATAACTCCCAAAAACATCACATTTAAGCTTAAACAATACTATTTACAATTAACTACAGATAAATATAATTTTAACAACAATACAAAAATAGTTATAAAAAAGTAATACTAATTATTATTGTAAGATATTTCAATTCAGAATATGACACAAAATAATATATTAAAGTCTTAAAGTATCTTAAAGTAATTGAGGAGTCTGAAGTGTACGTTGGGCGTCAACTGAAGGTTTATTTAAATTTTCTGTAATCGGCACATGGTGTACGGTAAAACTCTAATGAGTATTGTATTAATAAATAATAAATAAAAAATTTAAAAAAAAAAGTTATCTTGTTGTCCTATTTTTTTTTTTTTAGATATAAACGATTTGATTTTATTTTATTTGTCAGGCAGATTCACAGTACTTTTGACAATCTACCGTCGCCTATGTATTAAGAGTGCAATAGAGGAAACAATAAGAATTGCTAAAATTCTTTTACGAGAGACCGAAATTCCTCACTCTTCTTAATTGGCTAAAATCTTGTATTCCAGACTAATCCGCTACTTCAAACTGGATCAACCTTCAGAAGCAGAAAAAAGACGATTACTTCTGACGAAGAAAATAAAGAAAGACTACAAACCTAAGTTACAAGTGGACCCCAACATGAATCTACTTGTCTCCTTCTTAGCAACCGTTTTAGCAATTCTCTTGATCATATCCATACCTTACGGCGTGTTGGAGGACCCTTGCTTGTTATTTTTAGAAGAACGTTGGTACTTTTGGTACAATGTGGCGAAATGGTTGGAAAGTTATACAGCGTTCATAGACAGATTAATCATAGCTGTGTCTATCATATTCGTTTACGTTTCATTAATAACTATTTATGATGCTATAAAGAACACAAATATTTTCATAAGCCCCTGGGTGGAAATGGGAAAATACAAGTTATCGGAGTCTCAAATGAAGAAATTGGAGAAGCGCCATAGGGCCAACGCGAAATTGTTTTTTGGATACTTTTGAAGACAAAATAAATTCATCAGACATAGTTTGGCCATTATTAAAATATAATAAAATTCATATTTTCTGCATTTACGACTTAGATATTGGAATAACTTTTATTAAACTTTACAAGTATTCAAAGTAAGTATTCAAAGTAAATTTTATCACATTCGCTCTAATAAATGTCATATTAGCAAAGTAAAATTTTCAGAATTAAAACAGAATCAAGCTTAACCTATGCTTGATTTTTCACGTTTCAAAACAAAGCCTTTTTATGAATAATAATTACAATGACTTCTATATTACAGTATAAACCCCGCAAAATGCGGGGTTTATAAAATGCGCAGTCACATTGACATCCATGTGACGTCATTTGCAACTAAAAAATGCAGCTAACAAAACTGTCCGTACTGAGTGTGTCATAAGATTATGTCACCAAAATGGCGGCCAGGCGCAGTAGTAATTTGCGGGGTTTATACACAGACTAATCTTTATATTATAGGTACTGCTTGTGGTGCTAGTCTGAGACACTTTGACCTGCCGGAGCAAACCGAATGGAAAAATAATAATAAAAAAGAATTTTAGCCTCAATGGTCTTGGATTGTATATTTATAGGAAAAAATTATTTGTAATAAATATCTAAATATCAGGAAGTCATTTCGGTAGTTTGATATCTAAAAACACAGCTGCAAGTATTAAATTTGCAATTAGCCGAGCCCGCAATTTAGTGCGCGTAGTATTCCGTATAGCGCGTAACTTTTTTGTCTGTAAACCGATTGGAATGAAACAAACAATGTTACGGGAAGCTTGCTACAATGCATTAGTGAAAACCGCATTTAAATCGGTTAAGCCATTTCTGAGATGAGTGCACAAACACACAAACATACATACAAAAAATCAAAAAACTAATTTTGACCTCGTTAACATAAGTACAACGTGTACAATTTTTTTTTTTAATATTTCATCTACAGACACGGCTCGTTTATGATTTTTTTATATGTATAGATATAACTATATGTATACAGTGTACAAACAAGACTATAGAAAAATGCAACGCAATTATTAAATGATTTCATGCCCATTAAAATGTAATTAATTTGTGTATAATTAGGGCAGTCACCGATGATGGCCCGCGGGTATGTGCGTGGTAAATTTGGACTCATCATTCGCCCATTGAATTGGCATAATTTTGTACGAATTTACTCGAATAAATACTCTTTAATGTATGTTTCATTTGCGTATTTTATTTATTTAACCAAACGATTTTATTTATTATTTTATTTATCAATAGTTACTCGTTACCCTTTTATAAGGTCGGTTATAGATAATGTTCCTTCACATTTTACATACAAACTCAAGTAATTATTTTTGTTGAATTTATCTAATTGAAATATTAATTACACATAAGTACATGCCACTTTAATTGAAACTTGTGTTCATTTTCCATTTTTTAAACTGCTATTTAAAAGTTTTACAAACATAATATAGCAAAGTGTTGCTATATGTGTTGCTATATATAGCCAGTGGGCTAAGCCCGCAATTTCGTACGCTTGGTATTCGGTATAACGCGTAACTTTTTTATTTGTTAACCGATTGGAATGAAACAAACACTAAATGTTACGGGAAGCTTGCTACAATACATCAGTGAAAACTGCATTCAAATCGGTTCAGCAATTTCTGAGATTTCGGGAAGCTCCGAGACATCTTCTCGTCCAAAATTCCTCGGTGTCTTAAAACAAAAGATTTCGACCATTGTGACATATAGCGCTAAAACGTGGTCTCTAACTATGAACCTCGTAAGAAAGGTCAACTCACTCAACGAGCTATGGAGGGGGCTATGCTCGGAGTTACACTGCGAGATCGAATCAGTAACGAGAAGACATAACTCGGTGAATTAGTAAGTTAAATTAGCAGTGGACAGGACACATAGTAAGGAGTAATGCCACTGGGGCCGGAAGGTTTTCGAGTGGAAACCACAACGCAGCGTAGGACGTCCACCTACAAGTTGGTTGGTGACCTAATAAAGGCCGCGGTTCGACGGTGGATCCAGGATACTTCTGATCGGTCCTTTTAAAGAATTAGGACAGTGGAAGTCGTACGGCTGAAATTATGATGATGATGAAAGAGTTATGATCTGGTACAAATATTATTGAAGAACTGAAGACATTTGTGTTTCAAACTCTTGAAATAATTAAGAAAAAAATGAAATTTTCACTTGTTACAGAAAGCAGTACGTTTTTCAGTCATAATCTGGTCATATTTGGTCATTGTGGCAGCAGTAACTCTTACAGAACTCTTACAGAACTCTTACAGAACTCTTACAGAACTCTTACAGAAGACCGCCTTGAAAAAACAGCACATGTAGAGTTAATAAGGAATGACAGTACCAATTTTATAATCCTCAACTTCACTATTATCCTTGCCCGCGAGTTTATCGGCGCGCTTTTTTCATTATTACTCATATAATTTTGTCACACGGTTGAGTTTTCATTTTTTATTTTTAAGTGATCCTTCGCTTCGGGAACAGTAATTTTTCTGGATGAATGGCACATGAAATTTCTTTTCATGTATCCCTAATAACGTGCATTCAAAATATCATGAAGATCGGTTGAGCAGTTAAGTTGTTAAAGCTTAGCAAACAAACAAACTCACTTTCACATTTAGAATATTACCTAGTTAGGATTCTATCAGGATCGGCTAGTGGCATACAAATGGTATTCCCTGGCGTTGCTAGTGTTACTAAATATCAATTGCTACCTTCTCTCAACCCAGTCTACGTACAACTAAAAAAAAAACTTCAAGTGCCAGTTGAACTCGCGAGAAGAGGGTTCCGTACGATGTTGCCTATCCGCACAATATTGAGTGATTTGCCATGTTATTTTAATATCATGGACTTTCCTATAATCTATAAGTAGAAAACTAATTTCTGTATTATTATTATTTTTCAAAATTTTAGGTTCAATAGTTTCGGAAATAAGGGGAGGGAATGGTCAATTGTCGTCTATTTTCTTGAATAACTTGGAAACTATATATTTAAAAATTACAAAAAAATACATTTAAGATCTTCATAATAAGACCTTCCATTTGAATGTCACACGATGCAGTTTTCAATTTATTTTTTTTAAGTGGAACCTTCTCCCCAAAAATGACCTCCCATATACAGATTTCATTTATTCACGTCACACCTCTGCGTTTGGGTCACAGAAATTGATATGTGTACCAAATTTCAACTTAATCGGTCTAGTAGATTCCGAGGTAATTGACTGTGAGCGACGGACAGACGGACACACGAGTGATTCCTATAAGGGTTCCGTTTTTTATTCGGACGTACGGATCCCTAAAAACAAACTTATCGTTGTGTACTTGAGAGGGACTTCCTATTTCTCAACACATAGCTGAAAACACTATTTGGAAGACCCCTTCCCATAGTTGTGAAGCGAAAGGAGTTTGATTGTCAAGATAAAATTGGCGTTTCCCTTTTCATATACATTCAGTTATTCATAGAATTTTGATGCAGGTCTCTTATCACGATCGTTTTGAAACTCTTGACTACGAAATGTTATCATATTTTATTATTGCAATGTCGGTTATATTTGAATAGATTTATGTAAAGTCAATCTTAACAGAAATCTTTACTAACCTACTTATTATCCTATCTTTATTGTCCTAATTAACCATTTACACTTTTAAGAGAGTAAAGAAATTTTAATCAAATTATACTAATTAAAATTTCAACTCTGAGCTGGCGCACTAAAATAAAAGCTAGATCCTTTTGAGAGCTGCTAAGGATTGGAACTCCCTGCCGGCGGGCGTCTGTATTTCCGAGCTCATATAACCCAAATCTTTTCAAGGTTCGAGTGAATAGGCATCTTCTGGGTGAGCTCGCTCCATCTTCGGCCTCATCCTTCCTACATGGATAGATGCTGGTCGGGAGCAAACCCATCTATAGTAAAAAAAAAAAAAACACTTCCTATAAGAGATATAGCCTGTCTTCTATAGGCAATACAAACACAATGGTGATTGCTGTGATGAGTGTTCCAATAAACGCCTACCGCGAGTTTTTTACCAAAATACTGCGCGATTTAGATAAGGAGTTCATCACTTACTCGGTTAAGGCACCGCTGCGAATATTCTAGACCTGATTCGTGGAAATTCCTTCAAAGGTGTTTCGGCATTCGGATATACAAGGTCCCATTAAGTTGACCTAATCATTAAGGTTAAGTCGACCTATTCCCATTAAGGGCGTGCAGTTTGCATCGTTTCTGGCCGATTTGACTATGAAACCCCTATCCCAAATTGAACCGTTTTCAAGATATTTGAATTTAATTATTTTTATAAAAAACTAGCGACCAGCTTCCGGCTTCTCCCGGGGTGCAATTTTTATATATATGAACATTCCCCATTAGTGAAAACAGAATTAAAATCGGTCTACCCGTTCACGCGTGATGCCGTGACCAAGGGAAATGGTGATTCATTTTTATATATAGAGATTCCCAATTTTCAGCTGTAGTCTTTGAAATATGTAAGTCTTATTATTTATATTTTTTTATTGTTATGTTTAAAATAAGATGCTCTATGACCTCAATAACCAATATTGTACGTAAAATAAAAAAATAAGTCGTTGTAGACGATTAAAACTTAAAAAAATAATAATAAAAATTTATAAAGTTTATTTTTTCTATAGAGGATATCTAAAAACATATTATGACGCCTGTTTTGCAGATGTACTTAAAAATATCTACGTTTCATGACCTATCCAACGAGTATAACAGTTTAGGGTTTTATCAAAAAATTGTAGAAAAAAACATAAATTTCATGTTCAACATATTCGCCTCTGTTTTGCACACATCTTCGCATTCTTTTACGAAGTCCATTTTTTACTTCACCAATAGTTGAAGTCCTTCTTCATTCGCCGCATTAATTATCCTGTCTCTCAATACTTCAACTGACGAAATTGGGTTGGGCTCACTGTACACGAGACTTCATGTGCCCGCACACATAAAAATCAATGGGGGTTAGGTCCGGACTTCTGGCTGGTCAGGTGCAAGAGAATGGCTCGACACAAATTATCCAAACAAATGGATTGGACGAGATGGGCCTTTACCCTGGCCAGCCAGAAGTCCGGACCTAACCACCATGGATTTTTATGTGTGCAGGCACATGAAGAGTCTCATGTACCACTGTACAGGAATTACATTATCAAAGCAACATTAGGAAGCTGTTCTAAGGAAGTAAAAGTAACACTATTTAAGGCGTACTGCCAGTCTTTCTACACGTGTAGCCTCTGGGTCAATTATACGCAAAGGGCATACAGCGCTCTGCGGGTCCAATATAATAACGCTTTCAGGATGCTGTTGGGGCTACGACGTTTCTCAAGTGCGTCCAGTATGTTCGCAGAGGCGGGGGTAGATGGTTTCCATGCCATCATAAGGAAGCGTTGCGCCTCATTGTTGAATCGTGTACGAACCAGCACCAACAGCATCCTGATTACTTTGTCCAACAGATGGGACTCACCTCTGTTGAGTCACTGGCTCTGCACACACGCGAGTGTGTCAAATGTTAAATAACATATTGTTTTGTAGGTACTAACATATACCTAGTATAAATAAGGCTGTACCATACTAATGCTCAAATATGGACCTCTGGTTTGACAAATAAAGTATTATTATTATTATTATTATTATTATTATTATTATTATTATTAGAAGGTTGTTCAATAGGAGCCAATGAATAGTGAATATTGAATTAAGTAACACAGTAATAAATAAAGAACCTTATGCGAGAGGATACAAAAATAGGTTCAGAGTTCTTTTACTTACGCATCGAAATACAAATACAGTCTGATTAGTGGCCTCTGGACATCTGGATCGCCCGGTGTGTCAAAGTATGCCCTATTTCTAAAAAAATATAAATACTCAACAAAAAAACCTTTAATCAAACAAATGGGTAAATTGTATAATAACAATAAAGTAAGTAGAATAAAGGCTGAACATAGATAGAGGCAGGCGCAAGTCTACTGGTATGAATCCCCATACGAGATGCTTCATATGTCGTATCTTCAAATAGTTCAAGAGGCGGGCGGCTTGAGCGTTTCTCTCCTCATCTAAAAAGAACAATTTTATGAATTTTTTGTTTCTTTTTAAAAATAATGATAACTAAACAATTTATGGTAAGGTTAGGGTGTGCAAAAACATTTCTTTTAATGAATTAAACAAAGCAATCCTAATTTAATTTAGTGTTCTGAATTCAGGGATTAATTTTAATTAAAGTTTTAATACTATCTTAATGAGTTATGGTAGATTTTTGACAGTTATAATTGACTGACATAATTATACAACAGCCTGTATAGACGAACTCATCTCAAATCATTTAAATAGACTTATTGCAATTTAAAACGTTGAAGGTTTGAACGTTTTCCTACGATAGGTTATATTGTTATATAACCATAAAAAATATTCGGTGTAATTTTAAACATAAATTTTGTAACAAAAAAAATGTTAAAATTAACTGACAGCTACGGGCACTTTAAACGCCCGTCCTTTTGGCACGCTTGTCGTGACGTCACAGCCTACAATAACAAACAAATGTTAAAAATCACAAACATCTACACGCTTATTGACATTTCATAGACTTGTTACATATAAAAAAATATTAGAAAAATTATTACATTATAAAGATTGTATTGTGACAGTGTTCTTTTACGCAAATCAATCTTTGAAAATTGTCACCGAATTAAAATCGTTTTTGAAATTTGAGTCGTCCATGCATACCTGTGCTCGAAATCAGTTGTTCATTCAAAATTATTTGCATATTTGTGATCTCTGTATTAACTCTCTCTGCCATAATTGAAGGTATGCATATCTGGCTAGCAAGCTGAATAACGAAGATCAATTGTACAGTATAAATATACCACTGAGTCTGAAACAATTTAAAAAATAATTATTTATTTATTTTAAAATTTACAGATAGTTTACACATATGAATAGTTTTTCGGTGACCTTTACACTAAGCATAGCTTGTATTGTAAAGGCCAGAATTGAATTAAATATAAAATTTTAGAATTAAAAATAGTCATTAAAAGAAAAGGAGATTTGGGTGTCTGTCTATGTGTCTGTATGTATGTGTGTGTGCGTGCGTGTGTGTGTGTGTGTGTGTGTGTGTGTGTGCCAGCAAAATCCTGTTTCAGATAGTAAGTTAGTGTTGTGACTTATATATGTGCTAATTATTTATTCAATTAATGGAGCATAGTTTTCCAATGAAATCACATCCGATAGCATTGATTTCAATCGTTTGGTTGCCGAAACGATAGAAACAAAGATTATCGAACCGTTTTCCTTATATATGTTTATAAGAATCAGGCTTTGAGTGGAGATTACGGTCGAAACACCCAACTGTTCTGGACCGATTATCTCAAGAGAGCAGCTGGAAGTAGGTGGATGTAAAGAGCAGACAAAGTTGTTATATGATAAAGATGAAGACAATATTTTTATTTTATATATTTTTAAAGATATATTGCATGTTTACAAAGCCTCTGATGTAAAGGAGAACCCCAGTTTTGGGCTATGAATGTACAAGCCAATATATATACAAAAGAAATCTCCTATTTTTTAAATTAGCGCAGCTAAAACTTAGCCTTTTTAACAATTTGTTTTTCCATAAACTCACCCTGCTACTACTCTGTGTCTTGGACTTGTCAATTGGCATAAACGGTACATCGATACGCGGGACGTAAATCATAAAGTTATGAAGATATTTACCAATTTATTTTTGTGTTAGCTAAAAGTACTTTTTTATATTCTGTGTCTGTATTGAGTTTTGGTCCCAGGATTTGTATTCTGTTTCTGTGTATGTGCTACGCTATGACTACGAATTTTTTGTGTAATAAGTGGCTTATAATGTAATTATATGACATAAAATGTCACAACATGACATTTGTGACATTATATAATAGGGTATTTTAGTCTATATGAAAAAAAATCTAAAAGTATATTATTGACATAGCTTAGGCAAAAAGCAATCGGAAAATGTTAGTTTTAGTTCGTAAAATAACAAAATAAATTTTAAAATTAAATTCAAAGTTTTCAGAATTTTTAGTCTGTTCTTAAACACAATGATATAGTAGCCGCCATGTTTACGTCATACGGTTGTGTAAACAAAAAAGTGTCAGTCAGTGTCATGTCAATTACCGGCGCATTTGTTTACACAGCCAACTGACGTCTTGACCACAGAGCAAAATAGTTTCCAGGGTTTTCGTCAAATTACGCGCGAAATTTGAAAATGTAAATTTTAAATGCATTTTTATTAAACTTATCGATTGAATAAAAATTTGGTGTTTTTTTTAGTGGTTCATTAGCACTACAGAATCTAATTGAGACACTTTTTAAAAATGGGTGTAATACCCTATTGCAATTATGATTCCCGTCGTATCAGAAAACGTAACACGAATCCACGAGATAACTTCAAATGTGCATATTGTACGATTTATTTACAAACTTGGCCATTACTGATAAAATTAATTGTGAAGATTGGAATCATGGAATATATTTCGATGTCCTAATTACAGGCCAATTTCCAGTCCTGTGCAGTCATAGCCCAGACCTGTATGGGAAACGGGGTTTTTCCTTTCTTTACTCGTTTAGCTAATTATTTGGGTATAATTTAAAAAAAATTTGAGTAAAATTTTTGAAAAAAGTGCAACACAAATTAAAAAAAAATAACAACTCAATTCAAAACTTATAACTCAAGACCAATAGTTTCCTAAGAATGTACTCGTATGTAAGTCAAAACAAGAATAATAAATAAATAGCCAATAATAAAAAATACCTTCAGTAATTAATTAATGTGATTAAGAAACTTCTTTTCAATAAGGTTTTTGAATTTAGGAGGAGATTCTTCAAATAAGTCCATATTTGATTTTCCTCTTTTTGGTTTCAAGATAAAGTTTTTAATTTCAACGTTTAAAAAAAATGTTACTTACTTCGTTCTTAATATAGAAAAGTGCAGTCCAGAGGATAACAAACAACTTTGGAGTGTTGATTGCTATTTCTAATAATATCTGCAAAAATAAGTAAGTACCAATATCATTTAACAATTTATCAAAAGCAATTATGTAGACAAAGGAATCGGAGATTAGATACATTTATTTTGATTTTATGTCAGATTGATTTCGATATAAAAGCACAATATTATAGTAAATTAGCACAAATAAACAGAATTTTGCAGCCAACTTTATCACAAATACAATGAATAAGTGAAATTATAAATTCGGATCTCTTTTAATCGACCTTTCTTTTAACGTCAGGCAGAACACAATTTTTACCAAAATGAGCGTAACTTAATAAACTATGTAGGTTGGGGAAAAAGTTTCTTTGCATTTTATGTGAAAACTCAAGACTTTTTTTTATTTCAAAGTTTATTTACATTTAATTACAGTATATATATAATTATTATATTTAATTATACTTGTATTGAGCATTTAAATGTTTACGTATTCAAATATTTATTTAATAGTTAGAAAACATTATAAGTTTTAACGAGCCCGTTTTATGAGTGGTTAGGGTGTTTGCCTTAACGCTTTGTTTAGGGTTCCCGGTTTCGATTCCCGGCAGGGTCAACTTTGAAAAAGGAACTTTTCAAATTTGGCTCTAGTCTGGATCTTGGTAGGGCATACTACGTTTTGCAGTCATTTGCCCGTCTGACGGCAGTAACCACTCCTTTACAGAAGACCACCGTGAAATAACAGCACGTGTGCTGTTGTGTTTCGGTGAGTGAGTAAGGGATGCCAGAGTCCATTCTCCTATACTTAATCCTAGTGTAGTCGGCAGCGCACTTGCAGCGGCTGTGACATTGCTTGTGTTATAGGCGACGGTAGCCACCTACCATCAAGTGGACCTTCAGCCTGTCTGCCGATAATAACATAAAAATAAAAAAATGTACTCACCAATTTACCATAAAATGGTTTAATTCTGTCATAACAATCTAAAACGGCTTTATATTTCTTCTGCACATCATCCAACTTCCAGTTTCCGCCTGCCAGTGTTTCCAACGAACGTATCACCCCCAAGTGCACATAGTACAATATTATCAATTGTATTATAGCGAATATGTCTACTGAGAAAGTGGGAATGAATAGCAACAATATGTAATCAAACCAAACCAATCCAGTGCACCAACCGTCGAAGTACAAACAGTCGAACAGAATCAAAAATAATTTTAATGCAAATATAAAGCATAAATAGCCAATCACTAATAGACCAAGTGAATCTTTTTGGGGCTTTTTATCTGTGTTCAAAGCAAGAATATCGATTAAATAGTCGTAAAAGGTGTATTTGGTTGTAAGCAAGCTCAGTACATAGATTGTATAATTTCCCAGTGCCGATAACTTCAAAAGGAAATGTGTACGATCTGAAATAAGCGAATAAATATTATATGAAATGTATAAACTTGAAACGCAGGATGCTATTATTTTTGACCAGACACGACTCCTGTTAAATATATTAGCGAATCCAAAATATAGGCCGAAAATATGTTGTCCCAAAACGACTATTAAAATGACAATGAATTTGGGCAATTCATTGTGTGGTAGTGAGATTTTTGTGTGAGGCTTAACAGTGTTTGATTGGAACATTTCAATAGTGTAATGTCTTTGTGAGTGTCAATTATGAACTGAAAATTGAGTAACTATTGATCCAGAGAAAATACAATGTTGTAGATCAATTGAATATTAGTCTTATTGAAAAATGTCTAATAATAATTTAACGAGCCCGTTGGATGAGTGGTTAAGGTGGTTGCTTTATTGCACTGTTCTAAGGTTCCCATGTTCGATTCCCGGTAGGGTTAACTTTGAACCATGAACTTTTCAAATTTGGCTCTGGTCTCATGGAAGCACACTGCGTTTCGCAGTCTTTTTGGCAGCCCGTCTGGCGGCAGTAACCACCCTCTTACAGAAGACCACCGTGAAATAACAGCACGTGTGCTGTTGTGTTTCGGTGAATGCGGTGAATTTTCGGTGAATTTTCGGTGAGTGAGTAAAGGATTCCAGAGTCCATTCTCCTAGTCGGCAGCACACTTGCAGCAGCTATGGCGTTGCTTGTATTATAGGCGACGATAGCCACCTACCATCAAGTTGACCGTCAGCCTGTCTGCTGATCTTAACATTAAAGAAAATAGAGATACAGAATTCGGCATAAATAGATAGATGGATAGATGGAGACTCTTTTAAGAACACTATGATTAATTACAATGATACGAAAAGTAAGAAATTATATAAATTATTGTAACAATCTTACAGAAAATTAATAATTGCTCAAGATAATTTCAAGACCTTGAATGGAGGAAGAATAAATAGAGCATATGATGGTATAAAAAGTCGTAGAATTATTATTGATAATTTTGTTCTAGGATGCCCCCAGTTGTTAATTCTCATTCTAAAGAGAAGAATAATATCTAAAATAATTAGTAATAATAAAAAACAATTTAACGAATTACCGATTTCGTGCTTTCACTGCGACATAAATTAATCCACTTCAATTAATTGGGCCATTAGGCAAAATTTCCTTTTGTTTAACATCATAAAGGTTTGGCTGGGAACATATTTAGTTTAGCTGTTTTCTGAACCATGACCTACTTATTATTTTAATGAGTTAATGGACCTACATAATTTATATTCGTAAGTTAATTTTTAAGATGCTATTTAATCAATCCGTAACTGAAATGGTGAAAAATATTAGTACAATCAATATTAATATTAATACGGTTTAAGATCCGAATAGGTCCTTTTACTTTTATAGTGATAATAACTCCATGACAAAATAAAAAATAAAATTTAAGAAATTTGCTTTTTACTCTCTTTTCACGGTGATTTATTTTACTCAATTAAAGTCTATGAACCACGCATAAAGAAAGCATAAAAACCTTTCAATTAAATACTCCTTACAACTTTATTACTCATATTATACTAAGGTTAAACCATAATTATCACTAAGAACTAAGAACTATGTCAACATTATTTCCTAATCTTAAAAAATGTAAGAACTCTAATAGCTCTAATCATGTTGACATTGTAAGAGAACGTAGAGCGCTGGTCTAATATGTTGTTGGCTCGCAGATTTTCTTATTGTAAAGATCAAGTTAAAATTACTTTATTTAAAGCATATTGTCAAAATCTGTGCAGGAGTAATCTGTGGACCAGCTACACCAAGAAGTCCACCAACGTCTTGCGAATCCAATACAACAACGGTTTGGGATGCTGATGGGGTTGCTTCGTTTTTATAGTGCCTCTCAAATGTTTCCCGAAGCAAGAACTGACGGGTTGGCGTCGTTGCTAGAGAGAACACGAGCGCCAACAGCATCTTAAAAACTGTTGCTGAGAGATATAACTCATTAATTTTTAAACATTTTATGAATATTCTAATATAATAAGAATATTCAATATATTAGAATATGAATATTCTAATATATAATTCTAATATAATAAGTTTTTCGGCATTATACGTAAATGTAAATTAAATAGTAACTAACAATGGATCATGTTTTTTTTTTTTTCTTATGTTAAGGTCGACAGACAGGCTGACGGTCCACTTGATGGTAGGTGGCTACCGTCGCCTATAACACAACCAACGCGACAGCTGCTGCAAGTGCGCTGCCGACTACAGTAGGATTGGATAAGGGATTAGGAGGGGGATAAGGAAATGGGCTTTGGCATCCCTTACTCACTCACCGAAACACAACAGCACGTATATGCTGTTATTTCACGGCGGTATTCTGTAAGGAGGTGGTTACTGCCGCCAGGCGGGCTGCCCAAATGACTGCGAAACGCAGTGGTGCCCTACCACTCTTTTCAAATCCAGACCAGAGTCAATTTTGAAAAATAATAATAATAAATATTAGTACTGAACTACCTCCAAAAAAAAATTAATTAAATGCCTAAACCTATTATAAAACTAGCTTAGCATGCAACTTCGTGTTATTATTAGCGCGTAACTTTTTTGTAACTTTTTTGCCAATTTATTGAACCAATTTAACACAATTTTACGTGAAAAACAACCACATTTGGCTAAGAAGAAAATCCTCTTCCACCAAGACAACGCACGAGTGCACAACTGCGTGATTGCTATGGCAAAACTTCATAAGTTGCGCTATGAGATACTTTCTCACCCACCGTATTCGCCAGATTTAGCCCCTTGTGACTATTTTCTGTTTCCGAATTTAAAAAAATGGCTTGGCGGAAAAGATTTGGCTCCAAAGAAGAGGTCATGCACGAAACAAATGCCTATTTTGAAAGGATCGAAAAGCTAGAGAAAGAATCGCTGGGTGAAGTGCATTGAGCTACACGGAGACTACGTTGAAAAATAAATAATAATAATTTAATTAATTTTACTCCTTGTTTAATTTTTACCAGACTTATCACTCCGCCCTCGTACATACATATAATTGTAGATTATATCTTTAAGTAGACATATTATGTTTATGTCGAGTTAAAATAAACAGAAATCGAAAAAAGATTGTATAAAATGTATAGCTATGGCTTTTAAACCGTTAATTTTTCATTTACTTATATTATATTAAGTAAAACAAAATGGAAAAAAAAAAACAGAAGAGGTTAAATTAAAAATATGTTTACTTGGGCAAAATTCATTTATTAATTGTAAGCTAATCCATCACTGAATACTTATTGCAATTATGTTTAATATTAAATACTTAATATTAATTACTTAATATTAAATGTTCGGGACAGCCTACAGTTTGTGTAAACAATTAGTGATTGTGCAGTGTTCATACGTACAGTGTTCGCATAGAAATGGGCCAACGTAGTGAAATGTTGGCCCATATATACGTATGAACAAACAAAGACAACAATAGAAAGTGATAGGGACAGAAAATACTGTAAATAGTGTTATTGCACAACATTTAATATTATTTCATAATATTGCACAACTTGCGCAATCGTGTCATCACCCATTTGTTATTGGCGCATTTGTCTCGGCGCAGGGCACGATTGTCGCTAGTTGGATGTAAATATTTGTATTATAAATCGACCTTTTTTCTAAATAAATTGTCTTCGCTTCACCGCATTGACCTATGTGACTAGTACGGACTTTGTCTTGGAACCTCACAAACTCTCCCCGATCTGACCCACCGATCGGCTAGATCAGCGACGCTTCTTCACGGGAGCGTTGCCCACTAGCGCGGTACACAGCCGTACCGTAAACCAATGTACGGGAGCTTACAGGCCCGTACATTTATGGTCCTTCGAGCCGGATATAGCCGATTGTATAGCGCTGTTGGTCAGTCGAGGAGAGTGCCTTGGCAATGCCGGTGACACGTAGCACCACCGCTCGGGACGAGAGGCCTACAACCTCCGCGTCCACCGTTCGGGACGCCGCGAGGCCTACAACTTCCGCGTCCACCGTTCGCGACGCTGCCGCGTCAATCGTTCGCGACGCCGCGTCAACTGTTCGAGACGCCGCGTCGACACTTCGGGACGGCGAGAGGCTAACTACCTCCACGTCCACCCCCGCGGCCATGCATGCCAGTTCCACGGACACATGGTCAGCGGGGTCATCGGCCGTAACGGCAACATCAACGTCAGCATCCGCGACGTTGACTTCGGTACCGGCGGGAGAAGACGCAAGTCAGATCGGCGTGAAGCGTCACCCGTCCGGTACACACGGCACAGAGGCCGTGCATCGTTCGGACGTGCGCTCAAGCAAAAGAGGCACGTCACACTCGTCTAAAAGAAAGACGAAATTAGCGAAAGCTAAAATAGAGCTGTTAAAGCTACAGATCGAGCTTGCCACCGCCCAGATAGAGGCAATCGAAGAATCTGACGCCGACACCATCGACGACAACACCGTCGAAGACCTCGAAATCACGAAGGAGAGAGTCGACACATGGGTCAATAGTCAAGCGCTCAGCGCGGCTGGTGCGCCACCCCCCATAGTTCGAGAAGTCTGCACAGCGCAGACTCACCAGGCATCACCGACCACGCCGACTCCTTTCCCCGTGCAACAAATTGAAGATCGGCAAGATAACGGTAAGCCCGAAACAGATCGCATAGTGCCCGCTGTAGCGCCCGTTAGCCAGAGTATCGGGCTAACGGAATTGGCTGCAGCGATAACTTTGGCCGCCAAAACAGGCCATCAAACGGCTCCGCGTTACTTCACGGAGCTACCATCGTATAGCGGGTCGCATCAGGAATGGCTGTCATTCAAAGCGGCCTACGAAGAATCGCACAAAAATCACAGTGAAAGTGAAAACATAGCTCGCTTAAGAAGAAGCCTTAAAGGAAAAGCCAAAGAGGCAGTCGAAAGCCTCCTCATATACAACGTAGAAACAAGTAAGATTCTGAAAACGTTAGAAAACCGGTTCGGCCGACCGGATTCTATCGCCATAACGGAACTGGAGCGGTTGAGGGCACTTCCGCGGCTAACAGACTCGCCGCGTGATATATGTGTGTTCGCCACTCGAGTCACCAACACCGTCGCAACCCTACAAGCTTTAGAAAAATCGTACTACTTATTCAATCCGGAAATCACCAGAACAACAATAGAGAAACTCCCTTCAGGACTTCGTTACAGATGGTTCGAGTACGTAAGTAAACAACCAAAAGAGCAACCCGATTTGTTGAAACTTTCACGATTCTTCGAAATCGAGGCGGAACTCTGCAGCTCGTACGCACAGCCAGAGTTCACGCCGCCTATAGAGACGAGTTACGCACCCAGGCGAACTCAGAAGACTTATTCCGCAACGGAAAATCAACATCGAAAAGTGTCTGCCTGTCCGGTATGTGCCAATACCGGACACAAAACAGAAAAGTGTTCGAAGTTCATAGAAGCAGACACTAGGACACGTTGGAACATCGCAAAGGACAAACGATTGTGTTTCAAGTGTCTACATTACAAAAATAGAACACACAAGTGTAAAATATCGAATTGTAATGAAAACAATTGTTCGCGTTCGCACCATAGACTGCTCCACTTCGAAGAAAAGGTACGTGCTAGTGAAAAGTTCGAAGTTGTCGCTTCCGCTTGGCAACCAAAGGAGACACATTCATTCCTGAAATTTGTGCCCGTTCGAGTCTCCGGTTCACAAGGAAGCGTCAACACCTACGCACTACTCGACGACGGTTCAACGGTAACCCTCATCGATAATAGTTTGGCGCAACAAATAGGCGCGAAAGGGCCCGTTGATCCGCTCCACATAGAAGCAATCGCAAATACCGAAGTGGACGCAAATCGGTCACGTCGTGTTAAAATAACGTTACACGGCGCGACAAACCACCGCACCATTCGAGCACGCACCATGAACAATCTACAGCTCTCTGCGCAAACAGTATCGGAGCGAGACCTGTCAGACTGTCCACACCTCAAGAACATTAAACAACATTTACAATATCCACGTGTCCGACCGAAACTTCTCATCGGTCAAGACAACTGGGACTTACTCCTCGCCACACAGACCAGGAGAGGACAGCGACATCAGCCGGTCGCGTCTCTAACACCGCTCGGATGGGTGCTACATGGAACACAGACACGCCTACTAGGGCGCCGTGTGGACTCTATCAATCACCTCACCAATCGTACCGAAGACAGTATGGACGAACAGTTGAAACAGTATTTCTCTTTGGAGTCGCTGATGATCACTCCAAAGAGACCGTCCAACGACATCGAAGAAAGGGCCGTCAAGACGCTTGTCGAACATACTCGACGAAATAGTGACGGACGCTACGAAACATCGTTGCTGTGGAAATCGGACGATTTTCAGATGCCCGTCAACTACGACAACGCGCTCAGACGACTCCACCATACTGAAAAGAGGATAGATAGAGATCCTAAACTTCGAGATCGCTATGAGCAGCAGATGAACGCGCTCATAGAAAAGGGATACGCCGAACGAGCGCCTCCCCATCGTACGCCGGGAAAAACGTGGTACCTGCCACACTTTCCCGTGCTGAACCCCACCAAACCAGGAAAGGTCCGCATAGTACACGACGCAGCAGCTAAGACGATGGGACATTCGCTCAACGACTACCTGCTCACCGGACCTGACCTCATTCTGTCGTTACCCGGGGTACTCATGAGGTTACGACAGCATCGAATCGCCGTGTCATCCGATATAGCCGAAATGTTCATGCAAGTGAAAGTTCGACCGCAGGATAGAGATGCGCTTCGGTACCTATGGAGAGGCAGAAAGCGAGGTAAAGATCCTCCAATAGAGTATAGAATGACCTCTCTCATATTCGGAGCCACATCGTCACCTGCAACGGCTATATACGTGAAGAATAGAAATGCCGAAAGATACAAAACAACGTATCCGGAGGCATACACGGCGATTATTCGAAATCATTACGTTGATGATTACCTTCAGAGCTTCAAAACAGAAGAAGAAGCTATACAGACAGCCCTTCGAGTACAACAAATTAATCGGGAGGCCCACTACGAGTTGCGACAGTGGACATCCAATTCGAAGAAAGTACTCGAAGCGTTCAATGAAAACTCCGAACCGATCGATAAAAGGAGTATAGATCTCGACAATAGTTCAAACATAGAGCGTCTCTTGGGAGTCATATGGAGGCCTGCAACCGACGAACTTACATTTGATCTCAACATGGCTCGACTACCCCCTGGCGCCATCTTAAACACTCAACCGACGAAGAGGGAAACTTTGAAAATTATAATGTCTCTCTTCGATCCGCTTGGACTCGCATCGCCTGTCATCACAAGAGCCAAGCAGATATTTCAGGAGTTATGGCGCAGAGGAACAGATTGGGATCAAAAAATAGATGCAGACCTCGCTAGCCAATGGACAGTATGGCTAGAACATCTGAAAAGACTCCGCGATGTCAACATACCTCGCTGTTACCCGAACTACAGTGACGCCGCCACAATCGAGTTACACGTGTTCGTGGATGCGAGCGAACCAGCATACGCCGCAGCCCTATACTGGCGCATCATCAGGCCAGACGGACAAGTGTCGTTGGCATTCGTAACAGCGAAGGCGCGAGTCTCACCTCTCAAGTTGACGTCCATCCCGCGTCTCGAGCTGCTTGCTGCAGTGATGGGGAGCAGGATGGCAACCACAGTCATCGAAGAGCACGATAGAAGGCCAGACCAGAAAATCTTCTGGACCGATACAAAGACCGTGCTCACATGGCTGAATATAGGTGCAAAGTTCACAGCACATCGCACGTCAGCCATGAACCAATATAGTGACGTCAGTGAGAGGCGCTGGGTTCCTACAAGACCCCGCGACCCGGGACGCACACAATAGAAAAACTGGATTGACAAACATCGGTGATAGAAGTGCGCGACAGAGGGCTCAATGAGGGAGTCTTCTGGACCGATTAATAAGAAAATCCGCGTCACAAACATCGGTGATAGAAGTGCGCGACAGAGGGCTCAATAAGGGAGTCTTCTGGACCGATTAATAAGAAAGTCCGCGTCACAAACATCGGTGATAGAAGTGCGCGACAGAGGGCTCAACAAGAGAGTCTTCTGGACCGATTAATAAGAAAGTCCGCGTCACAAATATCGGTGATAGAAGTGCGCGACAGAGGGCTCAATAAGGGAGTCTTCTGGACCGATTAACAAGAAAGTCCGCGTCACAAATATCGGTGATAGAAGTGCACGACAGAAGGCTCAGCAAGAGAGTTCTGGACCGATTAATAAGAAAATCCGTGTCACACAGCTGCAACTAGGTGCAAATTGTTCGTCGCGCATCGAATTGCAGCCATAGAAAATTATAAAAGAAATCGACGAGTGGCGCTACCTAGCGACCTTAACTCGCAACAGATGGTTCAACGGGCCTAGTTCCTTATGGAAATTTATAGATGGCCACGGGAAAAGGTTGCAACCATCTCATAGACCGGCGAAGAAAAAGTACACGTGAAAAATCGAAAAATAGATCAGTGCACCCCTAATAGTTATAGTTCAAAAGGGGAAAAGTTATAGTTCGAAGCACTGCACGTATACTACACCTCGTTCGACTTCGCCGGAAGAGAGGAATTTACTTAATCTCCGAAACATTCGAAAACAGTGTTATCAAACTAATAACACCATCGACGCGCGTCCACTACATCGGCCTCAACTACTTTGAGCTACTTATAGTTACAGTGGAACGCGCAACATAGAAGGAGTACGTCGCGTTGTTCACGTGTTCACGCCGTACAATAGAAGATCGCAGCTTCGCTGAACAAGACTCGGCCGTGATGGCATTGCGACGCATGATAGCGCGTCGCAGGTGCCCTGAACATCATCGGACAACGGCACCATCCTACACGGCGCCGAACTACAACACTTCGGCAACACAAAACTTCGGCAACACACATCGGCTTCTACAAGAAGCAAAAAAGAAGAGGATCGATTGGCGCATCATCCCTCCCGGTGCCCCCTTTATGGTTAGGGCCTGGGAGGTCTCGTTCGCAGCGTCAAGACATCGTTCAACAGTGTGCTAAAATCGCGGCACCCCATAGAAGAGGTACTCGGCACATTAAAGTCGAGTACAGTCATCATCGGCCGCTCACACACGTCTCGGTTGATCCGGACGATCCCGAGGCGCTCACGCCTAACCACTTCCTGCTGATGGGATCGGGCCGTGATCAACACCTCGGCGTCTTCAACGAGGAAGACACCATCGGGCGCACGCACTGGCGCGCCTCACAACGTCTCGCCGACTTGTTTTGGCAACGCTGGCTCAGGGAATACCTTCCTGAGCTTCAGCACCGGCGGGAGCCCCAAGGAAGAGGGCGGCAAGTCACCATCGGAGACGTTGTGCTCATCGTGGACAACACCCTTCCTCGCAACACATGGCCGCGAGGAAGGGTCATCGCGGCTTATCCTGGACCCGACGGCGCTGTGAGGACAGTCGACGTCGCTACCGCGGCGGGGACTCTTCGCCGACCGGCTAAGAAGCTGGTCATCCTGCCAACGGAGCCGGCTGCCCTCCAGCACACAGAAGATGCGTCGACCTGACGACGGCGCATCGGCGGGAGAATGTTCGGGACAGCCTACAGTTTGTGTAAACAATTAGTGATTGTGCAGTGTTCATACGTACAGTGTTCGCATAGAAATGGGCCAACGTAGTGAAATGTTGGCCCATATATACGTATGAACAAACAAAGACAACAATAGAAAGTGATAGGGACAGAAAATACTGTAAATAGTGTTATTGCACAACATTTAATATTATTTCATAATATTGCACAACTTGCGCAATCGTGTCATCACCCATTTGTTATTGGCGCATTTGTCTCGGCGCAGGGCACGATTGTCGCTAGTTGGATGTAAATATTTGTATTATAAATCGACCTTTTTTCTAAATAAATTGTCTTCGCTTCACCGCATTGACCTATGTGACTAGTACGGACTTTGTCTTGGAACCTCACAAACTCTCCCCGATCTGACCCACCGATCGGCTAGATCAGCGACGCTTCTTCACGGGAGCGTTGCCCACTAGCGCGGTACACAGCCGTACCGTAAACCAATGTACGGGAGCTTACAGGCCCGTACATTAAAGTTAGATTATTGAATTTCACAAACCAATACAAGAAAAATTTATGAATACAACTTATTATTGAGAACAAACATACAAAACACTTATTATTACACACGTCATGTGTACTCGTATATTTACGATTACCTACTCTATTTTATTATTCCTATAAGCTTATTTTAAATTACAATTAAAATTATATGAATGTACAAAGAACCGCCATATCTGACTGGCTGACGGGCCACTTGATGATAGGTGGCTCCTACCGTCGCCTATAAAACAAGCAACGCCAAAGCTGCTGCAAGTGCGCTACCGACTACAGTAGGATTAAGGATAAGGAATTAGGGGGGGATAGGGAAATGTGCTCTGGCATCCCTTACTCACTCACCGAAACACAACAGCACACGTGCTGTTATTTCACGGTGATCTTCTGTAAGGGGGTGATTACTGCCGCCACACGGACTGCCCAAATGACTGCAAAACGCCACTACATTCCAGCTACAGACTAGTGTCAAATTTGAAAAGTTCATTATTCAAAGTTTATCCTGCCGGAAATCGAACCCGGGAACCCTAGAACAGATCTATAAGGCAAGCACCCTAACTACTCGTCCAACGGGCATGAGCCCGTTTAATACAATTAAATAATGTTAATATTTGTCTTTTCAGTTTATTTCAAAATAATAATTTAAATTTAATAAAATGTAACAATCCCCTCCTTGTCTCTTCTTATTTCTAGCAGTATCTCTATCTTTAGACACATGTCATCGAGCGTGATATCAGCCTGCTTGCCAAGATTTATCATATAAAAAGTAATAGCCCTAATCATACAAATGCGTGAACTGGATGACAACTATGAAATACGTAGTATAAAGGCCGAACAAGGAGACTGGAAGGCGCATGTCAACTGGAATTACATTGCCAACCACATGGTTCAAAGGCTTACAATTCATAAAATTGCAGAGATGCGTCATTTGAAGGTTACGTTTTTCATCTGGAATGAGAAATTTTATTACTGAAAAAACATTTTCTAATACCTACTATAAAAAGCACCAATGCTATTTGTCTATTGGAATAGACAGATTTTTTGTATGCTCGAAAACGTTGAAGTCGTGCCAATTGTTGTTTAAAATGTCTGCATTTTGAGTATGTACGGAAAAGTGGCTGCATAAAACGATAAACCCCATTGATATTTGTGAGACCTTTAAAATTAACATTAACTAATTACATGTGAAATATTATTCCATAAATTACGAGGGTGTATCGATATTTTCATTCCTTTATCAATTAAGAAAAATGTTCTTTTTATCCTAATTACTGTTTGCCCAAAACTTATCTTATAATTTAATAGGGGTTTCGTACGAATTTAATTTTTTCATGCAAATTATTATAAATAAATAAATAAATAAAATAGATTGTCCCATACAAATATTTCCGATGGTGCTGAATATAACAAACTAATGAGGATGATAAAAAAATAACAATATAATTAAAAGAATTTTATTAAAATATGTGTACCTAAATTTTAGTTTAGTTTAATTAAATTTAGTTGTTTATATTGCAGTTTCTTGTAACTGCTAATATGAATTTAAATATCTGAATGAAATGATTATTCTTATTAATTATGTTACCGTTAGAATGCAGAAAACGTTAATGTGCGTATTGACTAAATAATCAGCAATTTCCTGCTACGTTCCGTTAAAGTGTGAAATTTTAGCTGATATTTACCTAATTAGCATATTTACGGATGGATAATAAAGCAATCATCAGGTCATGTCCAGGGCTTCAGGAAATGTGACAGAAAATCTAAATGTGCAACGGTGTCTTGTGCTTGTCACAAAAGAATTTTTTTGTGTATGTCTTATGAATCTTTAAAGTACACTAATAACTAATTTTATGTTTTTTTTTTTTCTTATATGGAATAATATGATTGATTTTATTGTAATTTTATAACTTTGCGTAGCTTTAAGGCTATTACCATCAGATTGTTTGTAGTTTCTTTATGGATTTTACTGAAGTTGCTTATTAGTTAATTGCCTAATTTGATCTGTTATTTCAGTGAGTAATGTAAGAGTTTAATTATAATTTTTTTGTTAAGATCTTCAGACAGGCTGATGGTCCACTTGATGGTAGGTGGCTACCGTTGCCTATAGCACAAGTAATGCCAAAGCTGCTGCAAGTGTACTGCCGACTACAGTAGGATTAAAGATAAGGGATTAGGAGGGGATAGGGAAATGGGCTCTGGCATCCCTTATTCACTCTCCGAAACACAACAGCACACGTGCTGTTATTTCATGGTGGTCATCTGTAAGGGGGTAGTTACCTCCGCCAGACGGGCTGCCCAAATGAATGCGAAACGCAGTGTGCCCTGCCACTACTTTCCAGCTCCAGACCAGAGCCAAATTTGAAAAGTTCATTTTTGAAAGGTGACCCCGCCGGAAATCGAACCCGGGAACCCTAGAACAGAGTGTTAAAAGGCAAGCAACCTAAAATCACTCATCCAACGGGCTCGTCAATTTTTGGTTGATTGATTTTTTTATTCCTCAAATATTATTTAAAACAATAATTACCTACATTTGATTCAGATATTTTATCCAAGCAAGAACCTATTTTATGTACTTAACCGTATGCTTGGTCGTTAGTCTACAGATTATCTAGTTAATGTAAGAACTGAAACATATTTTTTTTTACTTTAACAGACTCAGCCAGATAGTCTGCAAAATACCTTGTCAATCTGCACTCTAACTGATTTACGCACATTAGCGGTAACATAATACTTACACAAAACATCCTCGTTTCCATCCATTATGTGTTTTAGAAGAAGTTAGCTGAGAGGTCGACAGATTCTTTTATTTAATAATAGTAAGCAGACAGATTATAATTAGTTGATTTGTTAGAGTAAATTATCTCAGTAAATAGACAAAATAAATATGTTATGTATTACCTGGTTGTATCATGATTTGTTTATTTAAAATAATTTTGATTTCGTCCATTTCTGTGTTAATCATTTCCGCTACGATGGCCGGTATGCAGATTTGAATTACTATGTGTACCACGTAGATAAACCACGATAAATATATCATGAAATCAGACTGGAAAATAATTAAAAAAAAACATCATGTTCATTATTAAGAAATAATGTGTAATCAAAAAGATTAAATATACAAACATATAGAGAGGGCATTGGGAAAATTCTGAACGTTCGTAATCAGGGTGGCCATAGCTTTGTAAATTTGTTGATGGACTGAGCTATTTTGTACCACGCGTGTCTAAATGTCACATTACAGATTCTTTCGTCTTGCCCGATCTATACAGTTGAAAATCTTTCAATAATAATTTTAATAATTTAATAATAATAATATAATTATAATAATAATTTAATAATTTCAATAGCTCAAGCTATTCTTGTTTATTTTTCCATTTTTAAAATATCGATAATTATATTTTATTTAAAATTAATGGATTAATTTGAATTTTATCATTTTTAATGGCATAACTTTTCAACAACCAAGAAGTTTTATTACTTTTATTTAAGGAGTGTTTAATTATCTTTCAAACACAATTTATTTCAAATAGCGTTCTTAGTTTCCGCGATATTCAGGTTTGTATAGATGACCCGAGTGTTGGTTACGATACGATACTGACAGAGCATATGGAAGAAGAAGATATATATATATATATATATATATATATATATATAAACATTGTACGATATCTGGGTGTATCAACATTTATGGGGGTGTCAACATAAACAAAAATTAAATCATTACTTACATTTAATTGTACAAAATGCAGTGCCTTCCACATCATCACCAACAGCTTTGGTGAATCTAATACCAGTTCCAGAACGATCTGAAAAAAACATTGAATTAATCACCCTCATATGCTTTTATTGCTTTGTAAAAACGACAAGTAATTGTATATCTACTTACTATTCTAGCATAGAATGGTTTAATTTTGTCATAGCAGTCTGAAAGTGACATGTAATAGTTTTGCATATTAGCGACATCACTTCTGAAGTCACTGATATAATATTTCATGTATTTAATGCGCGTAAGTATAAGATAGACTATGAGTGTTAACACAACAGGGAACATTTCAATGGCTAAAGAGGGGATAAAAACCATATAACTCAACCAATCGAAGTTGACACACCAATCTTCGTAATATAGACAAGCGAAAACACAAAGGCTCATTTTAAAAATGAAAGTGGCGAGTGTATAAATGAATATGACCACTCCGAATTTGGAGAAATTTTTGACATCTCCGCCGTCCAGAGCGCTGATGTCAATGATGAAGTCGTAAACTGAATGCTTCGTTAGAATGAGAGTGAACACGTAGAAAAAGTACTGTATCGGGTATAAGAATTTCCAATAGAATATTGATTGATCTCCCGTTATAATGTAGAAAGAATAAAAGATGTAGAATAAGGGGATAATGAAAAGAACATTCTTAACCCATTTGGCATTCTTGAAGGAGCGCGTGAATCCGAAATTGAAACCGAACATTAACTGTCCGACAATGAAAAAGTATGCTGTAATGGACTTTGGCACTTTGACAGAGGTTTTAAAATCCTTTGTGTAATTGTTAATAAGTTGCTTTTTATAAGTATACATCGTTTTGTTATCGAAATATGATTCTCGACTATTTTCTATGAATTTCAGTTGTCAACTGATCCTGTATTGAATTTAGTAATTTAACGAAGTGTTTTTATTAACGTAATGTGTTTCCGTATAAACCCATTTAAATTCAATGACGACCACAAATTGAGAAATTACATTTTCACTTATAGCACTTATTGGCCATTTATTTGTGTTTATGGCAGCAGATGATTTTTTTTTTTATGTTAAGATCGGCAGACAGGCTGACGGTCCACTTGATGGTAGGTGGCTACCGTCGCCTATAACACAAGCAGCCAAGTGCGCTGCCGACTTCAATTGGATTAAGGATAAGGGATTGGATAGGGATAGGGAAATGGGCTCTGGCATCCCTTACTTCACCCACCGAAATACAACAGCACACGTGCTGTTATTTCACGGTAGTCTTCTGTAAGGGGGTGATTACTGCCGCCAGACGGGCTGCCCAAATGACTGCGAAACGCAGTGTGCCCTGCCCACAGATAACCTCGCCCTGCCACTTCTTTCCAGATCCAGACTAGAGACAAAATTGAAAAGTTTGTTTTTCAAAGTTAACCCTGCCGGGAATCGAACCCGGGAACCCCAGAACAGAACGTTACGGCAAGCACCTCAACCACTCATCCAATGGGCTCGTCAAAATCAAAATGATTTTTTAGTAATGTAATTATGCTTGAATATGTCGCGTGCAAACCGCGTTTAGTAAGGCAGCGTTCACTGCGTTTCGCAGTCATAAGTTGGGTGACCCGTCTGGTGCTGTTAACCACCCCTTATAAAAGACACTATAAGTATTCTGTCATGTTCCGTAAAACAACTATAAGTATTCTGTCATGTTTCGGTGAATGAGTTAGAGTCATTTGAATGAGTTAGAGTCCGTTGAATGAGTTAGAGTTAGAGTCAATTTCTCTATCCCTTCCTAATCCTTGATCCTAACTATAGTCGTCAGCGCACTTGCAGCATATGTGGCATTGCTTGTTTTATAGTGTAATGATAGCCACCTACCACCCGGACTGTGTGTCCCCGAGCCTGGGGTGAAAGAGACTGTAGAACACCTACTGCTTGAGTGCCCCAGATTTGCGCTCGCAAGACTCGGGCTAGAATTGTACATAAATTTTAAAAGCATTTATTACCAGAGTTGATAAAAGACCTAGACAAGGCAAATAATTTTAGGGAATTTTGCCATAAAATTGTCTAGGTACGTCAAGGGCAAACGCGACGGCCTGTAGAACTCCATTAGATCTCCCAAATAGTATTCCATTAGAATTATTATGAGAGTAAGTGTAACTCTCCCAAAATTCTATAAACGCACACAAATATAAAAATAAATAATATCACTGATTATGTCAGAGGGAGTGACTGTAATCCCCCAACCCCCTAAAGTAAATTTATAATTTTATTGTAAAAAATATTACAATTTGTTTTAATTTAATTGTAAAAAACTATCAAATGAACCGTTCAGCGCGTCTGACGACCATTACTTAAAAAATGCAAACTTTCGCATATACATATGTGTTATCAGAAACAAAGAGTGTTTACAGTGTGATTTATTATTCCCCTTTTATTTAGATAGTTTCAAATGAAAGTAAAACAGTCTTTGATTACCTGCATTTATTAGTTGCTACCGAAATTGAGGGAATATGCGTCTAATTCAAAAAAGGCTTTTTTTTTATCAACATTTTTGCTTTAGAAATATCTATTTAAATATATTTTTTTATATTATTTCTTTTTCGTTAAGAAAACAATTATTAAAAATTGCGAAATGTCAACAAGCGTGTAGATGTTTGTGATTTTTAACATTCAATTGTTATTGTAGACTGTGACGTCACGACAAGCACGCCAAAAGGGCGGGTGTTTAAAGCGCCCTTAGCTGTTAGTTAATTTTAACATTTTTTTTTTGTTAGAAAATTTCTGTTTTTGACCCTGAATATTTTTTACGGTTATATAACAATATAACCTATCGTACGAAAATATATTAATAAAATGTGCATATAATATGCACATTTTATTGCAGATTCCCTATTACTAGAGTTCGTCCATAATAGGCATGATGACAGATTTTGAAATTCCCTTCCATAAAGTAGTTACACGTCTACCATATCCGAAAAAAACAATATTTCAGCAAAAAACTAAATTTCAACGCGAATTATTGAATGTTTTAAATCTATTTTGAATTACGCGCGAAAACGCTCTTAGGTGTCATGGCGTCGCGTCTGGTGAACCGTGACGTCACCGACATCTCATCAGATTTTTCATTCTGTCAAAGCAAAGTCAAGCAACAGGATGGCACTTACCTGGGCGTGACGTCATTCGCTCTGATTGATGTTTCAGTTAACATGGCCGATTGCAGTTATTTATACTTTTATTTTATTGAAAATCTTATTAATCTCAATTTTAATACAAAAAATGAGTAATTTTTTAGATTCCTTTCAACATATATTTTTCTCCAAAACCATTTATTCTTTGATTCTTTAATACCGTCATCGTGCCTAGTTTCTTATTTTCTTATTGATAATACTAAATCACAAATACAGACCTCTCTTCTAGATAAATTTTGGCTAGGTTCACCACACTAGCAAACCGTAGTTTATCTAGATTTCAAAGATAGCAAACACGTGCAGGTTTTCTCACGACGTTTTTCTTCGCCGTTAGAGCAAGTTATCATTATTTCTAATCCACAGAAATTACCCGAGCTTCTTCATCAATAGTCAGCCGTTTCGCCAGCCGAGGTTAGCTCCTACTTGGCTATCACTCTTCAAGGATTAATTGATGGATCCTAGGTGAACATTAAACATACTACAGAGTAACCTATTATTTATTTAATCATATAAATGAGTAAATTGAATAATAACAATAAGATTTGTAGAATAGAAATTAAACAAATAGAATGCCAATTGCATATCAATTGGTATGATATTGTACACCATATGTTTTAAAGGTTTGTTCGTCATGTAATCCAATAACCGTGTCATTTGCAGGTTTCGGTTCTGATCTGAAAAAGAAAAGTTGAAAATAAATTATTTATTTTTAATATTAAGTACTTATGAGAAAACTGATTTCAAGTGAGAATTAATTATTTTTACCTCTTTACGTTAATTTTCATGCTTAATATTTAAATTGGACATAAAAATTGCCCACCAACACAAAAATGCCCGTAACTTCGTACGCGTGGTATTCGCTATAGCACGTAACTTTTTTTTATGTTAAGATCGGCAGACAGGCTGACGGTCCACTTGATGGTAGGTGGCTACCGTCGCCTATAACACAAACAACGTCAAAGCTGCTGCAAGTGCGCTGCCGACTACAATAGGATGAAGAATAAGGTATTGGGAAGGGATAGGGAAATGGGCTCTAGCATCCCTTACTTCACTCTACGAAACACAATATATGTTACGGAAAGCTTGCTGCAATACACCAGTAACAACCGTATTCAAATCGGTTAAGCCTTTTCAGAGATTAGCGTGCACAAACGCACAGACAAACAGACAAAAATTCTAAAAACTATTTTTTTGAACTCGGTAATATAAGTACAACGTGTACAATTTGTTATTTTGAAAAAAAAATTGATGTACAGACACGGCTCGCTTACGATTTTATTATATGTACCCTACTTATAGATTTAAGGCTTATGTAGCTTATTCAAGACATAAATGTAAGTTATTCTTTATTGATACAAAAAAAGTATTTATTTTTTATTTTTCGACATGTTAAAATTAATACTTATTTTATAAAAATTGATTTTTAAAATTGATTGGGTGTAATCATGTGTGTTGCCAGTGATGTTATGCTATGGCGCTACGTTCTCACACTATGGGATGAGAAGACTCTTAAGAAGACTTAAGGTTGCTCAATGAGCTCTGCTATGGGGAGGGCTAAACTCGGAGTAACTTCCGAGATAGAATCGGGAATGTGGAGGTCCGTAGACATACGAAGGTCACTGACGTAACCCGGTGGAATACTAAGTTGAATTCAAAATGGGCAGGGCACATAGCCGACAGTTGATCGTTGACAGAAGCAATCAGAAGATGGAAAAAAACGGCTTAAGGAGAGACCTATGTCCAACACTGAATGTCCAGGGCCGGATTAACCCATAAACAAACTAAGCAGCTGCTTAGGGCCCCCGAAAAATTGGGGCCCCCAAGATCAGGCGTATAATTTTTTCTAAGTTATAATGAGAAATTTTTAAACAAAACAACACCTTAATTCTCATGAAATGAGTCACTCTTTGCCGGTTAAAAGAAGTTGGGAAAATGACATTTTAATATTGCAACATTCGATTCGATAATTTTGTATAAATATAAAAATGAAATTAGTTTTATTATTGCTTGATCAATAAATATTAAACTTAAAAGAAAAATTTCTGTTTCACTTATATTTTTATTGACGAAAAAATTATTAACAAAAAAAATATGGGGGGCCCCATATCGTTCACTGCTTAGAGCCCCACAGATTGTTAATCCGGCCCTGTGAATGTCCTACTCCTAATATGACAATAATGATGATTATTTGCTTTATAAAATCAAAATCATTAAAAAAGAACACTAATATAAAAATGAAATATTATTTAAAGAATCGAGAATTTATTTGTATTGAAAACTAGTTGAGCCCGCAACTTCGTGGGCGTGGTGCTCGGTATAGCGCGAAACTTTTTTGTTTCTAAACCGATTGGAATGAAACAAACACTTAAATGTTACGGGAACCTTGCCACAATACATCACAGGAAACCGAATTCAAGCCGGGTAAGCCATTTCTAAGATTAGCGTGCACAAACGCACAAACGAACAGACAAAAATTCTAAAAACATTTTTTGACCTCGGTAACGTAAATTCTTTTTTTTTTAAATATTTAATGTACAGACACGGATCGTTCACGATTTTATTATATATGCATAGACGTAAATAGTATAAGTTCTATTTAGAGACAAGCAAAAAAAAGTAGTAAAAATTATAATTTTATATTGAAATGTTGATTTGAAATTATTTTGCACATACAAGTACCTTACACCTTTTAGAATTTTAACCCTTCAATTTAAAAAAATTGAATTACGACTATATATTTAATATATAAATTACTCTAGGCTAAACTTACTGTCAACCAAATTGATTAGCAGGTCAAGATCCACGTATCATTACAATATTTTTAAAATTGAAAAGATAACCAGATTATGTATGATACATACCCGTATTGTTCATTATTTTCCTGTTTAATATAACTTTAATCTCGTTAATTTCATAGTTGATCAATTCAATCATGATGGACGGTGCACAAATTTGACCAATTAGATGAAATGCATAGACAAACCAGAAGAAATATAGAATCAAATCAACCTGTAATAAAGATACAATTTTTTTTTATTGAATTAAAATTTGCGGCGTAAAATTTTGATAAAGATAATTCTCTACTTGCTAAGTTCATATACATTATTAAAAGGTTTTTATATGTATATCAAGAGGATCATTATATTTTCTGATATTTTTTTTCTAATAAAATATGTTTATGAACCGACATTATATTATTTTTGTTTAATGGCTGTTGACGAGTTTTAATGTTATCGATAAAAATTGTTAAAGTTAGTCCTTTTTTACTCTCAAGGAAGCTTACAAGTTAAATAGGTACTGACATCGTTTTTTATTTAAATAAAAAAACTTTAATTAAACTGGCATATAATTAACAACGACATATATTATATATTCAAAAACCGTGTAGAATATCGAATGTATCACCATTTGGCTATATCATATTTATTTTGCTATCTACAATAGGGGATCGGACAGTAATCAGATTAAAATCTAAAATGTACTTAGAAAGAAAATATATACTTAGAAAGAAACACCAATCACAGTGCGTGACGTCATTTGTGGGCAATCATTGTCTTATGCGTGTCTTATGCCAATGCAGCTGTTTTGTTATGATATGACCACAAATGACGTTACGCGCTCTCAGATGAACTATCGTGGCGTTTTGGCGGCATTTTCAAACAAACAATATTAAAACATGATTTTGAGTACCTAAAAGGCTATAAATAAATAAAATAGTATTTTTTATGGGAATAAATATCCATGAAGATTAATTTAAAACACTTTCTGAAAATTTGTCCGATCCCCTATTGCAGCAAAATTTCATCAAAATCAGCCTTAAAAAACGTTAAAAGAACAACAGTCATCCATAATATGATCATATAATTAGGATTTCAATAGGATTAGAAAACATAGGTTCAATTTAATAATTTTTCAAAGAGCTCTCACGTACATCCAATTGAACGAATTGGAGTGATTTCCACATCATCATCAGCAATTTGGGTGTATCTAGAAGTAATTCTGTCGCAATCTGTAAATAATTAAAATCAAGATAAGTTAAGTATAATATAACATTCGTGATGAACAGACCGACATCAAATTGCAAGTTTTCACTTGCAATACTCTAAGAGAAAGTGGTGTGGATTGCCCTAGTTGGGCCCTGTATCAATATTGTTGAAGGGGCCTTCTACCTCACTCTAGTGAAACCCAAATAGAAGGTAACGATTTTTTGCAGACAAAACAAAAAAGCTCGCATGTTTTAGGACTTATTTACACTCTAAACTCTTAAAAGCTAAACATTAAACTCTTCCTCTAAAGATTAGAGTTTAGCGAAAGGCCTAATTGTGGTCAACATTTTAAGAATTTTTGCTTACATATAATTTATACAGCGGTAGCTACGCCCCTCCATTTTGATTTATAAATATACTATTGTATTCTACTCTTAAGTATATTTTTAATATTATCAAATATAGATCCTACTAAATGAGATGTAGCCTCCTACCTGTGCAGCCATTTTGGGATTAAAGTACGCTTTCCATCATCCAAAAAAAAGTCGAAGTTAGAAATAGGTTAGATGCCACTTTTGTATATAGAGTATTTATAAAACAATTTATACACTTTTGTGTATAAATTGTTCAATTTGTGATTGTGGAACCCAGTGTTCCCCGTCACTACTATGAAGTACATTACTTCCCACGCCGGGAATAAGGCAATTATCGGCCGAGTAGCATTGGAATTGCGAGGCGAAGCCAAAACCGTCAATTGCTATTTCGGTCAAGACTTATATTTTTTTTTACTTTTCTCTAACTTGCGAGGAAATAATAACCGAAAACATACAATAAAATCAGTTTCATGCGATAAAGTACTCATATTTATTACAAAACAAGTTGTAAATATAATAAAAATGTTGAAAATATTTGTTAATTCAGAATAGAGTTGACATTATGAATAAAACAAGATGGCGGCCGTCTTGTTCTGATATATTTATTCGCGTTCCGGTAAACCAGTTGATCACGCTTTAAAACGTCCGATAATTTCTATTATTGTCCTCTTGGACGTTGCCGGCGTGTGGACAGAAAAGTCTAGATTCTTTTTTTTTTTTAATAAAATTAAAATATAAACTAAAACTAAAAAATTAAAATATTAACAAATACTTACCAGATTGCTGTAAAGCGGTTTAATTTTTTCGTAACATTCTGAAACCGACAAATAATATCTTTGCATGTTAGTAAGATTGCAGAATGGACTAACTATGCGATTTTTTATGTATTTAACATGATTATATAAATAAAATAAAACCAGAAGCTGGGCAACTGGAATCATGTCAAGCGCTATAGTCGGAATGAACACCAAATATTGGATTATATTGAAATTTTGACACCACTTGTCATAGTAAAGACATTCAATTATGTCTAGACAAAATTTCGATATGAAAATTGAGAAGGAGTAAATAAATGTGATTAATCCGAATTTAAATATACTTTTATTGTATTCACAGTTTATAGAAGAGACGTCTATTATGAAGTCATAGACGGAATATTTGGCGAAGAGCAAGCAGCAAGCATAAGCGAAGTAATGCAAAGGATAGGTTAGCTTAAAATAGAAATATTCCTCGTCGCCATTCATCAAATAGACACAGTAGCAAGAATAGAAGAATGGTTGAATGAAAAGAATAAGTTTTACAATGAGACGACGTTTTGTAAAAATTTGAACGAATCCAAATTCAAAACCGTAAATTATCTGCCCTAAGAGAATGAAAAGGGCAGTTATTGAAGTTGGTATGTCTACATTAGATCGTACATTTTGCGAGTAAACTTTGACGCGTTTTCTAAACAAATTCATTGCTGTTTTTTTTTTCCAATGAATTCCCAACATCAACTGCCGAAGTTGCGCTTATTTGGTTAGAAAGACAAAATGATTTTATTACACTGTTTCATGTTACACCAATTATCTTACGGCATTAAATTGATTATCATTGTAAATGAAGTTATTACCACGGCAATTTGATGGTAATTTCAATAATTCTCTAGGAGACAGCGTTGTATGGACTAATTGATAAAATTTCTATTTTCATAAGTAAAACTAGTTTTATTCATATCATGCGGTGGAAAAGTTGGCTGACGGTTCATCGTCTGGTATGTGGCTACTGAAACCTAGAAAAATATACAAAAAAATGGAGGTAATTAGTTAAATACACCCTTGATGTGTAAGTAAGATGTGTTACCTCAAGCAGTGGCAGGACATACTGCGTTAAGTTCGCCGGAAGAGGCTCGGGCGCAGGCAGCTGGCCTATGTCCGCCACCTTCCCCCTTGACCGGGACCTAGGCCAAAGTCTTAGAGGAGAGTACTGCTTGTCATGAGGTCTCCCGAGATGGCCGGCAGCCATCCCCGCGCTATATAGCCATGGCGGGTCGCGGATGTCGTGTTTCTCGCGTACCCGCCCACTTAAGCCTGCGCTAGAAAGTTGTTGAATTTTAGCCGGTAGAAGTCCGGCATAACTCCGCAGCGTCCCTTACGCTTCCGGGCATCCATGAGTATTTCCAACGTTAACAAAAAGGGCACACTACGCATTGGCGATAGTAAGCAACCCCTTACAGAAGACCACCGTGCTGAAATAACAGCACGAGTGCTGTTGTTTTTCGATGAGTGAATAAGGGATGCTAAAGTCCATTTCCTAACCGTTACCAATCCCTTAACCTTAACCTTACTGTAGTCGGCTGCGCACTTGCAACACCGGTGGCGTTGCCTGTGTTATAGGCAACGATAGCCATCTTCAGCCTATCTGATTACTTTAAAAAAGAGGACATGTATCGCACAGGGGGAGAAAAATATGTGAGGTGTCTTACCTAAAAGCACGTCTTCAAGCAAAAGCGCAACTTAATAGCAAGCATATTGTTATTTCGCTGTGATCTATAGAACAGTAGTGAAAGCTGTTAAAATGTCTTTTACATACAAGTCTTATACAACGTCTTAAAACATTATTAATGAAAACGTAAAAAAAATATTTACAGTAAAACAGTAAACCGTTTTCTGTCATCTCCATCATTATCAGCCCGCAAGCGTTCACTATTTGTCATAAGTTTACCATCAGACACTTTCCACACTGCCAGCCATTTTTTTTCTTCGAAAGATCATGGTATTTCGGATCTTATCTTTCCAATATGGAAAACAACGTCCTATGAGAATAAAAACGAAGAAATAAGAACAAAAACAGTATTAAGGTCGCGAAAAGAATAGTTAAAAAATACTTGGACTAGGTAAATTTCTGTCTTCATGGGCAACTCATCCCAGAACTCATTCAGCCCGCAGGCTCATTTGACCATTTTCTATATTTTTTTTAATGGACAACTCAGCCTATCTTATGGGCGAATGTGGGCAGAGTAGGCAAACGTCTTGGTTACGCAATGAAAACTGATCCATTTGGAGGTTTTTATTTTTATTTTCCCCTTGGGTTACTCCACTCCCTTTTGCCGTATATTTTCTCTTACTACTTACTCTACACTAGCTGAGCCCGCAACTTCATACGCGTGGTATCCAGTATAGTGCGTAACTTTTTTGTTTGTAAACCGATTGAAATGAAACAAACACTAAATGTTACGGGAAACTAGCTATAATATATAAGTGAAAATCGCATTTAAATCGGTTAAGTCGTTTTTGAGATTGGCGTGCACAATTGCACAGACAAACAGACAAAAATTCTAAAAATTATTTTTTGACAACTTACGAATAATTTTTTTGAAAAAATATTAAATGTACAATATTAAACCCGGCTCCTTTACGATTTTATTATGTGTATAGATTGACATCATTATGTCTCTTAAATTTATAATTCGTTTAACAGTATAAAACGACAAATTATACTCCCTAACCCCTTGCATTAGGCAAGGGTCCTCATTTAGCTTTTATATCCATCCATTTGGTGGTAGATGGCTTGGATTTCCTAAGACCAAATTGTTTACCTGTTAATAAAGGTATAATAGGTATGTATGGACACAAAATGGCCAGTGGCTAGTGCATATTTGTTGTTCAATCGTAACTGCAGTGCGTTAATGGATTTTGAGCGCAACATTGTTGCCGAACGCGAAAACAATGGCGCTGACATTTGCAATACGAGAGGTTTTATGGTAATGTGCAGCTCCCAGATGGACTCTTTCAGACTTGTTTACAAAGTTGGTTAATTGATGCTCTTATATGAACTTGTTGTATTATGAACATTCCGTTACTTCGATTTCAAAGTATATAAACTTTTAAATGGATGTCTAGACAACTGGTTCAAAATTGAATGTCAATTAATTTTGTTATTCAAGTAATTTTTTTTTAAACAAAAAGGGGCCAAGATACACTGCGTTTCACAGTCATTTGGCCAGCCATCTTGCGGTAGTAACCACCTCATTACAGAAGACCACTGTGAAATATGCTGTTGTGTTTCGGTGAGTAAGTAAGGGATGCCAGAGTCCATTTCCCTATCTCCTAGTCCCTTATCCTTAATCCTTATTCCTACTGTTGTTGGCAATGCACTTGCAGCACATATGGCGTTGCTTGTGTTATAGGCGACGGTAGCCACCTACCATCAAGTGAACCGTCAGCCTTTCTGCCGAAATAACCAAATAAAAATATATAAATAACAATATTATATAAAATTAATTTAATAACGCTTAGCGTTACGACTATTGGAACCGAAATTTTATACCATTTTAAAAGTGGCAGGAAAGCTGATAGTTCACTCGGTTGTGAGTGACTATCGTTATCTATAACCCAAGGAATCATCACGGGGAATCTGCCCTTGATAGAATAAACTTATAATAATGTAGTAGAATGTAGGTTTTCTCGGCCGGTATCCATATGAGTTGTGGGTTTCCGGGATGATGGCCCAGGTCTGTTGGAAATTCTTCCAAACGTTTCGTCAACAACTGCGGTTGACATCCTCAGTGGTGTAGTCCAAGTTAGAAGAAAAAGTACATCACATCACTGCACTTCACTTCTGCACTTTTCGACTTCTCGAGCGAGACTGATTTGTCGACTGGAATGTGTCTATATTTAAACTTAAATTTATATCCCCACCCCGTGGTTGAATTGGTGGGGTGTGGTCACTAGGAGAGGGGTTATAATGCCCCTCTTTCTTTCATTATTATTATTATTCCTGTGTAGTGCCGGATACCAAATGTTGTGTAGCCTTAGATTTTCCTCCTTCCTGTTGAAATTATTTGGATGCTTGAAAATTTCAATGGCTTCCCGATTAAGGCGTGAGTGATAGTGTACCTCGGTTGACAGAACTAATGTGTTTTTGAAAAGGATTTTATGATTGCCTTCAGAAAAGGCGTGTTCAGCTACTGCCGATTTTTCCGTCTCTCCTCTGCGACAGTTGCCCTTGTGTTCTTTAATTCGGGTGTTAATGCTGCGTTTTGTGGTGCCGATGTATACTGCGCCGCATTCACAAGGTATTTTATATACCCCTGTCGAGGATAATGGATCCCTTGGGTCTTTAACTGAACCGAGCAGGTTTTTGATTTGGCTCGTGGGCTTATATATGGCCTTGATGTTTCTGCTCTGTAACATTTTTCCTATGCGATCCGTTACTCCTTTAATATATGGGAGGAATGCTCTGCCTTTATCTGGGTTTTTGTCTTCGGTATTAGTCCTGTTTCTCCTCGTTTTTATCGCTCGCTTAATTTCAGTGGGTGTGTATCCGTTGCACCGTAGAGTATGGCTTAAATGTTCCAGCTCTTTTTGTATCTGTGTTGGTTCGCAGACTCGTTTCGCTCTATCAACCAGCGTCTTAATCATAGCTCTTTTTTGTTGAGGGTGATGGTTGGAGTTTTTGTGTAAGTACCTATCTGTGTGGGTGACCCATTGTTAGTGCTATTAGGGCACCAACCTACAACTTAGCCAAGTACTTGTCCAAACAACTGCTATCTTTTGTCGGGAAGACATCATCACATATCAGAGACGGCGCATTTCGTAGAAAAGATCAAAAACATGACAATAAAACCAACAGATATTCTAGTGAGCTTTGACGTCGTTTCCCTTTTTACAATGGTCCCGGTGAAAGAGACAGTTGAAAAGCTAAGCCTAATCTTTCCGGAAGATATAGTGTCATTATACAAACATGTTCTGAACACCACCTATTTCCAAGTGAATAATAAATTCTACGAACAAGTAGATGGGGTGGCAATGGGGAGTCCGCTCAGCCCTGTCGTGGCCAACTTCTACATGGAATCGTTTGAAAAACTTGCTCTAGAAACAGCATTTCAGAAACCTTCATGCTGGTTTCGATACGTAGACGATACATTTGTAATATGGAGCCACGGACAGGAAGCACTGAATATGTTTCTTAAACATATCAATAGCATCCACCCAAGAATACAATTCACTATGGAAACAGAGAAAAATGGCACACTCCCATTTCTGGACGTGTTGGTCTCTAAAAACGAGGATGGTAGCCTGGGACATAAAGTCTACCGGAAGCCCACCCACACAGATAGGTACTTACACAAAAACTCCAACCATCACCCTCAACAAAAAAGAGCTATGATTAAGACGCTGGTTGATAGAGCGAAACGAGTCTGCGAACCAACACAGATACAAAAAGAGCTGGAACATTTAAGCCATACTCTACGGTGCAACGGATACACACCCACTGAAATTAAGCGAGCGATAAAACCGAGGAGAAACAGGACTAATACCGAAGACAAAAACCCAGATAAAGGCAGAGCATTCCTCCCATATATTAAAGGAGTAACGGATCGCATAGGAAAAATGTTACAGAGCAGAAACATCAAGGCCATATATAAGCCCACGAGCCAAATCAGAAACCTGCTCGGTTCAGTTAAAGACCCAAGGGATCCATTATCCTCGACAGGGGTATATAAAATACCTTGTGAATGCGGCGCAGTATACATCGGCACCACAAAACGCAGCATTAACACCCGAATTAAAGAACACAAGGGCAACTGTCGCAGAGGAGAGACCGAAAAATCGGCAGTAGCTGAACACGCCTTTTCTGAAGGCAATCATAAAATCCTTTTCAAAAACACATTAGTTCTGTCAACCGAGGTACACTATCACTCACGCCTTAATCGGGAAGCCATTGAAATTTTCAAGCATCCAAATAATTTCAACAGGAAGGAGGAAAATCTAAGGCTACACAACATTTGGTATCCGGCACTACGCAGGAATAATAATAATAATGAAAGAAAGAGAGGGCATTATAACCCCTCTCCTAGTGACCACACCCCACCAATTCAACCACGGGGTGGGGATATAAATTTAAGTTTAAATATAGACACATTCCAGTCGACAAATCAGTCTCGCTCGAGAAGTCGAAAAGTGCAGAAGTGAAGTGCAGTGATGTGATGTACTTTTTCTTCTAACTTGGACTACACCACTGAGGATGTCAACCGCAGTTGTTGACGAAACGTTTGCCACAGACATTTCCACATTTCCAACAGACCTGGGCCATCATCCCGGAAACCCAAAACTCATATTATAATAATGTACTTATAACAGAATCAGATAAAAGATACGGACTCAGTGGATATTTTACCCTACCTATACCTACCGCATTTTACTTTCAATTTGAATATACTGTGTCATAAAGTGTACAGCACAACTACATCTCATTTTTTGTGTCTTTTACTGCGTTTTATACGAGGGCCTTCAAAGCGACCCCAGATTATCGAGCAAGCCTTACAAGCCAAAGTTACTTACATACTGTCTTAACCTAAACAAGTATCATTTGGGACTGCTAGTGCGTCGGTGAATGGAAACACCGGATGCTGAAATGGTCCCCGGTGAGAAGGTTTCTGATGGATACGATTAGTAGATCTTGTCCGGAAGGGAAGAAGCGGCCAGATTATTATACTCATATCTACTTGTTACATATGATGGAGGTCCGCCGGAGGGTTTTGCTGGCGTTTCTCTTCTACTGGTTCTTCGTAATCTACGCCAAGGCACAGAATAAATAACAGTACTAGCGTAGCCAAGGAAAGAGGATCTCAGGATCGAGCATGTAGATGAGGGATTCTTCAAATAAAGGTGTTTCTGTAAGAGATGCCAGAACCCATTTATATATTAACTGCACCTATCTTTAATTCAAACATGGCAGCTCACTTGAATTTTCCCTACTGTAGCTTGTACATTAGGTGATGGTAGTTAACTACCCTAAAACAAATAAAATAATCTGTATAGTTAAAAATGTATATAACTTTATATCTAATAATGTGATAAATAAAAAATAATACTTATTTTAAACTTAAAAATAAATATAAATTGCAGGCGCAATACAATTTAAACCAATCGAAGACAACGTCATTACGAAAGGAACATCTTTTGTTGTCTACTCTGATTGTGTTGCTATTCGAAAAAAAACATTGCCCTTTTAAATCTTTCAAAAAAGGAACTAAAAAATATCGTTCTCCACAGACAATGAGGCCAACCACTTCGGTTGCAAAATAATTCCGAGCAATCAAGTATTCACGTCGAGAAGGTATTATGAGAGTAAAAATTAAAAGCATTAAATGAGATATCAAGTTGAGAGAATAATTAGTCGGTACAGACGAGACGAAACGTTGGTAATTGGCTTACGGTACTGTATGTACTCGTAGATGGAGTTACTTTAATAAATAATTACTAAGGCATCTTTCATTATGTAGCTTACCAATGAATTTTGAGTAATAATTTTAATTTATCTTATTTACAAAAAATCTGGGATAGTTACGGCTTTACACCTAACTAGGTATTTTATAAATTACACAGTTTAATCAGCCGATTTTTATTACTGAACTACGAAATATGACGTAGGTACGAGTATATATCTGAAATGATATGATAAATAAATCAACAGCATAACTTCAGATCTATGTAACCGTATAACAAATAAATTAAGATAATAGTTTTTAAATCACGTTTAAAAGTATTGACACATCTTTTATCTTTTATCTTGTCTTAGTGCATATTGACACATCTTAATGTATATACATTTTAATTCTTTTAAAATTTTAATAATAATTTAAAAATAGGAGTTAAAAATAAAAATTATTTTAAAAGTAATGCAACCATAGCACAAGATTAAAGCTAAGTTGTTTTTAGTGCTATTATTATAGATGCAAAATATATAATAGTACAATGTATCATCATCGTCATCATCATCTCAGTCGTAGGACGTCCACTGCTGCACAAAGGCCTCCTCCCTAATTCTCCAAAATAACCGGTCTGAAGCAGCTTGGATCCATCGTCGACTCGCGCCCCTTATCAGGTCGTCAGTCCACCTTGCGGCTGACTGACATAGTGATTGATATTTTTGTTCTGCCATGAAGGAGTCTCCGGGGGATTCCCCTCTGTAGCGGAACAGATAGGGGGTGGCTCCGTGAGTACCAGAAAAATCCCAAAGGTTGAGGATCGTGAGCTGGTAAAAAGTCGGCGACGGGATCTCTGAAACTATAAATCCGAGAGGGACCCGGTTTGCGGAATGTCATTGAGGGTCACCGGAGGTCACCACGTCGCGATCCCTCTCCCGCTCCCCCCATTCGTTTTTTTACACTCCATCCAGATCTTCGAATCCCCGCAGTTCCGAAACGGTGAGACCGAGGACTTCGGTTACTTTGGCAGATGCCGTCGCCCTCGGAGGTCCGTCGTCCGGGACCGTCGCCCTCCCCCCACCTCCCCCCTTTCGGACCCACTCCTTACTAAATCACACTCTGTTATGGATCTTTCGCCGTCAGAGGAGGGCGGTCGACCCGCCTCGGAGGGTCTCAAGGCCGGGCGAGGAGGGGGGAGCGGGGGGCAAGGGAGCGCACACGTCCTTCGCTGCGCTTGTCGTGGTCCGTGGCCTCCACTTGAGAACCTTCCGGCCCCAACGGCCGTTTGCTCTCCGTAGGTACTATGTGTCCTGCCTACTGCCACTTCAACTCACTAATCCGAAGGGTTATGTCTTTAACTTTCGTTCGTCTACGGATTTCTTCATCCATGATTCGATCTCGCGGTTTAACCCCTTTTTTTTTTTTTTTTTTTTTTTTTTTTTACGAGGAGAAATCCATTTACGGATTCCCTATCGCTGGCTAGACGGTAGGGATATGTGGGACTCACCCAGTCGAGGGACTGGGTCCTACACCACTAAAACTCCCCGGTGTCTCCTTGCCCTTTGAGCGGGGTGGACCGGGTTCTGCCTAGGCAACAACTCCGATCCACCCCAGGGCAGCCTAGTCATTGCTGACTAGGCTTACTCCAATGGGGGATCGCCCGGAGACACCCAGGCAATCCCCAGACGGGGGGGACCTTGTGCAAGCACACATAGCTCGCCAGCCATGTGTGCAGGTCCCCTAGGGCATTTGAAGACGAGCTAGATATGCCCGCCTTCTCCTGCCCAGCCGCCTGCGTCTGAGGGAAGCGAGACCGGCCGCTTCCTCTCGCTCCCTCTCGGCTGCCTCCTTCTGTGACATGACATCACCACAGAAGGAGGCGATCTCGCGGTTTAACCCCTAGCATAGCCCTCTCCATAGCTCGCTGAACGACGTTGAGCTTTCTTTCGAGGCCCATAATCAGAGACCACATTTCAGCGCCATATGTCATCACTAGCAACACACGTTGGTCGAAAACTTTTGTTTTAAGGAATTTTAGACGAGACATTCAATGCCAATAGGCTGCTTTATATTAATATGTTTTGTCTAAATTAAATAGTCTTGTAGGATATCTTTTAACAAAATAATAAATAAATATTTTGTGTTCAAACACAGATACGAAAACGCCTTTTAATGCCAATTAAGTAGGGTGTAAAGTTCGTACTTACTTTAAAGAATATATTCTATTTTTAAATTTACACTCCATCTACTATGAAGTCTCACAATAAATACTAACTAATATTATAAATGCGAAAGTGAGTTTGTTTGTTATTCTTTCACGCCTTAACTACTCAACCGATCATTATAAAATTTTGCATACACGTTTTTAGGAATACAGAAAAGGACATAGGGTAACTATACAAATAATAAAATCGTAAACCGAGCCGTGTCAAAAAAGAAAAAAAAACTATTTGTACCTACACATTGTACTTATGTTACCGAGGAAAAAAAATAGTTTTTAGAATTGTTGTATATTTGTCTGTGCTTTTGTCCACGCTAATCTCAGACGCGTCTTGACCGATTTGAATGCGGTTTTCACTGACGTATTGTAACATTTAAAGTTTGTTTCATTCCAATCGTTATACCGGGTACCACGCGTACGAAGTTGCAGGCTCAGCTAGTCTAAAATAAAAATAATAATTCAAAGCCTTATAAAATTATATTAGCAATAAATTTTGAATAAATGTTTCAACGCCTAAGAAAAAAGAGACGCGGATGAAGACGCCGAGTAAAGGCTAGTATTTCATAAACAGCTCTGTCGAACTCATAAATACGAGGTTTTCATTCAGACCTCATCGGAGCTTGAGTAAATAGGAGTGGGTTGGCTTGTAACAGAAATAGGGGTTGCTAACTACGTACGTAAGCGACCTCACACCTCTTTAATAATTAAAAGTGTCACTCCAACACAATTCTAGACTCTTCATATAAATAGGCACAGAAATGTCACTGACACACTAACATAGTGGATACTGCGTTGCCACAGTATAAATTTAAACAGTGTATATACCGTAGATGCGGGTTACTTTGTCTACTATTTTCTTATATTTATGGAAATCGCTCCTATGTACAGACTATAGTAGACTTCTAAGTGTTATAATATTATATAAAAAAGTTTGTATAAATATTATTTTAAATTTTTTTTAAATTTGAACCAAAGTTGTTCTTTGAAGAGAGTTACTTTGACTCTGCATGCAAGTTTTAGGACCCAAAACCTATATTTAAGCAAGTATTGAGCCAATGTAAGTACTTTGAAATAATAGTAAAATAAACAAACTAACTATCAAAATATTTATTTTCAAATTAAATACAAAATTTAATAATTCTACAGCACTTCTCGTGCTGAAATAGAACAAAATCTTAGAAAATGTCCTTACGAAAACTAAACTTTATTATATAGTTACTACGCTATAAACTCTTGAAATAGGTATTCAAGTTCCTTCAATAGACGAGGAAATTGGTCTTTTGGCGTTGTTGGCAGTGTTCTTCCAGCTGACTGCTTTTCCAGTTCAACAAGACTTGTCGCCACTTGCATTTAAGTGGTCGAAAGTAAGCCCCATCTAATGGCTGAAGAATTTGAGTTGAGTTAGGGGGCAGACGAAGAAAGCTAATGTTATGTTTTTTACATTCTAACAGGACACTTGGATTGATATGTGATGAAAGGTTGTCGCCAATAACCACCTTCCGTCCATGGCTACGAAGAGGCGGGAATTTCAATTTGTTTTGAGCCAAAGTTACCAGCCAGAGCTAAAGTAACCCGCCCGCGTCTACCGGTACTTTCATCGGGTTGTACAAGTGAGCGTATAATTTTTATTATTTGCTAGCTGAGCCCGCAACTTCGTACGCGTGGTACTCGGTATAGCGTGTAACTTTTTGTTTAAAAACTAATTGGAATGAAAAAAACGCCAAATGTTACGGGAAGCTTGCTACAATATATCAGTGAAAATCGCATTCAAATCGGTTAAGTCGTTTCAGAGATTAGCGTGCACAAATGCACAGATAAACAGACAAAAATTCTAAAAACTATTTTTCTGTCATCGGTAACATAAGTACAACGTGCACAAATTGTTTGTTTTTTTTTTTTTTTTTATTTAATGTACAGACACAGCTCGTTTACGATTTTATTATATGTATGGATTATATTCTGTTACATACTTATATATTATAAAACAAAGTGCCAGACATACATACATACATACATCCTGCCAGACAGACGCGAATCTGTCTGGCAGGATGTATGTATGTATGTATGTTCGTGATAATTTCAAAAACTTCTGAAGGAATTTTCATGCTGTTTTCACTCTTGGAAAGGGCTATCAATGAGGAAGGTTTTGAAGGTTTTTGTATATAATTTGCAGAAAAAAATCTGGTCTGGAATATTGCTCAATCATAGCAGCCGTGAAATTAGCCTGTTCCTTAGCAAAACTCTGTTTGCTCTTCTAAATCATCTCCTTGGCTGAAAATACTGTGAATTATTTTTTAAATATCGTTGAAGGGATATACCCGTAAAGTTCAAAGATTTAACATAAGACATTCTCAACTCCTATGACCGAAATATTTAAGTAAATTTAATCGGCATTTTCACAAGTAAAGGACTTGACGTCTGTTCTAAGAGACTTGTTGCTCAATGGCAGTTTTTGAGACAATAAATTCTAATAACGTATATCAAAATAATCATCAGTTACATCAGCTGCAGTGTTTATGCTGATTTGAAAGACTTAGAAGTATTTTATCTTTTCGATTTCATATGCACATGCATTTAGCAATTTTAGCAATCTTCGAAGATACTTTAAGTCTTATAAAGTAACTCATATTAATGTTCACTGAATTTAAAGATCTATACGCAGAAATAGAACGTGATCTATCGTAATATAATGTCAACGGATATAGAAATATTATATCCTTGAATGACGAAACCAATCCATCCACCATGGCTTTTAGGTTAATAGGAAAATGAAGAGCAATCATGCACTTAAATCGTCACTTTGTGCATCAAAACAAACTGGAGTCTTCAAAATAAAGTCTGCCATTGGAAGACGAGCAAAGTTAAGCTACATACTGCTTGTTTGACCTACTCTGTGAAGAAAGAATCAACTCCCCATCAACCAAGGGTTCCGCATAATGCGAGTGAAGCAGGTGCATTGAACTCAGGGCTGCACGCGGCAATTATTCATCGCCATGCTTTCATCGTGAAAAAATCCCTTGAAACCATCAGCCACCCTTCACATAGGATAAAACCTTACTGGAAGGGGCAAACTTTTAGAATAATCTCATGTTTGCATCTACTACTACAATTATTATAATTGACGATACGGAAAAAACGGTATTCTGAGCTCTCAATTTCCATTACGCTTATCACTCTTTCCATTATTGGAAACCGCATCAAAATGGGTTAGGTGGCTCAGAAGAAGTTAGCGGAGAAACAGATTAATCCGGACAGTGACTTTACTTTGTAATATGTAATTATATACTTATAACTTTTAATTAGTTTTTAAACGCTTTAATTTCATAATTAGCATACTCTTTATATTATGTAAACCTATTGAAAACATTTATCGTATGTAAAATGGCTAAGTCCTTTAATGGCTATCAGTCAAGCTGTATTAGAATTTCTTGTTTTGTTTTTCATGGACAGTGGATTATGTTTCGACATATTAAATAAAAATTAAAAAAAAAAAATGTAGTGTAAGGCCAATTTAAAAAAAATACTTCTCTGTAATTTATTCGGTCTTTTCTCTACCAACTCTTAAGGCCCTAGCCTATGTTCTATATCATTCAAAATAAAATATTCCAAATCGCAATATTGTTCATGAATTTATTTAAAACGGATTAAAAACACAAAAATTGCAATATTTCAAAATTCCTCTAAACAATATTATATTTATTTTGTAGCTGTAATTACTTTATAACAGCCAATAAATAACGATAAAAGATGACACAAGACACTTCCAGTTCTAATATATATTTTTGTCCGTATTATAACTGCACTGGTACACAGAGTACTAAGATACGCTTCACATAATTTTACGTTGAACGGTATTTCAGTACACTGTACGATATTTAATCAAACTATGCCTTCTTTAAGTCAAGCAACATAAATAAATATGAGCGAATGCAAATCAGTATTAATAGGGTTAAAACGCTACTCTTAGTTCAGAAAACATTGAGTACAGCTATTACCTACTTACATATCGATTTTTTAAAGAAATAATTTTTATAATATACTAATAGCAATCTGATTTCAATGTACAGTTTAATCACAGTAATTTGTGAAAAATATTCGACAAATTTTTACAGCAATTTTTATTTTACTTTTTTATAAGGGTTAAGAGCGCGTATAAATAGAAATAGCTAATCCTAGATTTGAATTTTATCTAAGTAATGTAATAAATTCCAACAATAAAATATTTGTATATAGATTAATGGATTATAAATAAAAGTGAAATGTGGACAGAAAATATTATACAATGAAATTTTCTCGATAGAAAAAATCACCAAGTTACCTCTAATTATTATCTTTTTTTGTTTTATTTTCAAAATGACACATATTATAAACCTCACTTCACAGATTATCTAGGTCTTTGAGGATTAATTTTTCATTTGACATTGTAGTTTGCAAGTAATTAATATACTAAAGTTGTACTAAAGTTTAAATCAGCTACTTTTATTTCTTTTTTCATATTTTACACAATATTTAGGAAAAACTTTCCAATTTTAAATCTGTTTCGTTATCTACGACAAACTATAAGAATTTGTGCAATATTGCACCTTAATGCATAAGTTATTAGGTTGCCCTCATTCTGTTAAAAAATGTGTTCGGTCTGATGTTAGTCCTTCTCTTAAACTGTCCGACGATATTTACATACATAAAAAATTATATACTAGACTTAAACTATGGAGTGACTATAAATTCTTTTTCTGAAGTACGGATTCTTAATATTTCATAACTAAATATTGATACGAGTAAAATTTACTATTCTAAATAAAATATTAAAAATCTATAGAACATGTTTGTTATTCCTCTTTCAAAATAGCAACAAAGTAAACAAATTACTGGAGATAAATGAATGAAGTAAACGTACTGAATGCTAATCAGTTGCATGCAGTAAGTAATAATTTCTGTCCTCGTGACGTCATTATGCAGTGGACGCTCAACATAATATTAAAGATGACGTCGTTTCCATGGGCAACTAAACTAACTTCGCCTGTAATATGTCTCCATTTTCTACTACATCTATGTTATGCTATCCATAAAAGGCGCGAGTCCAGATTGTATAACTAAATATGTCATAAATCATAAATCTCTATATGTAAAAATGAATCCCCATTTCCCTTGGTCACGGCATCACGCGTAAACGGGTAGACCGATTTTAATTCGGTTTTCACCAATGGAAATAGGGATAAACGGGGAATGTTCACATATATAAAAATTGCACCCCGGGCGAAGCCGGGGGCGGGTCGCTAGTCTTATATATAAAAATGAATCCCCATTTCTCCTGGTCACGGCATCACGCGTGAACGGGTAGACCGATTTTAATTCGGTTTTCGCTAATGGAAAGAGGGATAAACGGGGAATGTTTTAGGGTATATAAAAATTGCACGCCGGGCGAAGCCGGGGGCGGAACGCTAGTCTTATATATAAAAATGAATCCCTATTTCTCCTGGTCACGGCATCACGCGTGAACGGGTAGACCGATTTTAATTCGGTTTTCGCCAATGGAAAGAGAGATGAGCGGGGAATGTTTTAGGGTATATAAAAATTGCACGACGGGCGAAGCCGGGGGCGGGTCGCTAGTCAGATATAAAACATAATATAATAATATTATGTTATAATAAACATAATAATAAACAAATATAATATAATAATATAATAATATTATGTTTTATATGTCTGGCGATATGTGTTATATAACATCTCTGCGTGAGTACCATCATCACGTGTACTCATGTTGAGACCGAGAAAATTGTGCACATGTTTTATATTAATATTATTGTGCAGTATTGTTTTATGTTGCAATATTAATAAATATGGACGTGTTATACAACAAAGTTCTATAACATTTTATTTTATTTGGACGCAACTTTACATTTAAGCCATACTTCTCAAAATATCTTCCCATGATAACGCGAATCTTCCGCTTATTGTCCGTTCGCTTGAGCTTCAAGAGATTTTATGTAGAGATTTAAACTAAGTACGTTACATAGAAGCTGAGATTGTTACTGGGTTACCTAACTTATATATTACACTTATGTGATGGTCGAGTGGTTAAGGAGATTGCTTTAACGTTCTGACTCCCGGTCTTTGGGACGGGTCCCGGGTTCGATTCCCGGTTAGACCAAATTTGGGAATTAACATTTCAATGTTGACTCCGGTCTGAGTTTCGTCCCTGTCCGTTATATGGTTATCCCATAACACAGTCCTATATATGTCCATAATCCATCAGCAATTAAGTATATCCTATAATTGGTGTGTTTAAACTTGGCGATAAAATAAAAATTATTAATTTATTTTAACATAAATTATGTTAATTTATATTATTAATTTTCAAACTAAACCAAAGTCACAGAATAAATAATAGTACTAGCGTATCAAAGTCAACCAAATCCGTATGCCAAGTCATAATCGAATCGCTATGATTTCTCTGAGTTGAATTACCGACACGATTTACCAAATGAATAAAATGTAAACATAATTTATCTTCTACCACACCATGTAAATTATCTCTAAGTTGTATTTGAATAGAAGCAATCTTGAAGCTTTCGAACTTTGCAATAAAAGTCCAAACTTGACAGTTAGCTATACAATTTGTGTAGTAAGCGAGCAACGAATTTGAAATCATCTTAAATCGCTTTAAATTCTTTTCCGAACCTAAATAATACTTCAGGGCAAGCTTAATCTATGTGTGGAGGCATGAAAATCCCTTCATTATTGGGTTAGATTAGCGTGAACAGAAAGACAGAAAAACAAAAAAGTGAGTATGTGTGTGTCAGCTCCGACACACGAAGTCCTTTAAATGTATAAAATTTTCCTCGTATCAATAGATAACTGGATACCTAATTATTTTATATTATTTAGTCACATTCTGCATAGTCAGATGTCACGTGCTACAACAAAAGTTATGTTAGTTACTTGTACGTTCGGTATACACAAATATTGTCACTCGCTATTGTTTCGTTCCTCAACGCGGACTACACTTTTCATACAAGATGTCGACGTTTGCTCGATAAGCCCAGAGAATACAATTAGGGAACATAAGTACCTGCGTCAGTTGTCGCACAAATGTCAAAGTGACAGTTTTTTTTTTTTTTTTTCATTTATTATTTACTAAAAAAAATACATAAAGAGGAAACCAGGTATACGGTAAATTATAAACTACACTAAGTTTGTCTATGTACCTACCGAACAATTAAAATATACGTGTTACTTCAATAATTGTTCTAAAAAATATTTTCCAAGTTTATATTTAATATTATTTTCATTTAATTCATTTTTAATTTCTGTCGGCAAACTGTTAATTAATTTAGGTACTATATATTCTAAACGATTTCTGCCATACAAATTTACATACTTAGGAGTAAGGTATCTTACAGTATCAGCCTGTCTAGTGTGTTTGTTAGTTGGATGTACAAGTTTTACTTAACGCTTGTATTAATTTTACTCTTTACAAAATGTCCATACCGGGGGCTTATATGAAAATCAATTACAGTCTTTATGCTGTAACTCTTCTTTTATATAGGTACTTCTGGTAAATATTTCATTTAAATGCACTATCCTACTTTTTTATTATTTATTTAACAATTAAGGAATCAAACGTAAAGTAAACGTAAGTAAGTAGGTACGATAAAGTAAAGCCATAATATAAAATAAAACTTCTCTTTAATTACAACTTGCCTCTGACGACACATCATGTCTAAATTTCGTTCAAAAGTTTCTAAAAAAATACACCTTTATATTTCCAAAATCCTAACACACCACTTCTATTACAACTAAGATAAGACAAAAGATAGCAGAGACATATAATAGCCGAGCGCTCTGTGTAAGAATTCTTATCTGCATTTGCATTACGCCTAATTGCATTAGCCGTAAACATTAGTCTGCATAACGTATTAAGTTTCCGAGACACTTCGATAACGCCGAGCAACTCGTACCTACTCCAATTTGACTAAATTGCCGCCGAGTTGAACTAAATTGAGTCAAACTTGTCGACGACGATATCGTTAGCCGAATGCGAACTTGCCATTCTTGAATACATTCACGTGCAAGTTGGTAACCGCATTTTATTGTGTTTATGTTGGTAAAAGGAACTTCTGCACGGTGTCTGTGCTAATCTATGCATTTCAGTTTAGAACTTATAAATGTAACAGAATTATTTCGATCATAACTCATAGGACAGTGATGGTTTGCGAGCTCTTATTTCCATACCTTATTTATCTTTAAATTTAAAGCGAAAATTTGAGAGTCTCTAAAACAACCGGTGACTATGTGGCATCTTTGCTTCGTTACGGTGTTGTTATTTGGGGTAACTCTGTCGATGCAGTAAAATTGTTTAAAGTTCAGAAAAAATGTTTGAGATCCTTGTGTGGCTCTCATTTTCTAGACAGTTGTATCCCACTATTTAAAAGAAAATCAATTCTTCCATTGCCATGTATGTATATTTTTGTAATGTGTGTATTCGAGGTTGAACAGACTACCCTTGTAAGTCACCAACAAAATAATTTGCTTAAGCCAATAAACCGTTTACGACTCTGTGACAGCAATGCTTATTCTATGGCAGTCAAACTTTATAATAAATTACCTAAGGATGTTAAAACATTAACTTTATATAAATTTAAAAGGTTTTTGTTTGCTTTTTTGCTGGATAAATATTTTTATAATGTGAATGATTACCTCAATTACAAATAACTTTTATGTTCTCTGACTTTTATATTATTTTAGATTGTTGTTTATTTTTTGTTGCTATTATTAATTAACCGTAGATTATTTTAATTATGATTGACTTTTTTATTATACCTACTTATGATTTATATTTTGCACACCATGTGGTAGTACATGCTGGGAGGTTATTATTGTAAAATCTGGTTATACACCCATGTACAGGCAAATAAATGGTTTGAATTTGAATTTGAATTTTCACAGACTGAATATACTTTTATTAAAAATTTTTTTTATTAATATTTGTCAATAAATGTGGCCAGTAAACCATCTCATGATAAAGTGCATTTAACAGTCTTGTCTCGTATATTAATAAAATCATGTACCAAGTTTACAATTTAAATATAATATTAATTTAATCTAATTTATAAATATAAATTTATGTAATAAGTTAAGACGACGAATTGGAAATTTTGGTGGCAGGGATTTAGACTTTTCTCAGCAATGACAAAACATATGAAAGTGATGTTTGGTGATCTGTTTCTTCATGTTACTTACTTCATTTTGTCAGTTGGATTACACGATTGGTAAAGTTGTATAACAGAGAAAAAAAATTCAAAGAAATCTCTTTTAAAACACAGATTTTCATTTTACAGGCAAACGGGACCAATATATAACTCCAAATTTTCTAAGTACATTAGTATAAACATACACTTTAATTTTACAGTTGGATTTGTTAACATACATTATAGTTTTTTTAATAAAAATCGTTTTGTCGCAAACGACCGTACGACATAAGTAAGCGCGCTCTCGTTTTCCCTGGTGTTACGTGCCAGTGTTATTATTGATTTATATTAAAAAAAAATTAGGTAAAATAAAGTTCGACATTGCTGTTGAATACTTTAATTAATTTTTAATGTACACATAATTAATAATTAATAATTAGTAATTAATAATTAATAAATAATAAATATTTTTAATGTACACATAAAGTCGGAAGGCTCATAGAAATTTTTTATTGAAAGTTTAAATCTCATTAGCGCCACAGTCTAACCTAGCGCGTAGGCCTTTCACCAACAATGTCAAAGGAAATTTCGCAAAAAAAAAAAAAAAAAAAAAAAAAAAAAAAAAAAAAAAAAAAAAAAAAACACTTATCGACTGGAATTGTACCGGGTCCAAGCATTTCTTTTGTGTTAAAAGACAAAGGCACAATCCCTGAAGAAATCTAGTTTTGCCATTGGTAGTAGTTTTAATTTTTTTTATGTTAAGATCGACAGACAGGCTGACGGTCCACTTGAAGGTAGGTGGCTACCGTCGTCACCTATAACACAAGCAACGCCAAAGCTGCTGCAAGTGCGCTGCCGACTAAAGTAGGTTTAAGGATAAGGGATTAGGAGGGGATGGGGAAATGGGCTCTGGAATTTCTTACTTACTCGCCGAAAAACAACAGCACACGTGCTGTTATTTCACGGTGATATTCTGTAAGGGATTAGTTACTGCCACCAGACGGGCTGCCCAAATGACTGCGAAACGCAGTGTGCCCTACCACTACTTTCCAGATCCAGACCAAAGAATTTGAAAAGTTCATTTTTCAAAGTTGACCCTGCCCGGAACGAACCCGGGAACCCTAGAACAGAGCGTTAAGGCAAGCATCCTAACAACTCATCCAACGGTTAATTTTATCCCTAAAAAAAAACAACGTATGAAACAATAAATAGAATGGTCTAATTGAACTGAATGATCTAATAAAAATTTCATAATTATTACACAAATATTGCAAACATTTCTTTTGTATCCACATTTTCGCAACAGCGACAGCTAATTCGCCTCTCGATTAAAAATAAGAATTACAAAACTTTCCAATGCAAGCATTAGTTAGATTACCTAAATTTAAGTGTTTTAATTTTATACTTAATTTAAATTTTTAACTTAAAATATAGAATTAACAGGTTTAGCTGTGGATTTTTTTACTAATCTCTCTAAAAATTATGAATAACTTCTGACGGCCCGTTGGATGAGTGGCAAGAATGCTTGCCTAACGTCTCAGGGGCCCCGGGTTCGATTCCCGGCGGGGTCAAGTTTGGAAATTTTAATGTAATTTTCAAAATTGACTCTGGTCTGGATTTTAAAAGTAGAGGTAGGGCACACTGCGTTACGCAGTCATTTGGGCAGCCCGCCTGGCGGCAGTGACCACCCCCTTACAGAAGACCACCGTGAAATAACAGCATATACGTGCTGTTGTGTTTCGGTGAGTGACTAAGGGATGCCAGAGCCCATTTCCTTATCCCCTCCTAATCCCTTATCCAATCCTACTGTAGTCGACAGCGCACTTGCAGCACCTGTAGCGTTGCTTGTGTTATAGGCGACGGTAGCCACCTACCATCAAGTGGACCGTCAGCCTGTCTGTCGACATAACATAAAAAAATATATATATATAACTCTATTAGAAAAGCAATGGTGACGAAGTGTTGTATTTTTTTCATTTGTTAACGTAACACGGTTGCATATATTTCATCTGAATTTATCATAGTGTGAGCTTCAAAGGGGATTGCGTTTAAACCTGTCGTATCGCGCGGAGCAATTTACTGGTGTGATTGATGCCCGTTTTGGGTGTAACAGGGAATTGACATGGATGTTAGAATAGGGATGAATAATAAACCTTTGATATCCCACCGAAGCTTTACGCAGCGATTACCCTCTGAATCTTTCGAACTCATAATTATGTTTTATAATATACTAGCTTTTACCCGCGAGTTCGTCAGCGAAAACTTTTCTTAGATGTGAAAATATTTATTCAATCTTGTATTCAAAATTTGAGATGATCGATTGAGTAAGGCGTGAAAGCGTTACCAACAAACAAACTCACTTTCGCATTTTAATATTAATTAAACTTCGGACATCGTTTGGGTGCAATTAGTAAAGTACATAATTTATACCGTCCTAACGTCCCCTGTTAACACATTGGTAGTGCGATGATGACCTTGATAATAGCATTATTTTGCGTTATTAAGATTAAGTTAGGTATCTTTTATCTTATACTCGTATGCTGTCTTATGTAAGGAGGTGGTTACGGCAGCCAGACGAGCTATCCAGTCTATTATATATTAAAATACATTAAATTTTATAATTCTATCAATTAAAACAATATTAGCTCGCGATAACACATTATTAGAAACGTGTAATGAAAGTTATACCTACAATACAGAAATTAAACTATGTGTATTCTAAGTTTGTACGATAGTACGAGTATAAGTAATCTATTTTGAATAATCATCAAATATCCAAAATAGATTACATACAACATAACTAGATATCTTTTTTAATTGGTAACATGTCTCGTGTTTTCTAAGCACGACCTAATTCCAAGTTCCACTCTATACATTTTTGCATCCTGATGACCCATCCTACGCCTATTAGCGTCCTGAGTAAAAAATCTAACTAAAAAGTCTCTAGAAAAAATTACTAAAAACAAACACGATGGTATCCCCGGTTCTTCTTCGTAATGGAATTCTACACAATTCACAATTTTATATTTTTCCCAATTGAGCAAAAAGGGAGACAGCTAAAGAGATAGGAGGATGATTAGTCAAAAGGATGGAAGAGGAATGCTGATGACTGGGATATATGTAATGATCTAGATAAAGTAAACAATTGAATTAATTATGTATGTAATATCGACTCAGTTTTTACAGTATTTTTTTTATGTTAAGGTCGGCAGACAGGCTGACGGTCCACTTGATGGTAGGTGGCTACCGTCGCCTATAACACAAGCAACGCCAAAGCTGCTGCAAGTGCACTGCCGACTGCAGTAGGATTAAGGATAAGGGATTAGGAGGGGATAGGGAAATGGGCTCTGGCATCTCTTACTCACTCACCGAAACACAACAGCACACGTGCTGTTATTTCACGGTGGTTTTCTGTCAGGGGGTGGTTACTGCCGCCAGACGGGCTGCCCAAATGACTGCGAAAACGCAGTGTGCCCTGCCACTACTTTCCAAATCCAGACCAGAGACAAATTTGAAAAGTGGATTTTTCAAAGTTGACCCTGCCGGCAATCGAACCCGGGAACCCTAGAACAGAGCGTTAAGGCAAACACCCTAACCACTCATCCAACGGCCTCGTCAAAGTTAAAGTCTATTTTTATTTTTACTTTCTTTTATTATACTTGAAAGAACAGGTTTATAGCAAATTAGTTTCATTGGAATTTCATAACACTATCACTGAAGGCAGGGAGAAGTGAATAATTAGTAAGTCAGAATAATAGTAAGTCAGAAAAGTGAATAATTCTTCGATGCATACGTTCGTAGCTCCACGGTGGACACACAGCAATACTTTGTATATCGGTTTGTCAGAACCATTATCCACAGTTAACAAGTGTTACATTTACATCCACCCTTTGTGGTTTACAACACAACACAGCCGTTCTGATTTGAATATTAAACGGTTCGAGATTGCCTACAAATTTTATTAGTTAACAATCTGTTATATCAACTTGTAGTTCATATTGTATTTTAGGGTTGCGTATGAATCTCAAAACCAAAAAGAAGTCCTTAGAGCAATGTTTCCGAACCTAGGGTCCGCGGACTCCTGAGAATCGGAGGACCTATCCTAGGGGTTCGCGGACAAAGTAAAAGTAAAAATAATGAAACAAAAAACAAAATGATCTCACTACACTGCGGCGATTTTGGTAAACATTAATTATTGTCGACTTTAATAAACATAGATACACCTTAAAATAGGCCTAAGTAAACATAGCAAATAAAAATATTTAAACATTTTTTCTTGTTTTAATTGCGATCTCTAGGACCCCCTTTTTTTTACAAGAGGAATCCATCATGGATACCCACCCGTCTGGGGACAGACCGGTGGGTTATGTCGGACTCCTGCCCCGAGATGGTAGTGGGGTAGACCTACCGACTAAACCTCTTGGCGTCCTTCTCATCCGCTATTGGTGAAGTTGCGAGGTCGGACGAGCACTCTTCCGCAACTCCACCTCTCCCAACCTATTTCCTAGGGATCTCTAGGACCCCTAGGAAATAGGTTGGGAGACACTGCCTTGAAGGATCTCTTGTAGTCCGCCTGTATATTAAACGGCACAAAGCATAGAAAATAATCTATATATAAAAGTTATACAATGATCCATGATAATCGCATGGGTTGAGAATTGCTAGATCGCAAGGGATCGTCTTTAGCCACTCAGCAAAATTTAAGAGTTGTTTTGACTGGGAGTTGTTAACGCATCCGCCACATAGCCCTGACCTTGCACCTTCAGATTTCCACCTACTTCGGTCTCTTCAGAATTCTTTAAGAAGTATCATGTCAGGTTAGTCATAAAGGGAGGACTGCCAAATGTCGCTTTTTTTATTAGAAGTCCCAAAATTTTTACAGCAACGGAATCATGTCATCGGATGGCAAAAAGTCATCGAACTAAATGGCACATATATACTGTAAGTAATTAAATGTAAATTAACTTTGAAAAAAAAAAGTCTTGAGTTTTCATGTAAAATGCTAAGAAACTTTTCCCCATCCTATTATAAAATCGTAAACGAGCCGTGTCTGTACATTAATTATTTAATAAAAAATAATACAAAAAAAAAACAATTTGTACACGTTGTACTTATATAACCGATGTCAAAAAACAGTTTTTAGAATTTCTGTTTGTCTGTTTATGTGTTTGACTCAGACTTAGCCGATTTGAATGCGGTTTTCACTGATGTATTATAGCAAGATTCCCGTAACATTTAGTGTTAGTTTCATTCCAATCGGTTTACAAACGAAAAAGTTACGCCCTTTACCGAATACCGCGCGTGCGAAGTTGAGGACTCAGCTAGTTTTTTTTTATAATAATTATGTAGATACAGAGATATAGAGAACATTTTTACACTATCTAAATTTTTTTATACAAAAGATATTAAAACTGTAGGTAATCTACTTGATAAATTGATATTTGTTAAAAAAAATGTTCAAAAAAAAATGTTATATATATACTAGCGATCCGCCCCCGGCTTCGCTCGGGGTGCAATTTTTATATATAGGAACATTCTCCGTTTATCACTCTTTCTATTAGTGAAAACCGAATTAAAATCGGTCTACCCATTCACGCGTGATGCCGTGACCAAGGGAAATGGGGATTCATTTTTATATATAGAAGAGATATATATATATTCTTTGAACATTTTTTTATTTTTAAAAGTAAATAATATATAACACGCTAATTTAAAGATCTAGTTTAATCTCGGAACCAATTAACCGCAATTTAATGAATTTCAGAAGAATTTTTAAATTTTCATTGCCTTTTCAGTGGTTCGATATGATAAAGCAGGCTTAATAACTTCGTAATGTATTCATAACCGCAGCAACCAGACGTCACATTAAAGGGCTAACATTACATCAACACATCAAGCGGCGTATCAAAGCATTCGTATTCTCTTTAACACACGCTCAATTAACGTGTTAAACGTATCAAGCGCCAGCGATCACAAACCTTCGGTCGATTAAAATTTTCAATGCGCCAAAGGTTGCCTGGGGACGATCAAAGGGAGATGATAGCTTATTCATTTGAATGGAAAATTTTTGCATGTAACTCTCTAGAAGAGTTCAAGAAATAAATGTCTTATTTAATTTTAAATAGCTTTTTTGTAACTATAGATGATTTCACATGTGACTGTGTAAAACGAAACGTCTTGCCGCAAACATTGAGCGAAATCTATGCCGCTTTGCCTTTAATATTCCTTGAGAACCGATAACTACAGAAATATCTACCTACATTTTGTACCTACATGTGTACATTATGAGTCACATTACACCCGAGCGAAGCCGGGTTTTCATCTAGTGTTTACTAAAAGCAATAAATATTTAGGTAGGTACTGAAAAAAGTCTGCTTTTCCGCCTTTTTTATTTTTTATTTTCAATGAGTGCAACAGCCATACAGCCCAGTCATGAAAAGAGCGTGCGCTCGCCCCCGCCTACTACGCCTGTGACAGCGGCGGGCGCGTTCGTGAAGACTCGTGAAACTTCGGGTTTCATCGGGCTGAGCAGCGCAGCGGCCAGGATTGAATTTTCATACAACATTCTTGGCCTAGGCCGAGAAATAAATGCATGAGCCAAGAATTACAAACTTCGTGGCTTGTTTTTAGTACAAGAATGCCTACATTTCCGAGCATGTTTGAGAAAAATATTATTTATTTTAATCTTATCCTTTATTAACTTTGAACTGTCGTTTCTCATTGAAGTTGGATCTCTTTTTTTTCTACACTAATACAATTTTTATACTTTATTATTATCACTATTATTTTATTAAAGTTAATGTAATTTAGTATTAAATATACTATATTAATTACAGAATGAAACTTGAATCATTTCATTACATTAATGACTATGGTCACGCCAAATAATCTTCGAAGTGGACTGTATATTGTTGCTGTGGTACGTGCAATCGAAGGAAATGGGAATGATGGGTAATTCTGTCACTCACCTCTTTCCTCAGCGGCGAAGAGCTGCAACGGGCCCGTCACATGCAGAGTCCTGATTCTTCAGCACTTTCACCACTTTTCGACCGCAGTCGCGATGCGAAAGGCGCGACCAAATGGCTAACTACAGCACACACGTCTGATAGGTACACATTAATGCGGATGGTACAATAATTCTGATCTCGCGACGAGACCGGCGGGATTTCGCTTGTTTCAGCGGCGGTAGCGGCGCGTTATAAAAGAAAATGGCCGATTGGCTTCGTATGCGATGCGGTGCGTAAGCAAGTGACAGATAGGGAATGGATGTGTGGTGGGAGCGAGACAGCACATACCACCAGCGAACCACTATCCGTCAATTTGACAATTGGCGTCAACAGACTATTTAAATCGTTTTGCTGAATTCAATAATATTAAGACATATGCAATATAGTGCAATATATAATCTACCGTTAGATATGTATAGAATTTTACATTTAAATTAATTTTATATTTGAGCGCGTCGTTCGTTTTTTCGAAATCATTTATTTATTTGTGTTTTTTTTTTCTCTGCAATATGACCCTTTTTTTAATAAAAAAATGAACCATCGTCTCTAGTAAAATTCGAATTATTTTTTAATATGAGTTCAATTACATATTTGGACGTAGCACTACTAACGAACGGACAGTGAAACTTCATACCATTTCATTTCAGAAATTTTGACCTCATAAATAAACCGAAAAAGAGAGTTACAGTGCCCAATTGAAGGATATAGAATAGTTGCGAAGGAAATTATTATAAAGTCAGCCATAGTTTGCGAATCCGTCGTTAACTACGGCTTAATTAGTCGGTTTTTTATGTAAGTGCAAAAATAATATTAAGTACAATTATTGATAAAATAAGGAAACTTTAACAAGTGGGTGCCCCACGAACTGAACGACTCGCAGTGAAAGATTCACGTCCGAGCTTGCATTGTATTGCTGGATCGGCATATATAGAAATGATGGATTCATTTTGAGAATTTTGAGTTTTTTACCACCAAATGGGCTTAGACAATTTGGTGGTCTACTGTTGTAACAATAGTGTTAAAAATAACACAATTAGTACAACCTTATAGATGAGCCAGTACGACTAATGCTGACAATTATTGTTAAGGCCTGTAAATGACGGTGGAGAAAATGACACTCAAATACATCAGATTGGTGAATTTGCTAATTCATTACAACATCTGTCAAAATTCTACACAACAAAGAGCTGAAACTATTTATTTTTCAGATTTTTACCTTTTTTTCGAACTGAAACAAATTGTCCAAAGAAGCTATTAAAAAAAGCCCTTAAATACTTTTACAGCGAAGGTTACCACATTGCCACATCCAACAAATTGTCCAAAAATCGCGAGCCTAAGTAATCAACAACTTCCATTCTAGATTTATATCTGTGTGGCCATAGGATTCTGTACATATGATTGAGTGTTTATTACGTAAGGCTTCCTATTATTTTAAAAAATCATTTACCAATATTTATATGGCTTTATGAAGCTCGAGTCGTTGGGTTCTTTTTAATTTTAAATACACGTTTCATTAAACCATTTCATTAATTAATTTTAAATTTTACTAGCGACCTGCCTCGGACCTGCGTCGGATCTGTCACACACACAATTGATTTCATATAATTGCTTAAATTAAATCAAAATGAAATAATTCATTCTTAGTTATTATTTAATGTGTATACACCAATATAATCTATTTATTACTCTTAACTCAATCGCAGAATCCAACGGGGTCGGCAAATTTGTAAAACCTTAGTTCGATCTAAGTTTTAATTGCCGGAAATCCAAGTTTTAATCAATGCGTCTTGGACTGACGAGAAGGCTCGAGAAGCTCGGTGTTTTTCAGTAAAACCGTATGCCCAAAACGAAAGATAACTAAAAACACCAACATTTCTCATAGGATTAGCAAATGGAAGAAGAAATGGGCAGACCACATATTTCTTCGAACTGACGAACATTTTAATGCAAACTACCTCCAACTAAGTGGTTAAAAGTCTCAGTAAACAGTGGATTTGGGCTACGGCTTAAGGATCTACGTCGGTCGATTGATTTGGTAGCTTTGGCTGATCGATGAATGCCGGTCAGTCAAACATCGATTCGCGATAGAGCGATCGTCAATCGATCATTGATCGCTACCTCCATCAGTATATTTTAAAATGTATTCAGAAGATGACGTGTTATTGGCCAGTACGATCCTGTTACTTATACTCTTATTACGGAAACGCAAACGAGGAAGTCACATTAAAGACTTTTTTAAAGAAGGAACTGTCGATAGAAGTCGACTTATTCATTCTACTATCGATAGATGACATTGGTCGACAATCGATCGACTAATTTGGTAGAAATTCTCGATCGACGTCGAGTGATCCACTCTACCATCGATCGACGATCGATCGATTGGTGTGATAACACCCTTATTCAGTGCTTTGACGGTTTTCGGGGGAGTCCTGTGTTCAATGGTGAGCGTCTGGAGGTCGTTAAATTGAACTCATCTTCATATACTCGTCCAAGAGTTTTTTTTTTTTTTTTTTTTCATTTTTCATTTTTTCATCCACTCATGACGTTGACTGTACTTAGGTACAAAGTCGTGACTACTTCCATTCCACTGCGCTCGTAACCGAGTCCCCTAACTATTATAATTTCAAAGCATGGGTGGGGGGAACGTAGACAGATGTATAAATATTATAGCTATGAAGGTGACGGCTATGATCTATCCGGTGAAGTATGATTTGTTACACCACTATGAATGTGAACTTAAAAACTCACGTTCAGTTACTCTGAAACTCTAGAAAGTGATTTCAGGATTTCGTCCATTTATATCAAATAAATAAATAAATAAATCATAAATAAATAAATCATGGAAATATGCTATTAGTGGAAATTTTTTATTTGGTGTATGTTTCTATTAGAATTATTACTATGTAACATTAGTACCTGTAAATTTCCCAAAAATAAAATAAATAAATAAATAATAAATAAATAAACTTAACAGATGCCATTTTAATTTTTTTTTTTTGTAGTCACAAAGACCAGTGTGCATGGATGTGTTGAAATGTTTTTACATAGCCACCATAATGTTCGAACAGACACGAGACATTTTTCTATTCTATTGTAACTGATTGTAACGTAAAGAAGGAGACGTTACCTCCCCGAAATTACCTATAGGTAACTATAACTATTCTATATCTATATTCTATAACTGTAAATATATTAATGTAATTGTGTATGTAATGTATGTAACTTGTGTTTATGTAACTTCAAACTGTAAATGTTGTTCACGCCTATAATTGGCTTACATTATAAATCTAATATTACTTTAAAGTTAATTATGAAATTATAGTTATGTTAAGCTGTTGGTGTGTAAATAAATAAATAAATAATGTACATCTAAAAATAATTTAATTAATTAAATATCTAAACATATTATAAAACTATTATTAGCGCGTAACTTTTTTGTTTGTAAACCGATTGGAATGAAACAAACACTAAATTATACGGGAAGCTTGCTACAGTACATCAGTGAAAACCGCATTCAAATCGGTTAAGCCATTTCAGAGATTATCGTGCACAAACGCAAAGACAAACAGACATACAAATAAACAGACAAAAATTCTAAAAACTGTTTTTTTTTACCTCGGTAACATAAGTAAAACGTGTACAAATTGTTTTTTTTTTTTTTTTAATATTTCATGTATTGTATAGTTCGTTCGGCTCGTTTACGATTTTATTAAATGTATAGAATAGATAAAGTGGCTCTCTGCCTTTGTCCGTTTTTCGGCTAAATTCCTTTAAACCATTCAACTGATTTTCTTACGGTTTTCACTAATAGAAAAGCCATTAACTAGGAAGTATATTAAAAACAATTTGGCAGGCATGTGCTTCTAGACTTTTTGTAAATGGGCTTCCCCATGATCTTAAAAAAAATGCTTATTGAAGATTTTTCCATCGGGAAAAATTTGCAATGTAACTGGACTCAAGATTGCTTGCTTGAGTCTTCGGCGAAATTTCCACTCACTGACAGCCTAGTGACCCCACGAACTTGTCTGTGCTCCTGCTGGACGTCGACAACCGTAAAATGACGTTTTCTAAGAGAAGATGACACGATAAAACGGTCATCTCTCTCCGATGTGCACCGGCGCCGTCCAGATCCTTGGTCTCTGGATGAAGCCTCCAGTCTCCCGAAAGCATAAACATAAGCATAACATATTCACACAATTTTTTATTTGTGGAAATGTTGAAATCGTGGAATAAAAAAAAATGAAAGCAAAAAAACAAGAAAGAGAAAAATTTATCCCAGAAAACTTTTCATAATTACAATTTTCTGTCCCCCCCCCCCACACACCAAGTTTACCTGTCCTATGGGGGAAATAAACCATTTTAATAAATATTTACATGTTATGTACAAAAATATATAACAATAATATGTATAAACAAAAAATAACATAACATTTTAATGTTTTCAAAATAAAATAAAATAAAATTTGTAAGGTGTGCGTCAGTGAACGTGTATGAATGGCAGCCTAATTTTGTAATTTGTTCACATGTCCAGCTCATCAACAGTATATAGATTAATAAAAATTAATTAATGTCACTTTCTCTTACGTTTCAAAATCAAAACAAGTTGTGGTCTCACTTTTTAACTCCCCTAAAGTGGGAGACGGGGCTGCTTATAGGGGACACGTAACGTTGAGTAATTGCAGAAAAATGGGGCTATAACTAGGTCATTGCGCCAGTGTGCAAGGATTATTATGCATACACACACTCACGAATATTTGCTGATAAAGTTTAATAAACTTTATTTAAAAAAAAACTTTATTCATGTACCAGATAAATGGTTACTGGGCCAAATTAACTACCTACAATAAACTAAGACTTAATACTTGGTATATGACTGAATGATTGACGAATTAAATGGTATATAATATCTAATAATCGATTGTGAGAAAGTCACATTAAGCTGAAAAATTATAATGCTAAATTTGTTTTAACAAAAATAGACTCAGTGTTTCCTCCTCATTCTATAGTTTAGGTTCGATATTTTCTATGGTTTTAATTGACGAGCCCTTTTGGGTGAGTGGTTAGGGTGATTGCCTTTCCGCCTGCTAGGATTGGAGGTGGCCCTAGACAAAACTAGGGCCATGGGTTTTCATCCCCCACGCCGCAGGATCCCTCCGGGGCTCCGAGTCCGAGTGGAGGGGGTCTGGATCTCGGTCGGGATGCACATAAGTATCTCGGCCTAACACTGGACCCCCGCTGGAGTTTCAAGGAGCATTTCAAGCTCCTGGCTCCACGGCTGACGAAAGCCGCAGCCGCACTCGGACGTCTCCTCCCAAACCTGGGAGGACCGAATTCGGCGTGTCGTCGACTTTACCACGGGGTGGTAAGGTCGATGGCACTCTATGGAGCCCCGGTGTGGGCGGAGTCCCTCACTCCAAGCACCCGGGCCCTTTTGCGGAGGCCGCAAAGGGTCATGGCGATCCGGGCAGTGCGGGCGTATCGCACTGTCAGCCACGGGGCCGCCTGCGTGCTAGCAGGCACGCTCCCGTGGGATGTCGATGCCCTGGTTCTGTCCCAGGTGCATCGGCATCGGGTCGCCGCAAGGTCCCAAGGAGAGAGACCCGTCGCCGAGGAAGTGCGACGGGTCCGCGCTGAGGCGCAGGAGTGGGCCTTGCAAAAATGGAGTGAGGCTCTGCGTGTGCCTACCGCCGGCCACCGGACGATCCTCGCGGTTCGTCCGGTGTTGGAGGAATGGGTGAGGCGCCCACGAGGTGACCTCACCTTCCATATGGTGCAGGTAATGACCGGACACGGGTGCTTCGGTCATTATCTGCACAATATAAAAAGGGAGGAGTCGCCGCAGTGTCATCACTGCGGCGATCCAGACGACACGGCCGAGCACACACTTCAGGAGTGCTCGGCTTGGAGATCCCAGCGTCGGGAATTGAGGGTGGCGCTGGGAGGTGGAGAGGTCACATTGCCAATCATGGTAAGAGCCATGATTGGGAATGTGACCACCTGGAAAGCGATCGCCTCCTTCTGTGGTGATGTCATGTCACAGAAGGAGGCAGCCGAGAGGGAGCGAGAGGAAGCGGCCGGTCTCGCTTCCCTCAGACGCAGGCGGCTGGGCAGGAGAAGGCGGGCATATCTAGCTCGTCTTCAAATGCCCTAGGGGACCTGCACACATGGCTGGCGAGCTATGTGTGCTTGCACAAGGTCCCCCCCGTCTGGGGATTGCCTGGGTGTCTCCGGGCGATCCCCCATTGGAGTAAGCCTAGTCAGCAATGACTAGGCTGCCCTGGGGTGGATCGGAGTTGTTGCCTCGGCAGAACCCGGTCCACCCCGCTCAAAGGGCAAGGAGACACCGGGGAGTTTTAGTGGTGTAGGACCCAGTCCTTCGACTGGGTGAGTCCCACATATCCCTACCGTCTAGCCAGCGATAGGGAATCCGTAAATGGATTTCTCCTCGTAAAAAAAAAAAAAAAAAAAAAAAGGGTGATTGCCTTAACGCTCTGTTTTAGGGTTCCCGGGTTCGATTCCCGGCAAAGTCAACTTTAGAAATAAACTTTTCAAAGTGGGCTCTGGTCTGGATCTGCAAAGAAGTGGCAGGACACAATGCGTTTCGTAGTCATTAATTGTACAGCCCATCTGACGGCAGTAACCTACCCCTTACAGAAGCGCACCGTGAAATAATAGTACGTGTGCTGTTGTGTTTCGGTGAGTTAGGGATGCTAGAGTCCATTTCCCTAACCCTTACCAACCCTACTGTAGTCGGCAGCGTACTTACAGCACCTAAGCGTTCGCTTGTGTTATAGGCGACGGTAGGGACCTACCATCAAGTGGGCCGTCAACCTGTCTGCCGACCTTAACATTAAAAAAAAGTAATGCTACAAATCGAAAAGAAGAGCTTCAAACACAATTTTATTTTTAAAATATAGTGATACTCATTTTTAGTAAACTAGTAAAACGAGAAACGGTTTAAATTTCTAATCCAAATTTATTTATTCTTAAATGAAATTTGCTCTGATCTGCGTCTTGGGTCATTTAGGCAGACCGTGTAGTGGCAGTAAGTCTACATATAATAAAATCGTAAACAAGCCGTGTAAAAATCGTAACAAAAAACAATTTGTACCTACACGTTAAAACTATTTTTTAACCGAGGTCAAAAAATAGTTTTTAGAATTTTTGTGTTTGTCTGTGCGTTTGTGCACGCTAATCTCAGAAACGGTTTAACCGATTTCAATGCGGTTTTCACTGATGTATTGTAGCAAACTTCCCGTAACATTTAGTGTTTTTTTTTCAATCCAATCGGTTTACAAACAAAAAAGTTACGTGCTTTACCGAATACAACGCGTACGAAGTTGCCGGCTCAGCTAGTTCAAAACGAAATATAATCGAAATGTATTTTTAAATGGTTTTAAATTAATAATCATAGCGGTAATGGTTTTTACTAAAGACAGATTTTTTAATGTTAAGGCCGACAGACAGGCTGATGGTCCACTTGACGGTAGGTGGCAATCGGCGCCTATAACAAAAGGACCTATAGGTGCTGCAAGCAGCGCTTACAATAGTGGTATTGTGGATAAGGGATTAAGAAGGGCTAGGGCAATGAGATAGGGAGATTTGCATACAAATCATTTTCATTGAACTCCTTTTACTTGAAACTTCAATTTGAATAAACGAATTCATCTCAAACAGACCTCAACATTATCAACAACACAATTAATTCCTACGCCACACACCAATATAAGCAGTCAATAGGTGGTATATATTTAGCCGATATACATATATCCTGCCCCTTTCACCGTTCTGTCAATGCAATGCCAAATGACGTCATAGAATTCAGAGATGGATTTGCGCCATAATTTCTGAATACAATCCCTTACCAAAATCTGTCATTCTTTTACGATACTACCTAAAATATCGTTGTGTACCCTATACAATGCTTTTTCACAACTGTTTCTGTTTACCGATGATACATAAAGCAAGCATTCGATATGATACAAGGAAAACCAACAGCAATTGTGACGCGGTAATTGAGGAGTGACGTGTACCATTTAGGGACCTGATGGACAGACATTAGGCTGTCTGCGTTGTTGTGGACGGTTCCATTTGTTAGAGGGTTCCGTGTAATTTTGTAAATGCACGCGGTAACGGGGTAGGAGAAAAAATGTGGTTCTATAGGTAACAAATGAGAGAAGGGACTGATATTTTTATTTACAAATTTTTGTGACATTTTTTTTAAATTATTTTAAGAGTGGTCGCTTGAAACAAAACTTAAATTAAAATTAATTAGCTCTTGTACGCTTTCGTCCGCGTCTCTTTATAAAATATTACTCGCTGATAATGTAGCTTTCTATAGGTGAAAGAATTTTTAAAATCGGTCCAGTAGTCTTTGAGTTTATTCATTACTAACCTACATTTGTATGGAGGGGGGTAAAGGGGGAAGATGGGGGAGGGTGAGTAGCCTATGTTACTCGCTGATAATGTAGCTTTCTAATGATGACAGAATTTTTATAGTCGGCCCAGTAGTTTTTGAGTTTATTCATTACAAACATACCTACATACAAATCTTTTCTCTTTATAATATTAGTATGGATATAATATAGATTACATACAACTATCTACTATAGCCATGCCATTATTTAGTCACCATCAAGTCGTACAAAGATAAAAATATATATATCTACTTTTAAATTTTTGGACAATTTGATCTGTAATTAATTTTTAAATGAATAAAAAGCTATTATTATACAGGTATATTTGTACGTGTATATGTGTGTTTTCTGAGGTGTTTTTATGTTAAGGTCGGCAGACAGGCTGACGATCCACTTGATGGTAGGTGGCTACCGTCGCCTATAACACCAGCAACGCCACAGGTGTTTAAGTGCTCTACCGACTACAGTAGGATTAAGGATAAGAGATTAGGAGGGTATAGGGAAATGGGCTCTGGCATCCCTTACTCTCTCACCGAAACACAACAGCACACGTGCAATTATTTCACGGTGGTCTTCTGTAAGGGGGTGGTTACTGCCGCCAGACGGGCCGTCCAAATGACTGCAAAACGCAGTCTGCCCTGCCATTACTTTCCAGATCCAGACCAGTGTCAAATTTGAAGAGTTCGTTTTCAAAGTTGGTCCTGCCGGGAATCGAACCCGGGAACCCTAGAACAGAGCGTTAAGCACCCTAACCACTTATCCAATTGGCTTTCCGTAACAAAAAGTTTTTTTTTATGAAAGTTAAAGTTCGTCTTATTAAGTTTGAATGTTAGTCGCGCAACCACGCCTTCAGATGAATTTGGAAAACAGATAGACCATGCTTTTGATAACATAATATACTTAATACCACGGTTTTAGGTTTCCGGGTGTAACAGTTGTCTCATAAAAATATCAATAGCTGCTTCGAACGGAATAATTTGCAAAAACAACAGTTTATATTTACTTCAAATATGATTCAATAGAAAAAGCGCAAGCAAAGCCGCGCAAAGCATTAGTTTACTTATTCGTTATTTATTCTATAATACAATATAAATCAAATCAAAATCAAAATATTTATTTATCAATTAGGTTTCTCCAAGAAACTCTTATGATCGTCATTTGGAATTACCAGTTAAATTTAAATTTACCAGGGTTTCGGAAAAAAAGCCAAGATGACGATCCTGAGAAGAAACCTCGAAAGAAACTCAGGATACTATTCTTTTTGTCATCTTTACAATATAAAAAAATTACAATAATTATAATCATACACTTAATACCTAAAGTAAATATACAATACTAAGCATAGTATGAGCTCCGAATCCAGGCTTTAATTCCAGGCTTCATTGTCACTTAAATAATCAGTAACCTTATAATAGCCTTTCGAGAGGAGTTTGGTTTTAATGACAACTTTAAATTTATTTATATATAAATATACTATATAGAATATAGAATATAGTATATTTATGTACCAGATGTCATGCAGAAACGTTACAAGAGGCATCACGTGAACGTTACAATTTAGCGTCACACAATATTCCACCTTGAAATTTTACTCTCATTCACTATATATAAAAGTAAGTATATATAAAATACTAGCTGAGCCCGCAACTTCGTACGCGTGGTAATCGGATAGCGGGTAACTTTTTCGTTTCTAAACCGATTGGAATGAAACAAACACTAAATGTCACGGGAAGCTTGCTACAATAATCAGTGAAAACCGCATTCAAAACGGTTAAGCCGTTTCTTCGATTAACGTACACAAACGCTCAAACAGACAAAAATTCCAAAAATTATTTTTTCACCTCGGTGACATAAGTAATATTTTAGTAAGTAAGACATAAGTAAGAAAAAATATTTAATGACAGACACGGTTCGTTTACGATTTTATTATATGTTTCTTGTTTTCGTTTCAAAGCAATTTTTGATTGTTTCTAACCAGAATACCAAAATCCATAACACAGTCACTGTGTTATGGATTTTGGCTTTTAATCAACTAAAAATAAAATCAAACTGTTTTTATCGGTGACAAACCTACAATCAAGTAGATCGACCGCCAGCCTTTACTTAAGCAAAAAAAAAAATGACCATTTAGCTGCTTGCTGTATATTAACAAACATCCTTAAAACAAATATTAGACGAAATCCGCTTCTGAATTTCATAAATTATTTGCTTAGACCTTGTGTGTGTTTGGACAAAATTTTTAATATTTAATCATTACCTTGAAAGCGTTTGCCTTGCATATTAATTAACCGTCCCTTGTTAGTGAGTCGAAAAATATTTATACATGGACGCTTGTGACCGTCTACCACCGGCAGCGAGCGTTCGTATATTATCCTCTTTTTAAGTCAATAAAAAAAAAAAAGAAAAAAAAAGTGTGTGTGTCCGCTCCGACACACGACTAGAGGTTGGTTACTCCTTTATACGTATAAAATTAAATGCATAAAATTTTCCTAGTGTCAATAGATAACTGGATAACTAATTACTCTATATTATTTATTTACATTCTGCATACTCAGATATCACGTGTTCCAACAAAAGTTATGTTAGTTACGTTCGGTATACACAGATGTCACTACGTTTTATAAGTTCAAATAGTTCATTTTTTCGTCGACAGATGTCGCTGCACGGGCAGGGCCGGTTATAACGCGCTATCGTTTCGTTCCTCAACGTAGACTACACTTTTCATACAAGATTTAGGACGTTTGCTTTTATAAGCCCCGAGAATAGAATTAGGGGACATAAATACATGCGTCAGCTGTAACGCAATTGTCAACAGATGTTTGGACACACCCTGTTGGACCAGGATGACCCTATCACAGCAGTAAACGTGGCGCTGCTGGTGATGACCACGACGCGCAGCTGCCCCGACACCAAGAAAGAAAAGGAAGACCGCCGCGCCGTTTTTCACCTACGAGGCGCGACTAGGGTACGGCTCCTGCGAGGGATCTCTTGGCCCGGGGACCACTTGTGCCGGCCGCGGGCCACGCCGTTGCTGTTGCAAGTGGCCCTCCAGTTTTAACCGGTCCCTCATAGTTAAACATTAGTAGCATTAGTTACCGGGCGCTTCTCGCCCCCCGACGACCGGTGACGGTTCCAAAGTCCCCTTTTTTTTTTTTTTTTACTTTGGGAAATCCATCATGGATACCCAGCAGCGAAAGGGGACGCTGTGGGTTATGCCGGACTCCTACCGGCTAAAACCCAACGACTTTCTAGCGCGGCCGTAGATGGGCGGGGTCGCAGGAACGTTGTTGCACAACTACGGCGACCCGCCACGGCTGTTCAGCGCGAGGAGGACTACGCTCCCTGTCGGAACCTCGGCGTACCCGAAGGCGGAGGTACGCCGGCCATCTCGGAGACCTCACAACGGGCGGTAGTCTCCCCTTAGACTACCGCCCTAAAAGCCAACATCACGCGGTGTTCCCAGGCGGTCACCCATCCAAGTACTGACCGCGCCCGACGTTGCTTAACTTCGGTGATCGGACGAGAACCGGTGTATTCAACGTAGTATGGACGTTGCCTTCCAAAGTCCCCTACGGACTAGAACCACGCCCATCTCGGGGGTGTTTTACCCCTCGAGATGTCTAATGTCAAATTGTCAAAGTGACAGACGTTAGTTAAAACTTGTATTAATTTTACTCCTCATAAAACTCCCATATATGAGGGCCTTATATGAAAATCAATTCTTAGGGATAAACTCCAAAAATATTTTTTTAAAACTTTCAAATTAAATAATAATAATAATAATATAATATAACAAAAATAAGTACAAAACCTCGTCAAGACAGTTTTCAGTTTCAGCATTAAACATAGAATAAGTATTAAGTTCCATTTCACGGCACCTTGAGGCGTTACTGTGAAATCGAGAAACGCTTCAGACCGATAAGTCGACTGTATTTCAGCTTGTACTCTCAAAATAAACCCTATCTTTGTTCTATGCTTCTAACCGAGACACTACTACGAGTTTTCGTTTCCCATTACATTCCCTTAAACTATGATGATTCTCGCAAACGTCACGCATTGATGAACTTGGAGGACAGACGCACTGTCTCCGAAATGTTCCTCCACAACATCTGTTCTGGGATTCTTAAGTGTCCAAAACTGGGCCCAGGCGTGGAAGAGTACATAATGAAGCCCTGTAAGTGGCAATGTGATTGGTGATGCTGTGTCTCTTGTATATTATTTTCTGCTGTATTGTGGCAGGATTTTTGTTCAGAATAAAATTAATGTTTATAAATTTTATAACATAAAGTTTTTCACACAGGTTTTTCATGATAGAACAAATTCCAAGAATATATTTTTTGTTACGTCAAAATAATTTTAAAATTTTAAAGTAAATTTTTTGACATAAGTTAGGAAAATAAACTTAATATTGGAGCTTTTTTTATGTTAAGGTCGGCAGACAGGCTGACGGTCCACTTGATGGTAGGTGGCTACCGTCGCCTATAACACAAGAAACGCCACAAGTGTTGCAAGTGCACTGCCGACTACAGGATTAAGGATAAGGGAATCCGTGTTGATTATTTTACAGACCTAGATAAAACTTATTTTTTTGATAAATTTCGCCTATCAAAGGATGCAGTAAACCAAGTTTATAAAACATAAAATTATTTCTAAAACGAAAACGTATGTTCTTATCATTATACCTTATTCAAAAATAACATATTATTCAAATTAAATAACCACTTAATTCGTAATAAGTTGAAATCTTTATTTTTTCAGTGTCTCCTTTATTCCAGACATTTAACGTAATATTGAATGAATGAACGTCTAACTTACTGCGCCATTCTTTTACTCGAAGCTTTGATTTCGTTTGTGAAATTGACATACACTAACCCTGAAGTAACTAATCGACACTTTATTATTAAAGAGACCCTTATAGTCATTACATTTTACGGTTACAGTAAATACGAGTAATGTCGTTTATATTGCTTTTAGAGACAAGTGGTAATGGTTTGTCCAAAGCCAGCTGCAGGCGGGCATGCATTATGTATAACTTTTTATAAGTCGTCTTCAGAAAATGCAATTTGAAACTAAGTATCAAGTTTAATGCGATCCTAGATTAAAATTTTGTAAGGAAAACAATTTCATTGCCTTACAACAACGATTTTTACAGCAAGTGTTTAAATTTTTATAAGAAAATAAAAACTTTGTCCGCCTCTGTCTATTTCTCCACATGTTTCTAAACCAACCGACAAATTTTGATACGGTTTTCACTAATGGAAAGAGTGATAAGCGAGGAAGGTTTGTATACTTATAAATTGTAAGAAAATTTGCATGCAATCCGCTGAGGCCTAGCGTCGTCACCATAACTATTCAGTGGAAAGGAGAATGAACCATAAAACATAATATACCTAGTCCAGCCATAAGTTCTGTTACAAATTAAAATGAAGTCTTTGTTACATATTTATTGAAGTGTCAGTAAAAAAATAAAAAATAATTCTATTCAAATGGCCGCTTTTAGCTTTGATACAGGCCTTTAATCTGTTTGGCCACGAATCTATGGATTTACGCATTGTTTCCATGGGAAATTTAGCCACTGCTTGCTCCAGAGATTTTCTTAAGAGACTCAAATGTCGGCGTGTCATTTAGAGCAGGCCAGAAAAAGAAAAAGTTTTTATGTAACAGTAGGTATTTATAACAATGGTATATATTATAATATACATTATATTATAATGTATTTACGTAATAATGTATTTATACATGTATATGTTTAGAGAAATGTAACTATTGCGAATAAAAGTCGTCTAATCGCAGTAGACTACGGCGAAATTATGGATAAATTATTGATTTAGCACATGTGCTGTTGCGATTAAATGCTTCGTAATGAATGCGAAAACACCTATACACTAGTGTAAAATATAATTGCTATTTATTTAATTGCGCCGGGACTGATCGCTAAAGTTTTAGTAGCATAAAACGAAATATTCCAGTTTTTTAATTTGTCAACATAGTTATTCTAAAATTGAACAAGTAACGACAATTTTAATTTAATGTTTTTGGAGTAGTTTTTAGATTGAAAGACACACTGCGGCAGCGCTTCTGATAGCAGTATAAAAAGATCAGCTTGAAGTAAAAGCACGTATACTTTCGTGTTTCGGTTTCTATCTCGTATCACCCTAGTGACTTGTATCACCCCAGCGATGTTTGTCCTACAAGCAACTGTAGCAACCTACGATCAACTGTAACATCAGCGTGCCATGGGTAGAACAGTCATTCAATATAGAAACTAATTTATCTATTGATAAGATTCATGAAATAAAATAGCTTACTTATAAACATTGTTGTGATATTTGTTGTACGAAGCATAAGCCAACAGAACGCCGAATCCTGGATCCAATGAGAAGAACACCTGTGTCGCCGCATCCACCCACATCACTCGCAACAACCATACTCACCTTACGTTTCTTTGTCGTGATTGACGATAATTTATATTAAAAAATTTACTTAAAAATTAAATTACGAAAAAAAAAATCTTCCAGGAATCGAGACGCCACTCCTGAATCAGTGACCTAATACAATGAGCCTCAAAACCCAAGGTCAGAACTTGTAAATAAAAACCTAATAAAAATTTACCTATTAGCACAGAATACCATAATAGTACAAGTATTGCTAATGCAAGTACGTCGTATAATTAATATAATTAATCCATGTACCAAAACAAGCCTTAAGTATCATATCACTAATTAAATTTCAAGGAAGCAGAATAACATCAGAACATCATTAAATAGGTCAGGTACGCACTTAACCTAACATACTTTCACGAAGAAAAGCCATTCATAAAAGAGCTTACAAGCACCTATGAATAAATATTACTGCAATTTTTAGAGATCCTTATATTACAAGCGACTCGCCGCAGGTTTCATATAAGGCCCCCAGTATCGAAATCTTATGAGGAGTCAAATTAATACAAGTGTGAACTAAAAAGCGTTACATTATCTGTCATTTTGACATTAATTCGACAGCTGACGCCTGTATTTATGTTCCCTAATTATATTATATTCTGTGCTTATAAAAGCAAACGTCGAAATCTTGTATGAAAAGTGTAGTCCGCGTTGAGAAACGAAACGATAACGCGTTATAACCAATATATTACAATACTCTTTGGTTATAACCTGCCGGCGCCGGCGCAGCGAAGTCTGTCGAACTTATAAGACGTAGTGACATCTGTGTGTATCGAACGTAACTAACATAACTATTGTTGTAATACGTGACATCTGAGTATAAAGAATGTAACTAAATAATATAAAGTTAGTTAGGTTTAACACGAGGAAAATATTATGCTTTTAAAAGAGTACATACACTCCAGTCATGCGTCAGAGCTGACACACAAATTTTTAACAGAGGGAAGCGGAGAGCTACTTTATTTTATAACATGTTTAGATATAGATACAATTTTCTAGAAAATAACAATTACGTGTTCTGTTATGTTTTGGTGAATGAGTAAGGGGATGCCAGAGCCCATTTTCCTATCCAATCCCAATCCCTTATCCTAAACCTACTGTGGTCGGCAGCGCACTTGCAGCGACTGTGCGTTGCTTGTGTTATAGGCGACAGTAGCTACCTACCATCAAGTGGACCGTCAGCCTGTCTGCCGTATTTAACATAAAAATAAAATAAAAAATAAAAACATAGGATTTAATATCCACGTAATTACGAAATCTTATCTTTTTCTTTATTACTTTTATCCTAACAAATATTGTTTTAAATACAAAATGAAAAATCTTAAAAGAATAGGGATTCGTTGCAAGCTTTAAGGCCATAAAACAAGACAAAGATAAAACAAAAGCCTCACTAATTAAACCCTAATCCAGAGGTATTTTTCTAATTGCTCCCATTAACTAATGCCTCTAATAATAATTACGGACTTCAGAGGAAAATATTTTATTACAGGAAGAATTAAATTCCCGCCATAATCCATCAGACGCGGAACGTACGTCAACGGAATAAAATGGAGGGAAAAAAAAAACAAAATGGCTGCCTCAGGTGGGGAACGCTTACGAGTTGGTATAAAAATTCTTTTTAAACTGATACATTTAAAGAGATTAAATTAAATGTGTATTGTAACTTTGTATACATGTAGAGTATAAGTGAGCCATAAGCTGCTTCAAGACAGCTTAATGTCAACTACCTACAAAAAGAGTATTAAAACTAACATAGCTGATAGCAATTATGTGAGACATTGGTGACGAATGTAAGAAATCTCAATTTAATAATATATCTATTTCTGTATTTTTATATATATATACATACATATCAGCAAAATTAAGTCGCTGTCCGTTTCCCCTCTAACTTCTTCTCAACCAACCATCCGATTTTGATACGGTTTTCACTAAAGGAAGAGCGATAAAGGAAGAAGGTTTGTGTATAGAATTTCCAAAAGAAGATTGCATCCGTGCGAAGCGGCGAAAATTTAGCTTAAAAAGAAAAGCCTATATTATTACCAATATTATATCTATTGATTTGATCAGCGCAAGCAATTTCTATCAAACTTAAAAATAGATAAAATTTTAAAATGTGATTATATTTTTATTAAAATTAATCCATACTCAGCGATTACGTATAGCAATCTATTTTCAAAACTATTTTTTTAATATTCAAATTTCAGGTTTTTTTTTATGATAAAGGTTCATAAAAAAAACCACCGCACTGCTCGCCAAGATGTGAAGTTCATCCGCATTCCTTGGATAAAGTGCCCCTGCACACAGTTCGGATGAGTAGAAACTTTATCCCACCGACGCGCGATCTTTGGAACAGTCACCCTTCTAAGGTGTTTCCATCTAGCTACAATATGGGCTTCTTCAAGCGAGCAGTAAATAAATTCCTGCAAGGTCGACAGCTATATTCATCATCAACAGCCTATTATATATCCCCACTGCAAGGCACAGGCCTATACCCTCGCGACAAGGGTGTATGGACTATATGGTCCACCACGCTGGCCCAGTGCGGGTTGGTGGACTTCACATGCGCCTTAGAATTTCAGGTTGCAGAATGCAGATTTCCTCGCGATGTTTTCCTTCAGAGTTGAGAGCAGTCAGACTTAAGTTTTTTAGAAAAAAAACCATTGGTACATGGTATATCCGAGGATCGAGATCGGACCTCTCGACATGATAGATCGCGTATTTCCCACTGCGCCATCGACGCTCTGACCGATAAAATATAAATATATATTATAGCCATGTATCACACAGGATGCAAGATGATAAAATATATATTTTGCCTTCACAACACTACGGCTGTCCTACTTGATTCACGTTGTTATCTATACTAATATTATAAAAAAGTACAGTTTGTTTATTTGTTTGCATCTTCAAAACTAGTCATCCGATTAAAAAAAATTGTTTCACCAATAGCATGGACATGGGCTAAATATTCCAATAGGGCACCAGCTATCTAAAAATAAAGATCCACGCTTGGCAAAAGTATAATGTCAGGTGTCAATGTATGTATGTCAATGTATCAACAAGATTAATACGCGAAGCGAAAATTTTGAATCTCTTTTTAAGAAAATTGCACAGACGAGGAGTGTGAAATTTGGTACACTTAAAGTTTATCTAAAGAAGAACTGGAAGCTAATATATTTATATAACATTGTTTGTGATGGAATTGCAACGTTATGAGACGAGCCGGTAGACGAGCCCGTCGTTCTAGGTTTGATTCCCGACAGGGTCAACTTTGAAAATAAACTTTTCAAAATTGACTTTGGTCTGGATCTGGAAAGTAGTGGCAGGGTAAACTGCGTTTCGCAGTCATTTGGGCAGACCGTCTGGCGACAGTGACCACCCCCTTACAGAAGACCACCCCTTACACAATAGTTTCGAATAGTGGATAAGGGATGCCAGAGTCCATTTCCCTGCCCCCCTCCTAATCCCTTATCCTTAATCTTACTGTAGTCGGTAGCACATTTGCAGCACCTGTGACGTTGTATGTGTTATAGGCAACGGTAACGACCTACCATCAAGTGGACCTTCAGCCTGTCTGCCGATCTTAACATTAAAAAAATGAGCCCTCTAGTGTAGGGGTCATTTTTTGACTCTCTATGAGTCAAAAAATGAGCTCTCTAGGCCATGACGCAATAAAAATATTTATAGCTGCGTGTATGGTCAAAGAACACTGTAAAAAATATATCGAAACAAAAATAAATATATTACATTTGATTTTATCATTCGGCAAACTTTAAATTTCTGTCGCTAAATAATAAAACTTAAAACCAACGACACAGGATTAAGCAGCGGAAACCGTAAAACCTATTGAGTGCTTCAATCGTAAAGTGCGAATTTTCAACCCGATTGCATTTGCGATCTCAATCCATGGCGTTTTATGGCGCTTCGACGAACGTGATGCTATTCCATGCCCTTGTTTATTGTCTTTATGTCTTATAATCTACCATTATAATAGATAATGTTCGTATACACTTACATAATTCAGAGAGATGCATAAAGATATCGCGCGGAATCAAGAGCAGTGGGCATATTTCTTATTCAGCTCTTAAAAACTTTGGTGAGCCTTTTGATATAAAGGCTTGATACCCAAGTAACATTATCGTGGGTTCCTTTTGATGTACATTGCTATGGGCTGTGCGTATGTTCTTCAATCTTCAATCAATATTTCTCAATCAATAACATCATTTTTAAAGCAAAAAAAAAAAAATAACAGGTTTCAGGGCCTGAAACTTTAGATCGTTGCACTGCAAGTGGTATTTCAAAACACGGTATTGCAATCCTATGGCGTTCATTAGGCAAATATTACTGCCAGCAATGATCCCACTAAAATGCTGATTTATTAATTGCTACGAAAATAAGTTTTTTTGTACAAAATACATAAGGTACCTTTATTCAAATAAGCGCGGTCGAAATCGAGGGCAAAAGTTAGTATTTAATAGTGTCACCATTAAAGTTAAAACCAGCACATTCGAAACAAAATACTCTCTCTCTCTCTCTAACAGTTCAGTTCTTTTCAATCCTGAAGGTTGGCCGTTAGCTCTTTGAACCCGACTCTCTCAAGAGTCTGGTTCAAAGAGCTAACGGCCTGGAACTGGAACAACTGGAACAGTTACTCAACAGAGGCAATTCCAATCCACTCCCCGATGTTTCAAAACTTCCTTGGCCCAAGCCCTTTTTTAGGTTGAAAAATGACGTTTACGTACTATCCATCGTCGACGGGGACAGTTGGACGAGGGGGAGTGTAGGACTCGCCCGGTGAAGTAACTTGTCACCGGGAATACCCAGTAAAACCCCCCCGGATTCCACCATCAGCGGTGATGTGCGGGTCCAAGTTCACAGCGAGGCCTAGTGCATTATTAAACAAAATAGAGCGAAAATTTAGATCTATCTATACATATAATACAATCGTAAACGAGCTGTGTCCGTAATACATTAAATATTTTATCACAAAAAGAAACTATTTGTACTTATGTTACTGAAGTGAAAGAATTGTTTTTAGAATTTTTGTCTGTTTATCGGTGCGTTTGTGCACGCTAATCTCAGAAACGGCCTAACCGATTGGAATGCGGTTTTCACTGATGTATTGTAGCAAGTTTCCCGTAACATTTAGCGTTTCAATCCAATTGGTTTACAAACAAAAAGTTCAAATCAAATCAAATCAAATACTTTATTTGCATTAAACATTACCAGGCAGATGTCAATATTAATAAATAATTAATGGTAAGTTTACATGTTTAACCGTTGTCGGTATGCAAAATAATTTAAAATAAAAAAATGTCAAATATGTATGTCACAAAGTTAAAAGCATTAATTACTAATTTCGTTTTATGTACTAACTTAATATGATTAATATATTACATTGATTACAAAACATTTATAGGTGCTATATCGAATTCCACGCATATGAAGTTGCGGTTAATATTTAATAAATATTTCAAATTATTAGAAAAACGGACGCGGACGTATTCGGGGACAAAACTAGTATTACTTAATTTCAGCTCTATCGAATATTTTATTAAATCGTGTTTAAAATGGAAGAAAAGTTAGCCGCATCTAACCGCCCGGATACACCGGTCATTTCCATGTTAATTTATCCGCGGGCGTTTTACATCAAAACATGCAAATGTATTAAATAATTAAAACAATCCATCCATTAGGTAATACGATGAGGACCCGGTTGGCGCACAAATGCCGCGGGCATTTGGTTCACTGGGTAAAGATGCTTTGACTAATTAACTGGAATATTCTATTAGATATCTATTAAGTAGAAGTTTACTGTGTATGTTGTTGTTTGCAATATATTGCCACTAATGGAGCAGTGAGGATATAGGATAAGATACAAGATAGGCTTCTGTATCCTTTAGAAACATTTACTAATAGGTTGAAAACTATTAAATAGGTTGAAAACTACGCCTTGCGTGGTGTTTTTTTTTAAAGTTTTATTATATTACAAATATATAAACTAATATAATAATAGTAGTGGTAGGGCACACTGCGTTTCGCAGTCATTTGGGCAGCCCGCCTGGCGGCAGTGACCACCCCCTTACAGAAGACCACCGTGAAATAACAGCACATACGTGCTGTTGTGTTTCGGTGAGTGAGTAAGGGATGCCAGAGCCCATTTCCTTATCCCCTCCTAATCCCTTATCCTTAATCCTACTGTAGTCGGCAGCGCACTTGCAGCACCTGTAGCGTTGCTTGTGTTATAGGCGACGGTAGCCACCTACCATCAAGTGGACCGTCAGCCTGTCTGTCGACATAACATAAAAAAAAAAACTAATATAAAATATAATTTTCACAAAAATATTACTTAATCCTATTAAATTTTGAATGTGAAAGTTTGTGAAAATTGATGTATGTTAATCTTTTACGTGAAAACTAGTGAACGGATTCGGATGAAATTTTATAATAGAAAATTTTTTGGTTCCCGAGGGATCGTATAAAATTATTAAAAATTGGGAATTCCCCAGGGACATTGAGAACTATCGACATAGTGGCGGCGCCACGCAATAAAGATGTCAGGCGATGTGATACTTTTCATTTATCAATTCAGACGAAGCCGCGGGCACCAACTATTATAAATATGATTTACTTGAAAATTTATGTTGCAGTAAAGAAGCAGAATTTATATCGCGTTTCATTGTGATCTGGCCCTAATCATGAGTTACGTCACTTTTTGGCACTTAATAATGAGTCTTAAGTTTTAGTCTTTAAGTTCATAACTGAACTGGTCTTATTACCCTGAAACCTTCGCCCTTTTTTTCCGATAGTCTTCCTGAAGCAATCCACTGGTCTCCAGTGCAATATGATTAAAAAAGTAATATATTTACATTACATTTAAGTTTAGGTACACGCACTGCCAAGGATTGGAACTCCCTGCCGGCGTCTGTATTTCCGAGCTCATACAACCCAAATCTTTTCAAGATTCTAGTGAATAGGCATCTTCTGGGTGAACTCGCTCCATCGCCGGCCTCATCTTTCCTACATGGATAGATGCTGGCTAAAAGCAAACCCATCTTTAATAAAAATAAAAATATTTTTTTTAATAAGCGAAAGTTATTTATAAAATAATACTGTAAAATAAATAAAGTAAAAATTTTAATATTTCTCATCGCAATAAAATTTTCTTTGACCAAGTTGAAGCGGTGCGATATGCAAAGTGAATCTTATACTGATTACTATGCTCAATTTCATGAATGTTACTCAGAGTACTTAAAAAAAACATCAAATTTAATAAAATTTGGCAATGTCAGGGCGAAGAATGCTTAAATAAACCTATGAATTTGCTGAGTAAGTAGTTATCTGATACGTTCAAAGCTACTGATATAATATCTCAAACAAACTGGGCTCGCATTGCCTCCGGGCACAATTTGTCTAATGTTGAAACTATGAACAATATTCTAATGGAACAAATTGATTTCACTATCTAAGTTACTGTAGAACTGAGGTACACATTTACTTTATGTAGGTACCTACTTACTATTTATTGAAGCCTAATGAAGTGGTTTTGTCAAAGCACATCAAGAGAAGACCCATAAGATATGGCATCATCTTCTGGGGAAACTAAAAAGATAACCAGGGGGATTTAAGGCGCAAAAACGTGCATTAGAGTCATCTGAAATCTTGTCTGTGCCTTCAGTATTTATATTTGAAAATATAATCTTTATAAAAGAAAATTCTCACACGTTCAACTTCATAGAGCGTTATTATCATAATGATAAACCTTGTCTTTTATATGGCATCGCACTGATACAGTAAAATCCCCAAAAATAAAAGGAATATCAGGAATCTGCCAGTTTTCAAAGAACACCTATGTAATCTTCTGTTCTAAATCTATACTAATATTATAAAGCTGAAGAGTTTGTTTGTTTGTTTGAACGCGCTAATCTCAGGAACTACTGGTGCGAATTGAAAAATTATTTTTGTTTTGAATAGTCCATTTATCGAGGAAGACTATAGGCTATATAACATCACGCTACGATGTATGGTATTATATATAAGTAATGTCCAGTACCGCGCGTCCCATGCGCACGTCGCCGCCGTATGGGCCGCAGCGAAGCGTGGCCGAGTTTAGCTAGTGATATATATAGTGCAAACGATAGGACCACTAGACGTGGGCAGGGGTTTCATCCCTTCGTGGTCAATGTACCTCGATCACGAACAAAGCGTTTCAGTTCCACCTTCCTTGTTCGGACTGCTAAGGAGTGGAACTCATTGCCTGTGTCTGTGTTCCTACAGAACTACAACCTCGGGGTCTTCAAAACTAGGGGCATTTACTAGGTAAGCGTGGTCCACCTTCGGCCACATCTGCACCTCACATCAGGTTAGATAGTGGTCAAGCGCTACCTTGATTTAATAAAAAAAATATAATTAAAAAAAAATGTCTAATTACAAATAAGTAATTGTTCATTTTTAATTTACACACCGCTTGTCGGTTGAATATGTGGACAACATGTAAGATTAAAGTTTTAACAACAATTTTATATTTTATATTTAATTATATTACAATTATATTTATCCTTACAATTATATTTAGCAAATAAATCACTTTCAATTTGAAAATACTATCCCAAATATTTTGAATCAATTTTAAAACCACAAGTTCAAAACGTCACTTCAAATCCAAGATAACATCTGTATTATTTATTTTCTCAAGCACACTAATTGTATTGTAAAACTGTGCTAATACTATGTGGGTACTAGCTGAGCCCGCAACTTCGTACGCGTGGTATTTGGTAAAGCGCCTAACTTTTTTGTTTTTAAATCGGCTGGAATGAAACAAACACTAAACGATACGGGAAGCTTGCTACAATACGTCAGTGAAAAACGCATTCAACAGCCGTTTTTGGGATTAGCGTGCACAAATGCATAAACAAACACACAAAAATTCTAAAAACTATTTTTTTTTTAATAATATTTAATGTACAGACACGGCTCGTTTACGATTTTATTATATGTATAGATATAGAAATAGATGAGGTTCCATTTTTTTCTATAGAGAATTCATGCTAAAATCCTTGTTTAAGCAGGTATAATAGACGGTGGAGGTAATTAAGGCTCTATAGATTTATTTATACGAACCAGTTGAGGCACAGATAAATACAATATGATTTTTAAGATATATCCTTACAATTATATGTTCTTGCGACTCTTTGTTTGTCTGTCAGTTACATTACCATCTTCTTGTAGGTACAATAATAATTTTGTAGGTACAATAATAATTTTGTATTTTATATCTATCTATCTATATATATATATATATATATATATATATATATATATATATATATATATATATATATATATATATATATATATATATATGTAACCGAGGTTAAAAAAATAGTTTTTAGAATTTTTGTCTGTTTGTACACGCTAATATCAGAAACGGCTTAACCGATTTGAAGGCGGTTTTGACTTATGTATTGTAGCAAGCTTCCCGTAACATTTAGTGTTTTTTTCATTCCAATCGGTTTACAAACAAAAGAGTTACGTGCTATACCGTATACCACGCGTACGAAATTGCGGTCTCTGCTAGTTTCAAATAAAATCAATAGTGAGTAAATTAAATAGACTTTTAAAACGCAATAATGTCCCCTAGAATATGTCTACTAGCAATATGCGTATTGGTGAATTTAACAAGAGCTGAATAATATCGTAGAACGAATTCAATTTGACAAAACGGAGACACGAAGATGATAACGTTTTGGCATTATGCGCTAGACAATAGAGAAATAAATGGGTGCGATCAATCCCCTTCCACGCCGCTGCGAAATGAAAGCCTAATGTCTGCCATCACATTTGCACACTCGCTTCAATAACATCACTACTGCGAGAGTTAGGAATAACTTCGAATATGCCTTTATAATAAGAAAAACATTATGTTAAGCTCATCAGACAGGCTGACGGTCCACTTGATGGTAGGTTGCTACCATCAAGTGGTAGCCGTCAGTTTTAAGTTTAGTTTTGACTACCCATTGGATGAGTTGTTGGAGTGCTTGCCTTAATGCTCTGTCTTAGAAGTACCACGTTTGAATCCCGACAGGGTTAATCAACTTTGGAAAATGAACTTCAAAACTAACGCTGGTGAACGTGCGCCTTTGTATCGTGTTATGCATGCATATAATAGTTTCTTTACACAAATTGACCTGTTTGCAATTGGTCCACAAAAATATAGAAAAGATATAATGAAATCAATGCATTAGCGTAATGAGTTTTTATTGTTCTTTTATTGTTCTTTTTTTTATTGATTTTTCTCTCTTGGTTTTTTTTATTTTTTATTGGTGTATATTTATATGTCCTCTCTGTATAAAATTGATTTACTACTTTGTGGAAAATGTTGTTGATTGCACTATTATTTAAGTTTATGTATGTTTTTTTTTCTTTCTTTAGTCTAATATACATGGTGTAATTGTTTGTTTTCCCTAATAAAATAAAATAAAATAAAATAAAATAAAATAAAATAAAATAAACTTTTCAAACTTGGCAAGTAGTTGTAGGGCACACTGCATTTCGCAGTTTTTCGGGAAGCCCGTCTGGAGGCAGTAATGCCAGGGTCAATCCTTTGTTATCACTTATCCTTAATCCTACTGTAGTCGACAGCGCACTTGCAGCAGCTGTGGCGTTGCTTGTGTCATAGGCGACGGTAGCCACCTACCATCAAATGGACCGTCAGCCTGTCTGTCGACATTAACAAAAAATATAAAAAGTTAACGAAATAAACGTCCATTCTCTAGAGAATCTCTTCATAATTGGTACCCATTGCTAGCAATACAGTTATGCCGCATCAATTTTTTGCACATGAATGTAATATTTATACGAAACAAATAACAGTTCATATTTCAGTCGTGTATCTCGCGAAATTATTTATACTTTATACCAGTACACACATATCACCATAGTTTCGATTGTATTATATTAAACGCGAGTAAAGGCAATACAGTTTTGTTTTCAATATAAATATAACACATTCAATATAACCTTTTATTAAACAAAAATTTACTCATTGTTTTGAAAAAACACATCTAATTAATCACCATCAACATTTATTAGTTGTTTTTTAATCATTTGTTTTTCTAAGGCGTTACTAATTTATTGTTAGATTATTTTTCCGATACCTCGAAAACATTTTTTCTGTTCCTCTGATAATGCGTAAGCTAATTTTTATGATGACCGTTGAACAGTTTAGCAACAACAACAAACTAACTCACGCACTTATAATATTAGAGGATATTACATGCATTTTTGATGAAATTTTAAAAGCCTCTTTGTTTGAGAGATATTTTGAAGACATAATCTGCGTGAAAATACTTCCAATCAAAATAAATTTCTATGAAATTACATGTTTAGCGTGTCGTTAATTAAATACAGGTAGACCTAATCAAAGACAAAATAAATAATCGAAATTATAGCCTACTAAATGACAAAGACCATTAAAATGAATCCCTATTTCCCTTGGTCACGGCATCACGCGTGAACGGGTAGACCGATTTTAATTCGGTTTTGACTAATGGAAAGAGGGATAAACGGGGAATGTTCATATATATAAAAATTGCACCCGGGCGAAGCCGGGGGCGGGCCGCTAGTGCCTTATGAAAATCAAATTATGACATATTAATTCATTTATACATATACATATCTCTAACTATGGGCCTCGTAAGAAAGCTCAATTACGCTCAACGAGCTATAGAGAGGGCTCTATCCTCGGGGTTACACTGCGAGATCGAATCAGGAATAAGGAGATCAGTAGACAAAAAGTTACAGACATAACCTGACGGATTAGGTGGCTGTGGGTAGTACACATAGTACGGAGAGCCGACGGCCACTGGGGCCGGAAGGTTCTCGAGTGGAGGCCACGGACCGTCCGCCTACAAGGTGGACAAAAGACCTGATAAGGGCTGCGGATCGATGGTGGATCCAGGCTGATTCTGAACGGTCCATTTGGAAAATTAGAGAAGAGGCAAAGGTCCAGCAGTTGATGTCCTACGGCTGAGATACCGCCTCTGTCTGTTCGTTGAATTGTTCTTATAAACAACGTAACATATTTTGATGTGGTTTACACTAATTCAAATAACAATAAACGAGAAAGGTTTGTGTGTGTAATGTGCAGGAAAAATATGCATCCGTGCGAACCCTGGGCTGGAGCGCTTGTATAACTAACTAGCTGAACTCGGCCACGCTTCGCTGCAGCCCAAACGGCGACGGCGTGCGCATGGGGCGCGCGGTACTGGACACTGCTTATATATAATACTATTTATCGTAGCGTAACGTTATATAGCCTATAGCCTTCCTCGATAAATGGACTATTCAAAACTAAAAGAATTTTTCAATTCGAACCAGTAGTTCCTGAGATTAGCTCGTTCAAGCAAAGAAACTCTTCAGTTCTATAATATTAGTATAGATATTTATTATAAGTGTGTAAATAATCAAAATATCACAAATCTTTTTTATCAATAGGAGAGGCCATAGAAGTCATAGACGGTATGATAAGGCTATTAGTTTTGGGGATAGGGCAATAAAAATGTACATTATATTGAGTTATTGTATTTACCTATCAAATGAAGATAATTTATACGAACTGTTGAGCAGTGTATAGAATAAATAACTACTATTTATTCTATACACTGCTTTAAATATACAATAACATCGTATACATGTATACGATATTATCTTCCCGAGATAATCTGAGCTTTACGTCCGAGTATAAATAAATTTAAAAGTGTAATCAATGCCGAACTCTGTTCAAAATCGCTGATTATTTAAGCGAAAATGAAGCCTGGATATACTTTGTTCTGTATTATACGATATATACTGTGATTTGTGTATAATAATTGAAATTGTTATATATTTTATTTTAAGATGACAAAGAGAATGTGTTTCTTTCGGGGTATCTTCTCAGGATCGTCATCATCTTGGCTATCTTTTTTCCGAATTCCTGGTAAAGGTAAATTGACGTTTAAAAGTGTTTCTTGAAACCTTTTTCGTTGGTAGATCCAAATTTTTAAAATGTTTGTTCGATCGCTAATGTTTATCGTTTAATTATGATAAAAAAGAACTATCCAACGCCTTAGAAAAATAGATAAGCTATAAACAATAAATAAATATCTCAACGCTGACGCTGAAGAGGTCGCGGGTTAAAGCTTCTATGTATAAAACCTGTATAAATAAAAATGAATCGCTAAATGTGTTGCTAGCCGCAAAAATCGAGAACGGCTGGACCGATTCGGCTATTTTTTTTTTCCAAATATTCTTTGAGATCCAAAGAAGAATCTTAAAAATTACCCAGAAAAAATGAATTACGGACAGAATAAACAATCGGTCGTGTATGACGGAGCTCAAGTGATGGACCATCATACATGTGGCAATTGATTTTTATTTATTTTATTATTATTTTATTATTTTATTTTATATATGTAGTTTGCTTACATTAACGCTCTTAAAAGAGCCTTAACCGTTATTATCCCGCTTAAAGTAGTCTAAGCTTTTTATAAACTCAAGCATAAATTACTCCCACCGAAATAACATTAGAATACTTACTTTAATGACTATATCCGCCGTGTAATATAAATCTTATACATATGTATAAAAACTTTAATAACATTGATCCGATCAAAAATATTCCGTTTCCTGTATGATTAAAGCTTACCTGAAAGCTACAAATATTGCTGACAAAAAGCTCTAACTCACTTCCCGCGTATATCAAACGGTTTTAGCCCGAGGCGCAACCTAATATGCTAATGCCTTCCAAAATAAAGGGGGACTTAGTACGTAACGTAACTTTCTTTTGCCAAAGTACAAATGGAATTGAACATAGTCAACTTATTGACTAGCTACTATTACTAACTATTGACTAACTTATTGACTCATTTTATTGACTAACTATTGATTAGATTATTTTATTGACTATTGAAGTTAACTTCTTAAAATTGTTTTATTAAAATAATTGTTTTATTATAAGTGAGTGGTTAGGATGCGTGCCTTAACACTCTGTTCTAGGATTCCCGGGTTCGATTCCCGGTAGGATCAACTTTGAAAAATGAACTTTTCAAATTTGGCTCTGGTCTGGATCTGGAAAGCAGTGGCAGGGCACAGTGCGTTTTGCAATCATTTGGGCAGCCCGTCTGGCGGAAGTAACCACCCCCTTATAGAAGACCACCATGAAATAACAGCACGTGTGCTGTTGTGTTTCGGTGTCCCCCCCCCCCCTAATCTCTTATCCTTAATCCTACTGTGTCGGCAGCGCACTTGCAGCAGCTTTGGTGTTGCTTATGTTATACAGTTATACGGTAGCCACCTACCATCAAGTGGACCGTCAGCCTGTCTGCCGATAATTATCGTCATTTCAGCCATTGGACGTCTACTGCTGGACAAAGGCCTCCCCCCTAATTCTCCATAAGTATCAGTCAGAGGCAGCCTGGATCCATCGTGGACTCGCAGCCCTTATCAGGTCGTCTGTCCACCTTGTTGGTGGACGTCCTACGCTGCGCGTGCCGGTCCGTGGCCTCCACTCGAGAACCTTACGGCCCCTGTCCTGCTCACTGCCACTTCAACTTACTAATCCACCGGGTTATGTCGGCAACTTTCATTCGTCTACGATCTGAATGCGGTTTTCACTGGTATATTGTAGCAAGCTTCCCGTAACATTTAGTGTTTGTTGCATTCCAATCGGTTTATGTACATAACAAAAAAAGTTAGGCGCTGTACCTTATACCACGCGTACGAAGTTGCGGGCTCACCTAGTAATTAATAATCTCTGCTCAATCTTCAAATATGAAACTTATTAATTTCCCAATTCGTATTATGAAAAAAAAACGGGACAAGTGCGAGTTGAACTCGCGTGAAGAGGGTTCCGTACGATGTTACCTATCCGCACAATATTGTGTGATTTACCATGTTATTTTAATATCATTGACTTCTTATAAGTTTTCCTATAATCTATATGTAGAAAAGTAATTTCTGTATTTTTTCAAAATTTTAGGTTCAGTAGTTTCGGAGATAAGGGGGGGGGGGATGGTCGGACAGACGGACACACGAGTGATCCTGTTCCGTTTTAAATTCGGACGTACGGAACCCTAAAAAATTAATAAATTATTTATTTACATGTTACAATAAAATTAAAAAACACGACAGTTGTAGCGTTACACATTAGGTCCATGCAGAATAAAAAATCTCTACGATATATGCGAGGGCAAATAAAATAAATAATACGCCCAATTGAATAGGTAGGTAACAATACACTTATAAGCTTGAGGCAATATTCTTTAAAATGAGTAGCTTTATTGCAGTAAATGTGATTTTCATTTTGTATTATTTTTTTGCTTTAGGTACATTTGTTACTTTATTCTCAAACATGCTTACTTAATCGAACAGTTATTAACTTATTTAAGACTTTAAGAATCCGCGTTAAAAAATAAAAGTTATAACGCCTAACAAATTGTGTAAAGCAATATAACGCCTGATTCTTAAAGTCTTATTGAAGTATTGAGTTGAATCCGCGTGGAATATATAGCCAATGTCCATCCTGAAATCCTATTGTAACCATTGGTGAATTTTTTTTTAAATCGGATGAGTAGTTTCGAAGGTTACCTTCTACATACAAATAAACAAAATTTATTTCTTTATAATTAGTATAGACTAACTGAACTCAGCCACGCTTCGCTGCGACCCATACGGTGCGGCGGTGGAGTGCGTGCGTGTGGGGCGCGCGGTACTGGACATTCTGCTTATATATAATACTATTGATTGTAGCGTAATGTTATATATCCTAGATAAATGGACTATTCAATACAGAAACAATTTTTCAATTCTAACCAGTAGTTCCTGAGATTAGCGCGTTCAAACAAACAAACAAATTCTTCAGCTTTATATATCAGTATAAGTATAGTTAAAACGAAATTTTAGTAATCAAAAATCAGTTACAAAATAAGTTAAACCAGAGTTGTTCACAAAAACAATATTCAAATTTTAATGAAATATATAAAAATCACAATTATTACTTTAATTTGTAGTTTTTCTATTCTCATAGAAGATAACAGAACTCGGAAATTACTTTTAAAATGAAATCAATGTGATCAGATACAGATTGAAGATTCTCAAAAGATCATTTAGTAACTAATAACGGTGATACCACCGTGAAATAACAGCACGTGTGCTGTTGTGTTTCGGTGAGTGAGTAAGGGATGCCAGAGCCCGTTTCCTATCCAATCCCTTATCCTTAATCCTACTTGCGCCACTTGTAGCGTTGCTTGTGTTATAGGCGACGGTAGCCACCTACCATCAAGTGGACCCGTTAGCCTGTCTGTCGATCTTAACGTGAAGAAAAAAAATTAGTAAGTAATAATCCACAGATAAGATGTGTAGGAATCAACCTTTAATATCTACACCTTTGGGCAGCCCGTCTGGCGGCAGTAACCACCCCCTTACAGAAGACCACCGTGAAATAACAGCAAGTGTGCTGTTGTGTTTCGGTGAGTGAGTAAGGGATGCCAGAGCCCATTTCCCTATCCACTCCTAATCCCTTATTCTTAATCCTACTGCAGTCGGCAGCGCACTTGCAGCAGCTTTGGCGTTGCTTGTGTTATACGGCAACGGTAGCCACCTACCATCAAGTGGACCGTCAGCCTGTCTGCCGACCTTAACATAAAAAAAGGTTTCCCCTAAGCAATCAAAAATTTCAGATTTATATTCATTACAAATTAGCTGAACCAATGTATCCTTTTAAATTTTTTCCACGTATAGTTATTGAACTAAATAAAGGCAACGACAAACTAGGAACCAATTAGACCTCGTTTGAAATATTTAAATGAGAGCATAAACAGTAATCGAACTGAAACAATCGTAAAAATCCGATTTCTCCGATCGTAAAATTTAAAAATTCCCAAACGCGTCGAGCGTATTTTTATTCTATTCATGGCATTTTTACGAGTCTACAAACGAAGCGTGAGGAGGTATATACCTATAAAGCCGATCCCTATATTTATTTTACGATGTATTCTCTCTTTTGGGTAGGTGACACTCAGATGACTCAAATGGTTTGTAAGGAGAGCATTAATTCTATATCTACATATACTAAAATAATAAAGAGTTTGAATGCTTCAGTCGAATTTAAAAAATCTTTTTGCCTTTATAGTCTAATTGAGGAAGATTGTAGGCTATTTATAATCACGCTAAGTATGACAAGTCGTGCAAAAATAAAAAAAAATCAAATAGAACGAAGTATTAGATCAAATAGAACGGTCCAGGGCAAAGATATTTTTAGTACCTACAATTGAGAGTTCCAAAAATATATTTACATTCAAATAAGTTTATTTTACACACAGCATGACAAATACATGCTCACATACAACGCACATGACAGTTTCGTCTTTTCACTCAATGCACCAAAGTTTTGTTTGCAATATTTCTTCCATAAGGAAATTATCACACACTAGCTGAACTCGGCCACGCTTCGCTGCGGCGCGGCGTGCGCATGTGGCGCGCGGTACTGGACACTGCTTATACATGTATAATACTATTTCTCGTAGCGTGATGTTATATAGCCTATAGCCTTCCTCGATAAATGGACTATTCAAAACAAAAAGAATTTTTCAATTCGAACTAGTCGTTCCTGAAATTAGCGTGTTCAAACAAACAAACTCTTCAGCTTTATAATATTACTAGATGAAACTAGATGAAAAATCGTAAAAGAGCCATGTCTGTACATTAAATATTTTTCAAAAAACAAATTATACACATTGTACTTTTGTTACCGAGGTCAAATAATTGTTTTTAGAATTTTTGTTTGTTTGTCTGCGTGTAAACGCTAATCTCAGAAACGGCTTCATCGATTTGAATACGGTTTTCACTGACATATGGTACAAGCTTCCCGCAACATTTAGTTTTTGTTTCATTCCAATCGGTTTACAAACAAAAAGTTACGCGTTATAACAAATACCACGCGTACGAAGTTGCGGGCTCAGCTATATGTTAAATATAATTAAGAGAAACCCATTAAAATGAATGTGTACTTCACTATAAAATTTGCTTGACTTCAAATAAATAAATAAATAGGTACCTATATGTAAACGCATAAGTTCCTCATAAAACTTAGGTTAAATAGTGGCGTAAGCGCTTGTTAAAATAAATATATCTAAAATATTGAATATTTAAAAAAAATATCTAAAGAAACTGAACAGTTACAACCATTTCGCAGTAACTCCGAAGTTTTCTAATAAAAATCGCTTTTTATTCTCGCAGCCTTTGTAATATTTGCAAATTGAAAATTCTGTTGGCAACCGAGCGAGCGAACAATTTTTCATTGTCTAAAACTAACGTTCTCACGTCAGACCTAAACCTCGCTTAAATGAAAACTAATTTTAATATTAATGCCAGCTTTCTTATTGCGAAGAGAACTTATGCTTGCAAATGTCTATGAGTAATGACTGGCTGGTAACTTAGCATCTTTTTAAAATTCTTTCAAGCTATTGTTAGTTATTAGTACCTAAGTTATCTAATAACTAACTTAAATTAAAAAACTTAAAAAAGGTTAAAACCAAAAAAATTGCCATGGAAAAATGCTCAAAAAACATTTATAAGTATGTTTTACGCCTTATTTACATTTAAATAGTTGGTATTGCCTCATCGGGTTCTGATTACAGCTTCGAGCCGGTTTGACATACAAAACGAGGTTTCGGAGACGATGTTGGGTCATATGAGAATGAAAAAACAAAAAAAGAATGTAGAATGAGACACATTTATTTAACAGAAAAACATATATAGGTGCATCAAATTTAGAAAGCTATGAAAAACACACACTGGGCCTGCAAGCCCGCTATATATGGTCACTGTACATAAATTGACTTATTTTCTTGATAGTGTAAGATAATGCAAATAATCTTATCTATATATATAAAAATGAATCGGTCCCTATTTCCCTTGGTCACGGCATCACGCGTGAACGGGTAGACCGATTTTAATTCGGTTTTCGCTAATGGAAAGAGGGATAAACGGGGAATGTTTTAGGGTATATAAAAATTGCACGCCGGGCGAAGCCGGGGGCGGGCCGCTAGTCTTATATATAAAAATGAATCCCTATTTCCCCTGGTCACGGCATCACGCGTGAACGGGTAGACCGATTTTAATTCGGTTTTCGCTAATGGAAAGTGTACCGGACACGTTACCGGCACCGTTTGCTGGGATTGGAGGAAAACACCACGTAACTAGATCAATGTATTCAGAGCGGGCTTAGGCTCAGAGTGTCAGCGGGAGCGGTCTGTTCGTGCCACTTCGCGTCCTATACCCCGACTGGTTGCCTACTACGCGCACTACACTATTCTTCCCGGTCTCTTCATACGACCGCGTTGTTCAGGCCTCTTCATACGGCCAGGAATTCACACACCTTTTCTTCAGCCTTTTCGCGGCTATTCTTCGGGCCTCTTCATACGGCCAGGTCGGTGACTCCTTTGCGATCGTGGAAGTGGAAGTCGAAGTGGAAGTGATTTTGGCTAGGAAGTCGGCGCGTTTATATAGAGTGTATCCCCACCAAGATTCTCTCAATTCGCGGAATTATCCCCACTCTTCCTAAGCCCGCTCTGTGTCTTTATTCATTATTTACATCTGTGCGTTTCATTTTTTATCTTATCCTAATGAAATTTCTACAGGATATTTCCCCTATCTTATTCTACATATTTACAATTTATTTACAAGAAATATCCGTTCTAAGGACGTGTAGCGAGACGGCAAAGGTAAAGTTTAGGGTCCCCCTGTTGTCGTCTCGCTCTAACCTGTTGTCTTCGTCTTTTTATTATTATTATTTACAATTCTATATTTCGTCGCGTACATTCTCCCGCCGTGTTTCGTCTTTTTTACGAAACATAATTTGTAGACGCGACGTCTGTAGGCAGGATCACAAGTTTCTTTGTCGGCCGGCGCAGGACTCCTCCCTTGGTCTGGACGTCAGCTACTCGCACGATGTCATCGGGTCCCGGGAACACTTTCTTGACGATCTTCTTTGTTCGTTTATAATTCACTCGCTGGCGATTGCGACGACAGAGTTGGATGAACTGCAACACTCTTGCCGTAGTTCTCAGCAACCTTTCCCATTTGGAGAAGCGAGTGTCGTTTGGTAGACAGTCAGTCCATCTAGACGCGGACACTGTGTTGCACAACTCGACTCGGACGACACTCTTCTCCTCGTTCGTTACCAGCGGTGAGTTCTTCATTGTTTCCTGAGGCCACGACTCAGGCTCGTTCAGTAGGAAGTCGGGTCCGGTGAACCATCGGTGCTCTTGACTGAAGTCCGTAGGAACTTCCGGGGTGGCGTCATCGGCGACGTTCTGCTTCGTAGGCACCCATCTCCATTCGCTGACAGCGCTGTTTTCTTCAATGGCGGCGATGCGGTGGGCTACGAAGGCTTTGTATGATCGCGACCCGGTTCTGAGCCACGTGAGGACCGTTTTGCTGTCCGTCCAGTATGTCTTCGATTCGGGCTTGACATCATGTTCTTCGAGGACGACAGCTGCCATGCGACTTCCCATGACGGCGGCTTGTAGTTTAAGTCGCGGGATCGATGTTAGTTTCAATGGCGCGACCCGTGCTTTAGCGACGATCAATGACAGGTGCACGTTTCCGTCCGGAGTCTGTGCGCGCCAATAGAGTGCTGCAGAGTAGGCGGCTTCACTAGCGTCGACGAAGACATGCAGCTGTAGTGAAGTCGCTTCGTCGTAGTGTCTGTAGCACCGTGGAATCCTTACGTTGCGTAGGTCGAGTAGGCGTTCGACCCACGCTCTCCATTGAGTGGCGAGTTCTTCGTCTAACTTCTCGTCCCAGCCTATGCCCTGGCGCCATGTTTCCTGCAGTATCTGTTTCGCACGCGTAGTCACCGGTGATGCGAAACCGAGAGGGTCGTACAGCGACATGACGACTTGCAGGGCTTCCCTTTTCGTCGGCGTGCGGTTTTCAAATATGTCAGGAGGTAGGCGGGCTAGGTCGAGATTGAATGCCATCTCGTCTGTGTTTGGATTCCATATGAGTCCCAGTATTCGTTCAGCCTTCGTTCCGTCGGATAGTTCGCGGTGACTCGTGTTCTCTGCATGTTGATCGAGGCTTCGTAGGACTTCGGGAGAGTTCGTAACCCATTGTCTCAACTCGAAATGTGCTTTTCGATGTATGTTACGAACTTCGTTGGATACTTTGATCGCGTCTTCGATAGTCTTGAAGCTGTGCAGGTAGTCGTCGACGTAGTGGTTGTTCACTATGGCTGAACTGGCTTGCGGGAACTCGTTCTTGAACTTCTCGGCGTTGAAGTCCTTCACATATATCGCCACTGATGGTGAACACGCGGCGCCGAAGATGAGTGACGTCATCCTGTACTCATTCGGAGGGCCTTCTCTTCTGTCACCTCTCCACAGGAACCTGAGTGCGTCTCTGTCTTCACTGCGCACCTTGACTTGCATGAACATCTCTGCAATGTCCGCAGTGACTGCGACTTCATGCTGGCGGAAGCGCATCAGCACCCCAGGTAGTGACTGCAGTAGGTCGGGCCCGGTGAGAAGGTGGTCGTTGAGGGACACCCCTTTTGTCTTTGCGGCGGCGTCGTGTACCACTCTGATCTTGTTCGGCTTCATCGGGTTGAACACGGCAAAGTGGGGAAGGTACCACGTCTTCCCTTCGGTAGTCGATGAAGGCGTTGGCTCTGCGTAGCCCTTCTGGAACATGGAGTCTATTTGAGCGGCGTATTTGGACTTCAACTCCGGATCTTTGTCCAATTTCTTCTCAATGTTGACCAATCTCTTTAGTGCGTTGTCGTAGTTGTTCGGCATGTCAACTTTGTCTTCTTTCCACAATAAAGAGGCTTCATATTGGTCTTCATTTTCTATCTTCTTTGTACTGTCTTCTAGGATTTTCATGGCTCGCTTCTCCGGATCGTTGCGCGGTCGCTGTGGTGTGATGAGGAGAGAGTCTGCTGCGAAGTACTGACGCAGCTGTTCGTCCATGCTCTCTTCCTCTATTGTCCTCAAATTGTTGACGTAGTGCACAGTCTTCCTTGAAGAACCGTGTGCACCATGGACCACCCAGCCGAGTTTCGTCAGCGACGCGATCGGTTCGTTTCTTCGTCCGGTCTTCGTCTTCGAGGCGAGTAGTAGATGCCAATTGTCTTGGCCGATGAGTATCCTAGGTTCGGCGTTGTCGTACACGAGGTCCTCGATGATGTCGTGTAAGTGTGTGTACTTCCTCAAATCTTCTCGGCGTACCTCCTGTTTTGCCAGGTGTAAGTCTTGGACTGTGCACGCTCGGATGTCCTCTGTTGTGTTGCCTCGTCGCAGGTTCACGGTGACGCGTCGTGACTGCGGGTACTCCACCATTGTCTTCTTAATCCCTTCTAGGGTAAGGGGTTCGATGTCGCCGGTTGCCCCTACCCTTTGTGCTAACTCTTCATCGATTAAGGTAACCGTTGACCCGTCGTCCAGTAGCGCGAACGTGTCTTCAACTCCCGCCGGTCCCGACACTTGTATAGGCACAATCTTCAGGTAGGTGTGGCTACTCTTCGTCTTGCAGGTGTTGGAGACTGTCTCAGTTCTTCGCACTGGCTCTGGTTCCTTGACGTGATGAAGGAGCTTATGATGTGGGTATTTGCAGTCATCGATTCCGCATTGGTTGTAGCGGCAGTGATGTCCCTTGGTGCGGCGATGCAAACACCTGAAGCAGAGGTGGTGCTTCTTGGCTAAGTCCCACCTGTCTTGTGTGGAGGCTTTGAGGAAGTCGGTACAGTTGTCGGTGGTGTGGGTTCGTTTCCCACACACTGTACAGGATGAGTCCTTCTTCGTGTCAGGACTCCGGGCATCGCTGGCAAAGTGTGCTCGTTGTGGTCGGAGAGCCCTTGGTCTGAGCTCGGATGCAGAAGGCGGCAACGCGTCCGGCGCTGCGTAGCTCCCACACTTGTCGGCTTCTTTGTTCAGGAAGTGTGAAAGCATTAGTAAGTCTGGATCCTCGCTCGTGCTCTCGGTCATGAAGTCATACCAGCGATACTTCATAATTGGCGTGAACTTGTCGACGACGATCTTCACTGCGTCCGGATGGTGAAGATAGCGACTTTTGTTCAACGCCCGTAGAGCTGCCACGATGTTTGTTACTTTCGTTGAGAACACGCATATGTCCGTCGGCGAGTCTGATAGGCGAGGTAGGGCGCGCAGTCTGTCTACTTCGTATCGTGCGATGACGTCAGCACGACCGAAGCGAGTCTCGAGTATCTTCATTACGTCCTCTGGCTCGACGTTGTACATCAGTAGATTCTCGACGGCTTCTTTGGCGGCGCCCCGTAGACATTTTCTCAGCCTCGCTGTGTTCTCCGTTTTGTTCAGGGACAGTGCAGACTCGTAGTAGGCGGCGCGGAAGGACAACCATTCTTGATGCGCGCCGGAGAAGACTGGCAGCTCGTAGGACATCCGCGGCGGCTGTGAGCTTCGTGCGGCGTAGGCGATGGCGGCGGCGAGCTCGGAGATGTCCACTTGATTCGACGTCTTCTCGGCGATGGTAGTACAGTGTCGTTCTCCCGCCGGTGTCTCGATGTCGTTTTGCACTGGTGGCGGCAGCTGTGTGTGCTGCGATGGTGGTAGCTGTGCCCGTTGCGGCGGCAACGGCGGCAGCAGCTCTGATGGCGGCAGCTGTGTGTGCTGCGGCGGCAATGGCGGCGGTAGCTGTCGCTCGGCATCCTCCCTCTGGGTTGGCGGCGGTTGTTGTAGTGGCAGCAATCGTCGCTCGACATTTTCCCGGCTCAGAGGGGGTTCTCGCTCGTCCGTGGCGAGATGCTCTTCACTTCGACGGATCCATGTGTGGACCCGTTCTTGAGCTTCTTGGTCCATCACCGTATCGTCCTCTGAGTCGGACTCGGACTCCATGGCGGCGATACGGTTCTTCACAAGCTCGATCTGAAGCAGGAGCAATTCTTCCTTCGCTGTGGCCAGTCGGCGTGACTTGGCGGACTTCTTGGTTGATGCCCTGCTTCTGGCTCTTGTCGGGGTCTCCTTAGGCACAGGAGGACCCTTGTTCCCTGGCACTTCCATCGTGGGCTCAGTTGGTGCGTTCGGTGTATGCGTCGCAGCGGCAGTCGTCCCGACGGAGTCGGAAGACGAAGGCGTGTCGGTGGTCAGAAGCGACGATGAAGTAGCGGTGTTTGTAACGCCGGTGGTAGATGTCTGAGTGCCCGTCGCACTCTCCGACGTTACGTTCTCCCTCTGAGAGTGACCGCTCTTTGACCTAGTCACGGGCATTTTCTCTATCCGGCTCGAAGGACCAAATGTACCGGACACGTTACCGGCACCGTTTGCTGGGATTGGAGGAAAACACCACGTAACTAGATCAATGTATTCAGAGCGGGCTTAGGCTCAGAGTGTCAGCGGGAGCGGTCTGTTCATGCCACTTCGCGTCCTATACCCCGACTGGTTGCCTACTACGCGCACTACACTATTCTTCCCGGTCTCTTCATACGACCGCGTTGTTCAGGCCTCTTCATACGGCCAGGAATTCACACACCTTTTCTTCAGCCTTTTCGCGGCTATTCTTCGGGCCTCTTCATACGGCCAGGTCGGTGACTCCTTTGCGATCGTGGAAGTGGAAGTCGAAGTGGAAGTGATTTTGGCTAGGAAGTCGGCGCGTTTATATAGAGTGTATCCCCACCAAGATTCTCTCAATTCGCGGAATTATCCCCACTCTTCCTAAGCCCGCTCTGTGTCTTTATTCATTATTTACATCTGTGCGTTTCATTTTTTATCTTATCCTAATGAAATTTCTACAGGATATTTCCCCTATCTTATTCTACATATTTACAATTTATTTACAAGAAATATCCGTTCTAAGGACGTGTAGCGAGACGGCAAAGGTAAAGTTTAGGGTCCCCCTGTTGTCGTCTCGCTCTAACCTGTTGTCTTCGTCTTTTTATTATTATTATTATTTACAATTCTATATTTCGTCGCGTACAGAAAGAGGGATAAACGGGGAATATTTTAGGGTATATAAAAATTGCACGCCGGGCGAAGCCGGGGGCGGGCCGCTAGTCTTATATATAAAAATGAATCCCTATTTCCCCTGGTCACGGCATCACGCGTGAACGGGTAGACCGATTTTAATTCGGTTTTCACTAATGGAAAGAGGGATAAACGGGGAATGTTCTTATATATAAAAATTGCATCCCGGGCGAAGCCGGGGGCGGAACAGAAACAAAAAACTCAGTAAATTTAAAAGATAAATTGAGATTTTAATTTTTAGATGTAATTTTTCGACATCGTCGTATTTAAGATTGAACAACCACTTTTTATCTTTATATTAACTAAGTATATACGTAAGGTACATTGTTTAAAGTCACAGTATTTGGAAATTTTGTTGCAACATACGGATAATGCGTCGCAAAAGCTGTTCGTACTAGTGGCAGGGGGACTTTAAACGGCTTATTCCCAACCGCTCCAAATCTATGGTTCTCCGCGAGAATGAAACGCTAAATAAAAATTTCGTCCCCAAGAGCTCCAAAGCATTATCTTATCTATATAAAACTAGCTAGTGCCCGCAGCTTCGCCCGCGTTGAAAAATAAAAAATAACGCGTGACTAAATATATGAGCAATGTAACCCCTAACATCTTTATTGCAGTTATAGCTTTGCCAGGCGTTAGATGATCCCTCGGGAACAGTACTTTTTTTTCTGGATGAAAGGCATCCTATGTCCTTTCCTGAATCCCTGACAACGTATATGCAAAATTTCATGATGATCGGTTCAGCGGTTTAGGCGTGAAAAGGTAACAGACAGACAGAGTTACTTTCACATTTACATGTATAATATTAGTAAATATGGATTTAGTTTCCACCGACACGTTCTTTGTTAAGTATTTGGGAAAATTTAATATTTTTAAACAATATTCAATTTTACCTACTCTTGGAGCTGCTGGGAACGAAATCGTGGAGTGGGTGAGAACAAGCACTTTAAACGCGCGTTTTTTTTACCAGGTCTGAGTATTGACAAGTGTTTTGGGCTGGTTTGTGAGCAAATAAGTTATTTTCAGTAAAAACAGTTTTCGAACGCTCAGTACTTTGCCGTCTTTATTTCTATAGTGGGATATCCAAAGATTTTCTTCTTTCTTCAGCATTGTTTTGAGGACTGATCTCTGAGCTCTTTCGATTTCTATCATGGCGGTTTTAGAGGATCCGCCAACAGGAAATAGGCCCCAATAGGAAACAGACAGACTTCTATTTAACCGAGTTAGACGAGGCATACGCACCAAATCTTGAATCGTTCAAAGAGCTAGTTCACACCGTTGCACTCAGTGTTCTCTATAAAACGAATTACGTTTGAATTATTATCACCTAAAGTCTTCAAAAGTTTAATCTTGTAACAACAATATTAGTTGTGCATAAGTACCTATACTGAACTGACTATGTCGGTGGCTTTAGATTTTATCACGGTATCGGGTACCTACCCTACCCCGCAGTCGTAGCGTACGCGTCTTGACTTACTTGCACTGCTTCTGTGGCTTCACGGCGCGGGCGAGCTTTTTGAGCACGAGTTTTTTTTTTATGGAAGGGGGTTAGATAAAATTTAACACAGTTTATTTATAATAAAGTCAAAATACTCAATACATTTTAAAATACATTTTATTACAATATACATACCATGATTCTCATGAAGCTAACAAATAACAAAAAATTGTTCTACTTACAATACCGGTACTTACAACATAACACCATTTAATATACTTATATCAATCACTTATTAACCTGTTAAAAATAAAACTATTTATACAACTTCAGCGCGATGGGAAAACATTTTAAAAAATTGAATAAGTACAGTTGAGTTCATAACGGTTTCGAAAAAATAAACATTTTTAAAATAATTTCATAGAGAACAGACATATTCACATAATAGCATAAATTCTGTAACCAGCCTTTAGACAAATTATTATCAACAATATAGTTTTAATTACTTAATATATTAAAGTCTAATTTTAAGTAAAATAATGGGTTTCTTATATGTATGAAAAAAAAAACAATGTACGCATTGTTATACAAAAAGTAACAAATATAATTTTAAAAATAATTACAACCGAATAGCGAACTGACTAATTTTAAAAAACATTTTTTTAATGTTCAAGAAATAAAATAAAAAATACTTTGACTTGTATTATATGTCTTTATAAATCAATAATTCGTGGACAGCAATGATGCAACGTGACCATTAGCTCGATTTATTGCGGAATTATTAATAGGCCATCAAGTTTATAACGACTGGCATTATAATATTAACTTTTCCAGTTGTTTACGTAACTAGATTTAAATTTAGACCCATTCATTCTATGCTAGGTATTAGGTATCTAAATTACGGTCGCGGAGCACGAAGAATTTCGTACATTAACCTGTTATTATATCTCTCTGTCGCTCCCGCGTAAATATATTACCGTCACGCTCGCACAGACGTAATGACCGAAGTTTATGCGAGTGCAACGGCAATATATTGTTACGTACGGGGTGAGTTAGAAACGATTTATTTTCACAAACCAAGATGACTTCCCAAAATCACTAAACTTGTCCGATGGAACCGTCAAACTTCCCAAAACTCGTCAATGATTCCCTTAATGTGTCACCGGTTCACTGTCGCAGATAACTTCGCAAAAGCTCCGAAGAGTCGCTTTCGTATCGCTGGTTGTCGCACCAGTAACTCATCTCCCCTGCTCTCTTATTTATAATTGGCGCCAAACGCCTCGATGTATTTCGAGTTTTCCAGATAATCTAAACAAGATCGTAAACAAGCCATTGAATTTCGTTAATGCTATTTCTGTTGAAATGTAAACTCTATGTTGTAAACATAAGGACCAATTTCCTTTAGACACTAGACGGCAAGAGGCGTGGCTACCATCGCTAGGGTGGGACGTTCGAGACTTTCGTTTTCCAAAACGTTCCATAGTTAGTCGCAGCAATATTTACGCGGGAGCGACAGAGACGGGTAATAACAGGTTAATGTACGAAATTCTTCCTGCTCCGCGACCGCACTTTAGGATCTGCTATGTGAACATAAACATGAAATTATTTAAAGATACAAGACACCACACCTATATGTGATGTGACATAGAAAAAATATTATAGAAAGATTTATATAAAATCTTATTTTAATGTTTTCTGGACAAAGTAATATTGTCAAAATTAAACATAAGAATTTAAAAAGTTTGTTTGTCTGGGCTTAAAATATAAATCACTATTTTTTTTTAAATCACAAGTGATTGAATTTCACATAAACGAAGAAAAGCCTTATGAGTCGATTCAGTTAAATTTGATTTTAGATATTATTTTAGATTTAAAAATTTTTTGCTTGTAACTTTTGATTATATTATTGTTTTATGTCAATCCCAACATAAAAAAACCGTCCCAATGTGAAATAAAAGTGAGACATACATTTTATTATTACTAATTTTAAATTTATTTTCAAATCTATTGGGGGCTATTTTGGCGCCAGTGATAGATACACCCGTACGAAAAATATTGAATAAAAAAATCATTATTTTCTTAGAAACGTCGAAACGCTTTAAAATTTTGATCCAAACACATGTCAACGATATGAAAAATAATGCCTAAGATTATATACATATAAGATTTGAACATTTAAAAAATGAGAAGTCTTCTTTGAATGTAAAATATTCAAATTTTGATTAATAATAAATGCAATACAAATATATGCACTAAATATATTAAATTAATTTTTAATTCACCCATTTAATAATTTTTAATTTTTAATTTTTAATAACTACAAGATTCTAAAATTGGCAATTTATTGTTGGCTTTAAAATTACCATTCAAGACGACATAAAATTACTAATATGCCCGATAAAATAGGGTCTTATACGTTTTGCTATATACACATGCCACGGTTGGGCGAGGGACAAGTTTGTAAAATGAGGTCCAGGCTTGTAGCTAATGCCAAAAGACAGCGACGGTAGCCAATTTACCAACAAGTGGACTGTCAAGTTGCCTGTCCACCTCCCAATTTGAAAAAAAAAAAAAAAAGTTTATAGCAACCTTGTTATTATACTCTTATTATTATTTTAAGGGTGGTTTCCTTGTACTATCCACCGTTCAGAATATAATGCTATAATATTTAGCGTAAAAAGTTATTTTTATTGTTATCAGTAAACTGAATGATTAAAACCAGCAATTGGTTTTTTATTTTCCCTTCTTAAATACTATTTAAGATCGTATATAAAACTGCGTGAAATGAAACTAAGAGTGAGATAAACAGATATGGAAACGAAAATAAATAGAAGGAAATAATAAGGAAAACATGATGAATAAGGGACAGTGAACTGGCATGTAAAATAACTAAACTGTTCGATTCCCGGCGGGGTCAAGTTTGGAAATTTTAATGTAATTTTCAAAATTGACTCTGGTCTGGATTTGAAAAGTAGTGGTAGGGCACACTGCGTTTCGCAGTCATTTGGGCAGCCCGCCTGGCGGCAGTGACCACCCCCTTACAGAAGACCACCGTGAAATAACAGCATATGTGCTGTTGTGTTTCGGTGAGTGAGTAAGGGATGCCAGAGCCCATTTCCTTATCCCCTCCTAATTCCTTATCCTTAATCCTACTGTAGTCGGCAGCGCACTTGCAGCACTTGTAGCGTTGCTTGTGATATAGGCGACGGTAGCCACCTACCATCAAGTGGACCGTCAGCCTGTCTGTCGACATAACATAAAAAAAAATAAAAAATAAAAAAATTATCCCATGAAAACTTACTCGTATTATTCAATCATCGTAACGAAACTTGAGGCGCAATTTGATTACACAAAAAGAGCCATCTATTGTACACAATAAGGACTAAAATATCTCAACCGAACATATAACCGTGATAATAAATCGTCGTTTTAATACAGAATACATCATGTGCCCAATTTTATCCAAATATACATATTCAGCCAATGACTTTAAACGTAAGGATACGCCCAACGGAACATTTTACACAAACTCACTTCTTATGGACATATTTATGTACATATTAACATTGTTTCTTAATAAATTCTTACTTTTCATGTTTTCCTCACTGTTACATTAACTACTTATAAAACATTTTACCCAAATTAAAAAATATACTTACACCTACACCAAATTTCTAAGAAAAAAAAAAAAAAAAAGGATGACGTCAATACAAGGTTACGTTTATTTTAATTCGCGTGCGGCACTTGACCGCCATTATCAACTTTGACTTTAGAATGAAATGTGTTAAAATTAATTATTTAACATGTAACAAAATTACTTACCGATGATACGATGTTCCCGGTTCCTTTTTAACCTTCATATCATAGTTTTTGCAGCTTTTTACTACGCAACTAGGCATTTTTATAACATTTAGTACAAAATTTCTCTCAACCATTGCGCGGACGAGGGGCGACGACTGCCGTTAGCCGGCCCTAAAGTGAGATTTTAGGGCCAATGCATTGGTGCCATTTCGCCGCGCAATTGCATTGGCCCGGTCCTTACGCTAGTAAAATATACGTTAATGTATTCAGCGAACTAGCTTCACCCAAAAATCTTAAAATGTTATTAAGTTAACTCGAAAAATTCTACTTACATTATTTTTGCTATTAAAAATTACTATTTATTTGTAGTTTCAGCCGCGCATACTTATAAGCAGACTTTTTTTTGAACTGGCCGTAAAATCCGGATTATTTTTAGCGTCGGATATAACAGGGATAGGAAAAGATTACCGCGGCAATAGTTTGGTTGGTTATCGTACAGAATATGATCGAAGACCGTACAGCGCGGAGCACGATAGCAATCAGGGCCGCCTTTAACATATTGGTGGCCTATTAAGAATATTTAACTGTTTTTGTTTTTTCAATTAAAATATATAAAAATAAAAATGGTTTTTTGATTTTGCATTGTGCATATTTTGGGCATATCAACAGTTTTTAGTGAATATTGCGGCCTTTTTAGTACATATTTTGGCACTTTGTTAGTGCATATAATCCGATGTCTACTTATCAGTAATAGTATTTATCGAATGATGATCTGACAGGAACTAAGGAGCCACATCGATGGTGAGGACCTGGGCATTTGCCCAGATTATCCAATGGAAAAGAGGTGCCTGATAGCAATACTATTCGCTGTAATCTGGCTGGCTATAACTGTGCGAAAATAAGTTTAAATACATAAATAATAATATATCAACCGCGTTACTACTATCCGACTGTACTTCAATTGTAATCGAGTTCGCTGGGCTCCTGTGACCTAGGATTATTACCCGCAGATTCAGGACTGATAGAATTCACGATCCTACTTCCGATCCTGGACAAATCTAATACGGGCAATCTGGGTATCAGGTTCGCTCTATCCACCCAAGGCATAACCCGGATCTCGGAACCACTAGATGAGGATGATGATGATGATGGTGAATTGTTATTCGATGTGGCCGCAATGATTGGAATGGGAGGGATTCTTTGAGCTAAGGTCCTGAGTCTAGAACTCTCGGGTCGTATTAGTCTGACGGCAGTGTTGATTGGGTCCGGAACGAAATTTTGTAGTTCGGGTCTTCGATTAGACGATTCCGACCTCTGATTGGAAGCAAACATGTGCTGGTATCTCGCTATCTCGCAGGGCAGAAGTGGTCTCGCGTCTCTTCCAACCCTCTGCACAGTGATCTGCCTCTGGGTTTGGCCCTGGTTGGGGGATGTCACCGTCTCAGTAGTGGGTTGAATGATGATTCCGTTCTGTCTGCTCGGTGAGTTGAAGTTAAGAGCAAGAAAGTCGGAGAGCGGCACGCACAGAACCCCCAGCTCCTCCTAGAAATTAATACAAATTCATAATTAAAATAGTTTACAAACCTAATAAAACTATTTATGCACACTACCTTCATTATAATCAATTTAAATGTCTCTTTAATAATATTATAAAACATATCTAAATCATATGAGAATTCTACATTTGCAATACCTTTTTCAGACCGAATTTTTCTCATATGACAAAATTTATGTATATAAAACAAAATTGCGACTGAGTGGGGTGAGTTGCGTCTTTCCAATGAAATCTATATAGGATTCCATTCAAGTTTTAATCATTGTTGATTGTCAAATGTAAATAAAAGTATTTTAATACATAATTCTGGTTTTCTTCTTACAATAACGACAGCAATAAAATCCCTGAAGTCATACGTGAATTACGATTAAAACATTTTTGTTAAAGGGAAACTTGTTAAAAAAGCATATTATAATATTATTACAATTTCTTTCGCCATTTTGTTTCCGAAATACTACTACATTTTGCCTTAAAAAAGTGATCTTGTCCTATTCTTGAAAAATAAACGACTTTTTATTTTTTATTTATTACACATGAAATAATTACACTAATTTTTACATTGTCCCATAACACTGGAAAGCAGTTTGTCTATGGGATTAAGTTAAGTTCAAACTTTATCAAAAATAAAATAAAACTGAACTGAACTGAATTGAACAAGAAATGTACCCTAAATTAAAAACCTAAACCTAAATTTCAATAATTAATTTAAGAAAGTAGATAATTTTTTTTTTAAATATAGTTTTATTTCTCACTTGGACAATGACTTAACTTGATGTCTATTTTTCCATTGTTTTTTTTTCTCTTTTATACATTCTCCTATAGAGGATAAAAATATGATAAAAATATTCTGTGTATCTATTATAGTTCTGTAGATTTAGGTTGCTAATACTTCTTAAGTGAATTTTAAAGATATTTAATTTCCACCTTCAGGTCCGGATTCAAAAACCTTTTTGGAAACAATTAAGATCCTACAGTATCACTAAATAGAGATATTAACTTCTGAACAGCTAACAAATATTAACTGTTGAAGGGGGCTACAACTTTCTCTCTAAAAGAGTGGTTATGTCATGTAATGGAAAATTTGAACCAGTTCAAAAACAAGTTAATAGATATTTAGGAGTTTAAATCAGATGTTCAAATCACTAAAAACTTTCTATTTATTAAATTCTAAAGTAACTAAAACAACTTAACGAATTTTGTACTAAAAAGACTTGAATGCACAAGTACAGATATGGCTGTCATGTAAAATGACACCCATACACCGTCAAATTGGCTTGATCAAGCCAATCGGATCATACCAATTAAGACGATAAGATCTTGAACACCTTGAACGATACTATTATCTTGTATTAGTGAATCCTCAATAAAGTTTTACAACATCCTTTCTTTATATACAAATAATAAAAGCTAAGTTCATTAAAAGCATTATAGCTTATAAGTTTTTCTTAAAAAAGACGAAAGAACGGTAGATAACCAGGCCCTCTCGTCCACTCTCATACTACTGGTAAACACTATTTCCAACAGGTTTTTCATCCCAGCCATTTTACAAGAAATCGCAGCTCTTCATTGGGCAGTAAAGCCCAGCTGGATACGCGTATAAAAATGACAGACAAATCTCCGGAAGAAACCACTCAAACAACTGACTGGCAATGAGTATGAGTGGCTAGGCGGGCATATCAAGCTTGTCTTTCAATGTCCTAGGGGACCTGCGCACATAGCTGGCTAGCTGTGTGCGCCTGCACAGGGTCCCCCCCGTCTGGGGATTGCCCTGATGCCTCCTGGCAATCCCCCATTGAAGTTAGTCTAGCCAGCAATGGCTAGGCTGCCCTGGGCTGGATCGTTGTTGCCTCGGCAGAGCCCGGTCCATTCTCTCGAAGGACAAGAGACACCAGGGAGTTTTAGTGGTAGTGCCAGTGCCGCTATGACTTAGCATAGCATGGAGCACTGGTGACCCCCACATACCCCTACCGCCTAGCCAGCGGTAGGAAATCTGTAAATGGATTTCTCCTCGAAAAAAAAAGGAATCATAAGAGAAGGGTTCCAGGTAGCGGAATAACATCAGAATATCATTAAATAGGTCAGGTGCATACTTAACATACGTCCGCAACCCCTTATGGTGGCGCAGATGTTAATAAATGGTAAAGTCATCCTACCTGCCATACTTCACTTTAAAAAATGTGATAAACTTCTTTGATATTTAAAATAAAATCAGATTAGACTTATGTTATGATCTAAATATTTTTTACACTTACATTAGCACTGGGCACTCCTTCACTGACGTTTTCCGGTATCGTCACAAAAGGCTTTTTGTCTAATTCGGTAGTAGATTTGATATCTTTCGTCTTTTCCTTTTCTTCGTCCAACGGTACGTCTGGCACCACTTGTAAATCTTCTAAGACATTTGGCACAACCACAAAACCAGCTATAATACCCGATAACTGGTCTAATACCTGAAATAAGACATAAATACAATATCATTGACCAGACTGTGGCTATCATTTAAGCTCTCCGAAGGGTCCCAGGTAAGACCACCTAAGAATACCACGAGCACACTGCATTTAGTAGTCATTTGAGCAGCTCGTCTGTAAGGTAACCACCCCCTTACAGAAGACCAGTGTGAAATAATAGCATATGTGCTGTTGAGTTTCGGCGAGTGAGTAAGGGATTTCGGAGCCAGTTTCCCTATCCCTTTCTAATCCTTTATGAACTCCGCACACCTACCATCAGGTGGACCTTAAGATAAAGATAACTAAATTATCTTTAGGACGACAAATGGAACTTCATTGTTCTTATTAAAGCTTCTTTAATTTAAACAAGCCCAGCAATATTAATTAAACAAGCAACAAAATAAAACAAATATTAATTAAACAGAGTATTTAGTAATTTTAGACATAAATTATTACAATAAAATATAAAAATAAAATTACTTTGATTTTAATTAATTCTTACCTCGTCAGCTAACAATCTGTGTTTCGGATCTTTTACGAGCAATCTTTGGATTAAAAACACTGTATTGTCCGACACTTGCACTGAATTACCATCCCTGAAAACATTTTTTTTTTTCATTATAAAGAATAATAATAATATTTCATAGTTATTTAAATAGAGAATAGAGATTAGGGTTTATTTTCTTGTTTCATTCAGTCTAATTGATTCTTTTTTATATAATGTACCTATTGTAACAAATCTATATATATAATAAAATCGTAAACGAGCCGTGTCCGTACAATAAACATTTTTCAGAAAAAAATAATTTGTACATGTTGTAGTACTTATGTTACCGGGGTCAAAAAAATAGTTTTTAAAATTTTTGTCCGTTTGTCTGTGCGTTTGTGCATGCTAATCTCAGAAACGGCTTAACCGATTTGAATGCGGTTCTCAGTGATGTAGCAAGCTTCCCGTGACATTTAGTGTTTGTTTCATTCCAATCTGTTTACAAAGTTACGCGCTATACCAAATACGGTTTCGCTATTATATAACACATCTTCTTCTCTAAATGCCATATCCGGTTGGCGACGACGTTGGCGATCAATCTCAAAAAGGCGTTCGATATGAACGCCTTAGCGTCAGCTAGCTTTAAACTATGCATGTGCTCACATGTTATCCTACTGGCATATAATGGGATTAAAATAACAATAAAAATGTCATTTTCATGAAAACCATTTCATTTTCCGCTTAATTCCGAAGGATGCAATTTTTTTATCCTTGAATGGCATGGCCTGACTTACTCCCACTGAATCCCCTACTTCCATGAAAATAGGCTCATGGAGTCGCACACAGATCATAAAACCAATAACTACATCGATTTCATGTGTGGAAGAGATGACTTGCTTAACAGTGAAGAATAATATGCTTATTGACTATAGCAATCTTCAAGGCATTTGAAGTCCTGCTAATCCACAGTGGGGTAACATAAAGGATCTGTGGGTCAAACACATTAAAAGTATGACAAAAACTTACGGTGGTATATTATAGTTAGCAGCCTGTATTCTGCTGAACAATTGCGGCAGACTGGTGTCGCAGAAGGGGAACTGTCCATACAACATCGTGTACAGGACAACTCCCAATGCCCACATGTCCGATGGCTTGCCGAGGTATGGCTTGCACATCAAAACGTCAGGAGATATGTAGGCTGGTGATCCTGAAACATATTTGTAAGAATGGGGATGTTCAAAAATCAGGTACTACAAAAAAATGACCAATTTCAACATTGGCGATTATTACGATTGTATGTAGTATACGCACATAGGCATTACGATTATACGATGATAGGCTAATGAATAATGAAGAAAATAAAATACTTCCTATATAATATGTGAATAAGTTCTGTATAATAATAATAATAACAACAATTTACTTCCAAACAATTAAATTACAATGGCCATAAATTATCGCTGACCACCACAAGTGCCTATATATAAAACATAGAAAAAGTGCCTGTATAGTTGAAAGGATTTGAGTTTTAGAGCTCGTAATTACAGATGCCACCAGGGAGTTCCAATCCTTAGCAGTGTGCATTATAAAAGACGTTTTAAATCGCTTGGTCGGAATTAGAGGGATTTGACAAGGTGAGTATGGTAACCAGCCATATGTCTAAATCTGAGATAGAAAAAAGGGGAAGGTAGTATATCTCCTGCAGCTATTGTGTTTAAAATATTGTGCGAAATTAAAGTTATGACCAATTATGATTAAAAATGTCTTACCTCTCTGATCTTTAAGAAGGTCTCTATCACTGCCCAAATGGGTTCCCAGACAAAAATTCGTAATTGTAATTCTACCGCTTCTCTGATTTAACACTATGTTTCCTAATTTCAAATCTCTGTGGACAATGTTCCTCTGAAAAAGTAAAAAATAACAATGAAAAAAAAAAGATATTTAGATGTGGCAAACTGACAGCTCAAACTATGGCTTAATGACAGCGGCGCATTGTTTACTGCTGTCAGGTTGCTACATCTAAAAAATCACAGTATAGTTTAGAGATTATCTATGAATATAAGATTAAAATTTAAACCTCACATAGAAAATCTCTGATTTCCTTAAATAAATACAGAGTTGAGACGAGAGACATTTGTTCGCAGATAACAAAATCCCCCAAAGTGTGGAAAATATAGATAGCTTACAACTGCATCAAATAACACACATGAGGAACGAAAGTCTCCACAGTTCAGATCAGTTCCGCAGACTATGTTCTCAGCGGACAAGTCTCTTGTCTGCGCAGGCCCTTAAAAGACACTTAAAATTATATCAAATGTCATTATTCAACCTTATTAGTTTATGTATTAATATTTTTAGGGCAATACACAATGGACGTGCAAACAGCTCAGCAATTCCCAGCAGACGGGTGTCGCAGATGAGGATAGAGTAGTGGACTCAAACACCAAACACAACAACACACATCCTATAAGAGGATACTTACTAAAACCATTCACAGCCCATTTAATGTCTGCAAAATGCAGGTCTTCAGTCATAAAATGGAGTCTGTGCCTAGTAAAAGATTGAGTATGTTTTTATACTCTATCTAGTAATAATGTAACATCATCATAATCGTCATCATCTCAGCCATACTGAAATTACTGCTGGAAATAGGTATTGACCATAATTTTCCAATAGAATCGGTCAAAAGCAGCCTGGACCATCGTTGACCTCATCAGCCTTTATCAGGTTGTCTGTCCACCTTGCCGGTCCGAGGCCAGCAAGAGCAGCATATATAATATATATATAATTATAATATATATAATAATAAATATTATAGATATTATATGTATATAATATATATAATATTTCGTAAAATTTACCCCCTTAAAATAGCACCCTTATGTGTCATGTTACAAAATAAATTTATACAAATGAAGTACTATAAGTTAAAAAGTAGCCTATATTCTCCAGGGTTAGCCAGAACTATCCAGACAATCTAGTTTAGGTATGCAAGGTCTGGGTATCAACTTAAAGTTGGTCCCAAGTCACACTTGAATCAGACTTAACAACTCGAACAATGGGCTCGCGAGCAATATTTTTAAATTAACTTCACCAACAAGTTTTACTGATGAAGAACTTTAATGTGAACAAACAACCAATTAAAGAAAAAATATCAGTTACCTTATGCAAATTGGCAACCACTCTGACGATATCATAGAAAAACATCAACGCTTCCCTCTCTGGTACTTTCTTAACTTTGGTCACATACTGCTGTAAGTTGATAAGTTCACTGCCTTTCTCAGAGAACTGATGCGCTGTGACACAGTCAAGAACTAGAAATAGGCGCTGACGCACCTTGCCTGTGTAGACAAACCCGGCTCCTGACGGGTTTGGAATCTCTTCTAGTGCATAATCCTGAAATTCACCATAGACAATTATTTCCTTTTTGTGTAACAATTACCGATTGACCAACTAAGGTTAAGGCCACACAAACGCTACATGCTTTAATATAAGAAGTAGTTATTTGTGTATTTGAATGTGTTTGGGGAACACTTGCACTGTCAGCATCAATGTAAAGTAGAAAATTGCCTCGCACAGAGAATTTCATACATTATTCACTCGAACTGATTGGGTGCATAATGATAAAATTCATCTAAAAATACCGATGAAGAATTTCAACTCTTCTACAAGGAATTATGTAAGTATGAAGAAAATGAAGCTTCCTTCTTTCTTAAATAACTATTGTTTAAATAATCGTTTTGGTTCGTTTTTTATTTTTTTGAATTGTAATATGCTACTTGAAGTTTGATTTGTATGAGTTTGTGTATCTGGAATTGTTCAGCTTTGATCAGCTTGCACAGTGGACCTTTAAATTGAACTATTGTGCGACAAGAATGTTGCTAAGTTGTTGCTAAAATAAATAAATAAATATATAATAAAGCTTATGTGGAAGAAGTTAGCATGTCCATTTTCGTTTTTAGAAAAACTCGCCATTGTGCTGACTTGTGCTATACTTGTGCTACGGCTACGTTGTGCCGCAAACCGTTTTCGATTATCTCAAAAAACGGAGCAGCAATGAGAAAAAACTGTTTTTTGTACCAGCATGACCATTTTGTTTTTTCGAAAATGTGCGGAATGTGCCGAAATGTGCTAGGCTTGTGCTGCAATGTGCCGAAAACCGTTTTCAATTATCTCAATCGGCACAACGTACCACAAGTCAGCACAATGTCGAGATTTTCTAAAAACGAAATGGACATGCTAATTTCTTCCACATATAAGGCTTCCCTTTTAAAAACTTTGGCTAACTTAGCAACTCAATAAAATTAATAGTCATGCAGAGAAGCCCATAGTGGCGCCAGTGTTGCCATCGCCATAGTGAGCTTTGTGTTGTTTCACAATGGCATGCAGCATAGCTCATACGAATTGCGTTCCTAAGTCTTAAGACAATCTTGCCATCAAAGGGCCCGAAAGCAAAGTTTTTTTCTTTCACATGCATCTTCTCATGGGAGGGCTGTACCTACAGTCTAGGAGTAAATTACAGCAACACTGTGGAAGAGAACCTTAACCTTACCTTATAGCAACTCCTTATGCTATCTTATCCCCCATAAGACAGCATTAAGAATAGGTTATATTTGTGACTCACATTATCTGCTTAGTCAAACTTCTGGACTTGAGCCCTCTAATGTAATGTTGCGGACATATTCTAATGCAATGACTATTTTGCATAGTGCAATGTTCTGCTGAATTTTGCATAGTGCAATCTGTGCCAGTGCTTTACAGCTTGTAAAGCTGCAGCCGAATCCTACAGCATTGCTTATTTATAGGCAATGGTAACCTATAAATAAGCAACACTTTGTCCTTGAAAAAATAAGGTGCAGACTTAAATCATCATCATCATCAACAGGCCTGACCCACTGCAGGGGCACAGGCCTACCCTCTCAACGAGAGTGTATAGGCTATATAGTTCACCACGCTGACCCAGTGCAGGTTGATGGCCTTCACATGTGTCTTAGAATTTCTTCTTTGGTGTATGCAGGTTTCCTCGCAATGTTTTCCTTCACCGTTTGAGAGCAGTCAGTAAATGCACTTAAGTTTTTAGAATAAAACCCATTGGTACTCTGCATGACCGGTGATCGAACTCGGACATCTAGATAGGCCGTGTCTTTTCCACTTGGCTACCAATGATGTCTTGAATTTTTGTATAAAATGTGAAGACACTTTATCCCCAACCTATTACAATTGTGTACTACAAGCAATAAGTTTTATTTCGTGTTTTCTGCTATTCCCGAGCCTGATGATACCCTAAAGGAGGACTAATCTATAATCACTAATCTAATTCTTTTCTAATTGATATTATTTCCCAGTGATTTTAAATTCTTTTCTAGATATGCAGTTTGAAATTGTTTAGTGATTCAAATCTGATGACAGATCCATTATTATGAAGACAAATCTTATTAATTTGGTCATAGTATACATATATTAATTTGGTGATGATAAAAATCACACCCATTAGATTTTTAGGTATGAATTTAAGAACAGACTAGAAAGACACATAAAAACTCAGTCATATGTAGATGCACCCAGTGCAAGCTTTTGTTCTAATGAAAAGCTTGCTAAATTCAAACATATTAGTGTTGTAGAAAACAAGAAGTAAAATCGAATTTAGAATGTTTTTAATATTTGAACATGTATTGGAAACTAGTTGAGCCTGCAATTTAATACGCATGGTATTCGTAACGGCGTGTAACTGTTTTATTTGTAAACCCATTGGAATGAAACAAACACTATATGTTACAGGAAGCTTGCTATAATACATCAGTGAAAATCGCATTCAAATGGTTAACCCGTTTCTGAGATTAGATAGACAACAATTCTAAAAACTTTTTTTACCTCTGTAACATAAGTACAAATTGTTTTTTTTGTAAAATATTTAATTATTATTATATGTATTTACGATTTAATTATATGTATAGATTTGAGGAGACAGGAAATTGAAAATGTATGTTGAAAATTCAAAATGTTTTTATATGTATTTTATGTTTATGTACACATAAATCAATCAATAAGTATATGTTATATAGTGTTTTATTGCTTCAAAATTCAAAAGGATCCCATAGAGATATTAATATATTACTATAAAAGGTATGAAGACTGAGATATTAAAAAAAATCCTATAATATCTAGAAATAAATATCCAAAATAAGGCTCTATATTGAAAGTACCCAGTAAGTCTTACCTTAAAAAGACCGTGGTGATGAATTACACCATCCTGATCTTTTAACAATGACAAGAGAGAATACTCCGTGTGGAGTAACATTTTCCCTTGTCTATCGTCTTGTGTTTCGGGCTGCCCGTCACATCCTAATGTCAAAATTTTTATCAAATAAAACTCGTCAGTCTTTTCCTTTCTGGCCAAACACTGCACTATTGTTTTCACGGGACTGGGCCCTAATTTGGGGCCGAGCAAATAAGGTCCAGCCTTACGAACGAGTTTATCAGGCACTGGTGTGCCAGGTGATGGTATGTCACTTTTATTGTACATCGTCTTCGATTTCCTGGTCGGATTAGGGCCAGCCTTCTTCGAACTCTTATTCGCACCGCTGGAGGACGCACTCGAATATGCAGATATCTTAGCGATCTTCGGACTTGGCTGCAGAAGCAAAGGTCGTGTCCTCTTTCCATGGGTTGAACTGCATTCTGGTCTATCTTGATCCATAACGAGTGTTTATGTTGCTTCTTTTGTTTTGTTTATTATAATGAGGTAGTACGTGACGAAAGTCTAAAACGATTAATGACTGATGTTAATAAATAATTAGAAAAAAGAAACAAAAGCTAAAGAGAAATTAAATTCTAAAATACCCAAATAATCCAAATCCAAGTATTGCTATTGCTAAGACTAAGTACCTATATAATATACCTAGTAGTTATTATAGTAGATAGAGTTACCACTTATATTGACAAGACAAATTGACAATTTGACTTGACATACATTCCCAATGAAAATTGTTGATTGTATGTAATCTGTGATCATGTGTTACAGAAGGTGTGGACATGTCAGACATGTCAGTCAATAATAACAAGTAGAACCAAAGATGTTGCATTAGTCTGTACCTATAGATGGATCACAAAATGCAGCAATATTTTATTCTTTCTAACACCTTCAAATTGTCATAAGATTGAAAGAGACATACATATATAATCTGTCGGGTCGAAGTTGAGTGAATGTCTCCATTTTGACTATACAATGCAAGCTAAAGTTATAGCGTATAATAGTGCTGTGCATTTTCATTGATAACTAGATATCGTTGATATAGATTTTAAATATATGACGGATAAAAAGTATGGCCAAATGCGTTTCGGTGTACTGTTTGGTTATTCAATATAAATAAAATGTGGGTGCGTACTGGTACTCGCCGCATTGCTAATCGGTTGTATGAGATTGTATGTAACCTCTCGCATTTATTTCACCAAAATATTTCAAAAGAATAGTTATTTCATGGGTAGAAATATTTAGAATCCATCCTTAAGGGGTAGAACGGGAGTAGGTTTTTATTACGAGAGAAAAAAAACTCAATAATCTTAAAGTTTTATTTTTAGAAACGATATCACAGATTGGATAATCTGTGATTCATCTGTGATTCGTCAACATTTTAATTTAAAGACTTGCAGTTAATGTTGACGCTTGGGTATCCACGTATTTATTAGTAAGTTTTCTTTTTCTGGGTAATTTCTGAAAAGAAATAGTTTTAGGTTATTAATGATTCAAAAGATTTTCATAATTTTCATAGATTGAAGCATAACTTCTTTGTAACTTATAGATATTACTTACTGGTTTACACGATGGTGGTAATTTTAGGAATATTGTCGGCACTGCATACGAGTGTAGAATTTTACGCTGATATCCTTGGCGAAAGCAAGAATCTTCAAAGTTCATCGAGCATATTCTTGTATATTGCGAAGCTCTCCAATCGTCGGCTTTTCTTACATTTTTTGTCCACTTTTTTTTTTAAATCGATGTCGGTGGGAAATCTGTTATAAATTGATAAAAATTACTTTCAACCTGCAGTGAAAGCTAGAAATTGTCAACACTCTACTAAAAATAAATTAGTTATCGATATCGATAAACTTATCAAGATCAGACTACAGCACTATAAAGCAAGACAAATGTCAAATATTCCGATTAACTTTGGTTTTTGTAAATTTTAGTTATAAACACCAGCTTTTCTTAAAATAAATCAACCTTAGAGCTGTGTATGCATGTATAATGATTCATTTTTAGTAAATAATTATAAAAATTTGTTTACAAAACACCAAAATTAATGAGTGCGAGCTGTGCGACTTACCGGTGAAATGATATGTTTCCATTATTCTCCTTCAAAACACCCACTCTACTTGGACAAACGGGAACAGTACAAGACATTCTTGGCAAGCAACAGATTTATGAAATCATACTTTCAGATTTTTAAGTATTTTAAATCACATAAAGCTAAACGCACTTGTTAACCAGCATGATATAAACAAATATGACGTTGCCTCTTTTATGGCGCGCAGCGTTTTTAGACGTCATATTCGGCTATTGTTATCTCTTTTTAACATACGACATGCAGCCATTAGAAAGACGGGTATCGAGTATCGAAGGAATCTTCAATTTTTATTGTTCCATCTATACACTAATACAATTATCTTTGAGTAGAACGGTATCTTCTTTTTTCCTAATATACTTATCTATGTCTTCTTTATCCGAGTCCCAAACGCCGACATTTATATAACTACTTCCCCCTTCACGTCGTTACGCCTGGTTACGCCCCTCTGTCACTCAGGCTTGTCACCAGGGTTGCTTACTGTTAAATATTGCTTACGAATAAAGATAATACCGCTAAAATATAAATTTCTTTACTTAGAAACCATTATTTATTCTAGTTTTATAAAATATGAGATTTATAAATACTTACCTACATTATTATGTTACGTATCTACATTAAATATACTTATAAATAATAAGTTATAAGTATACTTAACAAATGCAAGGTTTCATATCAAATGAATATCATACCTACAAATATAAAATAAAAACACTCAATCTCACGTAAAACTATTTAGTAAATTTATTCAGCGTTGGGTGAGCTATGGTATAGTCTGAGAGCTAAACCCCATAATGGTCTTGAAGTACGGCACAGCGGTCAGGGCCTTCGGAGACTAAGGAGTCACCACCGCAGTATAGTCCGAGAGCTAAAAACCATTATAGATGTCTAGAGAAAATGAAATAGTTTTCGCGGACGAAGTCGCGGGTAAAAGCAAGTAGAATAAAATGAAATAAACATTATCATGGCTAATACTTATTGTCAAAAAAACGTGTTGACTGGTAACGCACATACAGGCAAACGCGCATGCGGAGACGCCGGCCGTGAAAGCCCGACTGAGTATCCCGTTTAACGTGTAGGCTAATATCGTGATCTTGACCTCGTCCGGAACGGGAGTTTCCATTCTACTTGTTCTTATTTATTTTTATGGTTGAACATTGACAAACATTACTTCATTACATTGAATGATAGACAAAAATGACCTAGAATATAGAACGGTTTGTTATTTTAAAGGAGACTTTCTTGTTAGTCTGTGTTGTCTATAAAATAGTCTATATGGCTTTCAAAATTTGCTTTTGAAGTTTTGATGTTGTCATTGTCATTTGTCAGTTTATTAATTGTCTTCGCAAATGTTCGTTCGATTCGACGTTTGACATTTCTTATTCACATATGATAATATTTTCCAAAAAATTGTGTAATATTATTAACAAAATTGTATATAAGTGAATTAAAATTTCTATGTCAACATGTGGAAAGGACTCAGACATACTCAGTCCCAACTGTCGAAGTTACAGTTCAAAGGATATAAACTACAACCTATCGGCGTCCCTGCATTGGATTCTGTATTGAACCAATGGTACGAGTTTTGTAAGAAACCGCCGAAGGGCTTTGAGAAATATTTCCAACCGAATACTAGTCAAAAACAATCAAAAAATGCAGAGAAAGGTGACACAGCTGCGCCTTCAAAAAGTTCCCAACCGTCATCTAAGCCACCTTCCTCGCAGGACAAATGGAATATGAACATGTTCTCAAGTCCAGGTGGAACCGGTAGAGGCGGAAGTCGAGGCGGATACGAAGGACAAGACAGAGAAAAATGGATGATGTTTGGTGCTATGGGTGTGGTAACTTTACTAGCTTCAATTGCATACTTTGAATTAAGATACAGAGAAATCAGCTGGAGAGACTTTGTTAACATGTACTTAAATAAAGGAGTGGTTGAAAAACTGGAGGTCATTAATAAAAAATGGGTACGTGTAAAACTTAACCCTGGATCAGCAGTGGAAACCAAGGTCACTTGGTTTGCAATCGGCAGCGTAGATTCCTTTGAAAGAAATTTGGAGAATGCACAAATAGAAATGAATATAGATCCTCCGAATTTTATTCCAGTCATTTATAAGACTGAGGTGGAAGCGTCCAGTTTGAGCGGTATGCTGCCTTCCTTACTTGTAATAGGGTTTTTGATTTACATGATGAGGAAGTCTGCCGGCATGATGGGCAGCGGAGGTCGTAAAGGTGGAGGTCTTTTTGGTGGTGTGATGGAATCCACTGCAAAACTTATAAACCCTACTGACATAGGCGTTAAGTTTCAAGACGTAGCTGGCTGCGAAGAAGCAAAGATTGAAATCATGGAATTTGTAAATTTTTTGAAAAATCCACAGCAATACATTGATTTGGGTGCGAAGATACCTAAAGGTGCTTTATTGACTGGCCCTCCTGGTACAGGTAAAACACTTCTGGCTAAAGCCACAGCGGGAGAAGCCAATGTTCCGTTTCTAACTGTGTCAGGCTCCGAATTTTTGGAGATGTTCGTGGGTGTTGGGCCTTCGAGAGTTCGAGACATGTTCTCTATGGCTCGTAAACATGCTCCATGTATTTTGTTCATTGATGAAATTGATGCCGTTGGTAGAAAAAGAGGTGGAAGGAGTTTTGGAGGCCATTCTGAACAGGAAAACACATTAAATCAACTCCTAGTTGAGATGGACGGATTCAACACCACAACCAACGTTGTAGTTCTTGCGGCAACAAACAGAGTTGATATTTTGGACAAAGCTCTACTGAGACCTGGCAGATTTGACAGACAAATATTTGTACCAGCACCAGATATAAAAGGAAGAGCTTCTATATTTAAGGTGCATCTACAAGGCTTGAAGACCAGTCTGAATAAAGAGAATTTAGCACGTAAAATGGCTGCGTTGACTCCTGGTAAGATTTTTATCTCAAAATTTTAACAAAATAACATGTTAAATAATGGCAAGGCACACTGCATTTCAGTCATTTGGGCAGCCCGCCTGGTGGCAGTAACCATCCCCTACAGAAGACCACCCTGAAATATCAGCTTGTGTGCTGTTGTGTTCAGTAAGGGATGCTATTTTCCTAGCCCTTCCTGATCATACTATAGTTGGAAATGCGCAAGTGTAATTGTAGTGTTCTACCTAACATCAAGTGGATTGTCATCTTGTCTGTCAACCTTAACATTAAAAAAAAAATTTTGATAGTGGTACCAAAATTATAAACACACAAAAGTAAAAACACAAGCAATAGAGATGTTTATGTTTGTTGTTTGATGATCAATTTTATGTGTCCAAAATTAAATATCAACGTTGCTATAGGTCAAACATCAATCTCAATTTTTAGCAACATTATCAGGAATCCCATAATAACAGCATCAAATCAAATTTTTATCACACACAAGTATGAAAAATAAAACAAGACAATTGATCAACAATGGTTAAAAGCATGTGTGCTGTTGTTTCCGTTTAGTTTTTCAGTATTGAATATCCACCGTGCTTGTGCTTATAATAACTTTTATAATATTAAAAATTATCAAAATTCTTGTTCATATTTCTTCTTCACTAATAATGTTTAAAGCTGTGGTAAACACACAGCCAAAACTTACTTAGTCTAGAAAGCTGAAATTTGAACTTTACGAGATAAGTGCATAGAGGGCTTTATGCTATGTACTGATGAGTAGAAATTTTAGTTAAGGCGAGAATTTAGCAGAAATGCGTTATTTCGTCGCCTAATTTGGCTTGTTAGAGTAAAATTAAAACTTACATAAAAATACAATAGCATAATAGTCTATATTTAAAATACTTATAGTACATTGATTCTAGATTTCAATGTATGGAAAAATGGGCAAATTTTATAATTTTGTTTTACTACCGCTGTGTTATTCCTTCATGTGAGTACATTATAACACACGACTCTGCCGCCCCCCCTGCAATCGGCTTTACCCCTCCCCCCCTTAAAATAGTCCCGTTTTACAGATTTTCTCAATTATCAGGAAAACGATACAAGCTAGGACAAAATGGTCAAAGACTAAATTGTTTATTAATAAATTACCTACAAATGAGTACTACATTCACTTTGATACGAGTTATAGTTTTAAAGTTATGACGCGTCAAAGTTGACTGAAAATGTTTAACCAGCAAATAATCACATTTTAAATACTCGCGCGCTAATTATGCTCGGGAAATGCAACGAAAATGTCGTAGTGGTTGGGCAAGATATATACGAGGGCGGAGTGATAAGTCTGGTAAAAATTAAACAAGTAGTAAAATTAATTAAATTTTATTTATTTTTCAACGTAGTCCGTGTTGCTCAATGCACTACACCCAGCGTTTCTCTAGCTTTTCGATCCCTTCCATAAAATAGGACTTAGGCAACCCTTCAAAATAGGCATTGGTTTCGTGCATGACCTCTTCGTTGATGCCAAATCTTTTCCCACCAAGCCATTTTTTTTAATTCGGAAACAGAAAATAGTCACAAGGGGCTAAATCTGGCGAATACGGTGGGTGAGAAAGCATCTCATAGCGCAACTCATGAAGTTTTGCCATGGCAATCACGCAGGTGTGCACTCGTACATTGTCTTGGTGGAAGAGGATTTACTTCTTAGCAAAATATAGTCGTTTTTTACGTAAAATTGTGTTCACCATTAATAGTTTTACCCTTCTCTGGGGTAGTCAATATGGATTACTCCACGTTCTTCCCAAAAAACTGTAGCCAACACTTTATTGGCTGATAAAACTGCTTTGGCCTTCTTCGGAGCTGGTTCGCCGGTAGCAATCTACTATTTTGATTGTTGTTTGGTTTCTGGGGTATGGTGGTGGATCCATGTTTCGTCTACTGTTATAAAACGACGCAAAAATTCAGTTTTATCATGTAGAAACAACGCAAAACCCGCCTCCGAAGTGGTCACACACATACGTTTTTGATCAACAGTCAGTAAACGCGGCACTCATCGAGCGGAGAGCTTTTTTATATCTAAATGTTGGTGTAAGATATTGCGCACACGTTCGTCTGAGATTAGGCATCTTATCTCGATTATTTCCCTCACTTTTCTTCGGTCGTTCAACACTATGTCGTGGATTTTAGCCATCATCTCTGGAGTAGTGACCTCAACTGGGCGTCCTGGACGCACAACATCACTTGTGTACGACCACAGCGAAAATCAGTAAACCACTTATGAATCATTTTAATCGACGGAGCAGAGTCCCCATAATATTTATCAGGGCTTTTTTTCGTTTCCGTAATAGTGTTTTTTGCGCAAAAAATAATGTTTAATCAAGACACGAAATTAACTTTTCTCCATCTTTGTGTTGTGAACAAGGAGGTTCCATGCAGTTTGCGATAATTTTAATCCAAAATAGATTTTCACCAGACTTATCACTCCGCCCTAGTATCTGTTAGTTGCTTTAACAAAACTCGAGAAGTGAATGATGACGAAACTGATTTGTTTTAAATAAATATTACAATATAAACTCATTTTCTTGTAAAAAAAGAATAAATATTATTGTTTCATGTATATTCAATGTTTTATTTTTGCTAAGTGCTAATTTTTGGTAAACTTTGACGCACCATACCTTGAAAACTATAACTCGTATCAAAATGAATGTCAGAACTTATTTGTGGGTAATTTAGTAATGAATAATTTAGTCTTTGCTTATTTTGCCCTAGCTAGAGTATGGTTTTTCTGAAAATTTAGGAAACCTGTAATACCAGACACGTTTCAAGGGGAGAAGGGGTGAAGCCGAAGGGGCGGGTGGGAGAGTCGTGTATTTTAATGTACTCACATATAGGTATAACACAGTAGCAGTTTAAAAAAATTATAAAATTCGCCGCGAAAAAATCTAAAATGAATGTATTATTAGTTTGAATCGGGCAGGTATATACAAAAAATTATGTTTTCTGAGGAAAAAATAGTAAAATAGCCCAAAAAATAGTATTTTTGGGCAGTAAGCCCAAAAATAGCTTTCGAGTCACAGTAATAAAAAATTTCAGCGACAACTACATTATCTTTGAAGCTTATATTAAGTTCTATACTAAAGTTTTAATGGGCTACTTTTATTTCATTTTTCATATTTTACACAATATTCAATTTTTAAGTCTGTTCTAAAATCTAAAAGCTACAAAAATTTGATGTACCATATTGCACCTTAATTCTTAGGTTATTAGGTTGCGCTTGTGTGTTCGGTCAGAAGAAGGTCCTTGTTTTAAGATGGTTTTAATTGAAATAATAGAGTAGAGTGATGATACTTTTAATTAAAAAAAAATTACATTACAGGCTTGTTCTAATTAATTTTTGTAGATTTATTACTTACTATTATTTACAAAATTTACAACACATTTTTACAAATTAGCGTCCTCTGTTGACAACTTCAATAATATATCGTTTAGATCCGTATTTAATTAAGATTTAAAATTTAGAAGGGTTGAAATGCATCATGAAAAAATTATTAAATTAATGTACAATTATAAAAATTTAATTATGAGAAATTGTTATTAACTAGGTAGAATATTTCGAACATAACTTAACCAATATTCATAATATGAAATATATTAAGTATAAAATATAGAGTATAAATAACATTATCACTATTCCCATATAAACTATGATATATAATATATAGTATATTATAAGCCAATCATCAAGTGAATCTCTTAAGAATATAAAATTATTTTTATTCCTAACAAGAGTCATATTTTTCTGATTTATTTTTATTTTCAAATTACAGGATTCACCGGAGCAGACATAGCGAACGTCTGCAACGAAGCTGCCTTAATTGCTGCTAGAGAATTAGCCCACGATATTAATATGAAGAATTTCGAGCAAGCTATCGAGAGGGTTGTCGCTGGAATGGAGAAGAAATCAAATGTCCTCCAACCAGAAGAGAGGAAGATAGTTGCTTACCATGAAGCTGGTCATGCTGTCGCTGGATGGTTCTTACAACATGCGGATCCTCTGCTAAAAGTGTCAATAATTCCTAGAGGTAAAGGTCTGGGGTATGCCCAATATCTACCAAAGGAACAGTACCTTTACAGTAAAGAACAACTTTTTGATAGAATGTGCATGACTCTTGGGGGTAGAGTAAGTGAAGAAATTTTTTTCGGAAGAATAACTACGGGTGCCCAAGATGATCTAAAAAAGATAACTCAAAGTGCATACGCCCAAATAGTACATTACGGTATGAATCCAAAGGTTGGCAATGTTTCGTTCGAAATGCCCCAACCGGGCGAGATGGTCATAGACAAACCGTATTCAGAGAAAACAGCGGAACTAATTGATTCAGAAGTCAGGGACTTAATAGGTTCAGCACACAAACACACAACAGACTTATTAACGCAACACAAAGAGAATATAATTAAAGTAGCCGAAAGATTATTGAAGCAAGAGATCTTGAGTAGAGATGACATGATCGAATTATTGGGCCCCAGACCTTTCCCTGAAAAGAGTACTTATGAAGAATTCGTCGAAGGGACAGGGTCATTAGATGAAGACACGTCACTTCCTGAAGGTCTCAAAGACTGGAATAAGGAGAAATCCTCAGCCAAAGAGACAGCTCCGACAGACTCTAGTGGCAGTAAAAATTAAGTTATTTAATTTTGTAGATTATTTTAAATAAGATAACCCTAAGGCAAAGTAAGAAGGTTGTCAACTGAAAATCTGTGTTTTATTTTCCATTACATTAATTGCAAAAGTTCAAAACAAAAGAATAATACTCATACTTGATGTGTAAATAGTTGATAGCTTTATTTATTTTTTATGGATTTCCTTGAATTGCTATTACCACAAATTTAGTATATGACGAAAATTATAAGACAGCCACAATTTTAAAAGGCAATATTGCCTATGGTCTTCATGGCAAATTATATTTCGTGCAATAGGTAATGTTTCAATGAGACTTTAATAGACTGGCTTTTTTACTTTCCTTATTGGGTTTTTAGCATCAATCAGCTAAAAATAAAGTAGTTGATGGATGGGTTTTAGTCATATATAACTACTGTATGTTTGATGAATTGTTATTAAATGTGTGATTATTTTATTTTACCTTGTTAACAATCTGTAAATGTTATAGCAGTATTTTTTTTCTCTCTAGCAGCCGATAAAGCCTTACTTGAGGGTATATATGTAAAAGTTGAAATTTACACCCCATTTATTAAAACATATTGCATTTGTTAAAAGGAACAATCCGTTTATAAAACTGCTTTTACACTAGCATTTTTTCTATTGTAAAATGCTTGACTCTGTAAAAATAAAATGTTTTAAATTAAAATTGATTTTTTTTTAATCATTAGGAGTTTAAAATAATGCACCACAAATTTCGAGTACCAATACATTTTATTGGCCACTGGCTGAAATCAAATTTTTACATTTTCCTCCCATCTCCATTTAGTTAGAATGATTCATTACTTACATCAAATTGGAGGAACAACTTTAACAAAAAAAAAACAGGTTATATTAAAATTATATGAAAATATTATTGAAATATAGACTGAAAATACATCCAGCCTTCTGTTTATTTAAATATTCACTACAATTACTTTATACATCACCAATTTCTTAAGTATATTCATTTTTGTACAATATAAAAAGAATCTTACAATTATTAAAACTATGTTTACACGCGAGATGTGTACAACACGTCCGCAACACATTTAAAACTTGATCTAACCGAAAGTATACGGACATAAGAGAAATTGTAACAAAAATATTAAAATTATGGTAATTATTAGGAGTAACTACCTAAGCTATGTGCTTATGTTCAACATTTCATGTCAATATTCTTTATTTATTAACTATGCTTAAAAGCTAGCCTATAAAATATTTTTTTATAAATGACGAAAACATTTTTTCCACGTTCAACAATAACCCATTAACAATTTCAGAAATCATTTACACTCGTGTTTATTGAACAAAAATTACAACTAATCTCAGTAACAACGTAAAAATTCCACGTATCAATGACAGTCTCTAATTTTTTCCCCTTTCGGTTTGCGGCCACGCTTTTTACCGGACGCGACGCTTGCTAGGACCATGGCGGCTCGTTTCGCGCGACACGATTTGCAGAACCAGTCTTCAGTAGCACCCGGTTCCTCCGTTATACCCACACAAATCCAATGATACCATCCGTCACAGCCGTCACAACCAATCATCGGAGACCCATTATCGGGTCTACCGCAAGCCGGACAAACCCAGATTTTTTTCCCTTGTTCGTCCACATAATAAGGTGTGGGCAGAGGTCCCACTGGCTTATCAGCGGACACAGGTGGCACCGGCCTAGCTTCCTCGGCCATTGCTCCAATATCATCCTCAAAATGCTCAGAGTTGCCTTTCTTTGTCAAGGGTTTGAATAGTATTCTCTTGTACTTCGAACTGGATGGAGGACGATTCTTTCTCGTTGGCGAGCTGCCTGATGGTGGTGGCGAAGACTGTGCATCGTCGGTGATATGGTTAGGTTTAGTATGTTTTTGCTTAGGTGGTCTTGTCACTAAAGCTGAAATTTGAGCTAGTTCTGGCGAATGACTATGCTCGCGAGAAACTGGCTCCTCCTTTATAGGTGAACTATCGTCTTCCTCTTTCTTCACTATGGGCTTAATATTCAGTTTGAAAGTGTCAGGAGAACTGGGTGGCATTGGTGAATTTGAATTTGACGAATTCAACTTTAATGTTAGTTTAGGCACTAAACCGTCAGTAGCCTTTTCTTTCTTTTTCTCCTTTTTCTCTTTTTTTATCCTGTCTTTCAATTCTTGTCTCTCTTCTTTGTCTCGTTTCTTTTCGGACTTTTCTTTGTTTTTATCTTTCTTATCTTTTTTCTTTTTAATTTTGATACCATCCTTATCTTTCTTCTCTTTTTTGTGAGATTTGTCCTTTTTCTTTTCTGGTTTTTCAATATCCTTTTCTTGTGAGACGTCTACCGTTGAGCCCTGCGACATATCCACAGGACGAGACTCTGGTATTGACTCAGAATCAATGGTTTTTACAGGTTCTGGCATGGGCGAATGAAATGGTATGGAAGGTTCCTGAACAGGCTCTCTTGGATTTTGTCTTACTGGATCAACTTTGGGTGGATTTAATTCAATTGTTATATCTGGCTGTATGGGAGGCATTTTATATTGGGACATTTTTTCTTTCTGAGATTTCAACTTATGTTTCTGCAAAATATTTGGAATGGTTGGTGATTTGTGCTTATCATGCCGATCTTTATCTCGCGACATTATTGGAGATTTATGAAAGCCTCTGTCGTCATCGTGATCTACAGGAATAACTTCTAAGCTCGGGCGACGTAACATTGACGGTATTTTATTTGATGGTGTCCTAGAGGTTTGTGGAAAATTAGGCATAGCTAAAAGGGGATTAGGTACACCATGACCTAATCCGGGCAGAAAACTTGGTCCAGGAATTAAGCCCGGTCCACCGGCAGCTAATGCAAATGGATTGCCTAATAGATTAGAAGCTGGTAAACCTCTAAGAGCCGGATTATTTGTAATGCCAGCAAGAAAATCTCCTGGTATAAGACCTGGATTAGGTATTAAACCTGGGCCAGGCATCAATCCTCTCCCTGATGATAGAGGAAAAAATTGAAAACCGGACATATTAGGGGGTAGTTTTCCCTCATTCTTTGGCCTGCTCTGTTTTGGACGTTTTGCATTTCCGGTCATTTTTAGATTTTGCCTGTCAGCCATTGCCATTCCTAAAGCTAATTGTTCTTGATGCTTCTTAAGCAATTTTGCTTGTAGTTTTGCCGCTTTTTCAGCTGTTTTATCTTTCTTCTCTCTATGTTTTCTTTCCTTTTTCATTTTTGGACTAATGCCAGGTACATCTTTGGGATATGGTAATTGCAATGCTTTATTAATTGATATACTGGGACGAGCCTCAATATGTGACATTTTATTTTGTTGCACATTGTTTGCCTCCAAGGAGTCATCATCAATGCTAATAACCTCATTGGTTCTTAAATCCATTTCTTTGACTGTATCTACACTGCTATAATTACTACTATCATTATTGTTCACAAGTGGTATGTCAGCCTTTGTTTTCGTATGTTCATTTGATTTATTTTCATTCAATATGACAGCTGTTGAGTTTTGTAATCTTGAGATCATTGTATCTTGAATATCTGTATTACCCTTATCTTCTTTAGATTTGTTCGATATTCTTTTAAATATATTGATTTTCGATCGATCTGGCTGTGAAGCCAATTTCTCATCTAGATCAACAATTTCCTTCTTTATTTCTGTCTCAGGTATTAAGGAATTTGTAGACGATGACGGCCTATGTACAGGTATAGGATTTGAAACAAGTGGAGATTTTGATATAGGTATCTTCCTTGGAACCGGTATAGCATCTTCACCAAGAGAATTTTTATTGACCGGTGTTGGGTTGCCAGGAAGTGGATCAACAGGTTCTTGTTTGATAGGTCTAATGAACTCTGGAATAAGCGGAGCTCTAGGAGGAGGCATTGCAGGCCTTATAAGTGGAGGATTTGGTGGTGGAGCTCTAGGCGCTGGCATTGTTACATGATTATGGTGTGTTGGATGAATATCTTTGCTTTTTATAGGATATCCAGGTGGATACTTATCTTTAACATTATCCTTAGATTTATTACTTTCACCCTTCTTTTGACTTTTGTCTTTCCGTTTACTCTTCATAACTTTTCCATTCAAAAGTTTATTTTTCTTAGATTTTTTATCCTTTTCTAATGTTGGTACTTTCATAGGGTTTGCATGGTGAGAATTCGCTTTATGTTTGTCATAATGTTTTTCAGAAACAATTGTTGGCGGTCGAGCTTCAGGTAGTTTACCTTCTCTGGCAGGTGACAAAAAGCCCGACATAGTCATCATTACACTGCTAATTTCTCTAGTTCTCTCTTCCTCTTCCAAACGTAACCTTGGTCTCTTACTGCTTGGTAACGAGACTGGGTCAATAGGTCTTTTGAATATATCTTTTGGTTTTTCTGGACTGTCCGTGACTGATATTTCTGGGCTTGTACAGACTCCACCACTGTTCTCAACATTGTCAATACCATTTTGCTGGATTTCAATGGTATCTGCAACGGCAGGTGTATCCCTTTCTTTTTCTGGATACATCGGAGGAAGGTGTTCATGCACATGCATGGGCCTCGTAACAACTTCATGGCTGCCAGGTTTAAGAAAATTCAAATGTGACTCCTTTGGTTTGGGAAATTTCTCATTGGCAACTGGTGGTGAAGTGCTAGGTACAGATTGTGTGTACTCAGCAAGCTCGGGGAGTTGTATGTGAAGGTCACGAAATACTAATCCTAAGTCATGTAAATTTGGTTCAGTTCTACTAAATTGTTCTGCATATCTGTTGGCCTGTGTTCCAAGTGTACATATGTACTTCTCCAATACATGTACCAAAATATCCAATGGAGTTGAGTTTATACCGTTCCATCCTATAGTTTGGCATATTTGCGCAACATTCCTTCGTAGTATCTCACGGGCGTACGCCTCTGACATTATGACACCAACAAAGTTATCTGGAACAAGCAAAAATACCGGGATTTTTATCGAAATTTGTATTTGTTTACACAAACAATAAATAGTGCATCAGTTTCATATTACTTATAATGTAATTTTATCATGTTACATTCGACAAGAATGCTAAAACAGCATTTCTTATAATTTTTGTACCTGCAAGTGTCCAGCAGTACAGAGACGATATTGCGAACAGGTGAAAACTTCGATTTCAGGAGACACATGTATGCTTTAATATGATTTTTATAATTCACTGACTATTTATAAAAACGTGTAAACTGATTTTAATGCAAATAAATGAAGTGTTTACGTAAAAACTTCTCAGCATTCTAAAAACACAGTGCCCCGTGCGCCATGATTGCATTTTGGGTTGTCAATGTCAGTGTTGCCAAGTTAAAATATAGACATGGCGGCTATATAAAATAACGTTCAAAATTTAAGAATAATTTAATCAATATTTATTTTAAATATTGCAATATAATACCTACTTACCTGTTGTAATCATATACAAAGCAAATATTTTGCCGATGTCTAAATAGTTTCAATTGGTTTAAAAAATGTTGTCTTCCATGAATACACCCACAAAATATACATACCCATTTAAAACCCATCGGAAATATCTATACATCTCGCTTGAGTGTGGCTACTATTCTATTAATTTTCGTTAAACGTACTGTTTGGTATAATATTTTTAAATAAGTAGACAGTGAATGTGATTTCAATGAAATTGGTGATGACGATGAAGCGGCCCGGAATAGTCAGGTGTTGTTGAGCTTTTTACAGGATAGTTTTTTAGTTCTACTTTGGGTAATGCATAATATTTTATTTCCAAATGTGATTTCTAAATGTTTTATTAATTACTAGCTGTGCCCGCAACTTCATACGCGTGGTATTCAGTTGAACAAACACATTGGAATGAAACAAACACTATAGTACCTACGGTCATTCTATGAATGCGTTTTTGACATTTCTTTATGTCCATTGCATAAAGTTCATTTCCGAATAAACGATACAGAAAATGTATGGAATTCACACCTATCAGAACAGCACTCTTATAATGGCCAGAGTATAAATGTCACGAGTAGCTTGCTACACACATGCTACACACACCAAATCGGTTAAACCATTTCTGAGATTAGCGTGGACAAAAGCACAGGCAAACAGACAAAAATTCCACATACTATGTTTTTGTCCTCGGTACCATAAGTAAAACGTGTACAAATTACTTTTTGAAAAAGCAATTTGTAATTTAAATATTAGAGTAAAGGATAAACCTTCATACTTGAGCAAAGGATCAAATATTTGATACTTTTATCTATTTATAAATGATAGATTCAACTGCATCTTTGCATCGTGAAAAAAAAAATATAGGTATACAACATAATTAAAAAACTAATAATTATTAAGTTATAACATAATTCAATTAAAATTAAAACAAGTAAACATTAACATAATAATATTATAAATTATAAAGTTTCGGTCCCCTAGGCAGAGTCCCGAGCATGCTGGCTGCATTACCTCGTTGTATGGCAATGCTAATCTGTTGCCCGAGGTAATGGCCAGCTCTATAATCCCCGGTTATGTCGACCAAACGTTTTGACAAATTGTTAAAAAATTTAAGCGCGTTGGGGCCCCACGGACCCAGAGATTCGACACCAAAAGGAATGAATATGTAGCCGGTGCCGATATCTCTGTATTTGTGAATTTTGAGTTTCTCGGCCGCTTCCGCAGCAGCACCAGCTGTGGTAAGTGTTCCATGAAGATGGGACGGTGCCAATGTGTCGACGCAGGTAGCATCCCACACCAGCGGACGACCCATCCTCCATGGAACTAGAGACATTCCATCTGGTCTCTTGCCATCATCACGCATGATACCATTTGGTTCGAGTATCGAAGGTATATTAATGGTGGCAAGAGACCGATGTATGATGCCATTTATGCTGGCGTGCCTTGAAATACGGCCGGCGCTATTTATACAAGAAAGTCCGTGATGTCCCAAGCGGTCGACATCTCTACCACAGGGACAGGTGTGGGGGATACATACCTCTGTACCTAGTCGGAGCCCGATCGCGAGACGGAGGGTATTATTATCCAGAAAAGTGCCCAAGTTCGGTGAAGGCACAGCGTGGAGCCAGAAACCCGACTCACGGCTTTTTACCGCCCTCAATCTAGCAAGATCGGGCCCCGAAAAGCTCTCAAGTAAATTATCATAAATGGTTTGACATTGTAAGTCATCCCAGCTCCTCTGTCTTTCCGGGGAATTTGGGGGATTTCGACTCGGAAAAGCCATATTCCAGGCGGTTCGACTCTCTTTCTGATATGCAACCTCATTGTTTAATAGGACAGGTCCCAAGATTTTTCCAATGAGGTTACGTGTGGCATGCACTGAAGAGAGGAAGGCTGGTAAGGCGACATTAGAAATTTTTCGTATCCCTATCCCACCGAAGCGGACTGGTAGGGATGCTTGAGTCCAGGACTGCTCTTTCAAATTTATATTTAGAATTATTTCTAAATTCTGTTTTACCAAATCATCTATTTTATTGAGTAAATTTTGATATTTCCAAACAGGAGATGAGCGGAGCAGAAAAGTAAATTTAGGTATAAAAACACAAAATTTTAGAATAAAAATAGCCGAATGAGAATTAATGCAGACTAGTCTCTTGGAATATGTTTTGAATTTGGTAATTTTCTCTTCTAGTATAGGTATGATGGCTTCTTCGAAAATTGGAGATCCTAGGAGAGAAAGCGAATCTTTGCCTATTAATTTAATATCTTTTGCCAAAACCTTAAATTTTTCTATAATTTCTATTTTAGTGCTGCTTGTAAGTTTTTCAGAAACAAAAAGCTCACATTTATTTAAATTTAATTCTAAACCAATAGTTGGAAATGCCGATAGTAATTTTGAAAAATCTGACAAAACAGACTCAGCTTTACCACCTAGGGTTCCGTCGTCAAGATACCATACATTAAATTTAGAATTTAGTTCATGAATTATAGAATTTATAGCTAAGCTGAATATGGCTGGACCGAGAGGATCACCCTGTTGACATCCAGTTGCTGAACAGATTTCATGTTCCCGAAACATTAATTTTGTAGGATTTCCATAACTTTGGGCCAAATAGTTGTAAATTTCTGGAGTGTTTGTATATACTTCTTTCAACAGAGTGTCCCGATTGACCGAATTAAATGCATTTTTCAAGTCAACTTTAAGCAAAACTTCACATTCTTCATTGTCTATGAAAGTACGAAGAGCATGTGTTGCAGCTTCGCACCCACCTTTAGTGCCGAATCCTAGTTGAATTGGTTCAAATTTAGATTTTAATCTTTCCAAAATGTGTTTTGAACAGATTTTTGATGCCAAACGTCGAAGTGTAGATCCAACAGCAATCGGTCTGACCCCTCCATCTTTTTTGGTCAATGATATTAAATTTGCGCCGTGTAAGATTGGTAATATCTCAGGGTGAACTTTGCCTGAAAGCATTAAGTTGATGAGTGCAGTGATTGATGATATTAGTTTTTTACCAGATTCGCCTGTAGTATGTGAGATAAGGTCCTTTAAGTGTTGAGGGGAGATGCCATCTAATCCGGATGCTGAACCATTTTTAAATGATTTGATTGCTGTGATGACATCTCCGTCTTTGATTTGGAGGCAGACCTCTTGCGTCGTTGGTGGGTCTACATTGTGAAGTGTTGCTGGGGCTGGAGGATGTTTTGATAGGAGAGCTGTCAAGGTATCAGTGGTATTAGGAGATATCACATCACTTGTGAAAAGAAGACGCGCGGCACCTTTGAGATCACCATCGCTGACTTTATTTTCCACGAGTTTGAAAATATTGTTGTGTTTGTCATTTCTAGGACTTTTAAATGATGGCTTAAAATTGTCTGCATTATGTGAACAGTTTCTTTTGATTTTTTTTGTTAAACTTTCTCTATTGTCATCTAGTTTTGCATGTAGGATATTATAAGAAAAATAGAATAGATCCCTCCAATCTGATTCTAAATTGTTATTAGCAATTTTATTTATGATTGTTGTAAGTTTTTCAGCGACGATGATTCTAGCACCGCGTGGTATTCTTTTCACAATGGGTAGGTACGCAATGTTTTAATTCACTTAAAATATTGTGAAAGTTTTGAGGAGGAGTGAGGATAGGGTGTAGTGACGTAGAAGGCGCTAATATATTATTGATTTGTTTGTTCTTGGTTTGTACATGTTTCTTTGTGCAATGAATGCGAAGGCCCCTTCTGCTATTGAAAGATCTATCGCATTCATTGCACAAATGAAAGGAGGGTGCTGCGATATCCCCTATATCCGGCACACTGCTAGACTTACTTATCTTAAATTATATTTGTACAGTACAGTATTAGCAACATAATTATGCATTTTGAGTTAACAGGCGAAAACAGAAAACTGGGTGGATTAAATAGATCAACTCGAATTCATTAATTTTTAGTTGGGCAAGTTAATTAAAGTTGAGTTGGCATTAGGCAGAAAACTCTCACTCAGCAACCACATGCCTATAAAACTTAGAGTATCCTATCCTATACCCATTTGGTGAAAAATAATAAATTTCAAACATTTTTTTTTATAGTCTGTGCGGATAGCAATTTTTCTAATAGCAAATTGTCTGTGCTGTTTGGCACTTGTTTATGCTTAAATGCTTGGCAGCAGATATGTCATTTTAATTTTATTTTATAACTAGCGTCAATCAAGAATTCAAGAGAAAAGTCTAGTCAAGTCAATCAAAAAAGGCCAAAAACCACAATTGGTTGTCTTGTGGGATGTGCTTTTTTTGTATCGCAATTGCTAATATCACGATAAAATATTCGTATTTATCCGATTTTATACGCAAAAGTTATCAATTAATAAGTTAAAGAAAAAAACGAATTCTTCGAAGATTTTAACAGGGGCGACAGGAATATGCTGTAAATTTCGTCCTTCAGCTTAAAAATTAAAACAATAACTTTTTGTACATATTTTTTGTAATTCTACAATTTTTTTTCCATTGTATTCATGACCTCTTGAATCGCGGTACTGTTAACAATGACAACTTCCTCTGAGGATGTTTTACTAAGTGTTAACTATGTGAAATATAAAAAAGGAGATGGTACTTTATATGTTATGAACCAAAGGCTAGCGTGGATGTTGGAGAATCGGGACACAGTTGCTGTGTCACATAAATACGCTGATATAAAGAGTAAGTGGTTTCTGAATACAATATTTGCTTTAGGACATTGTTTTGTATCTACTTCAAATACTTTCAAATTCAAAACTGAAAGCACTGTGATCTACAAAGCGGTCAGCCAATTTGAACATACGGAACACAACTTTAGGGAACTGCTAGTATTGGCACCATCAAAATCTTTGACAACTCGTGGAAAAGTGAAGGAACAATAAACAGGGCCGGCTTTACCTATAGTGCAGGGTGGGCTGTGCACACAGGGCAGGGTTTTAGGGGGCGCCGAGCAAGCGCCGCTCCCGCTCGCAACACCTACAAAGACGCTCTCGAAGACTGCCCCCATGTTATGACGTCGGGCGTGGTAGCAAAGCAAGGCACGTCATGAGCGGCCAACAGTTTTAAGCATTTAAAATGTTATAAAACCAAAAACAAACATTAAATGAGTTAAAACATACGGATAGAGAGGGTACTAGGTTATTGATTGCACATGGGCGCTACATGAACTAGAGTCACCTCTGACAACAAATATACTGCATACAATATACAAGCAATAAGTTCACACAAAAGGACTTGAATATTAGCATGGTAAAGCGGAAGGTGGCAGTTTTCAGCAGAAAATACCAGCAAAGATTATTCAGACACATAAATCTTCTCGCTATAAGCCTGTGGGGCCCCAGAGCAGTGCAACACACCAGACTCTGGAGATACAGTCTTCCTAACTTACAAAATTGATTTGACAGTGGCTTATAGAAGACGATGTTGCCACTGGACACTAAACTTTGACCTAAACTTCAATCGGATTTAGTTTAGCCAAAGAAATAGCTCATTGTAGGGAAATACAGATTGCTATAGTGCATAATATACCTACCAAGAGAAAAAAAGTTATCAGCATATTGATGGCAAACAGAGTATTTTCTTTACACTTAAAGAGTTATATTCAGGATTTGCAAAAATCTGATATTAATATTATAAATATCCAATATTTATATCTGATATTTGATATTGCTGATATATTTCCATATTGACTGTATGATAAATATATCAGCATAAATATCAAATGATATTTATATCGTGATATATATATCACAATATGTATCAGTGAACCCTGTTTATATTATTTGAAAAATAATGCCAATCTTTATTCTTGTTTCCAGCACAAAAAATATCACCAGTAGGAAAGCCAAAGGTGCAACTTCAGGTAGTTTTACATGATGGAACATGTTCCACATTTCATTTTGTCAATCCAGCTGGGGCCGAAGCCCAAGCCAAAGATCGGGACCAAGTCAAAACACTGTTACAGAACTTGCTGCCTAAATTTAAAAGACAAATTGATGGAGAGTTGGAAATGAAATCCAGGTAATTATTATAACTATGTTGTCAATAATGACTAGAATATACGGAGCAGTGTGATGGTTACCATAAAGCCAACCTTTTATGTATGTGTTTTCTTATTATCTACATCTTTTTGACTTTGTCAAAAAGTGTTCGCTGAGTACAAAAACTTAAAAATAATACATAGTAATTTTAAAATCATTCATAGTTTATACATAGATTTTATATTGTAAAATCAATATGAAATGAAAGTATATAAATATAATACAAAGTGATAGCCCAGTGGAACATTGGCTGCCAAGACAATCAGTTCAAATCCTAGTTGGGTCTACATTAAACTTAACTGCTTGATAAGAGGGACAATAAAATAATTTACTGCATATACAAATTACAAAGTCAATATAGTAGAAAGTCTCTATTGTGGTCTGTCTGTATGTGTGTTTGTTCACTTAGTTCTTCTAAACAACACAACAGATTTTGATACAGTTTTCCCAAACATTTAGATGTGTTTTTTATCTGTGGTTTATGTTTATAATACACTAGATGTACCTGCGACTTCATACGCACTGTAGTTCCTTTTTTGAAAAACACACAGGAATTTAACATTATTTCAGGATAAAAAGTATTCTATATGTTAATCCAGGTAATAAACTAATAGAGGTAATAACTATTAACGTTTGTAATCTAGAAAAAAGTTGATGTCTTATAAATAAGTTGTTGACAAAAACGATTTGGAGAGCTTAAAGCTTACTTTGGCTGTACCTTTTTCTTGGCCATTTAAAATTGTTAAAATTATTTTCAATAACAATTAATATTGTAACTAATATAATTACTATTGTGAATTATTTCCACTACCTTGTTATGTACTTATAATTTAATTCTCAGTTTTTATAATGAATCCATGGTTTCCCAAACTTTTTCCTAGAACAGACCTTCATTGTACCCAACCGTAACTCTCTGGCCCCTAAAGATGAAACAAGAAAAACAGCTTTAATATTATTATTTGCAATACTTACTTAGGTCTGTTTTATTTACTCACACAGGTCACAGGTGTACCTATGTTTATTCAATTAGTGTTGCCGCAAGAGAATGAACTATTGCCACAGTTGCCAAAATGCAGTTTTTTTTTTTTTTTTTTACTTTGTCCATGGACCACAGGTTAGGAAACATTGAATCTATAAATACGAAGGACAATTTTATAGTTTAGTCATGTGAGAAAAATCTAAAATTTTCAAAATTGTTTCAGGCTATTGTCACTCCATCCCATTCTAAAGCATTTATATGAAGATCTAGTTATATCAAAAGTAATTAATAGTGAAGAGTATTGGAATACACCTACATTAAGGCATTACACTGAATCTAATAATATTAAACAGGAGGCTGGTAAGTTATTTGTACAAAAAACTTTATAAGTAAAGTAATTAAAGTTTCTGAACCTTAAAAATAACCTTTGATTTGATCGAAATATGGGCAGTGATCGAGGCTTTGCAGGGATGTCATATTGACCATCGGTATATCGAAGTGTTGAAGTGTTTGTACAATTAAGCTATCATGTCGGTTCGAGTACAGGAGCAGAGCACACAGTCAATTCCATTGCAAAGAATGTGAGACAAGGAGATGTACTCTTTCCGAAATTATGCACTGCCGCTTTGGAAGATCCTGGAAAGGCAACATTTAATATCACTCACCATCGGTTTGCCAACAATATGGTGGTCCTGGCGAAGTTGATGAGGGAACTCGACACTATGCTCAATGGCCTCAACAGAGTTTCTCAAAAGTAGACCTTAAGATGAATATGGACACGACAAAAGTTGTCTAATGTCGATTTTATGCCCACACCAGTAACAGTTGGAAATTCAACTCTCATAGTTGTTGATGAGTATACATCTACTTGGGACAAACAGTACAATTAGGTAGAACTAACTTCAAGAAGGAGGTCAATAGTCGAATCCAGCTTGGATAGGCAGCATTTGGGAAGCTCCGGAATTCCTCAGTGTCTTAAAACAAAAGTTTTTGACCAATGTGTTTTTCTAGAGATGGAACCTATGGAGAGGGCTATACTCGGGGTTACACTGCGAGATCAAATCAGGAATGAGATTTGATCATAATAATAAGAAAGATTTATTTTTTCATGACAAATGTTCGAAATGTCCACCAACAGCTTCAATGCACATGCGACATCTTCTTAAAAAATTATTATTATTCTGTTGTTTTATACATATTATTTTGAAACATTTAGAAAGAACATAATTAAACTGGTGAACTGCATTGCTAGTTTTGTCTTCGTCTTTGAATTGATAGAATAAGTCAAAAATACAATGGTAACGAGTTACACGAAACAATTTTCTTGGAATTTGAAAACATAAGGCACATGGTATTAAATTTATATTTTCACTTTCCTAATTAGTAAAGTAGATTTTGGTCAGAAGTTTTACAGATATTTAAATGAAATTTGTGTGACGTATTGACAGAAATTTAGAGAAGTTTTTAAGATAGTTTTTAAATTTTTTTTTGTCATTTTTTTGAGTTATAACCTTAGAAAGTTAAGTTGTTATACTCGCTTTTAGAAAATTTTTGAGAACAATAATTTTTTATTCAGTGTAGTTCAATAGCATCAATTAAATTATGTTTTCATGTGATAGCTATAGTATCAGGCTATAAGAATAAAAATAAATAATAGCTTTAGTAACAATGGATTACTCACAATAAAAGAAATTGTTTACGAATTCGGAGTTACATAAAGCAGCACAAAAAGCTGAATAACTCGAAATCTAATAATAATCGCTGAACATACATGGGGGTCCATTGGACAGGTATCGGGCCCCTCTACCACCACACCCCATTGATCCGTTGATGCTGGGTCACCTGTATAGGCACTAGCTGTGTATAAAGATTCTTTGTTACAGTGTCTTTTTTAATAATTGTATTAATTAGTTGTGTTACAATTTTCAGGTGTGTCTGGTGCTTTTTTAGCTGATATTCAACCTCAAACGGACGGGTGTAATGGACTCAAATATAATCTCACTCAGGACATCATAGACGCAATATTCAAAACATACCCGGCCGTTAGAAAGAAACATATTGACTATGTACCAAATAAGATGACAGAAGCGGAATTTTGGACAAAGTTCTTCCAATCGCATTATTTTCACAGGTACTTTTTTTCATATTAAAATTTTTCTTTGTATTTAAGCGATAATTAAGAAAGTAATGAAAACAGTATCTTGATGTATCTAAGTATACATATTATAAAATTATAAAATAACATGTAGATAGAGAAAAACTGCTTTATTTTCAATAAAAAATATTTAATAAAACCAATTAATGAATTAAAACAAAGTTTGTTTTACTCATTATTGAAGTCTAATTGAGGTAATAATTTAATGTTTATTTTGAAATCTTAGCATTTGAATTCGAATACCCCATTAAAGTCTTCCTCATTAACAAGTCATTAATAAATAATTTATATTATTCCAGAGACCGCATTGCCTCATCATCAAGCAAGGATTTGTTTGGAGAATGTGCCAAAATGGATGACCATGCCATATCATCGGCCATGAAACACACCACTCTAGATCTGACGGTATATAATTATATATTTCGTTAATAGTTGTTTAATTGTTAAAATTGAATAAGTTTTTTTTTTTTTTCATTGAATAATGGTTCAAAAGGTTTAGTTCCTTTTTTATGGTGGTTCGTTTCTATTGTCCTCTGTACAAGAAACGTCATAAGGGTTGCAAGTGTGTTGCCAATCTTGATAGATACATGATGAGAGTATATTCTTTCTTATACATACTGTTTTTTCGAATACAGTAGAACCCGCTTAAGACGATTTCTCAGGGACCCTACCAAAAACGCGTCTTAAGCGAGAAAGCGTATTATGCGGGATAGGGAAAATAAAACTTACTACATATTATGTATTATGTTCTAACTTTGGTATACGTAGGTATTAAATTATACATTTATAAATTACATTAAATACATAGTGTAATTATAATTACGTTATTTAAAGTAATCACTTATTTTGATGCATAACAATTACAAGATTTTCAATAATTACTCAACTTTTGCAGTGCGTCTTCGCACATAGCGTCCAAACAAGCTACATAGCGTCTTAAATCATTAACAGCTCATAATGCCTGGGCGTTTGACAAAACCGAAGTTGACTCATCTTCGTCTTCGTCATTATCACTTAGGGACTCTTTTTGTGTGTTATTCACATTCTCAATAAGATCTTCAATTGATTGAGTTTCGTACGGTGCCACATTGTTATCGATGGAAGAATATCCAGGAAAATCCTGCAGTATCACGGGTTCTTCTTCTTCCAACACGACTTCAACCCCGTTATTTCTGTTGGGGCAGCGGATAGTGACCTCTATCTGCTGCCCCAACAGATAATGGCGTATTAAACGGGATGAAGAATCGTATTAAACGTTAAGAAATGTATGAAAATATGTCTCAAATTGCAGGGACTGGCGTAAAGTGGCGTATTATGCGTGATCGTCTTAAACGGGTTCTACTGTACTTGAAAAACCAATAAATGCAGTTAACATTATTATTTACTTGCTAATAAAATAATAATGTTATCTACATTTATTTCTTCATATTTTTAACAAATTGAATTCAAATTGCCAAAAGCGGCAAAATGAACTAAATATATAATTACATTTTTTACTTTTGCATAAAACACAATGCTATTTTTATTTAAATTTATGTTAAGGTTGACAGACAGGCAGCCGGTCCACTTGAAGATAGGCTACCGTCGCCTGTAACACATGTGCATTGCAGACCATAGACCATAAAATAAGGTATAAGGAAGGGATAGGGTAATGGGCTCTGGCATCCCTTACTCACTCACCGGAATGCAACAGCGCATATGCTGCTATTTCACGGTGGGCGGTCTTCTGCAAGGGGGTAGTTACTGATTGCAAAACGCAGTGTGCCCTGCTATTACTTTCCAAATCTAGATCAGAGCTAACTTTGAAAAGTTTTTTTCCGAAGTTGACACTGCCGTGAATAGAACCGAACCCGGGACCCCTGAGAAAAATATTTTTAAAAGTAGTATTTTATGACAATACCTTGGTTCGCATTTACTACATTGTCCACTGTCCGCCCACAGGTGGACCTCCCACAGTTCAGTGAACCCGTACCTCTGTTGCCCTCTGAGGAGGACGCGTCGCACGAGAAGGAACGCGGCGAATCTACCTCCATACATCGCAACATGATCAAACGATTCAACCAACACTCCATTATGGTAATTCTCCGTTTCATATTCAACCTTATTTCAGGCTGCATAAAGCGCATCACTATATGTAGCCCATTTGATTTAATCAATTTTTGGTTCCTCTGATTTTACAGATTGACACTGTTCGCAAAGAATAAATTGCACGTTTTTATGAGAATGTGTGACGGACAGCAATTGACATTTATAATTGCCAGTATTGTTTAGATGAGATGCAGCTATTTTTAGTTTTAATAAAATGCATGATTGAAAATGGTTTTATATTTGAAAAAAATAATGAAATACAAAATTGTGTATTTTCAGGTGCTCAAAGCTAGTCAAAAATCAAATTCTAAGGGTAGTAATAACAATAGTATTAACACAAATAATAATAAAGTTCTAGAGAATGGGACAAAGGAGACGAACGGGCTAACGGAAAAGAGGTAAGTTTAGTTGATTTTTCGTTTTTGGAGCCCACACGACGACGCCAAGTACTGGGATGGGATTCTTTTTTTTTTTTTCACTACTGCGAGAGTTAAGAATAACCTTATAATGAGTATTTTTTCATGTTAAGGTCGACAGACAGGCTGTTGGTCTACATGATGGTAGTGGCTATCGTCGCCTATAACACAAGCAACGTCATAGTGCTGCAATGGGCTGCCGATCATAGTTAAGGACAAGGAATTGGTATCCCTTGCTCACTCGCTGTACCGAATATCACGCGTACGAAGTTGCGTGCTATTGCTAGTTAAAAATATGGGTACATTCCCATGACACACAGGCAATAATTGGATATGCAAGATTAAAATGGTTTTCGTGTTTTAAGGTCAACAGAAGAAAAAAGTTCAGAACCACCGGAGAAGAGGAGGAGGATTTTAGAGAAGATACATTACGAAGACCTAGAAGATAAAGTTTCTAACGACAATGTCCAAGAATTGAAATTGTCAAAGGTATACGAAATGTATATTTTACAAACGGCCTTATATTAAGTAATAGCTGGTGCCCGTGGCTTCGCCCGTGATGAAAGATAAAAAATAACGCCTGACTAAATACAGGAGCAATGTAACACCTAAATCTATCTTTATTGCAGTTATATCTTTGCCAGGCTTTTTGATGATGATCCCTCGGGAACAGTACTTTTTTCCGGATGTGTTAAGTCGGCATATTTAACAACAAGCAAGGCTCGATGAATGGTAACTAGATGGCGTTAACACATAAACGTACTCGCGAACGTTCCATTCATCGAGTCTTGTAAACACGAGAAATATTTATTCAGTAAACAGATTCTACCTATTCTACCTACCCTTTGAATTCCCGGTGTTTTATTTTTGATAAACCAAGGGTACGTCTATTGGGGTGTTATTTTTGGGCGCATTTTGTACAGAGGAAAGATACCCTATGTCCTTTTCTGAATCCCTGACAACCTGTATGCAAAATTTCATGATGATTGGTTCAGCGGTTTAGACATGAAAAGGTTACAGACAGACAGAGTTACTTTCACATTTATAATTTTAATATGAATTTCTTTCCAGAAACCATTTCAGATTATTTAGTGATTTTTATTAAGCCTACAAGTAGTCGTTATTTTTATTTATTTTAAAAGAAAATAGACATGTGCAACAACCTTGTGTTACACTGGGAATTCTTAAAATCCATGACGATGATCCACAATTCGAAATAGGCAATAACAACACAGTGCACGTACATACATACCTTGGACTGCCACTTGCACTGCCACTTACTTCCGATTTTCTTATCATTTTTCTGAATTGCCTCCCACTATAGCAAATTTAAAGAAGTCAAAAAAAAAAACATTTTTTGATATGATATTGAATACTATCCATGACGAACCGCAGACTATAGTACAAGTACGCCATTTTGTTTACAGATAGAGCGATATTTGCAAGGGCCTTCTTCGCAGGTCAACCAAGCTAGTACAAAAACGAATCACCCACCTCCATTAAGCGCACTAGCTTCTATATGTCAGGTAAATATATAACTAATATATAAGGATCTCTACTAATATATAACTAATATATAAGGATCTCTACTAATATTATAAGGAGGTAATGTTTGTATGTATGTAGGGGGTAATCTTCGAAATTATTCATCCGATTTTAAAAAAAATTCACTAATAGTTAGAATAGAATTTCAGGATGGACGTAGGCTATTTATTACCCCGTAAAATGAAAAGGCTTTTTTGTGGTAATCGTATTTGCAAAGTCGACGAAAAAACGGTCGAATAAAAACGTTTCTTTCGAACGCTGGTTTGACGGTGAGAGATATATGATTGATTTCTGTTCTATAATAAAGTTGTAGAGCTTGATAATGCCCACAAAAAGTCAGCGATAACATATGTCTTGTGCATAACATATGTGAATTTCGACCATAATTATTTCGAAATTGGAAAAAAAACTGTTTCCAAAATTTGGGAAAGCTATGAGAGACATGTTTGTTGATTCTTGGTATAGCACGACGGTAGTAGGTGGCTATTGTCTAAGAACAATCTTCGGTCGACCAGATAATATAAAGTATACCGAGCAAATAAATGACAGAATAATGTGCTATATAATTCTACGGAGATCTCCTATTAGATGGTTGTCGGTGTTGCCAGATGGACAGACGAATGTGTGTGTCGGATTATTCCTGTTTGTACTACGATAACAGGACTTTTTGTTCTATGCCTTCAATTCGATAGAAGAGGTAGGAATGAAATTCGAGCATTGTTTTTGACACAGTAACAGCACAAACAGGAATACTCCATGTGTGTCGTGTGGCTAATTGAGGTGGTACTTAGGCGTGGTGTAGCGGGCAGCAGTGCGCGCGGCCTTTGCGCGTGAGCGGTGCGGCAGCTGTGGCAGCTCTGGGGGAGCTGTCTCCCGGCGGAGCGCTCATGCGGCATCACCACGCAGCCTCTATGGCACGTGAGTATTCTCGTGTTGGCATTCATTAAGCAAACTTGACAAGAGATACAAATGTGTTGAGTTACTGGAAAGAATGGAAAAATTCTTTTTGGCTTTTAAAATAAAATAAAAACAAACATATAAGAAGTAATCCACTAAATACGATATATACCATTGCAAAGCAACTCTGCTTAGGCCGCAACATTTTTACAGCACTGATTTTCAGTTCACTAAACTTTTTTTCAAGTCGGCAGGCAAGGTCCACTTGTTGCAAAGGCGCTACCGACCTGGAGAGGATAAAAGATAAAGGATAGGATAAGAAAATAATATATGATAGGGGATGGGAGGATGAATAGGATCAAAAGAACTTTTTTTTTTTTCGAGGAGAAATCCATTTACAGATTTCCTACCGCACGGTAGGGGTATGTGGGGGTCACCAGTGCTCCGCGCTATGCTCTAGGTCATAGCGGCACTGGCACTAAAACTCCCCGGTGTCTCCTAGCTCTTCGAAAGGGATGGACCGGGCTCTGCCGAGGCAACAACTCCGATCCACCCCAGCGCAGGATCAAAAGACCTAGATACGATAGGGAAATTAGCTCTGGTATTCCTACTCACTTACCGAAACACAACATTACACGCGCTGTTATTTCATAGCGGTCTTCTGTAAGGGAGTGGTGACTGCCACCAGATGGGCTGCCCTGTAACTACAGGAACTAATGAAAACAATTTTTTTAATCGGTAATTTCAGGGAAAAAATCAATTTCAGAACTATAGTTTGTACTTAAATAAACGTGCAAAATACTTAGTTTAACCCGATCACCTCTATAACACTTTATGCAAGTACTAGTTATAGCTATCGCTTATCATACAAATTGTCGCTAATAACGTGCGTACCCGTTTGATATTAGAATGTAGTTAACCTATTAGTTGGCTGTTGCGTGGCTCTAGTGACGTCATTCGAGTCATTAGTATCAATGAAGAACAAAGGCGAAAGAACTTTTAGGATCGGCGCAAATTGGAAGACAGCACGGCAAAGAATGCCATGCACATACAACCCGAGACAACGTTTCCCCTAAGCTTGTAATCGCACTGACGACCAGTTTATCGAACGTGTCACCTGTAACGATGGTTGATTGAATTTTAGTTTTATTAGCAATTTTTGCAGAAGTGCGGGAACGTAATAACCAGAAAAAAAATCTTTATTACTTATTTACTTAAGCAAGCACTAGGATTTAAACACATGAACTCACGTTGTCTAGTACCGCCGGCATACCGATGATTACCGATCGATACTAGTCAGGCGCACCGTGGTATACGGGGGAATACCGCAACACGCCGATTGTGTAGCATAATACAATGAAATTTGAATTTTATTAAAAGCACTTAAGGAACAAAAGACTGAAAATGTTGAAAAACTTTGGCTGTGCCGTTCGTTCAATTTGCGCCGGCCCTTATGCACACCTACTTGTCGGGATCTATAGAACATTACTTGTAAATTGACGTGAAATCCTTTAATAACCATTCTGTTATTTGTAGGTTTTGATGAGACAATAACTACTAATGTCGCTTATGTTTCTTATCTCATATTCGATAAATAAAAAAAAAAAAACAAGCTTGCCTTGACGCGAATAAATAAAAGTTCATATGATGCGTTTTATTGTTTTACTTCGTCAATTTAATGTTTACAAATTCTTGTTTGAAAGTAAATTCAGTTGACATGTAGACAAATGGAGGTTCGAATCCCAGTTAAAACTACAGTTTTAAACAAGTTCTTCCGAGGATTTGAAATATTTGTAACTCTAACAGTGAAGGAAAACTACATCTTCTAGAACACTGGGAAACTTGTAAAACATGTACGCAACAATTATTTGAAACAATTTTAAGTTTTTTGCTTTTTCATTTGTTGACCAAGTCAACCTTGGTCAAGAATAAAGTCCAAATTCAAATTCAAATTAATTTATTTGCTGAATATGGTATACAAGTTGTAAGTTTTTATACATATATGTCCACATATTCTACCGACAAGCAGTATGCAAAAAAAATAAAAAACTAAAAGACATGATTTAAGGACATAGTTTGCATCGTTTGCACTATATAGTTTTATCACTCAAAAATTCTTTGAGGGAATAATATCCGTAGTGAACAAAGTGAAATATTAAGTGGGAGGAAATGTGATCAGAATTGGTGCCGGCCGACGTGAAGGACGAGTTGCACCGGTTGTACCTGTCCGGGGGCGAGTTGCTGCGCGAACTGTGGCGCTGCTTCCCTCAGCCAGGGGCGAGTGGGACGAGCGGGGCGAGTGACGCTGACGACACGGCCGCCCGCGCCACTAACTTTTACGAGGCGTTGCTGCGCTTCAGAAACGTCAAGCTCAGGCCGTTCGAGGTGAGAAGGCACAGCTTGCTGTTTGTTTGAAGTGAAACTTCTTTGCGCGCGATAAGAGTAAAATTACAAAGTCGAACTTTGCGTGACGCTTCTTGTAACGTTTCTGCAAAAGTAAATACTATTAATCATTTAAAATATTTGATTTTAGCTCTCTCTCTCTCTCTCACTCACTAGCTAACATCTACAGCTTGTTATATATTTGATTGCCAAAGTGTCTGACACGCGTAGGTACTCTGTACACACGCAAGTTTCATATTTATTTAAAGGTGACGGCTTTAAATATAGAGGCTGATGGTCCACTTTGACGGTAGGTGGCTACCGTCGCCTATAACACAAACAACGCCACAGGTGCTGCAAGTGCGCTGCTTAGTAGGATAAGCTAATCGCTTATCCTTAATCCTACTAAGCAGCGCACTTAAGGGGTTAAGAGGGGATATTTAAATGGGATCTGGCATCCCTTACTCACTCACAGAAAGACAAAGCACACATTTCACGGTGGTCTGTAAGGGAACGGTTACGCTTATTTCGATTATGTAACTTATGTCAACAGTCGTGACGTCACAGATTGCGCTGGCATCGTTTATATTTTAGAGTGCCAAGTTACCACATTAGGCGATTTAAATGTTCCCGGCTTCAACGCCACACATATTCCTTGTTGTGTTAATTTATCCAAATGCCTCTTTTAAGAATTTGCTTAGACCCAAATACAGCATAATAACTACATATAGTATGTTTTTTAGGGTTCCGTACGTCCGAATAAAAAACGGAACCCTTATAGGATCACTCGTGTGTCCGTCTGTCCGTCCGTCCGTCACAGTCAATTATCTCGGAATCTACTAGACCGATTAAGTTAAAATTTGGTACACATATCAATTTATGTGACCCAAACGCAGAGGTGTGACATGAATAGATGAAATCTGTATATAGGAGGTAATTTTTGGGGGGGAAGGTGGAAAATTAAAAAAATAATTTTGAAAACTGCATCGTGTCACATATATCAAATGGAAGGTCTTGTTGTGAAGATCTTAAATGTTTTTTTTTTGTAATTTTAAAATAGTTTCCAAGTTATTCAAGAAAATAGACGAAAATTGACCATTCCCCCTCCCCCCTTATCTCCGAAACTACTGAACCTAAAATTTTGAAATAAATACAGAAATTAGTTTTCTACTTATAGATTATAGGAAAAGCTATAAGAAGTCCATGATATTAAAATAACATGGTAAATCACTCAATATTGTGCTTAGATTTAAAAAAAAACATGATAGGTAACATCGTACGGAACCCTCTTCACGCGAGTTCAACTCGCACTTGTCCGTTTTTATTTTATTTTTATTTTTAATGTAACTAGCTGACTACCTCTTAAAGGGTTGCTTCTGTAGGTCATAATATTCATTATTTTATTTTTGTAAAGAGGTAGGTATCCAACAAACAATACGCAGAACAGATATGCAAACTCTCCTATCTACTCATATGACGTAGATAAAAAACTCGTAAACGTTTCAAACAGTTTAAAACCCATTCAGATTCATAATAATAATAATAATTTATTTAACCAAAAAAGTATAACAAACTCAGCTTAAGAATTAACTATAAATCCATAAGATATGTTCTAATTACCTACATAATGTAAAACACTATACATACAACGTTATCAAAATAAAACACTGGAAAGATGTTGCATAAATTAACATAAATATAGCATTAAGCCGATATACTAGTGTCTAAACTAAGCAAGGCCTGTATTTTAGACACTAGTTTTTTTCTGATGCCGTTTGACCCAAATTTACGAATTCATCATTTGAACAGGGTAGGGACAGGATAGATTCGTTTCAGTAATGAAATTTTCAGATTTACAACTGCAATTTTCCATTTTATATTTCAGGAGAAGATGCTCCGAGACCTGACTCCATTGGCCACCACCCTCACGAAGCACATGAACCAGATGATCGACACTGCCTGCACCAAATACGCCATGTGGCAACAGCGACACGCCAAGCTGCGGTAGTACGCGAAACTACCCCGGACTACCGGAGACAGTTGGCGGGATCTTGTCTCGGCGTGAAGGGAAACTATACAGGGTGGAAAGAATATGATGTTCTGTAATAAGCTTGGTAGTTACTAGCGTATGTTAAATTGTAACACTTGGCATATTACGAAGTGTATAAGTGTATAAATTGTGGAAATCGAAATAGGCTTCAGTTTATTAGTAATTTCAATGATCTTAATATGTAAAGCCAAGTTTAGATTAGAAATAAAACTTGCAGTATTCACAATGTATATGCAACCTAACATCCACAGGTCTAATAACTTACGAGACTTTTTCTTTAATGTAAAGATCGTCAGTCAGGCTGACGGTCCACTTGAGGGTAGAAGCTACCGCAACAGGTGTTGCTAACCATAGTAGGATTAGGAAGGCATAGGGAAACGGGCTCTGGCATCCCTTACTCACTCACCGAAACACAACGGCACACAACATGTTTTTTCACGATGGCCTTCTGTAAGGGGACGGATTCCGCAACCAGGCAGGCTGCCCAAATGACTGCGAAACGCAGTTTGCCGTGAAACTACTTGCTAGATCCAGACCAGAGCCAACTTTGACAATTTTATTTCCAAATTTGGTCTGCCAGGAATCGAATCCGGGAGCCTTGCGGCAATTACTTGCTATTCTAAACTTGGCTTTAGGAAGTTGTAGTAAAACAGTTTGGAAAAGGTATAACATTAAGTTTAAGTAACCAAAAGTATTGGTTTATTGAAATGATAAAATAAATTATTATTTGACGCGCAAATCACACATAAATTAATTATTTTCAGTTGTAGTTTATTTTTACCTGATATAAATCTGAAATGAACTGTTTTCTTTACCGCTGTTAAATTTATTTATTGTGTTGAAAGAATTCTGCTGCGTCTTCAAGTGGATGTCAATAAAACAATTATAATTCTCATGATTTTTCAAGTACTGAATATGCATTCGCGCGACCGAGCGGCCTGGCCGCTCCGCTATTATTTATTTATTTATTCATGTAATGAAGTACCTAAACATAATGCAATTAATAAAAAACTAAAAAGTGCACCTGTAAAAATTATGTGCTAAATTGCACTCCTATCTAGTGTACATAGCATAGTATAATGTAAATTGTGCTAACTTACAATAATAATATGATAGTAAAATACAGAATAAACTTATATTCCGTATTCAGTGAAAACAGAATATAGGTAGTAAATAGGTATTGAAATTGTATGAAACTGTTCATATCGAATTATATATAGTTCCCGGCGCGTAAGTTGGCAAGAATGGCGAGATGCGCAGAAGTCGTTTTTTAGATCTAATCGGGTATCAAGCGGGACGTCGGTCGACCCTTGCCTCCCGCACCTTGCATACGTCCCGCTCACTCCCTAGCACACTTGCGCCCATAAAAATTCTACCGGTTGTTTTTGTTAAAACTTTATTGTTTAATAATAATGTTCATTTTATATAGTGTTTCATTTTATAACAAATTTCTTAATTAAGTTTAACTAATTTGTTTTTTATTCCTCACCCTAAACATCAATTAAAAATATTATGAAAACAACAGTGACCATTTTATCGTACGTGAGTGTAGGATGCGCATAGACTTTCCCCCTTAAAATCGTTAAAATCTTGCCAAATTATGTGCCGGTCACTATAAGTATGAGTAGGAGCGCGGCGCTCGACGCGATACGTGCATTTTCATACAAATTCACAGCGGAGCGGTCCGGCCGCCTGGTCGCGCGGACGCATATAATTCGAGCCTAAATTAGCAAGACAGTATATTACCTTAATAACATAATTGTATCAAATAAGTGTGACAATAAGGTTCAGAAAGAAAATACAACATGTCGTTCATGTGGAAAATTTGTTTTTTTTTTTTTATTAAATTAATTATGACCTCAATAACTTCACGCTACAATATTTTGAATGTAAACTCTGTGCTTTTACTTTTACATATAAAAATACTAGCCTATACCTGCGACTCGTACGTTGTTATAACGCTTGACAAAAATGGATTTTTATTTTTATGATCATTCGAGAATACTTTAAAAGTAAATAATAACCATGTAGATAATAAAGTCGAAATTAAGTAGGAGTTTCGGAAAAGAATTCACCTGAATAACTGAAAACCTGAATAAACTGAATTGCGGCAATTGGGAAACATACTATAAGTGTTAAAAATATATATAAATTTGATTATACGTATGATTGATTTTGAAAACTACTCCACGGTGTTTCTATTCATTTCTAAAAAAATGGAGAATTTGAAGGAAAAATTGATGTTTTAAGTATCAGTATTTAAACTTTGCACCATAATGCTAGAATAGCAATGGCGTCTGTTGTGGCGTCACGCTTTCTTAACTCAGGAACAGTTTACACAATTCAAGCGACACGGTGATATTTACGAAAGCGTGACGTCATTCGCTCTGATCGGTGTATCAGTTAACATGGCTGATTGCGGTATTTTATACTTTTATTTTATTGAAAATCTTATTAAACTTAATGTTTATATTAAAACTGGATAATTTTTTTTAGGAAATTTTCAACATAAATATTTCTCCAACATCATTTATTCTTTGATACCGTAATCGTGTCTATTGGGTAACTAAAGGAGATTCCTTCCCGTGGAGATTATCCCCAAAACTAGTTTTTATCCATCTTGTATAGCAACTTGAAACTGGAGTCGTTACTTAACAGCATACGACAATAGGAGATAAGTTATTATAGCGACGTTTGAATTGGTTACATATCGGTTTCTATTCAACTAAAATTACGAAATACTAAATTTGTTAATGAGAAAAGTTCAAATGCGCAAATAAGGTTATCGTATAGGTATAATAGTTTAATTAGCAACGGTTTGTAAATTAGTAATCACTGAAATTTATAAAATAAAAACAATAAGTTAAAGTTAATAATAAGTTTTCGGTGAGTGAGTAAGGGATGCCAGAGCCCATTTCCCTATCCCCTCCTAATCCCTTATCCCCACAGTCCTACTGTAGTCGGCAGCACACTTGCTTGTGTTATAGGCGACGGTAGCCACCTAACATCAAGTGGACCGTCAGCATGTCTGCCGATCTTAACCTTAAAAAAATGCCACTATTTGTTTAGTAGGTAGGTACATATAATTAAAATTTTTTTTTAGAATAACTGAAAAATCTGATTCCATTTATTGCAATTCCAAATTGTACAGCGTCTTCATACATTTTTTTTAAATTATGTACAGTCATTAATTTTTTATTACATCATTCACATTTAGTTGTATAATAATTGTATTAAGTAGTTTTTAATACATAGTTGTTTAGTGGGAAAATAATGCATTTTATTAAACCAAATGTAACATTCAATGTAATATTAATGTTTTATAAAATAGATTTCTGTCGCGACATAAATGTCGTATCGTGCCGGTATTATGCGATAAAAATAACGTATAACATAGAATTTCAACGATGGTAGTCTTGTATAACGGAAATTAAAAAAAAGTATCAAAAGAACCAACCAAGCTTTATCACTGACGACTATCACTTACTGTCACAGGCCACATTGGTCCATAAAGCACTGGACTCTAATACGACGCGACGTGACGTACTATGTTTGTAGTGTATAAAACAACACAATACTACAACCGACGTGTCCTGTGTGGATGATACATTTTTGTTGTAATCATCGGCAAATATACAGGGCCGGATTAACCCATAAGCAAACTAAGCAGCTGCTTAGGGCCACCGAAAAATTGGGGCCCCCAAGATCAGGCGTGTAATTTTTTCTAAGGTATAATAAGAAATTTTTAAACAAAACAACATCTTAATTAAACAACATCTCACGAAATGAGTCATTCTCTGTTGTTCAAACATTTGCAGAACGGGGATTGCCTTTCCGAGGTTCAGATGAAAAATTTGGATCCGTGAATAACGGGAACTACTTAGGATTGCTAGAACTAGTCGCTAAATTTGATCCATTTGAATTTTGATTGAATTTTGACAACCTAATAGAAGAATTTGCTCGTCAAAAGTGCAGAAAAAGGAAGGTTTAACGTTTAAGCGATAGTTTTTAGTTAATTCTGTATAAATATAAAAATGAAATTAGTTTTATTATTGCTTGATAAAAGAAAATAAATATTAAACTTAAAAGAAAAATTTCTGTTTCACTTATATTTTTATTGACGAAAAAATTATTAACAAAAAAAATATGGGGGGCCCCATATCGTTCACTGCTTAGAGCCTGTTAATCCGGCCCTGCAAATATAGTGTATTGTTACTCGTTTATATTTTAAATACTTGGCCCTAGATAAAACTCAGGAAACAAATATATATTTAGAGCGTAATAAATTTGGAGAGCTTCAACATTTATACCCAAAAATAAGAAACAAAGTGCGCTTTGCGTCGGTTTTCGTCGCAAAATGTTCACGACAACGTAGGTACCGGATATGTGTTTGATACCTACAAGGTTGTTGCGGATCACATCCCCGAATGCAGAGAAAGATTTCAAGTTTTTTTTTTCAATACATAGATTTAATTTGTAAGTGCAGAAATAAATGAAATAGAATTCATTTAAATTAAAAAATAGGTCGAATGGACAACAGTCAGTGTCGTGGACGCGGCCGCGTATTTTACGTGAATACTTGTACATTATGAGTAATATTTTCTTTGATCGTATGTAACTATTACAAATTAATGTTTTATATAAAAATTAAATGTTAAATTAATGTTTTATATACGCAGTCGATAGATCTCGAAGAGAGCGGACGATTGAAACCCAAGCGAACTTGATGGTGATGATGGTAGGTGGCTACCATCGCCTATAACACAAGCAACGCCAAAGCTGCTGCAGCAAATGCTGACTACAGTAGGATTAAGGATAAGGGATTAGGAGGGGATAGAAAAATCCCGTCGCAATTGTCGCTCACCTAGGACAACGAGTTACACTGCCCATTCCTGCTTCAATACAAATAGCTAATATAAAAAAGAAATATTTTTCTACAATGTCATCCATTTTTTTAAATTATATCTCTTGAGGTCAGTGTGTCTCATTTCGTGTTAGTTCCTTATAATTTTAGTGTTAAAATTTGGCGACAATAAATTAGGATTTAAGCGAAAGTCAAAAATTTCTCTCAAGTTACGTTACCACACTGGATGATTTAGGTTTTTTTTTAAAGCGTGTATCCGAAATAAAGTATTTCGTACTAGTTCTTTAAGATCTGTCAAACTAGTTTCTTTTTAATGGTCAGATATGAGATTCATTTAAATGAATTGTGTTCGTTTAAATGAAAGATTTTGTACTTTTATTTAAAAGAATTGTGACAATTTTTTTATGTAAATTAAATTATATCGATACTACGTTTTAGTACAGATTTTTAAAAATGCACCTAAATATTGTTAATAGTTTTTTTTTTCTTAAATGATTCTTACGGGCAATCAGCCTTAAAGCGATATGTTTTGGGCAGTCCGTTTGGCGGCGGTTACCATTATCCCCTTACAGAAGACCACCGTGAAGTAACAACTCGTGTATTGTTTGAGTAATGGATGCCAGAGCCCATTTCGTAATCCTTTATACTTTAAAGATCAACAGACTATAAGCTGGCATTGCTTAAGCTAATAGACCACAAGCGGAACCACTTACCACACCAAGTGGAACGTCGGCGTCGGTATGCCTGCTAACTTAAAATAAATATATTTTTTTCATTTTAATATTTGTCGTTACGCATAAGTAGTTTTTTTAAATGTTATGGTCGACAAGACAGTCCACTTGATGGTAGGTACCGTTGCACAAATAATACCATAGGACCGTAGTGGGATTGAGGATAAGGGATTGGAAAGGGATGCCACCAGACGGGCTGCCCAAATGACTGCGATTTTCCAAAAAAATATACCACAATAACTAAATGACGAAAACTCAAAATTCGACAGTCGATATGATTTTGAGTTTAGATGCATGCCTATATCATAAAAATATTTAAAAACTCAGATCTGACTATTAAGAATAGGTATTTTTATATTAGCAATAATGCAGTAATTATAGTCAGCTTGTCTACTCGTGTAAATATAATTAATTACCAAAGCATATTCATTTCTTTATTTGTTGTCAATTACAAATTAGTGGTAATACCGAAAGGAAAAAACCTCATTTCCCAGCCTGGGCTATAACTGTAAAGGGCTGGATATTGGCCTGTAATTAGGGCATTGAAAAAGATTGCATGAGCCCTATCTTAACAATTATCAGCAATGGCCAATTTTGTAAATAAATCGTACAATATGCACATTTGGAGGTTATGTCGTGGATGCGTGTTACGTTTTTTGATACGATGGAATGATATAATGTCATGTTGTGACATTTTGTGTCATATAATTACATTACATGCCACTTATTATACGAAAAAGTCGTAGTCGTAAATTCAAAGGGAGACACAATATAAAAAAGTATTTTTAGCTAACACAAAAATAAGTTGGTAAATATCTTTATAACTATTATGATTTACGTCCCGCTTATCGATGTACCGTTATGCCAATTGACAAGTATTTTTATAGAAACAACATTAGTAAATTATTTTGAATCCGATGTTCAAACCATATGCTTAATACTCCTATATTGCTAGCAGGGGTTTTGAAAAAGATGATGACGAACGGTGCAGACATATATATGTCTGTCTCCCTCATGAAGAATTCTTACCTTGTGCGCATGTCCGAGAACTACCTTATAAAGGATCTTATAAGCTGCGAGAGATGAGGGCTTCTCCCACGCATGCGCATAACTCGTCAAGTATCAACGAGTGAGAGAAAATATGTAGTTGCCGTCTCTCTTACTCGGCAACGCTGCCACTTACAGGGACTAGTAATATAGGAGTATTAAATATATGTTTTACGCACCTTTGAGATTGTTTTGTAATAAGTGACTAGGGGCGCAAATCTTTTTGAATTTTTGACAATTTTGAAAATATAAGTGACTAGCGACCCGCCCCCGGCTTCGCCCGGCGTACAATTTTTATATATATATAAACACTCCCCGTTTATCCCTCTTTCCATTAGTGAAAACCGAATTAAAATCGGTCTACCCGTTCACGCGTGATGCCGTGACCAGGGGAAATGGGGATTCATTTTTATATATAGAGATTATCTTTTGAATTAGACCATACAAATTTGAGGTATTGGCAAAGCCGAATCTTTTCCTGAAAACTTAATATCTAAAAGGAATCTATTTTAAAATTTTGTTTAGTGGACGTTCTAACTGAATTGGTTATTCGTTTAATTTTAAATGTAATTATGTTCAATAAACGAAAATATGAAATTATGATTTGTTTTATTTTGCTTTTTATGCTGACGGCTGACGGAAATTGACTGTGGTAAGTATATTTTACGCACGCAACACAAATAAGTGCGTTACTTCTGTAAGGAATGATTTATGTATATCTATTATAAATATTGAAATTTATATAACCTACAAACATGCCTGAGTCGTATTTTTTTCTATTATAAATTCATTAAGTATAATATAATGGGCAAATAAGTTTCTGACCCATGCGAAATTATTAAAATATATGTACATATATAATATAAAAATATTTACGACGCCATTGAACGCAGTACGACTTGAGTAAGTACATAAATTGAAAACATGTTTTGGAATTATTTATTTAATACAAATCTACACATTTCATGTTAATTGATCATGAATAAATTAATCTCTCTGCGTAGATAATAATGAATTATTCTCTATCCTTCAGGCAAGCACGTATACAGAGGGGGGGATAGTTGGGATTTATCCCCCCCCGAAACCTGACTGAAAAAAAAAACGATAGATGTCATTCATTCAGAAAGTAAGAAAAAAAAGACTGGTCGGCATGTGTGACACTAGATTTATAGAACGTCACGACTCTATAAATGTATTTTGTGAGTTACTCAAACCTATTGTCATTACATTGAGAGAACTATCCTGCACAAACAGAACTGTTGCCCACACTGCGTCTACATTCATAGCTGCGATGGAAAAGAGTAGTTTCTTGATTTCTCTAAAAACCTGTGAAAGATTTTTCAGAAAAATTAGAGTAAAGTACAGTGATTACAGCGATTTTTACACAGTTCACATGGTTGTTTCAATGTTTGTCCCCCCCCGAACCAAAAGTCTGGATACGTGCCTGCTTCAGGATACCTTATTCATTCACGAAACACAACACACACACAGAAGGCAGTGCATCCTGCCAGGATTAAAAGTGGTAAAGTGAACAAACAACAAATTATATTTCTATGTTTTATTAATAACCAGTAAATACTTTTTGATTACACACCAAAGTAGTCAATGTATTACCCTCTTTGGAATGTTCGTTACAATGAATCAAACCGCGACGCTGTTAAACTCTCCTACCTAATATACAATTATATTATAAATATCTTAAATAAGGCATTTAAAGTACATAAAAAAATCACACAATACTTTCATTTAGAAATAGAATCAAGGCCAACGGAGTTAGCTATTGCCAATGTAATTTTCTAAGTGGATATAATAATAGTCTATACACAAATGTGTATACACATTTTATCATTTTGTAAATACACAAGAGAAGAAATTTAAAAAAAATTGTTGAGATCAGTTGCATTTATTTTTCGATACCATAATATTATTTCTGCACTTGTATGATTCAGTCAATTATCACGTTCCCTGTTCACTTGCGTTTATTGCTATTTTTAGCAATGTTAATATGTGTATCTAAAGGGATACCGGGACTTGAGGTATCCCTTAAGTCTCCCATTCATGAATCCAAGCGAATCATGAATACTTACCCCTTGTTCATGAATCCAAGCGAATACATTTACTTAAAACAATTCATATGTATCAATTAGCTTACATGTAGGTACAAAATACCTAATAACAATACGCTATCATACTGCTCAAGAAGCTTCCGATTGCTCTTGGGAGATGTTACTTAGGTAAAAAATTACATAGTTTTACCGGATTGTCTAGAATTTTGTATCATGCATCCTCTTGAATACATGAACTCCAGGGTAACACAGTTTTAGTATCCAAATAGATCCACTGGCATGAAACGTGTTAAAGGTATTGAAAATGGCGCCACTCGCACGTGTTTGATTTTCGCTCACAAAATATTGCTGTATCTACTATATATACCAATATTTCGGCACCATAGTAAAAACACTTATATATTTTGACTTGAAAGATTTTTTTACTATATCGTGCACAATATTTAACAATTTATTCTTTTAATATTGCTGATTATCTTTCTAAGATATTCGGCTGCTCCTCGATAAATGTTCTTTGATTTTCAAAGGATATATAATGGTTGTGTAATTAAAGCGTTGTATAATATAAAAGGCCAACGTTAGAGATATAAATGAAAATTGTCCATATAATAATTGTTTATTTTTTTACAGGCAAAGGTTTGGTAAATAACACAACGCACATACACACAATTGAATCTTCTACCACGTATAAAACATATTGAAAACTAAATACTTCAGACAATTTTTCAAATATAAACAAGCCATGGTCTAACCCGTTGTACAACACAGATACTAAAACGACAACTGGCGACATGTAGTGACCTCTTTAACCAAACTCTTATTTACATAAAATGTTGAATCGATAATCGTCTAAACAATAATAATCTTTATCAACAGCCTATTATATTTCCCCACTGCAGGGGCACAGGCCTACTCTTTCAACAAGGGCTTATGGGCTATATGATCCACCACGTTGGCCCACTGCGAGTTGGTCCATAATAACAAAAATATACAATTAAAAAAACAAATTTACATCCTAATAGTACACTTGCAGAGTGCCACCATTTTCAATATCTTTCTTCAATTGACCGAGATATGACATATTATAATACAAACTTCGCTAAATTCATTCTCAAGAATGTGTATTTTTTTAGAGATTTTATCATTAAATTATTCGATTTTATTGAAACACTATAGCCAAACAAATCACAATCAAAACAACTACTAATCGAAGATATGAACCTTCAACAAAAAACTATCGTTTTACTTATAATCGACACAAGATGGCGCTAAACAAAATTGTTGTATACAAATTGTTGTATGTAACAAAATTCGTAGATGCACACTTGACCAAAAAATATCTGGAAATTGTGTATATTTAAAGATAATCATTTAATACATTTCGCCGTAGGCTTGTCATTTTCAACGTTTTTCAAACGACCATACATTTGTTTCTTACTTCTCCTTAAGCATTCCAATTACGGCACTGAATTTAATTTGAAAAAAGAAAAAAAAACATGTTTTAAAATGTTATTTTTTTTTAAATTAAACATGCCTTAAAATGTTTTTTTTTTAAATGACATTAATAATTATGAACACGTGTTTGGTACACGTGATACGTAAGACATGATGTATTTAAATTTGTAAATAAAATATTCCTAAAATTTTCTGATCAACTCTTATATGGTACATTCGATAAGTTAGCAATTAAAAGAAAAATATACTTGATTTTAATGTGCAAGAATTATAATGTCAATAAACATAGTTTTTAAGGGTTACAAAAGTTTATTCATAAGATTTGAATTAGTACTACTTATTGTCTATTAAAATAAATACAAAATATGAGGCACAGAAAATATCTAACTAAATATGAGGCAATTGTTGCTATTTGAAATGATTATATAATTTGTTAAAACCAGTGAGTTTTAAGTGCATCAGCACAACTTTATTTAGAAAAGGATAGATTAACTTTATGAAGAGATGTAGAGAGAGGAGAGTGTAAAACAGATAACTACTCTGGAAATAATTTTTTGCGGAATCCCAACTTTCATTTCATTATCTATTAATCAGTGCGTAAGGTTCCTTTTTATTGAGTTTATGAAAGATGAAACTATGAAATGAACCAATCTTTCTATGGATACTTTAATAAGAATAATTTGTAAAATCGAAGATCGCCTACCCGCTGGACAGATCTAATAAAATCCACAACCCGATCTACTCTACTGTGCTCGTGACGCCACCAGCAGACAAAAGTGGAGAAGAATCGCGGAAGCGGCAAGCCAGAGAGGACGAACATGACTATCCTCCGCGTACATCATCCGCACGACCATGACCACTCTGACAAGAGTGTGCGATTTTGATAAATTAAGTCCCCCTTGGGACTTACAGTACTTAAACGGGGCTACAATCACCGGATTAGCCTTGGAGGTGACTCCTAGTCGACACTAGCCGTCTCTTTTCCATCCTTCAGTTCCTTACTTTCTATCCTCTGCCACTAACTAAAAATGACCTGGCCACAGAACCCACAAGCGGACAGTATTTTTTTAATACTGATACCCATAAGCAATAATTAAACGTACTCACTGTCAGTTACTTTGTTTTTTAGCTTTTATATGTGTCAGCTTTTATATAAAAACTTTATAAATATTTTATATTTGTAAAGTCAAATATTAATTCAATGATGTCGATTGAGAAGCTCACCGGTCAAGATAACTGGGCAAGTTGGAGTTTCGCCGTCAAGGCATACTTCAGCATGACGATTTATTTGACTGCATTGTGAATAAACCAGAGTCTTACAACCAAAGTAAGATAAAGCTGGGCAACAAAGCCAAATCCAAGCTAATATTACTAGTTGTTCCAGTGTTATATGTACACATTCAAAAAGCTAAAAATGCAAAACAGGTATGGGATAATATAGCAGACATTTGAGGATAGTGGATTGACTCGTCAAGTTGGCTTGTCAATTGAGCTTATTTTGGAAAATAAAATTTGGTAAAAAACCAATTTAGAAAATAGTCTATCAGTGGAAGACTATGTAAACAAAATAATGACAGCCGCACACAAATTAAGGAATATAAAATTAAATGTGGACGACTAGTGGTTGGGCACCTTAACGCTGGGAGGGTTGCCAGAGATGATTACGGGATTAGAAAGTTCCAGTATGAAGAATAATGGTGTCTTGGTAAAATAGTCGTGTTCACGCTTAATAGAATAGACGAATATACTATGGATGCTCGGCCAGAGCCGTCAACCGAAAAATATATTTTATCACCACCTAAAAAGAGACAATGCATTGCTATGTCTGTCTCAGAAAAAAACTGTAGAGTAAATTCGGAATGTTAAATGCACCTCCAGATATAGCACAACTGAAAGCTGTTATTGCTGAAAAAGAAACTGCAGCTTTGAGAAAATCATCTCCACAAGTAAAAAAACGAATCGTGTTGTCAGCTTCTAGTGAGGAGGAAGAACCGGTTGCCTCGGTCAATGAAGACTCTTCTTGCATTTTTTGCATGAAGCCTTGGAGTCACTCCCGCTGCAGGGAATGGTGGCTTCAATGTCAAGCTTGCCGCCAACGGTGCCAAGCAAAGTGCATTGTATTGACGAAGAAGGAAAAACGCATCATTTGTGCTGTTTGAAATTAAAGTAGTGCATTTTGTTGGATGTATGCCATCTTACCCATACGGTTGAGTGAGATGTATTTTTAAGACTTTTTATTTTTGATTATTTTCAAAAGAAATTATTGTTGTCCGGGCCAGTTGCCGCTAGGCAGCGCGTATATAAAATGTGTTGTCTCCGATTGGGTAATTGGGAGGGCTCATCTTTACCAACCTATCAGATTGCTTCATTCCGGTCAATCATGCGACATAGTTATTATATGTTTAACTCTAATGCATTACAAGCATATTAGCATACGAGCTAGTACTCTTGGAGTCGTCTTTAAGTTGTCAATCCGGTAAGATTCCGCAAACCTCTTCTGTGTGAATCCATTACCCCCCCAAGTCGCAAATCCTATCCTATTGGAAAAAGGGGACGGTCTATGTCAAGCAATGGACATTCCACGGCTGACATGATCATGAATAATGCATAAAATAAAATTCACTCGTCGTTCATAACTTTTTCAGCATAATTTATTGCAGTGTTATGATATTAATTGGATATTGTTTGCCAAATTTTGTGTGGTTCAAGTGTTTAACGGATACTGTTTGAGAACAGGGTCAATATAATAACTATTGCTTTATCTGTTGGGATAGTTTTATTCTCTCAAATTTTTTAACCATTTTTAATATGATTTAGCTATTTTAGATATATCTAATGCGTGGATGGACTATCGCGTTATGACTAAGTTTCATATAAACTACCTTTATTAGTCCAGGAAAATTTACTATCAAATCAAAATTTGAGTCCCTCGGGAGCACTTTGATATAAATTTCTAGAAGATATGAAATATAGATGGGAGAACGTTATTTTCAATTCCACCCTGTATGATGCAATTAACTCTTAACGCTTTCGTATAATTTGGAATAAACACCTATTTTTTTTTCTACCGCTTCTACAGGGTGGAATTAAAAATATTTGTTTCTCCCATCTATATTTCATATCTTCTAGAAGCTTATAAGTCTCACTATGACTAATCTTAAAGCGATTTACTTCCACCACGCATTACGTACAGCTATCTAAAAGGCTATTTTTTCCGATGTTGATCACAATGTCTAAATTTCAATTCGTCTATGAAGCAAAATGTCTAATTTGTAATTCGTCTATGAAGCAAACTGCCTAAAAGGTAAAATGACTCATTTGCAGTATGCTGAAAATGTAAATTGACTAAATTGTAGGATGTCTAAAAGTTTAAATGACTACTTTGCAGAACGGCTAAAAGGGAGGCTTTATACGAGTATCAATGTATAAGGGAACATTAAGTATAGTGATGCAGTCTGTATAAAGTTAAAAGGGGCTGTTAACTAAAAAGCGCATCTTAACATTTTTTTAACTATAAAGCCTATAATATTAGAATATTCACGTTCAGGTGACACTGACATTGCATTATATCAATAAGACACTCCTATCAAGTGGCCAGTCTCGTATTTGATAGAAAAGTTAACATCAGTTTTTTAGGTGTTGTGTGTTTTAGACATTTTGCTTCTAGGGTGTTTTTCAATTTAGACAATTCGCATTTTAGGCATACCAATATGTAGGTATTTTGAAATTTAGGCAATTTGCTTTTTAGACATGACATTTAGGCATTTTGCTTCATAGACGAATTGAAATTTAGACATTCTGATCAACATCGATTTTTTCCGTACTATAAATCTAAATAACCGAACAAAAGTATTATTATTTGATATATATTAATATAATGTATTGAGCTGTGTACACACTCTAGCATTCTATTATAGAGTTTGAATTATAGCAGACGCATTATCATCTGAGTCGTCGATACACAAAAAACATGGCTGTTTTTTTTAGTAACACTCGGTACTAAAATGAAAAGGTATGTACATATAACATTACAAAATTGTCTTGTAAATACTGTGTTTACACTTAACACCTAAAAATTTAAACAGGGTAACCACCAATTCACGCTATATGTGGACAATGAATGATAAAATATTAAATATTTTTCAAGTTTTGCTACGCATTACAAAAGCATAAAATTTAGATTCTGTTAGCCTCATGTAATAACTCATTCTACGCGATTTAAATTGCGACTACGCTTATTTTTTCATTTCGAGGACGCCACTCTACCTAAAAGCCTTAACTATCCAGACGATAACTAGGACGAGTAGAACAATACCGATGATGGAGAGAATGAACATTTTTCGCCGATACCGCCTTTGATATTCCGCCGCCTTCGCCAGTTCATCGACTCCGGACTCCACGTTTGATGATGCCGCTTCTATGTGGCTTTCGACCGTGTCTGGAATGTATGAAGAGAAAAGCTTTTAGGCATAGTTTGCCCAGGACTGCTACCGGCAGGGGTGTAGAGCAGGACGCACCGCTGTCCGTCGTCTTAAGGCAAGGCCACGGAGCCAACGCAAAGAATGTAAACAAACTTTCAGGGGTTCATAACATTTGTAACAAATAATTAACACATATTTTTACAAGTCGTACTTTTATCTAGTAGCGGATAAAAAAAGATTATACATAAAAAAGGATTCTAAAAAAGTAACCTTGTGTTGTTAAGATGGCTTTCATGTTAATAAAATACGTGAACACGTATTTTATTATTTGGGCAGCCCGTTTATGTTAATAAAATACGTGAACACGAACAATTAAAGAAATAGTTAACATTAACTATTTCTTTAATTTAAAAAAGAATGTTATAAACAACTGAAAGTTTGCTTACATTATTTCCGTTGTCTTCATGGTCCGCGACAATATAAACCATAAGAATATTATAACATTTATTTATTTGTATACAAACGGTTACATTATAATAAGCTGGTGCTGGTGTCCTAAACCTTGATAGGGTTATCATATCATACATACTAAGTTATATAAACATAAATTGTATATCTTATTTTTTAATTTTAATAAAACGACCTTTTTATTATGATTATTAAGTTATTATTGGTTTGAATTTTATGATGTAAAATTTTGCCATAATAGCTATTATTTTATTACTACTTATTTTGTTTATGTGGTTTCCTGACTTAAATCTATTAAGTCCAAGGTATGTCCAAAAACTTTTTTTTTATGTTATGTCGACAGACATGGTCCACTTGATGGTAGGTGGCTCCGTCGCCTATAACACAAGCAACGCTACAGGTGCTGCAAGTGCGCTGCCGACTACAGTAGGATTAAGGATAAGGGATTAGGAGGGGATAAGGAGATGGGCTCTGGCATCCCTTACTCACTCACCGAAACACAACAGCACGTATATATGCTGTTATTTCACGGTGGTCTTCTGCAAGGGGGTGGTCACTGCCGCCAGGCGGGCTGCCCAAATGACTGCGAAACGCAGTGTGCCCTACCACTACAAATCCAGACCAGAGTCAATTTTGAAAATTACATTAAAATTTCCAAACTTGACCCCGCCGGGAATCGAACCCGGGGCCCTTGAGACGTTAGGCAAGCATCCTTGCCACTCATCCAACGGGCCGTCTTAAACTTGTTCTAATTTTGAACAATTATTATTACACATTATGTTTGATGAATGAAGACAATCGTGATTAATAGCTATTATTTTTACATTTGTTTCACTGGCTTAGAGATTATGACTAGAGTGAATATGAATAAATTTTGACACATACCGACAACTTGTCCCTGTGTGTTGACCATTTCGGCCAAGTCCTGCATGATCTGGTTAACATCCAGGACATCCGCCTCGATCTTGTTGATGTACGCTTCCCTCTCTAGCATCATGTTAGTTTCGAATTCAACAAGACGCGCCTGCCAAATTAATAAACAGAAAATAAAATAAACTATATACTATTTCTCACTTTTATAACATTTCCAAAATCATTTAAGGATTAATAACTGCAACAGTTTTACAGTAAAGCCATGTCTGCTACTGCGCCAAAAGCAAAACTACGCGAAAATACCAATTATATTTTTCAAAATGATAATTAAAAATATACAATTGTATAATAAAAAGTTTATATTCTTGGCTACAATCCAAGAATATAAACTTTTTATTACAAGAATAGAAGTCCAAGAATACAATACAAGAATAGAAGTCGAAAACTTGTTCGTGGATTGTCCTAGATACAAGAGTTTCATAAATGCATAAATATTACTAAACTAGCTTTTTGCCCGCAACTTCGTCCGCGTCTCCTTTTTTTAGGTGATGGGGTGATAACCCCGATGACCTCTCTATGACAAACCACTTTCTAGCCCTCATAGTTTCCGAAATCCCCCCACCTACTTTTTACTAGATTACAATCTATCTGGTGATCCTGAGCCATGTTCTATATGACGGGTTACAATGGGGGAACCCCCTAGACTCTTTCTGGGAGAACAGTGTATTTCAGTTTCATAGTATTTCAGTTAAATCAGATAGGTGCTTTAGGCTTTTTAATAGCTGATCCGTATTAAGATGTGGCAAATAACTTGTAAAACTTTAATATATTTCCATCGTTCATCTGGTATTAACTCGGAGAATTATAGAGCTGATATATTTTTGCAAGTAAAAGTTCTCAAATTAATAAAAATTACCTGTGCCTGTTGATTTTCTATTAAAGCTGCTTCATCCCCTTCATCGATTGTCGGCTGTTCCAAATCATGAGGATCGGCTTTGATACGAGCTGGCTTTGGCATATGTGTGGCCATCTTTTCGCTTATTTGCTGAAATTTAACATTGCTTTAACAATGTAATTTAACATTGCTTTAACAATGGAATTTAACAAGCTTAAAGCGGAATTTTGACCAGAAGTCTAGATGCTTGAAGAAGACAAATTAATGTATTAGCATTCAGTAATCAACATCATCATCAGCCAGTGTCTCCCCACTGCTGGATGTAGGCCTCTCCCAAGGGTCGCCATCATGTGTGGTCCTATGCACTTCGCATCCAGCCGCTTCCTGCAATGCCTTTAGGTCTTCTGTCCATCTGACCGCAGGGCATCCCACGCTGCGTTACAATTTGTAACCTCCACTCGAGAACTCGTCTACCTCATTGGTTATCTACTCTGCGACAGATGTGACCACTTCAATTTTCTAATTCTTTCAGCTATGTCGACAACTTTAGTCTTCAGGCGAATTTTAAAATTTCTGATCCTATCCACCATTCGCAATCTTTAGCTTGCGATGAGTGACTTTGAATTTGGACTAGTATTGCCGTGAGAGGCCCCTTTTTGGCACCATACGTCATTACTGGCATGTCGCACTCATTATAGACCTTGGTCTTCAGACATTGTGAAAGTCAAAATCAAAATCAAAATATTTATTTATCAATTAGGTTTCTCCAAGAAACTGTTATGATAGTCATTTAGATTTACCAGTTAAATTTAAATTTACCAGGGTTTCAGAAGTGGTGAAGGATTTAGTAAACATTTTTAAAAATCAATGCTTGGTAAATTCCTTTCAAGTAAAATAGTATTTAACATGCTATTGCATTGCCATAATATAAGCAGTACATTTTATAGTGGTAGGCCACACTGCATTCCCAAGGGATCACCTAATAAAGAAAAATTTGATGTTTCCTATTTTCATACTGTAAAAAAGTGGTATATGAAAATTCGTCATTTTACTATGAAAATAACTAAATTATGAGCAGTTTTGTAGGTAAAACAACACTAGAAGTGCAGATTGGGAACTGAATGGGGATGAACTGGGTAACGAGTCTAGATGCAATTAATTGTCTTCTTAATTAATAATGATATCTGTGTTATGAGTAAGGGACCTTATAGGATACCCTGTACCCTATAAGGTTTGTTCACTTCTAAGCTTTCAATATAACTAGTGTTTATAGGCGTCGGTAGCAGGCTACCATCGAGTCTGTTCAATTAGTACTCCAAAAACAACTATAATAATACCTTTTGCACTAGGGAATATTTCGCCAAGGATTCCCTGAAGGCCTGTGTTAGTCGTTCCACTTGCAACTTCTGCGGTTTATCACCCCGACGCACCACCACACCCAGCCTTTGGATATCCCTCGCCGTTGAGGAGACGGAACTGTTCACGGCTTGTTGAGTGTCGTGTCTTGGAAAAATAAACAAGACCATCAATTATTAGATCATCAACAGAAAAAAAACAGAGTATGTACTTATACAAATTGATAAACTGAAATTGCGTTCTGACAAGTCTCTGTTTTAGACTTGTGATTTCTTCTGACTTGTCAATGTAGATTTCCCAAGTGAAATAAAAATGATGAAAGAAAACGTAGTGAGGAAGCCAGAACATCTGAGAGCACTAATGAAGGAAGACATATAAAGTTCACAATTAGATAGCATGGTGGTAGCCTATGGCTTACAAAGGGGTGTAATTATTTATGTAAATATAAAGCCTTTATTTTAATTCAACAGGTAACATAATATGCATATATTATCACCTATTATTAGACCCTCTATCACCCTCCACATTAAACAAACTTACAAAATGCACTAATTCTCTCTTTATCATATTAGTGTCATGACTCACATCTTATTTCTGAGCTGCACATTATCGTGAGCACCGCCAATCTGTTTCATCATCTTCTCCAGCACTCGTAGACCACTGTTGATGGAGTTCACATTGTCCGCTATACTTTCACTCAAGTTATACAACTCAGTCGGGCTGAAGTCCGCAAATGCGACGTTTGGGGGTGCCCCAGTCGCACCATAGTCACGGTTCGCTCCGCCGATGGAGTCCCGTTCCGTCATGGTGTAAACTATATACCTAAAGAAAATGTTGAAAATGAATCAGTATCTCTATACTAGCCAATGCCCCCTACTTCGTCCGCGTAGACTTCATCTTAAGATATGAATATATGATTTTCTAACAACTAATATTATAAAATAAATAAATAAAAAATCAAAATGTGTATAGGTTACTTATGGCATTTTTGTCTAGTATCAGATTCTCCAAATCACTTATATCTTACTTGGTGTTGTACTTATATCTCTTATATCTCATATACTTATATCTCATCAAGTTTTAGCCTCAGCCTGTACTCTAGTAACTTGCCAAGTTACTAGAGTACATTTTTTTTCAGCACCTTAAATAAAAGAATGATGACACTACAACTGTATTGAATAATAGTAACAAAAATAAACAAAATTCATTGTTAGAATGAAAATAAACAAAATAACAAGTTCATTGTTGGGGGCTCGCTTTAAATAATCGCTAGTATGTTATGTACATACATTATCTGTCTTCATAAAAGATTTTTATTAAATATTTATAGGTATTCCCATTTCGAGAAGAAAAAATAAAAAAATATTATTCCTGCTTAACTAAATGTTTTGAAAAAGATAATTTATTTATGCAATGTAAGCTTGTACATAAGTGCGTCATTAAATTTATAAAACGAAAAAAAAATATGTTCTACAATTATTGTTTGTAATTAAAATGTCATTCGTAAAGTAACATTGTAGCTACTTCGTATTCCTTTACCTTAAAAGGGCAAGAAAGTTCTTTATTCCTTGATTTATTTAATGTATTGACAACTTTTAAAACTAACAGGAAAAAATAAATATTAACACGCAATGCTTTTTCACTAGATGTTTTTTTTTCGCCAGGGCCAAAGCCAAAGAGAAAACGTTTAGCGCAGCGCAATGACTAAGAAATTGTTGACAATCATTGACTGACGCAGCGAGCGAGAACTGTCACTTTATTTACATAGAACAATAAATTATGAAACAAATAGCTCAGGCCATAGCTCAGGAAAATAGGTTTAGTATGCGTCATAGAAAAATAACTAAAGCATAAAACCCAGACTAAAATAAAAACCAATATTTATAGTGTGTCGTTTCGTACAACTTTGCATTAAGGCCATAAGTTAAAGAGAGACAAATGAGGGGTGTAGTATCAAAACCTGCAAACTGCAAAGTCCATTTTTGTAATGTTGTAACATTTTAATGCCACTGGCAACTTCACAAAAATGTTCTTTAAATCAGCTCTTACTTACAAAACAAAACAAGCTTAGTCCAATGAAAATACGGGTTAAACTCTCACGAACGAAACAAATTCTGCAAAGTCCTATTCAATTTGTTTCAAAATCAGCATTGTCCATCCGACCAATAGGAGGCCACTGTGAGCAGGAGTCATATTCGCCATTAGTACGGTGAAGTACGGTAAGATGCACACTGCGTTAGAATTTGTTGCCGAGGAAAAGTAATTTTTTTTTCTATTTAAATTTAATATATTTATTTGAGAAAAGTTACTTTATGAACATGGATAAATTTCCAGTGATTATTAATCAAAATAAAGCAAGGAAACGTAAAGGTGATCAGAAAAAATGGAAAAGAAATTTGGCGAAAATAGACAGGTAAATATACTTTAATTAACTAATTTTGATCCTTCGTATTTTAGTATCCTTAGTAATATATATTTTCACCAGTGGATGTTGCTGGAGTTGTATGGATTTTGCTTTACATTCATTGTTATTCTTTTTCTATTGATAGTATCTAATTGTGATTAAAAAATAAGTTTTTTTTAATTTTTAATGTTGCAAAATTTGCCTTTGTATGTGATTTTACAAATTTTTTGAATAATTAAGCAGGTAAAATATGAATTTCGTTCCGGTTGCATAGTTAGGATATTCCGCAAAAATTTTAAACTATAGGCGCTTTGTTATTGTTTAAAAAAGTTATTGTTTCGTATGGCAATGTGTCTCTTATAACTTTGTCATGTCTTTGTGCACCCTGCTAACGTAATAAAAAAAAATTTATATGAAAAAAAATTCTTTTCAGATACTGCAACCACAGCACCTCCAAATATTAAAAAAGTTGAAGTGATGTTTCCTGTAGCTGGACATTCTGCCTGCAGATCGCGTTTTTGGGAGAACCGAAAAAGAATTTCGAAAACATGATACCATATTGGAGCCTAATGGGTATATTAATATCATAAAACAATATTCGACCGTAAGCGAAGTCGGAAGAGAATGTCCTGTTTCTTACTGGAAAGAAGCAGTTAAGGTTTTGAAAGACACTGCTGGTCACTGGCATGTACCCTTCATGAAGTGTAAACGTTTTTTAATAAAACCATCAAAGCGAAATAATGGAAGTATTGTAATTAAAGGAGAAATAAATTCCAATATGGACTTAGGAGTATTCCGAAGTGTATACAAAAGAGGAAAAACAGCAGTTAATATTATTGCTAAAGACATGAAATATCAGGTCAGTCTAAAAGAAACAAAAATTAAAGATGTCAAACATTTGTTGACAACTCATTTTGGCAAAGAATGGAGAGATTATTCAAGTTTATTGTTTTATGACAAATTAATACCAAAAAATACAGGAGAAACAGAAGAGAATGTAGGACAAAATGTAGATGAAGAACCGCTGTGTGAACGAGTTATTGAACTACCTGATTTGACTATATGAGATGCCTCATCCAGCAGTTGCCAAAATATTATTTCCAATTAAACCTTTTCACCGACTTTTTTATTTCTTAAACTTCTTTTCTTACTCAAGTTTTCATGAAAAGTATTATTCTGATGTGTTGATTATCTTAATTTCTAAAATATAGCTGTAAGCAATTCAAAAGAACAATAAAAATATCTCCAACTATCTTGTATCACTGTCACCTTCAACATTCTATACTGTTAAATTAGTTACGAGTATCTATCAACATGATTCCCTCATCGGGCAAGATAATGTTTTTCTAAAGTATCAAAATTATTGCGTCTAAATTACGCATGGAAATAGAGTTATCAAAATCAGCAATGTCCGCGACTGTTCGCTTCAAAATTAGCAATGTCCAAACATTAGTTTCAAAAACAGCAAAGTCCATAAGTTTTTTGTATTATTTAATTAAATGTTTATTGCTACATTAAATGTTTAGTATTCAAGTGTTTTTTTAGAGTGTCTTCTACAGTTAAATATAAAATAATAACATAGATATCAGATATTTGAGGAGAAAAGTGTTTTTTTACGTTTACTAAAAAACTGTTTCATTGGACTTTGCTGGTTTTGATACTACACCCCTCAAATATACTTTCACTAGATGTTCGTCTGGCTGTTCCACGGAGCATATACAAAGAGGAGATGGCCTAAACAACTGTGCACTGATTTCAAACTAGGTCCTGACGTCATTTTTTGTGGGCGTGGTCTTGGTCAGTCTGCTGTCGGCACTGGTCACGGTGTCGCGGCGCTTGTTTGTTGTAGACTACAGTCAATTTTCATTGGCAATTTAAGATAATTGGGCGGGGTCTAACTTCCTCCTTGCCCCGCGCAGTAGTCACGCGCCGCTCTATAGAAAAATTCAATAACAACATCTCCTCTTTGTATATGCTCCGTGGGCTGTTCCGTACCAGGGTGACCTATACAAATTATCCATATATACAAATGTAGAAAAGACGATATCGTCCGCATAACACTAACATAACCTATCCTGCTTTTATCTTTTTCTTAAAATATTACGTAACTAATTTCAAGAAACATAATTTATTAGGGGTCCTTATTATACAAACAAGCTCTCAGTATATTTACTGCATGACTTTGATAATGCAAACAAACAAAATCATTAAATCACTTACCGATGGTAACTTATAAACATATCCTCATTTTGTTTTCTGGACGCATTAGAATTACATCGTGGCACTGAATAAGACATTGTTAGAATCACAGAATTCACGGATATCAAATATAATAGTGTTATAATTGATTTGATGCTAGATTTATTATATTTTGATACAGAAAACAAAAAATAAACAAAAACGTTGTCACTCATGTTACAGAACATACGTACAGAGTAAAAATACAGATAAGTTAAGTTGACACTTTATGTAAATCATTTGTTAACGGTTAGCTAGCCTCTTTAAATGGGTATCATAAAACGGGACCAAGTACGTAAAGGGACCAATTTTGGCGTTTGACCTCGATACGCCGATCAAAAATAAGAACAAAGTTTGTATGTTTATCTCTTTTTGACTGATGGTCACAATGCAAAAGCGTAAGGAGCAACACACTATAAATATTGATTTTTATTTTAGTTAGGGTTCTATGCTTTAGTTATTTTTCTATGGTATTAATAAATTAATTTAATTTAATCGGGTTATGGTCACAGAACATTGTACAAACAGCAACACACTTAAACTGCACTTTTGCACAATAAAGACGCAACTGAGGGAAATTATCACTGTTTGAAAGGGATAGATATATAAGGGATTGTACATTTTCAATATATAGTCATAAGTTTTCCAGGTAATAATTCTTAACTTATTCGCATTGCAATTCAGCTCTTTTTTAACGCTTAAATTGACATTTACATATAGTTTATTCCTAATCCTAACAAAAACTTCATGATTCAAAATCTATATTTTGAAGACACAAGATCTATGACACAAGATCTTTTATCAAAATCTATATTTAATCTGTTACAATAATTTCAATGACACTTTCTCTTTGCAATGACATTTTCCGCACTTGTAATGAAATATACTATTCTACACTAGTTGTACAGTCAGCGTCAGAAGTAGATGAGCATCTGAAGTAGGCAAATAATTGTTGGCATTTAATTTTTCAGTAACATCTACACAACAACAGTTTCAAATTGATATGAGCTTCTTTGAATTCAAATAGATCTAAACACTCATATGTCATATATTTCTTTACAAACCGAAAGTCTTTTTTATGTATACAATACGATTGCCAAAGGTATCTAAGCACGGAAATCTTCAATTAGATCTCAACAATTATTAGGAATAAACTTTCACCTCTTTGTATTAAGGTTCATATTTAACTGGTGGCAATAATCTCCTACTTACATTATCTTTCATATTACGCTTGAATGACATCAGTGAGGAATCATAATCCTACTAATATTATAAACGCGAAAGTTTGTAAGTATGGATGGATGGATGGATGTTTGTTACTCTTTCACGTAAAAACTACTGAATGGATTTTAATGAAACTTTACAATAATATAGCTTATACATCAGAATAACACATAGGCTACAATTTATAAAGAAATGCGGACGAAGTCGTGGGCAAAAGCTTGTAATAAATAATAATAAATCATTTTTTCAGGTTTCAGTTTTAGAATCTTTATTTATTCGATATTCGATGTAAGTTTTTTACAAAACATTTATCTTCCTCGAATTTTATTTTTTATATTTTTTATTTTATCTTTCACATTTTATATAGGTAATTATAAACTTCCACAAATGCTGCTTCTAGGGGGAAGACTTTTAAGTATATAGCTATAAATGTATGTACTGGAAATAGAGAATGCAACGGTAGTTTGAAACAAATTTATCTAAATCATATACAACATTTAAATCTTACTGAGGCGACAGATAAGTATTATTAGTATAATGTTGAGGCCAGAGTTTGATCCCGGGCTCTGGTATTCATATGCATATTATTATTAAAATATTCAATCCTATCCTGTAAAATTATGTTTCAAGTAATATCATGTTAAATCGTGAGAATAATAAGTAGACAGAGTTTCGTATGTCTAAGTCACAAAGACATTGTCCGGCACAAAATGAAAACTCTTGAAAAGAGATAAGCTTAGTATACGTCTATGTGCCTGTTGTCCTATGTATGTATTTTAATTGAAATATGCAAAAAGAGTATTTAATCCACCTATTATGATGCATTTATACAACCTCCTTAGTATAACAGTAATTTGCTTTTAATTTTGAAATCTGTCAATAAGCAATGTGAAACTTGAAGAATATTTTATTTTTTGAATTGCCTTTTTAATTGAAGCAATATATTCGATTGAAAAAATTAACTAATTACATTATTCAATAACGTCGCGCAAATATGTATCGAATTGACAACCGTACCAAAGAGAAAATTATAGAAATGAGAAATACAGGTTTATCAGTGACTGATATTTCTGATGAACTAGGAATAACTGTAAGTAGTCATAACGGCGCCGTCACTGTTCAAGTTCCATTATTTACTTAGTACCCTGCGGCTAATATTGTTAAAATTTTCCAGAGGAATACAGTCTATCTTTGGCTGGATAGGTGGCGACACGCTGGCAATTTAAATTGCCATGTTACAACTGGCCGACCTCGAAGCACAAGTCACAATCAAGACAACAGAATTGTTCAAAGGGCACTAGATGAAAGATTCATCAATACGACTCAAGTGGCTACCGAGTTTCAAATATCTTCCAGCACTGTAAGAAGGCGTCTCAAAAAACGTGGCATTAATTTCAGAGTTCCGGCTAGGAAACCAGTTTTAAATGATAGGCACAAAATGCTCCGTTTGCAATTTGCAGCCAGATACCTGAACTTTGATTTTAGCAACGTCATTTTTATGGACGAAAAAGTTTTTTGTTCTTCTGACAACGGCCGGGTCAGTTTATGGAGAATTAATAACACAAGATATGACGAAAGGAATATTGTTCCCGATCGTCGTAGTGGCCGAATAAGCAATGCATATTGGGGTTGGATGTCAAAGAACGGTCCAGGAGAATTAGTACCCATTTCAGGACGAATGAATGCAACTGATTATAGAGAAATTCTTGAACATTCTTTTTTGCCAACCGCTCAAATTGTATATCCAAACCAAAACATTCAGTTTATTCAAGATGGCAGTTCTATACATAATTCCCGAATAGTACAAAACTGGATCGTTGAGAATAACCGCGAAATAACTTTAATAAAACTACCTCCAAAAAGCCCGGATCTCAACCCAATTGAAAATTTGTGGGGGAAAATGGTTCAAGAATGGGACAACACCCAACCAAGAACGCGACAAAACTTGGACAGACAAGTTAATGATGTATGGGAATCTTTTAGAGGTCGACAAATTTGCGAGAATTTAGTGACCTCTATGCGGAAGCGTCTACAGGACGTGCTCAATGCTGCAGGAGGGTATACGCAATACTGAGTTACTTTTTACTTGTTTCTTTTCTCAGGTTTTAATAGCTACATTTATAGTCACCTGATTAATTATTGTTAAAATGCGATAGATTGGAATAATAATCTATTTCTGGGGGATTTTCAGGTCTATTCAACATAGTTTAACTAATTTTGTTTTGCCGTAGAACTAAGTGGAATTTTTTTCAACATAATAATAATAATATTTATTTTCGATCATGGGTATTGTACCTGAGATAATATTTTTATTATTCCGCTCCTACATGAACTAACCGACAATCATTCGGTGTAAAAATTACCAATAACTTAAAACTATTCAAACCCACTATTAGCTATCTACACACAAATAATAATATCTAAAAATTAAACTTTGCAAATGTATTATATTATTTTATTTTCGAGGGAAATAGCTACTTTCTTTTATCTATGTATGAACACTTTTATTTTATTCATTTATAAGTTATTTATTTATATTAGCAATCTACCCTCGAGGAAATTTTATAGTAATATTTGTCTAGTAGAATTTTTTTAAGTTTAGTTCTGAATAAATGTATAGGTAGAAAATAGTTTTTGTTTTGGAAGGGTGTAAACAAAGTCTATCCCCGTTTCGCCGATTTCGAGATACTTTTTGGTTTAAGGTCGAAAATAAATGCATATTATTTTTAACAAATAAAGCTATTTTCAATATGTAAAGAAAAGGGAGAGTCAAATTTTTTTGTTTGATAAATAGTGGCTTACAGCTATCCATAGTACTTAATTTAAACATAGCATGTATACACCGCTTTTGAATCTTAAATATTATATAATTATCTGTAGAATTACCCCAAAATATAACACCAAACCTAAGAACAGATTCTACCATACCATAATAAGCAGTTATTATAGCATCTGCATTTACTATTGGAGCCAGTTTATAAAGAGCATAGGAGGAACTGCTGATCTTTTTACTAAGTTCATTTATGTGGCATTTCCAGTTTAATTTTTTGTCTATTGATAAGCCAAGAAATCTGACAGTATCAACATCATTAATAATGCTGTCATGATTTCGAGATCTTTGACAAAAATGCATAACATAAGTTTTATTTAGATTAATTTTTAAATTATTATTTTCAAGCCATTTGATTATTAATGATAATGTATTATTTATGTCGGACTGATAAGAATTTTTATCATCACAAGTCAAAGTTACTGTACAGTCATCAGCAAACAGTGTCATAGGATGATTAATGGCATTTGGCAAATCATTTATGTAAATAATAAAAAGAAGAGGACCGAGGACACTGCCTTGCGGGACACCATAAATATTATTACGTTCCTCTGATATGTATGTATTTTCACTTTTAGTTTTGTAATTTATTGTTTTAATTTCTGTGATTTGACGGCGGTCTGTTAAATATGACTGTATCAAATTCAATACATAGCCTATTATACAGTAGGCTTCTAACTTGTTTATTAAGATATCGTGACTTACATAATCAAACGCTTGTGACATCTATATTAATAATTTCGTCAAGGTGTACGGTAGACTCGATTGAAACCTTAACTGAATAATAAAACATAAAAAAATAAAGATTTCGAGTCGACAACATATATCCGCAAAATTCGGATTGTCAAGTATTTTGTTAAATTCTAATGGTGCTGACAGGCAAATCGCAGTCGCCATACTGGCCTCTAGCGAAACGTCACTCACTGACACCTGTGACATCTTGAGTGGTTAACAAACGTTCCGTTTCATTCATACTAGCGCACATACGCCTAATACGTCGTCGCACCATTCATTTTAAAAACAAAGTGTCCATTACAAAGAACTGTGACTCATGTGACTGTGTAAAACGAAACGTCTTGCCGCAAACATTGAGCGAAATCTATGCCGCTTTGCCTTTAATATTCCTTGAGAACCGATAACTACAGAAATATCTACCTACATTTTGTACCTACATTATGAGTCACATTACACCCGAGCGAATCCGGGTTTTCATCTAGTATTACAATAAATAGCACAAACGAGTGATGATTTATCAAATTGATATTATCAACATTTACTAAAAAATCACGCACAGCCATATAATTATTGTTTTCTTCTGACGGAATCCTTTTTGCTCACAACAAAATATTTCGTTTTTCTCTAAATAAGCATTAATTTCATTATAAAAGTAGTCTTCAAAAATTTTGAGAATATTGATATCAATGCAATAGGTCTGTAGCACTCCATTAGTTCTCTATTATCTTTTTTGAATAAAGGTTTAACAATAGTTTTCTTAAGATCTTTAGGAAAGACACCCGCCTGTATGCAAAGATTGATAATATGACCTAGGTGATGTGATGACATATATCTCTATTAACAGTTTTAATAATTTTAGTAGAAAAACCGTCAAATCCAACACTGTTAGTATTTTTCAGATTTTTTATTATGTTGGGGAAGGCTTGGTGCCATGAACATAGATTGAGTTTATGATCAAGGCACACTTTAGCTTTTTCACCCACACCTTTGATTGGTTCGATTTTATCAATAAAATAATTATTGAATGAATTAGTTATGTCTGTAGGATTATATATATAAACATTATCCCTTTTAATTAATGATATAGGTTCTCTTCGAACATTCAGTCTAGACTTGTTAATGATGTGTCATGTAATTTTAGATTTATTACTTGATGTTTTAAATATTGAAATTATTTTGTGCATATTTTGTCAAATGTATTATTTTTTATAATCGCTTTGAATAATTAAGAAATTTTAGTTTGCTGATTTTCGTTGATTTTAATATAGATTATAATAATTATTCCACAATAATTTTCGTTTTTTTTGCTACATATTTGAATACGTTTACTGTTGAACAGCATAGAACGAAATGTGGTTGGTGTGAGAAGAATAGACAGGGTAAAATTGCTATCTAACGCTTACAGTGTTTGCAAAAAGATAAAATGGCGATGGACGGGACATATGTTGCGGGAAACAAAAGAAAAGTGGACCAGAATAATAACAGAATGGTACCCTATGGGTGAAAAGAGAAGTAAAGGGAGACAATTTAAACGTTGGGAAGATGAAATAAGGCAAGTAGCAGGTCCTGCATGGACCCGATTGGCCAAAGATCGAGCAACGTGGAAATCTTTAGAGAAGGCCTTTGTCGTAGGACAAGCTGTTACAGTTAACAGACAGATTGCCGATTTGTAAACAAATACAAATGTTATTTGTATGTACTCACATACAATAAAACATGTAATGATTGGTAGGAACTATGAGTGTATATGTAATGAAACACTAACAGTAATAAAGGCTTATTTTATTTATTTTATTACTGTTGACCCATAAACATATTTTTCCAAGGGAAACATAAGTAGGTAGTAGAAAACACTGGAATTTTCATTAAAAATACCGTATGCAACATTTGGATCATCGGTTTCATATATTTCATAGAAAGATAAGCTTTTTATACAGGTTTTAAATTTTATTAAATTAATTAAGTTTTGAAAAAAAAAATAACGAAATTAGTTTTCTACTTATAGATTATAGGAAAACCTATAAGAAGTCCATGATATTAAAATAACATGGTAAATCACTCAATATTGTGCATACCAACTTACATTTGCAGGTGGAATGTGTGGGAGAACATATTTTTCAACTCCATGTGATAGGTAAAATCGTACTGAACCCTCTCCACGCGAGTTCAACTCGCACTTGTCTCTTTTTTTTTTTTTTGTTTAACGTCTTTGTTTCTAACTTTTACAAATTCTTCTTAAAGGGTAAAAACATACCTGTTGAACAAAACACGATATCTAAATAAATTTAATTTTAATTTGAAACATTAATATTCGGTAAACGATACCTTATAATATCAACAATCAACTGGCATTTTTTTGTTTAATGTAATAAAATGCATAAAACTCATACAAAAATAAACTTCAGAGGTGTTTCGATTTTATTTTTGATGTGAATAAAAAATGTGTATAAAAAACTACCCAATATTGCGAGTGCACAAACATAGTCTATATAATTTTTATTTCAATTTTTACGTGAGCTCATACCCGTTCACGTGACGATGGTTAAATACACGACATTTTGATACATTACAATGAATAAAACCATTAGAAGAACAACTATATGGAATATAGTTAAAGCGTTAGTTCGATCAATAAAACTATGTGCCCTACAGTTGACAAAATTAGTAGAACCGATTATCAGAGTACCGATTGTAGATAGATAATATAATAAAGTACATTTAAAAACAGACGAGGCATATACCCAGCAATAATGAAAAATATATAGCTGCTGTTATCGGCGCGACGACTACGCTTGGTTCAAACTATCACCTACAAGTATATTGAACAACGTAAAGGGCCAAATCTCAATGCATATTATTTTTTTACTCCTTAGAGGTTTTGTATCGGGGCTTTTTTTAAATTTCTAATTTAAGTTTTATTAATAGGTCATTGACACCTTTAATATACATTAGGTATTCGTCCTTCTATTCTTTTGTTATTGTAGATGCATACCTAATTTAAAAAAAAAATACATATAAACATTTCGTATCGAATGGTCTATAATGGACTTTTCTATATTTTCTATATTGTGGACGTATTTTTCTATTAAGTGAAGAAATGACAATTTTAGTTAGGTTTAAAATAATAAACCAGTTTTCATTAACCTAGTTTCTTAATTTATTATATAGCAAGTACCTTTCACCTATATAAAGACGTATATAAAACCCTATATAAAACCTATACACGTCCTAATATAAAGACGAGGGTCATTCGAATAGCGAAATAATCTTTCGCTTAAAATATAATATAATATCTATATACATATAATATTGTCAATTATATTTAAATGCTTAGATACATTTGGCAACTTAGTTGTACAATTAATTATGAAAATATGCTTGTACAGAAAATAATGACATTTGACTGTTTAGATATTTTTGACGCGTTGAATGTTCACATTAATTGGATTACTTTGCAGTGCACATATATTTGATTTTCGAAGTGTGTACTATTATTTGAGTACCTGGACAGATCCGATATATCTGATGCTGACTGTACCTTTGTCTGTTTGTGGGTTTTTGCATGCTAATCTCAGAAACGGCTTAACCGATTTGAATGCGGTTTTCACTTATGTATTGCAGCAAGCTTCACGTAACATTTAGTGTTTGGTTCATTCCAATCGGTTTACAAACAAAAAAATTACGCTCTATACAGTACAGTCAGCGTCAGAAGTAGATGAGCATCTGAAGTAGGCAAATAATTGTTGGCATTTAATTTTTCAGTAACATCTACACAACAACAGTTTCAAATTGATATGAGCTTCTTTGAATTCAAATAGATCTAAACACTCATATGTCATATATTTCTTTACAAACCGAAAGTCTTTTTTATGTATACAATACGATTGCCAAAGGTATCTAAGCACGGAAATCTTCAATTAGATCTCAACAATTATTAGGAATAAACTTTCACCTCTTTGTATTAAGGTTCATATTTAACTGGTGGCAATAATCTCCTACTTACATTATCTTTCATATTACGCTTGAATGACATCAGTGAGGAATCATAATCCTACTAATATTATAAACGCGAAAGTTTGTAAGTATGGATGGATGGATGGATGTTTGTTACTCTTTCACGTAAAAACTACTGAATGGATTTTAATGAAACTTTAAAATAATATAGCTTATACATCAGAATAACACATAGGCTACAATTTATAAAGAAATGCGGACGAAGTCGTGGGCAAAAGCTTGTAATAAATAATAATAAATCATTTTTTCAGGTTTCAGTTTTAGAATCTTTATTTATTCGATATTCGATGTAAGTTTTTTACAAAACATTTATCTTCCTCGAATTTTATTTTTTATATTTTTTATTTTATCTTTCACATTTTATATAGGTAATTATAAACTTCCACAAATGCTGCTTCTAGGGGGAAGACTTTTAAGTATATAGCTATAAATGTATGTACTGGAAATAGAGAATGCAACGGTAGTTTGAAACAAATTTATCTAAATCATATACAACATTTAAATCTTACTGAGGCGACAGATAAGTATTATTAGTATAATGTTGAGGCCAGAGTTTGATCCCGGGCTCTGGTATTCATATGCATATTATTATTAAAATATTCAATCCTATCCTGTAAAATTATGTTTCAAGTAATATCATGTTAAATCGTGAGAATAATAAGTAGACAGAGTTTCGTATGTCTAAGTCACAAAGACATTGTCCGGCACAAAATGAAAACTCTTGAAAAGAGATAAGTTTAGTATACGTCTATGTGCCTGTTGTCCTATGTATGTATTTTAATTGAAATATGCAAAAAGAGTATTTAATCCACCTATTATGATGCATTTATACAACCTCCTTAGTATAACAGTAATTTGCTTTTAATTTTGAAATCTGTCAATAAGCAATGTGAAACTTGAAGAATATTTTATTTTTTGAATTGCCTTTTTAATTGAAGCAATATATTCGATTGAAAAAATTAACTAATTACATTATTCAATAACGTCGCGCAAATATGTATCGAATTGACAACCGTACCAAAGAGAAAATTATAGAAATGAGAAATACAGGTTTATCAGTGACTGATATTTCTGATGAACTAGGAATAACTGTAAGTAGTCATAACGGCGCCGTCACTGTTCAAGTTCCATTATTTACTTAGTACCCTGCGGCTAATATTGTTAAAATTTTCCAGAGGAATACAGTCTATCTTTGGATGGATAGGTGGCGACACGCTGGCAATTTAAATTGCCATGTTACAACTGGCCGACCTCGAAGCACAAGTCACAATCAAGACAACAGAATTGTTCAAAGGGCACTAGATGAAAGATTCATCAATACGACTCAAGTGGCTACCGAGTTTCAAATATCTTCCAGCACTGTAAGAAGGCGTCTCAAAAAACGTGGCATTAATTTCAGAGTTCCGGCTAGGAAACCAGTTTTAAATGATAGGCACAAAATGCTCCGTTTGCAATTTGCAGCCAGATACCTGAACTTTGATTTTAGCAACGTCATTTTTATGGACGAAAAAGTTTTTTGTTCTTCTGACAACGGCCGGGTCAGTTTATGGAGAATTAATAACACAAGATATGACGAAAGGAATATTGTTCCCGATCGTCGTAGTGGCCGAATAAGCAATGCATATTGGGGTTGGATGTCAAAGAACGGTCCAGGAGAATTAGTACCCATTTCAGGACGAATGAATGCAACTGATTATAGAGAAATTCTTGAACATTCTTTTTTGCCAACCGCTCAAATTGTATATCCAAACCAAAACATTCAGTTTATTCAAGATGGCAGTTCTATACATAATTCCCGAATAGTACAAAACTGGATCGTTGAGAATAACCGCGAAATAACTTTAATAAAACTACCTCCAAAAAGCCCGGATCTCAACCCAATTGAAAATTTGTGGGGGAAAATGGTTCAAGAATGGGACACCACCCAACCAAGAACGCGACAAAACTTGGACAGACAAGTTAATGATGTATGGGAATCTTTTAGAGGTCGACAAATTTGCGAGAATTTAGTGACCTCTATGCGGAAGCGTCTACAGGACGTGCTCAATGCTGCAGGAGGGTATACGCAATACTGAGTTACTTTTTACTTGTTTCTTTTCTCAGGTTTTAATAGCTACATTTATAGTCACCTGATTAATTATTGTTAAAATGCGATAGATTGGAATAATAATCTATTTCTGGGGGATTTTCAGGTCTATTCCACATAGTTTAACTAATTTTGTTTTGCCGTAGAACTAAGTGGAATTTTTTTCAACATAATAATAATAATATTTATTTTCGATCATGGGTATTGTACCTGAGATAATATTTTTATTATTCCGCTCCTACATGAACTAACCGACAATCATTCGGTGTAAAAATTACCAATAACTTAAAACTATTCAAACCCACTATTAGCTATCTACACACAAATAATAATATCTAAAAATTAAACTTTGCAAATGTATTATATTATTTTATTTTCGAGGGAAATAGCTACTTTCTTTTATCTATGTATGAACACTTTTATTTTATTCATTTATAAGTTATTTATTTATATTAGCAATCTACCCTCGTGGAAATTTTATAGTAATATTTGTCTAGTAGAATTTTTTTAAGTTTAGTTCTGAATAAATGTATAGGTAGAAAATAGTTTTTGTTTTGGAAGGGTGTAAACAAAGTCTATCCCCGTTTCGCCGATTTCGAGATACTTTTTGGTTTAAGGTCGAAAATAAATGCATATTATTTTTAACAAATAAAGCTATTTTCAATATGTAAAGAAAAGGGAGAGTCAAATTTTTTTGTTTGATAAATAGTGGCTTACAGCTATCCATAGTACTTAATTTAAACATGAGCGTTGACGTACTCGCCAACTTTCTTGTTTTGAGTACTTTAATAGTACTTCCTACATGTTGTTCTGTTTTGCCAACTTTTGTAGGCATTCGTATTAATATTATTATTTCGTCAATTATTGCACCAATAGGAATATTATTTCTTAATTGTTACTTTTAGAAAAAAACATAGCATGTATACACCGCTTTTGAATCTTAAATATTATATAATTATCTGTAGAATTACCCCAAAATATAACACCAAACCTAAGAACAGATTCTACCATACCATAATAAGCAGTTATTATAGCATCTGCATTTACTATTGGAGCCAGTTTATAAAGAGCATAGGAGGAACTGCTGATCTTTTTACTAAGTTCATTTATGTGGCATTTCCAGTTTAATTTTTTGTCTATTGATAAGCCAAGAAATCTGACAGTATCAACATCATTAATAATGCTGTCATGATTTCGAGATCTTTGACAAAAATGCATAACATAAGTTTTATTTAGATTAATTTTTAAATTATTATTTTCAAGCCATTTGATTATTAATGATAATGTATTATTTATGTCGGACTGATAAGAATTTTTATCATCACAAGTCAAAGTTACTGTACAGTCATCAGCAAACAGTGTCATAGGATGATTAATGGCATTTGGCAAATCATTTATGTAAATAATAAAAAGAATAGGACCGAGGACACTGCCTTGCGGGACACCATAAATATTATTACGTTCCTCTGATATGTATGTATTTTCACTTTTAGTTTTGTAATTTATTGTTTTAATTTCTGTGATTTGACGGCGGTCTGTTAAATATGACTGTATCAAATTCAATACATAGCCTATTATACAGTAGGCTTCTAACTTTTTTATTAAGATATCGTGACTTACATAATCAAACGCTTGTGACATATTACAATAAATAGCACAAACGAGTGATGATTTATCAAATTGATATTATCAACATTTACTAAAAAATCACGCACAGCCATATAATTATTGTTTTCTTCTGACGGAATCCTTTTTGCTCACAACAAAATATTTCGTTTTTCTCTAAATAAGCATTAATTTCATTATAAAAGTAGTCTTCAAAAATTTTGAGAATATTGATATCAATGCAATAGGTCTGTAGCACTCCATTAGTTCTCTATTATCTTTTTTGAATAAAGGTTTAACAATAGTTTTCTTAAGATCTTTATTATGTTGGGGAAGGCTTGGTGCCATGAACATAGATTGAGTTTATGATCAAGGCACACTTTAGCTTTTTCACCCACACCTTTGATTGGTTCGATTTTATCAATAAAATAATTATTGAATGAATTAGTTATGTCTGTAGGATTATATATATAAACATTATCCCTTTTAATTAATGATATAGGTTCTCTTCGAACATTCAGTCTAGACTTGTTAATGATGTGTCATGTAATTTTAGATTTATTACTTGATGTTTTAAATATTGAAATTATTTTGTGCATATTTTGTCAAATGTATTATTTTTTATAATCGCTTTGAATAATTAAGAAATTTTAGTTTGCTGATTTTCGTTGATTTTAATATAGATTATAATAATTATTCCACAATAATTTTCGTTTTTTTTGCTACATATTTGAATACGTTTACTGTTGAACAGCATAGAACGAAATGTGGTTGGTGTGAGAAGAATAGACAGGGTAAAATTGCTATCTAACGCTTACAGTGTTTGCAAAAAGATAAAATGGCGATGGACGGGACATATGTTGCGGGAAACAAAAGAAAAGTGGACCAGAATAATAACAGAATGGTACCCTAGGGGTGAAAAGAGAAGTAAAGGGAGACAATTTAAACGTTGGGAAGATGAAATAAGGCAAGTAGCAGGTCCTGCATGGACCCGATTGGCCAAAGATCGAGCAACGTGGAAATCTTTAGAGAAGGCCTTTGTCGTAGGACAAGCTGTTACAGTTAACAGACAGATTGCCGATTTGTAAACAAATACAAATGTTATTTGTATGTACTCACATACAATAAAACATGTAATGATTGGTAGGAACTATGAGTGTATATGTAATGAAACACTAACAGTAATAAAGGCTTATTTTATTTATTTTATTACTGTTGACCCATAAACATATTTTTCCAAGGGAAACATAAGTAGGTAGTAGAAAACACTGGAATTTTCATTAAAAATACCGTATGCAACATTTGGATCATCGGTTTCATATATTTCATAGAAAGATAAGCTTTTTATACAGGTTTTAAATTTTATTAAATTAAGTTTTGAAAAAAAAAATAACGAAATTAGTTTTCTACTTATAGATTATAGGAAAACCTATAAGAAGTCCATGATATTAAAATAACATGGTAAATCACTCAATATTGTGCATACCAACTTACATTTGCAGGTGGAATGTGTGGGAGAACATATTTTTCAACTCCATGTGATAGGTAAAATCGTACGGAACCCTCTCCACGCGAGTTCAACTCGCACTTGTCTCTTTTTTTTTTTTTTGTTTAACGTCTTTGTTTCTAACTTTTACAAATTCTTCTTAAAGGGTAAAAACATACCTGTTGAACAAAACACGATATCTAAATAAATTTAATTTTAATTTGAAACATTAATATTCGGTAAACGATACCTTATAATATCAACAATCAACTGGCATTTTTTTGTTTAATGTAATAAAATGCATAAAACTCATACAAAAATAAACTTCATAGGTGTTTCGATTTTATTTTTGATGTGAATAAAAAATGTGTATAAAAAACTACCCAATATTGCGAGTGCACAAACATAGTCTATATAATTTTTATTTCAATTTTTACGTGAGCTCATACCGTTCACGTGACGATGGTTAAATACACGACATTTTGATACATTACAATGAATAAAACCATTAGAAGAACAACTATATGGAATATAGTTAAAGCGTTAGTTCAATCAATAAAACTATGTGCCCTACAGTTGACAAAATTAGTAGAACCGATTATCAGAGTACCGATTGTAGATAGATAATATAATAAAGTACATCTAAAAACAGACGAGGCATATACCCAGCAATAATGAAAAATATATAGCTGCTGTTATCGGCGCGACGACTACGCTTGGTTCAAACTATCACCTACAAGTATATTGAACAACGTAAAGGGCCAAATCTCAATGCATATTATTTTTTTACTCCTTAGAGGTTTTGTATCGGGGCTTTTTTTAAATTTCTAATTTAAGTTTTATTAATAGGTCATTGACACCTTTAATATACATTAGGTATTCGTCCTTCTATTCTTTTGTTATTGTAGATGCATACCTAATTTAAAAAAAAAAATACATATAAACATTTCGTATCGAATGGTCTATAATGGACTTTTCTATATTTTCTATATTGTGGACGTATTTTTCTATTAAGTGAAGAAATGACAATTTTAGTTAGGTTTAAAATAATAAACCAGTTTTCATTAACCTAGTTTCTTAATTTATTATATAGCAAGTACCTTTCACCTATATAAAGACGTATATAAAACCCTATATAAAACCTATACACGTCCTAATATAAAGACGAGGGTCATTCGAATAGCGAAATAATCTTTCGCTTAAAATATAATATAATATCTATATACATATTAATATTGTCAATTATATTTAAATGCTTAGATACATTTGGCAATTTAGTTGTACAATTAATTATGAAAATATGCTTGTACAGAAAATAATGACATTTGACTGTTTAGATATTTTTGACGCGTTGAATGTTCACATTAATTGGATTACTTTGCAGTGCACATATATTTGATTTTCGAAGTGTGTACTATTATTTGAGTACCTGGACAGATCCGATATATCTGATGCTGACTGTACACCACGCGTACGAAGTTGGGGGTTCAGCTAGTTAATAATAATATTTTAAATAAAATGTACCTAAGTACTTAATCAACAAAGATGAATTGATAATGCAGCATTTTAGATATAATTTTAAGTTTAAGTTTTAATTAAGTTTATTTTAATTTAATTTGATGTAATTTTTAGAAAACATTTTATAAAAGCAAGTGGGTGGGCCATTTTTTATTTATTTTTAAGTACTCGCTGCTTGGTACTTTCAAGAAAGACCATATGGAAATAAGGATTTATTTCACTTAAATGCATTTTTATGTGTTGCCACATACAATGCAGAGTTAAGGAAATGAGGATGCATAAAGTACTCAACACCTTTGCTTACCTAGAAAAGCAAAAATAATGGGCTTACCGCGGGAAGGTTGCCTTGAGATTGCATGCCGGGAATACTAAATAGGTGGACACTTTTTTAATTCTTGGTGCTTACTTTATAAAGGACTAGCTTTTGCTTGAGCATTCGTCTGCGACCCTTTTTCTCAGGTGTTATTTAATCTTTATTGTACATATATTTTTTGTCAGGCTCAACGCCTTTATTTTTTATAACTTTAATCCATCGATATTGGTCACTTTGATTAACAACTTTCTTTCTAACTTTAAAATTCCCGTTTTATAAAATTTTCCAGTCTTTTTCATGTCAAGATTAGCTATCGTCGCCTTTTTTTAAAGTTGGGAATCTACTCATGGATGGCAACGTTGGGGCTGCGGGGTTATGCCGGACTCCTACCGGCTAAAACCTAAATTTTTTTTAGCGCAGCTGTAGATGGGTAGTGGTAACATCGTGACATGACATTCCCGACCCGCCACCGCTACCCAGCGCGGGGAGGGATATGCTCCTTGCCGAAACCTCGGCGTACCTGAAAGTGGAGGTACGACGGCCATCTCCGGGGATCTCACGATGGGCGGTAGTCTTAATGGAAACCCCGGTGGCTTATCATCGCCTATAATAATACAAATAACACCTTAGGTGTTATCCAAGTCCGCTCATAACCTTAGTAGGATCAACGTACTTAAGGATATTTACTTTTAAAATACACCTACGTAAGTGTCTTTGTTGTGTCCGCAATAGATTTACAATTATACATAGACGTACACGTTCTTTTTTATTAACACTATATACATACACTCTTCTCGTATTTTTTAGAAATTTTAAGATTTTATTTCACATCTATATTTATCAAAAAGGTTAAATATTTAGAATATATAGAGAGGGCATTGGAAAATTTTTCCTACAAAAATATTGATCCTAATCGCCGTAATCAGGATGGCCATGGCGTAGCTAAATAGCCTTGTAAAGTTGGCGATGGACTGAGTGATTTTATCCCACGTGGTTCGAAATGTCACATTACGGATTCTTTCGTCTTGCCCGATCTATACAGTTGAAAATCTTTGATCTCTATACAATATAATATAATAAAATCTTAACGGTTCTGTTATTAAATGTCTGTATATTAAATATTTTTTTAAAAAACAATTTATACGCGTTGTACTTATGTTGATTAGGTAAAAAAAAATTGTTTTTAGAATTTTTGTCTGTTTGTCTTTTTTTTTTCTTTTTTTTTATTATAGATGGGTTTGCTCTTGACCAGCATCCATCCATGTAGGAAGGATCAGGCCGAAGATGGAGCGAGCTCACCCAGAAGATGCCTATTCACTCGAACCTTGAAAAGATTTGGGTTATATGAGCTCGGAAATACAGACGCCGGCAGGGAGTTCCAATCCTTAGCAGTGCGCATCACAAAAGATGTTTTAAAGCGCTTGTCTGTTGGTTTGTTTGTCTGTCTGTGCGTTTGTGCACGCTAATCTCAGAAACAACTGAACTGATTTGAATGCGGTTTTGTATTGTACCAAGCTTCGCGTAACATTATGTTTGTTTCATTCCAATCGGTTTACAAACAAAAAAGTTACGCGCTATACCGAATACCACGCGCAGATACGAAGTTGCGGGCTCAGCTAGTATTTAATAATTTTCTTACTAATTGACTGTATAATAAATCGCAGTGCTTCTAGTCGGTACGTGATTCTCACTATCGCTTAAAAATCAATTTCGCCCAATTAGCGTGTGGTGAATCGTAGAAATTCCTTTAGGAGGCATAAGAAGAAATAAATATTTGCATTTCTATGCGCTTTATCTCAGTACCCGAGACTCGTTAGTTTTACTCGTGTTGTTAAACGAGATACTATTTTATAGTTGGAAATAAATTGTATACAGATTATTTAAGTATGCAGTTAAAAATAAACCTGTTTGTGACATGCCACACTACCTTTATAATGAAATATGTGGCAGACAGGTTGACAGTACACTTGAAGGTAGGTGGCTTGTACAGTCGCCTATAACCAGCGTTGCCAAACGTCCCAATTTTGGCGGGACGTCCCGATTTTGAAATCAAATGAAATGTCCCGCGCGGGACAGGCTGTCTCGCTTTTCAGGGATTACTCGACGGTAATTGATATGTTATGTCCTTCTTATTAAGTATTCCAACATCAAACTGCTTTCCCGAACGAATTAAAAATGTTTTTTCGTTTTTTCCCAAATGAATTTAAAATGATCGGATGATGTTCCGTAAATTTAATGAAAGCAGAATTACTCATCCAGTTCAATCTATACTGTGCAGAGTTCTTCATCTTAAAGAAAAAAGAAAACTTTAAAAGAAGTTAAATCTTCACAGAATTATGAATAAGTAATTCTTATAAATAATTCTTACTTAATTACATTATATAATATGGTTTATAATTATAGGTATTCCTCTGAAGATTCAAGTGCCTAGGTAAATCAGGCAGTTATTGTTAAAGTAACGTATTTTCATTAAAATACATTTTCTATGGCTATTTTTTTCTATCTATTGTCATGTAAACATGATTTAAGAGGTATACAAAAAATTATATTTTCTGAAAAATAAATAAAAAATAGTAAATTACTGCCTAAAAAAAGTTTTCTCGTCACAGTACTAAAAATTTTCAGCTACAACTACATTATTTTTTAAGCTTATTAATTAACTAAAGTTCTGTACTAAAGTTTTAATCGGCTACTTTTATTTCATTTTTCATAATTTACACAATATTTAAGAAAAATCTTCCAATTTTAAATCTGTTCGGTTAGATAACCGAACAATATTTGCTCAATACGATTGAGCAATTGAGCAAAATTACACCTTAAGGCCCCGTAGGTGATATCGCGCCGCTCGACAATAGGTATTTGACGCGCGGCGGTGGCGCCGCCATGTGATCTTTCGTGAACTAAACTACGGACAGCGGTTGAGTCGGTGTAAACGGTTTTGATCCTTTCCATATATTTTTATAGTAATTAATAAAATAGTAATGTCTTTTTTCAATATTTTTTTCTCTTATATTTATTAAGAATTATACAATGTTAGTTACTTTATATTAGTTTAAATATTAAATATTTTTGAGTATGTACCTCCATTACTGATACATATGTGTGAAAAAGTAAATCACTAATAGTAAAATCGTAGAGAAAGCCAATTCATTATTTATTATTATTTTATTTATCGTTTACTATTATTTCATTCATTATTATTATTTTTTGAAAATTTTATAATAATGCCGGAAATCCGAAACTATTAATAAAATTAAGGAAGGTACCTAATAAAGCCATAAATTCTGTTACAAATGAAAATGCATTTATTTTTTTATGAAGTAAGGTAATCATAATTAAACTTACGTATACATATTTATTGAAGCCTCAGCAAAAAAAAAATTCTTTTCAAAATGGCCACCTTTAGCTTTGATAAAGATCTTTATTCTACACTAAACGCAACAATTAAAGGATATAAAAAAAAGTTCCAAATTTTTAGGTGATTTTCAACAGGCTGTAACTTCGAAGAAAATGGTCGTATAGAGCTCATTAAAAAAGGAAATTTTAGCTTCAAGTTTCTAGTTCTTGAATCCAAGCTTCAAATTTTTTCTCGTTGGCGATTTATGGGTAATAGTCAGATAAATCAATGTTAAAAAAAAATTCAAAATTTTTCTCGTCTTGAAAATGGTGTAAAAGCCGTAATAAATTTTTTATTGTAATGGCACAGTAAAGATCTTTTAGAGAATTTAATTCCCTATAACTTGACCTCCTCATGAGCTCTGTACAATGAAAATACATGGTTTTTTTAACCAATTTCCAAAAATAAGGAGGTTTTCAATTTTGATGTCTTTTTTTGTATGTATGTTACGTGATATCTTCGCCAATTGTAAACCGATTTTCAAAATTCTTTTTGGTTCATATAGGGTTGAGGTGACAAAGCGATCAATGACAAAGCGTACATTTTGTCATTTTGCTTGTTGTAGTGTTCTTCAATCGTGGAAATGTTTTCTTCAGTAACGAGGATATTTCTGTGTCTTTCACCGTCGTATCGGGACAGAAGGCGTTTTGATCGAGTCACTCTCTTTATCTGTAGGGATTGATTTAGGGCATGTCCTGTATATCGACAATAGCACCGAGCTTCAGGTTTTGTTTTAATATACGCGACAGAGTCCTACCCGGAATCTTCATTTCTCGCGATAAGATTTTTATTTCCTTATGGGGTTTCGGCGAATTCTGGCTTTAACAGCATTAACAGCCTTTGTAGTTCTAACAGCACGCGGCCGTCCCAATCTTTTATGGTCATCGACAGAAGAAGTGTTAGTATATCTGTCGATAGTACGATATATACGAACATACAGCTGATACCAAGCTTCTGAAGTGTCTTGAATATGACCGACGGCTCCATACCCACTCTGTGTAAGGCTGCAATCCTATTTTCTTTAACACCCCATTTCATATTGTAATTTGATAATAAACACGAAAAAAATATGTGAAATAGCGAGAAATCAAAAGAAGTTTTTGACATAAGTGTTTTCCAAATTGAAAATGAATAAAGACTTGAAAAAAGAAAAAGTTTTGTAGCTTTTTCGCGCTTATAATTTGTTTTCTTGTTCCACCTGCAGTCTTAGTCTATGTTGGCCAAGTTTCAGATCGCTAGGCTTACGTGAAGTGGCTGAGAAATTGATTCAGTTTTGTTTGCAGACAGACAGACCAAAAGTAAAGGATGAAACATATTACACCGGGCCGGGCGCTCACCGTGTTTTTCTCAACGGCCGGGTTTGCTATTTGTCACCGTGCCGCCGACGGGCCGCCACCGGGCCTTGCCCATGCCTTTCATTTCCAAGTACTATTATACTATTTTGTATTAATATTACTATACTAGCTGTGCCCGCGACTTCGTATGCGTGGTATTCGGAACAACGCGTAACTTTTTTGTTTTTAAACAGATGTTTTTTTTGTTTTTCAACGAAAATATGAATTTCGAAATTTCATCGTGAACAAAAAATTCCTCACCCCGAGACCTCTTAAATGAGTACCAACACGGGGGGTCTGCGACGCACCGCTCCCGAGATATTTTTGAAAAAGTCCAAAAATGCGAATTTCGAAATTTCGTCTTCACCGAAAAATTCCTCTCCCCAAGACCTCTTAAATGAGCACAAACACGCAGGGTCTGTGACGCACCGCTCCGAGATATTTTTGAAATTCTTTTTTGAAAAAAATATTTAAGCAGAAATATATTATACCTACCAGGAATAAATTAATATACATATATTATTGAAAAAATATTATACCTCGAGGCAGTCAGCCTCGGGTTAATTAATTAATTAATTAATTTATAATTTTAACAATTTAAAAAAGAAACTAAGTATACATTAAATGATACCACTAAAAAGACTAATACCCGAGCGGGCCTCGCGAAGCTGTCTCCGAGCGCACGGTGAAAAGAAATATTTTTTTGAAATTTCGCGATTGGAGCGCACGGACACGGCCCGGTGTAATATGAATTGGTTCATACAAAAGCATACTAGCATCTTCACCGGGCTCCGGACGGGGCACGGCCCGGTGTAATATAAATCATCCTTAAAGGTAGTAAAAATTATGTCCATTAAATATTTTTTTGCACCTATCAACCTTCTGAATTCATGAATTTTTTTTTCATTTCACAATGCCAAAGGCACTGTTTTTTTCTCTCACGCGTCATTGTTAGATCAATAAAATATTGGATTACTTATAATTCTATTCTATTTTTCTTCGATATATAGTTATCTTCGTAATAAAGAAAAAACAACGAATATCTGAAATATAAATTACATAGTATATACATCGCAATTATACTTTATAAACAAAAACATAGTTTTCATCAATATTTAGTAGACAACAAAAAAAATATAAAAAGAAAACTGTCAAAACATTTTGGTTGCGCTATATTGTTTGCCCGGTTCGCCGTTCGATCGCTCGATGTGGTCACGTGGGCGCACAACGAAAAGCGATACGTCCTCCCTCTAGAAGCGCTTGGCGCGGACTGACCGGCTAGGGAATGTGTCTTCTAATATATTGCAAGATTTGCGTGTTTTTACGAAATTTTTTTTTAGTATTTTTTGTAAATCTATTTATTTAATTTTTTGCACACAAGTAGTTGATGATGTAAAGTTTACAGTGGTATTTTTATTTTTAGCAAACAACATTTAGCCTATTCAGAAAAATCATCAGTTTTGGGTGGATATTTTCGAAAATTGCACTGCGTTTAATATTTTATTTTTCGAAAATTTTGTACGAAAATAAAAAATTGTTTCATTCATTCCTTAGAAGACTTCTATGCCAATGCACAGTATTTTTTTCGTTAAGTTTAAACTACAATGTCGACTGAAAACAGCAAAAAAATTGAGCCCCCGAACATCAAATTTTCTGAAACGGATGTTAGAACATGATGGATAAATCGAAATTACAGAAATAAATCAAAAATGTGGCTCATTTATTCCATTACTATTGAAATAATCTTTCTAATGACATATTACAAAGTACTCAACTCTGTTTATTTTATGAAAAATCTCCAAAATAAATTGACTGAAATCGTTGCAAAATCACCATAGGCCTCTTAATTCGTAGGTTATTAGTTTGCGCTCATTTTGGTAAATATTGTGTTCGGTCTGATGTTAGTCCTTGTCTTAAAAACTACTGATACATATGTTTTTTTACTGATATATGTCCCGCTTTCGACGAAAAAGTCTCGCTTTTTTACCCAAATAATACAAAATCCCGCTTTACCAAAAAAAAAAAAAAAAAAACTGGCAACGCTGCCTATATAACACAAGTAAGTAAGCGCACTGCCGACCATAGTATTAACGACAAGATTAGGAAGGAATAAGAAAATTGGCTCTAGCGTACTTTTTTCTTTTTTTTAATGTTGAGATCAGCAGACGGGCTGACGGTCCACTTGATGATAGGTGGCTAAAATATTAACATTACTAAAGTGTGTTATCTAGAGAAAACTCGTTAGCACGATAAACAAATTCAAATATTATGGTGTTTTATGACGCATCATTCTACCCTAGTCACGTTTCGAGTGTTCGTTTTGTCTTGAACGACAAAGGATCTTGTTATGAGTCGAAAATAAATGCCGATGTACGTCTGGATGAACTGTCATCGCCACAAAATCTCGCACAAGTTCCCAATAAATAATGTTGGAATTATATGCGACCAGTTATTTTAATAAGGGTTTCACTTGTGTCGTTTATTATTAAGCTCGTCCGTGAACTTTAATTAAAGTTATGTTTGTTCAAGGCCTATTCTAACAACTTCACTTAAAACATAAGAAGATTTAGTAGTGGCAGGGCATACTGCGTTTCACAGTTATTTGGGACCCCCTTACAGAAGTAGGTACACAGTGAACAGCATTGTGAGTGAGTTTCGGTTGCCAGAACTTAAGAACCCATTTCCCTATCTCTTCCTATTCACTTATCCTTATTCCTATCGGCAGCGCACTTGCAGCACATATGCCGTTGCTTGTGTATAGAGGTGACGGTAGCCATCTACCATCAAGTGGACTGTTAGCCTGTCTATCGACCTTAACATAAATACTATTTTGAAATCTTACCTCATTAAGCATCCTTAGAGCTTAACTTCAACCTAACTCATTTTAAATCAAGAGTCAAGAGCTACGTTCGTCGTACAATGCCAAATCTAGTACCTCGAAATTTAACAAGAAACTAAGATTATTCTAGTACGGAATCTAGCCATTTAACCGGAACCGTTCCACTTGCGGACGACTAGGCGTGGGCGAGGGTTTCATCCCTTCGTGGTCGATGTTCCTCGATCACGCACGAAGCGTTTCAGTTCCACCTTCCTTGTTCGGACTGCTAAGGAGTGGAACTCATTGACTCATTCCCTGCGTCTGTGTTCTCACAGAACTACAACCTCGGGGTCTTCAAAATCAGCCGCATCTGCACCTCACATCAGGTGAGATAGTGGTCAAGCGCTTGATTTAATAAAAAAATAAAATAAAAATAAAAGTCAAATCTAGCCTACCAGATTACTGGGCTGATGTAATACTTAGACTTCCAGAACCTTGGCAACGCATATGCGTTATCAATGCGATGGCCCCATCGAATAAACATGCAAGAGTAAAATGACAACTTCTCAGGAAAAAATAAAAACATTTAAAGCGTTATTGAAGTTATTGTAATAAGCGTTAGTAGTTAGTTAGTTCTCCATACAATGTAGAATGAAATCAAAGGTAAAAAAGTATCTTTAGACTAGTATATTAATTTAAAAGAAAAAAAATATAAACGTCATTCAAGAAATTCATGAAAAACCATTAAATTTTTTTACTCTTGTGAAATTCGTGAGACCAAGTAACAGTCATGATTATTAAACGTTTATTTGTGTAATAATGTACAATTTGGATACTTATAGTAATTGAATGACCTATTATTCTACTTAAATCAAGTTTCTTTTTAAGTCAGCTATAACTATTCACCAGATTGTTCACAGTACATCATTCTGCTATTTGATGATTGAAAGATAAAATACGTTTATATTGTGTGTTAATAAGATCGGTTCTCTCTTGATCTTCTCATCATTGATTATTTATGGAATGATAAGTAAATTATTGGATTAATTATTTCTACACGAATAATCATGTAAGAAGGCATAACCCAAATTAAAAAAACTAACTAACGCCCGGCCCTTACAAAGAATTAAGGATGATTCATATTACACCGTGCCGCCACCGGGCCGTGCCCGGGCTTTGTCATTTCCAAGTATTATTATACTATTTTGTATCAATATAACTACATATACTTATAAGTTATGTGTATTATTATAAATATTATACCCCGAGGCAGCCTCGCGATTTTGGGCGGCAGCCTCGGGTAAATATTAATACCCGAGCCGGCCTTGCGTAGTTGTCTCAGAGCGCACGGTGAAAACAAACATGTTAGGAAATGTAGTCATTGGAGTGCTGCGGCCGGGGCACGGGTGGGGCACGGCCCGGTGTAATATAAATCTACCTTTAAATGCTACTAATGCTTAACTATGAGGGACCGGCTAGTCCTGGAGAATCCCTTGCAAAAGCAACGGAGTTAGCTGTGGCCGGCACAAGTGGACCCCTTGCTGGGAGGTCCCTCGCAGGCGCTGTATCCTGGCCGGTGTGATTACTGAAAGGACTCGAAAAGCTTAACAGACGCATATACCTGTGCGCATCTCCATACAAAAGCTATTTTCTATGGACAAAAGCTGAATTGAGCTTTTCTGCTGCTGTAGTACACGACATCAGTTTTTTTTTATCTTTATCACTTTATATGTTTTATTTCCTTGATCTTTGAATTGTCTTATTTTTTCACTAGAAACCCGGTCCCGGTTTCGCGCGTATGCAATTGTTTGTGAAAATTATATACAAAAACCTTCCTCTTTAATCGCTCTTTCAATTAGTGAAAACCGTATCAAAATCGGTTTGATGGTTTAGAAGAAGTTAGCGAGGAAACAGACAAAAGCGGAGAGCGATTTCTAGATTAAGACATAATTATTAAATAAAAAAATAGCTGTCCATAAAAAGAAAGTCGATGGAAAATAACTGGCTGTTATTACAATGCACTTATTGGCTCTAATATATACCCTGTGACCTACTGATTCATTTATAATTTGGATTGTTCGAATAGAAATACTAGAATTTACCGCACCAAGCAATACACTCAGAACAAGACAGATCGATTAGAAGTAATGCAATTGACTCCAAGTTTAGGTAGCTTTATTTAGGAGCCAAGCATTCAAAGAATTGAGGATGGTTAATTGTAGTATTGGTAGTATACTGATAACGAAACAGCTAGTTAAAAATCGCACAAAAAGCAGACTGCAAAATAAATTTCTTTCTTTGTGTAAGAAAGAATCATCTAAAAATAAACTACACACAATACTAAGACTAGTAGTTGCTAACCGACTACTTTCGTTTGTATATTTTTCATAGCATCAAACGCTTGGGATCTAGTCAATATCTATTGTGTTCAAAGCAAACATTGTTTCAGTATGACGTTAACGCATTCTCCACAAAAACAAACTTCGAATTGGGCTTTCTCGATAAGTGGTTATGATTTAGTAGCTGAGTCTGTTAACAATTTAGTTCATGAATGTGCGTCCCAGATTTAGTTCATGACTTCGTGTACCTACAACATTGTTTTATAAGTTGAATCAAATTTTCGGATCAGAGAGAATCTTTTTTTTGCCAATATAAGAATTACATCTAAGTATATGCCAAACACAGAAATTACATCTATATTTTTATCGTACTAATATTATAAACGCGAAAATTTGTATGTTTGTGTGTTTGTCACTCAATCACGACAAAACGGCTGAACGGTTTGGATGAAATTTGGCATGCAGATAGTTTATTACCAGTCATATATTATAATAAAGTCGTTGTTGGCTGTGTGTTTGTGCACGCCAATCTCAGAAACGGCTTAACCGTGTTGAATTCTGTTTTCACTGAAGTATTGTAACATCAGTTTCCTGTAACATTTAGTGTTTGTTTCATTCCAATCGGTTCTCGAACAAAAATGTTACGCGCTATTCCGAATGGTAAGAGTACGAAGTCGGACGGTTATAATATATAATACGGTTTATAATATGTATAAAATAATATATATCTATACTAATATTACAAAGCTGAAGAGTTTGTTTGTTTGTTTGCACGCGCTAATCTCAGGAACTACTGGTTCGGGTTGAAAAATTCTTTTTGGTTGGATAGTCCATTTATCGAGGAAGGCTATAGGCTATATAACATCACGCTACGATAAATAGTATTATATATAAGCAGTGTTCAGCTAGTTTTATAATAGTCCGAATGCGACAAGGTTTTCGACCAATATGTGTTCCTAGTGATAACATTTGGCGCTGAAACGTAGTCTCTAACTATGGGCCTCGGAAGAAAGCTCAACGTCACTCTACGAGCTATGGAGAGGGCTATGCTCGAGGTTACACTGCGAGATCAAATCAGGTATGAGGACATCTGTAGACGAACGAAAGTTAATGACAACCGGCGCCACTGAGGCTGGAAGGTTCTCGAGTGGAGGCCATGGATAGGACGTCCACCCACAAGGTGGACAAATGACTTGTTCAGGGTCGCGAGTCGATGGTGGATTCAGGCTGCTTCTGATTGGTCCTTTTGGAAAATTAGGGGGGAGGCCTTTATCCAGCACTGGACGTCCTGATGGACTGAGGATTTTTTTAATGTTAAGAACGGTAGACAGGCTGACGATCCACTTGACGGTAGGTGGCTACCGTCGCCTATAACACAAGCAACGGCACAGCCGCTGCAATTGCGCTGCCGACTACAGTAGGATTAAGGATAAGGGATTAGGAGGGGATAGGGAAATGGGCTCTGGCATCTCTTACTCACTCACCGAAACACAACAGCACACGTGCTGTTATTTCACGGTGGTTTTCTGTCAGGGGATTTTTACTGCTGCCAGACGGGCTGCCCAAATGACTGCGAAACGCAGTGTGGCCTACAAGTGAGTAACAAAACTCTGTATTTATTATTTTAAAATTTTGTAGGTATAGGTACTAATAAGTATGTATATTGATTTGTATTTAAAAATTTATTAATTTTTTGTTAAATATACAAAAAAAATATATACAATACTATAAGCAGATGACGAAAAAAATTGCTTGTAACAAAAATCCTTTTTCGCAATGAAGCACGAGTCCCTGCACAGAACATTTTTAGCACTGGCAACAACCGTAAATAGGATAGCGTCTGTCGACTGCGCTTGCTTAATCAACACGATTTATGTGTTTATTACCCAAATAACTAGGAGTGAATTTATATGCACTAATTAAATTTCTCGACACGAAATATTCTTGACATTACCAAAATTATTTCTTCATATTTTACCGACTTTTTCATTAATCATTTTGTTACTTCGCATTAGGCCGGCTGTGGGATTTTCAAACTTCGTACTTTGCCGAATGATTTTGTATGAAATATTTTTGTGATTTGGTGAATTAATTTTTTTATTTAATTTTTGTTACAAAATGAAATAAAATGATGACTGTTTATTTATTTACTTATTTAACGTTTATTTTTATTGAATACAAAAATTTTATTGAAAAAAAAAACTTGTATATTTATTACAAGTTGCAACAACCACCAAAAATCACAACAACAACAACAATCACCACGGCATGCGTCGCCACACCGTACACACTACGCATAGATTGTATAATGTATATACCATCGTATAGCGTGGTGACGCGTCGCCACGGACTGCGTCGTCGCCACGCTATCAATCAGTTTCACCCGCGCCTATAGATTGGTATACCTATAGATTGGTATACCTATAGATTGGTTTATGTACACCGAACAAGGCTTATTGAAATCAGTAAATCTTTTAAATGTCAACTAAGGACGCGTTCCGATTTCGCAAGGATGCAATGCTACAAATTATTATATACAGGAACTTTTCTCGTTTATCGCTATTTACATTAGTGAAAACGTTATCAAAATAAGTCAGGTGGTTTAGTAGAAGTTTGTGGAGACGGACATACACGATATAGAGGAAGAACACTGTTATAATAGAGCCCTCCTTGTAGCTTCAACAGTAGTGACAGTTTTTCTAAGTACCTACTTACAAATTACGAACAGAGAAAGGCACGTTTTTTGGATGCGGTAGTTTAGAAAATTTTACCAATTCAAAAATACTGTAATTTTGGACAAGAGTTTAATTTATAAAATATGAAACACATTATGTGTTTATGTAAACATGGTTTTTTTTTAATGTAAAATTCGGCAGACAGATTGACGGTTCTATGAAGAGGGCTACCATGATAATAGTGCCTCAGGTAGTAACATCACATTTTAACACAAGCAACGCCATAGTTGCTGCAATTGCGTTGCCGAACTTAAAAGCATAAAAAATAATCATTTCAAGATTATCATCTGCAAAGGAGTGGTTACTGCCGCCACAAAGGCTTTCTGATTTAATTTTTTTTTGCTAAGATTTCTAATTTAAAATATTTTATATGTAAAGGCAAGGCGTGACGCCTTGCGTCCACATGTGGATATTTAAAAAGTAATGCAAAATGGAGTATTTGAGTTTACTCCTTAAGAATCTATTTTCCGGTATGAGGAGTAAAATTAATACAAGCGTTAACTAAAAAGCGTTATGTTCTTCTAAGCAGTTCTACCCAAATCCGCCGCCACTTCACCTAATGCCGCCGTCAATTATTTTTTTGTAGTTATATTGTTGGAGTGGTATATTGTTGGCTGCACCTAATTCTATTGTAGTATAATAGATGGCGCGTTTATTTACCCTCTTTTTTTATTTATTTATTTCTTCCCCTATTTCGCGTTTATTTCTCCCCCTAAACACTCGAATAATCAGTTGCTATAATCCTTTAATTTGTCTTAATAATTTTCATTAAACATTCGAAAAAAATTTGTTACAATACACTTTTCTCTATTGTAGTTTTTTGCTTTAGTGTTGCCAGTAAACATTAGTCTACTAAATTTCAATTGACAATAAAATATCAATTGATATAATATATGTACATAAATATCAAATGAGGACACGAGAAAATGTGAAAGTCCATGGTGAACATGGATTTATTATGGTTGCTGGTGTTGCTTATATTCTTATGCGATTGTAATCACCTACTACCAAGTGGACCGTCAGCTTTTCTGTCGCTTTTTATCATTAATAACCAGTGACTATTTGCAAAACGGTTCAAACTGTTCTGCAAATAAATATTTAACCGAGATTTTTTAAAAAGCAATCACATGTACAGACAAAACAGTTTTGTATAAGACTAACGAATTCGGCTTCCCACAGAGTTGAGATTTTCAAAAAAAAATTCTTAGCAGATGCTTCGGTACGTTATAAAATAAAACTGTGTTTCAAATTTCAGTAGACTTAGAAGTTTTGGCTGTGCGTTGACAACACTGACTGTGTAGATTACCTTATCCATGGTAAATGTAGTCCGAAGTCACGTCGCAGGAAGTTTATGCGGCACGCGCATCGTTCGTTTCCTCGTTCACAGGATGTTTTGCGCTCGCGCAGCAATAGAGGTTAGCGGCTATTTTCGCTATAAAAATTAGGTTATATTTGTAGTTTATAAACATTTTCTTGTTAATTCTAAACGATTTGAACGTTTTGAAGACCGAAATAAATCATAGTAGTAAATTTGAAATAATTGAACACTGTAGAAGTGCAGAGGGAGCTAGTAGTCTACCAGCAACAAATATCTATGCTGAAATTGTTCTTTTTTTAATTATAAAGTTATACATACCTACTTCTTTCAATATCTTTGAAGATATGGGTGGCACCATACTCGAATACTTACATAAGAAATTCTGATAGAATCTGGCAGAATTAGATAAGATGCGATACAAAAATTCCAATAGTTTTTAATATAGGTAATCTGTTTATTTTTCTAAATTATTTTATCAAATTGACTTAATCAGGATAAAACAATAATTCTTAACAAGTAAGTATTCAAGCAAGCAGTATTTCAATAAAAGTTACAATACCTATATAGTGGCAAAATACCTATGTACCTATGTAGTGGCAGGGCACACTGTGTTTCGCAGTCATTTGGGCAGCCCGTCTGGTGGCAGTAACCACCCCCTTACAGAAGACTACCGTGAAATAACAGCACGTGTGCCTTTATGTTTCGGTGAGTGAGTAAGGGATGCCCGAGCCCATTTCCCTATCCATTAACCTTAATTCTACTGTTGTCGGCAGCGTACTTGCAGCAGCTGTGGCGTTGCTTGTGTTTTAGGCGACGGTAGCCACCACTATCAGGTGGACCGTCAGTCTGTCGACCTTAACATTAAAAATATTAAACTTTTATTAGCATAACCTTGTAGTAATTATAAAAATATGTTTTTCTTTAATAATGTTTATAAAAATAAAACAAAAATTAAAATATGTTTTACCCTTTTAGGTAAAAGTAGCTAATAAAGTTATTTAAATGTATTTTAACTAGTGACCGGCCCTCGGCTTAGAACGGTCGAACGATATTAATCCACCGCAGATTAATGTCTGCGTTAGTGTACGCATAAGAAAAGCTTTATCTTTTAGGGGCTAGTCACAAATTGAAAACCAGGATGATCCCGAAGATCATAATTATTTTGAAGAATTAGAAAAACAAAACAGTGGCAATTTTTTTTTATTGATGGCTAAAGCTCATCAAAATCTATTTAACAAAAAAGAAATTTAGGTCACAAACAAATAAGAAAAACTGTTTTGTCTTTAACTGTTTATATATAATAGACTAGCGACACTGCCTCGGCTTCGAACGGAGTTGAAATTTTCAAAAATCTTTCATAGCGGATGCTTACGTTGTAAAATAAAGTTATGATCCAAATTTAAGCTTTCTAGACATAGTAGTTTTGGCTGTGCGTTGATAGTCAGTCAGGATAGATATAGATTACAGTATAGGTACGTAACTAGCCCACTACGACTGAGTAAAAATTTACATACAAAATAAAAAAGGCTCGAGATGCTGGGATTCGAACTTGCGTCTGTTGCATCAGGCTTGTCACAAAAACGTAGGGTAACATTGTTATTCTATTGTGTATATGGATGGTTGTTGTCAATTTGATATTTATTAACCGGATGTAACAAATTGCTCCCATCATTCTGTTAGCCGATGGGGTTGTTCATTTGACTAATCAATACTAATAAGAAATAGTCAATCAGTCTGTCCGTCTAACGGGCTGGCCATTACGTTGGCAATTAGTGTAATTTAAGACTGCCATAAGAAAGGATGAAGTTTGCATGCTTTTTATTTGGAAACTTTTATGATGCGTACCAACATTAAAAAAATATAGAACAATAGGTAATATAATTCCCGGCACCAAGTTGGCAAGAATGGCGAGATGCGCAGATGAAGACGCCATGTTATTTGATAAAATTTAATGTTTAACAATAATTTAAGTATTTCATTTTATGTCTAACAAATTTTCTTAGTTAAGTTTAACTGATTGTTTTTAAAATAGCTCACCCTAAACATTAATTTCAAACATTATGAAAACAACAGTGACCATTTTCCTTGTACGTTTTTGCCTCATTGTAATAATGGCTTATTTCAGCAACTTGCCAAGTTACTAGAATACATTTTTTTTTCAGCACCAGGTCAAACTTAAATAAAAGAATGATGACACTACAATTGCATTGAAAAATATGAATAAAAATAAACAAAAGTTGGAAATAAATGTATGCTTATAAGCATAACAGATTGTGGTAACTAATTTTGCCCCTTAAATATAGATAAATCCTTAATATATAAAAATGAATCCCTATTTCCCCCTTGGTCACGGCAACACGCGTGAACGGGTAGATCGATTTTGATTCGGTTTTCACTAGTGGAAAGAGGGATAAACGGGGAATGTTCATATATGTATATAAAAATTGCACCCCGGCCGAAGCAGGGGGCGGGTCGCTAGTTTAATATAAAGTATATAACACTTTTCTCTTAATCCAGAATTTATTCATATTTTTGTTAATAATCACTCGAAAATTTCACATTCATACATTAAAAAGCATTTATGTATAATATATTGTATTTCGAATTTAGTAATATAAAATTCATCCTAATAAGATGTATTAATAATAATAGCCAATTCTAATAATACATTAGATAAAGGGAAAATCAACATAAACAATGTTAATTGAAATAGCAAATTTATATCGTATAATGCAAGGAACATTATCATAATTTATTCACTATAAATCTGAGGCTCAAGAACAAGTATTGCAATTATGCGAATATCTTTATCGACACTATATCAGCGCTGAAGTTTGTTCCACTTTGCACTTTACAAGTTGAGTGTGAATTACTTCCAAAATAATATCTCATCGTAATTGATCATTATTTTTTAGCCTTTTTCACACGACTTACTATGTACGTTGTTATTCGAAATTAGTAATACAAAATTCATCCTAATAACATGTATCAATAATAATAGCCAATTCTAATAATGCGTTAGATGAAGGTAAAACAATATCAATCGTATTTTTTTCATATGACTTACTTTTTCACATCACCTACATTATAAAGTTGGTTAGGGGTTGAAAATCTGCACATAGAAATAGAGAAAATATATAATTATATTGAAAATATTTATTAATGCAATATAATATTTTACGTAATATGATATTTTCGAAATTCTCTCATTGGGACGGTTGGACGCATTTCGCAACTGTCAAAAAGATTAAATATATAGAATATATTGAGCATTGGGAAAATTTTCCTACGAAAATGTTGATCCGGATCACTGTAAGCAGGATGGCCATGGCGTAGCTAAATAGCCTTGTAAACTTGCCGATGTACCGTCGCCTATAACACAAGCAACGAAAAGCTGCTACAAGTGCGCTGCCGACTACAGTAGAATTAAGGATAAGGGATTAAGAGGGGATAGGGAAATTGGCTCTGGCATCCTTTATTCACTCAACGAAACACAACAGCACATGTGCTGTTATTTCACCGTGGTCTTCTGTAAGGGGGTGGTTACTGCCGCCAAACGATTGATAAACGCAGTGTGCCCTGCCACTACTTTGGTTGTGTCAAAAAATTATTTAATTAAAGCTGTTACAAAAAAAAAAAAACAATATCATACTTGAGATATTTGGCTATTATATTATTAGTAACTGTAAATTAACAGAATTTTATAAATATTCTAAAAATAATTCACGGTTCTATCTATCAACAGCCGTAGGAAGTGTACTGCTGGACATAGGCCTGCCCATAACGGGTCCAATAGGACCTGTCAAAATCAACCTGGATCCAGCGTCGACAAACCATATGTATTAAGTCGTATATAGTATACCTCCTCCGCTGCGCTTGCCGGTCAGTGGAATGTGAAGTTCTCTCCGCACCATGTGTCTATTCATTGCCCTTTTTACGTACAAATCCGTCGGTTATGTCGGTGACTACGTTTCTCTACGAATCTCCTCATTCCTGATTCCATTTCGCAGAGTAGTCTTCTCTATAGCTCATTGGAAATACATACGATTTCATCGTAGAAAATAAAATCTTGGCACTTGGCGAAGAAATATTGCGATTATGGCTTTGTGTTGCTTATATAGAACATATTTATGTCTAGCTGAACCCGCAACTTCGAACGCGTTGTTTCGGTTTAGCTCGTAAATTTTTAGTTTGTACAAACACTAAATGTTACGGGAAATTTGTTACAATACATCGGTGAAAAACGCATTCAAATCGGTTAAGCCTTTTTTGAGATTAGCGTGCACAAACGCATAGACAAACAAACAGACAAAATTTTTAAAAACCATTTATTTGACCTCGGTAACATAAGTACAAAGTGTACAAATTTTTTTTTTGAAAAAATCTCTAATGTACAAGCACGGCTTGTTTACGATTTTATTATATGTATAAGGTAAGATATATGAGCGTTATAAGAGCTGGTGCTATAGCCAGAGTTCTAATTGGAACATACCAAGCTTTCACAGCTCTCCCAATCCGATGCATAGTAATTAAGGCGCCACAACACTGTAGGCCTGCAATAAATTCTAGCGCCTTACAAAAACAATAATCATTTTAATACTTACTATCAGCCCACTACTTCAATGAATGTAGATATTGAGACATTATAATAGAGTCGGTGTAATTTTAATAAAGTACCTCTATTCATAATTAAATGAATTATTGCTTAATAAAATTTTATTTTAATAGTCGCTGACCCGACAGATGTCGTTCTGTATAAAGCTATTGAACTGTGGCAGCTGATTTGAACAAAAACTATACATATAATAAAATCGTAAACGAGCCGGATCTGCACATTGAATATTTAAAAAAGTAAAAAATAAATAAACAGCCTAAGTTAACATAAGTACAACATGTATACGTATAAATTGTTTTTTTTTTTTTTTTTTTTTTTAAATAGACACGAAATGTGTAGATATTTACATATATTTTCCTTTTATATGATGTCATGACACGAAAAGCTACTAACATATTCCTACTACACAACTACTGTTTCATGTTCGGACAAGTAAACTGATCTTTTGTACTATCCTTTGATAATACAATCTTGTAATTTTTCTCTTGTCAAGTGCGACACTGATTGATTGTTTGGCCGCTCTGCACTGTTGTTTCCTGCGGTTAGGTACATTTATTGGTGTGTTAAATTTGCTATAAAAGCGTTTCATACAAGCTCTGCGCTGTAATGAAAACAAGCTTTTTAGTGGCGGTTCTATTGAACTTTTATCGGTGGCCATCTGAAGAACATTACGTAATTTCTTTTTGAGCAAAACGCTAACCTAGACACAGGGTTGGACATAATTTGAATTTCTTGTAATTAAATTAAGTAATTGAAATACAAATACCAAATACAAATACGTATTTGGTATTTATATTTTTTGTAATTGGTATTTCAAATTCCTGTGACTTCGAAATACATTTTAACAAATGTATTTTGAACTAGCGGCCCGCCTCCGGCTTCGCCGTGGTGCAATTTTTATATATATGAACATTCCCCGTTTATCCCTCTTTCCATTAGTGAAAACCGAATTAAAATCGGTCTACCCGTTCGAAAGTTATGTGCGTACATACATTTCGAAGATCCATTTTTATTTATTTAAAAAAAGATATGATGTATGTTCCTCAATAACGCAAAAACGGATTTGGATGAAATTTGGAACACGGTTAATTACCTTGATTAACATAATTATAGGTTACTTTTATCTTGGAAAAATATTAGGTTTCCTAGAGATCGTCTAAAAATTAAAAAAAAAAAATTAGCGCCATCATCGTCACAGCGATAAGATTTTAATTTTTCCACGGTATGAAGTCCGACATAGTCAAATAATAAATAGATCAGGAGTACATAAAAGAATGATACATACGTGGTGTATGTGTACGGTATGACACCTAACATTGATTGATCCGTCAATCTGTTTGTTGCGTTTTATCATAAAAAATTAAAACATACAATTTTCTTTTCTAATTGCATTCATATTAAAACTGTACGCAGACAGGTCGAGATAATAACAGTAATTGACGCTAAGTAGAGAAACGAAATGTTTTCTAGCATTCCATTGTAAGTCATCTAATTGCATTCACCTACATCTACCGGTAGACCCTAATTTTTAGTTTATTGGCGGAAGCATATTGGGAAATTACGTTGATCTGAGGTAATCTGTATCAGGGGCGGATCCAGGATTTCATGGGGGGGGGGGGGGGGGGGGCATTCTGACAAAGTTCGGAGTTAGGGTTAATATCACAAGTAATTTTTTTGTGTATTTTTTTTAATAGTTGAGATGCATTATGGTTGTATTGCAAATACTTTTAACCCGCGTAATCGCGTATTTGAACTGTCTCAAATGTCTGACATGAATTATGAAACTTTCGATAACTTTGATTGATATGGATTATATTATTCTATATTCAGTTCATATATGAATTGAATTGTACTTGAATTGAATTGAAAAGTTAAGTCAAAAATATGGAATTCCTGGGTCTTTTGGGGGGGGGCATGGCCCCCATGCCCCCCCCCCCTGTATCCGCCAATGATCTGTATAACTTACATATAAGAATGTACGATAGAAAGAAACCAAGTTTTTTAACTTTCACTTTGTAGAATTTGGTAATAAAAGTCTTTCTTAATTTCAATAATTTCCTGTGATTTTTTCAGATTTTGTAAATGGAGGATCAAATTAACACATTGAGCGCAAAGCACATACTCGCAAAGCACATGCGCAGTACAAACAAATTTTTAATACTTTCAAAGTTAAATGTCTATAAAAACCCTTTACCAAATTACAACGAGCCTAAATGAGTCCGTTGGATGAGTGGTTAAAGTGCTTGCCTTAATGCTCTGTTCAAGGGTTCCCGTGTTTGATTCCCGGCTGGTCAGGAACTTGGCTCTGGCCTGGATCTGGAAAGTAGTGGCAGGACACACTGCGTTTCGCAGTCATTTGGGCAGCCCGTCTGGCGGCAGTAACCATCCCCTTACAGAAGACCACCGTGACATAACAGCACTGCAGCAGCTGTGGCGTTGCCTGTTTTATAGGCATGTTAGCCACCTACCATCAAGTTGACCGCCAGCCTGTCTGCCGTTCTTAACATTAAGAATCTCCATACAAAACTGATTGATCTCCTCTCTTTGCGAAAGACATTTGAATTTCTACGAGTATTATGAGAAAAAATTAACAAAAATACGAGAAAAGAACATTTTTGTTGCTTGCAACAACAACAAATTAACAAACAAATACAAAATCGCGTTTTTTTTTCTTGCCCTATCAATCAATCAATCAATAAATACACAGCATTTTTCCTGCACAAACTAGCACTGACCTTTACCGAAATCTAAATAAAAAGTTATCAATATCAATAATAAATATCGAAATGTCAATCTAAAACTATTTAGAAAGAATATGACTACATATTTTTCTTGTGATGATTTTGTACCGTGGGGTACAAAGTTAACACGTAGATTGTAGTTATTGTTTACTGCGTAGATGAAAGTAGATAAAACGATCTATAAAACACTTTTCAAATAAAGAATGACCTTAACTCAATTTGGAGCAGGTCGATTGGAAAACTACAAATCACCGTAATGTGACATTTCGGTCGGACCTCTAATACAGATAAAGTGCCGTCATTGGCGTACAAAGCATGGTGCACAATTGAATAACGATTTTAATGTGCCCACGGCGGACAGGGGACATGATATGAACTAGGGATGGGAACAAACTGAGACGATTAATTGATTTAAGTCTCTATATTATTATCGATTTACAAATTAATTATATAATATTTTAATGTTAGGAATAAATTATGTATAATGTTGAAAAAAATATTTGACGGTTTCAATATTTCTTGAGCTTCTTGGCATGAGGTTGTGCTCAAATCTCAACTTCGGTTCTTCTATCGAGTCCAAGGCCCAAACAGCGGCCAAAAAGTTGGGCATCCTAAATAGAGTGAAGCGATGCTTTACATCTGGACAGCTCCTCTCTTTATACAAGGCACAAGTCCGATCCTGCATGGAGTATTGCTGTCACCTTTGGGATGGCTCAGTAAAATACCAACTTGCTGCACTCGACTCGGTGGATCGCAGAGCTAGGAGGCGCTCATTGGCGATGATACACTAATAAGAACTAAGCTGCAGAGCCTGGCACATAGACGCAAAGTTGCCTGTCTGTGTGTATTCTATAAGATGTACTTCGGGGAGTGTGCTCGAGAGCTGCATGCGATCATACCGCCTTCCCTTTTCTTCTATCGGACATGCAGACGTACGGCTCGTTACCATCCTCACCTTGTCGAAATCCCTCTAATTTGGACCAAGCGCTTTAAAACATCTTACCGAGCTCATATAACCCAAATCTTTTCAAGGTTCGAGTGAATAGGCATTCTTCTGGGTGAGCTCGCTCCATCTTCGGCCTCATTCTTCCTATATGGATAGATGCTGGTCAAGAGCAAACCCATCTATAGAAAAAAAAAATATATATGAAAAATACTATAAAATTTTCGTTTTCTAAAGAGACCTCACATATTATCTATAGATATAATAAAATTATAAACTAGCCGTGTCTGAACATTAAAGATTTTTCAAAAAACAATTTGTACACCTTGTACTTATGTTACCGAGGTCGAAAAAATAGTTTTTAGAATATTTTTCCGTTTGTCTGTGCGTCTGTGCACGCTAATATCAGAAAAGGCTTAATCGATTTGAATGTGATTTTTACTGATGTATTCTAACAAGTTATACCTGTAACATTTAATTTTGTTTCATTCCAATCGGTTTAGAAATAAAAAAGTTATGCGCTATACCGAATACAACGCGTACGAAGTTGTGGGCTCATCCTAAAATATAACTGCATTATGATTGCAATTGGTACGACAAAAATTTCGTTAAACACGATTAAAAATGTTGCGAGATAATAGAAAAGAAATCAATTTTGTGTCCTTGTATAACAATGAGATAAATCACAAGTGGAGTATGATAAATGAGCAGTTAACTTATACTTACTTAATACATAGTTAAATTTGTAATAATTTTTTAAACTTTTTTAAGGAAAATTGACAGGTAAGACTTACAAAACAGAACTAAAAAACTAATAGTCATATAAAAAATGACTATTAGTGTTTGTGGTGTTTCTTGTGTTCTTAGGCGACGGTAGCCACAAACCATCAAGTGGACAGTCATCTTGCCTGCCATTAATATAAAGAAAGGAAAAATTTTTATTTATCAGCGAAGGCAGATATGTATATAATTACGTGTAACTGAGACATACTCTTGAGAGTTCTTTTGTATCCATGCTGTTTTAGCGGCGCGGCGGCGTACTTGTAGTCTTGTACCCATTTTGGGTTGCTTGTGTTGTAGTCACCTATTATTTTAAACTACGAAATACTCAACAATTCAATGGTGCCAAAATGGGAAGGTGCCGAGATGGAATACACCAATCAGTCTGCAATTCTTCTCATAAATGTTCCTATAGTTACAATAAAAGTTATACATTAATGTAATTTATTTACATTATATTTTTTTTCCTATTATTTCTATTTTCTTATTGTTCCTATTATATCGATATTGGTAACGCACATCACTAAAATAGTAAACACTTATCAGCGATGCACAAACCGTCACAATAGCTGTCGAGTGGATACGGGGCGGTGTTTGGCAATGACGCAAAGGTTGAGTTGTTGGCAAGACAAGTGGTAACGTTGGCCTGAATTGCGACTTGCATATAGGACAAATGGCCAATTGAGACCAATATCTGTCTTTCCCACGTAGTACTCATAGAATATGAGTATTATTTTGGTTATACGCGTAAGTGCTGATACTTAACAATCTAAGTTAACAATCTAAAATAACAATTTAAGTTCGTGAATGATATGGCATTTTTTAAAAAATACTTAGCGAAATAACTTTAATATTTTGAACTTTCTATAGATGAAATACAAGTAACTATCATTTTCCATCGACTCCTTTCGCATATCAAAGATTGATCCCTTACGTATAGGTAAAATCTCTTATAACTATCAAATAAGGGATGCTTGGGATACCTAATTATCTATCAAGTAAGTAAGTATTAAAGGGTATATGTATATCAAGAAAGGGATGCCAAAGATCATATCCTTATTTTTTGCAAATCCCTTATCGATTCCACTAAGATCATAAGGTCGGCAGCGCACTAGCAGGTCCTGTGGCACATGCAAAGGCATGTGTTATGGTTTATTATTTCAATTACGTACGATTTCTGTTCGGACAAGTAAACTGTTCATTAAAAAAAATCGTACATAATAGAAATAACAAGCCAACTTTTCGTTCCTATAGAATGGACATACTAAAATTGTCCGATAAGTGTTTCATGAGAAAATAAAACGTTCACAACCTTAAAAATAACAGATTTAACTAACATCCATGTCCGGGAACACATTGAGCTAATCTTTTAATATGTTATCTCAGCGGAAAATACATAAAAATATCGTTATGTCGTTATGTTGACGCTAACTGTGGCTCAGAAAAAACCCATTATTCGTATGTTGCAACGTTGAAACTATAAAAACTAATGGTGCGTTATTTTGTGCACACAATAAAACTGATTCAGTGACTCCATATTGCATAGTTAAGAAAGATAGATAATTATATTAATGGTTCCGTTTTGCAGGTGCTAGAGAATCGTAGAGAATTAGTATTTATATTAATAAACTAGACAAAGTTCGCGACTTCGTTCGCGTGGATAAACAAAAACTAATATTCATTAAATTTTAACTCAACAAATAAATATGCGCGTGTACAGAGTGCGCTTGTCAGAAGTGAAAGTTCTTTGGCGATCAAATAGTATATTATATATGTAGTAAGCGATAGGTTCTTTGGCGATATTTGTAAGCGGTAGAGCAATTATTATAGTAACGTTACAGGAAGCGTAACGTTATCGTTACACTAAAGCGTATATTACATTCGACTTTATATTACTTATATTATATTCGACACAATATTCGACCTAGAAATTTTACTCTCATCGCGCACTTTGTCAAAAATACAATGTGTAACTAATAGGCATATTTTTTTTTACTTTTAGGATTCGTAGAGTAATGTATGTACATGTACAATTGTACATAAGGGAAAATATTAGTTAAATTAATGATAGATACGAATGTCATCATCTTTCGATTCTACCTGTGTTTTGATTGACTAATTTAAACTAAAAACGGTTATTGTGACTTAACTATTATAATTAGATATATGTATAGCTTTGCGTACTTTTTGGGTAATGATAAAAATATAGTAAAATTATTTTATGTATCTAGCGCCGGCCTTGGGGTAGAGCAAGAGGAGCGGCCGTAATCGTAATTTTATATAATACGTATAATAACGATAATACTAATTACCTCTTTTTTTGAGTATTAGAGGGGTTTCAGAAATTAAAATGCAATGTTTGCAAAATCTATACATATTAGAAAATAAAGCGGTTGTACGCTTCAAAGGACTTTGTTACTGTTTTCACTTCCGGGACGGTTCGCTAGTAAAGAATAATTGGGTTACTGTAAATCAAGAAGACAAAAATGTTCATGTAAATTAATTAATTAAGAAATTAATTAATTAATTAAATGATTCCTAAGTAATTAGGAAAAGTGTTGATATAAGAATTAATTGTAATATTTGCCTTGTAAAAAATGACTATTGAAACCTTTTCATTTTAAATCAAATATGACGCGCGTGCGAAGTGAATGTAACAGTTAGGATAAACATATGCTTAAGTAAAGTTGATGGCAAATGGTATGATGTATGATTGGTATGGCAAAACTTAAAGATGACGACAACTCATAGGTCCATTGGTCGAGGGTTTAGATGCTTCTCTAAATCATCGAAAAAATACTACTTAATATTTTATCGATGTCTAAACGCTCTATTTCAGGGCAGTAGTGGCGGGCACAACGCGTTTCACAGTCATTTGGGCAGTATGTCTGGCGGAAGTAACCACCAAGATCACCGTGAGATAACAGCGCGTTTGCTTTTCTGTTTCTGTGATTTGATTTGATTGATTGATTTGATGCCGTAGTCCATATTCCTTTTAAGGGTTAAGGCAATCCTTTTTTTTACGTTGGGAAATCCATCATGGATATCCAGCAGCGAAAGGGGGACGCTGTGGGTTATGCCGGACTCCTACCGGCTTAAACCCAACGAATTTCTAGCGCGGCCGTAGATGGGCGGAGTCGCAGGAACGTTGTTGCACAACTTTGGCGACCCGCCACGGCTGTTCAGCGCGGGAAAAACTACGCTCCCTGTCGAAACCTCGGCGTACCCGAAAGCGGAGGTACGTCGGCCATCTCGGGGACCTCACAACGGGCGGTAGTCTCCCCTTAGACTACCGCCCAGGTCCTGGTCAAGGGGGAAGGCGGCGGATATAAGCCATCCGCCTGCGCCCGAGCCTTCTCCGGCGGATCGGCTGGGAGAAGGGATCCTCTTCTCGTTGCCTCTCCGGGTTAAGGCAATCCTACTATGGGAGGAAGCGCATTTGCAGCACCTGTGGCGTTGTTTGTGTAGGCGACGGTGACCACCTACCATCAAGTGGACATAACATAATCTGCCTTTCTGACTACCTTTACGTTTACATATAAAAAAAAGGCAAAGTTAAGATTTTACGCAATTTGATTATGAAAGCGTCAACACCTTTCGAATCGACCGATAACATAGTCTCTTGAATTCAATATCAAAAGTTAAACACGACCAATTTTTTTATTGTGTTTGATTAGATGACCACAGGCCAAGTTTGTTTATTTATATTACTCAATCTACAAGTTGACGTCTCTACATTATCTTATCAGAGATTATTATTTATTTACTTTCAATACGATCGTTTACTCAGGACATCGGTTTACTGTGAATAGGAGACAAGGTACGACTAAGGCCTTATCTACTTTTTCATGCAGATATTGTTGTGATATAAATGTTAAAAGAACACATTTAGAGGAGCTGTTTTTTTTATTATTATTAAACGTTGTTAGGTATGTATCTTACTCCCGTCATCTCCTATATAAATTTAAATTACTTAAATAAATCTATAATATAAAACCGTTTCTCCTGACCAAAGATTTTCAACTGTATAGATCGGACAAGACGAAAGAATCCGTAATGTAACATTTAAAAGCAAGTGTTACAAAATCGCTCAATTTTACCAAGAGTATTTAGCTACGTCATGGTAATCGTGATTACGGCGATCAGGCTCAATGTTTTTGTAGGAAATTTTTTTCAATACCCTCTCTATTAATATTCTATACATTAATCTTTTTGGTCTTGACTGACTATCAGTCTAGAAAGGTAAAATTTGGAACATATGTTTATTTTAAAACATAAGGATCCGTTAAGAAAAGATTTTTAAAAATTTCAACTCCCTGCGAAGCCGGGGTTGGGTCGCTATTGTAAAATTAAAATAAATAATCGCGGACCTGTCTATTTTTTTTCACAAACTTTTTCTAAACCGCCCAACGGATTTCGCTGGTTTTCACTTATTTATTGTTATAGTATTAAATAAGTGAATAAGTAACTTATTTATTTTCATTTGACCGCCAGCCAGTTTGATTTTGTTACAAATTATCTGGCCGGAATACATCTGAAAGTAATAGTAAGTATAACTAACTGTAGTCTGTAGCTACGAGTATATTTACCTATATAATAATATAATAATAAGCATATACATTACATTTAGTATTTTGATTAAAAATTCAGTCTCTATTCTTACATACTTATTAGACCCACCGTGTTGTTACTCATTGGAGAGGTCTCCGGGAGATGGATTTTTTGCAATAGACCAAATATCACAATTTGACATTTGCGGTCTACTCGGTAGACCGTCGATAACCGTGGCAGGGAGACCTCCCGTGTTGGGTATCATTTGAAAGGTCTCAACGAGGAAAATCCATTGACATTCTCGCCTCCCCCTCTCCCCCCGCACCACCACCCCCGAAATGTCACGAAATACAAAATATATATCCAAATACTTACCAAAACAATTCGAAAGACCAAAAACCATACCTAAACAATTTTAAAGAGCGACTCCCAACACCACTCCAGAACCGGTCGAGGGGCTATCCCCCCGCGGGCTGCTTGCAGCCCGCGGCAACGAGCGGAAGCTAGTTATTATATAAAGATATTTCTCATACAAAATTCCTCTTCTTCTTCTCTTCTATTAGTGCCATCTTTTATCGGAGGCCATCTATCATCATGGCTATCCTAACCCTCGAGGCGGCAGCTCGAAACAGTGACATGGTACTTCGGCCATACCACTCGCGGAGTATCTTGAGCCAGGAAGTACGTCGTCTGCCCAGCTTGCATCTACCCTGTATTTTCCCCTGCATGATCAGTTGCAACAGATCATACTTCTCGCCGCGCATGATATGCCCAAAGTATTCCAGACACTGAGAACTGAAATTCCTTAGTGTCTTAAAACAAAAGCTTTCGACCAAGGTGTGACATACGGCGCTGAAACGTGGTCTCTAATTATGGGCTTCGTAAGAAAGCTCAACGAGCTATGGAGAGGACTATGCTCGGTGTTACACTGCGAGATCTAATCGGAAATGATGAGATCCGCAGACGAAGAAAAGTCATCGACATGACCCGGCAGATTGGTAAGTTGAAGTGGTAGTGGGCAGGTAGTATATAGTACGAAGGGCCGATGGATGCTGGGGCCGGAAGGTTCTCGCGTGGAGGCCACGAACCGGCAAGCGCAGCGTATATAAGGGCCGCGGGTCGACGGTAAATCCAGGCTGCTTCTGACTGGTTCATTTGGAAAATTTGGGGAGAGGCCCAAATTTGTCCAGCGGTGGACGTCCTACGGCTGATGATGATGAGCTATATTTAAAAGTATAAAGTGTGACTAGATTGGAACGACAATCTTTAAAATTGTTTTAAAAACAAATAATATCTCCGTTCACATAAACTTTTTTACGGGCGTCCGAAATATTTAAAAATGTAATTCGCCATTGTCATCGATTTTAGTATTCAATCGATACATCGAAATGTCGGGAAATCGAGATCTGCATCGAGATATAGTTAATATTATCCGCGGAGTGAATTTTAAAGCACGAACTCTTCGAATTTCGATCATAATGTTTCGGCGGATATGTTAATTTTTTTCATAGTATTTTCATATCATTTCCGAGTATCTACATCCTTTTTGACCTTTTTTAGTTTCTTTATAATTTGTTTTCACTTACAAAATTATAGTGCATTTTGGGATCAAAGATATTGACAGTACATATTGGGCTGCATTCGGGAAGCTACGTCATTTGTTCTCGTCACTTTGGACTTAGACGTGCTGGTGGAAATTAACTTTTCAAAGTTGGTTCTGGTCTGGATCTGGCAAGTAGTGGCAGGGCACATTGCGTTTCGCAGTCATTTGGGCAGTCCGTCTGGCGGCAGTAACCACCTCTTTACAGAAAATCACCGTGAAATAACTACACGTGTTCTGTTGTGTTTCGATGAGCAAGTAAGGGATGCCATTTCTCTATCCCACCCAATTCCTTATCCTTATTCCTACTGTAGTCGGCAGCGCATTTGCAACACCTGTGACATTGCTTGTGTTATAGGCGACGGTAGCCATCTACCTTCAAGATTGACCGTCAGCTTGCAGAAAGATACTTATAACTATTTATGTACCGAATTTATTAAGATCTTAATAAATACATACACAAATTATGTTGCATATTTAATTACTGTACAAAAGATTTGCACCAACGTTTTGTGTAATGGTCGTCAGGTATAGTCTGAGGGTCCATTTTGAGTCTGACGACCTAAACACTAGCTTGTATTAAACCTGACTTTGAAGAGTTATTTGTTTTATGGTTGGTATTTTGCTGGGAACTCGCTACCATGAACTCTTAAGGCTTACACGTTGCCCAAAGATCATAAAAAGCTTTTTATTTTGTTAGTTGGACAGTCCATTAGTTAAATCCACTAACAAAATTTTGTCATAATACATGTCATTCTTCATAATCACAAGGAAAAAAGCTATTCGCAATATACAATACTTATGGCATAAGCAAAATAATTTGTCTTCTATTGTAAATACCTTTATCGTCTGAAACGGCGCATCCGAAAATGTAACGCGTGACCTGAATTCGGTGCATGCCTTCCTTATGTCCACTGAAATAAATACGAGCCGACCGGCGACCTCACGACAGTCTTTGGGACGACATCTTCATATTTGTTTCACACCAAATTAGAATCAGAACTGCATTCTACATACAATATTTGCCTGAATTGAAGTTTAAAACAAAATTATTTTGAACAGGTAAAATTGTTTGGAACAAGCAAAGATAGGTTGCTAACAACCTTGTAAATTTCTATCTATGAAAAATAGATTGATTTGATTCGAAAGAAAATAAATTGTAGGTTTTACCGTCACCTGTCACTTATAACACAAGCAACACCTCAAGCTATGCGTGTGCGCTGCCTACCATAGTAAGATTAAGGATCAGGATTAAGTATAGAAATAGGAAAATGGGCTCTGGCATCCCTTACTCACTCACCGAAACACAACAGCACACGTGCAGTTATTTCATGGTGGTCTTCTGTAATGGGGTAGTTACTTCCGCCAGAGATGTACTGCCCAAATGACTGATAAACGCATTGCGCCCTGCCGCTACTTGCCAGATCCAGATCAGAGCCAAATTTGAAAGGTTCATTTCCAAAGTTGATCCTGCCGCGAACCTTAATCACTATAAGGGGATGGTTACTGCCGCTAGACAGGCTGCCCAAAAGTCATTTGGGCAATGACCAATGACCAGACCGTCTACCCAAATGACCAGACGGCGCTGTTAAACGCAGCATGCCCTACCACTACTAAATTTTATGTGCTTGTTTTGCTTAAGAAAATGGGTTCTGGCATCCTTTACTCACTCGCTGAAGCAAAACAACATATATGCTTCTTTTATTTCACGGTGGTCTTCTGTAAGGGTGTGGTTACTGCCGCCAAATAAACTGTTAATTTATGATTGCAAAACACGGCGTGACCTGCCATTACATGGCCATTACTGATTCAAAAAAACGGGACAAGTGCGAGTGCGAGACTCGCGTGAAGAGGGTTCCGTACGATGTTACCTATCCGCATAATATTGAGTGATTTACCATGTTATTTTAATATCATGGACTTCTTATAGGTTTTCCTATAATCTATAAGTAGAAAACTAATTTCTATATTTTTTAGGTTCAGTAGTTTCGGAGATAAGGGGGGGGGGGTCGGACAGACGGACACACGAGTGATCCTATAAGGGTTCCGTCTTTTTATTCGGACGTACGGAACCCTAAAAAGATTTTTATTTTCTTGTTATTTTTTTTTTTAGAATTTAATTCCTTTCTAACTGTAAGATCAAGTTGTCCGTCAGCTTGATTGACCGACTATTACAATAAAATAAATAAATAAGAAATCTTAAAACACAAGAAAATATAATATTTTAAGAAGATTATATAATTTCTACGGCTAAAGGCAGTTAGAGACTGGTAAAATGTGTACGGGAAATGACATTTTTATACAACAATCCTATACCTACATCACTTTTTAGGATTAGCAAAGACCTTAAATATTTCCTCCCACGAACTTTCTTCATTATGTCCTCACGTTCTTTGCGCTGTTTACGTGCGGCTTTCTTTTTAGGTGGAAGCGAATCCAGTAGACTTACCACCACTAAAGTTTGTCTTAAAATCGAAAATGAAGACAAAATCCACGAATCTCACGAATCTCGATCTTGCTGAAGGTAGCTTTGCTTAGATGGAGAACATCGGAGACCAAGACCTGTTGTCATGAATTTAAGGGTGCAAATTGTCGCTGATCCATGACTTATATTTGCTTATTTGCGCGATTTCAGCCTAGAAGACTTAGATTGACAAAAATCTGAGCAGAAAAAGGGACAAAAATTTGATATTAGAAGCATTGACATAATAAGTTAGTTAAAATTCGTTTGGAGTGTCACCTTTTAGAAAGTAATTCTAATTTAAAATGTGCTAATTGCAAGCAAAGTATCATGCCAAAGCTAGTGCATTATGTATATCTTTGCGTGTGCAATTGTTTATATTGAACAATGCATCGACCGAGATCGTTAATCAAGGTCGATCCTTATAAAACTTAATGATTGATTGCATTCGACGCTTATTGCATACAAACATTACTAAATATTTTAATCTAAACAAATTATGGTTTGTTTGCGATTTGTTAAGATATCAATAACACCTTTTATCGATTAATATTCAAAAAATCTATTGTATAGCTGAAAATTATACCAAAATGTTTCACGTAAGGCAACCAAAGCGCCCTTTTGGATTCAGATAGTACATGGGTAGACGAATCTAAAAAGCCTAAGCTGCCTGGGACACAAATAGCGGCGTTGATGACGTAGTCAATATGGCCATCCGAAATGGGTATGCAGCAAAAATGTTTTTTTTTTTTTCAAGAGATACTCGTAGATATGTTCCAAAGAAAACAGACTTTAATTTTGATGTACTAATACTTATACGCGATCCCTGGTCGTAATGCCAATTTGGAAAAAATATTTTCTTCAGTAGCCGCACGCACAGTAGACTAAAGAACGTAATCGCCTTCACTTAGATACGGTCGAAAGCATAATTCAATGGAAGTTCGATTTTAAAATGACAGTTCATAATTTCATAAGTATTGATAGTTGATAAGATTCATAAGATAGATAGTTGGACTTGGATGAGTGGTTAGGGTGCTTGCCTTAAGGTTGAACTAGTCGGCTTTTCCTCCATACAAACGTAGGAAGTTTACTACTCCTCTGTTTTATGTTTAATTTACAAAAGTAAGCATGATATCGATTTATCTTGTCGTAAACTAGGTTCAATGCTCAACAAACTAGTTAAAAAAGCATTAATTTAATAGATAGAATCCTTGAAAAATCCACATTTTAACACAAATTTTCACGCAACTTTGAGGGTTAATAAGTCACTCTAGTAGTAAAAAAACTCCAAAATACTTTTCGCACCGACATTGCTCAGTTATTCAAGAGTTAAAATAACTTTACACTAAAAAGATACATGCAGTAGTTTTGTCAACAAAATCTTTTTCCTAAGGGTCGGTTTATATTTTTTTCCGTGCTCATTTTTGGTACGAATCATTGTGCATTTCACTCAAATGTTCTTCCCCCGCGGGTAGCGGAGGGGAGGCACATACGCGGGAGCGGCGGCGGTGGCCGGGGAGCTCACTTGAGCTTGTGGCTTGGCTTGAGCTCAGCGAGACAGTCAGTCTCAACTCAATGATATTTAGTTACGTTGCGCGTGCTGTGTACTGCGTAGGTATATTGCGCTAGACTAGAGTAATTGTGCGCTAGGTAGTACATTATACTTCAATGTAGGTAGACTTTATTGCGCTAACAATAATAATAAAATAAAAAAATTGCATCCAAACTTTCGATAGTTAGACTAAAAAACGCATAATTATTATTTCCAAGTACAAGGCCAACTAAAAATAACCAAATAAAAATTTTGCTATTTTGTTGTCTGGACACCAAACTGCATTGAAATTTATATGGAATATCTTCTACCGGAGCTAATAGATCCACGGTTTCCTCGCAAGCTACAGTTTATCGACAAATTAAATCGGAGACCTCGCTACCTCGACCTGGTGAGAAGTCGGCGAAGGGATCTCGGAAACTATGAGCGACAGAGGGGCGGGGTTTACGGAATTTCACAGAGGGTCATCGGGGGTTACCAAATCGTGAAATACATGTTTTTTACACTCCATACAACTTTTTTGAAATTTCCAATCCCCGTAGCTCCACAACCATAGGGAATAGTGATATCGTGTCTTTGGCGCATAACCATTTCTCCCCGAGGTCCATCGGTTGGGACCACTATCCTTACACCACCTCCCCCATTGACCCCCTTCCTTAAAAAATCGCTACTTTTGACGAAATGGATGGCATTATCCGTCTTGCTTGCGATAACCCTCCGCGGGCTGCTTGCAGCCCGCGGCATCGAGCAACCTACCCTGGTTGCGAGAACCCTCTACGGGCTGCTAGCAGCCCGCAGCATCGAGCAACCTACTAGTTTATAATATTGTTAGAATTAACAATTATTATAAAGATATTATTATATAATAATTGTACAATTACTATTGTTGTCTGCGGGTAACACCGTGGGGCGCAGCTAGTATCAAAAATACTCTCCCACACACACAAAATTTCGTATTTATAATATTGTTAGAATTAACAATTATTATATAGATATTATTATATAATAATTGTACAATTACTCTTGCTATCTGCGGGTAACATGCTGATGCATTTTTATGAAAAAAAAATTAACCACATGAGACCTTGGAAGAGGAGCAAAATATTGTTTGAATGACGAGAAAAATAATTTGAAGTCGACAAAATGGAGAAGGGTGAAACGGGGTGAACTTTTAGGAGTTGAAAGTGGTATTTCACGGTTTTTCGCGATTTGCAACGAAAGTTGACCTCCTATCGAAAAAAGTCAAATGGCAAATCTGTTCATAATAAAAAGATCCACAACTTTTGTATGTAACATTTTTCCACATAACCTCAAATTTCGTTTTTATTTTTTTTTCTCACGCAAAAATTTTTTTTTTTTTTTTACGAAATTTGGTGGAAATATAACTTATTATGTTTCATGTAAGCTGTAATTTTTTTGTAGCGAAATACAGATTCTTCCTTTTTTTTCAACAAATTCCGAAAAAACAACCTCATTTTCAACTGAAAAGTTTCACCGGTAAAATTCGTCTTTTCATCGCCATTTTTTTTTCCGTTGAATCGTCTACTTTTAGATTATGTAATAAAAGAGTAGCTCTGCTATGGAATATTTTTCCAGAAATCGCGAAAAAATGAAAACACAGATTGTCAAAAATCAATTTTTTAATTTTTTTTCTAAACTCATTTTACAACTTTTCTCTTTCATTTTAGAACTTTTTTTGTAGTAGGTTAATTTTCGCCGCAAATCATGAGAATCCATTTTTACCCCCAAAAGTGCACCTCACTTCGCCTTTTTAATATAATCAAATCCTTATTAATGTCCTTGTTTATTCTTTGTATCTATTAAGGTAACATGAAATTAATATTCTCGAAAGGTTTCAACTTTAAATTTCAATAATTTTAATAAATAAATTTGAGTTTAGAAGAAAAATTTTAAAATAGATTTTTGAAAATCAGTTTTTTCATTTTTTCGCGTTTTCTGGAGAAAAGGTCATTGGGCAGAATCTGACCCGGTTTATGAAAGTTTGTGTACAGAAACTAAATTATTTTTAAATTGTAAAGCCACCTATCATTTTATATTTACATTTCATTGAAAATTCATGGGATTATATAGTTATAGGTTAATGAAGGTTGGGTTTTTCTCTACCTAAAACAGTTTTTAAATGGCAAGAAAAATATAATATGTACATGTATCTATGACACACCAAACAAAAGAGGGCGACAAATCATTTAAAAATTGCGCGATCATACTGTCATGACTGGAATGGTTTGTACATCTTGGAATTATATCGCCATCAAGAATTAATTGATAATAAAATATAAATCAGAGGTAAAATTCAATCACGATTAGAAAATATTATATTATACCTATATATTGGTCAACCCTACAATACTCGTACATGGCAGAGAAGGTGTCGAAGGATACTATTGCTCCTACATCCATGGTCGACGCACCGTTGGAAGCTGTGCACATGTTTATTTTTTATCCTGTGCAAGACATCAGGAGCAAACAGATGCACTTGGGGCTTTTTTGGATGATATTACCACAGTCTAACCATACATACTTACGTCATACAGTCGAGCAACGCTCAATGTTCGAGCCTGCAAACTGAAGCGAGTTCGCCGAACGTTGCTCTACGCAATTACATTCGTTGCCTGACTGTATGACGTGTATGGTTAGACTGTGATATTACTGTACCCATACATTGATGAAGTCGAATAAAACTTAAAAAAATAATAACTGTTTTATTTTTGTGTTTCTTTCTTATTAATATGCCTTTTAATTGGGTGAATACACGTATTAAAAAAATAAAACATACATTTTTTTATGTTTCCCTTGATCTACAGTAATAATCTTATAGTATCGTAAATATTATCTATACATATTGCTATATTGTATGTCTGTACGCCGTGGGTATAGTTTTCATACTAGGTGCCCAATGACCTTTCCATAGTAGTGCTACTCTTTTATTACATAATCTAAAAGTAGACGATTCAACGGAAAAAGTGGCGGCTGGCAAGATTGAAAAGACAAATTTTACAGATGAAACTTTTCAGTTGAAAATGATGTCGTTTTTTCGGAATTTGACAACAAATAAGGAAAAATCTGTATTTCGCTACAAAAAAATTACAGCTTACTTGAAACAGAATGTTAACGCGTAACCTCGTCCCCCGTTGACTGGCCGCGCCCCCCCCGCAACAGAGGCGCGCGCGCTGCCGCGCTTCCCACCATTCACCCGCGGACGGACCGACGATCTACACGGTCATTTTTTGTGTACGCTTGCCAGCATTAAACCATTTTCAATATTATCAAGTTCGTCTCATTTGAAGCAAAGTACCTCGATATCTAACACAGAATAAGTTATGTTTTCACCAAATTTCGTAAAAAATAATAATATATTAAACGAGAAAAAAATATCGGTTTTTCCGAATTTCCCGGAAAACTTGAATTTGTGAAAAAATGTTACTTATAAAAGTTGTACCTAGATCTTATTATTATCAACAACTTTGCTTGTCCACTTTTTTCGATAGGAGGTCAACTTTCGTTGTAAATCGCGAAAAACCGTGAAATACCACTTTAGATATAATATAATATTTTCACCCCGTTCCACCCTTCCATTTTGTCGATTCCACGCCTGAGACAAAGATGCCAACGAGGTTTTAGTCCTGTCAATTTAGCACCAATAACACGCATATCATAGTAATTGTAAACGCGAAAGTTTGTGATGATGTTTGTATAGGTTTTTGTTACTCAATCACGTCAAATCAATACAGTATAATAATTATTATATCTTAGGATAGCGCAAGGAATATTTTTTATCCCGGTAAAGTCGTAATAACTCTATTTGTGCTAATTCAGACTTTTTATGTTTGTATAATTTTTATGTTATACCAATGTTAGTAAAATAAATAAACATGAATAGAATTTTTTTATTTTATTTTACTTCCTAATCAAGAAAATCAAATCCTATCCCAATTTTTTAACCCTACTACAATAATTAGAGATGTACATTGTAACAAGCCTCGCAGCAGTCGCAACGTCCGCGTTCGACGAGACCTCGCATGTGTGCGTTGCCTAAGTCGTTACAATACGGTCTAACTAATGTGTGCGCGCTATGTTCTAACTGCTCTTCTATGAGTCTTTCCCTTTCGCTCAGTTTGCTGTGTGAGACAGGAAGCATTTTAGCCACGCGCACCGATGAGTTCGAGCCGCCGACTAGTTCAACCTTAACGCTTTGTTCTAGGGTTCGATTCCCAGCTGGGTCAACTTTGAAAAATTAACTTTTCAAGTTTGGCTCTGGCCTGGATCTGGAAAGTGGTGGCAGGGCACACTGCGTTTCGTAGTCATTTGGGCAGCCCGTCTGGCGGCAGTAACCACCCCTTACAGAAGACCACCGTGAAATAACAGCACGTGTGCTGTTGTGTCTCGGTGAGTGAAGTAAGGGATGCAAGAGCCCATTTCCCTATCACCTCCTTAATCCCTTATCCTTAATCTTACTGTTGTCGGTAAGAAAATGATTGATTTGTTAAGAAAATTAAGGTAATAAATTTGACTTTTTTTTTGCTTGGATATTTTCAGTCACTTAGGCTGCTATGGCAACTCTAGCTTAAAGGCATCGCGGGAAGTGGCTGGATGTGAAGCGCAGAAGACTGTGCGTGATTGCGAGCCTTGGGAGAAGCCTACCATCCAGCAGTGAAGAGACAACGGGTTGATAATGATGATAAATATTGATATATATTTACTACAGGAAAAATAATTTCATTTAGTATGTTTTATTTTTGGTATCCGCTTTACGATTTATATTTCGGATCAAAAATCACATACGTGTCTTTCTTCGAGATTAATTTCCGACATCTAACAACACATTCCGGATGACATCTCGACACGATTAGGAAGTACACGAAAGTCCACGGAAACGATTAATTGTTAAAAGAAGCGATACTTTAAGCGCATGCGACGCGTGCGCATCCGTTTTGAGCTACATTTTTTAAACGGATTTAGAAATGTTTTTTTTTTTTGTTAACTAACTGGCAATCCGGCTGAAATAGTTTAGTCCGGCGCTTAATGATGTCCTGCTGGATAAAAAAGTATGGATATCAATATATTCTAAAACTTAAACAACTTTAAAGATAATTTTGATACACAGAGAGAACCTAGCTCGCTGGCTGTATGCTAGCTCGAAGGTTCGTACGGTGTATTGTACCAGTGAAGATATCGCTATTTAAAGTATATCATGAATCATCAACAGCCAGTCTATTATATTTACTCACTGCAAAGGCACAGACCTAATGTCCTCTCAACAAGGGCATTTGGGCTATATGGTCCACTACGCTGGCCCATTGCGAGCTGGTGGACTTCAAATGCGTCTTAGAATTTCTTCTTTGGCGTATGCAAGTTTCCTTGGAATTTTTTACTTCACCGTTTGAGTGCAGGTTTTTTTTAGAAGAAGATAAAACCATTGGTACAGGGCAGATCGGGGATCGAACTCGGACCTTTCGATACGATAGGTCGCATCTTTACCACTGCGCTACCGATGCTCTTAAAAGTATATACCAGCATACATTATTATATGCTTTTAATTTTGCCTTCAGGTCATTTATAAGGGCGAGCAAACAATGGCCTGCTTATTCAATATAACATTACCTTCAGGGTTCTGTTTGAGATGTGTAGGTGCTGTTATGCGTCGGAAATGTTTACGGTGGAACATAATGAGGACTTTTACGTAACTATGATTATATTAACAATAATAATTCCCAAAATAAATAAAATTATTTACAACAGCATTTTACTATTTATATACCAACACTATGGACTACGTCTGAATGAAGATTATTTGAGAAATAAAAATTTAAATAGGTATGCTAATTTTGTTTAATTCACACAATATATCACGAAATCTGTCTCCACGTTGTGCTAGCCGAGTCAAACCCCAACGATACTGGCTGTGACAGAAGGACAGACGCGTAGGAAGTCATTAGCGGTGCGTTACAATGATGAATTTATTTATACACCCGTACAGTACAATAACCGTTGCAACACCTTAATGCCAATTATGGAACATACACACTGGCCAATTGACGTGCCCATTGGACGAGTGATAAAGATTCGCGGCAGGATCAACTTTGGAAATGAACCTTTCAAATTTGGCTCTGGTCTGGATCTGGCAAATAGCGGCAGGGCACAATGCGTTTATCAGTCATTTGGGCAGTACATCTCTGGCGGCAGTAACCGCCCCATTACAGAAGACCACCGTATGGTAGGTACCAACATGGTAGCTGTTGTGTTTCGGTGAGCGAGTAAGAGTTGCCAGAGAACATTTCCTTTTCCCTTCTATTCCCTTATCCTTAATCCTGCTAAGGTCGGCGGCAGCTGTGGCGTTCCTCGTGTTATAGGCGACGGTAGGCACCTACCATCAGGTGGACCATCAGCCTGTCTGACGACCTTTACATTAAAATATAAACATTCATATAATTATTCCACTGTTAATTGCAATATGTTTTTGGACTTATACTGGCAGGGCACACTGCGTTGCGCACTCTTAAACTGTTATATTTATATGGGAGGAGGAACTACCCCTTTTGCAGAAGATCTCCTATAAAATAACAGTACATGTATTTCAAGTACATACACAAGTAAGGAATTATGGTTTCTAATAATTTATCTAAATAATAATTTATCTAAATTATTGTTCCCACGGATGCCAATTTTTATCGATTTTCTTTTAGTGAAAACCGCATCAAAATTCGTTGTATCGTTTAGAACAGAGGTTCTCATAGACCACTTTCAAAATTTAGCTGGTTCCGGTGGACCCCCTGCAGTTACATTTCTATCTACCATATTCCCAAAACTCGACAAAAAATGTGAAGATTAGATCTAACTATGGAAATTTGCGTCGCGGCTGAGTTCCAACCACGAATGGGGTGTTTTCTAAATTAAATAAGTGAGAATTGATTGGTTAATTAATTAATTGATTGTGCTGTGAGTGGATGTCAAAAAAGTTAAGTTGGCCAATCAAAAAGTGATTCCCAACGTAGACCCCCGTCGAGTCTTCCGTGGACCTCTGGGGGTCCACCTGGACCACTTTGGGAGCTAAGAGTTTAAAAGAAGTTTACGAAGAAACAGTTAGAGGCGGACATCGCAACGATTTTAACAAATTCCGCAACAATTTCCGTTAAATCTTAAATGAAGCAAATCATGAAGTGTTTTTGACGCCTTGAATTTTTCTGAATTATTTATTTAAAATTATAACACATTCAGACTGCGTCTAAGCTATTTGTGACCCACCCCTAATGCTAAATTATGGCATTTTTTGCAAGATGCAATTTTATTTTGTAAAATATATACACAAACATTAGCGTCGCTCTTTCAATTAGTGAAAACGGCATCTTAAAATCCGGAGTAGTTTAGAAGTTAGCGGAGATAGCGGAGAAGAGCGGCGAACAGCGACTTCAATTTATAATATGTAGAGAAGCCTATGTGGGTGTCTCTGGTTGAGTTGATGACGAGGCTCGTGTTTTGTGTCTGTATTTAATTTCATAATACAATTGTTTGAAGCCGCAGGGAAGAATTGGGACATTAATTCTTTATCAGAAAAATCAGCCTTCTCGCAAGGTACGAGTATATTATGAGTTGTGGGTTTCCGGGATGATGGCCCAGGTCTGTTGGAAATTCTTCCAAACGTTTCGTCAACAACTGCGGTTGACATCCTCAGTGGTGTAGTCCAAGTTAGAAGAAAAAGTACATCACATCACTGCACTTCACTTCTGCACTTTTCGACTTCTCGAGCGAGACTGATTTGTCGACTGGAATGTGTCTATATTTAAACTTAAATTTATATCCCCACCCCGTGGTTGAATTGGTGGGGTGTGGTCACTAGGAGAGGGGTTATAATGCCCTCTCTTTCTTTCATTATTATTATTATTCCTGCGTAGTGCCGGATACCAAATGTTGTGTAGCCTTAGATTTTCCTCCTTCCTGTTGAAATTATTTGGATGCTTGAAAATTTCAATGGCTTCCCGATTAAGGCGTGAGTGATAGTGTACCTCGGATGACAGAACTAATGTGTTTTTGAAAAGTATTTTATGATTGCCTTCAGAAAAGGCGTGTTCAGCTACTGCCGATTTTTCGGTCTCTCCTCTGCGACAGTTGCCCTTGTGTTCTTTAATTCGGGTGTTAATGCTGCGTTTTGTGGTGCCGATGTATACTGCGCCACATTCACAAGGTATTTTATATACCCCTGTCGAGGATAACGGATCCCTTGGGTCTTTAACTGAACCGAGCAGGTTTCTGATTTGGCTCGTGGGCTTATATATGGCCTTGATGTTTCTGCTCTGTAACATTTTTCCTATGCGATCCGTTACTCCTTTAATATATGGGAGGAATGCTCTGCCTTTATCTGGGTTTTTGTCTTCGGTATTAGTCCTGTTTCTCCTCGGTTTTATCGCTCGCTTAATTTCAGTGGGTGTGTATCCGTTGCACCGTAGAGTATGGCTTAAATGTTCCAGCTCTTTTTGTATCTGTGTTGGTTCGCAGACTCGTTTCGCTCTATCAACCAGCGTCTTAATCATAGCTCTTTTTTGTTGAGGGTGATGGTTGGAGTTTTTGTGTAAGTACCTATCTGTGTGGGTGGGCTTCCGGTAGACTTTCTAACTTGGACTACACCACTGAGGATGTCAACCGCAGTTGTTGACGAAACGTTTGGAAGAATTTCCAACAGACCTGGGCCATCATCCCGGAAACCCACAACTCATATGGATACCGGCCGAGAAAACCTACATTCTACTATTACGAGTATATTATTATTTATTATTTTATTACTGTTCATATATAATTAAAATATATCTTTTTAATTATATAAATAATCTAAACAAGAAGGTTATACCACTGGAGGTCATCGCCATAAATCGCAAACACTTACCGCCCACAAATCTTCCTTTAAGCTAAGTATAAGTAAATTACCGGGGACGTACTTAAAATAAACCTTCCGACTTGTTTCAAGTAGGTACAGTTAACAGCGTGCAGGGTTGTCACTTAAGGCGATACAGTAAGCGAAATGAATGTTCAATATTAACGCTATTTTTACATGAAATTTCATACCGAGTTTTTGACATGAAATTTTTAAGTTTTTTTACATGAATTTATATGAAATTTTTATGTGTTTTTTTTTTTGTATGAAATTTCGTTATTCATATTTCTTATGAATATTCGTGTTCATTACAAATCCTTACTTTGTACAATGTCCAACTGTGGCCAATGATCTTGAGCTTCTTGGCATGAGGTTGTGCTCAAATCTCAACTTCGGTACTTTTATCGAGTCCAAAGTCCAAACAGCGGCCAAAAAGTTAACACCTGGGCAGCTCCTCTCTTGCATGGAGTATTGCTCCAAGGCACAAGTCCGATCTTGCATGGAGTATTGCTGTCACCTTTGGGATGGCTCAGCAAAATACCAACTTGCCGCACTCGACTCGGTGGATCGCAGGGCTAGGAGGCTCATTGGCGATGATACATTAATAAGAATGTATCATCGCCAATAAACTGCAGAGCCTGGCACATAAACGCAAAGTTGCCTGACTGTGTGTATTCTATAAGATGTACTTCGGGGAGTGTGCTCGAGAGCTGCATTCGATCATAACCGCCTTCCCTTTTCTTCTATCGGACATGCAGACGTACGGCTGGTTACCATCCTCACCTTGTCGACATCCACATCTTTCCAAGCTCATATAACCCAAATATTTTCAAGGTTCGAGTGAATAGGCATCTTCTGGGTGAGCTCGCTCCATCGTCGGCCTCATCCTTCCTACATGGATAGATGCTGGCCAAGATCAAACCCATCTTTAATAAAAAAAAATATCTCAAGCTAACCTGAACTGGTGAAACTGAGGATATTCTTTTGTAATTAGTCTCAGAATGGCAAAATGGAAAAAATGTTTATATTTCTTATGGCAGTTCTTCCAAAGGAAAGATTGTCTTTTACGGATTTATTTCTATAGAATATGTCTACACCATAGATGGTTCGAAATTGAAGTGTTTTTTTGTCGCTCGTGTCTTTAAAAGTTATCATAATTAATTCATTTGTTCAATTTCGCTCCAAATTAAAACTAAAATGTGAAAACCCTAAAATAATAGTGTTCATATTAAATGGTTGATAAATAGACACACACCTGTGGTACTACGGTATCTCGGACGCATCTCGAATGCATAACGCATTTCTATTGAACATTACTCACTAATATCGAAAGGAACTGGATATTTCTTATTCATGACTAGCTATGAGCTCGCAACTTCGTACCTACGCGTGGTATTCGGTATAACGCGTAACTTTTTGTTTGTAAACCGATTGGAATGAAACAAACACTAAATGCTGTGGAAAGCTTGCTGCAATACATCACTGAAAACCTCATTCAAATCTGTTGAGCCGTTTCTAAGATTAGCGCGCACAAACGCACAGACAAACAGGCAAAAATTCTAAAAACTATTTTTTAGCCTCGGTAACATTAGTAAAACGCATACAAATTGTTTTTTTTTTTTTTTTTTTGAAAAATATTTAATGATGATAGGGGAAGTCGACCATCCCCTTAAGGGCTTGTAGTTTACATAGTTTCTGACTGATTTTACTATGAACTATACATGAAATGAATTTTACTATACATGAAATCCCTATTCTAAATCTAACCGTTTTCGAGATATTTGAATTTAATTGTTTTTTTTTATAAAATTTCCCGATTTTCAGCTATCAGCTTAGATATTTTGAAATGTGTAAGTCTTATTATTACTATTATTTGATTTTTACATGTAAAATAAGATGCTCTATGAGACTATTACCGCTAGTACTATTATTTATTCTGTGCTATGACTTCAATAACCAATATTGTACGTAAAATGAAAAGTCGTTGTAGACGATTAAAAATTAAAAAAAAAATTTAGAAACTTTATTTTTCTTTGAAGGATATCTAAAAAAAATATTATGACACCTGTTTAGCCTGATTGACACATTCGTAACTTTTGTGCAGAAGTCCAAAAATTTTGTTCTCAAATATTCATCTGTTACGATTTCAGACAAATTCTCCTTGCTGAGGTTTATAACTATTTCGTGTTCCAGCCCGAATCTATCCCGCGCGAACCTGGGGCACACACACATGGTTTCCACTACCCCTTGCTTACACAGGTAGGCCGGACTGGTGGCCTTCTTGAATCTATGTAGATACTCTGCGAATCCTCCATGGCCGGTGAACACCTGCACCAGTATTGGTAACAGCTGTAGCTTACGTACGATGCTGTATGCAGCCACAGCGTCCGTAAATTTTCCCCCACAGGGCGACGACCGCCTTAGATGATCGGTCACATCTGTTGCAGAGCGGATAACCGATGGGATAGAAGAGTTCTTGAATGGAGGCTACGAATTGAAAACCGCAGTGTGAACACCTTGCGGCCAGGTGGACAGACGACCTAAAAGGCTGGGCGTGAAACGGCTGGATGCGAGGGACCGAAAAACATGCGTGGTGGGCGAAGTTTACATTCAGTAGTGGAGGGATAGGCTGATGATATGATAAAATGAATCGCTAAATGTGTTGCTAAAAGCTAAACTCAAGAACGGCTGGACAAATTCTGCTATTTTTTTTTCGTCCGAGAAGTCCGTTAAGTCCGAGAAAGGTGCTCAAGGATTTTTTTAAAATTTTAACTACACAACAACTGCCACAGTCCAAATTTTTTGACAGAAAGGTGCCCATCGGGTCAATTAAACCACATTTTTACAATACAAATAAACAATGAGAAAATAAAATACATGTAAGTACAGAGAAGAAGTTTTTTACGGGGATTTTTATGCTTAAATAGAAGCAGTCGATATTGAATATTTTAAGTTTAAGTGAGAAACTTAAGTGAGAGACTTTAAGTGAGAAATAAAGATTATTGTTATTATTCGCAAGTGGATTTCTAAATGTGTCCGTAAATTGACGGTTTTCTTACCCTCGACCTGTTTGAAATATTGCTCATTCATCATTCAATCATTACATCGAACCGTAGGTCGGGAGCACGCCACTAATTTGTTACTAAACTTAAATACATACAAGTATCCGTTTCCGGTTTGCTCGGAGGCAAACGACACGACGGCACGTGTTGTCAGCCACATAAATGAACAATTTACTTAATGTATACTTATTTTGTGTTTTTTATTACTCTTAAAACGGAAAAGTTTCCGCTCTCGCTAGAAAGATCCGAAGATTAATAATTAAAAAATGTATTTTTTTTTATGAAACACTAGCTTCTACATAGGCTTGGCTTTTATTTTTATTTAAGAGCCAAGTGTTTAGCTTCTACACTTCACTTCAACACAGCACTGGGTTTTAATAAAACTTCTTTATTCGTAAGACAAGATAAGATATATTTTTAAAAGTATAGACAATACCTACCAAATGTCGCCGCCAACTTTGTTACCTAACATTTATTTCAGATAGCGACATCTAGTTACAACTTAGTTTCATAAAAATATATTACATATAGAAATTAAATATGGAAGGGCCATTTCTATACACCAAGGGTTTTATATGTTCTTCTTTACAATAATTACAAAAATATTACAAATTATCCATTAAGAATAGAAGCGATATTTTTTTAAGACCGGCAGATCGACGGAAGTCCACTTGATGGTAGGTTGCTACCTTCGTGTATAAGCGACGCCACGGATGCTGCAAGTGCGCTGCTGATACGGTAGGATTAAGGATAAGAGATTGGAAACGGTTAGGGGAAAGGGCTCTAGCATCCTTTACTCACTCACCGAAACACAACAGCACACGTGCTGTTATTTCACGGTGGTCTTCTGTAAAGAGGGGGTTACTGCCGCCAGACGGGCTGCCCAAATGACTGCGAAACGCAATGTGCCCCTCCACTACTTTCCAGACCCAGACCATTTTCAAGTTCATTTACAAAGTTGACCCTGCCGGGAATCTAAACCGGGAACCCTAGAACAAAGCATTAAGGCAAGCGCCCTAACCACTCATCCAACGGGCTCGTAACAAGTTTGAATGTCAGTCGCTCAACCACGCCTTCAGATGAATTTGGAAAACAAACTTTCGCATTTAAAATTTAAAATTTTGAAAAATTGTACATATATTTTAAAATATATGTACAATTTTTCAATTCTTTCAGAAATTTGCCGTTTTGAAAATAACTTTTTACAAAGAAATTGACAAATTTAACCACTTTTTATAAGAAAATGAAAAGGTTATTGTAAAAAAGGTTATCCATACCTAAATCAGATTTTTTATAAACAGTAATTTTTACAAGATATATTTTTTAATGTTGTAGATATAAAAATAGATGGTAATCCTGTTAACGCGGAAGCCGGAACGACAGACGAACAGAATAGTCCGAAGAAAACGCACAATGTAACATTCCCGGAACCCGGTGGCGAAGGAAATTCGTTTCCTCAGTCTTTAAATCTTATAATTTATGCATTTCACTTATTTATAGTTGATAACTATTTATTGACTTTAAGAATCGTAACATTTTGTGACTTTTCGGGATAACTAGCCACATTATTTAAGGGAGAGCTCGTGATAGCAGCTGGTGGAATGGTTAAGATCGGCAGACAGGCTGACGGTCCACTTGATGGTAGGTGGCTACCGTCGCCTATAATAAAACAAGCAACGCCAAAGTTGCTGCAAGTGCGCTGCCGACTACAATAGGATTAAGGATAAGGAATTGGCAAGGGATGGGGAAATGGGCTCTGGCATCCCTTACTTCACTCACCGAAACACAACAGCACACGTGCTGTTATTTCACTGTGGTCTTCTGTAAGGGGGTGTAAGGCCGTCAGACGGGCTGCCCAAATGACTGCGAAACACAGTGTGCCCTGCCACTACTTAAAAGCGGCGGCAGGTCGAGGGTCCGCTTGATAGTATTTGACTTCTTCTTCTTCTTCCAGTGCCTCTTCAGTCCTGAAGGTTGGCCGTCAACCCTTTGAACTTGTTTCTGTCAAGAGCCAACTTTAACAATTTCTAGACTGAGGCAATTCCAGCCCACTCCTGAATGTTTCGCAACTACGGCTTCCTCCTTCGTCCAGCGCGCGCTGTCAGTACTGTCGCCTATTAATACAAGTAACGCTATTGAAGCTCTGGCATCCCTAATTCATTCACGTAATAATAAAAGCATATATAACGTGCTGTTATATCATGATGGTCTTCTGTAAGTCTGGTTACTGTTACTGCCATTTAAGGGTTGTCTAATAGTTTATTATTGCAGAACGCAGGGTGTCTCGCCACTAATAAATTAAAATTATAAATATATAAATAATAAAATGTAATCATTTCTTAATAACTAAGATTTTTAATAACTTCGTAAGAAAGTTCAACGTCAACGAGCTATGGAGAGAGAGAGAGAACTATGGAGAGTGTTACTAAAAAACATACTCTCTCTCTGATTCAGGAATGACGAGATCCGTAGACATACGAAAGTTACCGACATAGTCCGCAGGATCAGTAAGTTGAAGTGTCAGCGGGCAGGACATGAACCGACAAGCGAAGGGTAGGACGTCCACCCAAACCCAATGAGAGTATTTAAATATTATTGCTTTTAAATAGCAGACGATCTAATAAAGGCCAAAGGTCGACGGTGGATCCAAGCTACTTCTGACTGGTCCTACTGGAAAATTATGGGGGAGGCCTATGTTCAGTAGTGGAGTGAAAAAGCCATTTTTGAAAAAGTGGAGCAAGATCAGTAGTTACGACATAGCTGAAGAATTGGGAATTGACCACAAAACAGTTTGGACCCATTAGAAAAAAAGCTGGGTTTACAAATAAACTCCATATTGATAACTGGTGATGAAAAGTTATAATTATAATAATTAAAATATTTGAAAAATTTGAAAATATTGAAAAATAACGAGGAATGCGTAAATACAAACTACATCTTACTACATAATTATATGTACGAGTATTATTAAGAGACAATGAATGCTACTACGACAACCATTTATAACTGTTACATTGAATTAACGCCAACACAAACAAAACAAAACTGAATAGACATAAAAACTAAAAAGACATTAATTAATACACAAGCATTAAACTATACTGAAGTCAAACAATTACGTAACGAGCACGCCACTTGCGCTTTCCTTCATTTTCACTCAGACATTGAGTTAGAGAGGGATAGCAATACAACAAACAACCCCTAAAAGCGCGAGATGACAGAGACAAATAGATGGTAACGCATTCACTGCGCGCGCGCTTCCCCGCGGCTGAAAGCTTCTTCGATCATATTCGTTGCTTCCCTTCAGTCTTATTTCGAAACTTGACGCGTGTAGACGTGTCGGCAACGAGTTTTAACTCTTCAAAATTGACTCTACGATAATAACGTGTGAAACATTTTGAACTCAATCGCGTCGCGGTGACCTCAGTGTTGTGATCGGTTTAAAAAGTGACCTTTGCATTGCGTTTTATGTGAGACTTTCGGTTTGCGGATGCCTTGCGCGGAATTGTGTTCATTCCGAGAAGCTGGTAAGCTGATTTGTGTTATTTTAAGATATAATTAAATATAGAACTGCCGCATAAAATGTGAACGTAATTAGTTTCATATTCAACATGATCCGAGATTCCTAGAAACGTTTTCGGCGTTACCGATAATGCCAAATCATTATCAAGTTTTTTGGGCGTGCGTATAAAACAATATGTACCTAAGTATATAATTTACTTACAAAGTTCCCCATAGCAAATTAAAACAAGTAATCCAACAATTTTATAAACGCGCTCGTATATTTGTACTCCTTAAAACTGGTTACTGTATTTACATTTTAAAATTTTGAATTTGGCGGGAACAAGATCGATGTGATTTTTTTAAATGAATATTCTGGTCTTGGATTGGTCTGTATTTATACAGGTCATTCCAGCTTTTTAATTTACCAGTAGTTATAACATTATTATAAGTCATTAAGAAACACATTGATGTTAATTAAATTTGGTATAATAGATATTTATAACAGGTGAATAGAATAATATTATCTTTGATTACAAAAATAATTTATCGAATAAGTATTTAAAAATTATAAAAGGTAACAACTAAGACAATATTAAAGTCATAATTTGCCTTACAGAAACGTTTTAAGACGGTATTATCTATTACAATTCGTTTAGTTTTAAAACGCGCAACAGATTTCGATGCCGCAACTTCTACGCGTGGCATTCGGTATAGAGCGTAACTTTTTTTGTTTTTAAACCGATTGGAATGTAACAAACATGTAAATGTTACAATATATCGGTGAAAACCACATTCAAATCAGTTAAGCCGTTTTTGAGATTAGCGTGAATAAACGCACAGACAAACAGGCAAATATTTTGAAAACTATTTTTTTATGTAGGAAAATTAATGTATAGCGAATTGGTTTTTTTTTTTTTCAAAAAAAGAGTGCATAGATTGTCAGAAAAAATGCACACATACGAACTCGGGGAGCGGGTCGCTAATTAATACTAATAATAAATGTGAAAATAACCCTGTATGTCTGTTACCTTTTCACGCCTAAACCGCTGAACCGATCATCATGAAATTTTCCATACACGTTGTCAGGGATGCAGGAAAGGACATCCAAAAAAAAGTATTGTTCCCGAGGGATCATCTAATGCCTGGCAAAGCTATAACTACAATAAAGATGTTAGGCGTTACATTGCTCATATTATATTTAATCAGGTGTTATTTTTTTATTTTTCAACTCGGGCGAAACCGCGGGCTAGCAGCTAGTATGCAATAAAAGCGACAAGACCCGCGAACGTACTGCAATAAAAATATACCTTTAAATACAGTAGTCTGTTAGTGAGTGGTTTATGACTGCAAAGTGTGCCCTGCTACAATTATGAGTTTTTCAATAATATTCAATATATATTGCAAATATATATCCATTTCCCTATCCACTCCTAATCCCTTATCCTTAATCCTACTGCAGTCGGCAGCGCACTTGCAGCAGCTTAGGCGTTGCTTGTGTTATAGGCGACGGTAGCCACCTACCATCAAGTGGACCGTCAGCCTGTCTGCCGACCTTAACATTAAAAAAATAATATTATTTTATTCAATAATTATTCAATAATTTTATATTTTCAATAAAAGTATCAATTTTCAATAAAAGTTGCGATCAACAATGCTTAATAATAGACATCAAAGAAGCAACCACTTTTTCAATCTCTGCCAAAAGCAGTCTATGTTAGCTATTTCATAATGTAGATACAATAATAACTATTGATTCCTCGTAAGGAAGGGCCAAGGTCTACGGAGGCTGATCTGGGTACAGAGAGAATCGAACCCACGTCCCTTTTAGCATTCAGCCGGCGTCTAACGCGCAACACGTGGCAAACAATGTGTTTTTGTTGAATACAGAACAGAGAAATGTGTGGAGTAGCTATTTGAAAATTATCAATAATTTAGCATTTAACCTCTGCAAATCTTTAAAACTCATACAACATCCTAATTAATATTATGAATTGGAAAGTGAGTTTGTTTACTTGTTTGTTACGATTTTACACTTTGACTACTCAACCTATGTAAAACTTTGTATACACGAGAAAAGAACATTGGGCACATGTTCTTTTCTCGCTTAGAAAAAGTACTGTTCAAGAGAGATTCAAAATATATATAAAAAACCGATTGAAAGATATTCTATGTGAGCAATAATCTATACATATAATAAAATCGTGTCTGTACATTAAAGATAAAAAAAAAAACCAATTTGTACACGTTGTACTTATGTTACCTAAGTTAAAAAATAAGTTTTTAGAATTTTTGTCGGTTTGTCTGTGTGTTTGTGCACGCTAATCTTTGAAACGGCTTAACCGATTTGAGTGGATTTTCACTGACGTATTGTGGCAAGCTTCCAGTAACATTTAGTGATTGTTTCATTCCAATCGGTTTACAAACAAAAAAGTTACGCACTATACCGAATACCACGCGTACGAATTTGCGGGCTCAGCTAGTGATTGAATAAATTATCGCTCATATATTTTTAACAGGCGTTAATTTTTAAAAATTTTTCAAAGCTTAAGAAAAAAGAGCGCAGTTGAAGTCGCTGGTAAAATCTGGTAATTTATATAAATTAAATAAAAATACATTAAAATAATTTCTATAAAGTAATATAATCAGTGTAATATATAGTTTTTTGGTTATTATATAAACGTAATTTAAAACAGAAAGTGTAAATAATTGCAAACTAAAAACTTTTAATTAGTTTTTTTTAACAATCTATTCTAAATTTTAAAATGACATTAAAATAATCAATTTGTAGTACCCATCATTAAAAAAAATGTAAACGAATCTCCACTGTACCAACGATACTCTGTTCGTTCTGGTAAATTTATAACGTGTGCCCAACACGTGGTTCCGTAGGTAATGAAAAAAGCGGACCCAAGACAACTTAATAGAAGGGAAGTTCTACTGTCAACTACAACTTGCATTGCATTACATAAAATTTATGTAGAAATAAGCAATAAATACTGCGGCTTCCAAGAATGTTTCAGTTTAAATGATATAATGATCCCTCCCCAGCATCGCACGGACGCTATTTTTTTCTACTAATTATATACACAAACTTTCCTCGTTTATCGCACTTTCGATTAGTGAAAATCGTATCAAAATCTGTTGAGTGGTTTAGAAGAATTTAACGGAGAAACAGACAGAAGCGGACAGCCACTTTATTTTATAATATACAAGCGGCCCGTCCCCGGCTTCACACGGACGCATTTTTTTCTGCACGTTAAATACGCGAACCTTCCCCGATTATCACACTTTCGATTAGTAAAAACCGTATCAAAATTTGTTGAGTGGTTTAGAAGAATTTAACGGAGAAACAGACAGAGGTGGACAGACACTTTATTTTATTACATACAAGTAGCTCGCCCCCGTTTGATATTAGGTATATACACAAACCTTCCTTATTTATCGCTCTTTCCACTAGTGAAAATCGTATCAAAATCGTAGAGATTAAGATATAGATAATATGGATAGTTATAGGTGGATATAGAAAAAATAGATTCATATTAAGATTTGATTCAATATATTTTCTTTTCGATTATTTTTTTTTTTACTTAAATCAGTTTTTTTTTATCTCGCTCACTCAAGAAACGTAATATAAAGATAACATATTCTCCACGACTTGCAAGACTACGTCATATTAAATTAATCACACGATAATACTAAACATCTTACTGCTCCGATAAGTTGATAAATTAATTTCAGAATGTACCATGTGCTCGGCTACTTACAGCAGCTGTTTACACACAATCAACTCCAACCATATCAATCATTAACCCCATCATAATAAATAGGCTGAATTAATGTGATAAATCTTTATAAAAACAAACGTTGTTTTTGCCACACTATCCAGCTTACATTGCATTAATCTTTCTATATATCTTTTTTTTTTATTAAAGATCGGTTTGCTCTTGACCAGCATCTATCCATGTAGGAAGGATGAGGCCGACGATGGAGCGGGAACACCCAGAAGATGCCTATTCACTCGAACCTTGAAAATATTTGGGTTATATGAGCTCGGAAATACAGACGCCGGCAGGGAGTTCCAATCCAAAACATGTTTTAAAGCGCTTTTGTTTTTAAGCTTACAGTATTTAAATTGTTAAGGAAATAGTTTTGCAAATTTAGGATGCAGAAAAGAGGTTGTTTTTGCTTCATTATAAGAAGGTGTCATTTTTCTGCCTGATATCCTTAGATGAACGTACAGTTCACCTAAAAGGATGAAAATTTTAAGAAGATACAGCTGCAACCAAAGATGTTGTATTAGTTGGCTGCAAAACCATTGCGTTTATTTCAGAATTAGGTAGTTTTTTGTTTTTTTTTTTTCAAATCGCGTATCATAATCCGTTGCGTGGTAGATGTTAGCGAAGAAACAGACAGAAAATAACAGAGACTTTATTTTATAATATGTATAGATGTAGATGAAGATAAAATTCTTCAGTGTCTTAAAACAAAAGTTTTCGTTGTTGCCAGTGATGACATATGGCGTTGAAACGTGATCTCTAACTATGGGCCTCGTATGAAAGCTCATGCTCGAGCTATGGAAAGGGCTACACTCGGGGTTACACTGCGAGATCGAATCAGGAATGAGGAGATTCGTAGACGAACGAAAGTTAATATAACCCGGCGGATTAGTAACTTGAAGTGGTAATGGGCAGGACACATAGTAAGAATAACACATACCACGAACAGTCAAGCGTAGCGTACGATGTCAGTTGTTCACCCACAAGGTGGACAGATGACCTGATAAGGACTGCGGGTCAATGCTGGATCCAGACTGCTTCTGATCCGTCCTTTTGGAAAATTAGAGGGGAGGTCTTTGTCCAGCAGTAGACGTCCTACGGCTGAAATCTGTTATGAAATTTCAATCAAAAATGCTGTTTCGCTAGTGCTTTTTTCCGGCATCGTCATTAATAATGATGGCAATGCGCACTGTTATTAACTGAGTAATAACAGCACACTTTTAAAATGTTGGTGAGTGTACCATTTCCTTCTTCTGCAATTGCTTGTGTTCTTGCCTGACATTAGCTGCTTAAACTTTAATTGGACCTTCAGCCTTTATTCTGAAATTATCATTATCAAAATTGTAACAAAATTCTATGCTTATATATGTAAGTATCCTCAGATCGACAATAAGATCTTTTTTCTTAAATGTAGCATGTTTTTTAAAACGCCGAGATTGTAAATAAAACAAATGAGACAATTTAAAAAAATGTAATAAAATACGAGAAAACTATGTGAAGACAAGTCAGAACACCATAAACAATGAAATTTTAAATAATAATAAAAAATCACTTTGATCTTAGGTTGAATGTCTGCGAATACGTTGTCAACCATCATTATAAATTTCTTCAAATATTACGAAACAACTTTTTTTTTGTACAAAAAGCACTTTGTTTATAAGCTTCTGTGTTGGCGTTTCTAAAAATACGGAATATTGCGAAGTTTGTGGTACAATACATTGGAGATGATTTACAGGCCGTTGAAAGATGAGAAATATTTCTTACGTTTGCCAGTCGTATAGGGTTGTCAAAGAAACAAAAAAAGAGTGTAAAAAAAAATAGAGAATGTCACCACCTTTTATAAGTTCAAATTTTTTCAACGACAGATGTCGCTAGACTACACTTTTCATACAAAATTTCTACGTTTTCTTTTATATGCCCAGAGCATAGACTTAGGGAACATAAATACACGCGTCAGCTAATGTCAAATAAGCACTAATGTCAAAGTGACAGACAACGTAACGCTTGTATTAATTTTACTCCTCATAAAATTTTCACACCGGGGCCTTATGTGAAATAAACTAAAAAAAAACTAAATCTTAGTATTATATGTAAAAAAAAGGTTTGAATTAATTTTTATCGGTATACGTTTTAAAGAAGAATTAATCGCTTTTTTTATAATTTAACTAGCTTTTTCCATCGAATTTGTAGGCGTTCTTCGGAAGCAGTAATTTTTTTTATAAATGAAAGGTACCCTATGTCCATTTCTTTACCCCTGACGACGTTTATACAAAATTTCATGATTGTAAAGCGCGAAAACGTTACAAACAAACTCGCTTACATTTTAATTAATCAGTAGGATTTAATCTATTGCACAGTTTAATTTAATGATACACGGCCTGTATATTATTATCTGTTTAGTGCTCGTATCAAAAAAAAAAAAAAATAAAAAAAAAAAAATGCACCAATTCTTATTCTGGTCGGTGGTTAACTTATGCCTACTAAATTTTATCCAATGCAATAAAGAATACTTTTTACTTAGCTTCAGCTAAGTTATAAAGAACAAAGACTTAGCTTTGACTAAACACAGCTTTGGAGAAAGTTTATAACTGAGTAGAGATTTTAAAATGACAGGCAACCCTAGCAAACGAATTTTTTAATATTATTACAATACACTTTTACGTGAAAACCAACTGATTAGTTCGTTGACTTTGAAAATTTAAATGGGTCAACGTAATATAAATTCGTCAATTACATATTCGTAATTATTATTAATAATAATCTACCACTTAAGCCTACAATTTTACTAATAACTGCGTAAGGATTCAAGTTTGAATTTTGATTCAAATATATATATATATATATATATATATTTCACAAAAAAAAAAAACAATTTGTATACGTTGTACTTATGTTACCGAGGTCAAAAATATAGTTTTTTGTCTGTTTGTCTATATGTCTTTTGTTTATGCGTTTGTGCACGCTAATCTCAGAAAAGGCTCAACCGATTTGAACGCGCAGCAAGCTTTCCGTAACATAGTGTTTGTTTCATTCCAATCGGTTTACAAACAAAAAAAGTTACGCGCTAATACATTGGATGATAGGGAAAACACGTTAAAACTACAAAGCAGAAAGCGTAATTTAATATTTAGGTTAAAATGTTTAAAAACCGAATTAGGTTTATGGACTTCGTTGCGGAATTCTCTGAATCTGAAAACATTTTTTTTATTCACCGCGTGGCCGGAATTAGCGGTCTTTTGATCGCTTTCATTTACTTTTTTAAATATTGCGACATCATTCTTTTAAGAGACTTTTTCAACGCGTAGTTAGTTTTACATAATACTGGTTAGTGTATTTAGCTCGTATTTAAGAATATAGGTATAGCTACGCTATGAAAACATAGCCCAATATTGGGCTGTTTTGTCTTAAATCAGTGGCCTCTTTTACAATATTCCTAGTAGAATGTAATAATTATGCCGATTTTTCCACTTTGACGACACTTCGACTTTTTAATTATTTCATATTCATACACTTCATTTTGACGAGCCCGTTGGATGAGTGGTTAGGGTGTTTGCTTTAACGCTCTGTCCTAGGGTTCCCGGGTTCAATACCTGGCTGGGTCAACTTTGAAAAATGAACCTTTCGATTTTGGTTCTGGTCTGGATCTGGAAAGTAGTGACAGGGCACACTCCGTTTGGCAGTCATTTGGGCAGCCTCTGGTGGCAGTAACCACCCCCTTACAGAAGACCACCGTGAAATAACTGCACATGTGCTGTTATGTTTCGGTGAGTGAGTAAGGGATGGCAGAACCCATTCTCTTATCCAATCCCCTATCCTTAATCTTACTGTAGTCGACAGCTCACTTGCAGTAGCTTTTGGCGTTGCTTGTGTTATAGGCGACGGTAGCAGCCACCTATCTTAACATAAAACAACGACGGCCCGTCAGCCTGTCTGCCGATCTTAACATAAAAAAAAAACTTTTTTACCTCTTTGTCAACTACTGGAAATTTTGGTACTAGTGTTTAGTTTTGATTTTTGTACAGTAATATTTTCGAATTCTATTATAATAATTAAGAACCTAGAGATTAAATCTTTTATTCTTCTCTAGAATTCATTCAATCTATTTACATTTAATAGCTCAGCTTTAAAGAAAACAGTTCTCACTCTAAGATCTATCATATAGAATCGATGAAATTCAGTTTTATTTTAGAAAAATAGAATATTAAAAAAAAAAAAGAGCAAAGGGAAAAATTACCTCAAATAGTTATTAGTATGGAGCGATACCACATGCAATCTGTCTTCCGCCCTTCGCATATATCCACTATGAAAAAAGTAGCAAAAATTTGCTACTTTTATCATGGGTATACTAGGTAGATGCGTGCAGACTTCGACAGGGTAGAATTTAGGAACTTAGTGTACATAACTGTCTCCATCTGGCGTAACGTATTTTTGAATAGTAATGGAATTTTTACATAACAAAAATACAAAGAACCAACAGTGGTTCCAGAGATTAGCTTCCTTGAGACCTCAGTATTTCGACCATGGTCTCAATTTCAAGCTTCGTCTATCCGCTATCCCAACGTCCATCCGCTGTACCACAGTTATGTCTCGCATATTCCCACTTCATCTGACTGATTCCTTGGGCTATATCGACCACTTTGTGTTCTTCTATAGATCTTCGTATATCAGAACATATCCTTCCTCAGTATCCGTGTCACCTTTTTTTGCCATCTTGCTTGCCAATATTTATCATAAAAAAGTCAACAATTTAGTTTGGTTTACCATGGACGGTTATTACTGTGTTACTATGCCATTTTTTTTATTTTTATGTTAAGGTCGGCAGACAGGCTGACGGTCCACTTGATGGTAGGTGGCTACCGTCGTCGCCTATAACACAAGCAACGCCTAATCTGCTGCAAGTGCGCTGCCGACTGCAGTAGGATTAAGGATAAGGGATTAGGAGTGGATAGGGAAATAGGCTCTGGCATCCCTTACTCACTCACCGAAACACAACAGCACAAGCTGTTATTTCACGGTGGTCTAAATTAACTAAATAAATAAAAATATATATAGAAAACTCGCCATAAAAGTATGAAATGGCACTATATTTTGTACACATTCAGTAATTTAACGTTTGTTTCATTTCAAACTTGTCATCTAAACTGGCGCATGCCCATCAGGCCATGGTCATTAATGTGGCCTTTTTCTAGTCCACGAATTCGTAAGGCCGCGGTTACAATGAGATGGGTTTTGTATTTCAACTAACTAAAATATCAATTATTTTTTAAAGTGTTATTTAATTTTTAAACTTCACATCTATTTAGATAAACATTAAAAAAATTCATTAAAATTGGTTCAGCGGTTCCCGAGAATTTTCCATGAAAATCATTCAGATGGACATTTTAAAATGCACTTTTAAATTTTGGTAGGTAATTTACAAGTAAGCTTAACTAAAAGGCTCTTGTTTAGGAATCGTGGATATTTTTTCTTTGCTTGTTAAACTAAAAAAGTGCTCGTTTTTATTGTAAACTAGCAACCCGCCCACGGCTTCACACGGATGCAATTTCCAGGCATTTTTTTTAGTTTTTATCTTCATAAGAACCTTCTTTGGAATTCAATGAATATAAAAAAATATATAGCGAAATATATGTATTTAGTCATTAAAGACTAAAGTTTTTTTTTTTAAATTAATTACGCTAATTCGTATTGCATCCTCAACCTTATCTTCAAGTTACACAAAACAAGACTCCATCGTCGATACCATGAGACGTGTTCCTAAATATAAACTGAGACGCCATTTTTCAGAAATAATATTAATTTAGAAAATCGTAAACAAATAAGACGCTTTGCGGCATTGAAATGTTCTGACGAATGACTCAAGTACATTCATCTATTTCTGTTGTGTATGAATGTTATTTTTTAATGTTCAGAACTACGATTTGCGGATTTAACAAAAAATATTTAACTTTTTAATCATAATGTTTGGGATTAAACTAAACTTTATTCCTTATTCATTGTCACATCACCCCCTATCTTTTTTTTATATGTTAAGATCGACAGACAGGCTGACGGTCCACTTGATGATAGGTGGTTACCCTCACCTATATCAGAAGCAACGAGATCTGCTTCTGAGAAAAAAGTAAATTATGGCCAAAAAAGCTTTCTCGTCGCAGTTATAAATTTTCAGCGACAACTACATTATTTTTCAACCTTATTTATTAAATTATATACTAAAGTTTTAATCGGTTACTTTCATTTCTTTTTTTATATTTTACACAATATTTAAGAAAAATCTTCCAATTTTAAATCTGTTCCCGAGAAGCTACAATTTTTTTTTGTGTAATATTACACCTTATGCATAGGTTGCGCTCATTTTGGTAAAAATTGTGTTTAGTCTGAGGTTAGTCCTTGTCTTAAATGTGAAGACGTAACAGACAGACAAAGAAAGATGAGAATTTTTTTGCACCTATGGACTAATACGAAATAAATGTTATTCATACTCTGTAACGCTAACTATGTTTTAGATAACTGAGGAAAACTGTTTTCTCATCTTTATTTTTCCATTTTTATTATAACACCAACAAACTATTAAAAACTGTTGTTTTATGATCGAATTTAGGAGTGAAATCATAAAAATATTAAAATAGATTTGACGTATGCGAATTCGAAACGCTTTTTGTGTTTCGGTTTCTTAGAAATGGCAGGTGTGTACATTTGACAGCTTTTTATTTCTTTAATTTTATTTTTATGCGCATAAGTATTTTTTTTTTAAATAAATATATTACGTAAAACTAAAATCTACTATTCTAGTCATTCGTTAGCGTTTGTCACTTTTAAAAAAACATTGCAAACGGTCATCAAACGCGCGCACAGAATTCTAATTTTAAATATTTTAATTTATTTAGTAGATCCCTTTTCATTGTCACACGCGTTCTATTTTTGAATCGGAATTCCACGCGATCGATACGTTTTAAAATCATTTGCTTTTTATTTCTTTCCTTAGCAACAATGGCTAAGGAATTCCTAAGGAACTAGAGATAGTCTTAAACAATTGTGCGGCGTGAGTTAAATGCCGTGTAAGGGTGAAACGAACGATTTATTTTCACAAACCAAGATGACTTCCAAAATCACCGATGAAACCGTTAAACTTGCCGAAAGTCGTCAATGATTCCCTTAATGTGTCGCCGGTTCACTGTCGCAGGTAACTTCCCAAAAGCTCCGAAGAGTCGCTTTCGAATCGCTTGTTATCGCACAAACGGACTCATCTCGCCTGCCTGCTTTCTTATTTATACTTGGCGCCAAACGCCTCGATATATTTCGAGTTTTCCAGAAAATTTTAACAATATCGTAAACAAGCCATTGAAATTCGGGAATGCTATTTCTTTTGAAATGTAAACTGTATGTTGTAAACGTAAGGACCAATTTCCTTTGACACTAGTCGGGAAGGGGCTAAGCTACCATCGATAGGGTGGGAAGTTCGAGACTTGATGCCGGCGTGAACGCTTTTTCCAGTACGTGCGCGGAGGGTGTCTGATAGCGTCTGAGCGGACACGTTGCGCTATATATGAATAAGTTCTTACATATCAGAATTATGAAATAATATTTTGTCTGACACGCTATACGTGTCTGATACGTTCGTTGTCTGATACTTTCGCGTTTATAAAATAAGGATTAATAGAATATCTGCACTGCCGCACACTCTAATACTATTGTATAAATATGTGTACAAATAAGACAAAAACAGAAAAAATATAAGAAGATGGAGACTTCGAGGAAACACCACACTTTAATTTCACTAGAGTCCCTATACACTAAAAATCACTACAGTCCTTATATATTTATATGTATATTTGTCCTCCGTTGATCACGTCTTCTGTTGGAACAGCTTTATTCCCCTTTCCGACAGGATCTCAGGTAAAATTGAGCGGTTTAAGCGGATCTCGTCGACTTAATGAAAACAAGAATTGGATTCGTTCATTCCGATTCCCTTTTAAAATTGAATCCTCTGAATCTCTGTTATTGTACATATATTCAGTACACCTTCTCTTTATAGAATCTCTCCAGAATAATCTCTCTTCGTGAAAAAAACCCTGTCAATTCTATTCCGCTGCTCCTTTTTTCGTTTCAGTCTGTTGTTCCATTTTATTCAAAATCCCGCCGGCCAGTGTATATGTAAAGTAGATAAAAAGGTTACATTATAACAAGGAAACAAAAAGGTTTATAATGAATGAGAAAAGCGAATGATGATGAACTGTAGGGTTAGAAATGTGGAAGAATTCACGTCCATTTTTTTAAATTTATTTATTAAACAAAGAAAACAAACTTAAAATCTATCAATGTACCATAAAAATGCACATCAATTTGATTGAAAGGTCAAATGATTTCGTATATATCGACCGACTCGCCCCCGTGCTTCGCACGGAGTTAAAATTTACAAAAACCCTTTCTTAGCGGATGTTTACGCCATAAGATAAATCTAATGTTCCAATTTTAAGCTTTCTAGACTTAGTAGTTTTAGCACAGAATAAATAATAGTACCTACTAGGTTTTGGCTGTGCATTGATAGTGTCAGGACAAAAGTGTAGACTACAAGAAAACTTATTCTAAGCTTGCACAAAAATAATTTATACCTTTAAAAACAATTTTTCTTGAATGTCTTAAATAAGTAATACAAGTAATCTAAATAATCAAGTGATATTTGATCAAATTATTTTTGAACAAAGATTTCCTTCCCTCCTTGACAATATCATCTGGTAAACTTTTAATAAAGTACGGCAAGAGCTTTTTTATTGTGCTTTCCCGGTAATATCTTATATTTATACTTATATATACGAACTTATAACAATAGCTGCTACTGCTCGCTGCATAATAGGATTGCGTAATACTAATAAAAGGAGGTAATGAATTTAAGGAAGAGATAACAATAATTCGCGTATGTTAAACGAATACACAGAATAAAATTTATTAAAATTATCCACTGGTAACATTGTTATGCAACACACATACAGAAGGAGCGAAGGAATAAAAACTAATGCGAGAAATCTCCGCTCATACAAATTAAGTAGTAAGTAGTTAATGTCCATTTTGGATGCATTAATATTCAAGGAAATTCAACGAACTCTTATTATTGAAATACATTTAAATATTTTATAGAGAATTCATTTATAATATTTTGTATAACTTTATAATTCAGTCAATTAAAGAAAAGGATTGAAAATGGCGGCGTATTCATTTGCCTCTCACTCACAAAATATTGCACATGTCTTTATGGTTGGTAAAAAATAATTTGTTTTATTTTGACTTGCAATGTCCTTTTTTACTATTTCGTACACAATTTGACGAGCCCGTTGAACGAGTGATTAGGGTGCTTGCCTTTTGTTCTAGGGTCCGTTCTAGGGTTCCCGGGTTCGATTCCCGGCAGGGTCAACTTTGGGAATTAACTTTTCAAAGTTGGCTCTGGTCTGGATCTGGAAAGTAATTGCAGGGCACATTGCATTTCATAGTCATTTGGACAGCCCGTCTGGCGGCAATAACCACCCCCTTACAAAAAACCACCGTGAAGCAACAGTCTCGTGCTGTTGTGTTTCGGTGAGTGAGTAAGGGATGCCAGAGCCCATTTCCCTAACCCTTCCCAATCCCTCATCCTTAATACTACTGATGTAGTCGGCAGCTTACTTGCAGCACCTGTTGTTTTGCTTGTGTTATAGGCGACGGTGGCCACCTACCATCAAGTGGACCGTCAGCCTTTCTGGCGACCTTAAAATAAAAAAAATATTATTCTCTAATATTTATTTATTTATTTATTTATTGATATTTGGAGAATCAACAGTTAAACAAAGACAAGATAAAAACTAAAACTAAAAAACATATAACCAATTAAAGATTTTCACCCATAGAAACAAACTATATCTAAACAAACAGTACAGCGTTCATAAAAATAAAATAAAAACAATAAAACTTTAAAAACAAAATCACAATTTGTAAAGGAAGAGTAATGCTAGGATCAGGAAGAAACAAAACCAAACTAGTCATCAAAAAATCTTCGCGCCAATAAACTCCTCGCCGACACCACGCTAGTGTTGAATAAATCAAGATTTAGTTCGCTTTCATTGCTTAACATATTGAACATGTTGCTCGCACGCCAAATAAAAGTATTCCGTATTATTATCAATAAATAAATAAATAAATATTATCGATTGTCTGTCTAAACTTAATAATTTTGGCTCTGCGTTGATAATTAATTCAGTCAGGGGTAAACAATTTTCAAATAATAGGTTTATTTCGTTAGTTGTATCTTCAGTTTTAGAGTTACAATATAAAACCAGAACTTGGAGATACATTTAATAAAGAAGGTACATTTAATAATAAAAATATGTATATATTTTTTGTGATAAGTTACTTCTTTTAACAAGATATTCCGTAAATCCTTAAAATTGACTACTTTTAAGCTTTTTAAAAATACATTTAGCATACACTAACCCCGACTTTCTATTGAGCTCATGCATGATATATGTACTAAATTTCACATCAATCGAACCTGTGGAGGATAGTGGAACTAGGAAATGGGCTGATCGTCTTCAAACGCCTGGACAGATCTGCAAAAATTATAGCTAAGAACCATAGTTAGATCACGTCTGATTAAAAAAACGTATTAAAATCAGTCTATCCATTTGGGAGGTACCTACGATTCCATAGACACATGCGTCAAACTTGTAATACTCCTTTTTTGCGTCGGATAACGAGGGTTTAAAATCAAAATGTACATACATAGAATATTTTCTTCTCATACGTTTAAAATCGGTTCAGATTTGGGGGGGAAAACTGGGAAACATGAACATGATTAGGATAATAATGCTAATAATCCTAGTCCTAAAAATATTATAAATACAAAAGATTGTTTGGATGTTTGTGCCTCAATATCGCAGAAACGGTTGAATGGATTTCGATGAAATTTGGCACACAAGTAGCTTATAACCTGGACTATCATATAGAATACTTTTTATCCTGAAAAATTTTAGGTTCCCGGGGGATCGTCTAAAAATATAAAACATTCGGCGTCATCGTCGTCACAGCGATAAAGATGTCAGGCGCTATAACTCTAATTTTAATTTTTCCACGCGTGCGAAGTAAAGCCGCCCTAAGCTTTAGCCTAACTCAGCCTTCTGGTACATCCATCACTGCTTCTATTCATTAAGGAGTTATGAGCATTAAACCTTACAGTAATACAAAAGAGCCCCTATGTTAGGGGTACCTACTGTATCATTCCCCGTACCACCCTAAGATTGATCGAGATTGAAATAGTAAGAATATTTACTTTATTGGTTTTATGACAATGTCTTCTCAATGGTTTTATGTATACAATTTTTTTTTTAATAATTTTAGTAAGAAACTACGTAAAAATATATGTAACAGTTTAAGATTGAGTTTATCAATATACTAACTGTAAGGATAACATGCCATCATTCTGCTCAGCCATTATCTGAGTCTTAGGTAAAATTTTCTTTCAAATTGTTTTTAAATTTAGCACCCTTTTAAGTAATTTTGTTATTGCGTTTTCAAAAGACATGAAGATTATTAAAGATAATATCATTGTACACAATAATAAAACATAGAATTACGACAAATGGATATTTTAGTGTGGTCACAACCTCACGACAATCACGGAAAGCAATGTTGGAAACATCACGATGTCGTAAAATGTAATTTAATGATCTTCCCAACAATTTCTTTCTGCCCCTCACAAGAAAGATAAAAGGACTTTTTAAGGTGTAATGGATTTGTCCATTTACCAGAGGGTTTCTTTCAAAATTTAAATTTGTCTGGCTTTGGAAAAGAAATAACAATTTAAAACATATTTTTAAACGTCACTTGACGTTAAAAAGTAGTCTGTGTTTAAGTTCAAGCAATCTTATAAAAGTTTCATAAAAATCGGTTCAGTGTTTCACCTGAGAAAACGCAATGGAGAAATTCACAATTACTGATATGGAAGTATCAATGATCTATGACATATCATTGTCAGCTGTAGAAAGTCCACTACTTAACAAAGGTCTCCACCATGGGACCGGTCAGAAGCAGCCTGAATCCAGCGTAGACCTGAGGATTATTATATTCTATGTCCACTTTGTGGGTGCACGTCCTATGCTGCGCTGCCAGTCCGTGGTCTCCACTCGAGGATTTTCCGGCCCCAGACGTCGGCTCTCTGTACTATGTGCCATTTCAACTTACTAATCTCCTCATTCCTGATTCGGATCTCACATTGTCACCCCGAGCATAGTTCTATTCATAGTTCGTTGACGAAGTTGAGCTTACGAGGCTAATAGTTAGAGACCACGTTTCAGCGCCATATTTTAACTGGCAACATTTTAAGGCACTCAGGAATTTATGATATTTAGGTAGATACTATGGCATTAAAATAGAACGAGTTAATTGTAACGATGCGAAGTGCACTGAACACTGTAGATAAGGATTCTAAATTTAAAATTTACCAATCAGATTCCGCCGAATTCACTAAAATTAAAAATGCCGAATCGAAATACGAATTTATTTAAATAATATTCTTGAAATAGAATCAAAAATGTATGCGACAATCGTTGAAACTCTCAAGTCAATGACTTAAGACAGCGGAAGTTTCGATAATATTCCACCGGCTACCACGAATATAGATGATTGACTGCAATAAGACGTAACCACTGCGTGAGTCTCGCTCAAACCCGCACACCAAAGCGAGAGGGCGACAAGGACAGAAAACCGAAAATATAATGCACTCCACGTACAAGGAAGCGGGATTGATTTCTGATGTCAGTACAGAAATATTAATGGGGTGTGTATGGTTTCGAATATATTTTCAGTTGTGTAACTTCCAATGGCGCTAATAATGCTACAGATATTAATAACGTTTATTTTTATTAGTTCCTGTATCTATACTAAGAGAGACTCGAAAAGTTGATTTAAAAAAAAGCTGTGGAACAATGTTTCATCGCAATTAAATTAATTCTTGAGTAGATTTTAAAAGTACTTGTATCTTTGATACGTATTAGCCCTTCATGACACTTATTAGTCCCTTAGCTGTAAAAAGCAGTTAAAAAGAGCTTTTTGATTATATTTTTAAGAAAGGAAATCTACTTCTAGAGTTAAATATTTATATAGTCTATTCGTGCTAATTATAGATCGACCTTTGACTAAAATAAAAAAAAATATTATGTAAATTTTATTAAATTACAATAAAGTATTTTTTTTTTTTTTTTTTTATGAAATCGAGGTAGCGCTTGACCACTATCTCACCTGATGTGAGGTGCAGATGTGGCCGAAGGTGGACCACGCTTACCTAGTAAATGCCCATTTACCCTAGTTTTGAAGACACCGAGGTTGTAGTTCTGTGGGAACACAGACGCAGGCAATGAGTTCCACTCCTTAGCAGTTCGAACAAGGAAGGTGGAACTGAAACGCTTTGTTCGTGATCAAAAAGGCTATAAAAGCTATAAAGGCTATAAAAAAACCTATTTTTCAAAAAGGCAATATATCTAATATGAATTCACATAGACCACGTGACGAACGGAATCCAGAAAAGACTTTTTCGTCCAGAATAACATCTTAATACAAAACAAAAAGAGAGAAGAAAAAAGAAATAGAATAAAATTAAAAATAATTATTAGAGTGACCAAAAGTAAACGAAATCTAAATCTAAATCTAAATCCGTGGTCAACTTGTCTGAACCACGGACAGGAATGAGCCTGATTGTGCTGTGATGATGCCTCATTGTGCCATGAGTTGGTGTAATAAACCATGGTAAATTCTGGTGTATCATTTCCTCATGGTAAATTCTGGTGTATCATATCACAAGGCTAATTAAATGCAATTTTTAGGCTATTAAAAATGCTAGTCTAGATTTTTTTGGTTAAATACACGATGGATTTGTATGGAAAGCGATGACCACCATACCGTGTCTGGTAAGGGGCAGAGCGGCTATTCTTTGCTCTGTGGTGAAAGCCATATCGTTTTCGAATACATGTCAATCTTATATATATAAAAATGAATCCCCATTTCCCTTGGTCACGGCATCACGCGTGAACGGGTAGACCGATTTTAATTCGGTTTTCACTAATGGAAAGAGGGATAAACGGGGAATGTTCTTATATATAAAATTTGCACCCCGGGCGAGGCCGGGAGCGGGTCGCTAGTTTATAATATAATATTATTATAAACAGCGAATTTTATTCCGCATTTCCGGGTAGACAAAGTGTATGTCTAGTCTAAATATATTATACTGAGCCCATAATAAACCGAGATTTTATTCACAAATAAATAAATTATATTATATTCGACGAATAAAAGTAAAAGTATAATTGGACAATAAATCGTTGTAAATTGCCTATCTAAACGAACAATAGCACTACGTTGCAAATGGTCATAGATTTTATGCAACGGTCCTGCGCCCGCGCAATAAACAACGATCAATAAAATCAATTGACTTTTATCCACATGTAAATGGGACTTTAATGGTTCTTATCCGTCATTTAGCGACGTTTTACGTCAAATAAATATTTTTTAACTCTTTTAGTTTCCATTTTGCGAACCATTTGCGTTCGGAAACAATATAAGTGTTAAATGCATAAAATAAATAAAAAATAAAATAACATTATATTCCTTATTTATGTCATAGGACCAAACTTCAGTGTATTCAATGGTTAATTCTTTTACATTTACCATCAATTGCGAATTCACATTCTATGAGGAAATCACATCTATTAAAATTAATGTGATTTCAAATTAACTATGTAACTTGCTAAAATAAAATTTAAATATAGATCATATTTTATGATAATTTACATCCTTCCTGACGATAAGCATGCGCAGTATTTTATAAAGCAAAAAATTACTACCAGTAATTATTTTGCTTTTAAATATACTGCGCAATGATAAACGAACGCCGATGAATCGGCGGCTATGAATAGTCTCATCCCGCTCTTCTCAGAGTGGACGTATTGTGCGGATGATGTACAGGAAGGATGGTCGTATTCGTTCTCCCTCGTATGCAATGCCGCTTCTGCGATGCTTGTCCACTTTTGATGGTTGGTAGCACAGCTTTACCACAGTAGATCGAGTTGTGGAGCTTATTAAGTCTTCTTCCTGGAGATGTGGCCAAAGAACTTTAGTATTCACAATAGCACACCCGACGAAAGCCTATCCTTAACTTTAAGCTCTTCCAAAATTGATCTATTGTTGCGAAACGCTGTCCATGGGATATTTAGGAGGTATCTCCAGCACCATTTCTGCAATGCGTCAATTTTGCGACGGTCCTGCAGTCTCAGGGACCAGGTTTCATCCCCGTAAAGAAAAATTGGAAAGACTTGACCTTGGTTGCTTTTGTTGTTCTCCTATCCGTGCAAATCCTTCCCAGTCTGACTAAAAAAAAACTCCCGAAATTCCCCAAACTTCCTAAACCTTCCCAAACTGAACTTTCCAGATTTGAACGTAAAGAACTGAAGAGCTGAAATCACACTTGTCTAAAACTAACAAAGCGAGCAATTTTAATTTAAAAATACAGCTTATACATCATAGGAGTATTTAAAAGACGATATATTAAACAAAGCTAGAGACAGTTGCAATGTTGAGTTTTTTTAAATCTAAATCTCAACAGTACGACAACGTCGTAACGTAAGGCGTGCCGACTGTATTAATTGAAATTTATTGCGTTTCTTCTTCGACTTGGGAGGAAAAATGACTCTCGTCACAGACGCTCGCCCACGTGAATTTAAATCCTAAAGCTTACTAGACAGAGTCAGATTTAGAATGAAGTAATTCGACGGCTCTATAGCGGGCACGTCTTAATATTTATTGTTGGAAGACAATCGAAGATAATGCTTGTGATTTGAGACAATCGGTCGACGCTACGTCTCATTGAATCAGTTTAGTTGTATTATCATTCCCATGTTACCAATATATCATACAATAATTTTGCGCATTAAATAATTTAATACGGAAATTTTATTGTATTAACTAAGTAAAGCAATAATGTTCGTACTTACATTATAGTGTTTACACGTTGGTGGTATACTGCGTTTTGCAGTCATAATATGAGCAGCCCGTCTGGCGGCAGTGACCACTCCCTTACAGAAGACCACCGTGAAATAATATGTTGGTACTGTTGTGTTTCGATGAATGAGTAAGCTAGAACTTGTGGTAACTTAATACTGAACTAACTTAATACTGACATACTTGCAGCACTTATGACATTGCTAGGGTTAAATGCCTCATTACTTCGATTTCTCTGCCACTTACCGTCCAGTGAACTTTAATTAGGTTTTTTTTTTAATTTTTTTTTATGTTAAGGTCGGCAGACAGGCTGACGGTCCACTTGATGGTACTCGTAGGTGGCTACCGTCGCCTATAACACAAGCAACGCCAAAGCTGCTGCAAGTGCGCTGCCGACTGCAGTAGGATTAAGGATAAGGGATTAGGAGGGGGATAGGAAAATGGGCTCCGGCATCCCTTACTCACTCACCGAAACACAACAGCACACGTGCTGTTATTTCACGGTGGTCTTCTGTAAGGGGGTGGTTACTGCCGCCATACTAGCTGCCCAAATGACTGCGAAAACGCAGTGTGCCCTGCCACTACTAAATGTCTGTTTATCATCATGCACTATGAAAAATAGTTCATTTTGAAAATAAGACTCTTGTAATGATTGTCTCGATTGACTAAAATAATTACACTGTTTTAAAACCTTGATCACTCAATTGTCGAATTAGAATTGAATTTTAAAAATATTGATTTTTACTTCAAATATGGCATATACACATACATATATGTTTGAAATTTATGTTGATAACACGTATTAATAATTTTAAATAAAGAAAACAAAAAATAAGAACGGTTTTTTTTAAATTATTATCATATAAATCTTTACCTATTATACAAATTTATTATTACTATTACCATAAATATTAATAGTAATAAATAATAATTGCCAGTGGAAAATTGGGTAATGACAAAGAATAAAATAAAGCCTCTACTAAATTAAAAAAGAAATAACAATAGAGAAACAAGGTTGCTGAGCCCGCAACTTCTTACGCGTGGTATTAGCGCGTAACTTTTTTGTTTGTAAACCGATTGGAATGGAACAAACACTTAATTTTAGGGGAAGCTTATTACGGGAAGTTTTCTACAATACATCAATGAAATCGGTTAAGCCGTTTCTGAGATTAGTGTGCACAAACTCACAGACATACAGACAAAAATTCTAACTATTTTTTTTTTAATATTTAATATACACATTGAATTACATGTACAGACACGCTTCGTTTACGATTTTATTATATGTATAGATTTTATATAAATAATAACTTTTGCCTGAGGCATAGCAAATTTTTTTTGTTATAGTTTTAGAATAATATAGATAACTTTGATTTCGTAGATAACTTAATGAGATTTGCTTAGTAAACGTTTTTTTTAAAAAACCAAATTTTTTAATGATAAAGTGCGACAGGCGGGCTGATTCAATGGTTCCACTATGGTATAAACATAAGCAAAGCAGAGGTATAAACACAAGCAAAGCAGAGGTATAAACACATGCAAGTGAAAGTAAGAACCTTGCATTACTAACACAAGTGCTACATATTAGGTATTTCGGTTTTTTAATGTTAAGGTCGACAAACAGGTTGCTGACAATAGTAGGATTAACGATAAGGGATTATACTTAATCGAGTGGTATGTGAAAAGTTAGTTAGGTACTGTCGCCAGATGGTCAGAATCTATTGTAACCTGCCACTGTTATTTATAATGGTACTACATATTCCTTTTTATATGTTAAAAATGCAGACTAAATGTTGACATAAATCGATGAAGGACATCTTTGAACATTTTGAAAGATGTTCAAAATTGATTCAAAATTGTTCAACGTGTTCAAAACATGTTTCAAAATTGATTTATAACAATGACATTTGTCTTTTTTGTGGCACAAAAACAAAGAGCCGACCGTACCGATAAATGTCCCAGACATAGGACAAGTGGTCCCGACGACGAGACACAATGGGACCACTTTATTGCAGTTGTATCTTAACTTTGGATGGATGTACTGTACTCCTCAATGGGAAACACTGGAACAGAGAATGTCGTGGAGACGACTTGTGATTTAATTGCATTGATATTCTTTTAACATTTTTTCGAATTGTAAACTTTTAGAAAAATAATGTCAATTGCAAAAGTAACACATTAATGTGGTTGTAAAATTAAAATAAAACATTTTTTTTCTTCATATTATTATGAATTTTATGTAGAATACATAATTAATATTGTATGTAAATGCTAAAATACTGAAAATTTTTGTTACTCTTTCACATAAAAATTGCTCAACAGTTTTTGATGACACTTTACAGTAATAGGTATTATGCATAAGAATAAAATCGTAAACTGTCTGTACATTAAAGATTTTTTCGAAAAAACCATTTCTACACGTTGTACTTATGTTACTGAGGTCAAAAAATCGTTTTTAGAATTTTTATCTGTTTGTCTGTGCGTTTTTGCACGCTTAACCTCAGAAACGGCTTAACCGATTTGAATGCAGTTTTCATTGATGTATTATAGCAAGATTCTCGTAACATTTAGTGTTTGTTTCATTCCAATCGGTTTTCAAACTAAAAAAGTTATACGCTATATCGAATACCACGCGTACGAAGTAGCGGGCTCAGCTAGTTTATATAATACCTAATATTGTAGGTGATTCATGAAGTCTTGAAAAAAGAAATTCACCATCAAATTTATTTGGCTTAGGCTATATGTATAAATATATATATATATATATATGATCCAATATGTATTTTAAATTATTTTAATTAAAATACTGTGAGGTGAGAGTACTCGATGTGTCACAGTAAAATAAAAGAGGTCTCTGATTAAAATTATTTCATGTACACTGTGATAGGAAGAAGGCGAAAATTATAAATCAGCTATAACAAAAAAAGTGTAATATTGACTCCTTTTAGTTTCTATGCAACTCTACGTATTTCTGTAGTAATTAGAAGTAATTCTGTAGTCCCCTCTTAATCTAAAAAGTTTGTCTGGAGTAGCCTTGAAGTACGTAGCTATCTAATATATAAACGTCTTGTGAGATGTCGGAAAGGTACTTCACTATGTAAACTTGTTTTATTTACTTTCATATTTAACAAAGCTAACATATGCATTATAAAAAGTAATATGTGTACTACGCCAAGATAATATCTTGTTACGTGCGGGGTGAGTAAAAGGGCGAAAGATTTATTTTCACATACCAAGATTACTTCCAAAATCACTAGACTTGTCCGATGAAACCGTTAAACCTGTCAAAAGTCGTCATAGATTTCCGGTTCACTGTCGCAGATAATTTCGCAAAAGCTCCGAAGAGTCTCTTTCGTATTGCTGGTTGCGCACCACTATAATTAAAACTTGACCGGCCGCCTCTTTACACTTACACTTGGCGTCAAACGCCTCGATGTATTTCGAATTTACTAGAAATATAAACTAGACTGTGAACAAACTATTGACAGTTCGGGAATGCTATTTCTGTTGAAATGTAAACTCTATGTTGTAAACATAACTACCAGTTTCCTTTGACACTAATCGGAAAGGGGCGTGGATACCGTCGATAGGGTGGGACTTTCGAGACTTTCGGCCGGCGCGAACGCTTTTTTCAGAACGTTCCATAGTTAGTCGTAACAATCTTAATAGGTTATAAAACTATTTTAAAGAAGACAGGTAAATCCAAAACGAAACAGTACTACTTAATCACTTCTGCTACCCTTTTATAACTTTCTAGCAGACAATTTTTTTTTTTTTCATTACTTATTAACGTAACTATTATTAACGTAATTATTATTAATGTAATTTATTATTTCTTTATTACATTACGAAGGTATGCAATCACCCTATTTTATAAATAAAATAAGAAAGAAAAACATGCGATTTTTTTTTTCTCTTTTTAGCCTTGGGCGATATATTGCCTGCAGCCTGCAATGCCTAATAAATAATCCAGTCCTGCTTACATTGCATTAGAGAATCAAAACGTTGTTTACAATTCGTAACTGATATTTGTTTCATAGTAATCAATACGTATATTTCTTTAGAAGCGAGTTTCGACGTGATTTCAATACTAACTCTGCCCCCGCACGTCGTTCACACGCCGTTAGAATTCCATATAACACGTTGCAAGCGACACTATACCGTAACGGCTTAAGTTTAATGTCTAGAATAGGAATGTCTAATGTGTGTGCGCGCTGATTGTACTTACAAAGAATCCTTAATAGTTTTACTTAATTAATTTCTGCACAGGCAAGCTGTGACTCTTCCTTATATGTATAAGGTTTATTTTATTTATATTGCTTGAAGAAATAGGTACTTAATGTCTACGAATAATTTACTGAGAACACAGTATCCAGTTTGTATATTATGCTCATTTATTTATTAATTGTAACTTGTAAAGCGTGTAAATTTTTTGTTTGTAAACCGATTGGTATGAAACAAACACTAAATGTTACGGGAACTTTCTATAATACATCAGTGTAAACAGAATTCAAATCAGTTATGCCGTTTCTGAGGTTAGCGTGCACAAACGCATAGACAAATGCGTTTAATGGTTCCAGTATTTTTTTATGTATTGTTTTTAGACAGGTTGACGGTCTACTTGATCTATAAACACAAGCAACGCCCAGGCGGGATGCAAATATTCTGCGGACTTTAATAGGGCTTTAATTTTACTTATATGAGTTTAATTTAGGACTTCCCAACCAAGGGGGCACGCCCTCCTAGGGGGCGTAGAGAAATGTCAGGGGGGGGGGCATAATAGATCCTTAATAAATAAATATATTGTATCTGTATTGTACCTACTTGAAATTCAAGTAAATAATTTAATTAGGGAAATATGATTAGGGAAATAAAAATAATTAGGGAAATATATCAGCTATTCTTTCTCACAGTAGAATACTGCTAAGTAACTGCTAAGATTTAAAAAAAAAAAACAGCTGGCATTACATTTGTTAGCTGACGTATTTGACACTTAAAATAAAGGTGCAAACACACCTAGTCCAAATCCAGTGATGACCGAATTCAAGTTCATTCGATACGATTGTTTTATTTAGTATTCCGATTGGACGTTCGTATTTACAAATGTACTAAATTTACGCCTAAATACTTGGAATCAATAAAACAATAACAGCGCCGAACAATGTAACGGCTTATTTGGAAGGCGGTGGCCAAGATTCGTTCACATGTTGCTATAATTGTTCGAATTAATAAGAATTAGTTTTCAAATAATCTCATAGTTTATAGTTTTAAAATTTTTATAGAAGCATTCCTTAAATTAAAAATGGCAATTCAAAAGTGAACCTGTAGATAATTTTTTGACGAGCCCTTTGGATGAGTGGTTAGAGTGCTTGTCTTAACGTTCTGTTCTAGGGTTCCCGGGTTCGATTTCCGGCAGGGTCAACTTTGAAAAATGAACTTTTCAAATTTGGCTCTGGTCTGGATCTGGAAAGTAGTGGATCGCAGTCATTTGGGTAGTCCGTTTGGCGGCAGTAACCAGCCTCTTACCGAAGAGCACAGTGAAATAACAGCACGTGAGCTGTTGCGTTTCGGTGAGGGATGCTAGAGCCTATTTTCCTAACCAGTCCCTTATCTTTATCCTAGTCGGCAGCGCACTTGCACTAGCTGTGGCGTTGCTTGTGTTATAGGCGACGGTAGCCACCTATTATCAAGTTGACCGTCAGCTTGTCTACCGATCTTAACATAAAAAAAAGACTGTTACTGATTCTATGAAGAATTCTACAATGATTTTATGAGTTACATGAAATGTCGATTATCCACTCAATATAAAATGTTGAAATGTATGCAATAAAATATATATGTAAAAGTATATACGTGTGCTGTTATGCTTCAGTGAGTAAGGGATGCCAGAGCCCATTTCCCTAACTCTTTCTAATCCTTAATCCTTAATCCCATAGTAGTCGACAGTGCGCATGCAGTAGTTGTGGCGTTGCTTGTGTTATAAGCGATGGTAGCCACCTACCATCAAGTGTCAGCCTGTCTGCCGATTTTAACATAAGAAAAAATAGTATTGGATGCCTTTCAATAAGTTTGGATTTCAAAGCTGTGACATCAAAACTTCTCGTATAATTTCAAATAGGTAAAAGAAATGTGAAGAAAAATTTATGTATTGTTTAATTATGTTTCAAAATATTTTTAGGCATTGAGTATCAGCTAAACAACTCATTTAAAGGAAGAAAAGCTAAGGTTATTTTTTTCATAAATTTTGCTATAACTATAGCGAATTACCTATTCTGGGTTGTTTAGAGAAAAAAGTGGTTTTCGATATTTTTTTAACAATTTATAACTAGCTTATAATTTTATAACCCCTTACAGAAGACCACCGTGAAATAGCAGCACGTGTGCTGTTGTGTTTCGGTGAGTGAGTGAGGGATGCCAGGGCCCATTTCCGTATCCACTCCTAATCCCCTATCCTTAATCCTACTGCAGTTGGCAGCGCACTTGCAGCAGCTTTGGCGTTGCTTGTGTTATAGGCGACGGTAGCCACCTACCATCAAGTGGACCGTCAGCCTGTCTGCCGACCTGACATAAAAAAAAGCTGTTGCACGCGACTTTCTGATTAATAATCAGCAAGTAACTTAGGCTCCTCACCCTCCCCCAATCTCCCCCCCCCCCCCTTTATTCATTACAAACATACATTTCCATACAAATGTATGTTTGTAATGAATAAACTCAAAGACTACTGGGCCGGCTTCAAAAAGTCGCGTGCAACAGCTTTTTTTTATGTCAGGTCGGCAGACAGGCTGACGGTCCACTTGAGTTGCACATTACCCAATGGTAATGTGCATCAAATGAAAGGTTTAATTAGTAGTAAATGATATTATTTAATTTGTCACGATTTAGTTTAGCAGTTTAGTTTTCGTATTTACTACTAAGGGGTGGCAGTTAGAACAGGAACAGGACTGACGCTAAAGCAGTTAAAGCACAAAGTCAAATATATAAGGCTCTTTTATGAAACAAAGAGCTATTGTAATAAACTTAAAAGTTTATTTGTGTGAAGGAAAAAGATTCTCAATCTATTTGTTAAAGTGAGACAGATTTATTTTGATATATTCCAACATGCCCCCTCGAAATAAATCCTCTTTTTCTAAAATATGTTTTCCAAAATTATACAACACTAATAATCACACCTTCCTTTGTCTGGGAGTACATACAATCTTTTGTATGTACTCCCATCTTGGGGCTCAATTAACATTTGTTGCGTAAGATTAGGGAAAACCCAGAAAAACCTAATCAGACCAGTTCAAACATAATATTCTAATATTTCATTAAAGGTAATATAATAATATTTAATTATTATTTTCTAACTCTAAAATCATTTTATTAAATCGAGCTTGTCTGTTATTTCAATAGAACGTATACATTTGGTAACGATTTCGTTAAAATATCAGCCAACTGGTCGCCTGTGGAATGATAAATTATTTTAATAACCTTTTTCTCGACTTGTTCCCTTGAAAAGTGGTATTTAATATCAATATGCTTTGATCTCTTGTGACTATTAGGGTTACTTGCAATGCTTATACACCATTTATTATCCTCATAAATGGGATTGGGGCTGGATACTTCCACATTTATGCATATACTCTGCTTCAGTGGATGATGCTGCCACTGTTAGTTACCTCTCTGTTTGCCAGCATATTGTGCATTGTTCAAATAATTTAAACAAATAACCTGTTGTATGTATTTTTTCGGTCCATTTTATTACATCCCTAATCAGAATCAACAAAGCCACACAGTATTATTATTACAGTTGCGTCTAGTGTAGGTTGATTTTAAACTCACAATGAGTTTAAAATCAACCTATCCTTTTAGATATCGCAATAAATAACCTTTTCAGGTATGAGCAAACTTCATTGTTACTTTTGTTCACAAATCTACTTAAGAGGTTAACAGAAATACTTAAATCCGGTCGAGTATCATTATATAGACTAAACAACCTAAGAGGTTCTTACAAGGAGCCTTTGTTCTTTCACTTAAATTCAACGTGTTTTAAATCTATTTTATTTTCTAAAGGAGTGCTAACAGTTTTAAAATCACTCATGTTAAACTTTTCTAGGACTGTTTTTATGTACAACTCTTGGTCCAGTGTAATTTTATCTTGATACCTTTCAACTCTTATTTCCTAGAAACATTTTATTTAATTTTATCAAGTATTCCTAATTAAAACCACGAGCCATTAAACATGCTTTGTATTTAAGGGGTTTTCCAAACTCATCATTTTTAATGGTGAATACCCATTTGCAGTCTACAATATTTCTGCCATTGGTTTAGGGACAAGTGTCCAAGTATTATTTTCAGTTAATGACTGAATTTCCTCTTTAATAGCCGTTAAAACATCGATGGCCGTTAACCATAAGTTCTTCTCATTTCTGGACTCGATTTTGTTATATGATGTAGGTATTTTGCATATTAAAGAATAAGTATATAATAAATAGTCAACAGACTTATCATATTCGTTTTCGTTATATGATATGCTTTCACTTCTTCTTAGATCATGTGAAGTCAATCCATTTTGAGATGAAGTCATTGTATTTTGAAATGAAGAGCTATCTGTTTCACTTACAGATTTATTAGGTGGTGCACCTAATGGCACAGGTATTTCGTCATTTTGTTTACTGTTATCTAATTTAGACTTATCAGATTTACACATCCCTTTTACGGAGAGTTGATCAGAGCTATTGGAATTTTCTATTACAATTCTTTTAGACATTAAAGGCATGCTCGTCAAGAAATTGATCTCATCAATTATTACATCTCTGATCCTTAAAAACTTTTCATCTACCACATCCCACACCTTATAAAAATTTGTTTCGTAACCAATTAAAATACAATTTAAGGACTTTTCGTCTTTGCCATTCCTGGTTTTATTTATTTTTATTATTATTTGTCGTTGCACGGTTGAGGAGTAAAGAACATATAGACAGTCAGACAGACTCGAAAAAAAAGCCGAAAAGTAGCGTGCCTATCGATTTTCTATCGTCTACACTATGGAGAGTGTGCATCTATACTGTACGATTTAATCCAACCGGAACCGTTCCACTTGCGGACCACTAGACGTGGGCAGGGGTTTCATCCCTTCGTGGTCGACGTACCTCGATCACGAACAAAGCGTTTCAGTTCCACCTTCCTTGTTCGAACTGCTAAGGAGTGGAACTCATTGCCTGCGTCTGTGTTCCCACAGAACTTCAACCTCGGGGTCTTCAAAACTAGGGTAAATGGGCATTTACTAGGTAAGCGTGGTCCACCTTCGGCCACATCTGCACCTCACATCAGATGAGATAGTGGTCAAGCGCTACCTCCATTTCATAAAAAAAAAAAAAAAAAAAAGACTCGAGCAGCGACTTCAACCTGCACCACAGTCTAACCATACTTATCTACTTCATATAGTCAGGCAACGAATGTACTTACGTAGAGCAACATTCGGCGAACTCGCTTCAGTTTGCAGGCTCGATCATTGAGCGTTGCCCGACTGTATGACGTAAGTATGGTTAGACTGTGCCTGTATCTATTTCTAAAAGTGAACGCCGGTGGCCTGACCATGATGATTCAATATTAATTTTACAGTATCTCCTATATTTAATTTTTCTCAAAACACATTACCAGTCTGTTGTCAAAATAGAAACATATAGACCAGTAAAGGTTTCTACCAAAAGAGACTTTACCATAATTTGTGATGTATTCAGCTATAGTCTGTGTGGTCGGGCTACTAAATACACCGCTGATAACAAGTAACGACATCGGTGACAAGCCACAGGAATGTAAACGTTGGGAATGCTAATGACTCGGTTGTACCGTGAAATCAACTCATTTGTTGAACTGTTACGAATGAGAATTGGTACGTCGTTTGTAGGTACTCGAAAGGAATCTTTGAAGACAAAGTACGACAACGACAAAAAAATAATTAATTATTCATTGAAAAGCAACAATAAGATTGTAAGTAATTTTCTTAGGTGTTAAAACTTTTATTGCTCATATATTTTTATCAGGCGTTAAATTTATTTTTATTTTTAACTAGCTGAGCCCGCAACTTCGTATGCGTGGTATTCGGTATAGCGCGTAACTTTTTTGTTTGTAAAACCATTGGAATGAAATAAACACTAAATGTTACGGGAAGCTTGTGTGAGTTGATTTAAAATTCTAAGTGTGATTTTAGCAATAAGTTATTCTAAGTTAAAAAATTTAAGTTAAGTTAAAAAAAGTTAAGTTAATAAAATTCTAAGTTAGAATAATTTCTATAACAAAACAATGTGAATATATTTATTATATTTAATCATAAAATGTCACTACAGGCTAGGTGTAAAACGCAGCACTTTAAGATGGTATCTCTAGTAATTGTGATTCCATAGAGCGCACGCACTGACTTCCAAGGTGGCGCTGTGAGAGGAATCAGGAATAAGGGAATCGATTCTAAGAAGTTTTTGTTGAAAAAAGTTTCGATGCCCGTAAACAATTTGTGGACGCGACATGAATAAGCCTCACTTACAATATTTTTTAAAACCATTGTAACAAAGAGTATAAACGCCTCGATAGCGTCAATATAAAATAATTCAACAATGCAGTATGTTTTTTTTTTTAAATAATGAATTAAAAAAATTATAAGGTGTTAGCTAAAACATGACATGGATGCCGATTTTACTTTTCGAAATTTAACTGTTTCTAAGTAATTCTCTATTTTTTTTTAGTTATTATTTATTTCACAACTAACGACCCGCCCCTGGTTTTGCAAGGATGCATTTTTTTTTCAGCAAATTATGTATATCCAAAGCCTTCCTCGTGTATCGCTCTTGCATTAGCGAAAATTGTATCAAAATCTCTTAGTATTATGCAATACTTATTATTTTATAAAACTTGGGATATGGAAATAAAAAGGCTTTATTATTATTATTATAGATGTAGATAGATAGATAAGTATGATTGTTATGATTTATTTCAGAAATGTAAATTTTGACGGCCCGTTGGATGAGTGGCAAGGATGCTTGCCTAACGTCTCAGGGGCCCCGGGTTCGATTCCCAGCGGCGTCAACTTTGGAAATTTTAATGTAATTTTCAAAAAAATGACTCTGGTCGGGATTTGAAAAGTAGTGGTAGGGCACACTGCGTTTCGCAGTCATTTGGGCAGCCCGCCTGGCGGCAGTGACCACCCCCTTACAGAAGACCACCGTTAAATAACAGCATATACGTGCTGTTGTGTTTCGGTGAGTGAGTAAGGGATGCCAGAGCCCATTTCCTTATCCCCTCCTAATCCGTTATCCAATCCTACTGTAGTCGGCAGCGCACTTGCAGCACCTGTAGCGTTGCTTGTGTTATAGGTGACGGTAGCCACCTCCCATCAAGTGGACCGTCAGCCTGTCTGTCGACCTTAAATTTTAAAAAAAACTTTAATTAACAAACCGATAGTTTCTAGTTCTTAAAGGTCAAATTAAAGTCTATTGAGTTAAAAGTGAAATCAAATCATCCAACAACAAGCGGTTCCCGGGCTATTAACCAATCTCGTTTATTGGCTTGTCCTACATACAATAAACGCCCCTATTGTTTTATTACGCGTTTCGGTATACGTTATATACGAATAGAAGTCGTACACTCTGTCTCGAATTTCTTGTGGCATGTCACATTATAGTCTAGGAGTTACAGTCTAGATTTTGCTATCTGACGCTGACCATGCGTCTTGTTTATTGATACTATGTATTTGAGGCTATAATACATATATCTAGATATTGCCTACCTACATAGAAAAGGGAGATCAATCAGTTTTGTATGGAGATCTGTATCAGTGTATGGTATTTTCGTTTTAACGGTTGAAACTTGTACCATTAGGTTAAAGAAGAAATTTTAGATTTTACTCGGAAAATACCGTATAATTTGGTAACGGGGTTTCATAGAAGTTTGAATGTATTAAAAAATCCAATTGTATCAATAAAGTAATAAGTTTTTTAATTTCTGAATCTTATCCCCATTTACAAAATCAGGAACATAGGAAATTACTGAAATTAAAAAAGAATTTTATTACCAAAATCTCCAGAGTTAATTTTTGTTCGAACAATAATGGGCAATTCATTTTTTAATACTTTCAAATGTAAATATGTATCTCTGAAACTCGATTACTAAATTACACGATATTTTCTAAGTCAAATCTCTAATTTCTTCTTACCTAATTGTACAAGTTTCAACCGTTAAAACTAAGCCAAAACAAAAATAAACTGTTGGCCTGATCTCCATACAAAACTGATTGATCTCCTTTGAGTATTGTAAAGAATGTTAATCACAGAGAAATGTGATATTAATTGACAAACTTAAGAAAATACAGTTTGTAACAATGTAAATATTTATTTGAAAAGAGCCAGTACTGAGGATTCTTGCCGGTTTATTCCAATTAGAAACAGTTCTTAGTTTCCCGAAGAAAGTATTGTTATTTATTATAGGCAAATTTGTTATCTCTATATATAAAATCTCATTTCCCTTGGTCACGGCATTACGCGTGAACGGGTGGTCCGATTTTAATTCGGTTTTCACTAATGGAAAAAGGGATAAACGGAGAATTTTTATATATATATAAAATTACACCCCGGGTGAAACCGGGGGCGGGTCGCTAGTCTACAATAAATATATATTTTTATTTCTGTTAAAATAAAATTGTTAAGACAAAAAAATTGATCAAGAAAACGGACCTATTCGCTTTTTATATAAAGTACTAACCGACACAGCAGACGTTGTCCTGCCAGAACCCGAAAATAATTCCGTAACCAGTTTGTGGCGCCACCGTAACACAATTAAAAAATGAAGGATGGGGGTAGGAGGGTAAAAAATACTTTACGACCTATTCTCATACCTACCAAATATACAAAAAAATAATAATAAAAAAAATCGGTCCAGCTGTTTCGGAGGAGTTTTGTTACAAACACTGGGGTACGAGAATTTTATATATATATTGTAGGGTTCATCATCATTCGCTTCTCATTCATTAAAAACCTTTTTGTTTCTTTGTTATAATGTAACCTTTTTTTTATTTACTTATAATTACATGTACACTGGCCGGGGGATTTTGAACAGAACAGAATAGCAAAAAAAAGGAGCAGCGAAAAAGATTGGGAGAGAAGGAGATTTGACAGGTTTTCGGACGGAGAAAAGGCATTCTGGAGACGGGATCGAAAAGAAAAGGTGCTAGAAATATATGTACAACGACTGAGATTCAGATTCTTTTCAAAAGGCTAATCGAAGCTAAATCCTGTTTTATTTAGTCGACGAGTTAATAAAATAACTTATTTTTACCGAAGATCCTGTCGGACACGGAAGCTCCAACGCTGTGCACAGCCTCATCTATTTAAGCTGTTCTCACTGAACGAAGGGAAATTATTTTTATATGTGTGAAGTTTTATAAGGACCGCGGTGACTAAGTGATATTAAAGTGTGGTGTTTTCTCGACGTCTCTATCTTTCTTTTCAACCGCCACCCCTACAGTGATCTAGAGTTGTTACACTACAATATGTATAAGATATCAAACTTTCTTGTTGTTTTTTTTTTTTATTATTTTGAACTTTATAGTTTTGTTTGTAAAGGTTGTATAGTAAGTGACTACCGTCGTCTATTTAGGCAAGCAACTCAACTCCAAAAACGGGTTACAAGTACGCGGCTGACCTTATTAGGAAAGAGGGGTTCGGAGAATAGATCTGGCATCTCTGCACGTTATTTCAAGGTGGTCTTCTATAACGTTTTGGTTACTGTCGCCAAACGGGCTACCCAGTTCATGGCCGTGAAATGCAGTGTGCCTTGCTACTACGAAGTTTAATTATAAACTTAGCATACTTTGAGAGTTTTAAGTGTAGCTCTATGAAGTCAAGAGGTTACCATTGCTTTACCCTATGCTTTCTGCCATTGTTTTCCATTGAGAGTGACCCCATACTGAAAGTGTTGGTATACCAAGACACTGTAATTACATTACCAGTCAGGTCATATCCCTTCCAACAACAAATCACAATTTACCATCTAATTTGCTGATGGATAAATCTTTCACGTCAGCGATAAGTCGCTTCTTTTCAAGTAGCCATAAAAATTATAAGAAGTGGAATGGTATGTTCTAAAAATAAATGCACGGGATATGGATAAATGGTGTTTAACGAAGCTAACATTTATGGCTCCACATCACAGGGTTTCAGTTAAAAAGTTGTTTCAAAGCAACCGCCGCGGGTTATACATATTATTATAATGGTATTCTTTAGTTGAGATTTATATTTTTAAAGATATAATTTTTCAAGAATATTAATAAACTAACCGCTGCCCGCGGCTTCGTCCACGTTGAAAAAAAAAAAATGAGCCGTCACGGGACGCCTGGTAGATGTGAAACATCGAGTGAAATGATGACTGTTTATTTATTTATTTAAGGGGGAGACAAACCCTAAATACTAAAAATATCCATTGTTTAATGAAAATGTTATAAGAAATGGAAAAGACAATTGCTTTTAAAAAAATATATATTATACTTAAACATATGAAGAACCAATTGTATTAATTAGAATTTTCGTTAAAGTAATAGAAACTCCACAAAAAAAGTTAGAACACAAGAAGAATTTGACTTTCATTGAAAATTCTCTCGAAAACGGCTTATTGCACGTATATGAATCCTGTACCTATTAATAAGTTAATATCAGATTAACAAATTGTATTAATAAAAATTTTTATTTTGTGTATTGTTCTAATGGTAAAAACAGAAAAACACCATTTCTAGGCCTGTTGAATTGGATCCGCCGCCAGCGAGTTCTATAGTGAATGTCATTTGCCTCAGTGAAGCCCTTAACGTTTATTTTTATTGAATACAAAAATTTAAATATTTATTTCAAGTTGCAACAACCACCAACAACAACAATCACCACGGCACGCGTCGCCACACCGTACACACTAATACCCATAGACTGTATATGTATATATATACCATCGTATAGCGTGGTGACGCGTCGCCACGGACTGCGTCGCCACGCTACCAATCAGTTTCACCCGCGCCTATAGATGTTTCACATCAAAATAACGCCTGACTAAATATATGAACAATGTAAAGCCTACCATCTTTATTGCACTTATAGCTTTGCCAGGCGTTAGATGATCCCTCGGGAATAGTACTGTTTTCTGGATGAAAGGTACCCTATGTCCTTTCCTGCATCCCTGACCATGTGTATGCAAAATTTCATGATGATCGGTTCAGCGGTTTAAGCGTGAAAAGGTAACAGACAGACAGAGTTTACTTTCACATTTAAAATATTAGTATGAATACCTACCATCAAAAAATGGGGGAGGAGCAGTGGACAGCAGCGGACTCCTAGGGCTGAGATGATGATGATGAATAATTAATCTCTATATATAAAAATGAATCCCCATTTCCCTTGATCACGGCATCACGCGTGAACGGGTAGACAGATTTTAATTCGGTTTTCACTAATGGAAAAAGCGATAAACGGGGAATGTTCTTATATACAAAAATTGCATCCCGGGTGAAGCCGGGGGCGGGTCGCTAGTTATAGTATAATTTAGTTATAGTTGTAACTAGTGACAGGGTTACACTGCGTTTCACAGTCATTTGGTCAGCCCGTCTGGTCAGTATTCACCCATTTACCACCGCGAAATAAAATCATGATAGTGTTTTGGTGAATAAGGGATGCCATTTCTTATCCTAATCTCTTATCCTCAATTCTGGTAGCGTAGTTGCAGCATCTTGCGTCATAGGCGACGGTAGCCGCCTACCATCAGGTAAACCGTCAGCCTGTCTCTGAACTGTCATCATCAACTGACTTTAATATAACAAAAAAACAGAGTTTTATAAAAGTTCTTTTAAATGTTATGATATAACAATAGTATTAGTAATGCAATCATATCTTTAAAGTATATTTCCTCCATTATCAACATCTATTGTGATAATATCACAAAATCACAGGGATTTTATGCCTAATTATTCGTTTTTTTTTTAATGTTAGTAATATTTCTTTATTTCCATAAGCTTAATAATAATACCAACTTGATTTTAATATTAATAACAAAGTTAGAGTTAAGTTGAACGTAAGTTAAATAAATAATAGGACTAGTGTTATTTTTACTAATTGTCAGTTAGTTCCTAGATTATTTCAAATTCAATGAATACTTGAACAATGAATACTTAGTTCTACGATGAAATTAGGTTAATTGGTTGTTTTTACTTCAATAAATTTGGTTGCATTAACGACCACATTTATAAATCTGCTCCATTATTCAACATATAAACATTTTAGCATAATCTAAAATAGACTTTAATAGAACATTTATCAGCACTAAACGTCTGATTCAATTACTTCGCGGTGTTTTATTTATGGTCCGCATAAAAGTGATATCAAAGAATTTCTCGTTCTTGATCTATGTGTGTTGACGTCACATGCTATGTTTCGGATACTTGTGGTTGTATCCAATCAATCGAATGAACTACTGAGTGAACGAATGATACAAATGGTGACCGTGATGGAATTTAAAAATTTTAATTCAGAAAACAATAAGAGGTAGTATTTATGCCTGGGAGAAAATGATTAAAAAAAATCATTAATTCATTGCACATCAAACTTGAAATTATATAAACAACTAGCTTTTTCTCGCGGCTTTGTCCGCATATCTTTAGAAATTATTACTCGTTGATAATGTAGCTTTCTATAGGTGAAGGAATTTTTAAAATCGGTCCAGTAGATTTTGAGTTTATTCATTACAAACATACATTTGTATGGAGGGAGTAAAGGGGGGAGATGGGGAGAGGTTGAGTAGTCTATGTTACTCGCAGATATTGTAGCTTCGTGTAGGTGAATTTTTTTATTCATTTTTATTCATTACAAACAAACAAAAATACATACATACATAGGTACAAACCTTTTCTCTTTATATTATTAGTATAAAAATATGAGAGGTAAAAGATGAGAGGAACAACAGTTTCTTAATGTTCTTTAATTGACTCTTCTAATATATTAGTAAAAAAGCTATGGGTCGTTTAAATGTATAAGTCTGTAGACAGGCTAACAGTCCATTTAATGAAAGGCGGCTATCGTCACAACATAAAACATATAGAGGAAAGAGCTCTGGTATCCCTAACTTACTTAGCGAAACTCAACAGTATCTACATGTGCTGTTAACTATGACGGTGGTCTTCTTTCAGGGTCTTCTGTATCTACCGCCAGTCAGGTTGCAAAACATAGTGTATCCTATCATTAATGTATTAATATACTTGCGAGATAACTTATATGGCAGTCAAACCAAATTTCAGTTGGTATAACAAAATAATCGCCACCGACGCTTTAGGGATTGCGAATGAGCTGCTGGCTTTGATAGGATAGGCACAGAATAAAGAACGACGGATGGAATGGAATGGGATAAGAAGGGGGATGGGTTCTTGACATCATTTACTAACTCATTACAGCACAACTTTTAATTTACAATTCTTTTTAAACCCTACTTCTTCTTGCGGTGCCTCTCCAACTAGTGAAGGTTGGCGATCAGCCTGGAACAGTCCTCCTTGCCTTTTGTTCTTCGGAACAACTCAACTGGGTTAGCTATATTTAAATTATCATCGCGTACAAACAAACTTCTGCTTTATAAATCAGTGCATACATAACTTTACCTTTTTCAATTGAATTTGAACGAAGACAAATTACCCCATATTTATTGCTGCGAGGACAGTGTAAACTGCCGTACAAATAAATTTGACTTACGGCTTCGACATAAGGCACAATTTAGCTTGCATTCAGCTAATGGAGTGTGGACGGATTTGCGAGATGTTTAAACGTAATGCAAGGTTAAGGAAACTGTTTGTTAACGTGTCGGGGAAAGCACTTTATAATGCACATTAATGTAACTCGCATTGAAATTATTATTGACCATAAATTCTGTGGGTTAATTTTAACCTAATAAAAATACATGTTAATGTGTCACTCATTGATCGTGTTACTTCTAAACCGCTTGATCCAGAGCCAGAGCTCATTTCACTATGCCCCTATCCTTAAACCTTTTAAGGCTGGCAGCGCGCTTGCAGCACATGTGCTTGTGTTAGAAGGTTGCCATCCACCATCAAGTGGACCGTTAGCTTATCTGACAACCTTTACATAAAAAAGCCGTGAGCAAAATAACAATCCCATTTTAGGTTGAGACAAATGCTAAATACTAAAAATATCCATTATTTAATGAAGATGTTACAAGAAATAGACAAGACGATTGCTTTGAAAAAAAAAAAATATTATACTTAAACATGTGAAGAATTTTCGGTAAAGTAATAGAAACTCCATAAAACAATTTAGAACACATTTTTATTGAAAATTCTCTCGAAAACGCCTTATTGCGCGCATATGAATCCTGTACCTATTAATAAATTAATGTCAGTTTAAAAAATTGTATAAATAATTTTTTTTTGTGTATTGTTCTAATGGTAAAAACAAAAAAAAAACACAATTTCTAGGCCTTTTAAATTGTCTCCGCCGCCAGCGAGTTCTATTGTAAAGCCCTTAAATTTATATAAATAAAAATGAATCGCTAAATGTGGTTGCTAAGCGGAAAACTGAAGAAAGGCTAAAACAATCCGGCTTTTTTTTTAATATATATTCATTGAAGTCCGAAGAAGGTTCTTAAGAAGAGAAAAAATTATAAAATTGGACTATATGCAAAGCCGGGGCGTTTCGCCCCCGGCTATACATATATGTAATAAAATCGTAAACGAACGGTGTCTTACATTAATATTTTTTTCAAAAAACAATTTGTACACGTTGTATTTATGTTACCAAAGTCAAAAAAATAGGTTTTAGAAATTTTGTCTGTTTGTCTGTGCGTTTGTGCACGCTAATCTCAAAAACTACTTAACCGTCTTGAATGCGGTTCCCGTAACATTAGTGTTTGTTTCATCCCAATCGGTTTACAAACAAAAAAGTTACGCGCTATACCGAATACCGCGGGCTCTGCTAGTATTTAATAAATTTATAAAATGACCAGTGTATACTATGCCTTATTTTAAACAAACTAATCTATTAAAGTGCATTTCTAAAAGCAATTGATAACCAACGTAAACATTGCCGATTTAAATCGCATTCACAAGCAGATCGATTTATTTATGCTCTGTTGAGTTTAATCTTACCATGGCCATTTGTAGGTACTTATTCATAAACAATTACGTAATTACCTATTTCAGGGTTCGTGGCGACGGTATGCGTGAGATTGTAGCCACACGACAAAATAAAATTGTAAAATTTAAATACGAGTACCTATCACTGATTATCACTTCTTAAACCCGTATCCTATTATGGTCTTATGGTTGGCAGTGCACTTAAAGAACCTGTAACTCCATCCAATAGATTTAAGTATAAAATATTTTGTCCTGACTGACTATCAACGCACAGCCAAAATTACTAAGACTAGAAAGCTTAGATTTGGATCATAACTTTATTTTACAAGTAGACTAGCGACACTTCACTAGTATAGTATAGTATAGTAGACTAGTCTACTTATATACAAAATTAAGAATTAGGATAATACGGAACCTCATTTGATTATTGAAAGATATTTTAATGGCCATATCATAACTATCTAATCTATATACATATATTACAAAATTTTCTGTCTGTTTGTGGACTAAATTCTAAACCCCCAATGAATTTTGATACTGTTTTTACTAATGGAAAGGTAAAAACTATATATAAACGAGTAAGGTTCGTATATAATTTGCAGAAAAAACAAGTCCTGCAAAGTCCAGAAAAAATAAGTCCGCAGACTTTGCACCATTGCAAAGTACCTAATAATATACCTAATAATGACTCGTATGATTTTTTTATGAGGGGAGAATACTTCAAAAGATGCAAATGTGCATAGAGATTATGTGGAACTTTTACCGCACTAAAACACCTCTCGAAATGGGTGTGGTTCTAGTCCATAGGGGACTTTGGAACCATCGGACCCCGGGCCCCCGGGCCGGGTGGTCCCTCTATATGATCTTTTTCTTTATGTTAAGATCGGTAGACAGGCTGACGATCCACTTGATGGTAGGTGGCTACAGTCGCCTATAACACATGCAACGCCACAGCTGCCGCCACAGCTGCCGATTACTGTAGGATTAAGGATAAGGGATTGGATAGGAAAATGGGCTCTGGCATCCCTTACTCACTCACCGAAATACAACAGCACAAGTGCTGTTATTTCACGGTGGTCTTCAATGGGGTTGGTTACTGCCGCCAGATGAGCCGCCCAAATGACTGCAAAACAAGAAATAATCACTAAATAACCTTTTTAAAACTAAATTAATGAATTCACATAACCTGAATATTACAGTAGCGTAATTCGGAGCACGTATTGGAGAGTAGCCGCTGCGGTCTGCAAGGGCGTGCTCAATTGAATAACGATTTCTACACAAACGCTCCTCTAGAGGTGTTGTAGTGATGTACAACAACTAAGTCGATAGTTTTTATTTTATAAAAAAATTCTATCCAAAATAATCTTAAACATTTTTTGTAATTCTTGACATTTTATGTAAAGATCCAGGTAAGGTACCATCGCTTACAACAGATGTTTCACTGGGAGGGATTAAAAGTATGCTTCTGATCTTGATAGGATAAGCAAAGAATAATGGAAGGCTGAAAGTCATAATTTTATGTAAAATTCGGTAGACATCTGACCGTCCAATTGATGGTATATGTCGCTTATAAACAAAAGCAACGCCACAGGGTTGCAAACTTGATTACAAGAGGAGGGAAATTTGCCCTCCTCTTGTATTAACTAATCATTAACTAACTAATCAATTAACTAATCATGATAGTTCAGTTCAGTTCAGTGTTATTTTATAGCGGAGTAGTTACCGTCGATAGACGGCCGCTCCTTGTATGAATGCGGAACGCAGTGTGTCATGCAAAACATCACTACTATACTCCGGCCGTTTTGACAGGTGTCAATCTCCATGCATTTTCTATATCCTTTAATCGAAAATGAATTTTATGCAATGGACATAAAGAGGTGTCAAAAACGCATTCATAGAATAAACGACATTTTGCCATATATCCTTCTATATTACTACATCACTAACAATTTTGTGTAATGTAGATGTTTTATGCAAAAAATGTTAATAAGTATTTTATGCAAAAAAATTTTAGATGAAGAATAGATTTTGGGGATTGTTTAAAAATGTTAACAAAGAAGGTCATTATTTCGGAATCGTTTTTATCGAATTTCGATAAATTAATAAAAATGAAATGTAACAATCACAGCCCTATGAAATCTTTAAACATATCGACAATTTACAAATCATTTGGATACACAATACTCCCGCTCTTCAAATAGGGGACCTATTATCTTGGAAGTTGGATGGGGAGTCTCGTTAGTTTAATAGTAGTTTAAACGAAGAACGGAAACTTTTTTTACTTTATTATTGATCTTATTAATAGACTTTTAATAAATAGTATTCGCTACACATTATAATCTTTGTATTGTGGGAATATGAGGGCGGAAAATACATATACATATTTGATATTGTGGGAAATTTGGATTTTAACGAGCCCGTTGGATGAGTGGTTAGGGTGCTTGCCTTAACGCTCTGTTTGCCTTAACGCTCTGATCAACTTTGAAAAATCAACTTTTTGGTCTCATATTTGGTTCTGGTCTGGATTTGGAAAGTAGTGGCAGAGCACACTGCGTTTTCGCAGTCATTTGCGCAGCCCGTCTGGCGGCAGTAACCACCTCCTTACAGAAAACTACCTGTTGTGTTTCGGTCAGTGAGTAAGGGATGCCAGAGTCCATTTCCTTATCCACTCCAAACCCCTTATCCTTAATCCTACTACAGCACACCTGCAGCAGCTTTGGCGTTGCTCGTGTTATAGAATTTAATTTGTAACTTATTATTAAATAACCCATAAACATGAAGCGATAGGAGACGTACAAGGCGGTACTTTAACCTATTTCAAACCATGACTAAGAGAATTTAATAAACTTATTCAGTTTTCCACACTTCAATACATAATTTCCATCAACAACGAATCTGGGCCAAAATTTTGCAGAAAGCATAGACGGACATAAAACACACAGCAGTTTTGTGTTATGCTTCGTTTAGACTGGCCGATTTTATCTCGATTAGTGGAAAGTACGCTACAACATCGAGTCAGTCGTACTTTACAATGGTCTTATGTAAGAGGATGGTTTCTGCCACCAGTCGACGATATAAATAATGTTTATAATTCCGATAAGTGGTTAATCACTTCGATATAAACATTACTTTTATTGGAATGATTAACCACTAATTACCAGTAATTTCATAATACTTTTTTTTTTCTAAATAATTTATCCAATCATGATTAGTATCCAAGCGAATTTTTAAGGGATTATAATCGTCGATTATAAAAAATAAATTACTTGTTTTTTAAAATTATATTGGATTTCAATTTGTTATTTTAAAATAAAATCTCTGTCGCATCTGTTTGCGAGCTCACCCAGAAGATGCCTATTCACTCGAACCGTGAAAAGATTTGGGTTATATTTAGCAAAATGACTGTAAAATTATGATATTTAGGTATTTTATATTAAATATTTACCTTTTTCTGTAATATACAGTAAGACAGTTTAATTGAGTTTACATTTTTGTTAATTTAGTATGTTCAGGCGATTTATCAATTCAACGTTTATGTAAATAAAAGAGTTTGCTGAAAAGGGTCACTAGATGTCACCAGTAGTAATAGTTCAATATCGGTGTGTATAATCGGTGTGTAATCTTGATTATATTTTATAATTAAAATTGTCTAAAGTGTTGACTTATCAACAAGATACATATAACAATATACATATAAGAGTTACAATAAGATATATGGTAGTAGAATAAAACATCGTGTGTATGTGCATTGTGCATTGTGCGTGATGTTATTTATCATATCTCGACAAACTTTTACCCCTAAAGACATAAACATAGTATGACATTTTAATTAGGTTAATCTCTTCATCTATACTAATATTATAAAGAGAAAAGATTTGTATGTACGTATCCATGTTTGTAATGAATAAACTCAAAGACTACGGATCGATTTTAAAATTTATTATCAACGAGTATCATAGTATTTTATAAAGAGACGCGGACGAAGTCGCGTGCAACAATTTATATAGAATTTCGAAATATTATTTTATAGCAAAAATAAAACTGTCAATTTGTCTAACTTTAGTTTTCCTGCATATGAACTTGCTTGCGCGTCTAAACGCTGCATAAAATTACAAAATCTCAAAATAGACTTATCGCGTCGAAGATTCGACCATTGATTCCGAACATGTGGATAAAGGCGTGTACATAAACAGCAATTAATTACAGGTTTACATAGAATAAATTTAGTTGCTTCATTTTCATAAAAAATAATTTGTACATGTTTTGAGTGTACATACACTTCATAGAATCGTCTCTTAGCTAGATTTTTACAGGTACGAGAAAATATTTATGATCTTGAAAATCTGGTTTTCGTTTACACTGGTTTCAAGGAACTGACAGTTCTAAAAATAATTAGAATTTATGTGAGTAATATTTTTACTCTGTATCCTCAAAATTGGACTGCTTTCGGGAAGCTACCTCATCTCTTCTCGTCACCACTGCGACAATGTCTGAAGACCAAGGTCTACAATCAGTGCTTCCTATCAGTGATGACGTATGATACCGAAATGTGGCCTCTCACGGCAGGACTGGTCCACAAGTTCAAAGTCTCGGAGTTGCTTTGGTGGATATGATCAGAAATTCTGAAATTCGCCGAAGAACCAAAGTTGTCGACATAGCAGAAAGAATCAGCGGGATGAAATGGCAATGGCCTGGTCACATCTGTCGCAGAGCAGATAACCGATGGGGTAGAAGAGTTCTCGGATGGTAGCCGCGAATTGGAAACACAGCGTGGGACGCCCAGCGGCCAGGTGGACAGACGACCTGAAAAGCTTCGCTGAAAGTAGTTGTATGCGAAGCGCAGAGGACCGTGCGTGGTGGAGAGAACCTTGGGAGATGCTTGCATCCAGCATTGGAGAGACACGGGCTGTTATTGATGATGATGATCGCAAAATTAAGAAAAAACACATTCAGTTAATTGCTTGTATTTCTTTTTATGATGTTTTATTTTTTTAACAAAAGCTGTGCCGGCGGTGACACAGGAATGCACATTTCGACTCTTCTTACTCTCTCTCCGACTTACACCACTGACTGACCGACTTCTTTTCATCTTTATTTTCTTTTTGTTCGACTCTTACGTCTTTTAGCGTGACGTAAATCAATTAGAACTTTAATTATAAATTTGGTTATCAAATGAAAAATATTTTTCCAAACAAAAAAAAACTTTAGTTTAATTACAATTAGTATCTATATCTCTAAATATATAAAATTCTGTTCATAATGTCAAAATAACTGGTTTTTAATGTATATCAAAATATATACGGTACTTACAACAAAAAAAAATCATTTTTTTTAATTGTCTGTCTGTCTGTTCTGGCTAATCTCCGAAACGGCTTTCACTGGCAGATAGCTGATTGGCCAAAAGTGCAACCTCAGGCTCGAGGTGAAAATGCGCAAAGTATTCATATTCTTAGATCGTAATATATTAATATCATATCTGGGTCATATTTTTAGACATGAGCAGTACGACTGTCAGGGATAGCTAACTATGGCAACACTGCGTTCGTTGTGCGAACCCCGACGTGGTGCAATTCGTGTGTTGTGTCAATCTATCAAGCATGTAAATTGATACTGCTACTATACCATATTAATAAAGAAGTCAAAGAATCAATTGTGTATCTATTATTCAATACAAGACAACGACCTGTTTCAGCTGGTGCTGATGTGTAAAGTCTTTGGAAAGAGAAAAGTTGGGCGAAGAAAGAAGCCGTGGCTGAAGAATGTTCTTCAGCCACGGATAAAGCAGATGTTCCGAAGAACAATAATTGAAATACAGAATATTACACTTCGAACATAAAGAATGTTGTGGTAGGTCAAAAGCTATAAACTAAAACTAGTTACGAGTATAAAACTAAAATTACTGTACCAATTAGACTGTATCAATAAGCAGGCCACTTACGGTTTCAAGAGCAATCCTTTCGTATTGAAAATAAATTCTTGTTAAAAATAAGTTCAAGTTTAAACTTTTTCAACAGCCTGTGGTATAAGTAACTTATGACGAGAGGGTGTATTACTTGTAGCAATGTCTGCACTATAAATAGAAATGAACCCACGCACGCCGACACCAGGACTGTACATTTGCTTAATTTATTGTGCACTAAGGCTATAGGTGATGGTGAGATACCTATTGAAACTATTCATTGCATTGTAAAATTTCTGACGTACACATTATTGAAAGTAATTCGCAAACACAGTTACATGTTTGTATTTCAAAGGTTGTAACTTTTCAATAGGTTAGACCTCTTTAAGATGAAAACCTTCAAAATTCGAAAAAAAAAAAATCCATTCCCTTCAAGTCCCAAAAATCTCCACCCTAATTAATGAGTCCCTACACTCCATAACTCGAAAAAATTAAATTGGACCTCTGTATAGCATGTTAATCTTTACAATTCAATCGTTAGAACGAACAAGTCGAATTTTCCTTCAAAGTCGAAAACTCTATAATTCGAAATTTTTGGCGTCACCCTTAGTACGTAGTACTATATTCTTTAAATAAAATGCTATTTAATGAATTTTACATTTGTAAAATTGTCAAATAAACAAAGATTGTACTGTATAGATCGGGCAAGACGAAAGAACCATGTGGGATAAAATCACTCAGTCCATCGCCAACTTTACAAGGCTATTTAGCTACGCCATGGCCATCCTGATTACGGCGATTAGGATGGATTAGGATCAATATTTTTGTAGGAAAAAAATTCCCAATGTTCTCTCTATATATTCTAAATATTTAAATTTTTTGCAAATAAATAAAATAAATTGACATGACAAAGAAAAATAAATTGTTTATTATTTGTATTTTGTTGTGCTGTCGTCTTTAATTGTGGACTTGAAATGTCTGACATAAAATAAATAAATAAAATGAAAGAAAGTTTATGCCAACGAAATGAATTTACTAACGTTTTTTAAAAAGGTTTAAAACATTTTTTTAAATAAATATGTATTTAAAAGTACATTTTTATTTTATAAATTTAAGATGATATTACTTGAAGAATTTGTTTTTTAAAATTAAGGTTTTTATCAAATTTTCCAGTTCGAGTTATTATTAAAATTATTATTAATGTATAAAGGCAACAAATACATATTGGAACTATAATTTACTAAAGTAGGGTATAGGGTAGAATAGGGAATTTTTATTATAGGGTATTTTGATTTGGAATTTCGTAGTTGTATTATAGATTGTTTAAATTTAATAAATTAAATAGATGAATTGATAGTTAAAGTTACATCAGGTTACATGATACGCATTTGAAATAGAAAATGATAAAGTTCTAACCGTTCCAGCGTATATGAGCGGCTAAGGTGCGCGGGCGCAGGCAGGAAGTTTACCGAGCACGTGCGCGCGCTTCCTTGCACAGGATGTTTTAAAATTCGAACGCGGACCACAATGGCGGCGTTCGATCGACCGTTTATCGCGAATGTTTTATTACGGTCGCGGCTGTGTCAATTAGCTATTTCCATTCCACTATGTAGGACCTATACACACCTACCTTGTAGAGTTTCAATGAACTCCTATAGACGCAATGCAATTCTGTAGACGAGTGGGTTTCTTCACTACTGATTTCTGTCGTCTGTTTAAAGACTCTTAGGTCTTATTTATTTATTTATTTATTGTTACATGGCCTCCAACGAGGCAGGCACCAAAAAAAAACATACAGCAAGGGACGGAAAAAAAATAACATGGCAGATGCCGCCGCAATGGGGCTGGTCGGTAAAAGCTAATTACAGGTGGCGCCACAGTGGATCAGTCCCACTCTCTTTAGAGCTTGACATTTCGTATGTTTCTATGTTTGTAACAGATTGAAGTTTTTGAAATAATAAATATACCAAATTACGCTTGAAACATGTATTCCACTTGGAGAATATGCGATCTGAAAGAAGAATTAAAAAAACGAAAAGCAGACTTAGTTGAAAGGCAAGCGATATTTTTTTAGGTTATTAAATAATTTTTTGCCCGTTGCCGAACAATTTGGCACACTACAACGCGTCATTTAATTAAAATAAACAAAAATCTCTTTCTCTTCATACAAAAACACCTTTGTTTTGGGACTTACTAAACTAGCGCCATTTTGACAGTTACCATCCCCATTATAGAAGGCACAGCCTACGCCAATAAAAGTCAAAGTAGCATCCCGGCAATGAATTAGGTCTTAGGTCTTTAACTCGAGTTTTCCATGTTTGTTAACTGGCTAGGATTATTACATAATTACATAAAATTATGTACGTATAATATTTTTATATAAAATAGGTTTTACTTAAAATTGTGGACTTGAAATGTCTGACATAAAATAAATAAATAAAATGAAAGAAAGTTTATGCCAACGAAATGAATTTACTAACGTTTTTTAAAAAGGTTTAAAACATTTTTTTAAATAAATATGTATTTAAAAGTACATTTTTATTTTATAAATTTAAGATGATATTACTTGAAGAATTTGTTTTTTAAAATTAAGGTTTTTATCAAATTTTCCAGTTCGAGTTATTATTAAAATTATTATTAATGTATAAAGGCAACAAATACATATTGGAACTATAATTTACTAAAGTAGGGTATAGGGTAGAATAGGGAATTTTTATTATAGGGTATTTTGATTTGGAATTTCGTAGTTGTATTATAGATTGTTTAAATTTAATAAATTAAATAGATGAATTGATAGTTAAAGTTACATCAGGTTACATGATACGCATTTGAAATAGAAAATGATAAAGTTCTAACCGTTCCAGCGTATATGAGCGGCTAAGGTGCGCGGGCGCAGGCAGGAAGTTTACCGAGCACGTGCGCGCGCTTCCTTGCACAGGATGTTTTAAAATTCGAACGCGGACCACAATGGCGGCGTTCGATCGACCGTTTATCGCGAATGTTTTATTACGGTCGCGGCTGTGTCAATTAGCTATTTCCATTCCACTATGTAGGACCTATACACACCTACCTTGTAGAGTTTCAATGAACTCCTATAGACGCAATGCAATTCTGTAGACGAGTGGGTTTCTTCACTACTGATTTCTGTCGTCTGTTTAAAGACTCTTAGGTCTTATTTATTTATTTATTTATTGTTACATGGCCTCCAACGAGGCAGGCACCAAAAAAAAACATACAGCAAGGGACGGAAAAAAAATAACATGGCAGATGCCGCCGCAATGGGGCTGGTCGGTAAAAGCTAATTACAGGTGGCGCCACAGTGGATCAGTCCCACTCTCTTTAGAGCTTGACATTTCGTATGTTTCTATGTTTGTAACAGATTGAAGTTTTTGAAATAATAAATATACCAAATTACGCTTGAAACATGTATTCCACTTGGAGAATATGCGATCTGAAAGAAGAATTAAAAAAACGAAAAGCAGACTTAGTTGAAAGGCAAGCGATATTTTTTTAGGTTATTAAATAATTTTTTGCCCGTTGCCGAACAATTTGGCACACTACAACGCGTCATTTAATTAAAATAAACAAAAATCTCTTTCTCTTCATACAAAAACACCTTTGTTTTGGGACTTACTAAACTAGCGCCATTTTGACAGTTACCATCCCCATTATAGAAGGCACAGCCTACGCCAATAAAAGTCAAAGTAGCATCCCGGCAATGAATTAGGTCTTAGGTCTTTAACTCGAGTTTTCCATGTTTGTTAACTGGCTAGGATTATTACATAATTACATAAAATTATGTACGTATAATATTTTTATATAAAATAGGTTTTACTTAAAATTCTTTAATAAGTATAATATTTAGGTAATTTGACCAGCCTTTTGGTGTTGCTTGTATATATATTCGATTAAAGAGACGCCAAAGCTGTTGCAAGTGCGCTGCCGACAAAGGGATTAGAAAGGGTTAGGGAAACACAACAGCACACATGCTGTTATTTCACTGTGGTCTTCTGTAAGGGGGTGGTTACTGCCGGCATACGAGCTACCCAAATGACTGTGAAAATGTGGCCTGCCATTTTACTTAATTTGTTGTATTTGACGATAATTACCATTAGACATTGTCTCTCTTTATGTGGGCTATAGCCTTCATGGATACAAAATAACAAGGCAAAAATCAATTAAAACTCAACTATCCTGTACCCAGTATTGGTAGGCGTATAGTGTTACGTTTAACGGTCGTGACCAATCTGTTTATTGTCTCAACTAATGTGGCCAGTGAGCATTAAATTTGCACTGTAATAACAATTTACGTCAAATAACGCGCAGTTATAAACCGCTGCGGATAAATAACTGCTAATTGCTTTCAATTATGCCCACACTTTGTCGGTAATTTTAATTACACTTCGAGTTTCCATTAGCAGCTCAGGATTAAGGAACCGATGAACGTTTAATTTTCGATACAAGCGTTAATAGTTACGGCAGCTTGTAGAAAGTAGAGCTTTGTAAGTTATACGTAAAGTTTTTAAACTTGAAGTTGACACGTTTGAAATTTGTTACGAAAATATTATATTTCATAATCGTGTGAAGTTTAACTATTCTAATGTTAACTACTCTAATATTATACTAGTTTTACTAGTCTAATGTCTATAATGTCCTTTTTGGATTTTTTTTTAAATTTTTATTTAGAACTTTAAATCACCCGGCTTCGCGCGATGCAATTTTTTCTTTAAGGTACACAAACCCAGTGCCGGATTTATACTTCTCTTGAGTATAGGCTCCTTCACTTTGTGCCGCCTCTTCCTCGTGGCCTAGGTAGATAGATACCTAGGCCTTTATTAGGTAATTATTGTTATTATTGCATTTATTATCGCACAAGAATTTGATGGCTTCCGAAAGCGTGTAAAAATCATCTAAAATCCGCCGCCCCTAGGCCGCTGCCGCCCATAGGCCGCGGCCTATATGGCCTATTGACAAATCCAGGGCTGCACAAACCTACAGCTAGTTCATCGCTTTTTGAATTCGTGAAAACCTTATCAAAATCTTTTGAATGGTTTAGAAGAAGTGGAGAGACTTTTTTAGTAAATGTAGTTATATAAGAAGGTATAAAGAATTTAACTTTATACGTTAATATATTATAAAGAACTAATTAAAAAACTCCAGAACACCCTCTATGTCATTTTAAAACTTTGTTTACAAATATTCATACAAAAAACCGATGCACACGCCATCTGGCGCGCGGTGCGCTGACCGTTATAATAATAATTTTCTTCTCTAAACAAAAATATTTTTACGCCTCTCTTGTGAACTATAAATATACCCTTAATTATCTAATTGTGTATTTAGATTCATAGAGTTTTCGTATATACTCATACTCAATATTTGGAGTTTTCATAATTTCTTATATTTTCTTGTATGCTCAATAAAAAAATCTCTGAGGATTTTATTTGATCTCAGTGATTTTTTTACTAAATTATTAGTTGATTTTTGATTTTTTTTTTTACTAAAGTATTTATGCGAGTATCAAGTTTGTCTGTACTGTTTTTTTAAAGTAAATATCGATAGACAGGCTGACAGTCCACTTGGTAGGTGTACCAGTAGGTAGCTACCGTCTCCTATAACATACACAACGCCACAGGCGCTATCAGCGCGCTGCAGACCATAGTAGCCACGGCGGTCTTCTGTAAGGGGATGGTTACTGTCGCCAGACGGGTTGCCCAAATGACTGCGAAACGCAGTATGACCTGCCTGGCTTTCATGTTACTAACTGGTTAGTGACATATTGAATTGTTATCATAATCTTATTATGTAAATGTAAATTAGTTAATTTGAACTTATTGTTGTAGGTAATATCTCTCAGTTATACTGATATAGTTTTTTCTAGCTATACTTAGTAATAGACAAATAATTTATTTTTCATCTATCAACAGAGGTGATTCCTGAGGAATCCATAGGAAGTTTTTATACTTAGGTTCCCGAGGGTTTGCAAATTAATGCATAATGTTCATAGGGGTATCACCAAGCAGTTCTATCCAAATGCGATAGATGTCGCCGCTTCACCTATTTATATTGTAGTACAATAGATGGCGCACTATTGATCCATATTTTTTATTTTTCAAGAAGGCGCGGATACTAGTATAGTATATAAATAGGGATGAAGTGGGAATAATGAATTCTGGAATCCTGAAACACAACATTACACGATCTGTTATTTCATGGTAGTCTTTTGGAAGGGAGTGATACTGGCGCCACACGGGCTGTCCAGTTTTTGACTGTGAAATACAGTGTCTACTAATCAAGCTAATAGTCAAACTTAAAAGACAAAACTGTCTTTTAAGTTTGACTATTAAAAGTAATTGAAGTAAAAGTAATTGAATTAAAAGTATTGAAGTATTACTCAGGACAAAATTCAATACAATATTTACTAGATGAATAGTCGAGTAAAGGCATTTACTATTTTGAGATACAATAAAAAAGCAATTGAACCCTCGTTTCGTGTAACCAGTTTTGAATGTTGCCAGGTTAACCCTTCAACGGCGATGATATATGACGCCTCGGCACGTGGTACGCGATCTAATGAAAACCAACATTAAACAGAGCTAAGCCGTTAAAAAGTTTCATCTGACGCCCCTATATGAAATGAAAGTACAGCTTTTTGTTTTATGACACCTCGTTAAACTACATTTCACGGTTATTGGTTAAGTTTTTCATTTTGTACAAGCGATCGGACCTATCTACAGGATTACCTATGCTTTGTGTGTAGTCTATATCTATACATACATTGACCTATATGTACAATACTTGTACAAGTACTTGTACATATAGGTCAAATCGTAAACGAGCCGTGTTTGTACATTAAATATTAAGAAAAATACAATTTGTACATGTTGTACTTACATTACCGAGGACAAAAATAGTTTTTAGAATTTTTGTATGTTTGTCTCAGAAACGGCTTAACCGATTTAAATGCGGTTATCACTGATGTATTTTTTTTATGTTAAGATTGGCAGACAGGCTGACGGTCCACTTGATGGTAGGTGGCTACTGTCGCCTATAACACAAGCAACGCCAAAGCTGCTGCAAGTGCACTGCCGACTGCAGTAGGATTAAGGATAAGGGATTAGGAAAGGGGCTCTGGCATTCCTCACCCACTCACCGACACACAACAGCACATGTGCTGTCATTTCATGGTGGTCTTCTGTAAGGGGGCGGCTACTACCGCCAGACGGGCTGCCCAAATGACTGCGAAACGCAGTGTGCCCTGCCACTACTTTCCAGATCCAAACCAGAGCCAAATATGAAAAGTTCATTTTTCAAATTGTTCCTGCCGGGAATCGAACCCGGGAACCCTAGAACAGAGCATTAAGGCAAGCACCCTAACCACGCATCCTAGCACCATAGCATCATAGCCAGCTTCCCGTAACATTTAGTGTTTGCTTAATTCCAAACGGTTTATAAATAAAAAATGACGGGCTATACCGAATACCACGCGTACGAAGTTGCGGGCTCAACTAGTGCCTATTGTAATGAGTAGTGTTTCTATATAATGTAACATTCTTGGAATGTCTGCACGCCCTAAAAGACTTTTCAATTTAAAACCAATTTTCAAATTAAAGAAATAAATGCTTATCCATACGAATGTACAGATCACGTATGAAAGGCCGTTGACACTGTATAAAATTAACCGGTAAATAAATAAACACGCATATAAAGAACTCTGGTTTTGATTCACTCGTTACCGCAGTGAGTTAATGAAAGGGGATACCTTAATAACTGTCTGCTTCGACTCCCTTTTATTTTTAAATAAACGAGAAAATTAAAATTTAATCTCAACACGTACGAGTATTTGAAATGTAGTCAAAAAAATTGTGCTTTTGTGACAAACTTTGCAATAAATTCTCAGTAAAAACTGTCCCGTGGCCTCGTATGCCTCGATAAGGCGTGAAAACTTCCATGATAGTTAATCGGTGAGTTTAAAAAACATTCATAAGTATATACTAAAGTTATTTATAAATAATTTTAGTATAGGTGAATCGCAAAGCTAGAAGGTTCATTGGCGTCGGTACACTAATAAGAACTAACCTGCAGCGCCTGGCACAAATTGCCTGTCTGTGTGTATTCTATAAGATGTACTTCGGAGAGTTTGCTCGGGAGCTGCATGAGATCATTCCACCTTCCCCGTTCTCCTATCGGACATTCAGACGTAATATATTCTTAGATCTTGCTACAATATATCAATAAAAACCCCTTTCAAATCGGTTAAGCCGTTTCTGAGATTAGCGTGCACAAAGGCACAGAAAAACAAATAAAATTTCTAAACACTATTTTTTTGACTTCGATAACATAAGTACAACGTGTACAAATTGTTTTTTGAAAAACTATCACAGCTCGTTTACGATTTTATTGTATGTGTAGATAATAATATTTTATATTATAACTAAATCGCCATGTTCCAGCTTCATCAGGATGGAAATGGGGAAGTATACAAAAATATATTCTTTTTCTTCCTCTTAAGGAGCCATTTCTCTATCAAGGCTGGCTTCCATCACGGCTATCTTAACCTTGGAAGTTGCTGCACGAAAAAGGGCGTGAGTGCTCTCTTAAATTCTTTAACCTTCCCATGTCTTTTAATGCCTCTGCTGCGTGTGACCTATAATTTTCTTTACATCACTAGATGATGAATACGGTATCTTTCGCCTCTCATTACCTGCCCGAAATATTACAGCTCCATCTTTTCACTCTTAGCACTTCCATTCCCTTTCTCATTCCATTCAAAACTTCAACATTTGTTAAGTATCTTCTGTACTCATTATATGCCAAGCATGCATACGTAAATCCACAATTAGAATGCTTCCAGTTTCGTCAAACCAATGCTGAAATTAGCATTCAATTTTCCTTTAAAGAGTGTTAAACAGTCGTCAGCGTTGAAAAATGAAAAATATAATACCTAAAGAACTCCTGGCATCTCTATCGCTGTGACTACGGTTATTTTTAGACGATCCCTCGGAAACCTAACATTTTTCCAAGATAAAAATATCCTATATGTCAATCCATGTAATAAACTATGTGTGTGCGAAATTTCATCCAAATCATCCTTACAAACTTTCACATTTATAATATTAAATAGTAGGATAAATATAATACAATCACTGGCGCCGACTTCATAGGGCCTGGGGGTGAAACTAGTTTTCTTATATATTTTTTATATAAATAAATATTGCGGTAGTCAACTACGCATGAATGCTGTCTCGACAGAAATGAGTCATGGCGCACTGCGGATTGGGTGTTTGAAATGGTAAATTTATCTTGGTCGGGCAGTAAAAGGAATGCGTTTTGACGTTTATTGGTTTTCACGCACCCCATATTTTAGGCAAGGCACAGCTTCGCAACGACTTGCATTACGTATTAAATTTTATTGACTATGTAAGTAGATCTATTTCAGTATCCAATACAGATGTTCCATTATTCCTTTCCCGTACAGTTCCCGTACTTTCTGCCGAGTAGTTCATATTAATTTGTTCTATGTGTTGCATGTGAAGGAGTTGGTCTCTATGTTTTACTAAAGATTTTCAACATTCTTAGCGGATGTGTATGTTATAAAATAAACATATGTTCCAAATTTCAGCCTCCTATGTGTTGATAGTCAATCGGGACAAACGATTTTATAAGTATTAAACGTAAGATAACTTTTTTAATAAGAGACTTCGCCCGCGTTGAAAATTAAAAAAAATAACGCCTGATTAAATATATGATCAATGTAACGCCTAACATCTTACTGCAGTTATAGCTTTGCCACGCGTTAGATAATCCCTCGGGAACAGTACTCTTTTCTAGATGAAAGGTTTCCTGCATCCCTGACAACGTGTATGCAAAATTTCATTATGATCTTTAGGCGTAAAAAGGTAACAGACAACAGACAGACAGAGTTACTTACACATTTATAATTACACGGCAAGATACTCTTGGCCAGCATCTAGCCTTGTAGGAAAGATAAGGCCGACGATGGAGCGAGCTCTCCCAGAAGGTGTCTATTCACTCGAACCTTGAAAAGATTTGGGTTGCATGAGCTCGAAAATACAGACGGCAGCAAGGAGTTCCAATCCTAAGCAGTGCGCATTATAAAAGATGTTTTAAATAGCTTGGTCTGAATTAGAGTCTGAATTTAACCAGCCGTACGTCTGAATGTCCGATAGAAGAAAGGGGAAGGCGGTATGATCTCATGCAGCTCTCGAGTTATTAATAAATTCTTCTTCTTGCGGTGCCTCTTCAACTAGTGAAGGTTGGCAATCAGCCTGAAACAGTCCTCTCTGTCTTTTGTTCTTCGGAGCAGCTCAACTGCGTTAACTATTCAGGTCCAACCTCTAATATTCTTCAACCACGACTTCTACTTTCGCCCAACATTCCTCTTTTCAGCGACTTTGCCCATCATTATCAGCTGTAGCAGGTCGTATCAGTTTTCCAGCAGGTCTTATGTCTAAGAATATGATCCAGGTATGATATTAATACGAGTATATTGCACATTTTCACAGCGAGGAATTTAATTTTTCTATGTAAAGTGAAAACCCATATGATGGTAGGATGTAACTGTCGTCAATAAACACACACAACGTCTAAATTGCTGGAAGAGTACTGTTGACCTTAGTAAGATAAGAAATAAACAGGAAAGGGAAATAGGCTGCCTTACTCATTCACAGAAACAATAAAGCACTTGTGCTGTTATTTAAGGGTGTAGGTGGATCAGACGAGCTGCCCAGTTGCGTAATGCAGTGTGTCCTGCCACCTCTGATTTTTCTTATTTTAAATACAAAATATTATGTACCTATATAATTTTTTTAGAATAAGAAAGAACATTCTTCGGTCCAGCCGTTCTCGAGTTTTGATCCTTAGGAAGACATTTAACGATTCATTATTATTTATATAATAGAATAAGACTAGCTTGAGCCGCGCAACTTAGTACGCGTGGTATTCAGTATAGGGCGTAACTTTTTAAACCGATTGAAATGAAACAAACACTATAAATGTTATGGATAGCTTGCTAAAATACATAAATAAGTGTAATCCGCATTCAAATCGGTCTGAGTTTAACCATAGATAAAATACTACTTAACCAGTATTTTATCTATGGTTTAACGTGCACAAACGCTCTGTGCGTTGTGCAAACAGACGAAAATTCTTAAAACTACTTTTTGACCTCGGTACATAAGTACAACGTGTACAAATTGTTTTTTTTTTAAATATTTAATGTACAGACACTGCTGGTTTACGATTTTATTACCTATGTGTATAGATTAGTGATAAATATAATAATTGAAACTATTTTTCAATGTAACATATTCTTATCAGTAATTCTTTATTTGAATTGATTATTCAGTGAATTGAATCATTCAGTGAATAGGTCTAACTAGCTACAAACTTTTCTACTATGATCACTTTAGCTGGGTAGAGAGCCATAGTCCAATACTAGTATAGGCCAGGGAAATGGTGTAAAAGTAAAATATAATTTAAAAAAATATAGTAGGTAAAATGTTTTAGCAGACACGAGATTTTAGGAAAATCTATAGAGTCATACTCGATGAATCTTCGTAGTCTCAGTTTGCCCAAACGTTGGCTCCAACATGGGTTTTATACACTTGAACATTTTATAATGGTCTTTTAATTTCACTCGAATGATATATGTTTAACAAACTGTATGTCCAACAATTCTTTTCGATAGTCATTCGAAACGTCAACTACTTGAAATTATGACCAATTAGCATTAGTTTAATGGCTCAGATTTTATTTAAGCCAAAACATTTGCTATTTTTACTTTTAAAACATTATATCATGAATAATGTGTGTTTTATGTGTATCAATTTTATTTCTGGAACTGTCTCGTAGATGGGGTCGTGATTGATATTCTCTTTGTATTGTTTCAGATTATAATGGATCCGATTAGAAGCTGATTCGTTTTTGCGAATAAAATGATGCGTTCGGTCGCCATTTTGTTTTGCCGCGAAATGCCGGCAGCTGTCACTTTCGTGTTGTTGGCGATAGCGTGTGCACGGACAGTAATCTGTGAACAATCGGACCGTATGCCGTATCACGACAATAACTCATCACAAAATAAAATAGTGGATATTATTTTGAAAGGTAAGTGAATAGAAATTATTGTTATGTAAATTTTATGTGTCCATTTATTTATTTATTTATTTATTTTAAAATTTAGAGATAGTTTACGCATATAGTTATTCGGTGACCTTTACACTAAGCATAAATTGAATTGTAAAGGCCAGAATTTAACGAGATATAAAATTTGAGAATTAAACAATAGTCATTAAAAGAAAAGGAGATTTGTGTGTCTGTGTGTGTGTATGAGCGTGTGTGTGGGCGCGTCAGCAAAATCCTGTTTCAGATAGTAAGTTAGTGTTGTGACTTATTGGTACATGTGTATATGTGTACATATATATATATGTGTACATGACCATGTGTACATACACATAAATATATCTAAATACCTATCACCGACAGCCCTGAAGGTTCACATGAGATTTTGTTATCATTATTGGGCGCCTTACTGTCCTGCTAGGAGGGTAAATGTAAACTCTCTTCCTTGTCACACAATTGTATATTTAAATGAAACCAATTGTTACGCTGAAGGCTTACATTACTTTACCACAACCATCGCAAAATTATCACTATAAAATTAGATACTCCAATACCCAGACCTTGCTAGATGTGCTGTGGGGAAGGCGAAGGTATTGTCCACGATACTTGGTTCGTTGGTGTTGGAAAAAGAAAGAACAGAAACTGGTCGGAAGCCGTCAGAGGTCCGAAATTGCCGCGTGTAGCCAACTCCACACCATATTTGACGAGCCCGTTGGATGAGTGGTGAGGATGCTTGCCTTAACGCTCTGTTCTAGGGTTCCCGCGGGTTCGATTCCCGGTTGGGTCAACTTTGAAAAATAAACTTTTCAAATTTGGCTCTGGAAAGTAGTGGCAGGGCACACTGCGCTATCGCAGTCATTTGAGCAGCCCGTCTACCGGCAGTAACTACCCCCTTACAGAAGACCGCCGTGAAAAAACAGCACGTGCGCTGTTGTGTTTCGGTGAGTGAGTAAGGGATGCCAGAGCCCATTTCCCTAAGTCACGGGTATGTCCGTGACATCTCTTCTTCTTCTTCTTCTTCTTGTAAAAAAGTGGCAATTCGGCTCATCCTTAGGACGCCCATTGTCTGCCAGTGTCAAGTATCACCGCTTGTTCAAAACAGCAGCTCCGCCACGAGCTCCGCTGGGCGGAGCCCGCTCGGAGCACTCCTCGGTGTGGGCCTTCTTAGTCCCCAAAAACAATCCGATCGGTCGAGCAAAGGCCGGTGACCCCACCGACCCCTGCAACCGCCCGGATTGTCTAGGGTAAGCCCCCCCACCACGACAAGGTCATGACCCACCTAGGGGGGGTGACATCTCTTATATAGTTTTCCGAATACCTTGACATTGACAAATGACACATGTCTATTTTATGACAAGGACGTCAACATCAATAAAGTAAATTGGTCATAGACCACATGATTAGATGGAGATACCACAGTGGACGTATTTTTATATGTTACGCTATAGGTAAATTATATTAGATGTGGAATTTGTTTTATGAAACACGAAGCGCCATCTAGTTCAGTAATAGACAACTAAATTTAAAAAAATCTAAACACAATTTGCCATTATTTCGAACGTTGAAATAAGTGTGACGGATGGTTCCATAGGAACTGATCACCGAGATGAAGAGCATCGTATATGTTTTAATCGACAACTTGAATAAAAAAAACATCTCCACAAATTTATAATATCAGTACGATTTTTTAACTCTCTTCGAGTCGTAAGATCCTTGCAGGTCTATAGTTATTGTAACATCTACATGATTGATATGGTGCATGGGATGTATGCCAGAGATCACAAAAGTTGTGTTAGCTGTACTGATAGGATCTTTATCATAACTCACCACTTTTAAATGTCTTTAGTTTTTATAAGCCCTGGAGTATCCTTCAAACACAATTTTGTGTTCAGTGGTAGCAGGGTATATTATGTTCGAAGACTACCGCCCGTCGTGAGGTCCCCCGAGATGGTCGGCATACCTCCACTTTCGGGTAAGCCGAGGTTCCGAAAGGAGCGTAGCCCTCCCAGCGCTGGACAGTAGTGGCGGCTCCCGGATGTCTCTTATCTACGGCCGCGCTAGGAAGTCGTTGGGTTGTACCCAGTAGGAGTCCGCATTAACGCCTGAGCATGTGTTCATAAAACCACCTGGATAGGGGAAGGATAAGGGATTAGGAGGGTATAAGGAAATGGGTTTGGGAGCTACGATGCCATAGACGAACAGTCACACATACGCGTCAAACTTATAACACCCCGTTTTTGCGTCTGGAGTCTGGGGTGAAAAATATAAAAATATAAAATCAAACATTGTTAGTGCAAACCGCTAAACTCATATCGAATATTTATTGCATTTAATGATACAATATTCTTATTACATATTCCAGGGACAAATGTAAAACTATATTAGCAGAATTTGGTGATCATTTACAATTTTAATCAAAATACTTTTGTGCATACAAATTTAATCCTAACATTATCATTTTATTCTTTTGTCTGCATACAAAATACGATTTGTTGCTACTAAATATCGAACTGAAAGCTATAGCAAGCTATAGTTCCAAAGTAATAAACTGATCAGCTCGTCTGGCGGCAGTAAGCACCGCTTAAAAAGACCACATTGAAATTACAGCACTACTACACAATCTAGCGATCTTTCAAGACTTTACAGAATAAAAAGTACCTATCTATTCTAAATAGAACTCCTTCTAGCAAAGAAATTCCCACAAAAATCTGTTTAGCAGGTACGGAAAATTAAAACCATTTTCTTCATCTTAGCGGGAGAACGTTAATACTGTCTAACCTCTCCTAATTATTTACAATTAAAATATAAGTTAAATACTATCATAAACACTTGAATTAAATGTTCGTTGTTCCCCCAAAAAAGGAACGTTAAAAAAAGTTATTAAAAAAGGACGTTGTTTAAAAAAAGGACGTATTAGTGGTAAATAATAAATAATAAAAAGTGTGTGTCATTTCCGACGAACGGCGTGACTGGAGTTTACTCTTTAAACATATTAAATTAAATTTTTAAATTTTCCTCGTGACATACTCAAATGTCACGTGTTCCAACAAAAATTATCTTAGTTACGTTCGGTATAGACAGATGTCACTGCGCCGGCTGGTCATAAAGCGCTATCGTTTCGTTCCTCAACGCGGACTACACTTTTCATACAAGATTTCGACGTTTGTTTTTATGAGCCCAGAGAAACTCTCTGGTGTTGCTTGTGTTACTACAATAGAATTAAGGAACATAAATACATGCGTCAGCTGTCGCACGAATATCAAAGTGACAGATAACGTAACGCTTTTTAGTTAACGCTTCTTTTAATTTTACTCCTCATAAAATTTCCACACTTGGGCCCTTTTATGAAAATTTATTCTTAGGGAGAAAAGTCCAATAAAAGAATCAAAGAAGAATTGTTGGTAATAAATAGTTAAAAAATAAATGTTTATAAAAGAAAGAAGTCATAAATACGCGTACGCGACTGTCATGCTACAAAAGTAAGTAATAGGTAATATCCCATATATTATGTAAAAAAAATGAATTAATTAAAAAAATATATATTTAAAAAATGACAATTTATTGTAAAATAAAGTCGCTGTCCTGTCTGTTTCTCTGTTAACTTTTAAACCACCGAACAGATTTTGAGATAATCGAGACAGGTGTGTGAAGGTATACAATTTGCAGAAAAAAAATTACAACCTTGCCAAGCCAAGGGCGGGTTTTTAGTTTAATAGAAAATATATTCATGTGCAGATTAATTTATTCCTAGTTTCCCGAAGCTATGAGCTCCCAAGACAAGTTACTTATATGATTATAACGTCGGTTTTAATAAACTTCTAATCTATAATTTGTATCTTGCATGAGTCGTTACTTTCAATCTTGTTATAGAACTTAATTATACATATATAGATAAACATTTACATATAATCTATATCTATAAATATAATAAAATCGTAAACGAGCCGTGTCTTACATTAAAGAATAAAAAAAAAAAAAACAATTTGTACTTGTTATTTGCGTTGCTACGTTCGGCGAACTCGCTTCAGTTTGCCTGCTCGAACATTGAGCGTTGCCGGACTGTATGGTTGGTTAGAATGTTCCATCTGTAAAGCTGTGATGACGACGTCTGTGTGTCATAGACTACATACACTTAAATTCTACGGCTTGCCCACAGATCAATCTTTCGTTTAAGAAATTTAGGGCTGGTTTAATTGCCAACTCAACACACATTGTACTTGTACTTATGTTACAGAGGTGAAAAAAATAGTTTTTAGAATTTTTGTCTGTTTGTCCCCTCAGGGTGACAACGACAACTTCCTAAAACGACAACTTTTTAGAATGTCAACATGATAAAACGACAATGTCTGTGCGTTTCTGAGCGGTAATCTCAGAAACGGCTTAACCGATTTGAATGCCGTTTTCAGTTATGTATTTGTAGCAAGCTTTCTGTAACAATTAGTGTTTGTTTCATTCCAATCGGTTTACAAACAAAAATGTTACACGCTATACCGAATACATCGACGTAATATCCAAGTAGACGGCTAATACCTATTTATTCACAATGCAAATTTTTCAGGCAACTAACTGAGGTGCGCGGGCGCGGGGTACTGAACGCCAATTGGTCCGATCAAGGTCACGACGAAATTCTATTGGTCGTTACTGCCCGAACATTACCGGGCGTGGAATTATATAATATCTATTTCTCTAATGTTTTGTCTGAATGCGTTCGCCCTGTACTAGAAGTCTGGTTGGATATTACGTCGATTCCCGAATACCACGCGTACGTGTATAAGTTGCAGGCTCAGCTAGTTACATATAAGACTTCAATCATTATATTGCACAATAAACAACTCACTGTATTTTCAAATTTTACTATATTGTTGTTGAACTGTACGAAAATACTTACTTAAAACATAAACAATTAATTTGATTGTTTATAAATCCCTCACTCGAGTCGTTCTAATAAATTCAACTGAACAGTTCAAACGTGCTTGTTTTCTTTATAACCCTCACCAATAATTGTAATCTGGGTCTATTGTAATTGTAAATATTGTAATCTGTGGAGCTGAAATACACCGAGCACTTGACCTATGTGCTCGCTGCTGCAATAACAGCACGCATGCTGTTAATTTAAAGCCTATTTCTCAAGCCCCTGCAATTGCAATTGAAGCACTTGTGGCGTTGCTTACGCTAATAGGCAACTGCAGCCATTTACCATCAAGTGGTCCGTCAACTTGCCTGTATACTTACCGTCTAATAAAAAAGTTCAGTAATTTTTGCGTGAAAAATTAACAAACATTCATCCTCACAAATTATATTATTAGTAAAGTATTTCACATTTATATTATTAGTAAAAATGTGAGCAAAAGTTTATCTGATCAAAAATGCGACAGTGAGTTTGTTTGCTACGCTCCACACCGTATCACGAAATTTTGCATACACGTTGTCAGGAATACAGACATGGGATACCTTCTATTCAGGAAAAAGTATTGTTCCCGTGGGATCGTCTAAATATAAAAAAAAAACCAACAAGATAAAAGTAAGGAGAGAATAAATGTTTTAACACCTAAGAGAAAGGTGTGCGGATGAAGTCACCGACAAAAACTAGTATTTCTTAATTTTTTTATTAGAGATTTTTTTTTCAATTTATTTATTTATATACAAACAGTTAAATTATAATAAGCTGGTGGGTAATGTCTTAAACCCCTGTCTAGACAATGGGTTATCATACATACTAAATTATATATAAACATAAATTGTACAGTATACAGTTTGCTCCAATTTTTAATTGTATATTTTTTTAATTTTTAAAATTTTACTTAATAAAATGAGATTAATTAATATTTTTTTAATATTATTATTATTGTTTTTAGTTGTAATTATTGACAAAATGTGATATTAGTACCTTTTTATATTTTTTTGTGTGATTTTATTTTTTATTTCTACGAGCAGTTTATTAATTAGACTAAGTATTTTAACGTTCTTTTACCATATTCATTATTAAATTTAAATACTTGTAAGTTTTTTGGAAGTGATGCTTCTGGTAGTAATTATGGTTTCTGGGGAATTGAATTTCATCACGAAAGTACTGTTCAACAAGTAGGTTGTATTCAAATTTTTTATGAATGAGAAGTACACCGCAGTACTTAAATAGATCAAGATTATTTGATCAAGTGTATTTGAATTTAATTTTTAGTAGTACAATTAGTTTCAATAATCTATATTGTATGCTATATATGTATTTCATCTAAATACATATGTTTTATATGTATGGGTTCGCTCTTGGCCAGCATCTATCCCTGTAGGAAAGATGATGCGGATGATGAAGCGAGCTCACCCAGAAGACGCCTATTCACTCGAACCTTGAAAAGAAATACATAAAAAAATATAAACGTAGATCACAAATAGAGAAGTATGACGAACTATTTCGACCACACCCGAGACTTTATTAAGTATCAAATTTACACCGAAAATAAAATTTGTAGAGGAAGGCGTTATTACTTCACGGGGACAAATCGATTGTTGGTATCACAACCCTCTCATTTGGTTCTCATTAGGTGCGCCGGATGCCTTCACAATTATCATAATGACCAGCTAAGCGAGACCCTTTTCATTCCTTTTTGAATACGAACTCTTCGGGATTATTTTGGTGCAAACGTAAACGCATCAAGTTCTTGCTTCGGTACCGTCAAATTTCCTATGACGTCCTCAATTTATCTTTAGTATGGTAATTAGGTTAATTTTATTAGTTTTAAATTTTTTGTTTTCCACGTAACTCGTTGTTTTCTAGCGAGACATTTACGAGAACCTTCTAAGTAACTTAAATGCATTTATAAATCGATGTAAAATGATTCATTTAAATGGCAAGAGCTATTTATAGCAAGAAAAATTTGTATGTAGAATTTGGAAAATTCCAGTGTAACCCCGAGCATAGCCTTCTCCATAGCTTGTTTAGCGACTTTGAGCTTTTTACAAGGCCCATAGTTTGAGACCATGTTTCAGCGCCATATGTCATCACTGGTAACGCACTGGTCGAAAACTTTTGTTTTAAGACGCTGAGGAATTTTTAATGAGAAGATATCTCGCAGCTTCCCGAACACTGTCCATTCGAGCTGGATTTGACGATTGACATCCTTCTCGAAGTTGACTCTATCTAATTGCTTGTCCCAAGTAGATGTACTCGTCAACAACTTCGAGAGTTGAATTTCCAACTGTTACTGGGGTGGGCACAACATAGACATTATACATGTCTTTCGTCTTGTCCATATTCATCTTAGGGACCCCCTTTGGGAAAAACTCGCTTTAGGCTATCGATATTTTCTCCTTTAACTTCTTTTAAGTAATCCAACGGATTTTAATACGGTTTTCACTAATAGAAAGAATGATAAAAGAGAAATGTTTTTAATATATAATCTTCTATATATAAAAATGAATCCCTATTTCCCTTGGTCACGGCATCACGCGTGAACGGGTAGACAGATTTTAATTCAGTTTTCACTAATGGAAAGATGGATAAATGGGGAATGTTCTTATATATAAAAATTGCATCCCGGGCGAAGCAGGGGGCGGGCCGCTAGTTTGCAAAAAAAAAATGTAATCATAAATCCTCTGTCAAATAAAAAGATGGAAATTCAGACTACCTTAGCTTCATTATTATCCTTGCCGACTGCGTGCAACATTCCAAATGCAAGATTTGAAATAAAGAAAATTTTTAATGTGAATACTAATAAACGCATGCGTATCGACGGAAGTCGGCCTCCTTTAACAGTGTTGCCATCTCAACGGACACAAGCGTACATCCTCTGCAATCCCGCGAGTTGGCACGCCCGATGCATTTGCAATATGTTGGGAAAATCGTGATATTCGTGATTATTCAACATTGAAAGACGTGAGGACTTTACGCAGCCTTGGATGTGTCGTGACCGATTCAATGTTTGTATTCCAGCAATGTTTCAAGTTTCATACGAGAAAGTTGCACGCGTCTCTAGTTTGCATTAACATGTGTTTAATGTCATCGTACGTCATGTTTATTGTGTTGGTAAATTGTTTTCATATTATTCTAGAACTTGCATTGTAACTTGCATTGACTTTGACTTCAAACTGCCCGCTGTATACTATATACATACATCACCTGCTAGCCGCTCTCTTAGAGGCATAAGTTTTGCGAGCATGTGGTCGTCCTACCGATTTACACTTTAAAATTGGGTAGGAGACGTCATATCCCCAAATATTAAACTTACCACAGGATCGTAGCTACCGCCGTATTAGCCGTATCAGTTATAAGGGACCCTGACGTGTGTAAACAAAATTTAGTAAAATTTTATCCACATATTTTTTTTTAAGATCAACAGACAGGCTGACGGTCCACTTGATGGTAGGTGGTTACCGTCGCCTATAACACAAACAACGCCAAAGCTGCTGCAAGTGCGCTGCCGACTACAATAGGATTAAGGATAAGGGATTAGATGGGCTCTGGCATCCCTTATTCACTCACCGAAAAACAATAGCGCAAGTGCTGTTATTTCACGGTGGTCTTACAAAGAAAATTTCACGGAACACGTTTGTTTTTTAATGTTAAGATCGACAGATAGGCTGACGGTCCACTTGATGGTAGGTGGCTACCGTCGCTAACACAAGCAACGCTAAAGCTGCTACAATTGCGCTGTCGACTACAGTAGAATTAAGGATAAGAAATTAGGAGGGGATAGGGAAATGGACTCTGACATCCCTTAGTCACTCACCGAAATACAACAGCACACGTGCTGTTATTTCGCGGTCGTCTTCTGTAAGGGGGTGCTTACTGCGAAACGCAGTGTGCCCTACCACTACTTTCCAGATCCAGACCAAATTTGAAAAGTTCATTATTCAAAGATGACCCTGCCCGGAATCGAACCCGAGAACCCTAGAACAGAGCGTTAATGCAAGCGCCCTAACCCTAAAACGTGTTCAAATAATGTTAATTCTCTCATTAAATGACGAAATTTACGTCAAAATTTTAGAGTCGACATTCGTTCACAACCAATTACCCCACCACAGTTGCCTCCCCAGGAAGAAACCAATAAAATGTTGAGACTTAATATATTGGACATTTCTGTATCAAAAACTCAGCCCAAAACTAACAATTTATATACGCCCCGATGGCGTGCAGTCACGAAATGTAGTCCCAAAGTGGAGATGGTGCTTAAAATGCCGTAAAATGTTTTATAGTGTAAAATGAAAATAAATAGTTTTTCGCCTACCACTTAAGAGTTAAGACAATAAAATCTTTACAGCTTTACAGACAGGAAAATGATAGGAGGAACTGGAGCCATCCGACTATTTTTATTTAATACAAGATGAGCCCGCAACTTCGTACGCGTGATAGTTACGTATATAGCGTATAACTTTCTTGTTTCTAAACCGATTGGAATGAAACAAACACTAAATGTTACCGGAAGCTTATTGTAATGCATGAGTGAAAACCGCATTCAAATTGGTTAAGCTGTTTCAGTGATTAGCGTTAACAAACGCACAGACGGCTTGTTCCCGATTTTATTATATGTATAGATATTGATATGGATATCAATTCATAGGTGTATGAAATTAACAAACAATTTCATATGCTCAAGAAGAGTGCTATATATATTAGTATACTAATATTATAAATAGTATATACTTATTACTAATATTATAAAGCTGAAGAGTTTGTTTGTTTGAACGCGCTAATCTCAGGAACTATTGGTTCGAATTGAAAAATTCTTTTTGTGTTGAATAGTCCATTTATCGAGGAAGGCTATAGGCTATATAACATCACGCTACGATCAATAGTATTATATATAAGCAGTGTCCAGTACCACGCGCCTCACGCGCACGCCGCGCCGCCGCTTTATGTATAGGCCGCAGCGAAACGTGGCCGACTTCAGCTAGTAGGTAACCAATAATTCTTCAGAAGTGAAAAGTTCACGCCTTATTTGTCTTCATTTTTTAATTCTTTTTATGTACATATATATTTTATATACTCAATTTCTCATGTTTTGTGGTAACTAAAACTCATTTTTTTTAAAAAAAAATCGCACTCCTTGTTGCAAGTCGAAGTTACAAAAGTATCATATCCTGAAACATGTTATGCAAATGAGTTTCCTCAGAGAAATATAGACGCGTAAGACACGAAACAGGGAATAGAGAATTTTATTTACAACAGATAGTAAAGGTGGCCGAGAACAGTGCTGTTTATTGATGGTGCTATTTTAGCTTTGCGTTTTGCAATGCGCTTCACGCTAAACATTGTTTTACAATAATATTTAGTCTCAGGGTTAAATTTAAGTTTATTTACTTATTGCTATTATTTTTAATGCGTTTTCATTAATTCTCTATTAATTGACGAGTCAAATCCAGCTCGGATGAGCAGCGTTCCGAAGGTCCGAGACATCTTCTCGTCCAAAATTGCTAAGTGTCTTAAAACGACACGTTGGACCGTTGACGAGCCCGTTAGATGAGTGATTAGGATGCTTGCCTTAACGCTCTGTTCTAGGGTTCCCGGGTTCGATTCCCGGAAGGGTCAACTTTGTCAGATTAATAATTGAGTCAAAATAATAATAATAACTTTATTTGAGACATGTTATATACCTATTATATAATTTGTAAATTATATTATATTACCTACATAGGCACTTATGTATAGTACCTATACATAAGTAAATAATGTATACATTAAGTATACACATTCACATATAGTATTACGCAAATAATAGAAAGCAAAATAAATTAATAAACATAATTATCACTTTCTATTGAGGGTGACATGTGACATCACCCAATGTTTTATTATTGGCCAGTCCCTCTTCCCAGCAATTACCTTCAACAGCATGTCGGGGCTGTCATTTACCTTCAAATTATGGTGATTCAAATATTGAATATTGTGATTAAAAACATCATGGCGTTGACATGTTTGTATGCATGTTTATGGGCTTACAAACATATAAATCTTAGAGACAGCTTAAAATGGTAATACTCTCATGTACACAATTAAAATATTACTGCACCAAGAAAACTCTAGAGTAATTACATATTTGTCTGTCAAATAGGCGTAGTGCCGTTCCATGAATCAAGTATGCGTGACATTTGTGACAAAACATAGGTACAAATTGTTCGTAGTATAAACTTAAAAAAATGAATGCTGTTTTCTCTACAAGAAATTTAAAATTCGAACATGTTTATTAAACAAAATTAAACCAGGTTTCTTTGCAATTAAATATTTTATGTTGGATTGTAAAACTGTAAAAATTACACATTAATTGCCAAAGACCGTATCAATTAAGAGCAATTTAAGTTTACAATGTTTGTAAAAGCTCATATAAGTTTGACGGCCCGTTGGATGAGTGGCAAGAGTGCTTGCCTAACGTCTCAGGGACCCCGGGTTCGATTTCCGGCGGGGTCAACTTTGGAAATTTTAATGTTATTTTCAAAATTGACTCTGGTCTGGATTTGAAAAGAGTGGTAGGGCACCACTGCGTTTCGCAGTCATTTGGTCAGCCCGCCTGGCGGCAGTAACCACCTTCTTACAGAATACCGCCGTGAAATAACAGCATATACATGCTGTTGTGTTTCGGTGAGTGAGTAAGGGATACCAGAGTCCATTTCCTTATCCCCCCTCCTAATCCCTTATCCAATCCTACTGTAGTCGGCAGCGCACTTGCAGCAGCTGTGGCGTTGCTTGTGTTATAGGCGACGGTAGCCACCTACCATCAAGTGGACCGTCAGCCTGTCTGTCGACCTTAACAAAAACAAAGTTTTTATACTGATACATTCTCTGGAATTCTTCTTCTTGTTTTTTTTTTTTTTTTTGCTACGGTGAAATACTTTCTCCTGATACACTCTTCCGTTTCTGGTCAGTGATCGCCTTTAATCAACTTACAGAGTTTTGGCAGGCAGGCTGACGGTCCACTTGATGGTGGTGACTATCTTGTCAATTATCGAATTTGCTAATAGGTTGCCGAATGTGGGCAAAAAATAGAAGATAACTTGTAAAATACATATTTACAGGAATAAGTTTCGTGACAACGGAGCATATGAATTAGTGTTAAAGGGGGGTAAATCATTCATGGCAAAGTAGCACAAGCTGCACAAGCCTAAAAAACTAGTCAAACTGTTTTACTTTTCCTTATACTGTTCCTATGAGGGAATAATGGAATGGGATATGGCATCCCTTACTCGTCGCCAAAACAGTTCAGTCGTCAAAATCGGGTCCAGCCGTTTCGGAGATTAGCCAAAACAAACAGACAGACAAACATTTTAAAATACTGTTTTTTGTTATAACTACCGTAGATATATACTTTGAGATACATTTATTAAAAAGCGGTTATTTTCACATTACAGACACTTCAATTTTATTTATTAGCATATAAATAAAATCGCTGCCCTCCTGTATCTGTTTCTCCGCTAACTTCTTCCACTCAACGTATTTTGATACGGTTTTCACTAGTAAAAAGAGCGATAAAAGAGGAAGATTTGTGTATAATTTGCAGAAAAAATGGGTTTGCGCGAAGCCGGGGCCGGACCGCTAGTCTTTAAAAAATTTAATCTTTTTTAGGGTTCCGTACGTCCGAATAAAAAAACGGAACCCTTTTAGGATCACTCGTGTGTCCGTCGCTCACGAGTGTTATCTCGGAATCTACTGGACCGATAAAGTTGAAATTTGGTACACATGTCAATTTCTGTGACCCAAACACCCTCTGCATTTGACGTAAATAGATGAAATCTGTATATGGGAGGTCATTTTTGGGGGGAAAGTGGAAATTTTGGTACACATGTCAATTTCTGTGACCCAAACACCCTCTGCATTTGACGTAAATAGATGAAATCTGTATATGGGAGGTCATTTTTGGGGGGAAAGTGGAAATTTTTTTTTTTTAAATTGCATCGTTTGACATATCAAATGGAAGATCTTGTTGTGAAGATCTTAACTGTATTTTTTTGTAATTTTAAAATAAATGGTTTCCAAGTTATTCAAGAAAACAGACGAAAATTGACCATTCCCCCCCTTATCTTAGAAACTACTGAACCTAAAATTTTGAAAAAAAAATACAGAAATTAGTTTTCTACTTATAGATTATAGGTAAACCTATAAGAAGTCCATGATATTAAAATAACATGATAAATCACTCAATATTGTGCGGATAGGTAACATCGTACGGAACCCTCTTCACGCGAATTCAGCTCGCACTCGTCCCTTTTTTTTATTAAATCAAGGTAGCGCTTGACCACTATCTCACCTGATGTGAGCTGCAGATGCGGCCAAAAGGGACCACGCTTAACTAGTAAATACCCATTTACCATGGTTTTGAAGAACACAGACGCAGGCAATGAGTTCCACTCCTTAGCAGTCCGAACAAGGAAGGTGGAACTGAAACGCTTCATGCGTGATCGAGTAACATCAACCACGAAGGGATGAACCCTCGCCCACGTTAGTGGTCCGATATCTAGTCAAATTCCATTGATTCCAGATAGAATTTTTCATACACAACTATCATTAATGCCATCCTATTATAATTTGTACCCATGTAGTGTTTATAAATAAAAATATTAAAAAAAAGTACATGCACAAGACATGAAAGAGGTAAGGTTAGCATGTCGTAAAACATTTCAAATAATATAAACTTGTCGATTGTAAAGGTCACTTGAAAATTAATTATTGAAGCAGCTGTCTCGCTGTCAATAACTCAACTCTCTTGAAAAAAAAACAACCATTGAACGTACCTACCTACGTTTCTTCTTAATTAGTTTACTCTTATTATTTATTAGGTACTTATATTTCTTTAATAAATGTCACATAACGAGTAATTATTGCTAAGTAACTCTCAAGTACACAAGCACAGTATAATAAAGAGTACTAGCGTACACAAGAAAGTGGATTTTATATGAGAGTTTTATAAATATATATATATTTTATTTATTTTTACTAGCGACTCAGATGCGTCAGCCTGTCTGCCGATATTAAAATAAAAATCAAGTTTTTTAACTCTCAATTTCAATTTACTCACGTCAAGTTTCAATCAAGATGTAATCTCGAAACATATTTTATCTGCAATAATTAGAATTCTGCGCAGGAGCATGTTTAGATTAATGTCTGGTGTCGCGAGTGCGAGCCCTTAATTTATATCACTGGCGTACTCGCAGCAAGCCGTCCGAGCTGTGCATGGGCAGTTAGTTGTCTTTTGCAAATATTTGCTGCTACGGCATCATACGAACCACGGTTCGTTGAGCTTGGATCTGTATTTGTTATTGGAGTTAGGGAAACTGTTTTATCTCAAATTATACTCAATAGGGAATTGATATACATTATATCTTTTGTTTTGAGCTGTAATATTTCCGTAGCTAATAATAGTTAATAACAGCTAATAATTAGCTGTAAGAACTATGGGCTATATAGGAGAGGAAGCTGTAATATTTCGAGCACTTAATGAGGGGCGAAAGATATCGCATTCTTCAACTAGTGATGCAAGTAAAAATACATGGCAAACGTTGCAGAGGCAATAGAAAAACATTCAGGTTGAAGAATTCAAGGGAATGGTTTGATGTGAACATTTATTCCCTCTTTCGTGCAGCAGCTTCCAGAGTTAAGATAGCCATGATGGTCGCCATTCTTCCTAGAGGAGTGGTACCTTAAAAAAAAAGAATCTTGATTAAGCCAGTGTCTGTTATTTGTGGTAATCATGAAACTTTGAGTGCCAATCCTAGTATGCATCTCTAATTATATCCTTTTCAGTTACATAAACTCAGACAGAAGGATTTCTAGGTAATTCTTTATAATTCATTAAATATTTAATAGATTTTTAAAGTTTTTTTAGTAACAGTTTTTTTGTGCTTGAGAATGATTTATCCACACTAATATTATAGAAGCTAGAGAGCTGGACCTGGAGTATCTGTATGCTAAACCGAAATGAAATAAATTTTGGAAATACATTTAAGGACCTCTAGTTTAGGAAACAGGCATTATTATTTTTTTCGCATGTTTAATGCGAGCATTGCTGGACAATAGGTTGTTTCGAATTGATTTCTCTATCGATTTCACTAAATTCGCTAAAGACATGATACTGCCGAACCGAAGAAAATATTTTAACTGACATCAAAGCCGCCACCAAATATATTTTAAACATCTCCACCATTTAGTCCAAACTGTTTCCTAAAGCGAACATTAGCAAAAAGGTACATCGTAACGTCAACGGGCGTCCGAACTAAATGACAAATTATTCACTTACCCAGAAATATCATAGGACATTCATCTCCTTTTGTACATCGTAACTCTTAATATGTTCGGCCGAGATTACATATTGCTTTGGCATTTGGTTATACGACCGCACTTACACATTTGTTAGTTAACTTTTTGAAGGCACATGGTGTCTCTATATTCATTTTACAGTCTGCTGCTATTCTAGGAACATATTCCACCATATCGCTGTATATTTTCGGTTGCAGGTGCCCAGATGTCGAAAGGTTCTGTTCGTTCGTTTTGCTAAAATTTTAGTAAGGGACACCGAGCGAGACGATGTCTTCTTATTTGACATCTCGATGCATCTGCTCGGATTTATTAGGATGGATCTTTTTAGGCTATTTGCGGCTTGAACTTGAACCCAATTTGAGAGCATTGACTAATTGGTGATTTATTCATTTTGCTCTTTGACATCCCATTTAGTATCATAGGGCTAACAGCGTGTAGACAAGTTTGCTCACTTCCCTTTTTTTTATGATTTTGACGCAAATATCTACTTGATTATTTGTTTGGTAATTCATTAGATTTATTTATTTTATTTTATTTTGAAAAACCCTACAGCAATACAGAAAATAACATACATCAGAGACAGTATTACTAATATTATAAAGCTGAAGAGTTTGTTTGAACGCACTAATCTCAGGAACTACTAGTTCGAATTGAAAAATTATTTTTGCTTTGAATAGTCCATTTATCGAGGAGGGCTATAGGCTATATAACATCACGCTACGATAAATAGTATTTATTTATTTATTTATTTATAATTTTAACAATTTAAAGAAAACTAAATATACATTAATATAATGATAGCATTAAAAACCACCTAGGTTTAACCGTTTGCTATCATAATGCTTTAAATTATTATTAAAATATTAAAAGATTTAACATCTAACTATGTACAATTAATTACAATGTTGATATAATCAAATACAATTTAAAAAATATTCCTTTAATTTGACTTTAATATTTTTAGTGTTTATGCTGTTACACAGATCTGAAGGTAGGCTATTGATAAGGCGCGGCATAATATAAGCGGTAGTCCATTCACCGTACATATTATTGGCACGCTGTGTACATACATACATCTCTGAAATTGCCCTAGTGCATACAGGGTGTTCCATCACTCTCTTTAAGGATTCATAAGATTCATCCTCACTTCTTATTATATATAAGAAGTGTCCAGTACCGCGCGCCCCATACGCACGCCGACGCCGTATGGGCCGCAGCGAAGCGTGGCCGAGTTCAGCTAGTTACAAATAAAATACTTATTTTCAAAATAAACCTTCATGTAAAAATTTTCAGGAAAACTTTCTTTGTCAATATCTCAAAGGTAGGTTGTTTTGAAAGGTTCCATTCCAATTAGTTTACAAACAAAAAAGTTACGCTCTATACCGAACACCACGCGTACGAAGTTGCGGGCTGAGCTAGTTCTTATTAAAATTCGAATCTCCTATTTAATTTTCAAAAAGTTATAGGAAAAAAGTACCAGATAAATTAAATTAAATGAAGATTGGATTTTAAGAATTTCCTTCATTTATTTTCAGCTCGTCTTACAATAGGTGTACGTGAATTTTTTTACATTTTTGACCAATAACTAAAAATTACAAGTTTTTTTTATTTATTTCAATAACAATAAAAAGCAATTACTTACTCTTTAAATTTGTCTTGAAAAATGTTTATTTTTAGCTTGTGTTATTGTATAGCAAAATGCATTCTCATTGATGAATTTATTGTTTTCATTGGAAGGCCCATGGTTTTTGCGACGTTCACTGCAGGCGGCAATGCACAAAGACATGTTACTCTGTGTATATTAGAAGTTTTCTCACGAGGAACATGTGCGCTGAGAACAAAGACTCCATAGAGCTCCGCTCTCACTAGATAGAAAAAAATTGATGCTTTCACTATTATTTAAAAAAATCACACCGGTAGCTATTCTATAACTTATTGTATATTAATCTTCTATATATAAAAATAAATCCCTATTTCCCTTGGTCACGGCATCACGCGTGAACGGGTAGACCGATTTTAATTCGGTTTTCACTAATGGAAAGAGGGATAAACGAGGAATGTTCATATATATAAAAATTGCACCCCGGGCGAAGCCGGGGGCGGGTCTCTATATATAAAAATGAATACCCATTTCCCTTGGTCACGGTATCACGCGTGAACGGGTAGACCGATTTTAATTCTATTTTCACTAATGGAAAGAGGGATAAAGGAGGAATTTTCATATATATAAAAATTGCACCCAGGGTGAAGCCGGGGGCGGGTCGCTAGTCTCTATATATAAAAATGAATCCCCATTTCCCTTGGTCACGGCATCACGCGTGAACGGGTAGACCGATTTTAATTCGGTTTTGACTAATGGAAAGAGTGATAAACGGGGAATGTTCATATATATAAAAATTGCATCCCGGGCGAAACCGGGAGCGGAATGCTATTAGTAGATAAACTTCGATGTCGTTCAGTATTTAAAAAATTCTGATATGCGCTTAAAGGCTTATTATATTCGGCATAACAGAATTGTTTGTTAGTTATAAAAAACTTTTTTTGTAACTGTACAATTAATTTTGCGATCTATATAAATATATAGACCAAATGTTATATATAATCTATACTAATATTACAAAGAGAAAAGATTTGTATGTATGTATGTTTGCAATGAATAAACTCAAAATCTACTGGACCGATTTTAAAAATTCTTTCACCTATAGAAAGCTGCATTATCAACGAGTAACATAGGCTATTCACCTTCCCCCCCCCTCTCCATACAAAATTGTGGTTTTCCACAATTAAACTCAAAAATGTTTAAAAAATAAATGTCCACCCGTGCGAAGCCGGGACGGGACGCTAGTATATAAATATATATAAATAAAAATCAATTGCTAGATGTGTTGCTAAGCACAAGATTCTTTTTATTTGTTTTTTTTTTTTCAAATTTTCGTTGAAGTTCTAGAAGGTGAATGAAGAGAAAAATTTCCCGGAAAATTGCATCAGTGCAAACCGGGGGCGGGTTGCTAGTTATAAATTCTTATATTTAACCAGGATTTACATGTGTTGTGGAGACTTTACTTCTAAAAATTAGTTCTGCCACTAAAACTTATCTCAAAAATGCTAAAAATGGGTTTAAAAAACATATGTTAAAAACGTTGAGACACACACTAATTTTATATATTAAATTCTCTACGGATTTCTTTATTCTCTACAGACCTGCAGATTTATTGCCAGAATATATTTTTTGTTTACTTTAAAAAAGACATCGTGTCAACTTACGCAAAAAACGCTTTAACAAGACGAAAAGATATTTCGTAAAAACTCTATGCATTCGCATATTATACCTACGCGTAATCTTTTATTCACCTCTGTGATCGTTGTGAAAGCGTGACTTTGAATCTTAACGTTTTATTATCCTTTACTATAAAAATAAGTCTTTAAAATCACTTTTACTGCATTGCTGTAGTACCATTAATACACAATTGCTTCTAGATTCCATCCCATTTGTATCTTCATTTCCATTGCAAGTCTTGGAATGGATTTGGATAAGACCAAAGCCATGTTCAACGAGCATATTCTCCCAGGACTTGTTCTCGTAGAGGATGTGACTCTTGAAGTTGTGCAGGATTATGTATATTTGGGACAAACGATTCAGTTAGGCAGGAACATCTTTAGCAAAGAGGCTGACAGAAGGATCCAACTGGGTTGGGCTGCTTTCGGAAAGCTACGTCATCTCTTTTCGTCATTACTGCCACAATGTCTGAAGACCAATGTCTGTAATCAGTGCGTCCTTCCAGTAACGGCGTATGGTGCCGAAACGTGAACTCTCACGGTAGGAGAGTTAAGTTTAAAGTCGCTCAGTGAGCTATGGAGCAGGCTATGGTAGGAGTTTTTTTATGGATAGGATCAGAAATTCTGAAATTCGCCGAAGAACAAAAGTTGTACACATAGCCGAATCAGCAAGCTGAAGTGGCAATGGGCCGGCCACATATATCACATATATCATAAGCCACGAATAGGGGATCGGACAGTAATCAGATTAAAATCTAAAATGTACTTGGAAAGAAAATATATAATTTTTTACGATTATTTATCGAATAATAATTTAATATAATTCATTTAAATATTTTTAAATGAAGAAATAAAATTTTATTATTTACAATATTTTTAATCTATACTGAAACACCAATCACAGTGCGTGACGTCATTTGTGGGCAATCATTGTCTTATGCCAATGCAGCTGTTTTGTTATGATATGACCACAAATGACGTTACGCGCTCTCAGATGAACTATCGTGGCGTTTTGGCGGCATTTTCAACCAAACAATATTAAAACATGATTTTGAGTACCTAAAAGGCAATAAATAAATAAAATAGTATTTTTTATGGGAATAAATATCCATGAAGATTAATTTAAAACACTTTCTGAAAATTTGTCCGATCCCCTATTGGAAGACGCAGCGTGGGAATGAACTTTTCCAATTTGACTCTGGTCTGGATCTGGAAAGTAGTGGCAGGGTACACTGCGTTTCGCAGTCATTTGGGCAGCCCTTAGCAGCAATAACCACCCCGTTACAGAAGACCACCGTGAAGTAACAGCACGTGTGCTGGGCCTTGATTCTGTATGACAATTATGATTTCACGCTTTTGTCTTACCTTATCAAAACACGTAATGTCTTACCATGGCATTTATATATATGCAAGAGAATGACTTTTGAGCAGATATCGTAACCGTTTGATGCAAGGATATGACGTGCTTTCGAAGTAAGAAATCGCTAATATGACATGGTATCGAAGTAAGGAATCGCGTGGAATCGCTAAGTGGCGTTAGTGAATTAGGGCACTGTTGTGTTTCGGTGAGTAAGTAAGGGATGCCAGAGCCCATTTCCCTATCCCCTCCTAATCCCTTTTCCTCAATCCTACTGTAGTCGGTAGCCCACTTGCAGCACCTATGGCGTTGCTTGTGTTATTGATGGTAGGCGGTAGCCACTACCATCAAGTGGTCCGTCAGCCTGTCTGCCGATCTTAACATCTTAACGCTTGATGGAAAGATAGAAAAGAAAACCAATAACCGGGAGAATGTAACTGTCATTTGCTTTGGGGACCTTGTTTTCAAAGCAAACAAAGACTGCATCCGATTACAAGCTTACAAATAACTAATTTAAGTTTCGCTTTACTATGATAACATACCATTTGTTAGCTGTTAACAATTGATATTTCAATGTTAGAAGTTTAACTGGAATTCTTTCCGTATTCTCTAAACTAATTCTCTATAGTTTACGACTGCATAGAGTGTGTCTTACCACTGTTGAAATATTTTACAAATTGCAATCGGCTTTCCATAGAATCTGTTGTTTATGTATTAAAATAGCTTATGTTTAATTTATCACCAGATATAGTAAAATATAACTGCAAAAAAAAAACTTTATACTGCCACAAATAGTAAATAATTACCAAAATTAAATTCCTGTGGAAATAGAACTAAAAATTTTATAACTTACTATCCTATTTAAAGTAAACAACTTCAAACTAGTCATTGTTTAACCCAAAAATAGTTAATGATCACCAAAAATTTAACAATATTTTAATATAAAATGTCGTCTAAATATTTAACATCTTGTTGTCCTGTTATAAGTAAATTACTCTATATAAATCATTGTTTACCCAAAAATAATAAATGAACTACTAAATTTTGATACTATGCTACTGTAAAATGTTTACTAAAGCCTGAGCTTTTATGACTCTAAATTAATTAACTACTACCAACATTTCTTTTCTTAAGCGTTTATTCAATAAGAAATAAAACTGGTCCAATTACATTAATCATTTTATTAAAATATTATACAGACATGAGTCTGTAATTGATCTTTTATTAATAATTTAAAAATTTTACAGACGAATCAGTCTTTTAAATAGGTAAGTTCTAATAATAGGTAGTAATTTTAAAATTTTAAGAAGAATCAGTCTTCTGGTACTATAAATAATTGGTGTCCTCTTAATTTGGCGTCAGTATATAATATTAGTTTGGTAATATGCCTACATTTTATGGCAATCATAATGGTTGCATTTAGGTAGTAATAGCGCAATAATTTGCTCATTAAAATTTGGTGATCATTTACTACATTTGGTTTCTTAATACAATTAAAAGTACAGTCAGGACTAAAATAGTTAGAACTATTGAAATTTTAGGTTTTGTAAATTTGCAATTTAAAATTTTGCATTTTTTTTTTGTATTTAATATACTTTTAGGAAAGAGAGCTTAGAGTCCCTCAGCTTCCTAACTTTTTTGTTTGAAAACCGATTGGAATGAAACAAACACTAAATGTTACGAGAAGCTTGCTATACATGGCAACAGAAGTGCAACGTGTACTACAAATTGCTCTTTTTTTTTAAAAAAAAAAAAAAATTTATTGTACAGACACGGTTCGTTTATGATTTTATCATATGTAAGTATAGAAGATTTAATGTTGCTCTTTTGACTTAGTTCAAAATTTATTTAAATTATCTAAAGAAATTATTTTATTTTATTGACGTCAAAGAAGTTTAATTTCTTACGTGCGTTAATAAGCCCAATACCGCTTTTTCCTTCTTTTTAAATTTCTTGAGAGATATTTTAAAAACTTTTTAATACTTAGAAATCATATTGGCCCTTTTAAACCTATCGTAAAGTCCCCTTGCAAAGTAATTCAATTACCTTTAAAAGTTAAAAATACTCGTAGTAGTTCATGTGCGTGGCTATTTCAGTAGCAATACTTTCCCTCTGTGCCGTTTCGTTTAGTTCTGAGTTCAAGGGCACACCGACATCACTCCGTAAATATTTACACAAAAGCTGCGAACGTTATCAAGATGTATGTCTGTTCGGTGCCTTGATTTTCTTTAATTGCTTTTCCATTTTTGAACCGTGATTTCTTTTTATTTAAATTTCGAATTACGTTCCAAAAACTTTGATACAGGCATTATCGGAATTCGCTTGTCGAACAGTTTTGAAAAAAAAAAAAAAATTTTGTACATGTTTAAAAAAGCTTGATCGAGTTTAAATCCCGAATCTTTATACGAACTTTTTATTCTTTGGATGTAGTTTTTTTTTTACAGTAAAATACTTTTTCTCAAACATGCTCGGAAATGTAGGCATTCTTGTACTAAAAACAAGCCACGAAAATTGTAATTTTTGGCTCGTGCATTTCTTTCTCGGCCTAGGCCAAGAATGTTGTATGAAAAATCATTCCTGGCCGCTGCTCAGCCCGATGAAACTCGAAGTTTCACGAGTCGTCACGAACGCGCCCGCCGCTGTCACAGGCGTAGTAGGCGGGGGCGAGCGCACGCTCTTTTGATGACTGGGCTGTATGAGGCTGTATGGCTGTTTCCTTTGCACTCATTGAAAATAAAAAATGAAAAAAGGCGGGAAAGCATACTTTTTTCAGTACCTACCTCAATATTTATTGCTTTTAGTAAACATTTGCGTTTGTTTTATTCTAAATAAAACTGTGTATATGTAAAATGAGTTCCAGTGATGAAAGCGACACTGCAATGGATTGCACTCCGCCTAATTTAAAGAGAAGGCTAAATTAGCTATGGAATGTACTATTGCATTATCACGTGTTTCATTATTTCCTCACATTTATTGAGAAAAGCACCAGCCTCGACCGGAATGAGGATTGCCGGACTCATCTTTATCTTAAACCACTTCGTCCGACAATCCTTCACTTCCTGGACTCTGCAGTAATGTACTAATGTTTTCATTCAGAATAGAGATAAACAAAATTCTCTACCTACATATACTTTCCCATACCTACCTACCTCTACCTACATATACCTAGATGAATCAAAAAAAATTAAATAAATTATAAATAAGATTCCTATGTGATTCAAAAAACGAACAACAGCGCGTACGAAGTCGCGGGCACAGCTAGTATAATCCCAATAAAATTGATTCGTACACAAAAAGATTAAACTTATAGGAATAATATAAAGAGGGCATTGGGAATTTTTTCCTACAAAAATATTGTTCCTGATCGCCGTAATCAGGATGGCCATCACGTAGCTAAATAGCCTTGTAAAGTTAAGAATAGACTAAGCGATTTTGTACCAAGTGGTTCTAAATGTCATATTACGAATTCTTTCGTTTTGCCCGATCTATGCAGTTGAAAATCTTTGTTCATGGTACATCATGCCACAGCTCAATAAATTTGAAACAAAAGAAATTTAAAAAAACGCACATCAATTCACAATTACAATTGATGCACAGCGCGAAGTGCTTTTTGTAATTACTATAAATCCTCATTAAGGCATTTTTACGAGAATAGTAGCCGGTGGCTAGTCTAGTGCGAGTTTTAAAATGATTATTCATTTGCATTCCATCATTCTTTAGTCTCGCTTGAAGAGCTGTTCGAGCATTAATCAATATCGAAAAGAGGCATTTTTAAATGCATTTTAAAGCTCGAGGCTTACTTATTTTACTTACTTAAGACTAACTTATTTTAAAGCTTATCTAGGGTACTATCGGGATGAGAAATTTATCAGGCAATTCTAAGAGCTGGGTACAAAAAAATATATTACCAGGCGACTAGGCGTACATAACCTATTGATATATTTTTCCGTCGTGTGTTTTTTGTACTCCGTTGAAGACAAGAGTTATTAGACTACTCGCGGGCAATTAATTCACGTAAGCCGGTTTCATTAATTCATGTTTTGTATTAATTTTGATTATGTGAACAATTCATAAAAAGTAAAGAAATGTAATTAATGTACCTACTTTTATCTGAAATAAAGGCTTAATAATAATGTGAACGACGTGAACAAACGGGCCCATAGGTCGAGTGGTTAAGTTTATTGATCTGACTCTGGAGTCCCGGATTTAATTTCCGGCAGACCCAACATTGGAAATCATTTTTTTGTAATTGCCATGGTCTAGGTTTTTATTGATTTATTTGGACTTCCTAGTTTTGAAAATCATCAGCTCACGTGGAGAAAATTCACAGTTATTATACAGTAATAATTTTATTAGGGAAACTATTTAAGTTTTTTTCGAATTCCTAAAGACAAAGAAATGTAAATACCTACTTACTACACATATTTCTAAATAAATAACCAGGTTAATTACTATGTATTTCGCATGTCCGTAACTTCATAATAATACTTATTAGTATCTAACTAATATGTATTGCGATTTACGAAGTCGCATTTCGCCTGTCGATGTAAGTACCATTCAAAACTTGCCGACCGCTCGCTCCAATTGTTACAACATTAAGGCCAGGTTCACACTACAATCCATCACCATATTATAAACTCGAAAATTATTGCTTTGCTGCTGTGACAACTCTGTACGCTCTATATTGGAAATATCAGGCGAACCAGGGGGGAAACACGCGCTATATGTGATTATTTTGTCGGCTTTTGCACGACATCAAAACAGATTCCCTTCTAATTAGATTTTAGTTTTCTATGGCTGTGTTCTGTAACTAGATGGTTACTATCGCCAGATGTGCTATTATACTTGCGAGAAAAACTATGGAATCACCTGCCTGTGATTTGCTACGAGCGATTTTAAGAACTAAATGATTAAGGAAGATTAATGAAAATGGTACCATTTTAAAGGCTATACTGTAAACTTTAAATTAATACCATATTCATTTAAGTTGGACCCGTATTTCAGGTGCTGTCCTGGTTTAAGTGAAGCAATAAGGAAAAAGTGGTGGAAAAAGTGTTGTATTTAAGCCAAATGGAATCCTAATACTATTAAAATAAATACCAGAATGAGTCGTCGCAATTTCATCTTAGTTTAAGTAAAATTTTATTGCTTTATACCTACTTAAAACGTAAATTTTTGCATGTAACAAGAACAGTACAGTTCTATATTTAGATATAACACACGGAGCGAATCGTAACTGTATATTGGCAAATTAAAAACGCATTTGCGCTTCAAATGCGGATACAAATAATAAAATAATCTCACGTTCTAGAGTCGTTTGTTTAGAATAAATTCTTAAATTACATACTATATGACATATAAACTATAACATGTATCATAGTGACAGCACATCCCAATGATAGTTTGTCATTAAAGGCAATCGTCTGTTCCTATTATGTCCGACAAAAAATGACCCATCATCAACGGCCTATTATGTGTCCCCACTGCAGGGGCACAGGTCTACCGTCTCAACAAGGGCGTATGGTCCACCACCCTGGCTCAGTGCGGGTTGATGGACATCACACTTTAAGTTTTTAGAAAAAACCCATTGATACATGGCATGCAGAACTCGGATCTCTCGACATGATAGGCCGCATCTTTCCTACTACGCTAGTCCACCATTATGCTACAAAAAATAACCCACCCGGACACCTTTCCTGAATTATAAATACAAAACATTTTTATTTGTATTATATTATGTCGATATTATTTATATTTTATTTTATTATTTCAACAAAAATAATTTTATTTATTCATAAAATATGTTTACTTAAAACCTTTATAACATTTACGTAATTTTTTTTTTATAAAAAAAGAAACTTACATTATGCCGTTCAATTGAACAAAGCAAGACAAATTTAAAAAAAGACTCAGATTAAAAAAGTTAACTTTGCCAGTAATCAAAATTACTATTAAAAGAATTTTATTCTCTAGAAGCCTGAGTAAGCTTATTACTTATTGCATCTGAGAATTTACTCAGTCATTAGAATCTCAAGTTTTTCTATCAAGTTTGCAATCGTTAAAGCGCAACACACACTGAAGCGGTACCAGAGCGAGGCGGCCGGCGCGGCGCCACGGCGCGGTGCGATTTTACCGCTTTCACAAACAGTCGGACGCGTTCCGGGGCCGGGGCGGGAGCGGTAGTCGCCAATTTGTGGCGAATACCCCGTCGCATTCCCGCTACCGTGCCGCTTTCCCGCTTAGGTGCCGCTTTATCGTTATCGCGGGATTTTCCTCGTGGCCAAACTGATTTTCCAAACTGGTTCGCGCCATGTTCCCGCTGCGGTAGCGCGGTATTCTGTGTGAAATGCCCCGGAATACATTCGCTTCCCGCTTTCCTGCTCCCGGACCGCTTACCGGCCAGTGTGTTTTGTGCTTAAAAGATGTATTAACCGGTGATATAATGTACCTAGACACTTGATTTTTGTGAAACTTTTTCTGTGTCTGCATTTTTTGTGCGTCTGTGAATTGCAATAGGTCAAAAACACTAAACGCATTTACCTATACGAGTATGTTTATATTGTTCTGTGTACCGGATTCCGAATTCGGAAGTATTAAAGTTTTATTAACTAGCTGCTTTGGAATATAATATCATAAATGCGATAGTTTATATGTTTGTTACTCATTCACGCCAAAACGGCTGAACAGATTTGGATGAAATTTGGCATACAGATAGTCTATACCTGGATTAACATAGAGGATACTTTTTATCCTGGAAAAATGTTAGTTACCTGTGAGATTTTCAACGGACTAAGGCGCGTACGAAGTCGCTTACAAAGCTAGTACCTAATATAATTTTAATCTTTATTATCGAATTAATTTTTTCACGGTTACTCCTAAAGCCTGCACTACCACCCTGTTTTGACTGAACCCTGGATCAGTCATTCCGTTTCACAATAATTCTTTTTTTTTTCCTTTAATTATTTTGAATCAGCAACACATCCAGATTTTGATTAAATTGCTTAATTTAAGGTAGTGCTAAATATCTTGTAATATATTCATGTTTTATGTAAAAGTCCAGTTGATGATAGGTGGTAACCATCGCCTGTTAACACAAGCAACGCCATAGGGGCTGCAAGTGCTCTGCCGGTCTCGATAGCATGATTGATAGGGTATAAGAGAAAGATAGGGTAAAGTGGGCTTTGTTATCCCTTACACATTCACGGAATCATACTTTTATTTCTCGGTGGTATTATGTAAAATGGTGGTTACAGTCTCCAAACTGGCTATCCGGTTCATTATAATAATAATAAACTTTATTTATCGAACCAGAGGTCCATATTTGAATGTTAGTAGGTACAGCTTTACTTATATATTATGTTACGTACAAAACAATTACAAATGATTATTTGATACTTGACACAATGTGTGCCGAACCAATGACTCAACAGAGGTGAGTCCCATCTGTTGGATAACGTATATCAGAATGCTGCTGGCCCGTACACGACTCAACAATGAGGAGCAACGCTTCCTGATGATAGCGTGGAAACCATCTACCTCCGCCTCTGCAAAAATATGATTTATGAGTGCTCAACGTAGTGTATCCTACTGTCACTACTAATTGATGAAGTTTATTTGTTTTCATAATATCGGTCTCTTCTGTCTGCAGTCTGTTTTCCAAATAAATTAAAAAATACGTATTTAATATAAATAAAATTTTGGACAAATAAATCGAATTTTTATCCCCAATGAATAATCATTAAATTCTGATTTCGATTAACTAGAATACACACAGTATTATATGTAGTTCATATTGAGGAACGACCTCAATTTGATCTACATACATGTAGTACTGCAGTTCCAAAATAAGAATTAAAAAAAAACGTTGATTAGGAAGATGAAAAAATGAGAAAAATGATGGTTTCCATAAAAATGTGGCGTAGCTTGTCGTAGATGGGCCCTGTGCCCTTCTATGGAGGATAAATATTATTAAAAAAATATATATGGTCGGCAGACCAGATTGACGGTCCACTTGATGGTAGGTTGGTAGGTGGCTACCGTCCGGTACCCTATGATCTCGGGTTCAATTAGAATACAGAGACGGTAAGTATCCTCTGCCTGTCGTATGAGGCGACTAAAAGATGTTCCGGTGATTGGCTTACTGAAAGCTGGGATAACACCAGAATATTCTAGAGGAATGGTGCTATGGTGCTACAGGTATCGCGAGGTAATAGGGATGGACGTACCGTGGTCCCCGAATAGGCACGTCTTGCGACAATCAGGGGGGTTTTTAATGAGTAAAAATTTCACATAATCCGGTTTTTTACAAACCAAACCTATGGAAGATTTTCCCCCTCGTTAAAAAAAACCTGGCTACCGTCGCCTATAAAACAAGCAGCGCCACAGGTGCTGCAAGTGCGCTGGCGATCATAATAGGATTAAGAATAAGGGATTGAAAAGGGTTAGGGAGATGGGGAAAGGGACATACATTTGGACGCAATGCATTAAGAAATTTAGTCTAAATAGACTCTAAACTCTAAAACACCAAACTCGTAAGCGTTACACTAAAGTCTAAAAGAAACCAAATTGACTCAAAGTATGTATAAGGGCGCATACTACTTACACTGATTTTACATCATTTAAAAGCTAGCAATTTCAGCTTTAAGAAAGCTTTATTTTTTAAATTAATGGTGCTTAAACATAAATGTTGGAGAAATTTGGAAAAACGAGTTTTGGTAACAAAAAAAAAAATTTAAAAAATATTAAGTCTATACTTGGTATTACCCTCCCTAGCACTAATCAAAGCTTGAAGTCGGTTCCTCATTGATGTTATTAATTTTTTGACGGTGTATTGAGCAATGCTATAAGCGAGATTGTGGATAACATTTTACAAATTTTTGCTTACACACTTCGGGGCAACTTTGGGGCCCCTTTAGCTCGGAGGCCTCATGTAATTGCTACGGCAGTAACTACACCCCTGTTTATACGTATATAAAGTCACTAACTGTTGCCCGCGACCTCGTCCGCGTCTTCCACGGACGCGCGATCTTTGGAACAGTCTTCCTTGTAAGGTGTTTCCATCTAGCTACAATATGGGCTTCTTCAAGCGAGTAGTAAACAAATTCCTGCAAGGTCGGCAGCGCACATGTGACCCCCCTGGTGTTGCTTGTGTCCTTAGGCGACGGTAGCCACCTACCATCAAGTGGACCGTCAGCCTGTCTGCCACCTTTAATAATATAAAAAAATAAAAAAATAATATAAAAAATTACACCCCGGGTGAAGCTGGGGGTTAATAATAGTCGCTAGTTAATAATAGATTAGATATGTTGCCTAGAAAAAAATGCAAGCGACCCATTCTTTTCCTAATAAAATCCAGAACAAAATACAGTTAAAGTTAGGCGGTTAAAATGAAATGCAAATATTGTCTTAATTTTTCAAATAAAATATAGAAAAAACATCGATAATTTCTCGCCTCAGGTTCGATCCAGCACGAGGTTGAACGCCATGGCAAACATAATGATGTTTACAAGCCTCTTGAAAAGGTGGTAGCCATATTTGTTTAACTCAAGTGCTAATGTTAAAAAGGTCGACAACTTTGAATTGTTTTAGTGGTCCATTTTTTATGACTAATGGTGACACACCACTACATAGAAAGAATAAACTTGTAAGAAAGATCTCGTACTAATGTTTTTTTTTTTATCTATTTGGAATAAAATTAATACATTAATGAATTAAGAGCAATAATACCTTATTTATTGTGTGAAACATTGCATGTTGTTACGATTAACTATGGAAAGTTCTGGGAAAAGCGTTCGCGGCGGCCGAAAGCCTCGAATGTTCCAACCTATCGATGGTAGCCACGCCCCTTTACATTTCAACAAAAATAACATTCCCGAACTTCCAATGGCTTGTTTACAAATCTTGTTTACATTTTCTGGGAGATTCGAAATACATCGAGGCGTTTGGCGTCAAGTATAAATAAGATTGCGGCCGGTCAAGTTAGTTAGTTGTGCGACAACAAGCGACAGTGAACCGGCGACATATTAAGGGAATCATTGACGACTTTTGGCAAGTTTAAGGGTTTTGGTAATAAATCGTTTTTTTCGCTCATAAACGGCATTTACTCACCCCGCACGTAACAATAAATGTTAAAAATTCAAAGCGACATTCGCTTAAGTAACCTTTTTAAATACTTGATTCATTAATATTTTTTTTTATGTCAAGATCGGCAGAAAGGACTGATATGATAATATTTTACCAATTACTTAAATAAAAATAAACATTTCCATAGCAAAATTTATTCCTTACTAGCTGAGCCCCCAACTTCTTACGCGTGGTATTCGGTATAGCGCATATCTTTTTTGTATGTAATTAATTGTAAACCGACTGGAATGCAACGAACACTAAATGTTACGGGAAACTTGCTACAATACATCATTCAAAACCGCATTCAAATCGGTTAAGCCGTTTCTGAGATTAGCGTGCACAAATGCACTAACGCTCAAACAGACAAAAATTCCAAAAACTATTTTTTGACCTTGTCAACATAAGTAAAAAGTGCAGAAATTGTACAGACACGGCTCGTTTACAAATTTATTATATGTATATACAGTTAGATAACCAACACTGTCAAGTACTGTAATATAAATAGTTGCGATTTTTTACAGATATTTGACCGAGATCGATTCCTAGTTGCGTATGAGCATAATTTTGATTTAATAAGTTTGAATGTATTTTTTCTTAATTAAATAATCGAAGCCTTAGTTCCTAAAACAAATTTTCAGATTTTCCCTCATTAAACCCATTTGGATTAATCACTATGTATATATGGATATTACTGTAAAGTTTTTTCAAAATCCGTTCAGTACTTTTCTCTTTCTAAACGCGGAACGAATATCCACATATTAACACTAATATTCTTTTTTTACCTCCAGACAAATTTGAGTCATAAATTCAGTATAACGTGAGAATATTCATAATAAAATAGATACGTGGCTTCTGTGTCATCTTCCTCCGGCAACACGGTACATGACTAAGTAAAGTTTTGTTGTTCAGAGTGCGGCGTCTGGGAGCAGTCTCCTATCTCCGTGTTAACAAGGTCAGATGACTCATAAATCTGTAACACAGTTGGTTCAATTAACTGGTTCAATTATTTCTTGTAGAATTACTTCATTTTTTATGTAAAGGTCAGCAGACAGGCTAACATTCCACTCGATGATAACAGTCGTCTATTAACACAAACGATGCTTTAGGAATTGAAATTGGCGAGTGAGTAAAGGGATGCCAAAGCTCATTTCCCTATCCCTTCTTAACCATTTAAGATTTGCCAAGATCGGCAATATACTTGCAGCATCTATGACATTGCTTGTGTTATTCGACGGTAGCCATCAACCATCAAGTGTGCCTATCTGCTGACCGTTACATAAGAAGGTTAACTAATTTGATATGGTGAACCTGGTCCTGAATAGCTGAAAAAAAACAGTGAACAGCTGAAAACTGGTCCCCAAAACTGCAAGACCGTCGCAAGATTGACCCTCTGGAGATGCCTCCTAAATATCTCAAAGATCGTTTCGCACCAACAAATTAGTTTTATAGGAGCTTTAAGTTAAGGACAAGCTATAGGAGACTAAAGTTATTTGGCCACATCTCTAGGAAGGAAAACTTGATGTACGGCTTGTGATTCAGGTTCAGGTGAAGGGAAAACGCCCAAAAGGTAGATCGCGTACAACCCGATCTACTGTGATACAGTGTTTTCGTGACGCCACCAGCAGACAAAAGTGGAGAAGCATCGCGGCAAGCCAGGGAGGGGAGGACGAACACGACCATCCTACATGTACATCATCCGCACGACCACGACCACTCTAACAAGAGTGTGCGAATTTGATATATAATTTGATATGAAATAAAATGGTCCAGAATAAATAATTAAAATGGACGTAGGGTTACATTGATTTTTAGGATTACAAGTGTTAGATTTAATATTTATTTTTTATTCGAGTCCAAGACTAATAAGTAATTTTATTTTAACTTAAACTTCGACAATGCAATTATATTTAATAATAGCGTGCAATGTTTTTCTTGGTGCTTTTCTTAATTGCTTTTCTTATTAAGGGTGTTGAGAATATCTGTGTCATGCAATCATGATCTGTCAATGTTATCTTAACCACTCTGTAATTCATTTGTTCTGTGTGGTGTGTAAAAATATATATAAAGGGAATATAAAGTGTTGAAACAATAAATCATTAAATATAATAAGAAAAGTGGAAATCATTGCCTCCTCCGTCCCATATCAACAAAGGGAAGCACTTTGTTCGTATGTTTTAATAGCACAATTCACGGCAAATTTCGAGTTCGATCCTCGGTAATGCCACGTACCTACCAAAGGTTTTTTTTCTCCTAAAAATATTTTACTGATTGCTCTCAAACGGTGAAAGAAAATTTCTTGAGGAAACCTTCATATGCCAAAGAAGAAATTCTAAGGCATATGTGAGGTCCACCAACCCGCACTGGGCCAGCATGGTGGACCATATAGCCCACATGCCCTTGTTGAAAGGGTAGGCTTGTACCCCTGTAGTGGGGACATATAATAGGCTGTTAATGATTTTACACTAAACTAACTGAAAAGGACTAGTCCTTTTTAAATCTTTGTGATATTCATGTAATGATGAATAGTACTTAATAGATTATATAAAAATTTCCTTTATCCTAAGAATTACAAGTTATGAATTTTAATAATAAGAAGACCCACTCTTCTGATTGTAGTGATTCATCCATAAAATATTTGTACTGCGCGGGAGTGCGAATAACGGAAATACCTAATCTTTGCATTAGTCTATCGCGGTACTTAACACGTGTGGAGTGTGCTCGTGGTATGGGAATTGCCTTAGGGAATGAATGGGATCCGGCTTGTACAGATAATTAAGCTTCGAGTCGCCAATTTTATAAATGCGTTCAAGAAACTATGTAGAGGGTCGTCTATAGAAAATTTTAAATGAATTCAAACAAGATTTCACAAATTAACGTAGATTTTGGTGACGTTTGAAGTGTGATTTTAATGGTAAAATAGCGATGGTATTCCGAAATTTGCGATAAAAAAATAATTAACGAAAAAAATATATATATACGTCCACTACTCAATGTAGGCTAGAATGTTAAATCAAATAATTTTTTTTCTCAAAAATAGCATAATATAAAATCACTTTTTTGAAGTCGATTATTAAGAAAGGAAGATTTTTATTCTGTACACACACACACACACACACACACATCATCATCATCATCATCATCATCATCAAAACAATATTAAATAAAAAGCGTAGTGGTACGTCGGTAATAGGTCCCTGATTCAGCATAATGCGGTGGGTAGGACCCACAGTGCTGATTTTCAGTCAAGGCCTGAAAAATACCTCACGGAGTTGTGCAAGGCAACAACAAACAAAGGAATAGAAATAGAAAGGGAAAAAATAAATAAAAATAGAAACCCTAAAAAAAACACAACAAAAGATTAAACAACACATAAAATACAAACACATAAATACGATTAAAAAAGAAATAAGTCATAATAAATAAATAATGCCACAAGTCACGTCTCTTACGCATTAAACCTAAAATTTTTTTTTGTTCTTTTAGAAAAGTAGCCACAGTTTAAGAGCTAATTAGCTAAAGATCTTCATCATGATGGGATCATTATCATAGGATCGTTAGATATCCTAACAAGTGAATGACTGTCGACCATTACAAAATTTAAAATAGTCATTAATCACAAGTATTTTGAAAAACCTTTTTTAACAGCCTGTTTTTGCTTCTTTTTAGAACAAAAATCGGTATATGTGTATATATCCTATATGTATAATATGTCATATTCAGTCAGTATACATAGGTATATAGTAAAGATTTGAGTATGCAATACCTACTCAGTTATGACATTCTGTCAGACTCAAGGTGGCCTAATCCTATAAATGAAAACTGCATACAATTTTATTTGTGTTTGCATTTTAGGGCGATCCTTAAGCGTGCGTGTTGCCTCCATACGGAATTCAAATTACTCATTTATTATTCAACAATTAACAGTTCGGTTACAGTTATACGCAATATTGTTCGCGTTTATGGGTATGCATGACACTGTGGTGTATGTTTGATGTACGATAACAAATAAGTTGGGTAGACTGTACATGCAGTGCATTTCAAACTCCCAGTTTAATTTGTTCAACTGAATCTCAGTCGCTTAGCTGACTTACGCAAGTTGTAATGCACTTTTTTGAGCTAACCTCATTAATTATGCCTTGTTTTAATACTTTTATTATTTGATCTTGTACAAAATACAATCTAATAATGGCTATAAATCTCCAGTTAACTCAGTTAAACTCTTTTTTTAACTCTAGCAGATCTATTATTTTTAACTTGCGACGCATCTTCCAGCTCAGCTTCTCACTGATGGATTTTTTTTTATTGCAAATTATATACACAAACAATATACTTACACAATTTATATATGTTTATGTTCCCAAAAGGTTGACCTTAAAATGAATATGGACAAGACGACAGTTATGTCAAATGTCCATGTTGTGCCCACCCCAGTAACAGTTGGAAATTCAACTCTCAAATTTGTTGACGAGTACATCTACTTGGGAAAAACAGTCCAATTAGGTAGAGACAATTAGGAGGTCAGTCGTTGAATCCATCTCGGATGGGCAGCGTTCGGGAAGCTTCGAAACATATTCTCGTCCATAATTCCTCAGTGTCTTAAAACAAAAGTATGTTGCCAACATAGAAACGTAAGAAAGAGCTACGGAGAAGGCTATGCTCGGGTAGGGCTTACACTGCGAGATCGAATCAGTAATGAGGAGTCGTAGAAGAACGAAAGTTACCGACATTGACGGATTAGTAAGTTGAAGTGATAGTGGGCAGGACACATAATACGGAGAGCCGACAGCCGCTGGGGCCGGAAGGTTCCCGAGTGGAGGCCACGGACCTCCATTCGGGAACCACGGACGACCACCCAAAAATGGACAGATGATCTGATAAGGACCGCAGGTCGACGGTGGATCTAGGCTGCTTCTGATCAGTCCTATTGAAAAAATAGGAGGGAGGTCTTTGTCCAGCAGTGGACGTCCTACAGCTGAGATGATGATGATGATGTTGTTACTACTAACTATGGGAGGTTCTGGAAGAAGCTTTCACGCCGGCCGTTTACTTGCGTAAGTCACAGACTACGAGCAATCACACCAATTGAATTGCATACATTTTCCTGCAGTTAAAAATATCAACAGCTTATTAAAGCTGAATCAACGCTGTACTAAATAAATCCAGCTTCAACGTTCGCAGTGACGCACAATATCCCAATAGGGTTAGCGTTACGCATTTCAGTCCATATAATGACGTACGAATATCGATATTGTTTACTATTACATTGCATTTTCCTGGAATAGAACTGCGAAAATTGTGAGCAACTAGATTATCAAAAATAAAATTTTCCTGTAATTATTTTCGCTTACGAAACCTCGTTTCAATTGAGAAATTGTATTTCTTTAGCCTACATTGTATTGTATTGAATCATAATATTGATTCTTTACAAATTACTTTTCAGCTATTATCTCCTCTCTCTAATAATTAATCTCTCACAGTTTAAGCACTAAGATGGAAGAGTTCTGTGTGATCGTGGTATTATTTACTTCTGATTATTTAATCAATGATTTTTTTTCTGGTTTTTTGACGAAACTCTGTCTGTTAATGTATTTTGAACTTAAATACTGGCTGATTTAAAAAGGTTTCATGTTCAAACATGGAAAAAGAAAAAGAAGATAATATATATATATTGACGTGAAAAGAAAAGAGTGTGTTTTTGTACATATAATGAAAATGTTTATGATATAATATAAGTTATTTTGAATATTTTAATGTGCTGTAAAAATAAACTGGATGTGTCATCATGATGAGTTATTTTGGATGTTTTATTGAATAATATCCCAAGAAAAGAGTGTTAAAATTGAAGTAATCCGAAGAAAACTACAAGAGGTCATGGACCCAGGAACGCTTCCAGTGCGTAAATTAAATAATAAGGAAGAAATTATGGAGAGAAAATGTTTTAAATGAAAGTGTTAAATGAAGAAAGTATTGAAAATAATATATGAAGAAAGGAAGATTAAAGATAAAATTGAATTAATCCGAAGAAAACTACAAGACTGTCTCCCGAGTTCGTTTCCCGACTGGGTGAACTTTTCAAATTTGGCTTTGGTCTAGATCTGACAAGTAGTGATGATCTGACAACCATCACCTTAGAGACAACCGCGGAAAAAAATCTGTGCTGTTGTGTTTTGATGTGTGAGTTAAGGGATGTCACAGCCCATTGCCCATACCTTCCAAATCCTTTATCCTTAAACCTAGTATTGTGGGCAGCGCACTTGCTACACCTGCAGCGTTGCTTCTCTAGGACCGTCAGCTTGTCTGACGACCTTCAGATAGAAAAAAAAGTGTAAATTACAAGATTAAAGACCGAGACAAAACTGTCTAACCATAAGAAATTTCTGCTTCAATTAGATTTTATTAGGTAAAACGTTGTGCTGGATTTTACCTCGATTACAAAGTCGTTAAGGCGATAGTTGATCAACGGTGTAATTTTATAATTACTTAAGTACAGCAGTGTTGCAACGGTTGTTTACTTACGCGAACCTCCTTTAATTTATTTTAACTATTTTATTTTATTAATTCGCTAAATTTCACAGCGCAATTCTATGTAGTTCAATTTTTTTTTGTTAGTGACAGCAAAAAGTTTATACAAATATTTTAAATGGTTTTCGTACGTGTATCTATACTATACTAATATTATAAAGAGAAAAGATTTGTTTGTAAGCGTGTGTTTTTGTATTTTGTAATGAATAAACTCCTAGACTACTGGACCGATTTTAAAAATTCTTTCACCTATATAAAGCTACATTATCAGCGAGTAACATAGGCTATGTTTGTAATGAATAAACTTAAAGACTACTGGACCGATTTTAAAAATCCTTTCACCTATAGAAAGCTACGCTCACCCCCCTATATCTCTGCCCTTTACCCGGTAATATGTTCTTATGATTTACAATGGAAAAGTACTTTTGGAGTATTTCATAAATGTCAAATGACAATCTGTTTATAAATCATTATAATCAGATACCTTAACAAAAAAAAAAAAACACCCGACTTAAGAGCGACTACATTGTGATTACTGCAAGAGATGGTTTTATATTAGAATGTACGTTATCGCTATAGCTGTCCAGTTTTTCTTCGTTTTTCCCAGTCCCAAAAACGAAAACTTCCTAATGTTATGAATGCGAAAGTGAGTTTGTTTGTTTATTTCTTACAATTTCACGCCTTAACTCTTAACTGATCATCGTGAAATTTTGCTTACACTTTCTCAAGGATACCTTTCACCCAGAAAACAAGTATAGGAATACCGAATACCACGCGTACGAAGTAGCTGGCTCAGCTAGTCTAAAATATAAAACTATCAACGCTTGAGAGAATATTTTCAAAGTCGCTCAGCGAATTATAGAGCAGACTATATTCAGAGTTTCTTTGTTAGATAGGATCAGGAATTCTGAAATTCGCCGAAGAACTAAAGTTGTCGACATCACCTATCGCAAAGCGAATAAATGGGATAGACAAGTTCTCATATAGAGACCATGTATTGGAAGACGTGGAAGACGCAGCGTGCGACGCCATGCGGCCAGGTGGCCAGACGGGCTGGAAGACATCGCGGGAAGCGGCTGGATGTGAAGCGCGAAGGACCGTGCGTGATACTGAGCCTTGGGAGTGACCTACATCCAGCAGCCGAGAGACACAGTGATAATGATGATGATAAGAAAAAGGAGCACGGATGAAGTCGTGGATAAAAGCTACATATATTTTACATAGATTTTAAAAAATCATTAAATTTTTATATGCGAAAACGGTGATATGTCTCCGATGAAACACAAGAGCTCTTCTGTCTGACCAGATTTAACGAAGACAACTTCCTCTTTCCGTAAACATCCCATTTAATAATTACATCTAAAAGAACATTTAGTATTATAAACCAAACACTCCTCTTTATATTAACTCCATTTTTACGCACTCCGTAAACAAGTCAACGAACTTTGTGGCTGAAACGATCTGATACATTCGAAAATTATCTCGCGAATTCACTTGTTTTTTATTATTCATCGAAATAAATTCTAAACGAGGTACTGAGTTAATAAAGAAGTTTAGTATCTTTATAAAATACTATACTAGCCCCTGCTATTTTTACGTAAAGATCATCAGACAGCCTGACAGTCCACTTATTAGCTAGCGTCGCCTATAACACCTCACAGATGCTGCAAGTATGCTGCCAACCATAGTAGGATTGAGAACAAGGAATTAGGGTGGAATATGAGAATGAGATTCGTCCGAGAGTGATTGTAGGAGTTAGTATAATCGTACATAAAATATATCACTTTTCCGCCTAGAAATATACACTTTTCAAATAGTGAAAGAATTTTTCAAGGTGTAGTGATTCCGGAGATTACCCTCTTAAATATAAATTCGCTCTCTCTCTCTCTCTATAAAGAATACTACGATTGTGCATTATTGTAGCTTATAATGTACCTATAGAAAGTGAAATTTTAGGCATAATAATTTTATAATGAAAATATTACCGTCAGAATTATCCAATACTATGTATGTGGATACCACTTTAGCCGCTCCGGCTTCGTTGACCCTTGAGCGTACGCTCAAGGGGTTTGCACGTTTGTTGCGCGACTGTTACATGAATTTTTTTTTTGTTTGGAAAATTTTTGCATTTAATAACCCTTTTGTTTTTTTTATTGTTTTTTTATTTTTTTAAAATTACTTAATAAAAGTTTTCATACTTAATCAGACTATAGCTTGCATTGAGAACGCGGAGTTAGCGTATAGAACCATTGCCTCCTATAGTTACAACAAATATTATGTAGGTATTAACCATGACCGATAAATATTTCTATCCATTCTGAATGGTCCCACGGGTAAGACTGTTGTGGAAAAGTCTCAAAAGCAAATGTTTCCGTTCTAGTTAAAATTAACACAGAGAAAATGTAAAAATTATGTTAGAAGCATTTGTGTATTTTGATTCACAGAATTGATATCTCTTGGGATTTGTTGGAAAATTTCAGTAGGTAAATGTTTCGTTACCAATACTGTGTCGTTTTCACCTAAGTTTTGACAATATAAAATACAGACTAGCGGCTCGCTCCAGATCTATCTATCTTAACTAATCGCACCCAGTTAAAAGGTTCTTCGACCTAAATTACATGTGGCATTAAATTCGCCAGTTAACTTAAGCAATAAAATAATCCAAAAAAATATTAAAAAACTTTTTCTTTTTTCGTTTTGTCATATTTTGTCATTTTCTCATATTGTCATAACTATGTCTGTACTTATAGCTTTAAAATTTATTTACATTTATTTAATATAATATACCTACCTAATGTCTGCATTAACCTATACAGTTATGATTTTATTACTAATTATAAGGAAAGAATGTTTGTTAACATGTATGAATGTATTTACTAAAAACACAAAAACTGATTTAAAAAGTTCTCATAGTTAAATTACATTTTCGTATTATTATATAATTATGTAAAGAAAATCACTCATTTTCTTTTCTTTAAATTTGAATTTACCGCGATTTCTTTAGGTTTGAATTTGCCGCATTATCATCGCCTACGATATGTCACGACTGACAGTATGGAGATAATGAGAGTGGAAAATTTGATATAAACTTCCCTGAAAGATACAAAAAGACGTAAATAAAAGGCTTTGAATATTGTTTCTTCGTTATTTCAGAGAAACGCAATCACGCCTTTGTGTCATTTTACTAAACTGTTCCAACGTAAAAACACCATTATCTTAATATATAAAAATGAATCCCCATTTCCCTTGGTCACGGCATCACGCGTGAACGGGTACACCGATTTTAATTCGGTTTTCACTAATGGAAAGAGGGATAAACGGGGAATGTTCATATATATAAAAATTGCATCCGGGCGAAGCCAGGGGCGGAACGCTAGTATATTATATTTATTTTAATTTATTTTAATAATCAAATCAATAAACTGTATCAGTAATCAAATTATGTTTTGAGTAGACAAGTACTTCAAATTAACTATCGCTATATCTAAAACTCAAATTCATATAAACTTACCTATTATACCTATCCTATGTTATAAACTTTTTCAAAATCAGTATAATAGTATAGACTCTATAGACCCTTAAAAGGCTCTATTTAAATAAAAGTATAAATGCAAACTGAATTTCTCAATCTTGAAAGTAGTGTTGTGTTGTGTTGTGGTCCCTTTTGCCTTTAAGAAATCAGATAGGAAATCCACATATCATAACTAATTTAGCTGTCGTCGACAAATTAAAACGAAGTAGGAAGTCATTAGTCGCGGAATCTGTTTCCTTGTCGACGGTTGGCTACACGAAATTTGAAAAAGTTTTAATTTAATTAAATTTTATTAAGAAAGACATATTTGAATGTTTTAAACAATATTAGACATATCTGTGGGTATCAAATATACTTCTGGTATTTAAATCTACATCTATTAATATTATCCTAATGCTAATTTTTACATATAATAAAAACGTAAAGTAGCCGTTTCTGTTCATAATTTTTTTTTTTTCAAAAAAACAATTTGTACACCGTGTACCTATGTTACCGAGATAAAAAAAATTGTTTTTAGAATTTTTGTCTGTTTATCTGTGCGTTTGTGCACGCTAATATAAGAAACGGCTTAACCGACTTAAATGCTGTTTTCTCCGATGTATTCTATCAAGCTTCTCGTAACGTTTAGTTTTCATTCCAATCGGTTTACAAACAAAATAGTTACACGTTATAACGAATACCACGCGACGAAGTTGCAAGCTCAACTAGTAATATTAGAAATGCGAAAATTTGTATGTTTGGATGTTTGTTACTCAATCGTGCAAAAACGGCTTAACGGATTTGGTTAAAATTTAGCATCCAGATAGTTTATTACCTGGATTAATATATAGGATACCTTTATCCTGGAAAAATATTAGGATTCTGTGGGATTTTCAAAAACGAACTGCAACTGGAATAAAACTGGCATACTGAATTAAATTTCTTCATTTATATGTAACTATAGCTTTTTTCCGCGTCTTCTTCTCTTATTCCGCCTCTTAATCTTATGCGTTGAAACATTTATTTATTAAATCTTCCTTACTCCTATATTTCTGTAATTCCTATTTGGTTTTTTTATTTTATGCTTAGGTGATCCCTTAGCGACAGTACTTTTTTCTGGATAAAAGGTACCCTACGCCCTCACTTAAGGCTTTTGAAAAGATAAATTACTTTCGAACTATTGAATACTGAACAAACGAAAATTACGTTCTTATGTATAGGTATGCAAATTTGAAAAAAGTCATGTTTGTTACGACATAGTATTCACAAGTGTACCTCTAACAATACAGAGAGAAGAGAGGTTTTTGCCATAGAAACTATATTAAAATTGCAATAAAAATCTGAAAACCTTTTTTTATGTTACGATCGGCAGACAGGCCGACGGTCCACTTGATGGTAGGTGACTTCCGTCTCCAATAACACAAACAACGCCACAGGTGCTACAAGTGCGCTGCCCTACTACAGCAGAATTAAGGATAAGGGATTGTTGAATGGTAAAGGAAATGGACTCCCTTACTCACTGACCGAAACACAACAGCACACGTGCTGTTATTTCACGGTGTTCTTCTGTAAGAACTGTTACTGCCGCCAGACGGCAGTAACAGTTGCCTGCCATTGTGCCGCAGTGTGCCCTGCCACTACTTTCCAGATCCAGACCAGAGCCAAATTTGAAAAGTTCATTTTCAAAGTTGACCCTGCCGGGAATCGAACCCGGCAACCCTAGAACAGAGCGTTAAGGCAAGAACCTCTCATCCAACGAGCTCGTCAAACATTAAAAAAAATTAAAAAATACTACATTTAAAAAGTAACAATCTATACCAACAAAGTCTATAAATTAGTTTTTTGGTCAAAATTTAAAATTACAGGTTCCATCAGCAACTGGCCACTGCTTAGTCTAGATATTTTGTTTGTTGTTTAATTATATTGTAATCTAGATATGTCTGTGCTTTTTGTATTATTTAAAAAAAAGAAGAAACATGAACACCCAGAAATGAGTAACATTGGAGATGCAAAAGAAGCTTTAGGTCAAAAGCTACCCACGCATCGTGCGATCAGAGTTTATTATACAGATACAAGACCGGGTCAAGTCTATAAAGAAAGTGACGCCTACAATCTCACCGGTCAACGCGTGCGCCGGAAACTCCAACAGACAGACATCTTTGATAGGGTTGCCAAATTTAAACAAAATATAATAAAATCGTAAACGAGCCTTGTCTGTACATTAAAGTTTTTTTTTCAAAAAACTATGTTATGCTCACTTATGTTACCGAGGTGGAAAAAATTTTTTTAGAGTTTTTGTCTGTCTGTCTGGGCGTTTGTGCATGCTAACCTCAGAAACGGTTTAACCTATTTGAATGCGGTTTTCACTGATGTATTGTAACAAGCTTCCGGCGCTATACCGAATACCACGCGTATGAAGCTGCGAAGCTAGTTTATAATAAATTTTTAAATCTAGTTTCAAAATTACGATATCTTCAATATTATAGAATAAGTGCATATATTTTATATTCGAACATTATATTAAAGTGTGATGTGGGAACTTTATTAATTTTGTGGAAATATTATGTGTAACAGACATGTAAATATAGTTCTTATTTACATTATACTAGCAACACGCCCCCGAAATATATACACAAACCTTCCCCGTTCAATCGCTCTTTACTTGATTTAAAAGAAGTTAGCGGAGAAACAGACATAAGCGGACAGCGACTTATTTTATAATATTTATATATATTAGATTATATTTGCTACGGAAATTTTACATAATTTTAACACTTTTGACAACCCTAACTTGTGGTTGATCCAATTAGACACATGCAGTTATGCGACGCATCAACGAAATTGGCCGTAATCAACCTAGAATTGCTATATCTCAAATATTGCTTATCGTAGGTACATTTTCAATATTATTACCAAATATCCTGGCTATTTTAAAAACAGTAAGAAAAGTTGTATTTGTATTTGCAGTATACTTGAATCAAGGAGTCACTAACATCAGCAGGTTTATTGTTTAAAATGAATAACTATATATAAAACTATAAATAAAAAAATATATGTAATTTTTGATACATCGTCCTTTTTAATTTTAAGAAAGACAATCATATAGAGCTAAACTATCATAGAGGGCTTTCAGTTATAAAAAGCTCACAGTAAAATTCAAAGAAAACGTCTCGACTCTATTTAGTTTAAATCATTAGAAAATTCTACACGTTACAGTAGGAAGCTTCCGTGAAATCGATTTCCAACAAATCAAACTAATTGAACGAAAGAAACCGTCGCACGCGCATCTCTATAAATAAATCCAATATGGCGGACGACCCTTCTTCATATGTTGGCATGTGCGGTGGACAAAAAACATTTAATGATTACAAAAAATAATATTTTCAACTATTAGCAGATATGCAGTTATGATTCTTCAATGTGCAACTTGTTAAGTCTTAATTAGAAACTGATCCCAATCCTAATAGTTTTTTTTTAATTGAATAGGGACAGGACAGACGGTTCAGAAGATAAAAGCACGTGTCTTTTTGTATGTGGGTTGATACCTCAGGAAGGATTGCCATAGCCCCTTGACCAATCCTCATCCTTGTCCTCTATACTATTTCCTCTCCTTCTACAGCAACACTTATGGTGTCAGACGGGTAATACCTGTCAATTCTGAGGATATCTCATTTGATGGACCGTCTGGATGGCCATCATATAAAAAATGCGATTTATTAATTTAAATATCATAAAGTTCTTTTGATAAAGTTCTATTTTAAATTCTACTTCCGGGTATACTAAATCTATTGATTACTATAGCCGCGCCCGCGGCTGCTTAGGCGAATCTTGGTTTTTTTAAATTTTAAATTTATTATATTGATCAAAAAACCTACAACACCCACACTTACAGTTTTATATAATTTATCTAATTTAACATATAACGAAATAACTTTATAATAATAAAAACCGTGTCTGTACCTACAATGAATATTTAAAAAAAAAAACCATTTCTACACGTTGTACTTACGTTACCGAAGTCAAAACTATAGTTTTCAGAATTAATGTCTGTTTGTCTATGCGCTTGTGCGTTTGTGCACGCTAATCTCAGAAACGACTTAACCGATTTGAATTCGGTTTTCACTAATGTATTATAGCAATCTTCCCGTAAAATTTAGTGTTTGTTTCATTCCAATCGGTTTACAAACAAAACAGTTATGTAAATTTAAAGAATCAGTTCCAAAAATTTGTCGATAAGAATGCAATAAAATAACTCTTCCGTTGAATTGACTGAAACTTTAGCTAAGTATGTTTTACATTTGTAAAACGATGAGGATTGAAAGTTTAAAGTTAAAAATGGTTAGGTGATTTTATGTGATTCAACCTCAGTGGCTCTACCATGAGTTTACGATACTACACTCGCTAGCGAGAGCGTAAAACATTTATATGGAAAATTGATAATTTGACATTGACAGTTCACGATTTGCCATACAAAAGTTTTACGTTCTCGCTAGCGAGTGTAGAATTGGTGTAGTATCGTAAACTCATACTAGAGCCTCTGATCTATATATGATCAATCATGTTATGTAGGGTTCAGCTTACGCTGGGACCAATTAATCTATAATAAAATCGTTGTTTGCCGATACTTTTGTGCACGCTAATCTCAGAAACTACTTAACCGATTTTCATGTGGTTCCCACTGATGTATTAGCAAGCTTCCGGTAGTTTTTAGTGTATATTTCATTCCAATCGGTTTACAAACCAAAAAGTTACGCGTTTTTCCGAATACCACGCGAACGAAGACCCGGACACAGTTGTTCATTTTAAGGGATTCACTGAGGCAAATGACATTTACTATAGAACTCACTGGCGGCGGAGACAATTCAACAGGCCTAGAAATGGTGTTTTTTTGTTTTTACCATTAGAACATTACACAAAAATTTTTTTTATCAATACAATTTTTTAATCTGATAACAACTTATTAATAGGTACAGGATTCATATGCGTGCAATAAGCCGTTTTCGAGAGAATTTTCAATAAAGGTCAAATTCTTCTTGTGTTCTAACTTTTTTTGTGGAGTTTCTATTACTTTAACGAAAATTCTAATTAATACAATTGGTTCTTCACATGTTTAAGTATAATATATATATTTTTCAAAGCAATTGTCTTGTCTATTTATTGTAACATCTTCATTAAACAATGGATATTTTTAGTATTTAGCGTTTGTCTCCCCCTTAATCAAATTACCTGTAAAGAAATTTTATAATTATTATAAAAATATTGTGTGTATATCTATTATCTATTTATGTATTTCATAAAAGAATGAATATATTATATAATATCCATAAAAAGGGGCTGTATTTATTTTACTTTGTAATCACTATATTCAATAAAAAATTTATTCTAGAAGACTATCACGTCTTCTAAGTGATAATCTCGGTAAGAACAAATATAACTTTGGCTTGTCATGAATATAATTTTATATATTATTATATATCTAAACGCATAAATCGAGAACGTAAATATCGCAACGCGTCTTGTCAATAAGATGAACAAAATGAAATGGCAACCAACGCAACGGAAGCCAAATATCATATTTCTAGCATTTTCGATTTGAGCCATTGACAAGCCGCGTGAACACCGCCATCTTAGGTAAAAGCGCGCGTAGATCATTTCGAAAAACGAACACGAGAGGAAACGGATGTTCGGTGTCGCCCTTTTTAATAATTCTATTTTATAATCTCGGCAGCCATGATTGTTGTGATTAAAAATAAAGTTTTCTTTTCATCTTTCGGCGACAAGTTTAGCTATTGAATGGCTTCCGAAATCTCTCAACAAGCTTTGATGTTGTCTCCGAAAACATTCCTAAAACATGCAACTTTTCAACACTTAATGCAACTCGTAAAAGATGACAGAATATTATAATATTAATGCCTAAAGGTATTTAAATAAATAAGTAAACAATTTTTCAAAAAACTAAAAGTAAACAATTTTTCAAAAACTAAATTTCTTCAAAAACATTTAGTTGCAAAAAAAAAGTGATCACCTAATAATTTACTAGGAACATTTTATATTTAATAAAAGTCACATTAGTTTCTTATATAAACGTGAACCGCCGTTTTGGGCTATGAATGTACAAATGTATACAAAAATCCAGCTAAAACTTAGTCTCATTAAAAATGTCCAAATGCAAGAAAAAGTACGTGAATTTATTTTTCCTTAAACGCACTTTTTTTTGGGAAATGACATTTACGCATTGGGGTGTGTGGGACTCACTCGACGGAACGAATCGCCCCGCCGCCGGTCCTACCCACTAAAACCCCTCCATGTTCCACCATCAGCAATGATCATGGGACCCGGAGTCACAGCCAGACCTTATCCCCAGGCCTCACGCACCGCTTTGACCTTGCGGTCCCGCATCTGACTCCTCCTGTGGTGAATTGCTGGAACATCTGCAGACCACCACTCTTCACTGCCCGGTGTTGTGTGGGCGGCGCACTTCCCCATGTCCATCGCCCCCGAGCGAAGCGGCACCAGCCGCCCATATTCGTCTCATTTGTCGCAGCGAGCAGTCAGCGATGAGATTCGCAATTGAATCGACCCTTCACCTCTTCTCCGCGGCACGACCATCCGCGGAGTCGGAGCCGCTTCCACCTTCATCCCCCGGATGACCCCCGCTCGTGTGGCCGCTCATCTCATACGACATTACGGGACATTTCCCAACAATCGCGGCAGCTCGAGACGGTCTCCACCTCCTTAAACTCACCTGCTACTACTATGAAAATTAATATACTGTGCTACTACTCTGTGTCTTGGTGTATTCTATACACCATGACACATATATATACATTCATAGCCCAGGATTGTGTGGGAAACGGGGTTTCTCCTTTCATCTAGATTTTTCGGATGACTAGATTCTCTATGACGGTTTAAGCCTCTGTTTTGAAGGTTAATCTCTGATCAGTAATAAATTGATCAGCACGTCTAATAACAGCAACCACCCCCTTACAAAAGACCACCGGGAGTAACATTTATGAATGAATCATCCTCTTTTATGCCTTGCCATCCTTTACTTTAAAAAAAAAAGCATTCGAAAGATGTACGCTCGCTCACTGCTTTTGTATCAAATAGTTAAAAAATCAGTAGCTCTTTAAAATTAGAGACAAAAATACGCGTGAAAAAATTTTACGTATCAAGCCATTCTAAAAATGATACAAGATTTTTAACGCTCGGAGTTTGCTGATGCCATTTTAAAGTTACCATTAGATTCTATCCCTTAAACCCGTCGTAATAGGGTTTGTTTGTATCTGTGCCTATTTAGAATTGTCTCAGCTGAAGTGAGGGTATCATTTGACGTTATGTCAACTCGTATTTCAGCATATGATGTTTTGAAATGCACACAGTTTCCTGTTATGGTTTTCTATATTCGAATAGGATTGCAATGATTGCCTGCAGTTTTGACTTATTGCATTGCAGAAAATTAAAATGATAAAAATGCTTTAAATGATAATAATAAAAACTTAAAAATTATACTTTCTGAATATTTTACCTTATTCTTCATACATTTTCCTTTCAAGGTTGACAGTAAGGTCAACGTCATTAATTTCAAGGTCCCCTTTACGTTGCTTTTACTTGAAAGAGGCACGGGAAAAAATGGAATTCCAATCTATCTTTTTTCCTTGCAGCTCTTCTAGAATTAAATAACTCACACGTGACTTGAGAATATACAAAAAACCTAACACACAATAAAACAATACTCAACGAACATTCATTCAATCTCCCACTGAACCCTTATTTGGCTCGACAATCGCTCGGTCCAAGGGACGCATCTGACGATACACGCCACTTAATAAGCCGGAACATTGTCACCTTAATTGTAATCTTGCTTCACCATATACAATTATCCCGCTAACACCTAAAAATTTATATGTATGCAGTTCTTGTAATTCATGATGGCGCACGGAAGCCAACTCGCTTATCCTCTAGGTCATCGACACGTCTTTTAAGGAAAAGTATTTTCGTTCATAAAAAATTTAATTTATTTTTAAACAAGCTGTGCCCGCGGCTTCGCCCGCGTGGAATTCAGATATTTCAGAAAAATTACTGTTTTTTTTCTTAAGATCGGCAGACAGGCTGATGGTCTACTTGATGGTAGGTGGCTACCGTCGCCTATAACACAAACAACGTCATAGGTGCTGCAAGTGCGCTGCCGATTACAGTAGGATTAAGGATAGGGGATTGAATAGGAAAATGGACTCTGGCATCCCTTACTCACTCACCGAAACACAACAGCACACGTGCAGTTACTTCACGGTGGTCTTCTGTAAGGGGGTGGTTACTGCCGCCAGACGGGCTGCCCAAATGACTGCGAAACGCAGTGTGTTCTGCCACAACTTTTCAGATCCAGAACAAAGCCAAATTTGAAAAGTTGACCCTGGGAATTAAGGCAAGCACCCTAACCACTCATTCAACGGGCTCGTCATGTTAGAGACGCGGACGAAGTCACGGCCAAAAGTCAGTTGATCCTATTGATTGACTTTCAATTTTGTGATAAATAAAATATTTTATCGACTTAATTCGCAGCGTTATAACATGTAGAAAAATTATAGATCATTAATAAAAATCATCAATCACTGTACCTAAATCAACGCAGATTTTACAGTGAACTTGTATAAACGGACTATTAGGCCGTTCTAAAAGACTATTCAGCTAGGACTTAATCTTTTTGTCCGGTCTTTACTTTATTTAAATTTCGAAGCTGTTTCAACTTCAACTTCCTCATTGTAACTTAGTTTATTAAGTACATGTTTAAAAGTAAATTACTGAACGCTGTTAAAGTCTGTCAACGTGTCCGTATTAGTTCCTCTTTTTGATAGCTATCGGAAGCCGTTATTGTCAATAAGATGAACGTCCTCCCTTTCAGTAAATGCTCTCATTATAACTCAAGTTCACAACACTGTTCGAATTTTAAACAATCTAAGATTTAAACTAACAAAGAATTCTCTGTTACTTTGGTCACATTACCCGTAGTCCGCCGGACGACCTCGATAAATTAGTTGCTGTGGCCAAGGTCGAGGGAGAGACCCCGCGGCGATCATCTAGCCGTTGGTGTGACCAAATAACTGCTCTCACTGGCCTCCTTGTGGCACTAGTCCTGAGAGAAGCTGGAGACCGGATAGAGTGGAGGCAAATAGTGCCAGTTCCCTTAAGGACTTTCAAGAGCCATTCAGCAATTAAAGTCTTGAACTAACATATTTTTTGGTCTATGTAGACCACTATAGAGACATTGGATCTATAACTATGGGTCTTATAAGAAAGCTCAACGTCGCTTAGCAAGTTATTGAGAAGGCTTGGGGATAACTCTGCGAATCAGTAAAAAGAAGTCCGATAACTTATACCGACATCGGATCAGTAAGTTGAAGTGGAAGTGAGCAGGATACATAGTACGAAGAGCTGACGGTTGCTGGGGCTGGAAGGTTCTCGAGTGGAGGTGAACAGAGATCTGATCTAGACTACTTCTGACCAGTCCTATTGGAATATTATGGGGGTTACCTATGTCCAGCAGTGAATATCCTGCAGCTGAGATTATGATGATGATGATTAGACTACTTTGGTTCTTAGATCTTCGTATTTCGGACTATAGCCCCCAGATACTATATCCCTCTTAATAATAAATTTGACTTGGAATTTGTCGACGAGATATTTCGTCAGTGTCCAATTATGGGAATTTCCAAGTTAAATTGCTTGTAAATTGTTCAAGTACCCGCTTATCAGAGACGGGTATCGCACTGAAAATTTGCGATCAATCAATCAACAATTCGACAGGATTTATGATTGTGGGGTCGAATGTATCAATCAATCAATTATACAGGTGTTATGACAGGACCGCTGTGACTTAAATTAAACTAATAAGAAATTAACGAATTATATGTAATTTATTAAGAATATCACATTGGAATATCACGAAATATCACATTGGATGAAAAATTGGAACATTAAGGCCAATGAGACAAAGTCGGTTCACGTTACTTTTACAACAAGACGTGAGACTTGTCCATCTGTAACATTAAATAATATACAGATCCCACAATGTGAACACGTCAAGTACCTTGGGATCTATTTGGACAGGCGTCTCACGTGGCAAAAACATATTTTTTCTAAAAGGAAACAATTGGCAATACAATTTCGCAAGCTTTATTGGATGTTGGGAAATAAATCACAAATGAGTCTTGACAATAAAGTACTTCTATATAAAGTAGTCATCAAGCCTATCTGGACTTATGGTATTCAGTTATGGGGAACTGCGTCAAACTCAAACATTGAAATTCTGCAAAGTTTTCAATCTAAAATTCTACGAGTCATAACTGACGCTCCTTGGTTTGTCACCAATGAGACCCTCCACAATGACTTGAATATACCAACAGTCAAGAAAGAAGTAATTGAGATGACCAAAAGATACAAGAAACCTTATGACACAATTTTATTTGAACCGTAGACTGAAGAAATAACTACCTCAGGATATTTTGAATATTTAATTATACCAACTTTTGTAATTTGGTAAAATCGGGAAACATCGCTGGATGATCCTGACTCGTGTCACCGAAATCAGTACTGTTGCTGAATGTCTTATGACAGATTGCAGCTTTAAATGGGGTTATAAAAAAAAAATTATTAAGAAAGAAATGTTATTTTTAATCAAATATAAAAATATGTTGGCGACAGACTTCCGAAACTCGTTTTTCAAGAGAAACATTTAATTTGTCTCTTGGGACTGAATCAATGTGACGTCATATAGTTTATTTTAGAATATTTCACACACTAACCTGTCATAACATTAATTCTATTATAATTTTTCGTTCAACGTTATTTATACCCTTGTTTTAAATCTCTAATACACGCTAAACTTGCTTTTAGTTTAGCATTAAAATTTTAGAGATTTTTTATAGTAAAACACATTAATTCATTTACATTAGAAAAAAGAAAGAAATTCACAATAAATTATTAAATTCGATTAATTGAATAACTAAGTATAAATTAATATTAACATACCCTGGTCGGTTAGAACATACTTTGGATTCTGTGCTTTGGGTAACTACTGTATATTAATTAATAAAGATTGTGTAGACGTGTGTTTGTCCAAAAAAAAAATGTTTATTTATTTTTTATTTTAAACAACACCAATAGGTTTTTCTGGTAAGATCGGCAGACATGCTGACGGTTCACTTGATGGTAGGTGGCTACCGTCGCCTATAACACAACCAACGCCACAGCCGCTGCAATAGTGCTCTGTCGACTGCTGTAGGATTAAGGATAAGGAAGTAGGAGAGGATAGGGAAATGGGCTCTGGCATCCCTTACTCTCTCACCGAAACACAACAGCACACGTGCTGTTATTTCACGTTGGTTACGGCCGCCAGACGGGCTGTGCAATTGACTGCGAAACTAACTACTACAAATTAATATTAGCATGCCCTGTCGGCATTCTACCCGATCAGGTCTCCCCGACGTTGGTGACAATCTCGAAAAGTGTCTCTATCATGCGCCACTCGGTGCAGCTCCTCCACTCCAGCAATTCCAGTCCATTGACGGATGTTTCTTAGTCATGACATCTGTCTTCTGCCCCCTCCTCTTGGCCCCTCAATATACTTAGGTATGTCATTTTTTTATTCTGAAAACGCACATACCTAATTCTGATGACTCGATTTCAAAAATCTATTTCTATCTACCTATAAATATAATAATAAAATCGTAACGAGTCATGTCTGTAAGTACATAAAATTTTTGTTTTTCAAGAAAAAAAAGCAATTTATAACTATGTTACCGAGATCAAAAAATAGTTTTTAGAATTTTTGTTTATCTGTTTGTCTGTGCGGCTCAGAAACGGCTTAACCGATTTGAATGCGGTTTTCACTGATATATTGTAGCAAGTTTCCCGTATCATTTAGTGTTTGTACGAAGTTGCGGGCTCAACTAGTTAAAAATAATTGTGTAAAACTTTTGGAGAAGAATCACCGACATTTTCTTTTTAGAAAATTAGTACCGCAATTAAAAAAACCTTCACACTAGTTTTGAAGTAAATTGTTTTAAATGTCTACATACAAAAAGCGTATTAAGGCGGTTTTAATTCCGATTGTCTTTCGTTTGTGTCTCCCACTCGGACACCCCTAATGATATAAGATTGCATGTCTAGAGAATATCTTTGACAAAAACACCTTTTGTATTTAAGAGACAATAAAACCACACACTTCTTTGTTTTTGTTCATATAAAATTACACCTACTGAATGTGACCATTTAGAAATAAGAAAAAAAAACTCTCTCATCCTGTTAGTTTTGCTTTTAAATTTAATTTAGAATTCACTAGCAATCTACTCCGGCTTGGCACGGATGCAACTTTTTCTCTTTTATCGCTCTTTTAATTAGTGAAAACCGTATCAAAAATCCGTTCGGTGGTTTAGAAGAAATTAGCGCAGTAATAAACAAAGGCTTACAGTGACTTTATTTTATAAAAAAATGGGGTGCCTGCCTTAACGCTCTGTTCTAGGGTTCCCGAGTTCGATTCCCGGCAGGGTCAACTTTGAAAAATGAACTTTTCAAATTTGGCTCTGGTCTGGATCTGGAAACTAGTGGCGTCCTACGGTCTTTGGGCTGCCCGTCTGGCGGCAGTAACCACCCCCTTACAGAAGACCATCGTGAAATAACAGCACGTGTGCTGTTGTATTTCGGTGAGTGAGTAAGGGATGCCAGAGCCCATTTTCCTATCCATTTCCTTATCCTTAATCCTACTGGAGTCGGCAGCGCACTTGTAGCAACTTTGGGGTTGCTTGTGTAGCCACCTACCATCAAGTGGTCCGTCAGCATGTCTGCCGATCTTAACATAAAATAATAATAATAATAAGTACTGGCGACCTGGCCCGGCTCACAGGAATGCAATTTTTTTCTACAAAATACACAGACCTTCCTCTTTTATCGATTAGTGAAAAACGTATCATAATCCATAGACTGGTTTAGGCAGAGGCAAATAGTGACTTTTTTAAATTATATAATACTAGCTGGTGACTTCGCTCACGTTGAAAAATGAAAAATATAACACGTGAAAAACATATTATGACTAAAATAACGCAAGACATTTTTATCACCGTGACGACGGTGGCGGTGGCAAAGATTTTTTTATATTTTTAGACGATCCCTAGGATAAATCCTATATGTTAATCCTGGTAATAAACTATCTGTGTGCCAAATCTCATCCAAATCCGTTTTGGAGTGATTGAATAACAAACACACAAACATCCAAACATACAATTTTTCGCATTTATAATATTAGTTGAATGATTTATGGCCCCGTGTGCCAGCAGCGTTGGCGTTCGTAGTAGGATACTAGTCAAAACAAAATAGGGGTCACTAATTATTTTTGATGTAGCATAAAAACAATACAGTTAATAACAATTTTTATTTAGTTAACAGTAAAACAATTAAAACTAATGATTTTTTTTTTTTTTTATAATGATAGATCAAGCATTTGACCGCAGTCTCACCTGATGGTAAGTGATGACGCGATCTAAGATGGAGCATGCTTGTCTATTAAGAACCGATTCACTCGCGACTTGAAGAGTCCAGGGTTGTAGTGTTGTGGAAACAAGGGTGCTGGAAGTTGGTTCCACACGCTAGCAGTTCGAATCAAAAAAGTTGACCCGAACCGCAACGTGCGGATTTTAGGTATATCAACCATATAAGGGTGACATTTAAATGTGCGCCTTGTTGTCCGATGGTAGAAGGGGCTAGGGGGGACTAGCTGGTGCAAGTCCAACGCACACTCTCCGAAGTAAATCCTGTAGAACACCGAAAGGCTGGCTACCAAGCGCCTGTGCTCAAGACTCTGCAAGCCAGCCCCGGTAAGGGAGTCATCGCCAATGAGTCTTATGGCTCGCTTCTGAACAGCGTCCAAGGCCTCAAGCTGATACTTAGCGGAACCGCCTCACAAGTGGGAACAGTATTCCAAGCAAGAACGAACTTGAGCCTTATAAAGGTCAAGGAGCTGTTTAGGCGCGAAATACCGTTATAAAAAATAATGCTAAAAAAAAATAATGTTTAAAATAATGCTCATTTAAAAAAATATTGAAGATAAGACAAAAAAATGTAATTTTTGCAGTAATCGTGTCCAAATGCCTTCTTACCTACTCTAAGCATTGTTCACTTGAAAAGATAATTACACAAAAAAAAAGAATACGATTCGTTACTGAAAATCAATGCTAAAACGATCCCGAGCTAAAACAAAAATCCATACAAAACGCCATAAAGAATTCAAATTTAAAGTTTACTGAAAATTATGGCCAGCATCTGCAAAGTCTCAAACACCAGAAACCAAAGAGTTCAGATAATAAAGAGTTCGTAACATCAATATTTTCCTACATATCAATTAATTTTGTTAAATAAAATACGTGTAAGTTGTAAGTTAACTATTTTGTTTTGACTATATAGTATTATATAAATTTTTAAAAGTACAACGCACTACTTCCTTTTTATGTAGTTATAAAATACTTTAAGGTGGAGACAAACGCTAAATACTAAAAATATCCATTGTTTAATGAAGATGTTACAAGAAATAGACAAGACAATTGCTTTGAAAATATATATATATATATATATTATACTTAAACATGTGAAGAACCAATTGTATTAATTAGAATTTTAGTTAAAGTAATAGTAACTCCACAAAAAAAAGTTAGAACACAAGAAGAATTTGACTTTTATTGAAAATTCTCTCGAAAACGGTTTATCGCGCGCATTTGAATCCTGTATATATTAATAAGTAAATGTCAGTTTGAAAAATTTTATTAATAAAATTTTTTTGTGTATTGTTCTAATGGTAAAAACAAAAAATCACAATTTCTAGGTCTGTTGAATTGTCTCCGCCGCCAGCGAGTTCTATTGTAAATGTCATTTGCCTAAGTGAAGCCCTTAATCAAGGGCATTTGTACGTGTTACTATTATTTTTTCCGCATTAAATATATTCGACGGGAAATAATAATGAATTGAAAAATAAGTACCTATATAGGAGAATTTTTTACGTAGAGTTTAATAACTTTTCTAAACGATTGTCTTTGTCTTCAACTCTATCTCAACCAAAAAGATTAAATATATAGAATATATAGAGAGGGCATTGGGACATTTTCTTACAAAAATATTGATCCTAACCGCCGTAATCAGGATGGCCATGGCGTAGCTAAATAACCTTGTAAAGTTGGTGATGGACTGAGCGATTTTATACCGCGTGGTCCTAAATGTCACATTACGGATTCTATGTCTTGCCCAATGTTGCCCGATCTATACGATTGAAAATCTTTGATCTCAACTCTTTCTCATATCAGAGTCGGCAGCGAACTTTATATATCAATACTTATATTCCTTGGAGATTTGGTCGTTTGTATTTAAATTAAATTAGTGTTGGTATGTTTATTTTTTAATATGACTCCAAAAGTAAATGAAAAAAAAGTGACAAAAAGAATTCATTCATTAATCAAACAAGATATCCGTTCGATTTTTGAAACTCCACATGAGTTTATTGTTTTTGAAAACAGCAAGACTTGTCAGTTTATACGGTTTTTTTTTCATCTGGGACCCAAGGGCGTGGACCCTGCATCTGTACGACATGTGCAACCACTAAATCGACCTTTAAAAGGAAAGAAGTTGTCGCTAAAATGTGTTGTCTTAATACTCTATCGATATTTTTAAATTTGAAAAACTGCTGTCATTTATCTTTTTTCTTTTATATATAAAAATGAATCCCTATTTCCCTTGGTCACGGCATCACGCGTGAACGGGTAGACCGATTTTAATTCGGTTTTGACTAATGGAAAGAGGGATAAACGGGGAATGTTTTAGGGTATATAAAAATTGCACGGCGGGCGAAGCTGGGGGCGGGCCGCTAGTATGAAATAAATATGTAACGGTTACTTATGAAGGCCTCATTAGGTGCCATCAATCAAATAATGATTTATTGAGATTAGGTACATTAATGCCAATACTATCTTTGTTCGGGCTACCCTCGTAAATTGAGAATTTATTGTAACACGTCGAAGACATAATCTGCTTTTAGCCAATGATAGTAAATGCATAAATTTATTATCCATGTACTAACAAAACTAAGTATTTAGTAATGCATGATAAACGCATAAATTTTATTAATAAATTTAAAACTAAGCTTATGATTTGTAAGATGTGAATATTCCGTGGATTTGTGGGTGTAAGTTTGTTACTTTTTTCACGCAAAATCTACTGAACCGATTTGGATAAAACTTGACAATAATGTAGTTTACTAGCTGAACTCGGCCACGCTTCTCTGCGACCCGTACTTATCCATATAATACTATTGATTGTAACGTGATTTATAGCCTGCACAGCCTATATCCTCTCAATAAATAGACTATTGAACACAAAAAGAATTTTTCAATTCGAACCAGTAGTTCCTGAGATTAGCGCGTTCATTCAAACAAACAAACAAATAAACTCTTTAGCTTTATGTATTAGCATAGATATCGGAAATAATATGTATTATATCGGAATAACAATTATAAAGATATACGGACGAAGTAGCGAGCAAAATCTTCTAATTCAATACTACAGGAAAGGGGATAGTTTTATGATACGCTATTTGTCTTACAACCTTTGTGCGTGTATACTTTTCGGTTAGGTAGGAGGTTAAAACTTCAGAATTTGTTGCGTTGTCACGTTCTTCCTGTGCTAATTATTTTTAAAGAATTCATGAAATAGAGAAGATTACGATTAGGATTCAAACCTACATATACCGTGTCGACAGTCGCTCGTTCTTCCAACCAAGTCAATCTTATGCGAAGATTTTAACAATAAATAGAAAATATTTATTATTGTACACGTACAAATTCTTTATCGTGTCCGCCATCTTTTAAGTCCATTACTCAAACAGTAAGATCAAACTGAAATGAATCACGCAGAGCAACGAACTAGTAATATATTGTGCCAATATCCTCATATCGATACATATTTATCGACACAATGCCCAGCACTGTCTCTCGGCCATAATTCACAGGCCACAAATCTCGTGGGCCATTAAAGTTTCAACTGCGTCCATTTCCAAACAAAGAAATTTAAGCGAAACTTTGTCAAGGAGCACTCCGGATTCGCGATGTGTAACGTTCGTCGAACGAATCTACATATATTAAAATATTAGTACTATTCTTAAATAAATAAGAGCACAACAGTGTTAGATTTACATAAATTAAATGTATTAAAACAATGGTACTATTGTTTAAGCAAAATATTTAATTAAATAAATAAAAGCACATTAGTACTAGATTGTTCCCACTCCTTCCTATTCCTACTTGTAATTTTACATAAATACGAGTACATTATTATTAGAACACAAACTGTGCCCGCGATTTCGGTGGTAAACGGTATTTCAATTAACTTAACTTTTTTGTTTGTAAATCGATTGGAATGAAACAAACACTAAATATTAAGGGAAGCTTGATAAAATACATCAGTGAAAACCGCATTCAAATCGGCATATCTGAGATTAGCGTGCACAAACAAACTCTTTTTTGACCTCGGTAACATAAGTAGTAGGTACAACGTGTACAAATTGTATTTTTGAAGAAATATATGAAATATTTATTATATGTATTGATTGGGACTGTTATTATATGTATGTATTTATTGTACCAAAATTTTTCTTAAGGAAATAAGCTAGATGAACATAGGAAAATTTGTTTAAGGAAGTCTAATAAATTTTTGTGTATTTATTGTTTGAAGACGCTTTTAGAGCAAAATAGCATGATCTATTAATACATCGGCTACTAAATGAGTTGGAACTAAGTATATTATACATATATCGCCAACAGAATCGGTTAAACTTAATATACTTTTTTTATGTTATGGTCGGCAGACAGGCAGACGGTCCACTTGATGGTAGGTGCCTATAACACAAGCAACGTCAAAGCTGTTACAAGTGCGCTGCCGACTGCAGTAGGATTAAGGATAAGGGATTAGGAGTGGATAGGGTAATGGCTTACATTACATAGTCTTAGGATAATGCAAAGAAATGCTTGTTTTTTTTTTTTCGTAAACATCTCATGGATAGCATTTCGCAATGGTTTCGCACCAATAAAACTATTTTCGAGGAGCTTAAAATTAAAGACAGGCTTGTCCTATTGCGAATACTAAGGTTCTTGTGATTTAGGGTCAGGTGTAGGGGAGACGCATACCCGCTGGACAGAATTGAAAAGATCCACGACTCGATCTACTGTGAAGTGTGCTTATGACGCTACCAACCGTCAAAAGTGAAGCATCCCGGGGACCACCATCCTCCTACATCTTCATGCGCACGACTACGACCAATCTGACAAGAGTGTGATGCTTCACAAAAGAAAAAAGAAATGGCAGGGCAAATTCCATTCTGCAACCACTCTTAAAACCTCTATGAAATAAGAGCACTTATTCACTGTTATATTTAGTACGTAAGCTAGGAATGCCAAAGCCTCTCCCCTATTTAGGTTATCAGATTCGTTGACGATTTTGCGTACACTCAATTGTGCTTGTATCATATTTTTAGACTTTTGACGAGCCCGTTTGGATGAGTGGTTAGGGTGCTTGCCATAACGCTCTGTTCTAGGGTTCCCGGGTTCGATTCCCGGCTGGGTCAATTTTGAAAAATGAACTTGCAAATTTGGCTGTGGTCTAAATCTGGAAAGTAGTGGCAGGGCACACTGCGTTTCGCAGTCATTTGGGCAGTCCGTCTGGCAGCAGTAACCACCCCCTTACTGAAGACTACCGTGAAATAACAGCACGTGTGCTGTTGTGTTTCGATGAGCGAGTAAGGGATCCCAGAGCCCATTTCCCTATCCCCTCCTAATCCCTTATCCTTAATCCTACTGTAGTCGGCAGCGCACACAGCTTTGACGTTTTTTGTGACGGTAGCCAGTTACCATCAAGTGGACCGTCAGCCTGTCTACCGATTTTAACATAAAAAACGAAAGCAGCTATGCAATTGACCGTTCGGCCTATTTCATTGCTGGACTTTCTCATTACTTAATCAATCTATAAGAACAGCGTTAATGTTGCTTTTAAAAGCCAAGTAAAGCTTTAAGCCAAGCCACTTATTTAAGCTATTAATCAATGCAATTTCTATTACATCGTTCTAATAGTTAAGACCTACTCGCATATATACAGCTGTAAGAGTAAACAAATAAATGTATGTAATAAAGTGTGTTCGTGATATTTTGGGAACATAAAATCCCAAATTTTTCCACATGCATCACGTACTCAATGGACCAATTGTTTCGTTTATATGTTCCTTTGTTATTTATGCAAATTATTCGGTCAATCATCTTAGCTTGAGTTTGGGCGATTGGGCGAAGGGTTACGTTACGACATTTGTATTTCTTATGTAGAAGTTCCTTTTGTGGAACGAAAACGATGTCACTGTTTGAATTTTGTATTGAAATTCTTATTGTTTTGAGTGATTTCAAAAGATTTAGTTTTTTACATATGCAGATGAACTGCATATGTATAATCAACGTTTTTCCAGTTAGCTGGTCCGTGTCCCTCGACCAGCTAATTGAAAAGTCCTACGTAATTTTCTGTACCTCTGATGACATGAGTCCTGACATGAGTCCCGACTCTGATGACTGATGTCATGACATGATGACCTATCATCATGAAACTTTGCATTTTCATGATGATAGGTTGAATTCCCCATTAATAAACTATAAATATGTTATACTATAAGTTATACTGGAATCTTGGTGAATCATCGTACAACTGAAACTGAAATCAAGCAACTAAGTTGTTGATTTACTCTAAGTTTTGTTGGCGTAGGTATTTTTTGGCATACTTTATATACTGTTCTTTTGTAATACTTAAGAATTTTAATATACATATTATTAATCTATATATTTTTGTTAGTTTTATTAACAGAACACCGATTATGCTTATATTCCAAACCTAATCTACTAAGCTTGTAGACAAGTTGCAAGTGTTATCTAAGTTAATTAGAATAATTTAAAAAATCTATAACCAATAGGAAATCTAAGTTTTCTTGTGCAAGAGCACACTGTGTTCCGCAACAAAAACTCAATGTCAATGTATTATTATCCCATTTTTTACTTTATCCTATCAAGCGATACGCTTACAACTCTCCTAGAGTTGCTTGTATTTATAGACGACAGGAGAACACGACAGACGAAGATCCAACTTATCAATAAAAATAAAATCATTCAAACTTATAAAGTTATACTAAACTTCTCTGTAGGTCTCTGTGGAAGGTATTTCATACATATTATCTTTGAAAATCTAAAAAATGTGCAGTTAAAAAAAGGCTCTGATGGCTCAAATATTCTTACCAGGACCATAGGTCAAATATCTTAGTCACCTTAATCCCTCGACTGAGCAGGTTGTCCTCATTTCATTAGGCATTCATTCATTGGGCTTCATCACTCCTTCATCTGACAGAATTATACGTACAAAAATTTGTTTTTTCCTATTAATTTATTCTTACTACTCTGTGGTCAGTCAGTTACTATGTACTTAGAAATGACTAGCTAGATAAGTAGTGCATCCAAATATAACCGCTTCCCTTTGCTAACACCTGAACGTAATAAATTTTCCTGTCCTGTACATCGGTTACAGAACCAGAAAGGCTTATCTGCCAGTGTCACATATAAAAATCTTGAGTTAAAAATTCTACAGGCAAATACAATAGCAGATTTAAAAGTTAAAAAAGACGAAATTAAATCTTGTATATAAAATTTAATAGGTTAATTTTTTTTTAGTAATTGTATTGCATTCTACAGACGAACTCACCTGCTAGTAATAAACACCCAGAGATCAGGAAATTATCATCCTCAACAGTCTATTATATATCCCCACTGCAGGCCTACGCATCTCAGCAAGGGCGTATGGACTATATGGTCCACCATGCTGGCCCAGTGCGGGTTGGTGAAACAGGATATATATACTTGTTGTATATCCGTGTGTGAGTAATAGTTCGCAGAGCTCTTGTCCCTTTTCCTTTGAAGGCCCATTGCGCACCTCCTTTTGCATCCTTTAGGCTGTTTGTGCATATAGCCATCTTTCGTCAAGAAGACCATGAAGTCAATTTAATGATAATGATTTTAATTTTTAACAATTAATTTTATAATTCACAAGCGATCCGACCACGGCTTCGAACGTATACAAGTTCTGCAAATTATGATGAAATTATATGAACAAACCTTCCTCATTTATCGTTCTCTCCTTTGGTGAAAACCTTAAATCTGTTGGATGGTTTAGAAATAGACAGAAGCGGACGTATATAGACATAGATGATATCAATAAAAAATGTTTCTTAAATATTTTTATACTAAGCGTCACATTCTAAGTTGGCGGCAGTAATCACCCCTTTACAGAATACCACCGTTAAATAGCACCAATATGTGCTGTTTCGGCGAGTAAGTAAGATATTCCAAAGCCCATATCCCTATCCTTTCCTAATCCCTTATCCTTATTCTTACTAGGGCCGGCAGTGCATTTGCAGCAACTGTAACTAACTACCATCAAGTGGACCGTCATCAGCCTGTCTGATGACAAAAACAATGTTTTTTAATATGACTTATTATCGTATGAAATACGTAATACAGTATTATTTAGGCAATACTTGAAATTTCATTTCAATTGTTTGATTTGCCAGGATTCGAGCGAGCCCGTGGATATTCAATTTTTCAAAAGGCTTGTGAATGACTTTTAATTTTTTTTTTCAGATGGAAAGATTCCGACAGTGGAAACAACAGTCAACTCACGACTTCGACTAATATGTGGTCAGCGACCACGAAAGACCCTTGTCAGATGGTATAAAGATGGTCAATTGGTGGACATTGCCTCAACAGGATATTTAATGGGTAAACATTGGTAAGTAGACATTATATACTAATTTAATTTAACTAAAACCGTTTTTTAAGCTTAAATAATATGTATAAAAAACGGTTCCAATCAATTCGCTCCTGTAAAAAATTCCAAAAGCTTAGCCTTAAATTCTGTTACGATAAAAAATAACTAATTTCAATTTGATACTGACATTCTTCTTTTCACCAAATTATTAATAACTCTTACAAATCAAAAAACTGTGCGTTATTACCTAATCTAAAAATAAATTAATACTAAATTGATTAAAACTAATAATATAAAAATGGACCCTGCGGCATTGTACCAAGTACGCTGGCAGCATTTCCTCGTTGAACGGCCATACTAATACGTTGGCCGAGGAAAGTGCCAGCTCTTCGGTCTAAATAAGAATGTAATAAGCTGCAGAGCCTGGCACATAGACGCAAAGTTGCCTGTCTGTGTGTATTCTATAAGATGTACTTCGGAGAGTGTGCTCGAGAGCTGCATGAGATCATACCGCCTTCCCCTTTCTTCTATCGGACATGCAGACGTACGGCTGGTTACCATCCTCACCTTGTCGAAATCCCTCTAATTCGGACCAAGCGCTTTAAAACATCTTTTGTGATGCGCACTGCTAAGGATTGGAACTCCCTGCCGGCGTCTGTATTTCCGAGCTCATATAACCCAAATCTTTTCAAGGTTCGAGTGAATAGGCATCTTCTGGGTGAGCTCGCTCCATCTTCGGCCTCATCCTTCCTACATGGATAGATGCTGGTCAAGAGCAAACCCATCTATAGTAAAAAAAAAAACGTTCTCTTAAATGAGACAAATCTTCTTGTAATGTATTTACAGTGGTATTTATTTTTGTTTTTATCAATTTAATAATCTGAATTAACTAGTTAATACTCAAAGCGATTGGTCTAGTGGCTAATGTGCCTTAGCGCATTCCGACTGTACAACAATATTGCAAACAATCTACGTAGCTAAGAAAAAATAATATTATTTTTTGCAAGGGACAGCAAAGATAATCTTCTGATATGCTTAGAACATTAGTAATGTACACAGACCGCATCTGAGTTATTTTCACAAGTTTCGCCATAAATAGAGAGATGTAGCGTACATGATTCGTAACACGATTCTGCAACAATATTTATGTTCTGCTACCAATATGCACAATATTTCATATAAATTGTGGTCTGACACGCGTTTCAGTCTATTTGAGGGATTGGAAAACAAGTTGTCGATCATAAGTGACATATGAAATCTAACGGCTTAGTTTAGAATTCCACTATTAAAGCTAAAGCTGCGTTAAACCATTAAGTTTCTTGATTGTGAGATCAATTTGTTATGATCTACAAAGTTTATAACGTGTTATTTTTATTTAATTAATTGAAATTAAGATATCATTAATCTTATTTGTGGGAAGAATTTAGGAATATACATATATTATGATATTTTGATTTCCTTTTTTATTCCACTGTGCCGTCGTTGTCAAACTAAAACATGGCTATGTACACTTTTTTGAGATTCCAACATTTTGACGTTAGTGAATAGTTCACTGCCTTATCTATCGTATACAAGAACTGCAGAGTGCTTATAAGCACTATTAGTCGAATTACGACCTCTTGATAAAATATGCTGTGTGCAGCAGCTAGAATCTGATATGTTCAACATTTACTCTTTTTATCATTTTTTATGGTAAGATCGGCAGACAGGCTGATAGTCCACTTGATGGTATGTGGCTACCGTCGCCTATAACACAAGCAACGCCACAGCTGCTGCAAGTGTGCTGCCGACTACAGTAGGATTAAGGATAAAGGGGGTATAGGGAAATTGGCTCTGGCATCCCTTACTCACTCATCGAAACACAACAGCACACGTGCTGTTATTTCACGGTGGTCTTCTGCAAGTGGGTGATTACTGCCGTCAGAGGGGCTTTTTTTTTTTTCGAGGAGTAATCCATTTACAGATTTCCTACCGCTGGCTAGGCCTAGACTTACTCCAATAGGGGATTGCCCGGAGACACCGGAGCAATCCCTAGACGGGGGGGGGGGGGGGGGGAACCTTGTGCAGGCACACACAGCTAGCCAGCCATGTACGCAGGTCCCCTAGAACATTTGGAAACGGGCTTGATATACCCGCTTTCTCCTGCCCAACCGCCTGCGTCTGAGGGAAGCGAGACCGGCCTCTTCCTCACGCTCCCTCTCAGCTGCCTCCTTCTGTGACATGACAATTTCGCAGAAGGAGGGTAACCGCTTTCCATTGCCACTACATCATCATGTTATCATGTTTAAGAGACCAATAAGTTTACGTATAATAACCTTAAGTTTCAAATTTTTTTTTTTTTAAATAAACCTTCATGTAAAAATTTTCAGAAAACTCTTTGTCATTGTCTCAAAAGTATACTTTTTTAGCACATAGCAGATTTTTTTTTTGACAAGGACGATTATTGAATATTTAAATATCTCATATTACATGAAATTTTTTGTTCATGTTCAATTGAGCTTATTAATAGTACTATTAACTAGTACTTACAAAACCTAGGTACTGTACTAACCTTGTTTTTTTTTAATATTATATAGGCAGACAGGCTAAAGGTACAGATGGTAGAAGGTGGTTTTCCTTGGTTTTCTAATCAGTAACTAACGTATGGCAAAAAAGTATTAAAATAACAATCTCATTTCTTTCTCTTATTCTTATTCTTCCTTCCGGGTGGCGTTCAATTGTACGATATTCATATTTGCATAGTTTGAAATTCCAATTATAGTTTTAGTGTTTTGACCCTATCGGACTCCCCGATGATTAGTGTCATTAGAACAATGTCAAATTACCAAATTATCGAACACAAACGTCGTTGCTTGGGCAACAAGCAAACAAATTATCTGTTAAACAAAATGCGTTTTTGGTTTCAGGCTACGAATAAATGAATTCCAACCAAGTGATGTTGGAAAATATACGTGCAAAATGGACGAAGAGAAAATAAAAGAACTTAGTGTCACCCTAAAAGTGATTCCTGAGGAGAAGCAAGAAGTTGTTGGTGAAGGTAAATATAGATTTATAAATAAGATCATAAACTCTTGATTTAACTTATCAAAAGTGGTTAGGACCTTTCTATCAGGAACAAGTAAAGCTGTCAAGTTGAAATGTATATTATACATTATAATGGAATTAGCAGTGATAGCCCAGTGGGGTTTAACGCTCGGCTGATATCAAAATAGATATAGTTTCGGAGTTTCGGCACAATTGAGCCTAAACCGCTCTCTTGAAACACAGGGCTTAATTTTTTATCAAACAAAATTGTGGTATTATATATAAACTTTTTACCTAAACCACAGAATAAATAATAGTACTAGGTGGTACTAGCGTACAGAAGTTGCACTCCTTTCACATTCAATGTGAGCGACCTTAGGCAATTACATCACGGCACACACGGATTGACGAGAGGCCTGCCTAAACATATATATATATATCTGTGCTTTATGAAAACTGTAATATTTATTTATTTATTTATTTTAAAAGTTACAGATAGTTTACACATATGAATAGTTTTTCGGTGACCTTTACACTATATTGTAAAGGCCAGAAATTAAAAAGATATAAAATTTTAGAATTAAAAATAGTCATTAAAAGAAAAGGAGATTTGGGTGTCTGTCTATGTCTCTCTCTCTCTCTCTCTCTCTCTCTCTCTGTGTGTGTGTGTGTGTGTGTGTGTGTGTGTGCACCAGCAAAATCCTGTTTCAGATAGATATTGTCTTTCATGTATCTGTCAACATCCGCCTTAGTCATAAATGTTTATATTTTCACTAGTCTAATATTTATTAATTAAACCTTATTCCAAGGTTTGTCTTATTATTTCAAAAATTAAAAAAAATTACTAAAAAAGCACGTTTTCCTTTCTATTTTCTCATATAATTATGTCTCAGTAGATATCATCATCGTCATCAACAGCCTATTATATGTGCCCACTGCAGGGGCAATAGGGGGCCCATTATATGCCTAGGCCCTTTCAACAAGGGCGTGTGGGCTATATGGTCCACCACGCTGGTCCAGTGCGGGTTGGTGGACTTCAGATGCCCCTAAGAATTTCCTCTTTGGCGTATGCAAGTTTCCTCGCGATGTTTTCCTTCACCGCTTGAGAGCAATCAATAAAATGCACTTGAATTTTTAGAAAATACCCATTGGTACACGGCATGACTGGGATCGAACTCGAACATCTCGACTTGACAGATTGTAGAGAAAGTTAATAACTAATCCTGTAATAAATGTTTGTTTACAGAGCAAAACAGAATAATATGATTTATTCTGTATTGCTACAGATTGTTTAATTCTGTATGTTGTTCGAACCTAAATGACATTTATATATACCTATTTTATAAAACTTATTTCGTAAAAAAAACCTGTCAAAATGCTAATGATTTTTTTCCATTGACAACTGATTTTCTGACTTATGGGAAAATGTCGCGGAAACTCTTGATTTTCGGAATTGCGTACTACCGATACGAAATCAACATAACCAATTTTATTTGCAATTTCTTTTTCCTTATCTTTGACTTCACATTAAAATCGAATATTCTTGAAATTTTCGTAAAACTAAGAAAAGAAAGAAGACATTCTAATATCTTCACATAAATTTCTTTGAGGTCATAATAAGCCCTTCTAAAAAGACAAAATGAAAAATCCTCAGAAGTTTACATATACCAATAACAAACATCAGAAACTTCAGAAACATCAGAAACTTTCATATAAGCCGTACACTATTACATATTGATTCCTAGTCCTGGTCTTAAAGTGCAATGGGATACTTAAACGAATCCCCTATTTATAGATATTATTATGAGTCTCCGACTCGCCATGCATCAGATTAACAGTATTTATAGCTATTCTCATACTATTGTTTATTGGCGTCTTTATTGACTGGCCAGATGTGTAAACACAGCAAGCCAGCTTCATACCGGATTCCGACGTCAGTATAAATACGATATTGCATTCGCATGTGAAAATATTTTCTTGTCGAATGTTCGTTTCGTTTTCCGGCGACATTTGTGGTCGCTTGAACTCGAAATTTGATTAAAATAACTCTTGTCTTCCTGTTTGTAATGCTTGATTGGAATGCGTCTCAAAATACACTTTTGAAATTTGTACTTCTTCAAACAGAGGCAATTAAGTTCTTCTGCCGAAATTGAAGAGGCTCGTCTCAGCCTTTTCAATTTTATGTGTGAACCTGGCTTCGCTCTTCTCGTTTATTGCTCTTTCCATTAGCGAAAGTCGTATCAAAATCTGTTAAGTAGTTTATTAGAGGAAAAACTATTAGCGGAGAAACACACGGAGACGCAGAGCGACTTTATTTTATAATATGTATAGGAATATAGGTGTAGTAGATGATGATTTATGAGAACAATCCATACTTATAAAAATACTAGCGGCCCACCCCCGGCTTCACCCGTGGTGCAATTTTTATATACTAAAACATTCTCCGTTTATCCCTATTACCATTAGTGAAAACCGAATTAAAATCGGTCTACCCGTTCACGCGTGATGCCGTGACCAAGGGAAATGGGGATTCATTTATATATATATATATATATATATATATAATATTATAAATATGAAAGTAACTCTGCATGTCTGTCCGTTTATTACCGTTTCATGCTCAACCGATCGTCGTAAAATTTTGCATACACTACAGAAAAAGGGTAACTTTCATCCAGAAAAAAGGTACTGTTCCCGACGAATCACTTAAAAATAAAAATCCCTCGCCTGGCAATACTGTAAGAGCAATATAGAACTAAGGCGTTATATAACTCACTAGCTGAACTCGGCCACGCTTCGCTGCGGCCCATACGACGGCGGGGCCGTATAGGGCGCGCGGTACTGGACACTGCTTATATATAATACTATTTATCGTAGCGTGATGTTATATAGCCTATAGCCTTCCTCGAAAAATGGACTATTCAAAACAAAAAGAATTTTTTAATTTGAACCAGTAGTTCCTGAGATTAGTGCCTTCAAACTCTTCAGCTTTATAATGTTAGTATAGATCAGGTGTTATATTTATGAATATTTTTTATGAATAAAGAAAATATGACAAAAATCATGTATAATATAATTACTATTATTATGAAATTGTAAAGGAGCCGTGTCTGCACATTAAATATTAAAAAAAAAACAATTTGTACACGTTGTACTTATGTTACCGAGGTGAAATAAAAATATTTTTTAGAATTTTTGTCTGTTTATCTGTTTGTCTGTGCGTTTGTGTACGCTAATCTCAGAAACGGCTTAATCGATTTGAATGCGGTTTTCACTGTTGTATTGTAGCAAGCTTCCCGTAACATTTAGTGTTTGTTTCATTCCAATAGGTTTACAAACAAAAAAGTTACTCGCTATACCGAATACCACTCCTACGAAGTTGCGGGCTCAACTAGTATCATGTACATATTTTTTCTTCCTCCTAAGTACAAGATTGATGATCGCGTTAACTTTGTAACATGAAATTGTAACGCAACAAAATTCTTAACGCACCGCGTTACAACGAAATTTGTCGGGACAATTTTTAATGAATTATGTATCCACTATAGGTTCTGTAGCTCTGGTTTTTTTTTTCGAAGATTAGAAATATTCGATACAGTGAAAGAAAATATTGAATGAAAAGGCATTTCAGATAGGAAACATGTGGCTATTATGTTGAAGTATAGTCCATACCTTCTCGCTCTGAGAATAGGTGAGTGACCAGTAGTAAGTCTTGATGGTATTTTTCATACAAAGGTCGTCAGACAGGCTGAAGGTCCACTTGATAGTATGTTGCTACCGTCGCCTATAACACAAGCAAATGCGCTGCTGACTATAGTAGGATTAAGGATATGGAAATTGGTATATACTGATATAAGTGGATACAGAGATATTTCTATTTATATAAATTTATTATGAATTATGGCATTTGAACTTTTTATTAACAGAATAAGTAGCAAATGCATTATTTATAACGTAAAAGTTTATACTTTTCGACTGAAACATACAAATGTTTGTCCCCTTACATAGAAGAGCATATTTTTGTTTTTCTGCATTAAAATATAAAGAAATTAAAACAAGAGAGCTTTGTTTTGCTAATTGACCAATAGGAGAGTCGACAGTATATGCTCTTTAACAATAACCCGAATTTGCTATAAAATGATGGTATTTCAGCAATATGCCCATATGTTTCATTAATTTTAAATATTGCATCGTCAATTTATTATTTTCAGAGTTCGTCGCATACATGGATACACAATCATCAAGGCCTCACAGTTTGTCATTAGTGGAAAATAACGCAACAAAGAGTAAAACTAAAGAATACGACGCAACCGATGATTCTGATGATAGAAACGAAAAAGATCATCCAAGTTACGGTCACTTGGATGATACGAGAAAGAAATTTATGCCAAAATTCAAACATCCAGCGAAAATGTTCAGTATGGACATGAAACCAGCTGGCAGCTCTATCAAGTTTAAATGCGCGGCTGAGGGTAAATTTAAATTATTTATATAATGTATTAGGGCCAGCGCAGACGAGGAACTTTTGTTCGCGGAAGACGAAAATAAACGAATGTGGAAAACTTCGTTCGTTTAAATTATACAATCGATTTCAAGAGTCATCGTGCATAGGTAGATATAATACATCACTAGTGTTGATTTCGAGCATTGATGCGCCTTAGCACGTTAGTTCTAATTTTTCGGGGACTCTCCCGTACTTTTGTCTCTGATTATTATTTTAGTACGCGGTACTCTGCTAGGGTGACTCCACCGGGTCGCGCGTGGTGCACCGAAACGTTGAGCGGGGCGGAGATGAATAAATGAAGAAATCCTATTGGTTGTTTCTAAAACATCTCCGCTCCGATCATCTCGTCTCCGCTTTAGTGGTGCCCGGCCTGAGTCCCTCGTGTGCGTTATTGATTCATTTGTAAAGCGATCTTCGTCGAACCAAAAGTACCCCGAGGACTGCCCCTCGTCTGCGTTAGTTCTTACTGTCACAGGTATCTGTACCATAATAATATTGAAGTACGTTAAGAACTCACATTCCCTAATGAAAGTTTTTCTCTAATGTCTTAACAGTAAGTGGCGTAATTTAAAAAATAATAATAATTAAAAATAATTTGGAATTGTTAAAACGTTAGTGCCATATTGTGTAACAAATATTTAGTTCGAGTTAATGACTTTAATGTGACATTAAAATATGTCAAAACACTGCGCAATGACAATTTTTAATTTCATTGATACAAAGATCGGTAAACAGCTGAGTGTTCATACTACCGACGCCTATAAAACAAATAATGCTTGAGTGGATGTAGTGCACTGCCTTAATAGGATTAAGGATAAAGAATGAGGCGAGGATACAGAATCAGGCTTTCAAATCCTTACTCACGTATCGAAACTCAACAACACAAGAACTGTTTAGTATTTGTTCAGAATTACTTTTCGTCGTGTTTTTTATATGTTAAAGTCATCAATCAGACAGGCTAACGGTCCACTTGATAGTAGGTGGCTACTGTCGTCTATAATACAAGCAATGCCACAGATGCTGCAAGTGCGCTGCAATTGGATATGGGATTAGAAAGGGATAGGGACATTGGCTCTGGCATCCCTTACTCACTCACCGAAACACAACAGCACGTAGCTGTTTATTTATAGTAGCGTTCTGTAAGGGGGTGGATACTGCCGTCGAACGGGCTGCCCAAATGACTGCGAAACGCATTGTGCCCTGTCACTAACATATTTTCCAGATCCAGACCAGAGCCAATTATGAAAACCGAACCCGGGACCCCAAAGAAAGAGTGCTAAAGCAAACATCTAGACAAAAATTGTAAAAGCTTGCCCAAGGTGGGCTTGTCGAGAACTAAACCGCTTACATAAAGCATATCTATCAATATCGATTGTGATAGTTTATTTATAAGGAAAAATATTAAATATTTACAACTAAAAGCTAGACTTCTTTTAAGAGTTATCCAGTAAAATAATTGTGTGAGAACAACACTCATTATGTCTCTTAAAATGCATTTCTATCTAAAATAGAATTCAGTATATCTACTTAATGGTTAATGGTAATCTTTAACAGGTAATCCCACACCAAACATAGTCTGGTACAAAAACAACGATACAAAAAATCCAATAGAAAGACGCTACGCTCAACCAACTTATGGTAAATGGTACATGGCCTTAGAGGAACTAACTAAAGCCGATGATGGAAACTACACTTGCCTCGTTTGTAATGAACTCGGCTGTATTCAACACACTGTGACACTTCACGTTCAAGGTAAATAAAGCTCTTAATTTATAATAAGTGATCTTTTAGAGAGCAGAGTGCCCATATTTGGGACAATGGTACATTATTTTGAGAGTATATAAGCAATTTTAAATGACACTTGCAGGGTTATAAAAGATATAATAAGAATGTAAGACTAATTTTCAAGTAAATTTTGCGAAATTCATTTGAAATTTTATAAGGATTATGGTTGAATTGTTAGGGTGAAGAGAGGCGTTTATTTATTGCAATCACTCGACGCTGTAAATGTGAATAAAATAAATTTTAAATGTGAAAATTATGTTTGACCATTTGTAAAAGAATGAATTTAAAAATAAGTCTAAGATGAATAACAAAACTCAACCGTAAAATTAAAAAAAAAAACAATTAAAAAGCGAAATCTATCTTACAAGTAGATGTACTTAATTAACATACATTTAAAGAGTTCATAATTGAAACACTAGAATTATCAGGTAAATTAATTGTTTAGAACGCTTTCCATCGAAACCGTATATAAGAGAAGGCTATCCCGGGAACAAGACAGTGTTAGTCAATGACACGGTGCAGCTGTCGTGTCCACCAGTTTCTGATTTGGAACCACAGGTGGTATGGATTAGACCGTTGAATAATACTGTGAAAAATTCTGAAGTTGGACCCAGCGATGCTCCCGCACCTATCGGAGATATTACTGAGGTTTCAGAACTTTCGATCCGGTGGAGGATTACTTGTGACTAATATATTGTTATTCTTATGTAGAAGCCCTTAAAGGTTGCACCAGATTTTGCAAAGTATACATTTGACACTTTAAATCTTTCGTACGTTTATATATAAATTTTAGCTATATCGGCAATAATATTCGACATCACTAAACTTTTTGGAAAGTGTCATGTAATATTTACAATGATTTATCAAATTGTGTCCGAATTTTGCGAACACGGCTATATCAACTTCCGTTTTTATATTGTACTATTTCATACCTAGATTTATAATACTTAGGTACATTAGAATACGGTATTTGACTATAATGAAAATATGAAACAAATTGTTACTAGACTAACTGTAAATATTTTAATAAACCAAATTAACTAACACAGTATTTAAAAATATGTACGATTTTCATAAGAAATCATTATTAAAATAATTAAATTTTCATGTTTGACCATGTGATTAAAACGCACGCGATTGGTGGCATATAAATTTGCGTCATTTGCTTTGTTTACAGTCGATGCGTGGTATTAGTACATGAGCGTACTACGATTTGACAGCTAACGTGACTTAGCGTTTTGGCGGTCTTATTTATAACTTTGATTGTAATTTTCATAGAAAGTAAAGCAATTCACAAAGAATGAATCAAATTGCATCTAAAGCAATTCACAAGAATGAATCAAGTGTATTATAGTATAATTAACAATTTGAGATATTTTCCTAAAATCTGTCAAATACCCTATTAAGTGAAACGGCAACATCTATCGGATTTGGGTAGAACTGCTCATTATGCTCTAATTGGCTAACCCTCGGGAACCTAACGGTAAAACATTAACGAATTATACACCTATAGATTCATTCTGTTGATGAAAACCGCATAAAAATATGTTCAATAGTTTTTGAGATTATCGCAAACATACGTACAGACAGACGCCGTGGGGGACTTTGTTTTATAATATGTATAGGATTTTCCTATAGAGCGATGCGTGACTACTGCGCGAGGTTATACTGCGCGAGGTTCCAAAGTAACCTCACCCAATTATACTTAAATTGCAAATGAAATTTGACTGTAGTCTGCAATAAACAAGCGTCGCCACTCCGTGGCCGGTGCCGACAGCAAGACCACGCAAACACAAAAAATGACGTCAGGACTTAGTTTGGAATCAGTGCACAGTTGTTTAGGCCATCTCCTCTTTGTATATATGCTCCGTGGTATAGATTTAGTTACAAGTATCTTCTTTAATTGACAAGATATTAACTAAATTCTATCATACTGTAAGCTTAGCATGTTATTTTCTACATGTCTTCATAGATTATTAGTAGATATACTTCACTTATACAAGCTGCCAAGATTCGATAGTTCTAATTATTATTTTCCGTGTAAATATGAACCCATCCAAGATAAAAACTATAATAATGAGTTTTACAAATTGTATTAATACTTTGCAAAATTGGGTGCCTTTTCTTACATAGATTATTTTAACATTTATCTACTTATTGGTGAAAGCGAGTTTATGGTCAGGTGTAAAAATGTAGATTAATTTAGGAATATAAAATATGTACAATGTAAGAATAGTTAAAATGGTTGTGGTAAGCAAAATAAACCGTGGTGAAGGGATTTATGTGGTCGTAACTAAATTTAATTATGAAGTATCTGCTAGTGACAGCTGTAAAAATCTAACAAGCGTCTTAATCTTACGGCTACAGTGTAGGATTCAGAAGCAACTGATGCAATTAAATTTGGAACTGTATAAATCAGCTGACGACCGTGAATCCCATGCAATTAAAAAGTATTGAAATTTTTATAGAGCGTTTGTACGCAAAACCAGTGCTTACGCAAGGAGCGATCAATCAAACCAAGTTGGTTGGCGAGAATGCGACGTTCACATGTGAATTTCTCTCGGACATGCATCCATATGTGGTCTGGATGTACTTCAACAAAGACGAGCAAATTTACAACAATACAGACTCAAAGGAACCTCTAGTCTTGTTCGACGCCAATAAACTTAAATCGGTGAGGGTAGTTGACTAACGCATGCGTGTGGGATGTGCATGTTCGTCGCCTTTAGCTGACAGTAGATTATCCACAAAAGATGGATCTTCAAAGATGGATTTGACGTCAACAATGAACTGGGCCACTTCATGGCTGGCCGACTGACAAATTTGTCTATTATGCATGTTATTAGTATAATACTATCATCTACATAGAACAGTAATGTCAGTTTTTTGCTTGCCTGTAATTTTATTAGAAACTTAAAAAATTTCCTTTTTGAATAAAGTTTGTCTTTGTATGTATGTATATTGAATTAATAAAAGCTTTAAACATTGCATGGATGTGTTAAGCTTTTAAGTGTTATTTTCGCAATCTATAAAATCGCAATCATTAGTGTGAACTTCATAAATTCTGTTACCACAATAATTATATGCAGCAATAACATGTTTTCGTATGTGTGTTATTAATTTGTTAGCCATATTACGAAATCGCTTTTTATTTTTATTGTTCGAAAAGACCAACAATACTTAAAAACAATACTTGATTAATACTTGAACAACAATACTTAATAATGCCATTAATTAATTAATCTATTTAATTTATGAAATATGTTTAAGTAGATATACAATGCTCACTAATAATTATTTTACGCCTAAAATTGTTTATTTATTATTTTTTATTAATTGCCAGTGTTTTTATAAACAGGTTTGATAAATTAATAATTTAATAGACAAAATAAATCTACTCGATTCGTGTTCATATTTGCTGCATGTACATTTTCTTAAAATAATTACATAAAATAATTGTCAGAATCGTAACACGCGGGTTTGAAAACAGCAACCAAGATTATTATTTGAAATTTCGACTGCTAGCAGAGTATTTTCTTACCTAATTTAAACTAAAACTCATTAGAGACTAAATCAAAATTTCAGACCGAAAACTCTTCAGACAAACCAGAGCAACTTACAATTTACAACGTAACAAAAGAAGACGAAGGCTGGTACGTTTGTATAGCTATCAACTCCTTGGGTAACACCACCGCTAAAGGATATCTCACCGTTTTAGAATGTAAGTGGATCAGTAAAATGTTGGTAATACTCGTAAAAAATTTAAAGTTGTCGTCTGAGAGAATTCTTGCATAAGTTGTTAGTACGAGTAAGATTGCACATAGTTTCGTTAATGCCCAATCTTCAGAGACATGTAAAATAGGAATGATGACAGATTTTGAAATTCCCTTCTATAATGTATATACACGTCCGAAAAAATCCGAAAAAAAAATTCAGCAAAAAAACTAAATTTCAACGCGAATTATTTAATGTTTTTTAAATCTATTTTGAATTACGCGCGAAAACGCTCTTAGGTGTCATGGCGTAACGTCTGATGAGACGTGACGTCACAAGCCGACGTCTCATCAGATTTTTCATTCTATCAATGCAAAGTCAAGCAACACGATGGCACCTACCTGGGCGTGACGTCATTCGCTCTGAATGGTGTTTCAGTTAACATGGCCGATTGCAGTTATTTATACTTCTATTTTATTGAAAATCTTATTAATCTCAATTTTAATATAAAAATGGGTATTTTTTTAATTTCCTTTCAACATATTATTTTTCTCCAAAACCATTTATTCTTTGATTCTTTAATACCGTCATCATGCCTATTGTACGGGTTATAAAAAAATAACTAAGAAAGTCATGTAATGGTTAATACGAACAAATCTGAAATTAAAACTGTTCTGTTTTTAATTTTGGTTGAGATAAATGGCATAGAAGCCGATAATTCAAGTTGGAATCTTGCTCACCTACAACAACGAAATATGTATTAAGTAATGTATTATAAACATATAATGTAAACAGAAAATCAGTAGTAAAAAGTAGCATCAAACAAATATTTTACGAAAAATTTCCGACTATATGAAAAACATAAGATAACGTATGAAATTTTACCATTCCAGCGCTACCAGTAACAGAAATTATTGACCACGGAAAACATACTCTTCTCATCAATATACTGACAGCAGTGTTGGGTGCTATGTTCTTTGTGGCTGCCGTCATAGTGGTCATGATCTTCAAGAAGTTGAAACGAGAGAAAATAAAGAAGCAGTTAGCTATAGAGACGGCGAGAGCTGTGATTGTCACCCATTGGACTAAGAAAGTGACCGTTGAAAAGCCGCAAATGAATGGCTCTCTAAATACTACGGAAGAATGTTTGGTGAGTATCTAAGCTGAATATGAAGCTGACTCATTGTCCCGTTACGTTCGAGAAGATGCACGATCGGAGCGAGAGCACCGGCCGCACGACCGAGCGAAAAGCACGATAGCTTGAGTGTTCGGCTTGCGGATTTTTAAGGAACTTGAGTCGGCAGGGGCCTCAGTATTATAGTTAATTAATTGTACCTATTGTTTTTATACCGACCTAGTAGATGTTGCCGTGCCCTAAATCTAAAAAAGTCTGTAATCCGATTGCAGTGCTACCTATCGATTTCAATTTTCAATATATACCATTCATGGACCCCTCAAAATCGGGTCCAGCTCTTTAAGAGTTTAGTGACCAAACACGTACAGAAGAATTACTCTGCATACTCAGATGTCATGTGTTCCAACAAAAGTTTTGTTAGTTACGTTCGGTATACACAGATGTCACAACGTTTTACAAGTATCAATATAAAATAGTTCATTTTTCGACGACAGATGTCGCTGCGCCGGCAGATTATAACGCGCTATCGTTTCGTTCCTCAAATCGGAATATACTTTTCATATCAGATTTCGACGCTTGATTTTATAAGAGAATAGAACATGCGTCAGCTGTCGCACAAATGTCAGACTGAGTGACTGATAACGTAACGTTTTTTAGTTAATGCTTGTGTTAATTTTACTCTTCATAAAATTTCCACACTCCGGGGACCTTATATGAAAATCGATTCTTATCTTAAGGATTAAGCCGATTAAGGAATAAACTGCAATAAAAAAATTGCAGGTCATTAAAATAAAAAATATCTTATTTCTCAAATTGAACCAAATTACACACAGTGTGCAAAATTTCATTAAGACTGGTAAAGTAATTTCCAAGTTTACCGTATATAGAGATATGTATACGGAAATGATTTTCTCAGTATAAATTACTATTATTAATTTTAAAGTTACTGTCACAAATCGGGCAACTTCGTCTAGCACTGTGGAACGTAGTAAGACTTGCCTGTTAACATTTTTAAGCATAATTAAGCAACGAACTGACTTGTTACAGTTGATGCCAGTGGTGAAAATCGAGAAGCAGAAGCTGTCACAGGTGCAGAGCAACACGAGCGACTCGATGCTGATGTCGGAGTACGAATTACCAGTGGACTTGGACTGGGAAGTGCCGCGGGAGTCGCTGTCGCTTGGGAAAGTGCTGGGGGAGGGAGAGTTCGGGAAAGTGGTGAAGGCCGAATGTGCCGGCATATTGAAGCCTGGAGTGCACAGCGTTGTTGCGGTTAAAATGTTAAAAGGTAACTTTGTAAATATAAATTGTAAGACGGAATCTTACGTCATAGTAGCAAGCACTACTCTGACTCTAAATTCTGAGTTTCACCCCCTATCCTATAATACAAGCCGAATGCCTTAGATTTTAGAATGTATTAATACAATAAAATTGTACTAATGCGTCGGGAAATACGAGAAATGTGTAATTTGTCCCATAGGAAAGACCCATGAGTCATACGAATTATGGGATTATTCTCGTTTACACTATCTTTCTCATTATTGTGAAATCAATTAAGGTGGAAACAAACGCTGAATACTAAAAATATCCATTGTTTAATGAAGATGTTACAAGAAATAGACAAGACGATTGCTTTGAAAAATATATATATTTTACTTAAGGGCTTCACTGAGGCAAATGACATTTACTATAGAACTCGCTGGCGGCGGATCCAATTCAACAGGCCTAGAAATGGTGTTTTTTTTGTTTTTACCATTAGAACAATACACAAAATAAAAATTTTTATTAATACAATTTTTTAATCTGATATTAACTTATTAATAGGTACAGGATTCGTATGCGTGCAATAAGCCGTTTTCGAGAGAATTTTCAATAAAAGTCAAATTCTTCTTGTTTTCTAACTTTTTTTGTGGAGTTTCTATTACTTTAACGAAAATTCTAATTAATACAATTGGTTCTTCACATGTTTAAGTATAATATATATTTTTTTCAAAGCAATTGTCTTGTCCATTTCTTGTTACATCTTCATTAAACAATGGATATTTTTAGTATTTAGGGTTTGTCTCCCCCTTAAACATGTGAAGAACCAATTGTATTAATTAGAGTTATTTTCGTTAAAGTAATAGAAACTCCACAAAAAAAGTTAGAACACAAGAAGAATTTGATTTTTATTGAAAATTCTCTCGAAAACGGCTTATTGAGTGCATATGAATCTTGTACCTATTAATAAGTTAATGTCAGTTTAAAAAATCAGTTAATTCAGTCAGTTTAATTTTTTTTATGTATTGTTCTAATGGTAAAAACAAAAAAACACAATTTCTAGGCCTGTTGAATTGTCTCCGCCGCCAGCGAGTTCTAATGTACCTAAATGCCATTTGCCCAAGTGAAGCCCTTAATTAGTTACAGGCTTTGAGTACAAAATAAAGCAGAGATCGCATTCACTCATAAAGCTGACGGTACAAATCTTCTCTTGTTTAGTATCTCTAACGAAATTATGATTTCCTGTGTAGTTCCGATGTTTTTATACGTTTTGGCTTCCTAGACTTGCAAATAAATTGTGATCTTAAATGACCCATTCATCTTGTTTATGGACATCAATGCATGGTTTGGAATTAGAATTCGATCCGTCTTCTGGTATATTCCGTATTCTGAATTCCAATTACATTTGTTATTGTATTCCAATTACAACTACTATAATATGTTATTTCTAATTATATATTGCTAACGAAAGATGTTACATTATAAAATCCCTTATCCTGTTCATCATATTGAACTTGGCAGCGCACTTGAAACCTCTGCAACCCATGTGTACAGAGACAACGGTAGTCACTAACCATCAATTGGTCCATCAGCCTGTCTGCCGACATATTCTTAAAAAAAGAAATTCAATTGTTGTCGATACAGCTGTTATAGAGCTTATATCCGCTGCTTAAATTATCAGAGCACAAGTTCAGAAGATTGCCACTATACATTGCTTCATTGTTTTGTGTTGTGTGTTCTCAGAGGGTCACACAGACGCCGAAATGATGGCGCTGGTTTCCGAAATGGAGATGATGAAGATGATTGGGAAGCACGTGAATATCATCAACCTGTTGGGATGCTGTACTCAAGACGGACCCCTCTACGTAATCGTGGAGTTTGCTCCCAACGGCAACCTACGAGAATTCCTCAGAAACCATAGGCCTGGAAATCGGTGGGTATTGCCACACCTCTATGTAGGTCTTAATAAAGTAGGTATTAAGGATTCTCAGTTAGATCTTTTTATATTTTGGATTTCATTATTCTAATGATGTAACCAAACAGTTGACCGTTGGCGGCTTATCGACATTAGAGACAAAAATATAATAAAGTCGTAAACGAGCCGTGTCTGGACATCAAAGATTTTTTTTTCAAAATAACCATTTGTACACTTTGTACTTATACTACCGAGGTCAAAAAATAGTTTTTAGAATTTTTGTCAGTTTGTGCAAGAAGGAATATTTCCAAAGTGTTATCAAAGAGTGGCTCTTTGACATATTAAGTATTTTTTAATGTCTTTTATGAATTTCACAAAAAAAAGAAAAGAAAACAGGGCTCCAAATTTTTTTTATATTTTCTAGCTTTAAACTTCAAATATGTAATTTATTAACAAGGACTAATATTTCCACAGATACGAGTCCTCAACAGAAGACCTGAAGAAGAAGACACTAACACAGAAGGACTTAGTTTCGTTTTCGTATCAAGTTGCAAGAGGGATGGAGTATTTGGCGTCTAGAAGGGTGAGTTTTTCATTTTAAAAAGAGTTGCTTTAGATAATTTAACTGTAAAATATTTATTCTACCATTTACTAACTGTAGAGTTGCATGAAGAACGAGTCGCGTTTCAGTATAGAAGCAAACAGTTTGCCCTGCCATTACTCGCTAGATCCAAACTAGAGCCAACTTTGGAAAGTTCATTTGGCTCTGCCGGGAATCGAACCTGAGACCCTTGAGTCAGAGTGATAATACAAGCACTTTAACCACTTGACCAATAGGGTCGTACCGTTTGCTGATAAATGGCTATAAATACAAACAACGCCATAGAGGATAAGCCAGATAAGCCCACTCACCAAAATACAACAGCACACGTACTCTTATTTCATTGTAGTTTTCTGTGGTTACTGCCGCCAGGCAGTGGTTACTGTGTTTAAATGAAATAGGTTGTAAGGTGAAATATATCTCAATGGAGCATCTCAATGGCTTTTTGGCAGTGCATACACCGCGACCTGGCCGCTCGCAACGTGCTGGTATCGGACGAGTGCGTGCTGAAGATCGCCGACTTCGGCCTCGCTAAGGACGTGCAGAGTAACGACTACTACCGCAAGAAGACCGAGGGCCGACTGCCTGTGCGGTGGATGGCTCCGGAGTCACTCTACCACAAGGTCTTCACCACGCAGACGGACGTGTAAGTAATAAAAGAGTTTTGATTTCATCTGTGGATATATGGCATGTTCCAGCACCATATCTAATCACTGGCAACAGAAATTGTTCGAAAACATTAGTTTAAGGCATGTCTCGGAGTGTCCCGAACACTACTCTTATCGATTAATAATAATTCTCATGATTCCACTATTGGAAAATGATGTCCAGCACTGGAATTATGTTGACTGATCGCATTGCATTCAGTCGATGTCCCAATGCCACTAGGTCCTTTTGAAGTTGCATTGTCTCGCGTATATGCCTCCGCCTGTTTGTCACGCATTAACATTTAAAATGCTATATTTTCAGATGGTCCTTCGGCGTGCTCCTGTGGGAGATGATGACATTGGGCGGAACCCCGTACCCGACGGTCCCGGGCCAGTACATGTATCAGCATCTAAGTGCAGGACACCGCATGGAGAAACCGCCCTGCTGTAGTCTGGAGATGTGAGAACCTCTTTCAATACAACTTTGTCCAAATAATATATACTACTCAAAACAAAATAAGGGCCACTAGTTTATTTACATTTAAGTGCACTTTAGTAAACTGAAAGTAACTGATAAGTAGCATTATATTGATATTACGAACTCTTTGGTGTTTGATCTCTTTTATGCTTCCTAATTTGAAAAATATTGGCCATCGTTTTAAGAAAAAAATAATAATTGGAAGTTATCCTTATGTTTTTCTTCGATTGTCTTCTTAACTTGTTTCGGTTATTTTAGGAAAAAAGTTTTACTTTTTCAATTTTAATTGATTCATTTCTCATCTCGCGTTAATCATGCCACCAGTACGAAGGCACATGGATACAATTACAGCAACCAGAGCCATAACTATGATTCAAGAAGGACGTTCTCAGCGTTACGTGGGTTTGCAATTGGGTTTTTCTCGAAGAGCTGTCCAAAATGTATGGAATCGCTTCCAAGAGACCGGCAGTGTTGCCAGGAGACCCGGTTCAGGTAGAGTTCGTGTAACAACGGCGCACGAGGATCGGTACGTCCAACTAAGTGCTCGTCGTGATCGTACAGTAACGGCCCGTAAGTTACAACACCACCTACGGCTGACAACGGGTACCCGTGTCAGTGATCAAACTATACGTAATCGATTGCACGAAGACCAGCAAATGTCAAGACGTCGAGTTGTTCGAATTCCTCTGACTAGGGTTCAACGTGCAAACCGTTTAAGATTCTGCCGTCAGTATTTGAACTGGGGGATTAATCAGTGGGGCAAGGTGCTTTTTACAGACTAGTGCAAAGTAAATTTTTTTAATGATCATTGGCGTGTTAGGGTGTGGAGACGACGCGGCGAGCGTTTTTCGGAGTCCTGCATCCACGAAGTTGACCGTTTCGGTGGTCCCAACGTAATAGTTTGGGGTGGGATTAGTTTACACGGTAAAACCGAGCTCACCATTTTAAATGCGGGTACCGTAACTGCAAAACGTTACATCGAAGACGTCATCAGGCCTCAAGTGATCCCATTTGCACAGCGAGTGGGGCCTGGATTCATCCTGGTGCAAGACAATGCCCGTGCACACACAGCTCGATCGACACAAACTGTCCTAGAAGGGTCTCATATTGAGGTATTACCATGGCCAGCTAACAGTCCGGATTTAAATCCAATCGAGCAATTGTGGGACCAATTGAAACGAAGGGTTAGAGAGAATGAGCAAGGGGTCTACAACCAACAGCAGCTGATTGACGCTTTAAAACGTGCCTGGGAGGAGATTCCAGATGAAAACGTGAGGAATTTGATCCAGAGTATGCATACGAGGCTTCAGGAGTGTATTGTTAAGAGAGGAGGACATACTCGTTACTAAAAAGAAGAAACAAAAGTGACAAGAACAGTATTTTGTCTTTTTCCCGTGATTTCTTTTGTTCATGTTTTTCATTCAAAATGGCCAATTTCATTATGAACTTAAAAAAAACAGTTCATGATAATTATTTTAAACAATTGTTAGCCTATATTATAACCAATAACATTATTTTGTAGTTACATAAGTTAAACAATTTAATGTCTTTATTGTTTTCATGGTACAACAAAAAATCATAGTGGCCCTTATTTTGTTTTGAGTAGTATATATATATAGACCTTTGACCTTGAATAAAAATTTTTGCAAAACGGGGAGGGATGGGGAACTTTCTGACTTTGTTTATAATCATATTTTGAACGATTTCACCGATTTTCAGCTTATTGAGAATTGATGTAACTTCACTCTTATTTTTTGGTCTAATTTGACCGGACTAATATACATATATTTTTTTTTTTTCAATAATTACGAGTATGTTTATAGATGGTTGTGCCTACAGGTATTTGAAGTGTAGACACGTAGAAACTAAAACATTTTAGTATCACGATACTCCACGATATGTTGAATTTTGTCAAAATCAACATAGTATATCTATAATCTATAGTAGTAGGTATATATATACCTACGTATTATAAATTAAAGCCGCTATCCGTTTCACCACTTACTTCTACGGTTTTCACTAATGGAAAGAGCGATAAATGTATCCATGCAAATCCTGGGGCGAGACGCTAGTAAAAAATATGTTTCAAATGTTTTTATATTATTTCTATGTAGTGGATGCTATAATGGGTTAGTTACTGCCGCCGGACGGGCTGCCCGACCATAAAGTAATTTAATCTGTAATTTGTTACAATATCAAGTAATCGCTATACGTGAAAACGTCTTGTTTTACAAGACAAAGTCTTAACTAGTTTGAAGTTGTCTTTGTCGATTCTGTAAATCTTTGTTTAATATTTCAGTTATATGCTTATGAGGGAGTGCTGGTCGTTCGCTCCAGGTGACCGACCTTCCTTCACAGAGCTGGTCGAAGATCTGGACAAGATCCTGACCGTGACTGCCAATCAGGAGTACCTGGACCTCGGCCTCCCCCAACTGGACACACCGCCTTCCAGCTACGACGGATCTGGTGACGAAAGTGACAGTGAATTTCCCTTCATCAAATAAGTAGACTGGGTGAATTGTGAAGACTGTTTTAATTTATTTTGACCAATTTGATCATGTTTTGGTCAGTGTTAAATCTCTCCTACTACTCATCGGGAATATGTAGGTACGACGTATTGAAAAACGTTTTAGATAAGTAGATATTTTCCATGTTTTGATTTACAGTGAAAATATCTTATTGTTATGTGATTTTGTAACCTGTAGGTAACTACTCGTAGGTAAATAGGTAGGTAATTAGGTAACTACCGCCGTATCGATTATATGAGAATGGTGCCCACGGGCTACAGGAACCATGATGTGTAACTCTTAGAATTTTCTCCAAATATAATTTCCGATGTCTAATTCTATGTTGTTCTCTGAATTACAACACCGTCATTGCGTAATCTCTATATATAAAAATGAATCCCCATTTCTCTTGGTCACGGTATCACGCGTGAACGGGTAGACCGATTTTATTTCGGTTTTCACTAATGGAAAGCGGGATAAACGGGGAATGTTCATATATATAAAAATTGCACCCCGGGCGAAGCCGGAGGTGGGTCGCTAGTCTACAATAAAGAAGGTAGTAAGTTTGAATGTAGGAAATAAACTCCTACAATACTCATCCGTTGTCAATCATCTCAGGCGAAGCCACGATTAGTCATAATATATTAATGGAGATTACTAGGTATAAACTCGGCCAGTATGGGCCGCCCGAGATTGGTATAGTTTTGTCAACATAGGTCGATAAAACTATATATTTTGTGCCTTATCTGGCTCTTTCTTGAAAAACAATACACAGGAGCAGCTTTTGTTAATCTTTTGACAATTGTCATTATATCCTAGACTTCAATATTTTAGTAATAGACTGTTAGTTATTAGTTATTTCAAAGTGTATTAATTAATATTGATAAGTAGCACGATATCTTATATCTAAAATAAAAATATATTTTTTTAATATAAAATATATTTATTTAATAAAATTATTATCAACACAAGATTTTAGAACAATACAACACATGAAACTCAAATGTTAAATTCGTTGGTCACATTTCTAAGTTTATAAATACATTAACAGAAATTGATCTGTATATTTTTGATTATGATATACAATAATTTAATAAAAATATAAAATCGATAATAGGGTGGAGATTATAAAATCAATACATAATATCGATTTTCTCATCTGCATATTCACAATATCAAACAAAAACTATGTAGTTGTGTAAAGTAAGTACTCTTTAGAATAAAAATTACTCTTTATAAAAAGTCAAACACACAAATTATTATTGTATATATAATTTACAATTATATATAATTTACAATTATATAATTTACAATTATATAATTTACAATTATATATACAATAAAAGCCAAAGTTTTACATGTAATTGTATAAACAAAATTTTTAAATAAACCTTATTTCAATTACAATTCCCCAACCATTGTCATATTAAATTTAAAAAACATGTAACATGACAATTGTTGTTTAAAATTATATTTATACAAATTAAGTGTCTAGTCTATAGTTGTAAAAAAGTGTATATAGTTTAGTATCAAAATTGTAAATCTTTAAGATTATTATTATTTTCTTGATAGGGATTTTTTACGATCGTAGAATACTTTGAAAATGTTGCATTTGTACCACCAAAACATAATTTTTTGTACTTAATTAGTTTTAATAGCTTAGATACAATAATATCGATATGTTAGGTAATATATGGAATTTTGTAAATATTGACCATATTATATTGAAATTACATTGGTAACAAGAAAAATCACAACAAAATTATTATCAATAAGTGTTGTAGGTAATTTTGAAATAAAAGCGCTTTGATGAACCCGGACATACCTACTGTTTTATTTTATTTTAATAAACAAATGAAATTAATTTTTCAAAAAAATATCGATCAGAAACTATGAGACTACAAAATCAGAATTTTGAAATACCATAATGCATAATATGTATTTCAAAGGGTTTTTTGTTACATTTCTTTTATATGAAAGTTCTTTTCTTTTATACACATTAGGGGTTGCTCATAATATGCTGTCAACCTTAATAAGGGGCAAGCCTTATATCCTTATAAGAAGTTGCCCAACTGGGCAATTAATAATGAATATTTATTAATTAATTAATATGATTAATTTTATCGAATTAGTGAAATACATTAATTTTTTAGGTCACAAAAAGTAATTCATACCTATCTATACTAATACAATAATATGTGAAGTTTTTTCATTTACCTAATTAAATACATTAGTGTCTGCTCCATCAACAGTTTGCACTTCCATTTGATGGAAGGTAGTTATCGTTTAGAAACACAATAACATTTTAAGCCTTATCCTATTGAGGAGTTGTCCAGTTTATGAGTATAGAACTTTGTGTCCTGACCTGAGCAAATATATACATATAACAAAATCGTAAACAAGCCGTATCTGTACATTAAATATTTTATCTGTGCCTTTGTACACGCTAATCTCAGAAATGGCTTAACCGATTTGAATGCGATTTTCACTGATGTATTGCAGCAAGCTTCCCGTAACATTTAATGTTTGTTTCATTCAAATTTGGTTTACTAACAAAAGAGTTACATGCTATACCGAATACCACATGTACGAAGCTTACACAAATTTATATGAATACCTTAGATCACAAGTGACCCATACGATATTATAGATCTAAAAATATTATAGTAGAATTATTATCGTAGAAACTATTATATTATAGTAGACTAGAAGTAATTATTCTAATTCTTCTTTACGTGTCTCCCCATTACTAAAGGTTGATTCAGTAATACTTACTAATGAATAGTATTTCAACTCAGCGTGAAGCTGGGGGCAGCTCCCTAGTTATAAGTTGACTATAAATTTTATTCTGAACCTAAGGTAACAGTTGTAATGCATACATGAGATCATTTTAGTCGATTATATACCTTCATTGGTAATAATCATTTACTGTGCTGCCTTATTTTCAATTTGTGCAACTTTATCATGCTGTACAAGTGTATTGCTCTCTATTGTGCTTAAAAGTTTATCAATGCTATCATCCTGGTCTCTTAATATCTTCCAAACTCGCATGTGGTTTACACCGAGGTCACGCGCTACGGACCGAGTGCTCAAAGAAGGATCATCGGCGAATAACTGAAGAACTTTCTTCTCGAGTTCTAAATCCTGTAATTTTGGCCTCCCAGCCTTTGCTCTGTGTTCGTCGTATCCATGTACAGAACCAGTTTTGCTTACCCTTAAATGAAGACGTTGAAAGGTCATTCTTGAAGGCAATTCAATATTTTTGGGGTCAGCAAATTGGTCCTTATAATATTTGCGTGCTTTCGAATAGTTGCAGTCGGATTTGCCCAAACACATCAACATGTTAAAATAGTCTTCGTTAGAATAGGACATTATAATCTTTATTTATAAATTAATCTCTGATTTGTACTTAATTTATTTTAATAATACAACATAATACGAGTAGATAATAGATATAATATATTACATATTACATACATACAATACAATCAATTTAAAAATTGTGAGAAAAATTGCAAATTGCAATGAATGAAAACAAAAACCACAGAGCAAATGAAATAGAACCTATGCTATGAATCATATTCTCTATATTCTATGAATGATCTATTCATTCAACTCAACTGTCATGTAATTCCGTCACAGATTAAACAAAAACTATAAAATCATAAAATAATGAGAATGTAGCTAACCACATCACAACTGTCGCGTGAGATGCTTTGACCAGAGATATATTAAAAGAGAAGGATGCGTCCCCTAACTTTTTTTATGACTTTCTGCCAAGTTTCTTGCGGCGCATTCTTCTTGGCTATGATGGTCCTTCCGAAGCGCTGGTAGACTCAAGACATGCGAGCCTCAAAAGAGCCCATTGCGGCCTATTTGCAGAATAAACTTTTGAATTTCAAACAACAAACGTAACGCTTTCCTGACGCGTTAGTCTAATTTTGACAACTCTATCGTACACAAGTTTCGATAACTCTACAACAAATGGGTTCCTGCGCCTTTAGTAAGCGTCTAAACCGTTCAGAAAAGCAACTTAAATTCGGGGAACTTCATTCCATAGGTAAGTAATTTTTTTTTATAGGTATTAAAAGATCTGATATTTAAAATAATTTTATTTTACATAATTGGAACAGTATAATCCTACATGAAGAGTCGCCGTCCGGTGTCTCATATGTTTCTAACTAAGCAATGTTTTAATAAATCAGATGTAAATGTATTATACATATGTATATAAAAAAAAAACAAAGCGATTTAAGTTAACAAAAAATGCGATTCTCACAATAGTACCTAAGTTTATAGTTTCACAAAAATTGTTGTCAGTCAACATAAAAATTTCATAATAAATTTTATTTTTCAGGAACGTTTAACAACGCCATGTAATCATGTAACTCTCCACCAGTTAGTCAAAATGAAATACTAACACCAAGTAACTCTTTAGAAATTTTAAATACTTACATCAGATTTAGTATCCGTGTTTGACACTCCAAGGAAAGTTGTACCTACTTAAAAGACGTACCTAGTTAGCTCTTTTTAGAATTATTATGTTGAACTTTATTTTTAAATTATTTACGCATTACTTTATTTACATACCTACCTAAGCCTAAGTTACTAGATTTTAATCAATGCAAGAATACTAAGTACTATGTTCAATAAACATAATAAAACCTAGTAAGAGCTCTTACTATGTTATGAGAATGGTTTTTACATGCACCAAAGCTTCGCGTGTCAATTTTCCAAGTTAGTAAGGAGTTTAAAATATGTAATATACACTTAAATTAAAATATTCACAGTACTCAGTGTTTATTACTTAGTGTATTTCACAACCAAAACATTTTTTTCACTTAACGTAAATACAATTAAAAGGCTGGGGCCTATTTCATGTTTATGCGCTCTTGTGTAAAATTTACTCTCAAGTCCTTACTGGGTTTTGAAATGGGACAGCTGGGTTGTGCATGAGGAATCGGGAGTTCCGTGATGTAGCGTTGTGCATTTAGAGCCATTTTCTACGAAAACTAACTTTATGATCTTCAGAAGTTATGCCAGCCCAAAACATAACAGAGCCCCCCACCGTACGGCGTAATTTCTTCAAAACATACCTCTGCATAACGCTCTCCTGGTCTTCTTAGCACTTTAAGACGTCGGTCCTCACCAAATAAAGAGATTCTGGCTTCATCAGAAAATAAAACCTTGCTCCATTCTACATCGGTCCACGTGGCACAATTTTGGGAACATCTTAACCTTGCAACATGTTGCACTGCTTCTGTCTGAGCTACTGTTGCGTTAATCTGAATTGAACCGTACAGAATGTCTTCTGTACGGATATATATCTTTTATATCACTCACTCACGAGTTACACAAGTCTACTCCACTGCGGGTGCGTGAGCTGACGTTCACTTTGCTGATAATTGAATATTATCAGTATCAGCAAAGCAAATTTCGTACCCAATGCAATTCATTGGGTATGAATACCTCCCTTACTAACAGGTAACAAAAGCTAAAATAGTCGATTTGAAATAGTTAACTAAATTCGTCAAGAAAACTTTATAATATGGTTATTGGAGATTTTTATCGCAGCCAAAAAACAGGGAGTATTGCAATGTCGTTTCATATTCCTTTATTATTAATACTATTTCCAAACAATAAAACAATAATTAAATATGAATATTATTTATATTTAATCAAAATGTCAATATAATTATGGCATGGCCTTCGTTACTTACAGAGAATAGAATTATTAACTTAGTTGTATCTTGTATCTGCTTACATCTTCTCTGAGGTTATACAATAGAAATTCATCATACAAAATTATTCTAGTAGGTAAATGATACAATCAATACGTCTAACGTGTAAGCTAATAATTATACAAAAATTTTAACTCTTACAGAGTAGACATCACATCATATGTCTTTTAAGCACCCCAACACGGGTACTTAAATAATTTTAATTATCTATGACATTATTGAACAACAAAAATCTTATGTTAACAATAGCAGCCAAACAAAGTCACATTTATAGAAATAAAAATAATTATTTTAAAAGAGTTGATCAATGAAAATATTTAAGTATGCCAAGGTGTATTGGAAGACGCCCTGGGGCCAGATGGACAGAGGACCTGAAAGGAATCGCGGGATGGGCAGAGGACAGTGCGTGGCCGCGAGGAGAGGCCTATATATGAAGTGAGGTGAGCTCTTGATACCAGTGGCTCTAGTATGAGTTTACGATACTACACTCGCTAGCGAGAGCGTAAAACATTTATATGGAAAATTGGCAATTTGACATTGACAGTTCACGATTTTCCATACAAAAGTTTTACGTTCTCGCTAGCGAGTGTAGTATCGTAAACTCATACTAGAGCCACAGTGGCTCTAGCATGAGTTTACGATACTACACTCGCTAGCGAAAGCGTAAAACATTTATATGGAAAATTGACAATTTGACATTGACAGTTCACGATTTTCCATACAAAAGTTTTACGTTCTCGCTAGCGAGTGTAGTATTGGTGTAGTAACGTAAACTCATACTAGAGCCTCTGTTAGCAGTTTACAACTAAATTTGAACTGGATGGTACATAAACATAGGTACTTATAAATTGCTATACAAAAATGGATTTTATAGGTAACACAATACCTCGTAAGACTGTTTACAGCAGATTTAAGACACACATTCTGTCTTTTAAATGATATCTAACCACTCAACTAAACCTTTTTGACTTAATACCGAATCCTAGTCATTAAGTAGTGTAATACATAATGACTAATACTTTCGCAGTCAGAAAAAAGTCAATTCACAGACCGTGGAAAACCATGTGGATCTTTCATCATTTATTTATTATAGATGCGGCTTGGATGTTAGTTACTTCCTGGCACCGTGAATAGCGAATGTAAATTTAGTGAAATTCATGATCTTTCTTAATCTATTGTCTATAAAAAAACAATAGAGGTTATTATACAAAATTTTGCAATATTAATATAATTCGAAACTATTGCTCACATAGCTCACTGCATAGCAACTAATGCTAGTGCTTACAATATTTTGATCTCAACAGCAGTCTAGTTTCTACTAATCATTTTTCAAAATAGACGGGATATTTGATTGTTTCAGACATAAAAATAACAATATAGTAATTATAAAAATATTCATTAAACTTAAGACCTAACGAGCCACATGAGAATACCTATTAAGAAAAAACAACAATAAATTCCTTCAAATAATATTAAAAATCACAAAAATAGTACTTTAAACTTAATACCTAATCTAGATTCATAATACTTCTTCAATTTTACTTTTATTTGGTATGCTTTATTTTGTGCTTCAGGTATCTACTAGACCCCTTAGAATTCAAAACTATTCAAGCGCCTAGTGCTGCTAGTTGTCCTTTGGTGAGATTTTGTAAAATATACAAAGGAACTATTCGAGGAGTTTGAAAATTTATCAAAAGCATAGTAAAATGCGAGCATCACATTTGAAAAGAGCAAAAGCTCTTATTTGTATCACACGCTATAAAGTAAACCAAATGTCTCCAAACCATAATTGAGGCATCTTAATTTGGCATGACATTCACAATCTGATCCTAAACTATCCAAGCAATCATCGATCACATGTTCACGCAACGCAACTTCTTCTCGGGGATCCTAGACGCGAATTGGTTCTTTGGAGCGATCGCCCTGGACTCCGGTTTACTCTCGTCGTCGCTGGAGGAAGTCTCTCCCATTATACTCCTCAAACATATCCTCATGTCTGCTGCAAAATTATGCACTAACCTTTCTAAGGAAAATAAGTGCTCATCTAACGCCTCGGGAATTTCAACACGCATAAATTCCGCTAATCTTAACAGGTATTCTACGTTTGAACCGCACGGACCGTGGCTTTCGAGGATCTGCTTCGCTATAACAGGTAGCGGAGCGGCGCCGAGCCAATGTCTGTTTTCAGGTACCGCAATGTATAACACCGCGTTTTTCTTGTCATGGTTATTTCTACTTTCGCAAGGTAGGAATGACGGTCTTGGGTGAAAATTAACTGTGTAAGTTCTGTAACCGCCCAGTTGGCATTCTCTAGTGGATAGGTATGGTAAAGCGGCTTTATTCTCTGCTGCAACCAGGAACGCTTTCCCCCACGTGATGCCCTGAAATAAATAAATTCTTTCATATAGTGACCATAAAATCAATAATTGGCGTAAATTTTAGACCAATAGTAAAGACTATAAAATGCAACTGTTCTAGTGAGACTAATATTTTAATGTTTCATAGTCTAGATAAAGTTTGTAACAAACTTGTCATTCAACCTGTTTCCCTAAGAATTAGCGTGGGAAATACCTGGTGGGCTTATCGCATGTGCTTTAGAAAAAAATTGAAAATGGTTTTGATATCAGTGAAATAACTAAAAAAGATTGAGTGGATTTGGTTAAATTGCCAAGTATTGAAAACTCAAAAGGGGAAAAAAATAAAATAAAAAAAATCAACCTTTGTCTTATTAATTCTCCTCTAATTATTACACAATATAAATGTCTAGTCATTCTTAGTAGTTTATAAAATCACTTAACCATAAGAATTGAAAAATACTTAAAAATTAGAAATGTAAAAGCTTGTGAGAATGCTTGTTACTTTTAACTTCCGACGTCACAGTTACACCCGTGTTATAGGCGACGGTAGCCACCTACCATCAAGTGGACCGTCAACCTGTCTGTCGAATTTAACATAAAAAAAGTCGCGGAAAAAGCTAGCTATTTGTTATAGAAAAAAAAAAGAAAAACTTAAGATATTGAATAAATTAAAAATTTACGTTATCTTATCTTTACGCGCTTTAATGACATTTTATTGTTGTAGTCAGAAACGTATTAATTAATTAAGTCATTGTAACTCACACATTTTACAATTTACACACCCTTTTTAATCATTTCATTTATTTAATATTATTAATTATTTTTGAAGGGGACAGCGCGTACGCAGTCCCCACTACCAAAAATTACGCGCCCGAGTTACCCACATTAGGGGTAATCGCAGGGGTCAACCCAACCGCAGTGCAATGGATAGGTCTCGCCCTGGGGGAACCGCCTTCTTGATCACGGTATCCCCTACGCCAGGTAAGTATGCTTTGCTATGAAAATGTCTTTGGGGTCCCTTGTAGCCGTGCGAATATCGATAGCGCGATATAACGTGCCAGCGGAGCGACATCTGTGAATACAGTTTTAAACTAAAATGTTCAAATAACTTAATTTGAGTGTACAGAGAAAGGAATAGATGGCGATGTTATTGTATAAACAGAAATATTTTAACCCCTGACGCCCGACGCAAAAGTGGGGTATTTTTATTTGAAAGCTGACGTAATCGAGATTGTTCTTAGCTATAGTTTATGAAGATCTTGTTCAGGCGTTTAAATATTTCACTTCACAACACAGGCGTTTAAATAGTTCAACCCATTTCACTAACTTCCACAGGTTCGATTGATGTGAAATTTGGTATACTGTAACTGCGGTGGTATTTCCATGACATGTAACGTTGCTCTGATGCTGCAGCATCAAGTAGGTAGTTTGCGGGACACCCAACTCGTGTTTGGGCTCAATAGAAAATCGGGAGTTAGTTTATGATTTTAATTACCCATAGCTTGAACATTTCATAATCTTCATTTTGATCGGTGAGGAATGCCCGCGTGACAGTTTAGTGCTGTGCTGTTTATGAATATCCATGTCCCGCTGGCCTAATTACAGGTCATGGACATGACGACTCGGTTATGTGGGGTTTGCGAATAGAGAAATTCACGCAATCCAAAGAACACACGTGCATCATGTTTGAAGGTCAGACCTATTTCTCGTTCTATTATTAGGTGTTAATGTTTTTTAAAGAATTTTGATTGTTTAACGCAAATAATACCACATTGTTGAAAAACATGTCTTTAATTACTTCTTTATTCATTCTTATTTATGTACTTGCTTATAACAAAACGTAAAGCACAATTTTCACCATTTCGCAGAATTTTAGAAAGATATTGAAAACTGGTTGTGATATTTAAAAAATTGAGAAAAATAATAAAAGTGATGCCCAATTTAAGGACTGGAATCTGGTAATCTTAAAATCGACAAAGAATTCAATTAATGATAACACCAAACGGGTCAAACCCATAAACAAGCTTCAAAAAGAAGATTCAAAGCAATTATGTCGACCACAATGTAACTTACGTTTATGTATTTAAAACAAAACAAACTAGGCTAAATCTGTACAAACCGGTTTGTAAAGTAGACATTTTTGGGTCAATATGTCTCGTATGCCTCGTTTACGATCAGCTCGCTTCATCCGAATTTATTTGATAACAAGAAAGAATTACATGCGCCATCAATTTTCCGATCACATGCAGGTATATAAAATCCAATTTCTTGGGACGCTTAAGAAAATAAAGGGAGACGAAATTAGATTGCTTTTATCCACGGTTGCTACAATCTTATTAAGACAGAAGATTTAAAATGCTACGATTAGAATTTTAGTGAAAAAAAAAAAAAAAACTTATAGCAATAGTTATCAATCGCCAATTATTTTAAGCAAAAATATCTACTTAATTACCTAATTTAGCAATGGTAATCGTTGTGCAGAGCAACAGTGGATCGAATGCTATATCCTCCTTTATACTCCTTAAAATAGAAAATATAGTATAGAAACAATACCAAAGCCGAACGTCAAAGATGACTACTTCAATGGGGCTATGGGCATAGAACTAGAAACTGTTTCTACGCTATCAGTATTTCCCGAAGAAGGTGTAATCATACGGTTTTTCTCTAAATCTGATGATGAGGGCAAAGGCCAGAAGACTAACAAGACAACCTCATCAAGTTGGTAAATTATTCTCGAAGCTGTCAGCCGACTGTGCTCTTAATTTCTTGCTAAAACTGAACTGTGTCGACAAAACGTCTCGACGCTCGTCGCTGCCACGATAAATTGCCGACAATAATCTCCCTGATAAATGTGATTTTATACATTATCTAAAAAAAAACCAGCTGAATCTGACAACCAGCATATCGTAAATAATGATCAATAACCAATCACTTGTCATACTCCAACTGATAAAATTTGATCCAACCCAAACAACAACAGTCAAAGTCTTTTAGTCTATCGGAAAATTTTCATATTTGCGATCCGTCTGAATCATGTTCTCCGATTGTTAATTAATGTTGACAAATTTTACGATGAACTACGAATAAATATAACAATGTTACCCATTAAAACCTGTGTTTTAAATCTGCCTATATTTAAAAAGAAATCAAAATTCATAATAATAGTAAAATAATAAACTGTGTTGAAAGAGGCACTGTTGCTGATTTGGCGCTGTTGCTAAGAGCACATAATTCCATTGATGCATAGGTACTCATGACATTGAGATGTCATGAGCATTAAAACCATAAGTATCAATTTTGTCTTCGGCTATCAGTTAACTAAGTTTTAGGTGAATGAAATGAAAGTGCTTTCAAAATCTATGTCTTAAATCGAGACATTTTGAGACAACTTGTTGCTAACGGTCTCATTTATTTTCTTGCTTGACCTTCTGATAACATCATGTAAGCCTACGAACTTATCTCATCTTGTTTATTCGATATATATCATATCCACGGCTCTGACAACTGGATATTTATCATTTGTTTTCTGCAGACAGGCTAGGATTCAAATATTTGCTGGCTAGCTAGCTAGCCTCACCTCTCTGTCGTAAAGAATAATAGGACTTTTAAAAAGGTCATCTTCGTTGGGTTTGGGTTGGCGTAGTTTTTAAAGATTGAAACATAGAAATTTAAATTTTTAGGTTTTTAAGTAGGTACAAATGATAAAGGATATTTTCATATTTTAAGTTGATATGTTAAAACGTAAACTATCGCTTATTAGTGAATTTCATTAGTGAAAACAGTATCAAAAACAGTTTCATTTAGAACAGAATATTAGAAACAGGAAGCTAAGAAAGAGACAGAGACAGACAGCGACTTTGTTTAATAGTACATAATATGTATGTAGGTATAATATGTACATAGGTATTGATATAAAGATAGAAATGCGTGGATTACTAGTTTGTACAGCTATGTCGATGTGTACCTATAATATAATAGCGAATGGAAATAACATGGGTAATTTATATTTTATCAAACAATAAACAAGGGATCTCTCTCTCTCTGCGATTAAAAGTTGTTAAGTAATTTTAATCGCAAACCAAATAATTACCAGCTGGAGGCACTGCTAAGTATTGAATATTACTTATCATTAAAACAATTCTTTACGAAGGCATGACATGATGATAAAATTATGATAAAATGCCCCAGTTTTGTTTTCTGACTATTAACAATAAACTTTGTCCATAGGATAATGAAGTTCGTCTATAGATAATACACAATAATATTCGCTATGAAGACAATGACCCAGGGCGATTGATAAATATGAGTGAGTCAACGTGTTTACATAACGATCGGTGTTATGGGAAAATGATTATTTTTTTACGTTTCTAAAAGACGAGAATGCAAATTTCATGTGTTCTATATAAAAGCTATAACGTCATAATATTTAAACGATTTTATTTACCACAGACACAGAACCACAGCTCGAACGATCAATATTATTCAAAGTCAACCAGCAAAAAATAAGATAATATTATGTCGAACGCCGCTTATGAAAGAAGAATCCTTGCCTACTCCTGTTTTTCCTCAATTGTTTCTCAACAAATCCCAACAATCTCAAAAAATAATTTCATTTACCTAGTAAATGATGCAATTAACTGATATGAGACATGATCTCAAACGGATTCAGCAAAATCTTATTTATGATTATAATTAGAATATCGAAAATAAGCAAAAGTCGTCGAGCTTTTTTGAAGAAAACTGACCCATTGTTACAGTTGTTACTTTAAGTTATGTATTCACTAGAGCCTTAGTTTCCAAAGTGGCCCAGGTGTCCACGGGAGACTCGACGGGGATCTACGTTGGCGTGACAAAAAAAAAATCAATTCTCACTTATTTCATTTAGAAAACTCCCCATTCGTGGTTGGATGGAACTCAGCCGCAACGCAAATTTCCATAGTTAGATCTAATCTTCACATTTTTTTGTCGAGTTTTGGGAATATGGTAGAAATGTAGCTGCAGGGGGTCCACCGGAACCAGCTAAATTTTGAAAGTGGTCTATGAGAAAAAAAAATCTGGAAACCTCTGCTAGAGGATATATTCGAGCGACAAGTTGTGAGAATTCTCGACACATTTAGTACAATTGAGGGTATTTCGCACGGCTACATTACTCTATTGTGGTCGAGATGTCGCCCGAGTTAGTTACAATGTTGCAAATGTCAGGCAACAGCAAAAAATCGTGTAATGCGACAATGTCTCGAGACAAATGAAATGACGCCTAGCGAATAATATACAGTATGTGCTAATTCTTCTTGAATTTATCCGGCATTTTACACTTATTGACTCCAACTTAAAATAGTCACTTGGGCAACACGTCTGATGGCAGTAAGCAACCCGTTACGGTAAACCACCGTGAAATAACAGCGTGTATATGGCGAGTGATGGTAAAGCCCATTTCCTTATCCCTTCCTAATCTCTTATCCTACAGAATGGCAGCGCACCTGCAGCACTTGTAGCATTGCTTGTGTTAATAGGCGAAGGTAGGCACCATCAAGTGGACCGTCAAAGTGATAAAAAAATAGAAGGCCTACCCTATTACATATCGACTCAAAGATAAAAGAGCGTTTATATTTTTTTTTGCCAATCGATTAAATTCCAGTATTCAATTAAATCTTTCAATGACATGGAAGTGTACAATTAAATAGAATGCGTTTTTTTAGTGATACCATTTTCCGGCAACATTACGTATTGTCGAGAATATTCAAGTTTACGATGATGGACAGATCACACCACTTTGAGACCAATTTGTAAATAGCCGGACGTTATTCACTGACAATTTATACATTAATACACTTGCATCGAGTCGGGTGGTTATTCCTAGTTCTTTTTTAAACGAAAAAATAAATAATAATCTTATAATTCGCCAACGTCCATACTACGTTGAATACACCGGTTCTCGTCCGATCACCGAAGTTAAGCAACGTCGGGCGCGGTCAGTACTTGGATGGGTGACCGCCTGGGAACACCGCGTGATGTTGGCTTTTTGCCAAAAAAAAAATTTTGTAATAATTATTTACAGAAATTGTCTATGAATATCTAGTTAACCACCATATGAAACTGATAATAAGACGAAGATTTGGCAAGATTTTCGTATAAGGACTATATTTTATATAATTAAAGACTTCTTTTAAAAAGACGCAATAGAATTATTCATTTCATTAAAACGCATTTATTGACACGTGTAATGACAGCAACATTGTATTGCTATACATGCTGCTACATTGTATTGCTTATAACCTATGATAATAGTTAATACTAATCTATCATGGTCACAATCACAACACGCGCATTACGTTTTAAGAATTTACTGGAATAGGTATGGTACTTTTTTTTATACTGAACTGACAGTATCAATTATTGAATTTATGGACTGCAAAATGCAATCAATGCTATTAGATATTTTAGGATTACATAAAAAATAAAACTAACTGCAAATTGAGATTTGTGATCGCAGTACCCCCAAAGATGTCGTCTAGGGTGCCGATTTTCCCAATTTTCTAAAGCGTATCTATCTGGATTTTTTCTTTTTTTTTTATTAGTGCGCTGGTACATAGCCTAACCTATCGCGCCGAGCCCTCTTGACATTGAGTTTCGGGACAGCCTGTATATATTTTTTTGGAAGAATTTTCAGAAGTGTGTCCATTAAACAGGCAGACTTATTGCTATCAGACACGGTAAGCAAATTGAGTTTTAACTTAATGTTTATATATAAGTTATTATTACAAATAGCATCACATGACATACATATAATACAATAATGAATATTATAATGAAGAGCAATCAGACAGAAGAAGCCGAAGGACGTATGTGTATACTAATATCATAAGAGCATTTGAAATAATAAATCATACTCATAACGTGCGTGACTGAATTAAAAATACAGACCAGAGACACCTGTAGTACAAAGGCCCCTTTGTACAAAGGTATCTTTTAATTTTAATAGAATTACAGTATATACTACTAGCTGACCCAGACGTTGTCCTGCCAGCCTGCCATAACCCGAAAATAATTCGGCCGATTGTGGCGCCACCTATCGGGTCTAATCTTATTTTCAAACCATAAAATATGTTAAAGTGACACGTCACTTCACGTCAATGAACGACGATGGTTAAATTATTTGAATATTCTTCATACAAAAATACTAAAATCGCGATTTAAAAATGGGAGGTGACGGTAGGGGTGAAAAATACTTTAGGACCTATTCCCATATCTACCAAATATACAAAGAAAAAATTCATAAAAACCGGTCCAGCCGTTTCGGAGGAGAATTTTATATATTATATAATAATAAAATGAGACAGACTGTCTGTCTACACGATTGTAGGTGACTGGTGTTCTCATAGACAAAATTATGGTGGGCTTTCTGCCTATTAGTGATGTAACGAATATCTGTTGTTGACATTCGCGAATGCGAATACGAATATTCAGTTTTTAAATCTAAGGCCGTTTATCTATGATTCAAAATATGCCGCGCGCGACGCACATGACCCTCGATGGTTGATATAAATTAAATAAATAAAAAATAATATTTCCGGTGACAGCGGCGCTAGAGGCTTAAGAAACTTATTAGCCTCTAGCGCTATTTCTTAACATGAGTATTATTATTTTTTTGTCTATAAAAGGTTGATTATAGAAAGATATAATTGTTTTAATAGATTTTGTAATTAAAATGAAAAGAAATGAATACCTTTTTGTTTAATTTACCTAATATTGTTTTCATATTCTGTATTTTTCTTTCACGTTCATATTCGCAAAATATTCAAAGATAAATGCGAATGCGAATGCGGATATTCGTTACATCACTACTGCCTATATCCCAACACTAAAAAGAGTAAGGCACACGTGGTGAATGGCAAGGAAATGGGTTCACCGAAGAAAGTCCCTTCTATAAGAGTGCCCGTGCCCAGTTAATAATATACTAGTTGTCGCATGCCACTTCGTCGGCGTATTTTCATAAAATAAGACTAAGCCTAAGAGCTTACTTTTTACTTTTAGCATTTTTATACCCGTCGTAACTTCTAAACGAAAGGTCCTATTCTAATAATTTAAAGAGTAATTTATATGTATGTACATCATCAAACCTAATTATGAAACTATTTAGATGGATAAGCATTAACAGATATCATACGAGTGTCATCATCTTTCAATACTGCCCGTATTTTGAATGATTAATTTGAACAAAAACTGTTATTATGACTTTCTTAGAGATTCTTATTTTTTTGAAAATAAAATACAGCCTATGTTCCTCGCTGATAATGTAGCTTTCTATAGGAGAGGCTTTTTAAAATCGGTTATAGTTTTTGAGTTTATCCATTACAAACAAACATAAAATAAAACTAAATTGATTTGACTGACAAACTAGACCAATGTAATACTAAACCGGTACAGGCGGTTAATGAGTTCGACCTAAAATCGATGAATTACAATGAAGAGCAATTAGACAAAAGAAGCCGAAGGACGTATGTGTATACATACTAATACCATGAAGAGGTATGGTTTGTATGTAGGAGGTAATCCTCGAAACTACTCATCCAATTTAAAAAATTATTTAACCAATAATTAGGATAGTATAACCAATAATTAGGGTGAACATAGGCTACACATTCCAGGCGGGCGAAGCCGCTGGCAAAAATATGTATAATGTCAAGCTTATATATTTTATTTTACAACGCGGACATCCGTCAGTACGAGATAAATGGGTAATGAATCCAAGATTGTGAAAATAAGTGAAAACAGGAATTTATTAAGTCAATTTTACACAACCATCAAGATGCATTCAATAAATTCTTACCATTGTATAATTGGAAACAAAAGTTCGGATGTAGTTGTAGCTTTTGAAGGATTTGGATGTTTGACTCATACGTCAAATTTGACTCATACTCTCAAGTACATCATTATTTACATCATCATACCTGAGGGTCAATTATGCTTAAGTGATGTAATGCTAATGTGATGTCAATATGATGTTGATGCTAAGTTGATATCGTTTTTAAATGGTATTATGATAGTTTCCTATGTCACATCAAGATCATATCAAGATCATATCACAGTAGCAACCTGTGTCGCATTTTAGTATTGCCATCCAATTTACTCGATTGACTCAATGCATAATCGAGCAATGATTTTCTTTAGTTACGACCACTAATTATGCATATTGTTTTAATATTCGACGAAGTAAAATTATTACGAAGATAAAAATACCAATAATAATAAATTTAGAGCCGGTTTGGGTTAAAACCTATTTAGATTCTAAAGTAACTGAGAAATAATCGGGCAACACTTCTCCCGGCTGTAATCTGTTGAGGTTATGTTATTTGTACACAATAGTTTTTATTTTGATTGAAAAGGCTAATTTATTGGATTACTTAAAAATAAAAGATGATTTTAAAAAAAGAAAATAAAGTCCCCTATTTTAATAAAAGATGATGATGACTTCGATGTTGAAATTAAAAAACTGTAGTCGGTACAGTTTTTTAATTTCAACATCGAAGTCATCATCATCTTCAGCTTAGCTTCGTATCTCTACGTTCTAATCAATTTTTTTACCGACCGAAGAGCTTCTAGTTTGCCCTACTACGTGCTTCTGCTAGCTTGTTACGTAAAGCGAATTTTGTTCCATTATTATGTTACTACCGATCCGACCCCGGCTTCGATTTTTTTTTCTGAAAATTTTATCGTTTATCGCTCTTTCCATTAGTGAAAACCGTATCAAAACCCGTTGGATGTTTTAGAAGTAGTTAGCCGAGAAACAGACAGAGGCGGGCAACAAATTTATTTTATAATACACTAGCTAGTGCCCGCGTCTCCGTCCGCGTCTTCTACAAACTGGAGCAGGGCCATCTAATACTTTAACAAAGGTTTTAATTCGTTTATTAAATCCCGTGCAAGAGGTTTAGTGAGGCGATACCTATCTTCAAATGCCTTGTCGGGAAGGTTAAATGCATCACATAAATCTCTTAGCATTTTGCGTTTTCTTCTCAACCTACGCATATCCTCGGCATGAGCACGTTCTAAATAGTCCATAAACAACCCGAAACGAGCCATTTTACACTTTTAAAATATAAAAAAAAGGAAATTGATACAGAAAAACCACCTTTCAAACTTGATAACTCTGTATCACGTCTGTATCACATTTTTGACGTTTACGCGATACTGGTTTATGTCACAAAGTTGACTATAATACGCATCTAAATTGATATCAAGTTGATATCACTTTGAGAAGGTGAGCATAATACGCAGAAGTTGATGTCAAATTGATGTCAATTTGATATCGCATTTTTCGGAGAGCATAATACGAAATAGTCTGTAATGTAGAGTTGACATCAAAGCAACATCATAATTTATAAGCATAATTGGCCACCTGCACAGATGCTTGTAAATTGTCTTCTTGGATATAGGTACAAATACGTTAACAGAAAAAAAATAAAAATAATACGAAAAACAACTTTAACTGGTTAATATCAGCAATATATATATCTACCTAGCTATTGCACGCGACTTCGTCCGTCTCTTTATAAAATATCACTTGCTGATAATGTAGCTTTTCATAGGCGAAAGAATTTTTAAAATCGGTCCAGTTAGTCTGAGTTTATTCATTACAAACATTACAAAATACATAGTACATACAAATCTTTTCTCCTTATAATATTAAGTATAGATTTCGGGGTTTTTCGAATATTAAATTGAATTAAAATATAAATCCAATTAAAATTGTAATAAAAAAATAAAAAAATCAAACTTCGTTTTTTTTTTAAAGTTAAGATCGGCAGACAGGCTGACGGTCCACTTGATGGTAAGTGACTACCGTCGCCTATAACACGAGTAACGCCACAGGTGTTGCAAGTGCGCTACCGACTGCAGTAGGGTCTATGACAAGTATGGCCTTAAAACATTCTAAACGGTCTAACTAAGCTATCATCCCCTTCACTCTCTGTATCGACCTTCCAAACACCCTGTATAAAAATCACACTGCAATAATGAGTATTCTCTGTTCTCTCAATGAAAAACCCTCAAAAGTAAATTAATCAACAACTAGATAAACAATTTTCAGTTAACAAAGCAAAGCAAGAAAAAAATATTGCCTTCCGGTTCTCAGTCATTAAAAACTTGTATTACAATAACGCTTTTAAAGAGAGGTTATCAACATTATACGTAAATGATGTCGATAAAACATATTAAGCATGACAAATATTATTGTAAAGAATGATGTTATTGTATAAAAAAGACAATGAATATTATGTTCAAAGAACGGATAGACAAATAAAATGATAAATAGAACAATGAAAAAATATGTTGCTATTAAAAAAGACATTTTTATTTTGAGTTAAAAATAAGTTAAAAAGAATGCCATTGATGCAACCATCATTATCGCTATTACTTCTTTGTTTTTAAGGAACATAATGAAGTTATTGGATTGGATTCGCGTCATGAAAGCTAATTGGAAAAACATCGATAAGTACCTATTTAATTTGTGTTACTTTTCATACGTCAAACACGAGGAATGTAATAAACAAAAATAACATTCGAACAAGCAAGCACGATACGTGTTAATGTTTGTTGTTAGGTAGGTACAAAATGTTTCCAAACGATAATCTAAAATTATACTCACTTCCTCGTCCTCTATGAGCGTGGCCACGCGACCGGGCTGAAACAAAAGATCAATTCTTAACATAAATAATATATGATAAATATAACTAGTCTGACCATAAAATACTGTTACATAAAAACTTTTTCTTTTTTTCAACTCTTTATTCATTTTGAATTTGGAAAGCGGTTATCATGTCAAAAACTTCTTTTTTTATGTTAAGATCGGCAGACAGGCTGAAGGTCCACTTGATGGTAGGTGGCTACCGTCGCATAACACAAGCAACGCCAGAGCTGATGCTGCAAGTGTGCTGCCTACTACATTAGTACTTCTTTCGATTTCTTGCCATTTCACATATTTTTTTCGTGTTTATTATCAAATTACAATAGAAAATTGGGTGTTAAAGAAAATAGAATTGCAGCGATTGTCTTACACATAGTGGGTATGGAGCCGTCGGTCATATTGAAGACACTTCAAAAGCTTGGTATCAGCCGTATATTCGTATATCGTACTATCGACAGATATACCAACACTTCCTCTGTCGAAGACCATAAAAAATCGGGGCGCCGCGCGCTAGTTAGAATTCGCCGAGACCCCATAAGGTGTGAAGACTTCAGCCAAAGTGTATCAAGAGACCGTCTTGGATCGTGTTGAGAAACCTCTCAGCAGTACACTTTTTAAAAAGTGTCACAGGGCACGAACTACCCAAGCCTGGCTCGAAACCAACGTTCCGGACTTCATAAGAGCTGAAGACTGGCCTTCGTCTAGTCCAGACCTGAACCCCTTAGACTAAAAATTATGGTCAGTTTTAGTCATGGCCTACTATAAACGACACGTCGACATTGAGTCTCTTAAGAAATCTCTGGAGCAAGCAGTGGCTAAATTTACCATGGAAATCCATAGATTCGTGGCCAAAAAGATTAAAGCCCTGTATCAAAGCTAAAGGTGGCCATTTTGAATATAATTATTTTTTATTTCATTGCTGAGACTTCAATAAATATGTATTAAGTATATATAGTTGTGACTCAAACTGTGTGTGACTCAACTAGTTGTGACTTTGAGTCACAACTACATATGGGACACTCTGGAACACCAAGGGATACCCGCTACCTACATTAACATTATTAAAAACATCTATGCGCATAGTCAGGCCAGGATACAGCTCGAAACACTAGGAAAAGAGTTCCCAATAGAAAGAGGCGTCAGACAGGGAGACCCCTTATCGCCAAAACTATTCTCAGCAGTCCTAGAAAACATCTTCCGCAACCTGAACTGGGAGCGTTTTGGTCTGAATATTAACGGATCCAAACTGAATCATCTCAGATTTGCGGACGACCTAGTTCTTTTTGAAGAGAAGCCAGAAATTTTAGAACATATGATACAAAGCCTTAACAAGGAAAGTGAGAAAGTTGGACTGAAAATGAACCTTGCCAAGACTAAAGTAATGACCAATTCAACGAAGGCAGACATAACTGTGAACGGAATGAACCTAGAGTTTGTCAATGAATATATTTACCTAGGCCAGCTTATTTCTCCAAAAGACCTAATAGCAAAGGAAATAAATACAAGGATCGCTAATGGTTGGAAGAAATTCTGGTCACTCAAGGAAATCATGAAGTCACAGGACCTGGGCATGGCACTGAAAAGAAAAGCTTTCAATACATGCATCCTTCCATGTTTAACTTACGGGTGTGAAACTTGGGCATTAACCAAATCTCTAAGAGACAAACTTGCCAAATGTCAAAGAGCAATGGAGCGCAGCATAGTAGGGTCAAAACGTCGAGACAGAGTTAGAAATACCGACATCAGGATGAAAACCAAATTAACCGATATCCTACTACGAATTGACCAACAAAAGTGGAGATGGACCGGACATATGATGCGTGACAAGCAAGGAAAATGGTGCAAGACAGTCTCAGAGTGGTACCCAAGAAATGGGAAAAGAAGTCGCGGAAGACAGTGTTTAAGATGGGAGGATGACATCAAAATGACTGCTGGCCCAAAGTGGATACGAGTAACCCAGGATAGACCACAGTGGAAACAGTTAGAGGAGGCCTATGCCATGAGGCACACTGAGATTAGAGACATTTTATAAAAACTGTGATACTAATGTACATGTTACCTCTAATCCCAGAATAAAGGGCTTTTTATTATTTATTATTATTATTATAAGTATATATAAGTTTTATTAAGATTACCTTACATCATAAAAAGAACTTGTGGGTGAACTAGGTATATATTTGCGAATTGTTACAAATAAAGTTATCTTGAAAAACTCACAACCAATCTACTTGTTAGCGCTACTTATCTCTAGCCGTGTTCTGCTAGACAATTCATCGATAACTTCTATGATACACGTATACGTCGTACTTCGGTGTTAAATTAGGTACTTAATTGAAATTTTGAGTAGATATTTTACATTTATTGTGAACTTAACTAGGTTTTCTTTTTCATATGTTAACAACGTTCACTTAAGACATGAACTATATGACCTACTTCAGCTGGTGACGATGGGAAAAGTCACTAAAAAGAGAAACGTTGGGCGAAGAAAGAAATCCTGGCTGGATAATGGACTGGGAAAGCCAATGCAGTTGAGCTGTTTCGACGAACAAAGAACAGAGAAGATTGTTCCAGGCTGTTAGCCAATCTTCAAGTTAAAGAGGTACCTCAAGAAGAAGAAGAACGTTCAGTTGACGGTAAGCATAACTTTACACAAGTAACGCCAGGAAAGACTGTCTATTCTAAGAGGATAACTAAAAGGTAGAAGATAGGTTAGGGACTTGGATCTGCCATTAAGGGAGTAGAACATACCGAAACACAACATAAGTGTTATTAACTCTTTGATTTTGAAGCCACAAGCTCAACAAAATATCAGGCGAAGTGTATAAATAACCTTATTTTATAATTCTATCATACAGAATATAAAAGACGGTTACTCTTGGTGGTCTTCTGTAAGGGAGTGGTAACTGCTGCCAGAAGGGCTATCCAGTTTGACACTTGGGATGCAGTATGCCCTGTAACTGCTGTGAAAATTTAATACAAAAATGAATCCGATGCCAAATGCGAAGTGAACATTCATGCGAGAAAGGAAGGTTTCTCTAAAAACTTAATAGATACTTTACTATTCAGACAGTTTTACTTAAACTTTATAATCAAGCCTGATAATTCTTAAGACTAAGAAATATACGGGTTGTTAAAATATGTTTGTTTTGTACTATCGCGAAAGAGTTTCTGCCTCATCCAAACCCCGAGATAAAAATATTAGCACTATTGGCAAAACGTTTATATCTTCCTAAGTCTACAATTTGTTCTAAACTTCCCAGATCGGGAGAAAATAGAGTGTCTACTCTGTTTTAAAATTTAAGATATTTATTCAACCCATAAATTTAGTCGAAATAGAAACTACGCAAACGAAGTGAGTTAGGTATAGGCGATAGCTAAAATTATTCCTTATTCTATTAATACCCTATTTACGCAACTAACAAAACATGTGATAAAAGTTTAATGTACAGAGGAAATTAATAACGTCGCCATACGCCAAGAAAATAAACTTGCATACACTTACCTATACAAACAAATAAGAAAAATTTAAGGTCTAATCTAAGAGTGTAGACAGATTTTGTACATGTCTCGCTGGTTAAATGGTTATGCAAAATTATTTTATTAAAACAAATCATATATAAAGGAAATCTATCTCTATACATATAATGAAATCTTAAACGAACCGTGTTTGTACATCAAAGGTTTTTTTCAAAAAAACACGTTGTGGTACACGTTGTACTTATTTTAATAATAATAATAATAAAACTCTTTATTTGTACTATAAACAAAAAATAATAATAATAATAAAAAAGAAAGAAACAACAAGTAATAGTACAAATGGCGGCCTTATCGCTTTATAGCGATTTACCGAAGTAAAAAAAAATAAGTTTTTATAATCTTTGTCTACTTGTCTGTGCGTTTGTGCACGCTAATCTCTGAAACGGCTTAACCGATTTGATTGCGGTTTTCACTGATATATTGTAGTAAGCTTCCCGTAACATTTTAGTGTTTGTTTCATTCCAATAGCTTTACTAACAATAAAGTTACGGGCTATACCGAACACCACGCGTACGAAGTTGCGGGCTCAGCTAGTTCAAAATGAAATTAATAACGGCAAAACTCTGCAATACAAAAATGTTGACTCGATTGTGATTTTGGAGGTATTTTTTTAATATTTATGCTAACGATTTCACACGAATTGTGCTTCATTGGGTTAAACCACGGCCGTCAATGAACTGAGGCAACAAAAATTGCTATTTCAAATACTGCGTAGCTGAAATTTCTATTTGAAAATGTGCTATTTAAAAAAATAGACTGATCCACTTGAAACTATAACGCCGCAAATTTATAGACGTGTGAATGAACTTCTTAAAACTGTCAAATAATAAGGTCAAGTTGTAACGTAGTAATTCACGTTATGTATCAAATGATTTAAGTTATACGACGTAAATCTACCAGTGGCGCCATCTAGTGTCCACTGAGTGGTTCAGTTATAATCTAAAATCGTAAAGAGCGCCATCTATTCCAACGCGACTTCGCTAGGAATAAAAACATTTGAAAAGATAGGGTTAGTATTTTTTAAAAGGGGGTCAGTTATGAGTTTACAAAAATGGTAGGGAAAGTGGAGGTGAGAAAAAAAAAGGGACTCGATCTCTAGAGAGGTACGCGACAAGACGTGCGCACATAAAACATATATTGATAAAGTGGATAGCCAGTTTTAGGCATTTGATTTCCAAAAAGGAAATACGTAGGAGAAATACTGTAGCAAGCGATATCTTTGCGAGCGATTGTGTTGAGGACGAGCATACCGTCTTCAACAACCTGCTTGTGGAAGACAGAGATTCTTTTGCCACGACCGCAAAGGTGGTCGGTGGTCGGCGAGCTCAACTCCGTGCATGCGAGCGATCCCAGAAGGCGACGGAGCTGGTGATGGTATTTGGGGGTGGTAAGGCATCCTGTCCAATCCATTCACGGTGCCGTATAATCTCGACGGTGGCGGTGCAGCGATCTTGCTGAAAGGTACCCATATATTATCTTAACTTTGTGTGCGCGTTTGCGGGAATAGTGCAGTGTGCAGGCCATTGTGGAAACCTCCTTCAGGGAGTGAACGAATGAAACACATGTTTGGTGTCAGATCATGTATATAGATTAATTAATTAGAATAAGTTAGGTTTAAGATTAATTTAGTGTAATGTTATTCATATAAAACTTAATAAATTTGTTCGTAGCTTTAAAAACAGTTTTTATTGAAATATCCCGCTGGTCATTCAGATCTTCAGATTGCTGGCGCCCTGAGATAATTGTGCTCTACCAACTGTTGCTCGTCGGTGAGTCAGGGAGACCTCGCACGCAGACGTGACAATAGTGGCGCCTCAACTTTAGGGCATTCGAACCCGCGATTGTTGAGAGGACAGAGCGCCGGACTCCAGCACAATTATAAATAAATTTGCAGCTGAAGAAAGATCAGCGGGATTTTTTTTTCAGATTAGATTTTAGTTTTTAGTTTTTTATCTAGTTTACTGTTTCTTTATATTTTTGTTGTTTGAAGCTACATCAATCTTAGAATCATTCGTGTAAATTTTTTCCATTATCTACAAAGTGGGTAAAGTATTTGTCAAGATTTAATTGAATGTCTCATTACCTACAGGATGAAAAATAGTTAGAGGTACCTTGCAATTTGTTCAAAGGTAAAATTAAATGTTGGATATACCCCAGCATTATTTTTTCAGGTACCCATGCATGTAATAAATTGTTTTATAACAAATTTTGAAATTACCTGTATTTTTGTACAATTTTTGTAATAGGCACACTGCATTTACATCGCGAGTATAGTTGTAGTCTGTGACTCTGTGTACGTAATTGAAACGTCAGATGTCACAACTATTTAAAAAATATATAATATAACTGCCAAGTTTGTACATAATTATTTAGCACATTATTTATAGGTTTATTATTTTACATGTTTGATATAATTAATAGCAAAGGGAACAAGAGCAAAAATTGTAATATTAAAAGAAGAAACATAAATATACAAAGAAAAAACAGGTGTGTTTGACTAACGAAAAAGAGGTTTGTACGATTTTATGTAAACGATAGTAAGTGTTGATAATATTTTGTAAATTTTGCATCTCCGTGTTATTAGTGATTATATGTAAAGTTTTATTGATCAGTTTTCTTGTGAAATATAGTGTAGTAAAGAATAGTCAGTGAGTAATATAACAGATCGTTAGTGTTAGTATTTTAAACGTAAACATTTTTGTATAGTAGTTAGTTTTTATTAGTAAAGAAAATGTCATTGACAAAATATGTTAGGTATCTTAAGAAAGAGGAGCTTTTATCTGAATTGTCGAAATATGGTCTAATTCCAGATGACAAAGCCGGCGTCGAGACTATACGGACCCAATTGAGGGGTGCATTAAAAGCCGCACGTCGGGGGAGTTTACCTACTGTTGATACGGGAAATATAAACATCGATGATGAGATAGATATCGCCACTAGTGCCGTCAGCCGTATGGAATCACGGATGCAAACAGGTAACTCTTCGACTCACAGACGTATCGCTTGTCGTGCGAATTACTGGTTAGACAGACTAGCAAGAATAAAAGTAGATGATGAGCGTTTAGCCCCGTTACGCGCGCGATTGATAGGATTACTGAGCATATCCGAAGAGAGTGATGAGGAAAATGAAGAATGTGACACATCCGTACATGAACAGTCTGCAAGTAGCGAACCTATTCAAATGTGTAGTAGACCCTTTAATATAAATTCTTTAAGTCTTAAGTTTGATGGCAGCACATGTGTGAGAGCTTTCTTGGAACGACTCGAGGAGCTGAAAACTTCTCGAGAAATTAGTGATAAACAAATATTGAATTCCCTTCCGGAGATTTTAGGCGGTACACCTTTGCTATGGTACCGAGCAAATAGAAAAAGCTTAGCCACACTCAGTGAGGTTAAGTTGGCATTAAAACTAGCTTTTGATAAGCCCGACTTTGACTATCACCTCTTAAAGGAGATAAGGGAAAGAAAGATGTGCAAAGATGAATCGCTGGTTTCATACATATCAACCATGCAGTCCCTTTTTGCAAGGCTTACTACGGAGCCCACGTTTGAGGATCAGTTAGAAATCCTAAAACACAACATTCGACCAGAATTTATGACCATCGTCGAAGTAAATGACTTTACGTCGATGAATGAAATATTAGGTGTATGTAGGCGGGTCGAAGTGATACAGAATAGTAAAGACCAGTTCGAGGAATCACAAGCCGGTACGAGTGCGAAGTCACGCGATATGCGACCACACATCGATAATAAGGGCAAATTAGCAAGTATAGGCCAGGGGCCAATGTCCAAGAATGGTGAGGGTGAATTAGTCGTTATAGGTCAGGAGCCTATGTCCAGAAGTGGCAAGAGAGGTGTATGTTTTAAGTATGGGTCACCAGAACACTTTTCGAAATTTTGTAATAAAAATAAATTAGTTTGTTATAAATGTGGTAGGCCGGGAGTCAAGACACCACAGTGTCCTACCTGCTCACCTTATTCAAAAAACTAGGTAGGAACTTTTCCAATGACAGTAGGCCGCGGGGAAAAGTTCTGTTTAAAAATACAAAGGATGTTAGGCCACATTTATGTGTTAAAGTAATGGATTTAGTTGTTTACGGTTTATTGGATTCAGGATCTGTTTGTTCAATTTTGGGAAATAATTCTCATAAATTATTTATGAATTATGGTTTTAAGGTAAATAAAACTGATCAATTGGATAGGGTATACACGGCGGATGGTTCTCCATTATCCTGTAGGGGTATGGTGTCCCTTCCGATAGTATTTAGAAAAGAGGTGCAAGTAATAAAATTTTACATAGTACCGGAGATTGATACGCCTGTTATTTTTGGTTTAAATTTTTGGCAAAGTTTTAATTTAAATAAGGGAATATTCCCGACTACTCAAATTCCGATAGGAGAAAACTACATCAATTCGAGCATATCCGCAGGGGGCATAGAAGATTACGAGCGGTTAAGTCCGCAACAGAAGGAGGAACTCGGTAGCATCGTGGAGAGGTATGAGGAAATAAATACAGACAAGGTTGGACTTGGAAGGACCAACAAGGCCACGCATAACATTGACACGGGGGATAGTCCTCCGATCAAACAAAGGTATTATCCGTTGTCACCGGTCAAGCAGAAGGCATTAGAACAGGAGTTGGACCGCATGCTGAGCATGGGAGTCGTGTCACCCTCACAGTCTGCCTGGAACTCGCCTATCGTTATGGTACAAAAACCCAGTGGTGACCTACGGCTTTGTCTGGATTGTAGAAAATTAAATGCAGTCTCTAAGCCGGATGCATATCCTCTGCCGTATATCTCCAACATATTGGATCAGTTAAGAGATGCCAAATTTCTCTCATCAATAGACCTCAGTGCTGCGTACTGGCAGGTGCCTTTATCAGATGAAGCCTCGGCGGAGAAAACAGCCTTCACAGTGCCTCGGAGGGGCCTATTTCACTTCAACGTGATGTGCTTTGGATTGGTGGGTGCGTCTGCGACAATGCAGAGGTTGATGGATAGGTTGTTCGGAGCTGAATTTGATAATAAAGTATTCACATTCCAGGATGATCTGGTAGTGATCTCCAAGGACTTCCGGGAACACCTGGAGTTGCTGGAGAGGGTTTTTGAAAGATTGAAGTCAGCGAACCTGACTATAAATATGAAGAAGTCTGTTTTTTGTAAAAAGGAACTGAAGTATCTAGGATATCTTGTCGACGCACATGGTTTAAGGACAGATCCGGGTAAGGTGGAAGTAATAGTGAACTATCCAACTCCCACTTCCCCTAAGGAGGTGAAAAGATTTTTAGGAATGGCCGGGTGGTATAGGAGGTTCATACCGAATTTTTCGAAACTCAGCCGACCATTGTCCAAGTTAACAAGTAAGTCGACACCGTTCGTCTGGAGTTGTGAAGCGAATGAGGCATTCACAAGCTTGAAGTCGGCACTAGTAACCGCACCAATTTTGAAGTGTCCAAATTTCAGAGAACCTTTTTCGATACACACGGATGCATCTGCTTTGGCGGTGGGCGCCATGCTCACGCAGAAGTACGATGGGACGGAACATCCCATTGCATATTGCAGTCGATCCCTTAACAAACAGGAAGCGAACTACAGCACCACGGAACGGGAGTTGTTAGCCGTCATATACGCGCTAGAGCAATTCCGATCGTACATAGAGGGACAGGACTGTACTGTCGTAACGGACCATGCTTCTCTCAAGTGGTTCTACAAGCTCAAAAATCCGACAGGAAGACTAGCCCGTTGGAGTATGAGGCTCAGTCAGTATTCCTTCAAGATAGAACATCGTAAGGGAAAAGACAATGTAGTACCCGATGCACTATCCAGAATCCAGATTAACAGCGTTGGAGCAGCACCGGAGAAGGATGGATGGTACAAATATATGTTCGACATGGTGGAAAGAAATCCGAACAAGTATCTGAACTTTACGATAGAAGGCGGTAGGTTGTATCGTCACTGTAAAAATAAATACAGTATGACTTCAGAATCAGATTGGAAATTGGTTGTGCCAGAAGAAAATAGGAATGATATTCTGTATAAATGCCACGACGAGGTGACAAGTGGTCACCTTGGGATTTTTAAAACACATAAAAGACTAACGGAAAATTATTTTTGGCCGAACATGTATGCCGACGTCGTGAAGTACGTCAATGGTTGCGAGGTGTGTAAAACATGTAAACCCGCAACTGCGGGAAGAGCTGGTTTAATGGGTGGTCCAAAGAAGGCAACGAAACCGTTCCAGGCCATATCTTTAGATTTGTTGGGACCATTCCCTAAGTCAAAAAATCAACACACATATCTTTTAGTTTGTTCAGACTACTTCAGCAAATACGTTATGTTGCATCCTTTACGGAGTGCGACAGGCCAAGCTGTAGCTAAATTCTTAGAAAAACAAATATTTTTAGTTCACGGTGTGTGTGAGTACATATATATAGATAACGGTCCCCAATTTATTAGTTCACAGTTTAGACAGGTTTTAAAAAAATATAATGTCCCCAATATTTATTATAATCCTAGATACCATCCTCAGGTCAATCAGGCGGAAAGGGCGATCAGAAATGTAGTGTACGCCATTGCGAGTTATATAAAAAATGATCACCGTAAATGGGACGAAAACATTGTCGAAATACAATGCGCTTTAAACACAGCCGTAAATGAAACGACGAAATTTTCCCCATTCTTTCTAGTACATGGTAGGGAGTGTATAGTGGATGGCGAATTGTACAAGTCAAGCGACCAGCCAGTTCCAAACTCGCAATTCCAAGTTGATAGCCCGCAGGAAAGATGTAAAAATTTAAATAAATTGAACTCTATCTTTAAAAGGGTGCAAGAGCACTTAGAGCGCTCTCACCAACGTAACAGAAAATATTACAATTTTAGGAAACGTAATGTAGAACTTAAAGTTGGTCAAATAGTTTATAAACGCACTTTTTATTTATCGAATGCTTCAAAGAATTTTTCGTCAAAGCTAGCTCCGAAATTTAAAAAGTGTATAGTGGTCGCCAAGCTCTCGCCGTTAGTGTATACATTATCGGATATGGACGGCAAGGTGTTAGGTGATTTTCACATCAAGGACATATTAAAGCATGACGACTGAGAAGGATAAGTGTGCTTTCGGAATAAGAGGAGTATGAGTGTGACATACGTAGTGAAGTACTGAGAATCAGCATATCGGTTTAGGACTTTTGTTCCTACTTTTGGTAATGAGTTAGATGTTGCCCTGTGTATATATACAGTATATGTGAGTGTAACATTGAACGGGATCATCCCGTATGATCCATTATTATAGAGGGGCTGTGCTGCAGCTACCTAGTATTTTCTTAACAAGCATACTCAGAGGTACGTCCGAAATGCAAGATAATAATGAAAGTAAATCTCTTAAGATCATGGTATATCAGATCAACAATTAGTGCAAAGAAATAGTAGTGTATAGTAATTATTCAATTTTTTTGTGTCGTATAAATTTTTTGTAATTGTAAATGGAATGTAAGAATATGAATGAAAGTGAAAATTCGCGATATGCTCAAACAATAGTATAAAATAAAATAAAATAAAATATCCTTTTGTTGATAGATAACGTCATACATGATTAAGAGTCCTTGTTCCGTTATACTGAAGTTTTTTTATATTTCCCGGTATAGAAAAATTTGTCTACGTCAAATTTTCCAACCAAGAGGGGGTGTGTGTAACGTAGTAATTCACGTTATGTATCAAATGATTTAAGTTATACGACGTAAATCTACCAGTGGCGCCATCTAGTGTCCACTGAGTGGTTCAGTTATAATCTAAAATCGTAAAGAGCGCCATCTATTCCAACGCGACTTCGCTAGGAATAAAAACATTTGAAAAGATAGGGTTAGTATTTTTTAAAAGGGGGTCAGTTATGAGTTTACAAAAATGGTAGGGAAAGTGGAGGTGAGAAAAAAAAAGGGACTCGATCTCTAGAGAGGTACGCGACAAGACGTGCGCACATAAAACATATATTGATAAAGTGGATAGCCAGTTTTAGGCATTTGATTTCCAAAAAGGAAATACGTAGGAGAAATACTGTAGCAAGCGATATCTTTGCGAGCGATTGTGTTGAGGACGAGCATACCGTCTTCAACAACCTGCTTGTGGAAGACAGAGATTCTTTTGCCACGACCGCAAAGGTGGTCGGTGGTCGGCGAGCTCAACTCCGTGCATGCGAGCGATCCCAGAAGGCGACGGAGCTGGTGATGGTATTTGGGGGTGGTAAGGCATCCTGTCCAATCCATTCACGGTGCCGTATAATCTCGACGGTGGCGGTGCAGCGATCTTGCTGAAAGGTACCCATATATTATCTTAACTTTGTGTGCGCGTTTGCGGGAATAGTGCAGTGTGCAGGCCATTGTGGAAACCTCCTTCAGGGAGTGAACGAATGAAACACATGTTTGGTGTCAGATCATGTATATAGATTAATTAATTAGAATAAGTTAGGTTTAAGATTAATTTAGTGTAATGTTATTCATATAAAACTTAATAAATTTGTTCGTAGCTTTAAAAACAGTTTTTATTGAAATATCCCGCTGGTCATTCAGATCTTCAGATTGCTGGCGCCCTGAGATAATTGTGCTCTACCAACTGTTGCTCGTCGGTGAGTCAGGGAGACCTCGCACGCAGACGTGACAAAGTGGGTTTTTATTAGAGATAAAGCATATTTTGGCGAAGATAAAATAGAATATTCCATAGTTATTAAAAAAACGAAATGGATTTAAAACGAAACATGCAAACAACGAAGAAAGGAAAGAGTTTTGAAAACAAATTCTTAGTTTAAATTATTTGGTAAAATACTTGAGTATTTTTTTTTTGTTATAAAATTTAAAATTTCCTATTCCTTATCTGACTGAAAAGAAACTATGCGACTTTAGCTTTTAAAAATAAAACTATAAAACGTAGTAAATATCAGAATAGAAGCGTCAATCACCAAAAATTAAAGTCACTTCTAGAAGATATGAAATATCGATGGTGTTTTGATTCTTTTTTTTTGAAAAATAAAAGAAGGGGATAAGTGTTAGTAATAGCATAGATAAAATACTACTTAACCAGTAAAGTAGTATTTTATCTATGGTAATAGTGATTTTTTTTCATAAATGTACCTATCAACCTCTATCTTCTAACCTCCTTAACTCTGTTAATTTTAGCAAAAAAAAGTAAAATGGACATTTTTATGTAGAATTAAATTCTCTAGAATATTTGTCTGGAAGTTATTTTTTTCTAACAAGTATTTTTGGAATATAATTGTATGTACTTGTATAATTTGGAAAATATACGATTATTTTAATACAGGGTGGAATCAAAAATTTCTTTTACCTATCTATATTACATATTATATTATCTTCTAGTTCTAGACTAAAAGATTTTATATCAAAAATGCCCATGAGGGACTCAAATTTCGATCTGTTATTAAATTTTCCTGGACTACAAAACAAGACTATGGCGATTGTTTGATGAACTTGGATTGTTTAAAAATTGTATATTATAACTTAGAGTGGCCAATCTAGAACTGCTGTCCTTGATAATCTTAAAAAGCCTTATCCTACACTACACCACCTTAATTTTCTTCGTACATGGCTCTTAGCGATTATCACTTTTTTACTCAATCTTGAGAACTCTTTTACCAAATCGTAGGAAACCTATTTCTGTGTTTACATTATTACTAGCTTTTTCCCACGCCTTTTTCTTAGGCGTTGAAACATTAATTTAATCTTTATTGCTCATATATTTTTGTCAGGCGTGGAATTTTTAATTTAATTTTTGATGAGCCCTTGGCAACAGTCCTTTTTTCTAGATTAAAGGTACCCATGTTCTAGGACATTTAATCCACGTGTCCTTTTCTATATATCTGACAAGCCTTATTTATTCAAAAGTTGAGTAGTTAGGCGTAAGGCGTAAACAAATTAACTCTTGCATTAATAACCTTATAGTTTTTGGAGTTCACTCCTCAAGAATTAAGGCCCCCGGTATGAAAAACAAGTGTTAACTAAAAGTCGTTTTGTTCTTTTAAGCAGTTCTACCCAAATCCGCCGCCGCTTCACCTAATTCTATTGTAATGTAATTGGCGCCATCATTAGTGTTGTATTTTTGGAGTTCACCAAGAAGTTCTACTCAAATCCGATAGATGGCGCCGCTTCACCTACTGTAGTATAATAGATGGCGCATTTATTTACTCTTTTCCTATTGCTTAGTCAAAGACAATCGTACTAAGGAGTATACTCAAGTCGTGCGTCGGAGCTGACGTGATACATAATTTATTAATTACAAAATTACCTATAACAGTATTTCGAAGGCCACACAGGCTTCATAAAAATACAATCAAAATTTAAAAGTACATAGTTAAGATAGACGGTATTCGCAATTTAATTTTCGTAGGTATATTAAAAAGAATGTTTTAAGTTACTTTCTTTAATTAAGTTTCATAGTTTACGACTTAAGTTATTATTGTCGCAAAAACGGTATGCCACGTTCAAAAACTGCGCGCGTGAATAAATCGATTCACCGGCCATGAAATGAAATTTCTGGACGACCTCAAGTCGCCTTATTAGCACCCAATCACGCAATTGAATTCGATTCACAAACACAATATAACTAGACACTTCGGCTTACAAGTGATAAACCACTTTGAAAAGACGATTATGAAAATATTAAGGCGTTGGTTATTATAATAAAATAAGACGTCTTGTAAACTTTTGTTTTCATAGAATCATACAATGTCCACAAGAGAAGATTATTTTTAATTCTAAAGAATTAATATTGAATTCTTATCGTGGCTAATACATTTATTGCTTTATATTTCCGTAAACAGTTGACTAACAGTTGACTAATCTTACTCATGTTGATGCATCGCTGCTGTACTTATTTTTATTCGAAACTAGCGACCCGCCCCCGGCTTCGCCCGGGGTGCAATTTTTATATATGAGAACATTCTCCGTTTATCCCTCTTTCCATTAGTGAAAAACGAATTAAAATCGGTCTACCCGTTCACGCGTGATGCCGTGACCAAGGGAAATAGGGATACATTTTAATACATGTTATAGAAGATTACCTACTCAATTGTTGCAAAGTCCTTAGGGAGTATATCCTTGTATGAATATAATGATTCATTTTTTTAGTTAAGGTGTAAGACTGGCTGACGGTATAGTAGGTGGCTACCGTCAACTATTGTCTCCAGCAACGTCACAGGTGCTGTAAGTGCGCTGTTGATCTTAGTAGGATTATTAAGAGATTGATCACCGAAACACAACATATATGCTGTTACTTCACGGAGGTTTTTTGTCAGGGGGTGGTCATTGCCGCCAGACGGGCTTTATTTTATGTTATGATCGGCAGAAAGGCTAACGGTCCATTTGATGGTAGGTGGCTACCGTACAAACAACGCCACACAGCTGCTTCAAGTGCGCTGCCGAGAACAGTAGGATTAGGGATGAGGGATTGGATAGGAAAATGGGCTCTGGCTCACCGAAACACAACCAGCACACGTGCTGTTATTTCACGAGCTGTAAAGAGGTCTGCCGCCAAAACGGGCTGCCCAAGTGACTGCGAAAGTAGTGGCACTTTCCAAATCCAGACCAGAGCCAAATTTGGAAAGTTCATTTTCAAAGTTGACCCCGCCGGGAATCGAATTCGGGAACCCTAGAACAGAACGCAGGCACTCTAACCACGCATCCAACGGGCTCGTCAAATGACTTCACTACTTGATGCGACAAAGGACCAATGAGTTCTTAATCCCATTTTTTCAAGACAAAGACGCAGTAGGCATACACATCACAATGTCCGCTGCATTTCGTTTCAGGAAACTGCATTCGTGTTATTGACACCGTGACTTTGCACCTTGAGAGCTCTGGCATCCATTCAAGGTTTATCACATTTCGATGCAATCGAGTGTTGGGATTTTCCGTCGTAACTCATAAGATTTCTTACAAAAAGGTTGTTAATTTTAATAAACCGTTTAATTTCATAAACCTTTCTTATGAAATTAAACGGATTGTAGCGCTTTGAGATCAAGAATTTACAAATTTAAATTAATGTCATGTGCCCTTTGAGTATTCAATATAAACTTCTTTGTTTGACGTTACAAGTCATTGTGAAAATTTCAGATTGTGAACAATCTTTTTATTTCCTTTTGTACCCATTAAGATCATCAGACCGGCTGAAAGGTCCACTTGATGGTAGGCGGCTCTACCGTCGTCTAAAACAGACGCAACGCCATAGGTACTGCAAGTGCTCTGACGACCATAATAGGATTCAAGACAAGAGATATGGAATTAATGGGCCTGGCATCCCTTACTCACTCACCGAAACACAGCAGCACACATGCTGTTATTTCACGGTGATCTTCTGTAAGGCGAGGTTCTGCCGCCAAACGGAATGACTGCGAAACCAAGTGCTACTACTTGCCAGATCAAGACTGGAGTGAACTATGAAAAGTTCATTTCCAAAGTTGGTCATACTGGGAATCAAACTCAGAACCCTGAGACAGAGTGTTAAAGCAAGCATCTTACTTGAACAAGGTGCTACTCAAATCTGACTTTTAACTGGTATTAATTAGGGTGCTAGATGCAACTGTCATTCTGTCTATACTACCTAAAGTATTGGTAGGGCACATTACATTATGTGACTTGTCTGATAGCAGTAAGTAAGGTGGACCATGAGCCAGACCTTATAATAAATAACCTTTCCATAAAAAAATTGCTAATTTTAATAAAATATTTTTCATGCCTGGCATATTACAAGACCAATCTGAGTAAAATATAATGTAAGAATATTTCATTATTAAGGTTTGACACAAATTGATTAGTAATGGATTGAAGCTTGCAATTGCTTCACTGCATTCTTGCTAAATTAATTTAATAAGCATTGCAATGACTATGGTCTCATTAAAATAGAAAACAATGAAGCAAGGTATGAGTCAATATTAAGAGTTGTATATTTAAGGACTTGTGATGAATTGCTCATGATTTGATATGTAGGTGCCGATTCCATTTCAGTATAAAAAAATGGACTGGAGAAATAGACAATCCTGAAGATAAGAATACATAAAATGGATAAAAAAACACAATTAAACGCGTTATGTTATTATATAATATTTTAAATTACAGTAAAAAATTAAATTAGATATTATTAAAAAAGAATTAAGCCAACGAAAGTCCAATAACTTTGAAAAATAACAATTACAGCAGACATAGTCTGTATTTTTTTAAAGTACTAAGTAAGATAGTTTTGTAATGTAGGGGCCCAATAAGAAAGAAGGCAGAAATAGGTAGTTCTAACTTTTTTAAAGAATGGAAATGGTCTATATGGAAATGGTCTAATTTATTTTGTCCCGATTTTATGTGACAGAAACTCCTGTTTACCCGTTTTTTTATACCGAGCACCCGATTTACGTTAAGGGCCCTATGGCAACCCTGTTGTTCCCTGCATGCAATTTTAAAGCAGACAGAACCATTGGACACAGGTAGTCAAATACATATATTATTTTTATTTTGTTCTATGTTTTTCCAAGTACATTTTCCTTACCCACCTATCCTCTTTATCCTCCTATCCTATTGAAGTCAGCAGTGCACTTGCAACCCTTATTGCCTGTATTAATAGGCACCAAAAGTAATACCAAAAAACACCAAATCATCAACAGTATACTGCGAATGTGTCAAGTATTATTTTGGAAAATTATTAAAAAAAAATTTTTAATGTTAAGGTTGACAGACAGACTGACAGTCAACTTGATAGAGTAGGTACCTATTCTTTTAGATTCAATTTGCTAATGTTACTCCCACAACAACATAGATTATACAGATGTACAGTTATATCAAATGAGGTCAAATAATTAAGCCGAGCTGATAACAGATACATTTTATTAATTTTGACCTTTGACTTTTACTTACATGTCTGTGTTTTCAAAAAAACATTAGAATTGCAATGTGCTTCATATGTGTTAAAATAATATACACATACCTTCCACATTTATCACTCTTCCATTAGTGAAAACTGCATTAAAATCGATTGTGTGGTTTAGAAGTTAGCAGAGAAACAGACAGAAATGAACAGAGACTTAATATTTACAGAGCATGTCAAACGATTTATCAAAGGATGTTGATTTTATTATTTTAAAAGATAATAACATTTATGGAATGGTCATTGCAAATATTTTCATTTCAACAATCTATTATTGTGCCTCAGATAAGTGAATAAACCAGAATTTTCAATCTTTCGACTACTTTTACATACATGAAATTCAATGCCATCTTATTTATTTGTAAATCGAATGGCATTTATAGATGTTGGAAAAACACAAAATAGAATTTTAATTTAAATAGCAACAAAAGTGTACTGGCCACATGTAATGTAACCCAAAGTTCAAAAAATATACATTTGTCAGTCAGTTAAAACTACTCTAAATAAAGAAAATAGATTGTGTTGTTTGAGCTTTGTGTATGTTGGGAGTTCCAGGCATTCTGAGTCTAGCAGACAGTATACTTAATATTATATTTATACTAGCGTTCCGCCCCCGGCTTCGCCCGGGATGCAATTTTTATATATAAGAACATTCCCCGTTTATCCCTCTTTCCATTAGTGAAAACCGAATTAAGATCGGTTTACCCGTTCAGGCATGATGCTGTGACCAAGGGAAATAGGGACTCATTTTTATATATTAAGATTAGAAAGTAGCTGTTGCATGGGACATTGTTCTCGTAACTTCATAAAATATAAGATATTGTGGAGTTGTTTTAAAGCTATTTAAGATATTCATTGAAATCAAATTATGTCAAGGGCAATTTTGTTCAAAATTAAATACCTACTTGTGATGAATAACGTATTTATTTGTTTTATAAAAACACCTTCGCAAATAATGCATACCTAATTTTAGAACAAATGTCATTCCTTGTGTGTTTTTGTTTGATGCCTGCCTCGTTGGTGGCCACGTAATAATAAATAACTAGTTGGCAGTGCACATGTACTCCCCTGGTATTCCTTGTGTCCCCAGTGTTGGAAACCACCTACCATCAAGTGGACCGTCAGCCTGCCTGCCACTTTGAATAATATTAAAAAATCCAACCTCAGTCTGACATTTTTTGTCAACAATCCAGTTGTGCAAATATATTAATATGTCATTGAAATAATACTAAACTCAGTAACAATAATTATTATGAGTGGCATTTTTCAGTAGTGGGCGTTCAATCGTGGTTTGCCAAAAGAGCGGTTTATGGTGGATTTACTCACCTTCGATTCAGTCCCGCGATGTGTAGTATTTCCTTGCCAAAATCTCCTAGAAAATCCCTTCACGTATCCAGTTATCGACTGCTGATATTCAAATCCAGGGTTCCAGCATAGGGAACCATACCCGAAAACCCAAAACGGTTCTTTCCTTGCTGTTCCAGGTGCGTCAGTTTCTTCTGTTAAAGAAATGCGTCTTTTGCTCGGTTCTTTGTCCATTTTATTTCTCTTGAGGAGCAAGCAAAACAAATTCTAGAAAATAACTCGTGGTGTAGACAATAAATTCGCAACACAGTGCGAATTTTAAAATGCAGTGCAGTGAAAGCGATGAAAGTGCCGCTCTTGATTGAATTTATCACAGATATTTTAATATTCTACTTGTGTCTCATTATGGGTTTTTATGCTACGTGTGTGTTACAAAACTAGCATTATAATGATAATAAAAATGAAAGTAATGAACTAAATCCGCCCATTGCGCCGCTCGATTGTAAACTGACGTTTATATTTTTTCTGCGAAATAGCGGGACCGAGTTTTCTAGGGTAAAAACAATGGCAACATTGGCAACCCACTGCTATAACGTTCCGTTAAACGCAGGCGAAATAGTATTATTTGTCGTGTCAATTAGTGAACTGTTTGTATTTTAATGTACCTTTTAATTGTTAGTTTTTCTCAATTCTTAAGTGACTTATGTTTTTGTTTTATTATTCGTTATATCTGGAAATTTTAGTGAAAGTAACACTAACAATTTAAGTAATTGATTAGAGTAATGAAACGTGCCAATACAAATATTTTGCACTGGCAACTATGTGCTAAAAAGGTCCAATCGCGGCTCATTGAAATTTACGACATCTATTTTGATTGGTTAATCTGGCTGATGCAATTTTTGAAATAATTTCCCTTCCCACTCAAAAGGCCAGAGAGATATTTCAACACGCTTTCAACATAAAATATTATTTGATGATAATTTAAAATTTTAGAAAAGAATATCTATTTCAGATTTGTAATTCCTTGAATTCACCTACTAATCTAATATTTTTTACCACTCAATTGTATTAATTATCATGTATTAATGTTTTTTCTTCTTTTTTTTTCTAAAAACTTAAGTGCATTGCTCTCAAACGTTAAAGGAAACCTGCATACGTGAAATATAATTACATTATATTTTAACACTTATTTAGGTTTCGTTTCGTTTTGTTTTGTTCTATTAATTAATAGGTTGGTATTCTTATTTTTTTTTTCAATTTAGGTATTTTATAGGAGCTAGGCAGTTAACAAATGAAGCAGCAACCACCGTTTTACATAAAACCACCCTATTAAAACAGCATGTTGTTTTCGTTGCCTGGGTAACTCTCGACCTATATTTGCAGCATCTGTGGCCCACTTCAGTTCGGTAGCGCAATGCTTAATCCCCATTACTCCTCATGCGACGGTAAACACAAACCATCAATTGGAACCTCAGCCCTCAACCTGCTTGCCGGTCTTATCATAAAAAAAAAATATGGAAAAAATAATAATATCCCCATACTTGTAGCCCGACAATGGAGCGAGCTCACCTAGAAGATGAATTCACTCGATTGAAAATATATGTTGAGCTCGGAAATACAGACGCCGACAGGGAGTTCCAATCCTTGCACAGGTAGCATTATGCATTATAAAAGATGTTTTAAAGCGCTTGGTCCGAATTAGAGGGATTTCTAAAAGGTGAGGATGGTAACCAGCCGTACGTCTGCATGTCCAATAGAAGAAACGGGAAGGCGGTATGATCTCATGCAGCTCCCGAGCACACTCTCCGAAGTACAACTTATAGAATACACATATATCCACCCACCCATCGCATTATGCTGTCAGGGACCTATTTCGGACGCACCACTACGCTTTTTTAGTTAATATTGTTTTGATGTACATATATATATATATATATATATATATATATATATATATATATATATATATATATATATATATGTATTTCTTGTATGTGTGTGTGTACGAAATAAAATTCTTTCTTTCTTTATATATAGGCAATTTTGCGTCTATGTGTCAGGGTCTGCAGCTTAGTTCTTATTAGTGTACCGTCGCCATTGACTTTCCTAGCTCTGCGATCCACCGAGTCGAGTGCGGTAAGTTGGTGTTTTGTTGAGCCATCCCAAAGGTGACAGAAATACTCCATGCAAGATCGGATTTGTGCCATGTAAAAAGAGAGGAGCTGTCCAGGTGTGAAGCGTCGCTTCACTCTATTTAGGATGCCCAGCTTTTTGGCCCCTGTTTGGACTTTGGAATCGATAGAAGTCAGAAGTTGAGATTTGAGCACAACATCATGCCAAGAAGCTCGAGATCATTGGCCACAGGTATAGATGCACCTCGGAAAGTTGGAGCCAAATCGAAAGGGCTCCTTTTTGCAGAGAACAAACACGCTTGCTCTTATGACAAAATGTGAGCATTATAAAGTTTTGAATATTAATGCATTATATAGATCGATATACCTACCTACATTGCGGAACAGGATATGATAGAACCGAGGATTTCATTAGTCCATAATAAAGTCTGGAAAACAAGGACAAAATATTTAGGAATAAAATGAAAAATAATTTCATTATTATGGTCCATATATTTCATAATGAATAAATCACAATGCAATTAGTTTCTTATATTACACATTTTTAACAGACATTGGAGTATTAACAACGATACCAGGTGCATTAATTAAATGCAGTACATATATATACATTTAAGATAAATTTAAAACGTGGTAATTATTTATTATTCAACGTAGACTTTTAAAATACTGTATTTTTTTATTTGATAAACACATTCAACGCCATCTACATAAAATATCATGTAGTTATAATTTTAAACTATGAGTATTGTACAATGAAAACGTTAACCAGAATCAAGATGACAGTTGACAGGATGTTTTTTTTATGGCGAAGGTATCTACATTCTCCTATGAAACCCCAAGACATTGCTAGATATAATAAAATAAACATACATGCAATCAAAAAGATTATATAGAATACATAGAAGGGGAGCATTTTCCTACAAAAATATTGATCCTGATCGCCGTAATCAGGGTGGCCATGGCGTAGTTATGGCAAAGATTTTCAACTGTATAGATCGGGCAAGTCGAAAGAATCCGTAATGTGACATTTAGAACCAAGAGGTACAAAATCGCTTAGAGCATTGCAAACTTTACAGCTATTTAGCTACGCCATGGCCATTCTGATTACGGCGATCAGGATCAATATTACTTCGATCACGCACGAAGCGTTTCAGTTCCACCTTCCTTGTTCGGACTGCTAAGGAGTGGAACTCATTGCCTGCGTCTGTGTTCCCACAGAACTACAACCTCGGCGTCTTCAAAACCAGGGTAAATGGGCATTTACTGGGTAAGCGTGGTCCACTTTCGGCCACATCTACACCTCACATCAGGTGAGATAGTGGTCAAGCGCTACCCTGATCTAATAAAAAAAATAAAAAAAAAAATTTGTAGGAAAATTGTCCCAATGCCCTCTCTATATCTTATATATAAAAATGAATCCCCATTTCTCCTGGTCACGGCATCACGCGTGAACGGGTAGACCGATTTTAATTCGGTTTTCGCTAATGGAAAGAGGGATAAACGGGGAATGTTTTAGGGTATATAAAAATTGCACGCCGGGCGAAGCCGGGGGCGGGCCGCTAGTATTCTATGTATTTAATCATTTTGATGAATTGTAATCCACAAATTCATTGATTTTAGTTTATAAAATGAAACATGGAATCTTTTGAAATGTCTCAATTCATGGGGAAAAAACATAGAATGAGATATGCAATTATTAGATATGTTTTTATGTTATACAAAATGTAAAGTTCGTTACACAAGGCAAAGAATGTGTTAAATTACATTATCCTACAGATAAACATGATTACTATTTGTTATAAAATGCCCACAATTAATTTCTTCATTTATGTAGGTATGTAGTCTGTACGTGACGAATGGACAAAAGTAAACGAAAATTTCTCGATATTTGATGACATAGGTATATATTTTTATTATGATTTTTAAATTTTATACAGATTTTCCATTGTTACTCGTGAGCTTCAACAATTTTTTGAACATGCTTTTAGTGAAATTTTACTTAAAATTCCGTAAGTATAAAAAAAAAGAAAAGAAACAGAACTATTTAAATTGGGACGGAGTATGACTCTGGTGTGAATTGTAAGTTAAGAAGCAAACGGCGTAGTTTGTTAATTTGATTAAATTGAGTTACTGGCACACAAAGCGACGACGCAAGGCAAATATGTTTAGTGCTTATTTCAGAAAATACATAGGACACATTATTATTGTACCTTTTTTTTCTTCTTTTTGACACAGATCATTGCATTCAATTATGGTTGAACGCACCAAATATTTAATACTCCTATATTGCTAGTAGGGTGCACCGAACCGATGCCGACCGAACGGTGCAGACATGAGGTCTGTCTCCCTCATGAATACTTTGAACGTTGTGCGCATGTCCGAGAACTACATTATAAGCATCTTATAGGCTGGGCTTCTCCCACTACTTCCACAACTGACGCAACGCATGCGCATAACTCGTCAAGTATCAACGAGTGAGAGAAAATATGTAGTTCCGTCTCGGCAACGCTGCCACTTACGGGGACTAGCAATATAGGAGTATTAAATATATGGAACGCACCTTATGATTTGTTTGTTCTGTGGCATTCTGAAATTTTGTATGGACAAAATTATAACTTCACTGTGACAGAACAGAATATCATCCGGACTTTATAATACCTACATGAAGCGCATGAATGCAGTCGATATTTTTAAAATTTAACTTTTATGTAATATCTTGTATGGATACAATGAATTTGGTCATTTCTTAAACTTTCTATTTGATGTATAATTTATTCCTTTAGTGAATTTTAACTGCGGTTTGTTTTTTTGTCCATAGAGCAATGTTTATTGCATAAAAATGCAATATTGAAAGCAATATTTAAAATTTAAAACATTTTTCCACTGCCTGCCATGTTCATGTTCAAATAATCACCTGCAAATTCACCTATAACACACTGGTCGTTCACATTTTTTTTTACCTACGCTCGGCAGGCAGGCTGAAGGTTCCCAATGTTTATTTTATGGAATAAAATAATAAATACATAATAATTGTTGTTTAACTCATTGTTTCGAATAAAATCGCCATAGGCTATGTTGCATGGCCTCAAACTTGACTGATTGATTGATTCATTGACATGAGATTCTAATAATTCAATCTAGCCATAAGATTCTATGGCTAGATTGAATTATTACTCAATCTAGCCATAGAATATAACTCAAATTATGCTCATCTGGCCCCAGTCTTAACTTACAGAACATCATCTAAAATTGCTTTGTACATATTAATTCAGTAAATAAATAATATCTTTATTATTTTGTGATGTAATCGGTAACTAAAATGCATTAATAATTATTCGAGATTACAATTCCCTTATAAGATTGATCGCTTAAAATAGTAAATTTTATATTACCTAATATATTACAAAATGTAACTTTTAAGTCCTAAGATATATAATTTATATATTCATCTTGTGATATTTGGTTTTAATTAAAATTTCCATTTATTGGAAAATTATTTACTAAGCTAGTACAGACTGTTTCATATGCTACACTTTTTATAAGATTCGTATGAACCAGAAAACCTATAATAATTTATTGACAGGATTTTATGACAGCTGGATAGAAAAGTTAGACAAGCATATAGTCGCCGTCACGAGAAGCTGTAAATTATTACTATCAGCACTCGCCTTCGCTCGGGCTACTAAAAGTCTCGGATAAAAATGGTTCGTTTTGTGCACTTGTAAAATCTACTATTATTCCTTATTAAGTGACACTTATCAGTGCTGCACACGAAACATTCTAACAAAACACAGTTCATTTTCAATATTAACAAAGTTAATTAGATTGCCATTAGTTAGGTACCTACTAATTAGATAAAGTAAAAGATAGGATAACGGAGTATTTCCTATTTAAAGTTATAATTAATCCTATCACCTGTTCCATAGAAAGCTTTTCAGATAAGAATCGATAACGGTACATGTAGATACCTAAGTACTAAAGCAACATTATATCATGATAAAAATTGTGATGATATTTTCCTTATTTTACAATAAGTAAAATCTATTTACAATCAGACTTTTTACAACAGAGCATTATTCAATTTAAATTGTAACATTTAATTAACAACCGAACTAATCGAGAACTAATTATGTATGTAAGTACATATAATTTTATGATATTTTTTTTATAAAAGATAAGATAAAAGATAATTGTTTTAGAACTTTTTACAAAAATTACCCGGTTGTTAGTTAAATCAACAAATTAAGTCAATGCTCAAAAATATTATACGATATAATATCAACCTTAATTATAATAATTATTGGAATTATTTAAAAGTTATTTTTATTGTTTATTTTGATACAATAATCTTTCTAGCAGCTGCAATTTTAAGTTTTGAGCGAGCGACAAAGCCTGCCCATTCATCATTTTTTCAATTGTAACAAAGTAGATAACTGTTTGTCATAATGCAGCTGTCAACGGACTAAAGGTACCTATCTATAATTAGGTACTAAATATATACAGGCTGTAACGAAAGACATTAAAAGTATTGTCAAGATTCAAAATAGTTACTGAAATAATATATTTTTCAAAATCACAAACTAACGACGAAAACCTTTGGATTTCAGCTTTCAGAAAAAGATAGTTTCGTTCGGACTTACCTTCGGACGAAAATCGCATATAATCAGCCTCTGTGCGTAACCGTTGTGGACTAGGAGAGTTTCCCTATATAATTAAATAGCGATTAACGTTATATGAATTGTGCTTTTGATATTATTTTATGATTTATGATTTGCAAGGTTAAAATTACAAATACTTGAATATTAAAAAAATCTTAATATTACTTAATATTTTGCCTTCTCTTAAATGTTTTTCATAACAACCTGTATATAACATTACAATTCCTGAACACAGGACAGGTACTATTATTGTGTGATTAAAATTTGAATACATTTTTTTTATTAGGTAAATATATGACTAGTGATATGCAACATTAATTTACATACAATATGGTAAAACATTTTAACTTTAATCAAAGAGATTATTCGATCCTAAATACAATAAATTGTTACTAAAATATCATATATTAACTATTTTATGTAAATATCGTACACATCGCACCATAAAAGGGATCTAAAATTTAAGGATTTATTTTAATAAATTACAACTAAATTTTTTTTCACAAGCAGTCGGATTTTTGGTAGGTCCCATTAGGGTAATAATAATAGTTAAGGTTGAAAAATTATTGATTAATAATGGAGGTAGGTAGTTAATTATTATTATTATTAAAATAAATATATGATTTATTAAAAATATTATGCTATGTTACATATCGAGACGTTCAACAATTAGATTAAATTTATTTAATAAATATTTGTTAATATTTCGAGGAAATAATATTAAATCTTTTATTTTATTCTCGCGCCACATAGGATTATTTTATTCAATAATGTCTTATATAATTATAGCTTTCAGTGTATTTATATCTGCTTTCAATAAATACTGAAAACAAATAAAAAGTTATTTTAAGCTCCGAGTCACAATTATTTTTTTAATATTCTTGAACTCCCTACATTAGGTGGCCTAGATCCAGTGAGACATAAGTTAAACAGTACTTAATTAAAAATCTATTTACAAAACTATCCTAAAACTGGTTTTGGTCACAATTTAAAACGACATTAAACATTCACACAATATATACAGTCGAAAGTGGAGACGAAAATATTGAAAATACCCACATCATAGTAAAACGGGGCTCCGATAAAGTTACGTTTACGTTTACAAATGCAGGCTTGTAAGGTAAAAAAGATGTACTCAAACCAAGCTCATTATTTTCTTGGCTTAAGTGGAATGTTTTGATCATACATTGGATTCTGGTCCCTCTGTGTTGTGTTTGAACGAGGCTCGGATTCGAGCCAAATATAGTGCGCAGATGTGGCCGTAGCATTTGTTGTACCATTCTGGTGTGCGACCCCTGCAATTATAATTGTCAGAAATTATAATTAATTAGGCGAATTACGAGAAAAAAAATTGAGGATAATTTTATGTACGTCGATAAAATTATATAAGGTCAAGTTACAGTGGATATACTCATTTAGATGAGTTATATATACTAGCTGAGCCCGCAACTTCGTACGCGAGGTTTACGGTATTTTTTCTTATAATTATTTATAAGAATTACTTAATCATATTTTTGTGAAGATTTAGCTTATTTTAAAGTTTCCTTTTTTTTTAAATATAGATGAAGAACTCTGCACAGGATAGATTGAACTGGATGAATAATTATGCTTCCATTAAATTTACGGAGCATTTATTTCTGGCATCCAACCATTTTAAATTGATTTGGGGAAAAACGCGTTCGGGAAAGCAGTTGATGTTGGGTTACCGTCGAGTAATCCCCGAAAAGCGGTACTGAGCCTGTACCGCGCGGGACATTTCATTTTGATTTCAAAATCGGGACGTCCCGCCAAAATCGGGACGTCTGGCAACGCTGGTTATAACCTTAAGAATTCCGGTTATGCATGTAACTAAACGTCAGGTATAAATTTCTTTCAATGGGTTTTAAAAAACAGTATTATAAATTAAAAGTATTAATAAATAAATTGTACATATTAAAAGTATTGTCAAAAATAATTGAATTTTCAAACAAGAAATGTGTTGAAATTAGCTAATATACGTCATATGTAAAGATTTTCAACTGTATAGATCGGGCAAGACGAAAGAATTCGTAATGTGATTTCTAACCACGTGGTACAAAAACGCTCAGTCCATCGCAAACTTTACAAGGCTATTTAGCTACGCCATGGCCATCCTGATTACGGCGATCAGATCAATATTTTTGTAGGAAAATTTTCCCATAGCCCTCTCTATATATTCTACATATTTAATCTTTTTGGTCACAAGCAATTTTCACGTACCTACGTAGGGGTTATTCTGTGGACATTAACACCAAGTGACGTCAGAACATGCGCGCGGGAATATGTAGAGCGTTTAAATCATAAGGATACAACTGTGATTATGTTTTTTTTTATTAATAATTCCCGAAGCTAATAAGTGCATGAATATGCCCCATTGCATCGATGTGGGGTGATGAAACTTACATGGTGTCAACCCTAGCGAGATGTACGAGTCGACTACGACCCTTCCCCGCCGGTTGTGCAAGGTACCGTGAGGCGAGTACTACGCCGCGCGCGCCATCTGTCGGCGGAGCGCCATGGGCCACAGACGTCTCTGCCACGGCGCACCAACCCCCGCCTCCACCACCTTGTTGCCACGACCTGAGATACCATTGCATTAATTATTTATAAATAAATAGCAATTTTCATACTATTGTATTTTTTTAAATTATTTACTAGCTGAGCCTGCAACTTCGTACGCGTGGTATTCGGTATAGCGCGTAACTTTTTTATTTGTAAATCGATTCGAATGATACGGGAAGCTTGATACAATACATCAGTAAAAACTGCATTCAAATCGGTTTAGCCATTTCAGAGGTTAGCGTGCACAAAGCACAGACAAACAGACAAAAATTCTAAAAACTATTTTTTTTTACCTCAGTAACATAAGCACAGCGTGTACAAATTGTATTTTTTTGTTTTTTGTTTAATATTTATTAAGTAATTTTATATTTCTATTTTAATATTGTAATTTATTTATTGTAGTTGTTTCCTGAATAAATTAATTAAAATCACACAGTGGTTGTAATAAACACTGCTCGAGTTATTTGAGTTATTTGAGTCTAGGTTTTTAGGATAAAAAAATAATCCTTTTGGTAAGAATACAACAGTATATGTCGCCATTGAGCGTCGGTAAACACATGATTTGGTCGTATGATGGTGGTCCTAATGGTGGTGTGGTGGTTTGAAAATACCTTTAGGACTAGAACAAAACCGAGTTTAGGTTTAAGTGAGTGGCAATCTCACATCATCTCACATCGTTTATGGGAGTTATGTGTATATGATTTTGTCTCATACAATTGGTTTAGACCTAAGTCAGCCCAATAGACTCCTTTACAGGACAAATGAAATGTACATTATACATCAGAGTAATATACGATTTACACAGTGCGCGATATTGTACCTAATTAATTCGTTGAAATCGCTACAGAGTACAATACAGAGTACTCTTTGTTGCTCCCCTAACTCGAGTTTGGGGCTTACTGACGCAAAATGTTACTATACATTATATTTTAAATAAGACCATTCCCTTATTATTTCATTGGTTAATTTGTAAAAATAAAGCTTTTATTTATTTATTTATTTATTTTAATTAATAAAGTTCTAGTTACATTGATTTATTAATTTGATTTAGTACACAATCTTCAGATTCCGTTTTCGTACGGGCTTATAATTTGTGTTCTACATCTTTCACGAAATCTGTGGCATAACAACAGTAGACAACAAAACTCTAATTCATTGCTCTATGTTTAGTGGCATTCATTTCTATTTTCTATTAAAGTTCTAGAAAGGATTTTTCTAGAAATTAGGATGACATTTTCATAGAACATTTTAAAGTTTTACAAAATGTCCATTTAGTGTAGGTATATGTCATTAAATATATCTTGTCTCAAAATAATTTGATAATTGAAAACGTGTTCCTAGAGCCTAATATAAAAATCTAACATCAAACATACCGTAAAATGCAATAATCCCTCGCTGCTAGGTTGATGCACGATGCAGATACGTATTGAAACACTTCCGCGTTCGTTCCCAGTTTTTCAGCTACCCGCCATTTTATCAACGAGTCGTCCCATATATGTCGCTCACGGAGAATCCTGGAAATTACCAATTCCAGATTTATTGCAAACATGTCAACTCGATTATATTTGTCGAGGCCAGGTCCCGATAGAATCATTATTTTATATTTAAAAAAAAAAACTTTTCACAAGTGACAAGTTCATATTTTGAGTTTGAAAACTATTTTGATGGGCATATTTGATAGTGGATAATAACATCATAATTATTATTGACATAGGTAGGTATAGATTATATCTATGTTTAAAAAAATATTAATTAGCTATAATTTACAATATGGAGTAATTTAGCTTTAGCCATGTTATCGGAAACGCTCTGGATTGGTTGAACTAGTTGAATGACGTCACATGGGAGTATCGTTCCTTCATGTATCTTCATGACTGTTATTGTGAATTTAAAACAACTTGTGATGTGTCTTAAAACACTGCGTAAAATTTTTAAACATATCTACCATCTTGGACGCAACAAATTAAATTAAATATTAGGTCGGGGAAAAAGTCTTTTGGCATATAGTATGTATAAACTTGTAATAAATTCTCTTTGGCTGTACTATTTGTATCTGGCTGGTTTTGATGATATTAAAAAAGTTACATTTCAAAAAAGAAACAAATTAATAAAATGTCGATTCCAGCTATTTTTCATTTGTTTTTCTTTCTGTCAAAATGAGTGAATCTAATGAAGAAATTCGATACATTTTAAAATTTTATTACAAAACAGAAAAAATTAAATGCAAGCCGCGAAAAAAATTTCTGACGTTTAATTATGGACCTAATGTAGTGTCAGTAAGAGTAGCATAAAGTTGGTTTAAGCGTTTTCAATCCGGGAAAATTTTATGTCAAAGATGCACCTCCATCTTGTCACCCTGTTACGGATAAAATGGACGCCATTTTTGAAAAAGTGAAGCGAGATCGGCAAATCAGTAGTTACGACACAGCTGAAGATTTGGGAATTGACCACAAAACAGTTTTGATCCATTTGAAAAAGCTGGGTACACAAAAAAGCTCGATATTTGGGTGCCACACGAGCTCACTGAAAGAAACCTTATGAATCGTGTACTCATTTGCGATTCTTTATTGAGACGTAATGAAACCGCACCGTTTTTGAAGAGATTGATAACTGGCGATAAAAAGTGGATCACGTATGACAAGGACATGCGAAAAAAGTAATAGTCAAAGGTCGGTCAGGCTTCACAGACTGTGCTAAAACCCGGGTTAACTCGCAATAAGGTGATGCTGTGTGTATGGTGGGATTGGAAGGGCATTATTAATTATGAGCTTTTAACGCCGGCCAGAACCATCGATTTGGATCTCTACTGCCGCTGCCAACAACTGATGAGATTAAAACAAGAAGTTGAGAGAAAGCGGTTGGAAATGATCAATAGAAAGGATGTGGTTTTTCATCACTACAACGCTTTAGCCACTGGGCAAAAATTAAGAGAGCTTGGCTGGGAGGTGTTGATGCATCCGCCATATAGCCTTGACCTTGCACCTTCAGATTTCTACCTGTTTCGGTCTCTTCAGAATTCTTTAGGCAGTGTCAGGTTAACATCAAGAGACTGCTAGAGAGCCAACATCAAGAGAGATTTGTCGCGTTTTTTTTAAATCAGAAGTTCCATAACTTATATAGCAATGGAATCATGTCACTACTTACAAGATGACAAAAAGTCACCGAACAAAATGGTACATCAACAGATACTGTAATCTTCTCTATATATAAAAATACATCCCCATTTCCCTTGGTCACGGCATCATGCGTGAACGGGTAGACCGATTTTAATTCGGTTTTCACTAATGGTAAGAAGGATAAACGGGGAATGTTCATATATATAAAAATTGCACCCCGGGCGAAGCCGGGGCCGGGTCGCTAGTAATATATAAAAATGAATCCCTATTTCCTTTGGTCACGGCATTTCGCGTGAACGGGTAGACCGATTTTAATTCGGTTTTCACTAATGGAAAGAGGGATAAACGGGGAATGTTCATATATATAAAAATTGCACCCCGGGCGAAGCCGGGGCCGGGTCGCTAGTAATATATAAAAATGAATCCCTATTTCCTTTGGTCACGGCATTTCGCGTGAACGGGTAGATCGATTTTAATTCGGTTTTCACTAATGGAAAGAGGGATAAACGGGGAATGTTCGTATATATAAAAATTGCATCCCGGGCGAAGCCGGGGGCGGAACGCTAGTGAAATATAAATAAACTTAAAAAAAAAGTCTTGAGTTTTCATATAAAATGCGAAGAAACTTTTTCCCCAACCTAAAAGATAGACATGATTTTCCATTAGGACCTATCAGAAGCAGTCTGGCTCCAGCGTCGAGCCGCGGCCCTTATTAGGTCTTCTGTACATCTTGTAAAATAGTAGGTACTAGTTGTCCTGCCCATTGTCACTTCAACTTACTAATCGGCCTGATTATGTTGCCCATTCCCATATCTCCTCCTACTCCATTATCCTTTATCCTACTAAGGGCGGTAATGCTGAACCTATGGCGTTGCATATGTTAATATAGGCGATTTTTACTTAAAAAAAAAACAATCCAATGGTATTTTCAGAAACTCTATATTATAGATTTAGTAACAAACCTTTGCATAACCTCCTGCGGCGGTGCTTCAACGTCAGTAGTCGCCCTCCACAATCGTAACGGATGTCCATCGCCAACTTTTTTACAACACAACTCCACGTGAGGAGCCGCACCTGATACCGACATCCAACCACGTGTTCTGGAAGCGTAACCATCACGTTGTTCTAAGAGACATACTGACAGTACAGGTGTCGGCCAGAGAATTAAATCAAATATGGGATAACAAGATCACTTTTTATCCCAGAAAACGCTCTTTTCAATCCCATGCATTTTTGTCTGCTAAATAATCTTCAATTGTATAATACTCGTACCTGCGCCTTTTTAATAAGTTTTCAATGTTTTAATAATACAAATGTAAATAAAACTGAACAAGTGCGAGTTGAACTCGCGTGAAGAGGGTTCCGTACGATGTTACTTATCCGCACAATATTGAGTGATTTACCATGTTATTTTAATATCATGGACTACTTCTTATAAGTTTTCCTATAATTTATAAGTAGAAAACTAATTTCTGTATATTTTTCAAAATTTTAGGTTCAGTAGTTTCGGAGATAAGGGGGGGGGGGGGGGAATGGTCGGACAGACGGACACACGAGTGATCCTATAAGGGTTCCGTTTTTTTATTCGGACGTACGGAACCCTAAAAAGTTGTAAATTTTTACAGCTATTAAATGTAAAATTGTAAAATTAGAAACTGTTACTATTTTTTATATTATTCCTAATTCAATGGGTATCACCATCAAAATTCTACTATTGGATTGACAGTTTTAATGCATTTTGTAATAATTATCCTATTTTATTAGTACTGAAAATATGGTGTAAGTAAATCGATCCAATGTATCCAAACGAATCTATTTGATCCAGTGGTTCCGAATTAGACCGCAGCCTAATTATGTAAATACAAAAAGATTAAACAAATCTATACTAATATTATAAAGCTGAAGAGTTTGTTTGTTTGCTTGAACGCGTTAATCTCAGTAACTACTGATTCGAATTGAAAAATTCTTTTTAATACAGTTGCTCAAAAAGTGGCGTATTGCAGGGACGTATAGCGTTCGGGATGTGGGCTATTACACACTCGTGCTTTTTTTTTAACTTTCCCGCACTCGTGCGTTCTCTTTCCCAACTGTCAAAATAATGTCTATTAAAAAGAAAAACCAACCATGAAGTTTTTACTAAAAAGTTTTTATGATTCATGCAAATACGTATATTTCTAAAAAGAAGCTACGAATTTGTTTCAATATCAGATTTTATGATTTGATTTAATGAGTTAGGTTAGGTTTCATTTCATTTCATCTCATTAAATTTCATTTTCATTTCAAATCAATAAAAAAATTCTACTGAAGACTTGGCTGTATGGGCATAGTTTCCTTTGCCTACCAGAATGGTTGAAGAAAAAAAATCTCTGCTTATATTCTACGGTTGGCGCCATTTTCCAGAAATTTTCTTTGCGAGTTTAGTTGTTTGTTTTATTAAATTGCTTCATTTTTTCGCAACTGTATTAAAAATAGTCGTTCAGTACACGTGCGGAACCGTCATTGCAACTTGTTCCGACTGTCATCCCTCGCCTTCGGCTGCGCCTCGGCTCGGGTAGACATTTGTCGGAACTCTTTGCAATGACAGCCTTTCCGCACTTGTAATGAAATATACTATATTGTGTTGAATAGTCCATTTATCGAGGAAGGCTATATAACATCCCGTTACGATCAATATTATTATATATAAGCAGTGTCTAGTACCACGCGCCTCACGCGCACGCCGCCAGCGTATGGGCCGCAGCGAAGCGTGGCCATCTTCAGCTAGTAGAATATATGTATAGAGAGGACATTGGGAAATTTTTTCTATAAGAATATTGATCCTGATCGCTGTAATCAGGATGGTTATAGCGTAGCTAAATAGCCTTGTAAAGTTGACTATGGACTGAACGATTTAGTACCACGTGGTTCTAAATGTCACATTATGGATTCTTACGTCCTGCCCGTCATTAACGAATTCATATTTATATGTACTAATATTATAAAGAGAAAAGATTTCTATGTATGTTTTTTGTATGTTTGTAATGAATAAACTCAAAAACTACTAGACCGATTTTAATAATTATCAGCGAGTAACATAGGCTACTCACCATCCCTAATCTCTCCCCTTTACCCTCCCACCATACAAATGTATGTTTGTAACGAATAAACTCAAAGACCACTGGATCGATTTTAAAAATTCTTTCACCTATAGAAAGCTAAATTATCAGCGAGTAACATAGGATACTCACCATCCCTAATCTCTCCCCTTTACCCTCCCACCATACAAATGTATGTTTGTAATGAATGAACTCAAAAATTACTGGACTGATATTAAAAATTCTTTCACCTATAGAAAGCTAAATTATCAGCGAGTAACATAGGCTACTCACCATCCTCCATCTCTCTTCTTTACCCTCCCACCATACAAATGTATGTTTGTAATGAATAACTCAAAAACTACTGCACCGATTTTAAAAATTCTTTCACCTATAGAAAGCTAAATTATCAGCGAGTAACTTAGGCCATTCACCCTCCCCCATCTCCCCCCTTTACCCTCCCTCCATACAAATGCATGTTTGTAACGAATAAACTCAAAGACCACTGGATCGATTTTGAAAATTCTTTCACCTATAGAAAGCTAAATTATCGGCGAGTAACATAGGCTACTCACCCTCCCCCATCTCTCCCCTTTCCTCTCCCACCATACAAATGTATGTTTGTAATGAATAAACTCAAAAACAACTGGACCGATTTTGAAAATTCTTTCACCTATAGAAAGCTGCATTATCAGCGAGTAACATTTTATATTTTATAAAGAGACGCGAACGAAGTCGTGTGCAACAGCTAATACCCAATAAAATAATAAAAAGAATACTCAAGCATAGAAAGGGTAAAGAAAATTCTTAAAGAGCTTAAGAAAGTAGCCACTAAGTATGGTGTCACAAATGAGATGATGTGTACTCGCGCAATGTGTACATCTAGTTTTGCTAATTGTTTTACTATCTAATGACAACAATTATTACATTTATATTCTGTTCTGTAATTTCAAATAAGTAATTTTAATTTATTATTATTTAATTACCAAGTACTTGACAAAATATTTTAACAAATTATCTTTTTAAATTCAGAATTGATCCCGTAAGCTCCACCTGTTTCCGTATGAGAGTTTTAGTTCAAAAGGAGTTTTGGTTTAAAAGAAGTTTTGGTTCAAATGGATTAGCCAATGACTAATCAATTAGTCAGCACGAACACAATTTTTATCAAAATAACATATGAATTAAGGTGCAATATTGTATAACAATTTTTTGTAGTTTTCGGCGATAACCGAACAGATTTAAGTAAGGTTTCTTTTAAATATCGTGTAAAATGTGAAAAAAGAAATAAAAATAGCCGATTAAAACTTTAGTACAGAACTTAAATTAATTAATAAGCTTAAAAAATAATGTAGTTGTCCTTGAAAATTTTTTTTACTGTGACACCAAGGTTTTTTTTGGGGCAGTAATTTTTTTCTCAGAAAGTATTTTTTTTTTTAATTTGCCCGATTCAAACTTTTTTAAATATAGACTATTATGCTCTGTATTTTTATCTGAGTTTTAATTTTACCCAAACAAGTCAAATTAGGCGACGGAAATAACTTTTTTCTGCTAAGCTAAGCCCTCGCCTTAAGCCTTAAATACATATTATTGGTAATTATAAGTACCTAGATGAAATTAATCAATAATAATTTTAACATAGACAACATGTTAAACCTCCTATGACGTTAAAAAAAGAGAATATGGTTTAAACGTTTTCAAAGATTATTAACAACATTTAATTTATATTATATTGTTATTTATTATCTTTACACAATATTATAAAACAAGGTAACCCGCCGCGCGTATGTTGTATGTCTGTTCGTGATAATCTCAAAAACTACTGAACGGATTTTCATGCGGTTTCCACCTATCAACAGAGGTGATTCATGAGGAATCTATATATGTGTACAATTCGTTACGTTAAGGTTTTATCCTTGGGATCCCGAGGGTTTGCAAATTGGAGCATATTATGCACAGATGTATCACCAAGCAGTTCTACCCAAATCCGATAGATGTCGCCGCTTCAACTAATTCTCTTGTATTATAATAGATGGAGCCATCAACAGTGTTATATTTTTTATTTTTCAACGCGGACGAATTCGCGGGCAAGTTTGTAGACAAAAAGATTAAATATCTAGAATATACAGAGAGGGCCTTGGGAGAATTTTCCTACAAAAATATTGATCCTGATCGCCGTAATCAGGTTGGCCATGGCGTAGCTAAATAGCCTTGTAAAGTTGGCGATGGACTGAGCGATTTTATACCACAAGGTTCTAAATGTCACATTACGGAATGTCACATTAATGTCAGCTGCATGGTGGCGCGTTCCATGTCCACTGATCCGTACCCGCCGCCATTTCAATGTACTCCTTACCACCAACCCTGACATTGATATTTTTTGTGACAATTGGTTTACTGTAATTAAAACTTTTCGGACATATTGTGAAAATTTAATAGACCAATGGGACAAAGGCATGTAAGCCGTTAGTTTAATTGACTAATATTGTAATGTAGGATATATTTTTCTTATTATTGATTATTATTATTATTATTATTATTATTTTTATCATATTAACTACTAAGATATGTATTGTGAGATAAATGTTAGTGGACCTCTCCGTTTTTATCTCAATAAAGAATTTGAATTTGAATTTGAATTTCGTCTTGCCCGATCTTTACAATTGAAAATCTTTGTTTGTAGATAAGAACATATTTGTATTTGTAAACAGATTTCATTGCTTTCGTAAGAAGAAGCTGTAAGAGAACATTGAAAAAAGAAACAATGAAAATGTTTGGGATTTTAATTTATTAAAGAACTTAGAACTTTTAGTATAAATTCACATGATATTATTTTTCCAAAAGACCATAACTGAATTAGTTATAATGACGTAAATCCTATAATTTACCTATACCAAATAAGACGCAGAAATTTGAGTTTAATTAGAAGAAAGTAAGTATAATAATAAAAAGTTAAGTTAAATTTATAAAACAAAAAGGCGTAATGTAAAATTTTGTAAAACATATGGATAATTATAGAACAGAATATAAAAATCTTTTTCTACTTTGATGAAAATGCTGGACAGACTAACACCTATAGTCTCACCTCTTTCCCGATCGGCCACAGACTCTAAAAAGCATGAAAAAATTCATAAAGAAGTGTTTACAGTTTCTAGAGAACACATGAATAAGTATAAAATGATGTCGTAAAAAGGTCGGTAACTGCCACTAGCAATTGGAAAGAGATTGATATTTGTAAGAAAATCGTAGACATACTTTTCTTTGGCTTCTTTGAGTAAGGCTTTGATGCAGGCTTGTTGAAACCCTTTCCAGTCTTGATTGAAATCTGCTCCCAGTTCTTCTAACGCTACCTGTAAATTTTATGCAATTATATGGTATACTTTTATCAACAGATCGTACTTTATTAGTAATACGATGTCTAACTTGATTTTTAAAAGTTATATAAATAAAGATTTTTTAAGAAACTTTAAATTTAAAAGTTTTTTTAACCCTCATAAAGTCAGGTACAAAATAATGCTAGAACAAATCCCAAATTATATAGTTACTAGATGAACTCGGCCACGCTTTGCTGCGGCCCATACGGCGGCGGCATGCGCACGTGGCGCGCGGTACTGGACAATGCTTATATATAAAATACTATTTATCGTAGCGTGATGTTATATAGCCTATAGCCTTCCTCGATAAATGGACTATTCAAAACAAAAAGAATTTTTCAGTAGTACCTGAGATTAGCGCGTTCAAACAAACTCTTCAGCTTTATAATATTAGTATAGAAAAAAGCCGCGCTAGAAATCGGTTAGGTTTTAGCCGGTAGGAGTCCGGCAAACCCCGCAGCGCCCCCCATGCTGCCGGGTATCCATTAGGATTTCCCAATAAAGGGGAAAACCACCTCACAGAAGACCGTTAAAAATAACACAGCACTTGTGCTATTGTATTTCGTTAAGTGAGCAAGAGATTTCATAACACATTCTACTTCTATTTACGTCTGCTATATTTTGTGGTATTAGACGTATTTTATTTCTAATAGGTGACGGTAGTCATCCATATCTATACTAATAAATAAATTTGAAGTGTCTGTTTGTAATCCATCAAGTGGATCGTCATCGTCAGCCTGTCTGTCGACCTTAACATTAAAAAAATGTCAAAATAACTGCTTTTTACTAAATGTATACAAAAGTATATAAAAAAATCAATTTTTTTTTTAAATCTTTTCTGACTAATCTCCGAAACGGCTGGACCGATTTTGACGGGACTTTCACTGGCAGATAGTCGATGTTATAATAAGTAATTACGGCCACTTTTATTTTACAGTTTACTTGACAATGGACTAACCGGAACACTCTCTTCGAAATAGTTGAATTTGCATCTGGCCAGCATGTCCGCGGGGGCCAAGAATAGTTGCTTATGCTTCTGTATGAGGAGCAGCAGACAGGCGTGTGCCGCACGACTCTCGCTGATCTGCCGTTGGTCTGCCACACTCTCTATTACCATTCTGAAACGTTACAAATACAATTTGTACTTATTTATTGAAAATAAACCTTAAAACTTTCAACCCACGACTGATAATTGAAAAACATGCACAATTTTTTTTTTTGAACCGATAATCCAGTCGATGGTAGGTGACTACCGTCGCCTAAAATACAAGCGCTGCCGATCATAGAAAGATTAAGGATTAGGAAAAAGGGCATGCATTGAGGTACTCATTCAACACAACAGCACACATGCTGATATCACGATGGTCTTCCATCAGGGGATGGTTACCTCCGCCAGACAGATTGTTCAAACGCAGTGTGCTCTGCCACTAATTGCCAGATCCAGATAAGAGACAACTATGAAAATAAGTATACATGGTTACCTATTAGAGTTCCCTTCTTTGGTACTGCCAGTTTGTGGAGGCGCATGATGGAGTCTCAGTAAAGTGGGTGCAAGGCAAACAGCCAAATTGGATGCCGTCATCTGATTTACCGCTGAATGTTCTGCCACCTGAAAATTTACCGGTAAATTATCGTCAATTTTATAAACTAACATTATTTTTTATTACGAAATATAAAAAATAAAATTTATAAATGACAAAAGTTAAATTTCTATGACGGTCGTCCAATTTGAATACTCAACTCGCAGGTCCGAATGAACTGAACAACCTTGTCACAATGAATGAAATTTTATACCGCACGATAACTTAAGGACCCAACTGCGTTAATTTGCTGTGACAGGGTTCTCGGAAACTTCAAAGTAGGTCAGTGCTTATTGAGTGTGACCACACACAGGTACAGTGACTATGTCAATGTTACATGACAATTAAAATACGTACGATTAAAAATATATTAAATAATGCTACAGAAACATTTAGAAAATTGTATTCAGATTTGTATTAAGAACTCACATCTCCTAGAAATACTAGTAGGGAATGTAAGGCTTCCAAGTGCTCTTCTGGCAACAGAAGTAAGGCGCATTGTACTGCGTCAGGTCGCAAAGGTTCAGGAACATCTGAAACATAAAAATCGTAATCCTATAATTGCATCCAATATTTTTAACTAATTATGGTGTTTTAGAGCGAAAATAAATTTCAGTGACAACGAAACAGATAAATAAAGATCGAATGGTAGTGGCGGGATGCGCCTGCGACAACTATGACCGGAAAATCATGCTTAGTAATACCTACTTCACTCGATCCCGCTTACAGTGCGTTGTAAAACGGAGCTCCGTTAAAATCACTTGTAATGCGGACTTATGCGATCATTACTTTTTTAATGTAAATATCGGCAGACAGGCTTACGGTCCACTTGATGGTAGGTGACTAGTGTCGCCTATAAGACAAGCAACGCCACTGGTGCTGCAAGTGGGCTGCCGACTACAGTAGAATTAAGGATAAGGGATTGGATATGAAAATGGGCTATGGCATCTCTTACTCACCGAAACACAATAGCACACGTGCTGTTATTTCACGGTGGCCTTCTGTAAGGGGGCGGTAAGTGCCGCCAGATGGATTGCGCATTATTATTACTTGCAAAGTAAAAAGTACAACCTCAAGCATTAAACGAGGATTCATCGGTAAGTTAAAAATTATAATAAGAACTTTGTTATTCATAAAAAAAAATGAAACATATACGCTATCATTAAATATTGTTACAAAAAACATACATTGCTTGATTTGTATAGGCATACCCATTGCCATGTGTTGAGCCGGCTCGCAATGTAGTCGTACGTTGCTATCTCTCACTTACAGATAAAGACAGAAAGTGTTCGATAGTGTTGTTTACAAGAGTTTGCACTAGTGTGGGAACGAATTAATAGCTCTTGCTTATGCGTGTGTGAGAGGTGGGTGGAGTTAACGACGACATGACTGTGTCCTAATCTATACTAATAATATATAAAGCTGAAGAGTTTGTTTGTTTGAACGCGCTAATCTCAGGAACTACTGGTTCGAATTGAAAAATTCTTTTAGTTTTGAATAGTCCATTTATCGAGGAAGGCTATAGGATATATAACATCACGCTACGATAAATAGTATTATAATGTATAAGCAGTGTCCAGTACCGCGCGCCCCATTCGCACGCCGCCGCCATATGGGCCGCAGCGAAGCGTGGCCAAGTTCAGCTAGTACAAAATATGACCGACGATCTTCCTTCTTTATTTATTTGTTCTGTGGGTAAACATATAAGAATTCCGACTGCCAATGGCTTGTTTGAAATAAGAAGGAGCCATAGATGAAATAAATACAGGTATACAACTTACGTTGGAAGATGGCGATGAATGTTTCGCTGAGTTTGTTGGTAAGAAGAGCGTCTGGCAGCTCGCGGAAGTACTGCTTGACCATATCGGCCACGTCGTGTGCCTGCGCTCCATCGAAGTTGAGGCTGGACTGCGTCGGGTCTATGGTGTTCATGTTCTCTATGGCGAAAGGCGCGTTCGCAGCGCCCGCACACTCCACAGTTGTACGCAGCTTTGCTATTCGCGACTTCACACCTGCTTTTCGGAATATACCCATCTGGAGGCAAAATTATTGAATGAATTGAATCGTTTTTTTAAGTAAATCTTCTTTGCGCGCGATGAGAGAAAAATTCACGTGACGCTTCTTGTAATAATTAAAATATTTATTTTATCTCTCTCTCTCTATCTCTCTCTGACATCTAGCGTTTATTATATTTGACTGCCAAAGAAGTTTCAGTTCTGTCACGCGTACTCTGTGACGCGAGTTTTTTTTTATATTTTGCATATATTTTTCATTAATTATATTTTCTGCATTGAATCTAAATATTTACTATGTTGATTTAAATTTATTAAAATTATAATAATTTAAGACAGTAGAAAATCTTAAACAGGGTTTAAATCTAGACATATAATAAAATCGCAAACGAGCCGTGTCTGTACGTTATATATTTTTTCAAAAAAGAAAACAATTTGTACACGTTGTTACTGTTTTTTATTTTTTGTCTGTTTGTGCGTTTGTGCACGCTAATCTCACAAACGGCTTAACAGATTTGAATGCGGTTTTCACTGATTTATTGTGGCTTCCCGTAACAATTAGTGTTTTCACTGATGTATTGCAGCAAGCTTCCCGTAATATTTAGTGTTTGTTTCATTCCAATCGGTTTACAAACATAAAAATTACGCGCTATACCGAATACCTACCATATGTATACGAAGTTGCGGGCTCAGCTAGTTTTTGAATAAAAATACATTTTTTTTTTAATACAATGCAAGAAGCAAAAAGAACTAGACCCAGTTAACGAAGTACATATGCACCAGCCAGAATATGATGACGGTTGTAAGAAACTGTAATAGTAGGGATATTATAGCAAATTGTTAATAATATTCACCTGATCTAAAGCATTATTTTTTAACCATTTCAATGCACATTGTATTGGCTTTGGCAAAGAATGGCCGGTCCTTTGAAGAGAAACTGTTAGAGGTACCCCGAACACTGTCTTATCTGAAAAGTAAACGTTTTTTTATGTTAAGATCGGCAGACAGGCTGACGGTCCACTTGATGGTAGGTGGCTACCATAGCCTATAACACAAGCAACGCCAAAGCTGCTGCAGGTGCGCTGCCGACTGCAGTAGGATTAAGAATAGGCAAAACACTACCGTAAACAAGTACCGTCTTACTACAAAAGATTAAATAAGCACTGTCTAAACACGTGCTTACGTAGACAATGTATAACTATTTAAACATTGTTAGGCGAGCGCTTAAAATATCCTTACCACAAAACCTTGTTTAGCGCTTGTTTTTGTAGATAGTGTTAAAGTACGAGAATGATATTGCATTATGGCAACCCTGACAAATATTCACTCAGTCACTCGCCCTGAATTCATGTCGTTTTCATTTTACGCAGATTTTGGTTTTCACAAGCTATTATTACGGATTATAGTAACGATATAAGTAAATTATCAAATTGGAATAAGGCACCAATTACAACAAATACGTTAGATTGTTTATAAAATTTTGTTATATCAAAAAACATTGCGCTTAATGGAACGTAACTGACACGGGCGTAATTGTCAAATGTCAAGTTGGATTTGTTAATTTAATATTCTTATTTTCATAAATTCCAATTATTATTATTAACATGGATAAAAAACGTGAGCGCGGCGTTGCGTCATCGTAATATTCGAATGAATTAATTCGCTCGCGATGTATCCTATCTCACAAAATTATATATCCTTATAAATAATTCATATCCTCCATACGTAATCAATTAAATTTAAAATATCCATAGTCATTTCAAAAATCAAAAGAAATCTTTAATATTACGCAAAACGATTACAAATTTGACAGCACGTCCAAGGAGAAGCCGCTAACTAGATAGACACTCGTTAATCAAGCATCTGGCGGTATTTAAATTTAAATAATGCTCAAGCATTGTCTAACCCTAAACAATGCCTAGACACTATTTTGTAGTAAAGTTTTATTTAACCACGTGTACAAAGCCTGTTTAAAGTATGTTTAATGTTTTTGTAGTAAGACGGGTAATGTTTACTTTTTGTCTTTTGGTGAATAAGAGACGTGATTCCCCATTTTCCTATACCCTCCTAATCTCTTACTCGTTACTTGTGTTAATAGGCTATGGTGGCACCTATCACCGAGTGGACAGTCAGCCTCTATCTCTGCCTATTTTTACATGAAGAAAATTAGGATTTAACAAATTCTAATTTCAATACTGGCTTGAAAATTTAAATTGACATTAAATAAAATTTTTGAACATATATTTGACAACTAAACTTAAGTACACACTTAAGTAAGAGTAGACTTGATTTACTTATGAATTTATATAGATTTATCGGGACAGCTTCACAAATTTTTGGCAATTGTACAAGGATGACAAAAATGCTTTATTGAAATTTCCTCATTTTTATAGCATTCCTTTAAAGAAGCCTTGTTTTGTTTATTTTGTTTCGTATAAAACAACATAACGTTTACCTTTGTAATCGGGAGTCTTAATTTTCCTAATGAGCTTTGGTAATTCCCAGTTCCATCCAGACTTGTGCGAGGGACAATATCGCTCCATACAGGCGGTCAAACGAAGGAGAGCCAACTTTCTTAGTATATGCAATTGGCCGCAAGACAAGGACGACATCGGTCTCGACACTGTAATGGAATTTATATATAATATATTGATTATTCTAAAGATTTTTCTATACAACTATCCATTGAATGAATGCTTATAAAAAAAACGTACTATACGCCTCTGGATCCTTTTGATTTGTTACTGGCTGCAGAGTGTTATTTGCCTTGGGACCACCGTTTAACGCGCTCGTTCTAAACGAATACCATCTTTGAATGTTGTTTCTGAAAAAGCCAAAAAACATACACTTACTATTTTCTAACCGTGCTTACTATTTTTACAAAGCTCTCATTTGTAACTTACAAATAGTAAGCATGTACCTTACAAATTGGAAGGTACACAGAGAGTAAAAAATATAAACAAATTTGTGTCAAAATATATAAATAATTTTTAAAATATAAAAACCTCAGTTAATTATCAACCTTTTCGGTCATAAAACAACAAATTACCTTCTAATAAGAATAATCTGAACGTACTTAGCATATAAATAAAACTTAATAATATAAATAAAAAATATTTTTTAGGAATAAAATATTTTTTTGATTAAATATCCCAGCCTCTTTTTTTTGAAAGGCGGACTTTTTAAATGGTAATCATGGTCATATTAGTACATAATGTAAAAGAAAAGTAAAAAAAAATTCTTTAGCTGTGTATAACAGTATACAAGAGCCTCTAATCAAGGTGTGGTGGGGACATTAATTACCATTAAAAATATTTGATGTTTATTAATCATTAATCACACTTAATCACACAACAGTGTGATTAAGGGATAAATATTTCATTTGGGTTCCTTCATCTAAAGGGAGTAATTTCCCCTTTAGATGAAGGATGTAATATAAGAGTAATTTCGCTGCTTGTTTTGTCGTCAGAAGTGGTTACCCAGAAGTTCATCCCACAATTTTACTATCGTTCTCTTCTAAGCGAATGACCTTGGGCAACTCTACATCCGATCTCTGCTCGAAAATATCAAAAACCTTTGTTTTTCTGATACTATTGATCAGAAAAACCTTTGTTTTTCTGATACTATTGTGTACTATTGTGTACTGTTGTTGTTTTCTTTTTTTTGTAGTATTTATTTGTTATTTTTATTTATGTTGTGTGAGTAATAAAGAGTTTGTCTGTCTGTCTGTCTGTTTGTGTCATTTATAATTTAAATGAAACTCATTTGATTACAAACACTTTGCAATACTTCTTGAAACGACCAGTGCTTCGAATCGATATTTGTAACAAAGCAAGACATTAAAATTTTATTTACTTCCTCGTTAATCATTATAGTTAAAACAAAAATTACTCGTCAGAAATATAGACCAAGAAGTTATGTATCACATATATTTTTTTATTACATGGGCTTTGCGTTTGAACGAGCTGAATAGGAAAACAATGCATTGATCTTTTTCTTATCGATGGCGTGGAGCTTTATTCTTTATTGCCCTTTCCGTTAAAATTTTCCGTGAAAAATGGTTACCTACATGGACAAAACGAGCGTACCTAAAATCAATAATATCCAATACATTTCAATTGCTATGGAGACTAATTACAATAGCGATTTATTAAAATAAGATCTATTTTCATAATCTTATATATAAAAATGAATCCCTATTTCTCCTGGTCACGGCATCACGCGTGAACGGGTAGACCGATTTTAATTCGGTTTTCGCTAATGGAAAGTGGAATAAACGGGGAATGTTTTAGGGTACCTATATAAAAATTGCACGCCGGGCGAAGCCGGGGGCGGGTCGCTAGTCTTATATATAAAAATGAATCCCCATTTCCCTTGGTCACGGCATCACGCTTGAACGGGTAGACCGATTTCAATTCGGTTTTGACTAATGGAAAGAGGGATAAACGGGGAATGTTTCAGTATATAAAAATTGCACCACGGGCGAAGCCGGGGGCGTAACGCTAGTCTATATTTATAAAAATGAATCCCCATTTCCATTGGTCACGGCATCACGCGTGAACGGGTTGACCGATTTTAATTCGGTTTTCGCTAATGGAAAGTGGGATAAACGGGGAAAGTTCTTATATTATATAAAAATTGCACGCCGGGCGAAGCCGGGGGCGGGTCGCTAGTTGTCATATAAATACAAACTTTTTGGATTTCATATCGAGACTGTCATCGTCGTCGTCTTGATCACCGTCGTGAGACCTCGACCCTGCTGAGTTCGGACTGTCTTCCAATTCGGAGCTTCTTGATGCTGACTTGTCCCTTTTCAAACTTCGGTCACGGAATCTATAACAGACAATAATTGTATTTAAAATACATTAAACTTGTAATAGTCAGCGGCATAGAGGAATCAATATATTTAATAAAAATAAATTATTTAATGTTTATTCTTATATGTTCCTTGGTGGACCAAGAGATGGCGTTGTTAGTCTCAATAAATGGTTTAGGAGGACAAAATTGTTAAATTGTTTAAGATTTAGAAGAAGTAAACCGAGAATCAGACAGGTGGGCAGCGACTCAGTTTTATAGTGTCTATTTGTGGCCTGCATGTCCTGCATCACAACTATGTAATGACCCAGGGTTCCTTTTCTTCTTGTTATTTGTTTATATATATTTTTTGGTTCTTTTGTTTGTAATTATTATTTGTTCATATAATGTTTGTATTTGGCTGATATCTGTATATGTACCTCCTTGAGGAATAAAAGTTGCTTTCTTCTTTCTATTTCTTTCTCTTTGAAATTATTATTAGGTATATATTCATTGGGTATATTAATAACACAAACCACGATAGCCCAGTGTTCCCGCAACGCTGAAGACCGTGGCAAGTGGAGGCGTATTGCCGGAGCTACGTTATCCAAAGACGAGACGTTCAACCAGAACCACTCTGTCAAGAGTGAACGACTAAGGAGGAGGAGGATATTAATATTACAGAAGAGAGAAAAGTGACCACAGAGAATAGACAAATAAAGCTTATAATGAGTTATATTATTTATAAAATTGTATCAGCATGAATATTATCGTAGGTATGGCTAAGTAAGAATGGAATGAAATATAAACATTTTTCTGTGAAAACGTACAAGGGATAAATAGTAGTGGCAGGGCACACTGCGATTTGGGCAGCCCGTCTGGCGGCAGTAACCACGCCCTTACAGAAAACCATCTTGAAATAACTGCACGTGTGCTGTTGTGTTTCGATGAGTGAGTAAGGGAAGCCAGAATCCATTTCCCTAACCTTTCCCAATCCCTCATCCCTAATCCTACTGATGTAGACGGCAGCGGTTATAGGCGACGGTAGCAACTTACCATCAAGTGGACCGTCAGCCTGTTTGTCGACCTTATGTAACATAAAAACAATTAAATTTAAATTATATAACCCAAAAAATGCTCTTCATTATGGTTATGATTTTTTCATCAAGATCCACTTTTCACTTTTTTTTTAAATTCATGCTAATTCGCTTACCCAAAATTCGAAGAAAAAATTAGATTTTCAAGACTTGATTCTATTGAAGAACTCGATCGATAGAAATTAATTTATTGGTTATTGACCCTTGTTGAAAGGTGTTCCAAAAGCACATAATTTACAACTAAAACTAAACTAAGCAGTCTGCAAATTAACATACGAATAAACTTCACCCGAGACTGACGCCATTTAGAAGTGAGAACTCACATTTAACACTAATGACGGCTAGTTAGCTGAGTAGCTAATTAGACCCTGGACATGATTGCGCTTTTAGAACCTACGTTCTTTAATTTAAAATTTATTTAAAACAGAGAGTTCGGCTGCGATTAGATAAGAAAAAGTGAGATGATAAATATAAGACAAGCCGTACGTACACTTGTTAATATGGTAAACAATGTGTCATAGTATCAACACTTTGCCCATTCTGTGCGTACAATATGTATAATATATCTGTATCGTATATTCTAGATCTATCTTACATACTACTTATCCTTATCCTTGCATCTACTTATCTACTTATCCTTGCATGGTATAATCTGAAGTCTATGTTGTCTGTCTGTCTTTATATATCCGCTAACTGCTCCTAAACCACGCAATAAATGTTGATGTGGATTTTCACTCTCAGTTGGATAGTTTTCACGGAAGGTTTATATCTTATCTCTATATATAAAAATGAATCAATTTCCTTGATCACGGCATCACGCGTGAACGGGTAGACCGGTTTTAATTCGGTTTTCACTAATGGAAAGAGGGATAACCGGGGAATGTTTATATATATAAAAATTGCACCCCTGGCGAAGCCGGGGGGCGGGTCGCTAGTATATAATAAAAAATCTGAAGCCGGAGGCTACTTATGAAATAAATTCACTGTCCGCCTCTGTCTGGTTCTCCGGTAATTTCTTCTAAAGCACGCAAAGGATTTCGACGCGTTTAATGGCGCTTTCTTTTTTTCTTTTAATAAAGTGCCCTCTAGCAACTTAAAATATTTTGGTAAACGATTGAATATTTTGAATTACGAAAAAGTTTTGCCATAAAAAAAACTACAACATTTACAAAAAAAAAACTTGAAAAAAGAACTACGAATTGATTGCCATTAGGTTGATTGAGCAGAAAATATGTACTAAGTACGACAAGTACGAAGATATAAGCAAAAAACCGAAAAAAGGGTAATTTTTTTGGCTGTCAAAAGTTATGCCCACCCCTGGACTCATGGGACTTTTCAGAGGTTATTTGGGGAGCTAAAACGTACGTGTATACAAATTTTCAGCTTGGTTGGACTTTTTCCGAAGTTTTTCATCTAAAGTTACTGGACTATACGTGGTTATGGAAAAATAAATCACAGTACTACGATTAAAATTCAGCGTTTCACCAATCTTAGCCAATTTTTTGAAATTTTGAACTCGTAATCTTTATAAAATGCATTTTTTTATTTTAATTTTATTATGAGTACATAGTTTTATTTGATTGCATCATAAATCCTTACATATTAAAAAACAAAGTCCCCCGCCGCGTCTGTCTGTATGTATGTTCGCGGTAATCTGAAAAACTACTGAACCGATTTTCATGCGATTTCCATATATCAACCGAGGGATTCCTGAGGAATCTACATGTGTATAATTCGTTAAGTTTTATCCTTAGGTTCTCCAAGGTTTGCCAATTGGAGCATGCTATGCACAGGTGTAACACCAAGCAGTTCCACCCAAATCCGATAGATGTCACCGCTTCACCTAATTCTATTGTAGTATAATAGATGGCGCCATCAATAGTGTTATATATTTTTTATTTTTCAAAGCGGACGAAGTCGAGGTCACCATCTAGTTAATGATAAAAAAGTAAATGTGGTTTATTGGAAATTCACTATCGATTGGTAACAATTGAAATTAAATTAACATACTAATTGATGTATTAAAATCTATACTAATATTATAAAGCTGAAGAGTTTGCTTGTTTGTTTGAACGCGCTAATCTCAGGAACTGCTTGTTCGAATTGAAAAATTCTTTTTGTTTAGAATAGTCCATTTATCGAGGATGGCTATAGGCTATATAACATCACGCTACGACAAATAGCATATATAAACAGTGTCCAGTACCGCGCGCCCCATGCGTACGCCGCCGCCGTATGGGCCGCAGCGAAGCGTGGCCGAGTTCAGCTAGTATATAATATGGCTGTATGTTTATAATAAGAAAATAAAAAGAATTTGCTTATTTAAAAGTAAATAAATAAACTTTTAACTTGCCACAAAACTTCCTCTATCGAATTGTCTGATAAAGATATTTTCTCGTAACGCAGACGCAATTTAAAAGGGACAGACGAGTTTTCCATAAAGTTATTCATCGAACAAGGTTTGTTTTCAGTTCGATAAATTTTCGTTTCAAATGTCAGACTAACTTTCGGAGATTCAATAACACAATAACCCTCAATTGGTTTCCAACAGAAACACGACACGAAGTAAAATCATATTACAATATCCCGAAAGTGTTCAAACTTTCGAGTTATTTTGGGGTCCACTGTGCCCTCATGATATTTCTGACAACTTTTTATTTGGTGAATTATGCTAAGTGAAGAAGGTATTCTCGACATACATAACTTCTAGCCCTCTATCAAAATAACCCTCTTACTTGTTCGCAAGTTTCGCACACAGACAAAAAAATACAGGTTTTTTTTGTTGTTATGAAACTACTTCTTATGAAGTGGCTTCTTCCGCGCTCCTTTTTCTTAGGTCTTAAAACCTTTATTCAATCTAAATTGCTCGTATATTTTTGTCAGGCGTTGTTTTTTTATTTTAACTTTTAGATTATTCCCCTCAAACAGTACTTTTTCCTGGATGAAAGGTACTCTATGTCCGTTTTCTATGTCAGACAAATTTCATAATGATAAATTGAGCAGGCGTAACAAACAGACTCACTTTCGCATTTCTAATGTTGTTTAGGATTGTGTAGATACTTACTTCCCATCCTTCCCTAAGTTAAGAGAGCTGGTTCTGATAGCTTGCCGCCTATGTGTTGTGTGTGCTGGAGATTTCTGCACCTCTCGAAGAACTTCAGGGTCTGGTTTCAATTCCACTGGTGAAGGCGGTTCGACGTACACCTGTCGAACAAGTGGATGAAGAAATTTAATTCATTCATCATCATCATCTCAACCGTTGGATATCCACTGATGGACAAAAGCCTCCCCCTAATTCTCCAAAAGGACCGACCAGAAGCAGCCTGGATCCACCGTCGATCCACGGCCCTTGCCAGGTCGTCTGTAGACCTTGTGAATGGAGGATATACGTTGCGCTTGCCGGTGCGTAGCCTCCAGTCGAGAAACTTCCGGTTACAGCGGCCGTCGGAAAAAAAAATTCATTACGTTTTAGTGACAATTGTAATAAACTGATTAAGTGGATTTTTTTCTGTCTGCGAAACTGGTTACTTATTTTTTATTGATTACGTAAGAATTACAGAATGATTTCGTAAGAAGCTGGTTATGTAGAATAAAACATTTTTTTCTAGCATTTTAGCATGAAATTTAAGGGTAAACAGACAAACTGTAGGTCAACAGTGGATCCAGGCTGTTTCTGATGTCTGGCAGTGGGCGTCCTAGAGCTGAGATTATCATGATGATTTTATCAAGACTTACGTAAACATCTGAAGGGAAAATTCATATTAATGTCAGTATTTTAAACTTACTTCGGTAGTTTGATGAGTATTGTGATCTCTATAATAATTATGTCGCCAACTGGCTGGCTGACATTCGGAATCGCTCAAAGCGCTGGTGTCTTCATTCTTCACACCTCTATGAAAAATCCTTTTAGCTCTTCCCAATTTTGACTTAGAACTCTTATTGCTTGAGCCCATGCTACCGTCAGATGCATAACTTGAACTGTCATCACCGAAAGGGGGGTTCAACACAAACGATTGTTCAAGAGGCGCGATAGGTGAAGGAGGCATAATTGTCATTGGAGACGGAGGTTGAGTTCTGATTGCAGCGGTGTGTAAGGGAGAGCTGTTAAAATCTGGGAAAGGAAACGCCGTAGGGGTAGTCGGGGTCATGTCTATGTAATTTAAATCAGGATATCTGTCTTGTTGCGTGTCGAGGAAGTGGGGCGACGAAACGATGACTTCTGTTCTGTTCTGACGTTTTCTTCTTCGAGTTTTAAGGGATTCGACTCTTCGCAGTAACGCTTTGGCGCCGTCTCGAAGACGCTCCGAGCCCGTCCTTCTGAATCTGGTGCCTGTGTCTTCTTCATCTTCTTTGTCGCTTGGTAACTGTATAACAGGCGGCTGACCTGGCACGGTAAGTCTGAAAAGAATAAAAGAAAACTTAATTTTTGAAAATTTTAATTGATAAATATAGCGGCCTGTTCCCAGTAGTACATTGATGTAACTATTAGGACAATTTTTTACGTTGGTTCTATTATTTAGAAAATTTCTGTACAAAGTTTATAGTGGGATTTTTGTCCCAGACTAAGACTGAAATAAAAAAAAAAAAAAAATCATTAAATTGTTAAGCACCGCGGTTAAATTAATGCCCATTTACAAAAAGCACTAAAGCACATGGCAGCCCAAGAGGTTTTTTTTTAAATACGTAAAATTTACAAACGAAGGCGGATAATACATTTTAGAAATCAATTTGCTTCCTGATCAAAAGCCAACATTTTCAAATTAAAACAAATTCAAACAAGAATTAGCTATGGATGCCGTGACTCTCCCAAGCAGCACGACAGGCTGTATAAAAGCTGTATTTTAGTTTATTTGTACGCCACAGGCTGTATAGTGAGGCTGTACAAGGGCTGTATAAGCGCTTATACAGCCTCTATAAGTAAAAATTGGGCCCATTGTTATACAGCCTAATGCGTTATTATAGCTGTATAGTAGCTGTATAGCTAAAAAATAGGCTGTACTATAGCTGTAGAAGAGCTGTAGTATGGTGTTGAAGGAAACCATAGGCGTATAGTTATTCTCTTATAAGTTTCTTAAAAAGATAATAGTTCTTCATTGGTTTTATAAGAGAATTACAATGTGAAATTTATGAAACAATAAGAACCGCATACTTTTTAGTTATGATAATAATGGTGGACCGCCAATTTACTGATGTGAAGTTATAAGTCAAGAATAAATGTTGGACTTTAGGTAGTGATAATTGTAGATTCAACGTGCCGATTCATTTTTACTGTGAAATAGTGCATAGTTTTGTGGAAAAATATTTACGCGCCCGCCAAATACTGAATAATTCACAAGGAATATTACCAAAACAAGTAAGTAAGTTTATGGTTGTGAGGTTAGAATCATAAGATTGTTAAATAATATTGCACAATAGGTACCACTAATAATTTATTTAGCTGAAAATCATAATTATAACTTCAACAAACGTCAAGATAATGTAAGATGTCATATTTTCTTTTGTTATTATTTGTTCGAAAATGGCGACAAATTTTATACAGCCTAAAAGATATCTGGAGAGTATTATAGGTCCCGTGGCTTTACTACACACTTTCTGGATTCCATTATACAGCTTTCACCCTTTAATAGCCGTTATAATAGAATATTTTTATTATTTAGGCTGTACATCAGTTTTCAGCATATAAATTATACAGCTCTTTAGGGTTATGTGTTAAAAATGAAAAACCCTTTATCATATTTCCTATCAAGTTTTGCAAACAAGTGACGCTTATAGCACGCATTTATTTGTCCTTTTCGCTCCTTCACCGCATCACTGAACTGGTAGGTATAGTCAAAACGAAACAAAAGCAGTTAGATACCTATTAAATAATTTAATACCTATGTGCAGTAGTGTAAGATGACAGATAGAAACAAGTGGTTTGTTTTGTGTGCGTATTTCTCACTTCTTTTTTTTTTTCAGGAAAATGACTTTCAAAATAATTGAAACAGAAGGCCAAAAACGACTATGCATTGTACCGAGTTTTTGGGAGTCTAATGGTATTTTAAGATGGCCAAGAAAGCGACTAGATGTCAACAAATTAGTCAAGGACGAAAATTCGCAGCCTTTAGATTATTTTTAATTACTTAAGATATCCACTGATGGATATTTCTATTATGTTTAAAGTGCCTATTCGGGTTTTTCAATGAATAAAAATACATTTTCTCAATGACAAGGCTTTTTATTTCTCTTTTAAACTGTATGTAAAAGGGACATAAAGTATAAGTAATTTTTGTGATCAGTACATACTAATTTTGTTTTTATATCTTTGGAACTAACTATGATCTCTGTCCGCCTGATAGTAGGTAATTTGGCTTTGAATATGTTCAAATACGATGATTTAATCGATAGTTCAAAAACATCGGATAAGTCAGTTATTTTATAACCTGTAATCTTTATTTCGCTGCTAACAGAACTTGAACTTGCACTGCTGCATGAAACTAAATCACTATCAAGTTCCGGAGGCTTTTCTAAATCCTCACTTTTATTTTCGTATGACGTTTTTGCTACGGAACCTTCATTAGACGTTGACTGAACTTGCGCTTGACTATTCGCCACACGTTTTTACTTGCAAATCAAGGATAACTGTCAGTAATACAGATTAAAGCTGTATTACAGAATTCATTTATTATTATAGTTCTATAAAATCGTATTTGACAAAAGTTATGAAACTATTACACTTACAAGAGTGTAAAATTACGCATTAATAATAAGCTTTAGAAAGGAGTTTTCATATACCATTATACAGAACAAGTATAAAATCATACCATTTTAAAACTTATAGCTGTAGTAAGTAAGTGATTACATGCAAAATACAGCCTCTATGCAGCTTGAAGGATAACATTAGATTGAGGTGTCAAAAAATGCTTAGGGTTTTAAAGTGGAGTTCAAATATTCTGTTTTAAAGCCTTAAGCTTACACGGAGTATTTTATAAAGATTTAGTACAGCTTCAGCTGTATAATAACGGTTTCACACTTTTATAAGTAAATAATCTTTTCTTGATAAGTCACCAGTAGAACTCTAAGTTCTAATAGTGCTGTATATTTGATGTCGGCAACGCTTGCGTGCTGCTTGGGCTATATCAGAGGTTCTCAGACTTTTTTTCCGTAGACCACTTTCAAAATTTAGCTGGTTCCGGTGGACCCCCTGTGGCTACATTTCTACCATATACCCAAAACTCGACAAAAAATGTGAAGATTAGATCTAAATATGGAAATTTGCGTTGCGGCTGAGTTCCAACCACGATTGAGGAGTTTTCTAAAAGAAATAAGTGAGAATTGATTGTTTTTTTTGTCACCCCCATTTTTTGTCACGTCAATGTAGACCCCCGTCGAATATACCGTGGACCACTTTGAGAACTAAGGCTCTATGTAGTTTGTAATAAGTAATCTAAAGATCGTTTCAAAGTTAGAGCAAACTTCCAAAGAGGCTGAAATTACACGCTGAGCTTTAAATAACTTTGTACCGTTTAATAATATTTACGTTAGTCTTTTCACTCATATGTTAGGAAATCAAAGTTTAAATTTAAATTTGTTTTGAATGTTATTAAAATTTGTTTTGAATTTTATTTTTGGATTTAAAATAAAAATAACGAGCAAATTATGAGCTGAGAGTATGCGATACCTAAACCTGCTAGATTTTCTCATTTTTTGATCAGCACACAGGCTTGCGGCTTCATGGTAGGTGGCTACCGTTGCCTATAACACAAGCAACGGCAAAGCTGCTGCAAGTGCACTGCCGACTACAGTAGGATAAGGATAAGGGATTGGGAGGGGATAGGCAAATGAGCTCTGGCATTCCTTACTTCGAAATACAACAGCACTGGTGCAGTTATTTCAAAGTGGTCTTCTGTAAGAGGGTGCATGGTTACTGTCGCCAAACGAGCTGCCCAAATAATAACAAGTTGTTACTGACACATACAGGGTGCCCTCTATAGATTATTGGGTCCTATAGCGGTGTCATTATATTGATAGGTAATTTTGTCATAATAAGACGCAAATATTTAAAATTGTGCTCATAGAGAGAGGACGATCGAATCCAAAATTAACTATTGAAACACGAATCAAGGTTTACGTTCGATTTGAAATTAATTCAATCGAACAAGATTTAAGTTTACTGAGTAGTTTATGTCCCTATGTTATGTTAAGTCCCCCTGGATATAAACTGCCGCGTGGAAGTTTTAGGACGCTGCTCGACAGTGACGTAGCCCACATAAATTGTAATATTGAACATAGCTAACATTTACACAAACATGTATTTATTTTAAAAGCTGTATTTATACGAGACTACGCCCGCGTTGAAAAATAAAAGATATAAACGCCTGACGAAATGTGTAAAGCAATATAACGCCTTGACAATCTGTATTGCTGTTATACATTTGCCAGGCGTTTAATCTCTATTTTTTTAGATAGCTGGTTATTGCGTGGAATATTATGTCCATCCTTAAATTCTACTCAATCGGTGAAAGACTTTTTTTAAATCGGATGAGTAGTTTCGAAGGTTACCTCCTACATTTTTGTTTATGTTAAGATCGGCAGACAGGCCGACGGTCCACTTGATGGTAGGTGGCTACCGTCGCCTATAACACAATCAACGCCACAGTTGCTACAAGTGCGCTGCTGACTACAGTAGGATTAAAGATAAGGGATTGTTGGAGGGTTAGGGAAATGGACTCAACAACAACAAACAGCTTACAACAACAACATACAAACAACTTTAGCTCTTTATTACATAATAAAGTAATGAGTAAATAAGTCTTTTTAATTGTAAGTAGTGCTGTAAAAGAAGTAAAAATGTATTTAACAGTAAACATGCTGTTATTTCACGGTGGTCTTCTGTAAGCTGATTAAGGGATGATTACTGCTGCCAGATGGGCTACCTAAATGACTGCGAAACGCAGTGTGCTCTGCCACTACTATCCTCAAAGGGATATATTGATATATATGGATCCTTAATCCTCATTTTATATTCTTAATGTGTAAGTCTAAGTAATTCTTCACAATATCTGCAACCATTTCTATACAATTGTCCTATACTTACATATGTCAGCACCATTTAGTAAGTGTCTTAGCACCTCTAACGGGATTTGTAAGCAAACCTTATTTGTAGAACCTCCTTATAAGTTCGTATCCGCTTAATCTGGTGCTCTTAAAATCAAAACCTGTCAACAGCCCGTATTATTAATTTATAGGACGTGTTATTTCGGACGAACGGTTTATTAATTTTCATAAATAAGATAGCACTGGGGTAAGTTAAACCACAGCACTTATAGCCGTGATTAAAGGTAATGTACAGTTTTAAATTTGTGACGAATTTCAGAATAGTCAAACTAAATGTTATGAATGCGAAAGTGAGTTTGTTTGGTTGTTTGTTACGCTCTCGCGCCTTAACTACTCAACCGATAAACGTGAAATTTAGCAGATACATTGTCAGGAGTACAAAATAGGATCTGGAGTGCTTTTCATGCAGAAAAAAAACTGTTTCAGAGTAGGGTTGCCAGGTGTCCGGCTTTAGCCGGACATGTCCGGCTTTTTACAGTCGTGTCCGGTCAAATATATACAAGTCCGGCCCGTCCGGCTTTTGTTAGGATTTGGTCAACCCCGCAGCGGCCAAAATCACACGGACATGCATGATTCGCGATCTTACAAATTACTTTAAGAAAAACAATATGTTATACATAATAAAGAGTAGAGCAAGTCTTAAAGTAAATGCACAAACAAAAAGAATTATTTCTTTTAAAAACCCGTGTGTCAGGCTTTTGTGGCAAAATGTCCGGCTAAATATGAGTCTATGTCCGGATTTTCGATTTTGAAGCCTGGCAACCCTATTCCAGAAAGACGCGGGGGGCAAAAAATTGTTTACAATAAAACTAAAATAATGATATTTGTACTAAAATTCAACTTTGAAAAATAAACTTTTCAAATTTGGCTCTGGTCTGGATTTGGAAAGTAGTGGTAAGGGCACACTGCGTTTTCGCAGTCATTTGGACAGCCCGTCTGGCGACAGCAACCACCCCCTTACACAATAACAGCACGCGTGCTGTTATTGTGTAAGGCTTTGGCGTTGCTTGTGTTATAGGCGACGGTAGCCACCTATCATCAAGTGGACCGTGAGCCTGTCTGCCGATATTAATAAAAAAAAAACAAAAAAAAAAGACTTTACCGTCAAAAAACAAGTGATTACTTCTAAATATTTATATCTTTTGAAGATTTCTTCCCTTGTAAAAAAGAACTAATATAATAAAGAGAGAGGGCGAATTTTGTATAAGTACGTCTTATTTCTTTATAATATGTTGCGAGTAATCTCCGGTACTATTGCATCTATTTAAAAATTCTTCCACAATTTGAAAGCCAAATTATTCCAGATGGACATAGGGTATATGATAAATATTATTGTGTATACAAATCTCCCCAATTGCTCCAGGGGTGTGGTCCAGGTTCCAGCACACCTTCGGGCGAGGCTAATTTTGCTCTAACCGCGGATACACGCCGTTCCAGCACTCCATTCGAGCATAATTTGATTTGGACAAGATTTGATCACACCTGTACCGGGTGACCTGTCAGAGCTAATTATGCTCTGCTTGGCCATAATTTTACTACCTCTTGAATCAGCCAAATCTTGGCTAGCTGTCAAATGTGACAGATTTTTATGTCAAATGATGCGTCCATTATCCATCAACTCGGCAAAATCGAATAGTCGCAATAAATATTAGTATAAAATGTTTATAACTTCCACCAAAACAGAACTGTTCCAAAATAAATTAATTTTACAGTCTAAAAACACTGCTGTCAAACTTAAATTCGAACAGTAGCACAGAATAAAAATGGCCATAGAGAAGTTGCACTTCTTACACATTGAATGTGAGCGACGGTAGGCCATTATATCACGGCACAAACGAATGACGGAGTGACAGAGGCCTGACAGTAGCCTATATAGGTCACTCCAGTACCATTAAGTTTGGATTAGGTGGTGAATATTAAAGACAAGCTGGATTGTTATAACGTACGAGTTATAATCATAATCATAATCATAATCAGCAAATAAATAATTATGATTATATCGAACAAATCTAGCTCGTACAATATTCGTCCAAAGGGCTGCTGGAACACAACCGGACACGTCAGTCTATTTCTTCGTTAACTTCTGTACCACCCAACGTTTCCGCTAATGGAAAGAGCGATCAATGGAGGAAGAATCAATATAGTTTGTAAAAAAATGGCATCCATCCGAAACCGGATATAATTTAAGATCCAACAAAAATTCAAAACTACGGCAATTAAGCGAGATGAACCCACTTGTCTATCAATGTTTTTAAACTTAGTATAAATTAAAATTAAATTTCAGACTTTTAATTAACGACTAACGAGTACGTTGTTAAATTTAAATTAATTTTTCGTCCCGGCAAACTGTTAGAATAATTTTAACAAGCGGGTCGAAATGGCGGAACGGACTATACGAACCATTTTCAAAAGCTAATTAAAAGCGTTTGGACAAAGTTTAGCAAACGTTTTGTTTGGTGCACGATGCATATGACAGACAGCTTTATTATTGCAGTAAATAATAAATTAAATTCAAGCTGGATTGTTATAAAGTACGAGTTTATAACAAACGAGAAACAGACGAAGACCTAAGTACCTAAGTCCGTGAGAAAATTTAGAACGAAATCTTCACCTATGTACATATGTATATAATATTATAATATACTATGTATTGTACTTATAAATAAATACATATTATAAAAAAAAATTAAAACGTCATCATCAACGGCCTAATGGCCCCACTGGAGGGGCACAGGCCTATCCTCTCAAGAAGGGCGTAAGAGCTATATGGTTCACCAAGCTGACCCAGTGCGGGTTGTTGGACTCTATAATTAAAAAAAGCTCTTTATTTGTACTATAAACATAAAAAAGAATAAAAAAAAAGGAGGAAACAACAAGTAATAGTACAATAGTTCGATTTTGACATACGGATTATTGGTATGGGGTAACTCTGTCGAAATAATAAGAGCTTTTAGGGCCCAAAAAAAATGCATCAGAGCAATATGTGGCGTGGAGAGTTGTGTGCCACTATTTAAAAAGTTACATATACTTCCTTTACCTTGCTTGTATATAAAGACGTTGTGTATATTTGTTAGAAAATATCCGAACTGTTTTGTCGAAAATAACGAAATAGGAACCAAAATAACTAGACAAGGTATTTTATTGCAAAGACCAAAATGTAGATTAGAACTATTTAATAGAAATGTTTATGTTATGGCAATTAAAACATACAATAAACTACCTAATAATATAAAAGAATTGCCGGATCCTAAATTTACAAGAACATTAACAAAATGGTTATTAGATTGTTGTTATTATGATGTTAAAGAATTTTATAATAAGAAACATTAATTCCTCTATTAATATAATAGTTTACAAACAATTAAACACAAATATTTGCATGCCCTTGGCGGGTAGAACATACTTTGTACTGTAACTGCTGTATACAAATTAAAATCCTCTAAACATGTGTTCGCGCAAATAAAGATTTATTTTATTTTTATTTTAAAAGGCGGCCTTATCGCTTTATAGCGATTTCTTCCAGGCAACCTTAGAGTAAGGAAAATTAAATATGAAAAATAAAACAATGCGCCTTAGAATTTCTTCTTTGGCGTATGCAGGTTCCTCAAGGTGTTTTCTTTCACCGTTTCAGAGCAGTCAGTAAAGTTTTAAAAAAACATTGGTACATGACATGACCGGGGATCGAACTCGAAACATGATAGTCCGCGTCTTTCCTACTGCACACTATCACACTCAAAAAAAAAATATTAAAAACTTTATTCACTAATAAGACGGGTACGAAGTTGCGGGATCAGCTAGTTATAACATAAAGTCCCTCTACGCCTGTAACTCTTGTTACAGGCGTTGTTACCCAACGTACTCTGTTTTTCACTAATTTAAAGAGTATTAAACGATTTAGTAAGGTTTGTGTATATCATTTGCAGAAAAAAAAAATTGCTTTTTTTCGCTATTTGTAATCCAATTCAGATATTCTCTATAAAATCTTCGTTGACGTTCAAGCTTAGCGAAGTTAAGCTTACCCAGATTTCCCAATAAGTTAAGAACAGTCCCAAAGGAGTTAACAATGCCGCCTTTATTATTCCTTTTATTTTTGACTTAGTTGGAACCGCTAAGCAAGTACGTATAAATTCAACACATTTATGCCTCATTTATCCTCGCAAATAACCGAACAATGTGAACTAAGTGAAATTTCGCTTTAGAAGCCTCTTTTTGTTCCCCTGACTTAACTTTACTTGACTTAACTTTTACTTTATTTCCATACTGTATTTCGCAGTCATTTGGGCAGGACGTCTGGCGTCAATAACCATCCTCTTACAGAGGACCACCGTGAAATGACAGCATGTGTGATTTTGTGTTTATGACTCACTCAGTACGGTGAGTGAGTAAGGAATGCCAGAGCCCATTGTGCTATCCCTTATCCTTAATCCCACTATGGTCGACAGCGTACTCGCAGCACCTGTGGCGTTGTTAATGCGACGGCGGTATGGCTTATAGGCGACGGTAACCACCTACCATCAAATGAACCGTCAGCCTGGCGCCCTTCACAAAAAAGTTTACCCTGAGTGTATAAAATCTTCAGCTCGTTTTAGTCATCGGAATCAGAAATTTATTTAGAGTAAGGTTTAAAAGAAACATTTTAAAATATGTTTTACAAGCTATAGTTAAAAATTATAAGCTAACCCCCGACACACTATTGAGACCATTCTATTGAGCCCAAACACGCTTTATCTGCTGTAAGTTGCTGAGGAGTTGGGTATTCCGCAGACTATTGATGCTGCAGTATCAGGTCAAGGTAATGTAATGTCAAGGTTATAGTCAACGTCATTTCTTGAATGTGTATAGAATAAGTTTTTAGTATATTAAGTTTTATAAAAGGGCAGATGTCAAGGATAGCTATCTGTGGCAACGCGCGTTCGCTGTGCAAACCCCGATGCGCGTGTGAATCCTGTGTGTAAACTCAAGCATGTAAATTTATATCATACTAGCGACCCGCGCCCGGCTTCGCCCGGGATGCAATTTTTATATATAAGAACATTCCCCGTTTATCCCTCTTTCCATTAGTGAAAACCGAATTAAAATCGGTCTACCCGGTCACGCGTGATGCCGTGACCAAGGGAAATGGGGATTCATTTTTATACATAGAGATAATAAAATAGTCTAGAGAATCGACCTATATTTAATATTAACAACAAAAGTAACAATATCTACACCAAATATCTAATCAATCGAATCCGTGGTTGTTAGTGAGATCCCTTTGTAAACTAGGAAACGAGCTGATGATCTTCAAACTTCTGAACAGAATCTTAATCTTAGAAATCTTAATCTTAGAATCTGAATCTTTAGAAATTATAGCTAAGGACCATCTCGATCAGGTCAGATTTCAAACAATAAAAAAAAGGATCAAAATCGGATAAAAAACGGTCCATACGTTTGGGAGCTATGATACCACAGACAGATACACAAGCCCAACTTATAACACCCCTCTTATGCGCCGGGCGTTAAAAATATTATAACTTAAAGTGGACAGTAAAAATTAATTGTATAATTGCATTTTCGTACCAGTAGGTATAAGTATTTTTGTCTTAGAAATATGAAAATTCTATTTTTGTACATTTTAGTTACTCAGCAAATTTAATGGAAAACCAATTAACCCAACCGTTTCACATTCTAACAATAATTAACACTGCGTTAAGATCTTTGCGCTCTAAAAATCATGCGCCCTTTATGTAGGTTATTGGGGCTGACGCAATGTGTAGGGTAAAGGTGTGCTCTCAGTGAAAGCGTGCGGCTTCCAGCCATTATAGTCACGGTCTTAATAATCACGGTCACGGTCTTAATATCCTATTTACTGTAAAAAGACTTAGGTCATTTTATTCTAAATAACTTTGTCAATAGGAAACATGTCAAATTCACAGATTTGTAAAGGATGTGACGTCAGATGGGGACGGAAATATCTAAAATGGAAATCAAGTACTCAGGGTGTGGACTGACAACTGATGAGATGGACGAATGATATTGTGAGTACTGTTGTGAAGCCAGCACTAGGTACATGATTGTTGAAAGACAGACAGACTGAAATAATGTAAAAATGTCCGTAAATGTTGTTACATACATTCTATAGTTAACTTTAACTTATTTATATTCAACATTTATTTACATTATATACTAGCTGTGTCTGCGGCTTCACCTGCGTTGAATTCAGATTGCTTCTCTTGACTTTGCACTGCCTCTGTGATTTCATGACGTGGTCGAGCTTTACACATTATGTCGTATTATCTCTTTTAATTATACATCCAAAACATATGTATATAGTAAAAAGCAAAAATTACGAGTATTAAATACTTGTGACGATAAACTTGCTGATATTGATAAGGATTCATAATTTTGTTGATAATATGACCAATAAACGTGTGCTGTTGTGTTTCGATGCGTGAATAAGGGATGCCAAAGCCAATTTCCCTATCTCCTCCTAGTCCCTTATCATTAATCCTACTGTAGTCGGCAGCGCACTTGCAGCAGATTTGGCGTTGCTTGTTTTATAGATGATGGTAGCCACCTACCATCAAGTGGATCGTCAGCCTGTCTGCCGATCTTAACATAAAACAAATATTTAGTTATGATATATTTTTTTTAGTTTCATTTTAGTTCCTTTTTCTTGTGCCTATATTAATCTAAAGTATACATTTTTTCAAAATATTTCAGTAAAAATTTGCCAAAAAGAAAACCGTACAGATTTAAAATTGGAAGATATTTCTTAAATATTGAGTAAAATTAAAAAAAAATTTGTCCCTGAAATTTTCTATTACTACGACACGAAGTTATTTTTGGGCAGTAATTTACTAATTTTTTTTTCTCAGAAACTTGTATCCATTAGCCCGGATTCAAACTTTTTTAAATATAATCATTATGCACTAAGTACAAAGTTACTACAAAACTTGCCAACCCCTTTATAACCAGGCCAAGTATTGCCAGGAATTGAACGTGGAAGCCTTTACTTCAGAGAGCAGAGAGCAAAATTAAATATTATTAGAATATGTAGTTAAGCGTATCTATCGCTTTCACTTGAACGTCATTCTTTCCAACAAGCTATCATTATTACTTATGGTTTAGCAATCCCAAATAGAAACGTGATAGGTGAAGGGCCTTAAGTACCCAAATTGTAAGTAGAACAAATGGCTGGCAGACTTAATTATAGTCATTGTGCAGACCCCTTGTATGCAATATGTACTCAGTCACGAAAATAACAGATTGACTTGAAATCAAACGTGTACCAACCTTCTTTGTTGCCTCATTTCAATGGGAATTTATAAGCGATGATGGGTCGGTTTGTTGAATGCTCTGTTGTATTTATATTATATTTTTTTATACCTATGTACTTGTTCAGTATGAGACCCACAGCGACATCTATGGACCGAACCGAAACAATACATAAAACGTCACCACTAATGTAATTTTTCTACTGACATACAATAACTTGTATCTGAGACAATATAACATGTCGTTCGTTAAAAGCTATATCGTTTTTTAATCCTAAAATTCATCATCCAAGAAGTCTCCTCTCCAAAAGTAATTTCAGCAAGCAAAATCTAAACACTACTTATGGTCAAACACATGGTTATATCTAAACATTACTTAACGCCTAGCTTAAACACTACTTATGGTCTAGTAGAATTCATAGGGAGTTTAACCTCTTTTACTCGGGCTTCCTTAAACACACTTAATACATTAATTTCAATACCATACAATCCTAACTAATATTATAAATACGAAAGTAAGTTTGTTCGACCGCTTTCACGTCTCCAGACAAGGATTAACCTCAGGTAAAACCTAAAGTAACCTATGAAGGGCAACCTAAAATAACCTATGAATTAACCCTTTGTATGCCGGAACGTGGATCCACGTTATTAATAAATGATGGTAGAACGCCCATGCATCCTTCTGGGAGAACAATTAGGTCAGTCAGAGTCAGTAGTTAAATCGGTAAAAACGGTTGTATTTTGAACAACCTGTATATATCATTGCAAATGGCACTTGAAATGATAAATTTAAGCGCTGGCAGACAAGGTAATTCGGCTTTCGGCATAGAAGTAGTTAAGGTGCAATATTGCACAACAAATTTTTGTAGCTTCTCCGAGATAATCAAACAGATTTAAAAATGGAAGGTTTCACTTAAATATTGTGTAAAATATGAAATAATAATAAAAGTAGTCGATTAAAACTTTAATACAGTACTTAAGTTAATTAATAAACTTAAAAAATAATATAGATATAGCTGAAAAATGTTAATTATTACCGTGACGAGAAAGCTTATTTTTGGGCAGTAATTTACTACTTTTTTTCTTAGTTTTTTTTTTTTCGTATAAATCTGTTCGATTCAAATTTAAAACATAGTCTATTATGTTTTGATTTCTATTTCGATTTTAATTATGCTTTTATGCTAAGTCCTCGCATTAATTGCTCAACCGATCATCAAGAAATTGTGCATAATATAAAAAAGGACATAGGATACCTTTCATTATGAAAAAGTACTGTTCCCGAGGGATCATTTAAAAATAAAATCACACAAATCGTGGAGGAAGCATATAAACACTTTAGTGTACAGAAATTACCACCGGTGTACCAGTGAGTCTTTTTGTCTGTTAAAATATAAATGACTAGCTGTTGAACGCGACTTCGTCTGCGTCTCTTTATAAAATATTACTCGCTGATAATGTAGCTTTCTATAATTGAAAGAATTTTTAAAATCGGTCCAATAATCTTTGAGGTTATTCATTAAAACGTACATTTGTATGGATAGGGATAAAGAGGTGGGAGATGGGAGAGGATGAGTAGGCTATGTTACTCGTTGATAATGTAGCTTTCTATTGGTGAAAGAATTTTTAAAATCGGTTCAGTAGTTTTTATGTTTATTCATTACAAACAAGATACAAATTTTTCTCTTCAAAACATTAGTATAGATTATATAAAACTAACATTTCTGCAAATTGTATATTGCGCAAAAGATGTACTCGTATCTATACTATACATATAATAAAATCATAAGGGAGCCGTGTCGTACATGAAAGATTTTTTCAAAAAAAAAACAATTATGTTGTACTTACGTTACCGAAGTCAAAAGAACAGTTTTTAGAATTTTTGTCTGTTTGTCTGTGCTTTTGTGCACGCTAATCTCTGAAACGGCTTAACCGATTTGAATGCGGTTTTTACTGATGTATTGTAGCAAGCTTCCCGTATCATTTAGTGTTTGTTTCATTAGAGTTTATTCATTACAAACATACAATACATGCATACAATCCTTTTCTCTTTATAATAAACTCGGCCACGCTTCGCTGCGGCCCAAACGGCGGTGGAGTGCGCGTGGGGCGCGCGGCACTGGACACTGCTTATATATAATACTATTGATCGTAGCGTAATGTTATATAGCCTATAGCCTTCCTCGATAAATGGACTATTCAATACAAAAATAATTTTTCAATTCGAACCAGTAGTTCCTGAGATTAGCGGGTTCAAACAAACAAACAAACTCTTCAGCTTTATTATTAGTATAGATAAGATATTATATAGAAAAACTTGAAACAATTAGTGCGAATGACAAAATCTTAACTCCAACTGTATCAAATGCTATTAAAGAGACATTCAAAAATGATCTGACAACGTTAAGTCCATTAATATTGACGTACGGCGATTCTATATTACATTTACCGTGCAACTAAGATCTTCATATCTCAAATGAGGTAGCATTGAATCCGTCAAAAAACCATTAACGAGCGTTTCATGTGGTAATTGAGTACTAAGAACCAATTTGGAATGATCTTCAAGGTGAATCGTAGATAAAGAAAGGTAATGGCAATGTTTATTGGTGACCGGTTAAAAGAAATGCCCAAATCAAAGGTCTGCTTTTCGATATTTCATAATCAAGAGCAATCAAAGACTTCAAATGTATTAGAGTTGATTGAAAGTTAATAAGAAATACATTTAGGTATTCCGTTTCTTTGATTATTTGATGAAAGCAATATTTCATTTTATAGATTATTATAAAACATAAACTTGAAATAGTTAGATATAAATCTAAAAATTGGGTCCAAAAATAACTGTATGACGTCAATTGTATTCAAAAACAAGACTGTTTGAGGAGCCCGTTGGATGGTTAGGGTGCTTGTCTTAACGCTCTGTTCTAGGGTTCTCGGGTTCGATTCCCGGCAGAATGAACTGTGAAAAATCAATTTATCAAATTTGGCTCTGATCTGGATTTGGAAAGTAGTGGCAGGGCACGCTGCGTTTTCGCAGTCATTTGGGCAGCCCGTCTGGCGGCAGCAACCATCCCATTACAGAAGACCACCGTGAAATAACAGCACGCGTGCTGTTGTGTTTCGGTGAGTGAGTAAGGGATGCCAGAGCCCATTTCCCTATCCCCTTTCCCTTTCTACTGTAGTCGGCAGCGCACTTGCAGCAGCTTTGGCGTTGCTTGTGTTATAGGCGATGGTAGCCACCTACCATCAAGTGGATCGTCAGCCTGTCTGCCAATCTTAAAATAAAAATAAAACCATCAGATATCAAAGTTGCAAAAAGGACCCTACACAGCATTTTGCTGCAAACAGCAGTGGTTTTCCGTGGGAACCCTTTGTTTAACACACGCTAAGCGCCCAGCTATACCAAATGTGGCGTTGCTTGTGTTATTGGCCTGTCTGCCGACCTTAACATAAGAAAAAATTAAGAGGCAAAAAATATTTTAATCGACTTTGAGTTAGTCTTAGAATCATTTACGAAAATACCTAAGTGACATTCACAAATATTTTCAACCTTTTTACTTTTTAAATCTTATAAACCAAAAATAGATAAGATTGAAATGTTACAACTTGAAACTGAAACATACAAAGTAACATTTCAATTAAACGCCTCTAAAGGTAAAAGACGGTCTCCATTCCAGTTCTTCCATTCAAGTTGTGTACTTAAACTGTAGTGGAAAACTTTCGTCTGTTCTAACTTAAGTTACTTAACAAATCTCGAGTGAAAGGAAGTGTATGCTTTGTAAGTAAGTAGATAATGAAATTTCTTCTCGTAATGTTTAATTTGCTATTAAATTAATAGGAAACCTTTCGCTCGAGACGTTGTCCGCGCCCCTCAGGGACAGCACATTTTTCCGGATGAAAAGTATCCTATGTGAAAAGTGTGAAAAATTTCATGGTGATCGATTGAGTAGGTAAGACGTGAAAGCAATTCAATAAATGTTCAAACAAATAAACAATAAAGAAGTATTTAATTAAAGATATGTATTTAATAGGCTCAATTAATGGTCGCTCGGGGGTATCATTTTTTAAGATGTACTTGGTAAGCATAGACACTATGGATTTTTAGAAGCTTAGGGCTCTAGATAGAAGCTACAGCTAAGTACTAAGCTAGAGCTTTCAATATCATAATTTGAATATTTCAGTACAAGCTAACGACAGTTACACTGTTGTTGCCTACTTTGATCTCTGCCAAAATAAAAATTCTTATTACGAATTTTTGGAAACTCCTTAAGAGGAAAGAATAGTACGTATTCGTCCATACAAAAAGAGAAAATGTTTTTCCACTTCTAAATATTTTCCAATCTCCATGATTTTTTAATATGTTATTGACACAATGAAAGGCTAGGTTTATAGGTTTTCCTTTTTTCAAAATTTGCAATAAATTCAAACTTATAGGCACCTCAAAAAACCTTATTTTTGTGATTAAAACTTTGTCGAATTAAGCCTTTTATTTTATAAAAACAGTGTAATATTTTAAAAAAAACGAAACCTATAAACCTAGAATATATCGTGCTGAAACGATCGATATCAAAATCAAAGTGATTTGTTAAGATTTAGTCAGTGGAAACCGTTTTCTCCCGAAATGGAAATTTCATCAAAAAAAGTACCTATTATCAGTCGCGAGTTGCAACGCTCTCTATCGCACGATTGGGGGTCGGGGGGGAAGCAAAGCATCACGTATTATAGGGATGTCAATGGAAAAGTCGATAGTAGAGATGGGATCCCCACCCGCGTTATCGATATCTATCTGTTTCAAAAATGTTGGGAGTAAGTTCGGCGGATTGATAAGTCTGGTAAAATTAAACAAGGAGTAAAATTAACTAAATTAGTATTATTTACAGCGATCACAGCGAAAATCAGTAAACCACTTATGAATCATTTTAATCGACAGAGCAGAATCCCCATAATATTTATCAAATTTTTTTTTGTTTCCGTAATAATTTTTTTGCGCAATAAATAATGTTTAATCAAGACACGAAATTCACTTTTCTCCATCTTTGCAAAAATTTGTTCCATTATTTTTCTTTAATGGTTGTCACAAAAAAACTGACCGGTTCGATCGTATTAGGTGAAAATTTGAAATTGAAGTCGTTGGTGTAGTATTATTCGAAATATTGTATTGTTGATCTTCACTGTCTTGGAGTATCGAATTTGTTAAAGTTTGTCTTCTCGAAGACTGATGATTTACAAACTATAAATATAAACCGTGCGTGTCGTAATGCCAAAACATAACTAGTGGGTGCCGGACTACGTTCCATGTAGGTTCCACAGTTACCCTTCCCTTAGAAACTGATCCCGGTGCACAGGGACAAGAAATAAAATAAAATATTTTCTAAAATGATTTTCTTTTTATCTAATTTCCCACACGAAAAAAATACTTAATGAAAACATTATAAATGCCGGTATTGGCGATAAGCCGGCGTATAGTAGGTGTTCTAGTATTCGCGTATTCGTCTTGTTCGTGAAAATAGCCGAATATAGACGAATAATGCACGAATAGCGATGTGGGAGCTCTAAAAAAAAAAAAACAGTAACGTGTGTAACATGTCTAATTTACCTACCTACTCATTTTAACTGTCCATGAATAAGAATTGAAAAATATATATATTTAGGCTATACTCGTATAACTGTGAGTTAGATTGACTGTGAGAAGGTGTGTACAAACTACAAACCAATTCTTTGCCTTTCTGGCGAAGTGACATTTTTTTCCGGCGGACACATAAGCGTATTCGTTTCTTTTTGCCCCTTCTATAATATGCTTCCATTATCGTGTGACTATTATATCTACAGGAATTAAAAAATAATTTTATTTACATCTACCTACCAAGGTACCTAAAAATTGTTTAGTTACCTAGCTGAAACGTGGTTGAAACCTGAGCCGACCTAAAACCGACTTTTTGACTTTGATTTTGACAAAACCGAATATCTAACATTTCACGAAAACATTATAGTTATAATTATTATAGTAGCACATGCAGCAGTTTCGTACACAATAACAAAGTCAAAAATCTTTTGTTTCGTAAATATCATATAGATACATACTTAAAATACAAAATGTCAGTCATTTAGGCAAAAAGCCGATTTATCAAAAATCAAATTAGCTTACACTCGTTTTTTTTATGTTAAGATCGGCAGACAGGCTGACGGACCACTTGATGGTAGGTGGCTACCGTCGCCTATAACACAAGCAACACCAAAGCTGCTACAAGTGCGCTGCCGACTACAGTAGGATTAAGGATAAGGGTAAGGATTAAGGATAGGGTAAGGATTAGGATTAAGGATAAGGAGGGGATAGGGGAATTGGCTAATTACATAAATAAATAAATAAATAATAAATAATAATAAATAATCGTTACTAATTACATAAATAAATAAAATACTTACTTACTTGAAATTATCACTATAATCTTCAATTTCTTTATATCGGAGTTTCGGGCACGCCACAACAAATAACTAAATAAATAAAAGAGTTCGCCTTCCGCCGTAATTGCTCGTCAACTAACAGCGTCCGTCGATGTGTGCGTGAGGCTATTTGTATGTGTTGTGCGCGATTCCCGGGGACATGAGCGCACGAGCGATAGCATGTGTTTTCCTAAATACCTATTTCGTTAGAATCGCAAAGCTATTCTTTCCTCTTAAGAATTGATTTTCATATAAGAAATAAATTTTATTGTGGAATAAAATAAATATGTTGTTAACTAAAAAACGTTAGGTTTTTTAGTTAACAACATATTTGTTTACTTAGTTAATTATGTTAACTACGTTACGTACGTTACGTTATCTGTTACTTTGACATTTGTGCAACAGCGGACGCATGTATTTATGTTCGCTAATTCTTTTTTCTGGGTATACAAAACGTCGAAATCTTGTATGTAAAGTGTTTTCCGCCTTATAAATTACTGGCACAGCGACATCTGTCTCGAAAAATCAACTACTTGACCATATAAAACGTAGTGACATCTGTGTATAACGAACGTAACTAACATAATTTTTGTTGGAATACGTGACATTTGAGTATGCAGAATGTAACTAAATAATAAAAAGTAATTAGGTATCCAGTTATCTATTGATAGGAGGAAAATTTTATACGTTTAAAGGAATAAACTCTTATCGTGTGTCGGTGCTGACAAACACACACTTTTTTTCTATACTTACAAGTCAGGCTCCACATCGGTGTAGTGACCATCAGCATCTACGAGTCCGACTCTAATTGTTGGCAACGAATCGTCTTCGTCATCTTCTACCTCGCCTCTTGCCTCTCTTGCTTCTCTCTCTGCTAGCGCCCGCGCCGCGATCACCTGAACAGAAATTCCATTGTCATACAAGATCAAGTCCATTGGCCAAGTTAATCGTTAACTTGACCAAGCTAATTAGCTAATCTGTCTGGAATCTCGATCTAGAAAGTAGTGGCAGGGCACACTGCGTTTCGCAGTCATTTGGGCGGCCAGTTTGGCAGCAGTAACTATTATTCTGTAAGACCACCGTGAAATAACAGCACGTGTGCTGTTGTGTCTCGGTGAGTGAGTAAGGGATGCCAGAGCCCATTTTCCTATCCAATTCCTTGTCCTTAATCCTACTGTAGTTCACAACGCACTTGCAGCAGATGTGGCGTTGCTTGTGTTATAGGCGACGGTAGCCACCTACCATCAAGTGGACCGTCAACCTGTCTGCTACGTCAAATTTGACGGTGTATGGGTTAACCTAACTCGATTGAACTTTTTTTCCCATACCATACAAAATGACAACCATATATACACCGTCAAATACACTGTATAATATCGATTTGACGACATGGTTGCCATAACAATTTTTTTAGCCTGGATGCTTGCCATTGAGTTCAGGAAGTTTATTTTTTTTTTTCATTAAGAATAAACAGTGTATGGGAATAGTGTAGATAGAGATTATGTAAGTAATAAAACAAATTGTATAATTTAATTCAACTTGTACAGATTACCGTTAGAATATTTATGTTTCAATTTATTATTTACTAGCGACCCGCCCCCGGCTTCGCACGAGGTGCAATTTTTATATATATGAACATTCCCCGTTTATCCCTCTTTCCATTAGTGAAAACCGAATTAAAATCGGTCAACCCGTTCACGCGTGATGCCGTGACCAAGGAAAATGGGGATTCATTTTTATATATAGAGATAACACATTTTACATAATTTCAAGGATTCACAGGAGCACGCCATAGCAAGCACATAGAATACAGACACATATTGAATATAGGCTGTGGTGTTGCCAATAAAGATTTAACATATACAACCAACAATCAGTTTAAATGTTATCACAGCATCCAATATACATAGAATATTTACAATGAAGCGCTTTTAATTAAAAAAAAAAAAAACTAGTTGTTGCACGAGACTTCGTCCGCGTCTCTTTATAAAATATTACTCGCTGATAATGTAGGTTTCTATAGGTGAAGGAATTTTTAAAATCGGTCCAGTAGTTTTTGAGTTTATTCATTACAAACATACAAATCTTTTCTCTTTTAGTATAGATTTATAATAAATATAGTAATATAGTATACAAGTATAGATTTACAGCAAGCGCAATTTAATTAATATATATTGAAGAGGTTTCCAAAACTAGCATCAGCAATCCCCCTTTCAAAGTTAAAATAATAACTAAGAAAATAATGAAACCCAACCAACCTATAACTAACAGACAAAAATTCAATTAAAATTGCAAATTAATTAAAGTTGAGACGGCTTCTCAGAATAATTATTATCTCTTTAAGCATTACAAAATTTCAACGGTTAGGAATCATTAAAAACTCATTACTATACATATTTTGCAGGATAGAACATTTTAACTTTGTTTTTGAAATTTGGTACTGTCATTAAAATTAATTCGACATTAATTAAGATTTTAAATTTCATTGCTTGGACAAAACGATTAGATGAAAACCGATTAAGAGCTCTATTGCTTTATTAAAAATGTTTACAATTAGTCTTTAATCAATTTAATATTAATTTATTTTTAGATTTAGATAATTTTAGTTTTTAGTATTTAAATTTAAATAAAAATGAATTCAATAAACTTTGATTATGAAATTAATAATATATAACCTACATATAATAAAATCGCAAACGAGCCGTGTCTACATTAAAGATAAAAAAAAACAATTCGTACACGTTGTACTTATATTACCAAGATCAAAAAATAGTTTTTAGAAATTTTGCCTGTTTGTCTGTGCGTTTGTGCACGCTAATATCAGAAACGGCTTAACCGATTTGAATGCCATTTTCACTGATGTATTTGTAGCAAGCTCCCCGTAACATTTAGTGTTTGTTTCATTCCAATTGGTTTACAAATAAAAAAGTTACGCGCTATACGGAATACCACACGTACGAAGTTGCGGACACTAGTATCGCTATAAAAATTGATTTTTTTTCGTCAGACGGGGTGACGGCCCACTCGATGGTAGGTCGCCTATAACACAAGCAACACCGCAGGTGCTGCAAGTGCGCTGTCGACCGTGGTAGGATTAAGGATAAAGGAATTTACAAGGAATAGGAAATGGACTCTGGCATCCCTTACTCACACACCGAAAACAGCACACGTTCTGTTATTTTATGGTGGTCTTCTGTAAGGAGGTGTTTACTGCTGCCAGACAGGCTGCATGTGTCAAATGACTGCGAAACGCAGTGTGTCCTGTCACTGCTTTTCAGATTCAGACCAGAACTTTAAAAAGTTCATTTACAAAGTTAGCCCTGCTGAGAATCGAACCCGGAACTCCTGACACTCAGCGCTAAGTACCTTAACGATTGGAATAATGGGCTCAATAAAAATGATTGTTATAAATAATCAATAATTGTCAGAAACAAGAATTGTAAGAAAATTTCTAGACATTTTGGCTAAGCCGCAAGAATTAATATGTATACGTAAATGTTAAATAAACATATCGTCGTTGTACATTAAACTATTAAATTGTCATGTTTAAAAAACCAATAAGTTTACCCCCAAAAATATTAAAGATATAGAATATATAGAGAGGGCATTGGGAAATTTTTCCTACAAAAATATTGATCCTAATCGCCGTAATCACGATGACCATGGCGTAACTAAATAGCCTTGTAAAGTTTGCAATGGACTAAGCGATTTTGTACCACGTGGTTCTAAATATTATATTACGGATTCTTTCGTTTTGCCCGATCTATACAACCCTTCAAATAAAATACTTCTTTTTTAAATAAACTTTTATGTAAATATTTTCAGGAAAACATATTTTGTTAATATCTCAAAAGTATACTTTTAGCACATAACATATTTTGGTTTGACAAGACGATATGTAAAAAAAAAAACAACATGCGATCTAAAATTCAATAAGTATAATAATTTGTCAAAGGAATATTAATACACAATTTTTTTTTTCTTATAAATAAAAAACCGTAAACCAAAAATAAAGTAGATCCAACATATAAAAAGATTATATCTGATCTTAGTAAGTGACCAAAATAACATTAAAATGTGATTGATGTATAATTCCTGTAAACATCTCAATTGAACAACATCAAAGTGATACGAAATAAATAGACCGCGAAAAGTAATAACATTGGCCATTACTCGCGCGTCATACGAAAAAATATAAGTGTTTTGAAGAATTTATATTGAAGAAATAAAAATATTTCATAATATATAGGTACTACATAAAATACACAATTATTGTATAAATAAATACACCGTAACAACACCATTGTGGTGCCATGCTTCTTTTACCATAGCATGGTAAAAGTGCCCAGCGCTGCACCACATTATTTAATTAAACTAGGGTTTATATAAAGCTTAGAATATATTAAAAACTAGCGACCCGATCCCGGCTTCGCACGGAGTTGAATTTTTCAAAAATACTTTCTTAGCGGATCCTTTCTTGGCTACATTATGAAATAAACCTATGGTCGAAATCTCAGCTTTCTAGACTTAGTATTAGTTTTGGCTGTGCGTTGAAAGGCAGGACAAACTATTTTATAAGTACCAATAGATTAAGGATTTCTTATAAAGAGTAGATATTGGAGAGGCAAAATTTTTTAAGCGGTGATGCTAAAACCTGCTAAAAGTTTGCTGATGCAAGAATAAAAAAATAGGATTTTCAAAAATAGGATAACAAGATTACTTTTTTGAATTCGATTATATATTTTACAAGGGTTTCGAAAAAAAAAAATGACAAGATAATGAAAATCCTGGAAAGAAACTCAGGATACCATTATTTTTGCCATCTTTAATATCGCATAACTTAGAAGAAAACCTAATAAAATTCTAACAACTAGATCATAATAAAAAAAACTACTAACACAGTATACAGTACATGTATACAGTACATTTCTGTTTTTTTTTTTAATTATATTATATCTATATTATATTTATTATTATTATTATTATTTATATATGTTAGAAATCGGTATCTGTTAGAAAAAAGGCATCGTTTGTCTCTCACCATGTAAACACGCGAGCTCTGTATGGTGTAGTTGAAAACCGAGTGTCGGGGTTGAATATGTTATGAGTTTTGGGCATCGGAAGAGAAAACGTCCCATATTGGTTCCTAGAAGTTATGGCAACCCTTACGGATAACAAACTTTAAACAGTACCTGAAGCCTTCTTTGAGCTTGTGGTGTTATCTCGACCACTCGCGACCATCTTCGAGATTTCCTCTCGAACTGCCATTTATCACTCAGCGCACACTGGTCGTCATCAGAATCGTTCTGTAAAAAAAATATATATCAAAACTTAAGGTGTCGGCAAAAAAGTAAGAAACACCCTTGTTCTCATATCTGAAAAGATTCATAATTCGCTAAGGGGTTGATTACACTTTTGAATTTTATGAATTTAATGACAATGATAGACTATCTTTTGGTTGAGTACCAAGTCGATTTCATGTAATCTTTTCATGTTAGAAGGCAATTTGCTCCACCAACCTTGACTTACCGTGTATAATTGTCAAAACAAACGTGAAAGAGCAAGCACATGTCTCAATATAAATAAAAATGAATCGTTAAATGCCTGCTAAGAGCACCTCGAGAATTCGCTGAAATCCGAGGAACGTTCTTATGAAAAGAAAAATTGGAAAAATTGCCTGGAAAAACGTAAAAAGCACATTTTCCGCCATCCAGAGTATAAAGAGTAGAGCAAGTCTTAAAGTATTTATTACTTTAAGACTTGCTCTACTCTTTATTATGTATCACATATTGTTCTTTTAAAGTAATTTGTAACTTCCTTACATTAATAGTAACTAAAACAATCAGTAATCAGCCTTATCATTTGTAATGGCCGCGGCGCGACGGGGTTGACCAAAAGCCTAACAAAATCCGGACGGGCCGAACTTGTATAATTATATTTGACCGGACACGACTGTAAAAAGCCGGACATGTCCGGCTAAAGCCGGACACCTGGCAACCCTAGCTATCGCATCATGATCGCCCGACCAGTGCGATCGCGGCCTAAGCGTCCATCGTATATCGAAGATTTCAATTATACCATAAACGTATGGACGCACGAAGCTTGTCATATCACTGTTAACGAATGTACACACGATAAACTAGCCGTTTAATAGTGTATTGAATTTACTTTGTTAGTAATAGGGCGTTAATATCATCCCAATTTGTAAGGATGACGCGTTCAAACTGTTACGAGATCGTATCGGGCTGTGTACAGACGTGTACAAGAGTGAAATATTTCTATGAGCAAGCGATTAAGCATGTCACTTTTTTGACAAGTCATTCAAAAGTTGAAAGTCGAAATGTTCTTTATTCAGTACTACCAAATTTATAATCGTCATATTTTGACATCTATGTAAGATTCTGTAAAGAAAAACACAGCAATGAACCCGATGTGCTCCTTAAAATGAGGGTTCAAATAAGGGATGTGAAATAATGCAGTAATTGATTCTAAGCAATTTTACTGGTCAGATAAGCATTTCATGACTGTATGTAGTTTTTAATAAAATTTTAAATTACTATTATGGAATGGTAAATGCATTGAATATGGTTTGGAATATTGAAGCTAAATGAATGTGAATAACATATGGGACAGGACAGTGAGTCAGGGATCCCATAGCCCATTTTCCTATCTTCTTCTTTTTTTTATGTTAAGATCGGCAGACAGGCTGACGGTCCACTTGATGGTAGGTGGCTATCGTCGCTTATAACACAAGCAACGCCAAAGCTGCTGCAAGTGCGCTGCCGCCTACAGTAGGATTAAGGATAAGATGGCAATGAACTGGTACGAAAGGCAACCCGAATGCTGCTTACCGCAATTGATGGTCTTAAAGCAAATTCGAGACTTAGCAGCCAAAAAACGCACTTCATCATTGGTTCAGAAGAAAATGACAGACTTTTTTTTAAACTTTAAGACTTTGATTGATTATGTTATTTTATTCAAAATATGTATGTATAATTTTACATTATATTAGTGTGTACGTTTTTCTTCTGTAATACTTTTTTACTCTATGGTTATTATTTAATTACATACATAAAAAATACAGTAGGTACCTATTTTACACTGCAATGCATTTCTCTTCTTTCTTTAACACTTATAACCCATTTTAGGCACGTTTTAGCTGTTGTTTTGTGAAAAGCACAATATGTTCTGTAATCCGAACGATTTGATAATCCGAAAACCCGGTCCCAATTAGTTCGGATTAAAGAGGTTCTACTGTATATGTGTTAAAAACAGACTCTCCTTTGCTTACCAATGAAATATCTTTATAGGAGGCAGTGTGATACCGCTTTGTGAATGCGACCTGATGTACTTTGGGATTTCATAAAGCAAAGTACGGAAGTTTGTATATTACGACGAGCCCGTTGGATGATTGGTTAGGGTGCTTGCCTTAACGTTCTGTTCTCAATTCCCGGTTGCGTCAACTTTGAAAAATTAACTTATCAAATTTGGCTCTGGTCTGGATCTGGAAAGTAGCGGCAGGTCATTTGGGCAGCCCGTCTGGCGGCAGTAACCACCCCCTTAGAGAAGACCATCGTGAAATAACAGCACGTGTGCTGTTGTGTTTCGGTGAGTTAGTGCCAGAGCACATTTCCCTATCCCCTCCTAATCCCTTATCCTTAATCCTACTGCAGTCGGTAGCGCATTTGCAGCAGCTTTGGCGTTGCTTGTGTTATAGGCGACGGTAGACACCTACCATCGAGTGGACTGTCAGCCTGTCTGCCGATCTTAACATAAAAAATTTGGATGTTTGTTACTCATTCACGCGAAAACGGCTTAACGGATTTGGATGAAATTTTGCATACAGATACTTTTTTAACTGGATTAACATAATAGCCTACTTTTATTCCGAAAAAAATATTTATAGGTTCCTGAGGAATCGTCTCAAAATTTAAAAAAATCGGCACCAAAAGGAACGAGCGGTAAATGAGAGCGGTTCCTTAAATTGTATATACAATTTAAGGAAAGAAGTTGCAACCTGGATTAAAATAACTGTGAATTTTATTATGCGTTCGGAGTAAAATAGATATCTATTTTTGTTTGATAGAACAATGATTGATATAATTATGAGTATATTGAAATTGAATGCGAAATTGTCTTTAGGTTATATAGTCTCTGGCAGAGATTAGTCCCTGCCACAGTCTAGCCACAAGTCTTGTTCTGTAAAATTATGTAGGAAAGTAACATTTTAAATAATGCTGTATCCACAGATTACAAATATGTTGGCAACATCACCAGCACAACTGAAATACAGAATTTGTTTATCTTGGAAACAATAAATAACGATTTATTTTTGTAACATATACCAAAAGATTTTCAACGAGCAAGACTAAAGAATCCGTAATGTTACATTTGGAACCACGTGGTACAAAATAGATCAGTTGATCGCCAACAAGGCTATTTAGCTATGCCATGACCATCCTGATTACGGCGAAATTTCCCAATGCCCTCTCTATATATGCCATATATTTTTTTTTAATTAATAATTATTTTGGCTATTATTTCAAAATTAATAAAACCATTAATCAACACTTCCTTAATCGATTGTACCACGCAAATGACTCGGCAAATTATATAGAAATAATTTAAAGATGGCGTATGTATGGATTGCGAAATTAGTTTTTTTTAAGGGGTCGATGACTTTGAGTTACAATTTTAATGTGTACCTAATGAAAATCAACATCTTTAACAATTAAAGATATCATTATCCTCATCTCAGCCGTAGCAAGTCCAATGCTGGACAAAGGCCTCCCCTAATTTTCCAAAAGGATTCGTCGGAAACAGCCTGGATCCACCGTCGACCCGCGGCCATTATCAGGTCGTCTTTACTACGCTGCGTTTGCCGATCCGTGGTCTCCACTCGAGAACCTTCCAGCCCCAGGAGCCATCGGTTCTCCGTACTATGTGTCCTGCCCATTGCTATTTGTATTACAAATTATTTAAAATTTGTAAAATATTACCTATTAGTATAAAACATAAATACTTATTTTTAATTAATAGTCATAGCAATCGAGATCGTGACTCAGTATTAGATAAGGTGATAAATACGCACAATACAAGGGCAATGTCTTTGGGAAAATTTGTAGTTCCTAGGGTTAATATTTATTATGGTGACAGAACTATAAAGAAGCGGTTGCCATATATTTTAAATAGTTTGCCCGAAGACATTGTCCACGAGAAAAATAAAACTATATATAAAAAAAAGTTAATGAAATATTGTCTGCTTTCTTTAAATTAATTAATGAAATTTAGGTTTAGGTTTAGGTTTTTAATTTAGGTTTCATTTATTTTTAAATTTAGTCCTATTTTATTTTTGATGTTTAGTTTGACATCATTAACTTGATCCCACAGACAAACTGCTTTCCAGTTTTATGGGACTTTGTAAATATTTTTTGTAATTATTCATGTATAATAAATAAATAAATAAATTTCAACTTACTAATCTGCCGAATTATGTCAGTAGCTTTCGTTCGTCTACAGATCTCTGAATTCCTAATTCGATCTTGCAGTGTAACCCTGAGCAGGACCCTCTCCGTAGCTCTTTGAGTTACGAGGTCCACAGTTAGAGACCACGTGGCAACACATTGGTCGAAAACTTTTGTTTTAAATCACTAAGGAATTTTGGACGAGAAGATGTCTCCTTCTCGAAATTAACATTTCACAAAATATTTAATGAGCCCAAGACTATATCTTTTTTCAAACGAGCATAGTTACATTAGCATAGTACTTCATGTATACTAAGGTACTAAAGATTGATAGAGAAACATGTTCTTTCTTCCTCTTCCTCAATAAATATTTTAATGTTACCGTTACGTAGGTACCTAATCAATTCACAGAACAACCATAAATTGAAATGTCTGAGTGATAATGCATGCACACCTCAAAAATAATTATCGAATTCATAAACTCAGCCATTAGAAGATCAGACGAACATTTATACTTTGATTATCTATACTAATATTATAAAGCTGAAGAGTTTGTTTGTTTGTTTGAACGCGCTAATCTCAGGAACTACTAGTTCGAATTGAAAAATTCTTTTTGTGTTGAATAGTCCATTTATCGAGGAAGGCTATAGGCTATATAACATGACGCTACGATAAATAGTATTATAAATAAGCGCATTATAATAATATGGGCCACAGCGAAGCGTGGCCGAGTTCAGCTAATGATAGATAATGGAGCAGAATAATACGTATATTGTATAATAATCTATACACATAATAAAATGGTAAACGAGCCGTGTTTGTACATTAAAAATTAAAAAAAACTTGTACACGTTGTACTTATGTTACCGAGGTCAAAAAAAAGGTTTTTAGAATTTTTGACTGTTTGTCTGTACGTTTGTGCAGCTAATCTCAGAAATGGCTTAACCGAATTGAATGCGGTTTTTACTGATGTATCGTAGCAAACTTCCCGTAACATTTAGTGTTTGTTTGATTCGAATCGGTTTACACACAAAAAAGTGAAAACCGTAATCAAATCGGTTAATCCGTTTCTGAGATTAGCGTGCACAAACGCACAAACAGACAAAAATTCTAAAAACTTTTTTTTACCACGTTATCATAAGGTTTTTTAAGTTGTACAAATTGTTTTTTTGAGAAAATATTTAATGTACAGACACGGCTCGTTTACGATTTTATTATATGTATAGATAGACAGATGTGTAAATTTCGTTACAAATTTTCTCATCGACATTTTTGCATTTTTTCTCTCGGTCTGTTTCTCATTTGTTAAAACTCGTACGCTTAAACAACTGCAAATCTGTTTGTCATGCATCCCGCACCAAACAAAACGTTTGCCAAAATTTATTCAAACACTTTTAATTAGCTTTGAAATATGGTTCGCATATTCGTCTTATATGTATACTAATACTAATATTATAAAGCTGAAGAGTTTGTTTGTTTGAACGCGCTAATCTTAGGAACTACTGGTTCGAATTGAAAAATTCTTTTTGTTTTGAATAGTTCATTTATCGAGGAAGGCTATATAACGTCACGCTACGATAAATAGTATTATATATGTATAGCAGTGTCCAGTACCGCGCGCCCCATGCGCACGCCGCCGCAGCGAAGCGTGGCTGAGTTCAGCTAGTACAGAAGATATAGATAGATCATCACACTTATATAAACCACTTCTTTTTGTGAATAAAGATTTGATACATGTTCCATCTGAAGAAAATGTAATCAGTAATTTGCGATCCACAAAATCACCTTTTGATTTGAATGATAAATCAGAGGTCACACAATAGGGTTGGCGATTTTAAAATTACAAATAACCTTTTTGAACCAGAGACGGTTAGCTTTGTTTAAAATGCCTATCTCAAAAATTACACCGGAGTTTGCTCTTGCTGGTTTTTGGTCTTGATTTGACGAAACAATAATCCTACTGATATTATATATGCGAAACATTTTATGTTTGAATGTTTGTTACTCAATCACGCTAAAACGGCTGAACAGATTTGAATGAAATTTGGCACACAGATAGTTTATTATCAGAATTAACATATATGATACTTTTTATTCTGGAAAAATGTTCCCGAGGGATAGTCTAAAATTATTAAATAATCGACGCCACCATCGTCACAGCGATAAAGATAATACTCAGATGTTATATTTTTCATTTTTCAAAGTGGAAGTCGGGTGCACCAGCTAATATTTTTTGGGTTCTTTTACTGATTATTGTCGTGATTTTTAAATCAATTCTCAAATATCCCGTTGGATGAGTGGTTAGGGTACTTGCCTTAACGTTCTGTTCTAGGGTTCTCAGGTTCGAATCCCGGGCAGGGTCAACTTTGAAAAATGAACTTTTTAAATTTGGGTCTAGTCTGGATCTGGAAAGAAGTGGCAGGGCACACTGCGTTTCGCAGTCATTTGGCAGCCCGTCTGGCGGCAGTAAACCACCGCTTACAGAAGCACAATTAATAACAGCATATGTGCTGTTGTGTTTCGGTGAGTGAGTAAGGGATGCCAGAGCCCATTTCACTATCCTCCCCTCCTAATCCCTTATTCTTAATCCTACTGTAGTCGGCAACGCACTTGCAGCAGCTTTGGCGTTGCTTGTGTTATAGGCGACGGTAGCCACCTACCGTCAAGTGGGCCGTCAGCCTGTCTGTCGATCTTAACATAAAAAAATATACTCGTAAAATCTCGGAGAGAATGAAATAGGATTAGTTAGGAAACAAAAGTCAGTTTGGCAACCCTGTTCCAATCTGCTTTATAACTTAATTATAGTAAATTACGTCTAATTGCTGTGAGGCTTTAAGGTCAGATTTCTGTGTAACCGATTATTACTTTCAACCTTTAAATATATAAATCATAGTTATAATAATTTGAAAGTTGACCTAACGGACCTATTGCTAAATTGTTTTCTTTTACGCTTATGCGTGTTAGCCTATTATCTTTCGAATAGAAGACATTTTTATAGAACACCACTAATTTCATAACTAGCTGACCTAACTGACGTTGTTCTGTCAAAAGCTATTGACCTGTGGCAAAAATGTGTAGTAAAAAAAGGGTTTTTTTTACGATTTTAAGGCATTTTTCGAAATTTTCTTTTCATAAGAATTTTCCTTGGACTAGAACGTATATTTGAAAAAATATATATCTGAACTGGTCCAGCCGTTCTCGAGTTTTGTGTTTAGCAACATATCTAGGAATTCATTTTTATCTATTCTATTCTATACACAATATAATAAAATCGTAAACGAGCTGTGTCCGTATATTAGTTTTTTCAAAAAAAAAATTGTACACGTTGTACTTATAATATGTTACGGAGGTCAAAAAAATAGTTTGATAAATACGATTTTTGTCTGTTTGTCTGTGCGTTTATGCACGCTAATCTCTAAAACGGCTTAACCGATTTGAATGCGGTTTTCATTTAGTCACTCACCAGAAACACAACCGCAATCATGATGTTATTTCAAGGAGGTAATTACTGCCGCCAGACCGGGCTCCACAAATGACAGCGAAACGCAGTATGTCCTGCCACTATTTGCCATATTCAGTATCAGAGGCAACATAATCCTAATTAATATCATAAATTTGTATGTTTGTTCATTACGCTTTCACGCCTTTGCTACTCAAACGATCATCCTTGGTATTGCTTGTGTCCTTAGGCGACGGTAAACACCTTCAGTCAAGTGGACCCTCAGCCTGTCTTTTATAATAATACAAGCGGCCCGCCCACGGCTTCGTATGGATGAAATTTTTTCCGTAAATTTATAATAACGTTCCTCGTTGATCGCTCTTTCCATTAGTGAAAACCGTATCAAAATCAGTTGGGTGGTTTAGAAGAAGTTAGAGAAGAAAGAGACAGAGGCGGACAGCTACTACAATTTATAATATGTAGTAATATTATGAACTGCGATTTTAATTAATGAAATTAATGATGAATTTTAGCACTTACATAGCTTCAACCCTTAGAAAGAAGATAGGCTTCCAACAACATTGCAACGCAAAGTCGAGTGAAAAGCTAGTTAAATAATAAAATGGATTCGTACACCACGCAATCAACGTTTCTAAGACAAACGTGCGTCCATTTTAACGGGACGGGCTCATATAACCTCTGGGTAACATCTCTTATTCACCTTTATTAAGTAATACCTCACGTGGCCACGTACGTAACTTAATGCGCTGAGGGATGAAATGAGTTAAAAGAAAACAAAGGCAAAATAAGACGAATATAACTTTGGGGGTATAAATGAACGAAATATTATACACAATTGAAAACTCCAATAGAACTTTCAATTAATTAATGTTTCGACGTTTTCTAAAAAAAAAACTTGGAAAAAGTTAATAAGTTTTTGTTCGTTAAATTCCCAATTAGATTCTACGTAAGTTACCTTTAAATATTTAAACGTAATGCCAGCGTTTTTGGTTCGAGGCGACGACGACGCTTTAATTATGTACGTTATGTCGTACAAAGCGTTACGGTGAATGGAATAAATTAACACGCGCTAAAAAGTTACTCACACGCTGAAAATTATACTATTTTGGTAGGGACAGACAGAGCACACTGCTTTCCGTAGATATAAACTGGGCACCTGTCTGGCGGCAGTAACCATTAGGGAGTATATACATTTATTCAGCTTTTGCCAATACAAAACACCAATTTTTACTATAGAACTCGCTGGCGGCGGATCTAATTCAACAGGCCTAGAAATGGTGTGTTTTCTGTTTTTACCATTAGAACAATACACAAAATAAAAATTTTTATTAATACAATTTTTTAATCTGATATTAACTTATTAATAGGTACAGGATTCATATGCGTGCAATAAGCCGTTTTCGAGAGAATTTTCAATAAAAGTCAAATTCTTCTTGTGTTGTAACTTTTTTTGTGGAGTTTCTATTACTTTAACGAAAATTCTAATTAATACAATTGGTTCTTCACATGTTTATATATATTTTTTTCAAAGCAATTGTCTTGTCCATTTCTTGTAACATTTTCATTAAACAATGGATATTTTTAGTATTTAGGGTTTGTCTCCCCCTTAAATGAATGTCGTAGGAAATTAGAAGTTCATTCGTTCAGTGTTACGTCAAATGTCACGTGTTAAACTCAAACGTGTCGCAGACTCGGGATTGTCTTTTCTTGTCAATCTCAATCTGTATTATGGTGATTCCAATGGAATGCGCCGCCTTCGCACTGAGTGGAAATTTCTTAAAATCCTTTCTTAGCCTAAAAAAAATGCTTACGCAACCCTGATATAGAACCATATATTCTTCTATATCAGGGTTGTGTGCTTAATTCTTTAAATATAAGCACGTTCCATTTGCGAGTAAATGAATTTTTAAAAAATTAATCTATCATAAGTTGGTAACTTAGATTGCTATTCAATTTATTTCGTCCAAAGCAGTGTGCTTAACTAACGCCTGGAGTTCCAAAGCGATTCAACTCTGGAAACTTATAACGAGTCGCGGTTTTGTAATCTACATTGAGTCTTATAACAAAAGGACTCTAATTAAATCCTAACTAACATTAAGGCGCAGTGTCTGTGAGTTTGTATTTCCAACGATTCCTGTATCAAATAACTTTAAACGAGCAGTTATTGTTCAGTGTATAAATTTATTTCGCCTATCTCGGAAATGGCTCTAACCGTTATAGACTTTGAGTGTAACGTAACGATTTGTATAAAATTTTCTATGTAGATAAATCTTTGCTTTTTAAGTCTACCTTTATAGTTGGATTTCTTGTAAAAACGCAATTTTTAACAAAATGTTTTATTTTATAACTATTTGTTACGTAAATTTTTTGTACTTGTATTGTTGCCGATAGATGATAATCAACAGTTACATCAAAATTACGTTAGATGGCGCTATATGAATACGAATATGATCGGCTTACATCCCACGTACTGCGTAAGGCACATTGCGTTCGCAGTCATTTGGGCAGCCCGTCTGGCGGCAGTAACCACCAGACGTTATGATCTTATCGCCACTTATAGTGGCCCCTTGCTGTGGGATGAATCAGAGGCTCGAAGAAGCACTAAACGGACGGACTCGCGACACGTCAACTCTCGCCGATGGCTCGCGAGTCGCGTCTACTAATTCAAGGTGGCGTTATGCGCACGAGACAGTGTTGCCCATGTGTGAAAGAGAGAGAGAGAGAGAGAGAGAGAGTAAATAAACGCATTCACCCAATTGATTTTGTAAGTGTGAGACATTTTACGAGTAAGTAATTATTCTTATGTATTTCTCCAAATTACATTGTCTCATCGCAAAACTCCTCTGCGCAAAAATCTTCTTAATATTTATGCAGAATTATTAAAGAAGGTACTGAAGGCGATTTAAGCAGAAAACATTGAATAAAATAAAGTCATGATGACTTAATTTTGATAATTGCACAAGGCCTTTACGTCAATATTTCTAAAGAATTGCTAGGCTTCACCGAGACTGGGGCGACAATTATTATTCATATTATTATTAACAGTGGACGAATAAATTCGTGAACTATTCATCATTTATATTAACACATCAATATTCAATTTGTATAAATCCGAAAAGTATTTCTTCCCTTCTAAAATACTAGTCGCCTGTGGAAAAAATATGAATTTTTTTTATTTTTAAATTGCTTCCATTTTGTGAATCTACATATATTAACACTTCAATCCCTGTTATTTTTATCGGTCCCAAACAATTTGCAGATAAAAAGCTTCTCAAAAGAAAAAGTTTATGTATCGGGAGTAGTTGGGAATGCCCGCCAGGCTACAAAACAAAGCAATGAACTGCTAGAATTACGTGCACGATCTGTTTAAGCTTGGCTTATATGACAAGATCTCTTTTTATTGCTAACTTAATATAACTAATATTGTAAATGGGAAATTGAGTTTGTTTTTTAAGCTTCATCATGAAATTTTGCATACGCGCTATCAAGGATACAGAGAAAAGGACATACCTTATAATAGGATAGGGTAAGTATACCTTTCATCCAAAAAAAGTGCTTTTCTCGAGAGATCTGTTCAAGCTGTCTAATTTATGATTGCGAAACGCGGTGTATCCTGCTACTACTAAAAATAATTGTTAATTTATAGCCCTTATAAAAAGGTTAAGGGTTAATCATTGAAAAACCCACCTTTTTAGTATATTTCCACATTGAATAGAGGTAAAGAGACGCTTATTAATATACAACGTCGAAATAATTATGTTTTTTCTTATCTTAAGGTCGGCAGACAGGTTGACGGTCTACTTGATGGTAGGTGGCTACCGTCGCCTATAACACAAGCAATGCCACAGATGTTACAAGTGCGCTGCTGATGATAGTAGGATTAAGGATAAGGAATTGGAAAGGGTTATTAATTAGGGAAATGTGTTCTGGCATCCTCCCTATTCACTCACTTTGTCTGCGCGTTGTGCACGCTAGTCTCAGAAACGACTAAAGCGATTTGAATTTTTTGACTGATGTAGCAGCAAAAATTATAAAAACTATTTTTATGACCTCGGCAACATAAGTACAACGTATAAAAATTGTTTTTTTTAAAAAATATTTCATGTACAGATTTACGATTTACGGTTTATTTACGATTATATTATACATATATGTAGAGATATATATCTATTCATATGTATATATGTTATGAAAGAAATTAAAAACAAAAAATCTCTTTTTTATGACACGCAGTATGGTAGGGTATGGATATATGGTAGGGTTGCAATATTCGCAGTCATTTGGGCAGCCCGCCTGGCGGCAGTAACCGCCACCTTACAGAATACCACCGTGAAATAACAGCATATACGTGCTGTTGTGTTTCGTTGAGTGAGTAAGGGATGCCAGAGCCCATTTCCTTATCCCCTCCTAATCCATAATCCAATCCTACTGTAGTCGGCAGCGCACATGCAGCAGCTGTGGCGTTGCTTGTGTTATAGGCGACGGTAGTCACCTACCATCAAGTGGACCGTCAGCCTGTCTGTAGACCTTAACAAAAAAAAAAATGTCGATCCAGGTCGCTAGTTTCATGTTATCGGAACAATAGCTCCAGAGTAGTTCATTTAGGTGTCGACGCGAGCGCCATTACTCAATCCGCCATCGGTTTGTTCCGATACCGTCCCGGAGGGGCCCGATTAGCATAATTTTGAACAGGCGTGCTTACAATTATCTATACGTAGATATGAGGCCGATATCGTTCTATTTATGTGCGAATTCTATTTCTTTAGTAGCGTGTAAATTTAAAATTCGAATTCTATTTTTCTCAGTGTCATTGTGGATTTAAAAATGGCAATGTGTCGCTCCAAGTTACTACAAGTAGATTGTATGATTATATTCTAGCTAAGTTTCTTCTTATAGTTTCGTATTAGTTTAAATTTTGAATTTAGGATGTCCTCACATTAGAATTTTAAATTAACATTCATAATCCCAACTAACATTACAAAATGGTAAAGTGAGTTTGTTTGTTTGTAACTCCTTTACTCCCTAACTACTCAAATGATTATCATGAAATTTCGCATACCTACACGTTGTTAGAGGTGTGTTCCAGCACTCCACTCGAGCATAATTTGATCTGGTCAAGATTTGATCATACTCGTTCCGGGCGACCTGTCAGAGCTAATTATGCTCTGCGTGCCAAAACGGGTATGATCAAATGAGAGTAGAGCAACATTTGCCTTGGCCGAATTAATGCTGGAACACACACAGCCTATAGAAAAGGGTACCTTATATCCAGAAAAAATAACTCTAGACCAGCATCTATCCATGTAGGAAGGATGAGGCCGAAAATGGAGCGAGCTCACCAAGAAGATGCCTATTCTTTTTTTTTTCTTTTATGTTAAGATCGGCAGACAGGCTGACGGTCCACTTGATGGTAGGTGGCTACCGTCGCCTATAACACAAGCAACGCCAAAGCTGCTGCAAGTGCGCTGCTGACTACAGTGGGATTAACGATAAGGGACTAGGAGGAGATAGGGGAAATGGGCTCTGGCATACTTTACTCACTCACCGAAACACAACAGCACACGTGCTGTTATTTCACGGTGGTCTTCTGTAAGGTGGTGGTTACTGCCGCCAGACGGGCAGCCCAAATGACTGCGAAATTTGAGTTGTATGAGCTCGGAAATACAGATGCCGGCAGTGAGTTCCAATCCTTAGCAGTGCGCATTACAAAAGATGTTTTAAAGCGCTTGGTCAATTAGAGGAGTTTCGACAAGGTGAGGATCGACCGTTCGTCTTCATGTCTGATACACAAATAAAAAAAATTTCTTGAAAGTCTTAAAAATTACAAACTAGCATCACTTACGAGTATAATTATCTCCGTTTTTGTCACTCCTATATAGAGTACGAGGTACCAGTTGCCAACATCTTTGAATGATTAATAAATTGGAATAAAATTGAAATAATATTAACAAATTATATTAAAACTATTTCGGTTGAAGACTCAATGTATACAAATGAAGCGATGATCTGAAAAAAAATCTGAAATTTTTAATTAATTTGTTATAAAAACTAGAAAATTTGTGTCGTATTATATGTGCTAAGTTAATACTAAGTTATTAACTTTATCTCGCTTTTAAGTCGGTCATATAAAATAAAAACAATATGTAACACAGACAAAATCGGCCGAGAAACGCAAAATTCCCAAATACAGAGATATCGGCACCGGCTACATTTTCATTCCTTTCGGTGTCGAAACTTTGGGTCCGTGGGGTCCCAACACGCTAAAATTCTTCAACATTTTATCTAAACGTTTAGTCGACATAACTGGCGATCTCAGAGCTGGCCATTACCTCGGTCAGCAAATCAGTCTTGCAATACAACGAGGTCATGCAGCCAGCATGCTTGGCACCCTGCCTAGGGGACCGAAGCTTAAATTAGTATATAATTTGTAAATATATTATTCTGTACATACTAGTGGTACCTATATAAAATAATTATATTTTACACAGACATAGTTTTCTTTTCTTTTTCTTTACTTAGAACGCTATATACATATCATAAAATAAATTTGCTGTTCGCTAACTTACAGCTTGGTACTCGGTATAGCGCGTAACTTCTTTGTTTGTAAACCGATTGGGATGAAACAAACACTAAATGTCACGGGAAGCTCGCTACAATACATCAGTGAAAACCGCAAACCGGTTAAGCCGTTTCAGAGATTAGCGCGCACAAACGCACAGACAAAAAGGCAAAATTCTAAAAACTATTTTTTTGACCTCGGTAACATAAGTACAACGTGTACAAATTGTTTTTTGAAAAAATCTTTAATGTACCGACACGGCTCGTTTACAATTTTATTACATGTACCTAATAAATTCAGTGCACGCAATAATGCAATAAATAAAGTCTCTTAAATTACTATTATTTTTTAAACAGCATCAATATCTTTAAATCTCTAAAGTATGGGTATACCTTAAACTAAATATCACTAACAATACACACGAGTCAATGTAAAAGTCTTTTTATCTATAATCTTAAAACTGCTTAACTGTAATTTGTGTTTCGAAGTTATGATCTTATTGACAAGATATGCAAATATTATGGTTGACTATCGCTATCTCTATACAATTGAGCTTATCTTCTAATATCAAAACTTGTTGTTTTCTCTTTAATCCTATTATTTTTTTAAATTTCGTTTACAAATAAAAAAAACTGACATGAGTAACTGTGATTGTCCTAGCAATTTGCAAACATTGTGGGACATTTTTTGCAATTTGCAAACATTGTGGGACATTTTTTTGCAATTTGCAAACTTTGTGGGATACTTTTTTGCAATTTGTAAGCATTGTGGGATATTTTTTTGCAATTTGCAAACATTGTGGGATATTTTTGCAATTTGCAAACATTGTGGGAACCCTGGAACAGATTGTTAAGGCAAGCACCCTAACCACACATTCAACTGCTCGGCGCTGTTGAACTCTGCTAACTTCTTCTAAACTGCCTAATGGATTGAGCCGCCAAAATTGAAGAAACGATAAACGAGCAATTATTTGGGCAGTCCGTGTGGCGGCAGTAACCACCCCCTTACAGAAAACCACCGTGAAATAACAGCACATGTGTTGTGTTTCGGTCAGTGAGCAAGGGAAGCTAGAGCCCATTTCCCTATCCACTTTGTAATCCCTTATCCTATTGTAGTCGGCAGCGTACTTGCAACAGCTTTGGCGTTGCTTGTGTTATAGGCGACGGTAGCCATCTGTCATCAAATGGACCGTCAGCCTGTCTGCCGATCTTAACATAAAAAAAAACGAACTTGAAGCGAAGTGAAGAGAAAACATTAAGTGTCTCCATTACACAGTAGCGATCTACAGGGCTTCTGGAGAGTTAATACCTATTCATTCAAGAGTAGATATCTAAGGGGCCTTTTAATGCCTTCCTTATTTAACCGTAAAATATCTGGCTACATAGTATCAGCCATAAACATAATTTCGTACTAATGCAATGTGTTCGGCCAATGAAACCGACGATAAAACCACTAATCGGCCATTATGCAAATCCAGCTATTACAAGTTAAAAGCGGAAAGCAGGTGTATCGATTTCGTTCGGTTGTAATCGGTTTTCACTTCGACAGAATAGGGCTCGCGTACCTTATCATCTCGGCAATATTTATTTAATGATTGAATAAATGAACGATACCGATTTATTTTAGAAACTACCGTAAGAGATTAGACTTATGTAAATCGATTTTATTTTAAAGACAAAGTTAAAATTTATAAATGTATATCAATTAATTTCGTAAACATATACAATATGTACTAGCGTTTCCTTCGAAAAAAGTATTTTTCTCTCATTAAAAGTTATGCTATGTGCGTTTTTGTACCCCTAATACAGAATTTCATTATAACGCATAAAATAGTAACAAACAAACTCAATTTTGTATTTATAAATTATTTTATACTAGCTGAGCCCGCAACTTCGTACGCGTGGTATTCGGTATAGCGCGTAACTTTTTTGTTTGTAAACCGATTAGAATGAAACAAACACTAAATGATACGGGAAGCTTGCTACAATACATCAGTGAAAACCACATTCAAATAGGTTAAGGGGGCGCACAAACCAAAAAAAATAATGGCCCCAGAATGGACACGATACAACACAGAGTTTTACACAATCTTGTTAACAATTTATAAACGGTCTATATACAACACACTTATGATATAATCTACTCACAAACAAGTCTTATTAAAAAAATTATGTCTAAATATTCTTGCGCACAGAAACAGTCTTCCCGTCTCAGTGGAGCGACTGTGACTGATCATGTGAAACAATGCACATTGAAGTATGCATGACATGAGACGGAAGATAGCGCATTTCGCGGAATAAATATTTAATACTTTTGGCACTTATAACATATAAGTGCCAAAAGTATTAAATGTTAGTTGCTCATAATTTCAAATGAAAAATTAGTCCACAAAGGCCTAGATAATCTGTAAAGTGAGATTAATGATAATGTTTTAGGTTTGTAATATGTGTCATTTTGAAAATAAAACAAAAAACGATAAAAATTAGAGGTAACTTGGTGGTTTTGTTCTATCGAGAAAAATTCATTGTATATTATTTTCTGTCCACATTTAACTTTTATTTATAATATATATAAATATTTTCTTATTTGGACTTTATATACTTAGATAAAATTCAAATCTAGGATTAGCCATTTCTATTTATACGCACTCTTAAACGTGCAAAATGTGCATTGTGCATACGTTGTAACATAATTACAACGTGTAAAAATTGTTTTTTTTTTTTTTTAATTAATCTTTAATATACAGACACAGCTTGTTTACGATTTTATTATATGTAGGTATATTATCAAATACATACACCTACCAGAGTTTTTCCTCATTGCTTAGCTCAGTGTATATGCAAAAGCTAAATGCGAACGAAAATAGTCACATCATTACATTCCGAGTTTATAGTGTGTAAAGCAATCGTTAAATTTGCGAAGTTATCTACTCCATAAGCTTCGCTGAATGCTTGTCGAACTCTCGGGTAACTGGAGGATTCTCTTCGCGTGCGTCTTGTATCTGCTAGTCTTGTATCTACTTTGAAATTATACGAGTAATTTTATTATAAAGTTTCTCTATAACAAAATATAATATTATATTCTCTATATATATATATATTATATTTTCTTCTATGAGCCTCGTAATAAAGCTCAACGTCGCTCATCGAGCTATACTCGGGGTTACACTACGAGATCGAATCAGGGAATGAGGACAGTAAACAAACGAAAGTTACCGACATAACCGTTGAAGTGGCAGTGGGCAGGACATAACACAGAGAGTCTCGAATGGAAGCCACGGACCGGCAAAAGCAGCGGTCTACCCACAAGGCGGACAGACGACCGGATAAGGACCTCAGATCGACCATGGATCCAGGCTGCTTCTGATCGGTCCTTTTGGAGAATTAGGGCGGAGAAATTTGTCCAGCCGTGGACGTCCTACGACCGTGACGATGATAACACAATTTAATACACTGTCTGTCTGTAAGAGCAGTGATAAGTCGAATCCTCTACGCTTCTGATTTGGGATGTTCAGGTTCGATTTTCGGTAGTGTTAGATCTGTTATATATTTTACCAGCTGCGTTAAAAAATTAAAAAATAACGCCTGACTAAATATTTGAGCGATGTAAAGCCTAACATCTTTATTGCAGTTATAGTTTTGCCAGGCGTTAGATGATCTCTCGCGGGAACAGTACTTTTTTTCTGGATGAAAGGTATGTTCTTTCCTGCATCCCTGAGAACGTGTATACAGACTTTCATCTGTTCAGCGGTTTATGCGTGAAAAGGTACCAGACAGATGGAGTTATTTTATAATATTAGTAGGTATGGATTTTAATGATGACAAAAAGAATGGTACCTTGAGTTTCTTTTTGGGTTTCTCGTCAAGATCGCCATCAACATTTTTACCTATGGGAGGAAAAAAAACTTTTTTTTCCGAATCCCTGGTAAAATACAATATATAATAACCATTAAAACCATTAAGAGACACCTCTTTGAAACCTATTTAATGAATACTGTTCACTGTTTCTGATTTCATGTGTGCATTAATTAGTAGAATAACAAACTAATGGTAAATGAAAAAATATCAGAAATCCAACGGGTCGTAAAAAACTAGCAAAATTCTATCAATCGTGGTGGAATATATGAGGACATTATTGGCCAAATATGGCTAATATTTGGCCATTTGGCTAATATACATACATTTACTTTTAGTCAAGAAGAAAAGTTGGCTGCCTAAATCTTTAAAGATTGTATGAATCTACAACAATTCGAACACCTGTTGCATCGGCCGTTTATTATAAATGAGGGCAGGCAGGCCAACGATACACTCGATGGTAGGTAGCTTACGCTTAGCATACACAAGCAATATCTAAACCAGAGGTTCCCAGACTTTTTTTCTCATAGACCATTTTCAAAATTTAGTTGGTTCCGGTGGACCCCCTGCAGCTACATTTCTACCATATTCCCAAAACTCTACAAAAAATGTGAAGATTAGATCTACCTATGGAAATTTGCGTCGCGGCTGAGTTCCAACCACGAATGGGGAGTTTTCTAAATGAAATAAGTGAAAATTGATTGTTTTTTTTTGTCACACGTAGACCAACGTCGAGTCTCCCGTGGACCCTATAACTCGTCCCCCCCCCACCTGGACCACTTTGGGAACTAAGGATCTAAACGAATGAAAATTCGCTTGCGGCTTTGGCCATATTATAACCCAAGTATTGGTTATTGGCCATGTAGTATATGTGTATATTTTTCCATTGTAAAAGCAGGCAGGCTGATAGATTTGATAGCGAGTACTATCAACAAGCAACTGCTGTTGACCTGCTGGTTAATTATGCTGCTGGCTCTGGTAATCTTTATTCACTCACCGAAACAGAACAGCACGAGTGATTATTTCTCAATGGTCTTTTTCAAAAGAGTGGTTACCGCCGCCAATCGGCCTGGCTATCAACGTTTTATTTTCAGTAACTGACAGATTCCATACATGTGAAATAAGCCGTAGATACTTCGAAACAACTCGTTATAGGTAATAGCTAAATGTTGATTACGGCTGAGGTTTAGACAACACTTACTTTTGCTGTGTTATAAGTTGCTTACTGATGAAAAATGAGACAAAGGTCAAACGCATTCGTCAGATGCATAACTTTAACGGTCAACAACGTCTCGAACGCAAACAATAGACTACTAGAATGCATTTTAAAAATAGAATGCATTTAAATGTCTAAAAGTTCCAAATACTAAAAATACATTTTGTAAAATGGCCTATTGACCTGAGTAAAACGTCTAGGTTATTAAATCGCTTATTTATTTACAGACTTTTATTAAATGACAAAAATCAACTTTGAAAAATCAACTTTTCAAATTTGGCTCTGGTTTGGATTTGGAAAGTAGTGGCACAGTCTAACCATACTTACGTCACGCTCAATCTTCGAAGCCTCACGGGCAACGCTCAATGTTCGAGCCTGCAAACTGAAGCGAGTTCGCCGAACGTTGCTCTACGCAAGTACATTCGTTGCTTGACTGTATGACGTTAGTATGGTTAGACTGTGGTAGTGGTAAGGCACACTGCGTTTCGCAGTCATTTGGGCAGCCCATCCGGCGGCAGTAACCACCCCCTTACAGAAGACCACCGTGAAATAACAGCACGTTTGCTGTTGCGTTTCGGTGAAGTGAGTAAGGGATGCCAGAGCCCATTTTCCTATCCAATCCCTTATCCTTAATCCTACTGTAGTAGGCAGCGCACTTGCAACAGCTGTGGCGTTGCATGTGTTATAGGCGACGGTAGCCACCTACCATCAAATGGACCGGTCAGCCTATTTACCGATCTCAACATTAAAAAAAACACATTCTTTAAATATCACAATAAATGCCGTAAATATTTTTTATTCAATGCAGAAAGCATTGATGGTCAACAATTTTCGTAGAGAAAGAAGAACTAATTTACTAAACATAATAAAAATTCAATTTTAAAGAAAGCAATATAAAACTCCTCCCCAACACTCATTAAATTTATTATTGGAGCTTTTCGTGAATAAATAAGTTTTTAATTTTCTTCCCTTATTTAATATTTTCATTACTGAAATCTCGAGGCGAATATAAATGAGGATTTAAAATTTTTTAAGGGTTTTAATTGGTGTTATTGAAAACGTTATTTCACCCAATGACTATTTTAGTTAACACATCATCAGCACCGTCAGCCCGTGTCTCCACTATTTGCTTATAGGCTTCTCACGAGGCTAACCACCACACAGGGTTCTGTGCCCTTCGCATCCAACAGGTTCCTGCGGTATCTTTCAGGTCGTCTGTCCACCTAGCACCACCACAAGGACGCCCCACGCTTTCTTCCAATTCGTGGCCTCCATTCGACAACTCGTTGATAAATTAACACAATCGTGGATATATGTATATAAAAAATAACTCACATACATACAATCGTATACAACTCACCGATCTTTTCTGATGATGATGGTGCTCCAACTTCATACTGGCACATCTATTTAGAGCCGTCAAACGCCTGAACAGCGATTGCAAAGAGTCCGCGTCTAAGAACGGATGATCGTTTTGGACGCCGGAAACGTCGATAGGAAACTGGAGATCTGCAACAAAGAAATGCAAATTAAATACTTGTGCCATTGTGTTCATCTACTGCGCAGAGACCTTCTTCTCTTCTCAATGCAAAGAAGTTATGGGTTGTACTTCACATGTCAGCTCACTGCAGACATGTGAAGTTGGGAAGACTTCAGTTCTCTAAAAGTTTTCCTATAAGTACCGACAGAAATAAGTAATAGCTTAAATTTATTTATTTATTTATTTATTCGGAGAAATAACAGACACAAGTTTATGTTGTAGTTACATGTGTAGAATCTAATACATAAGTACAAATAAAAACTTATATCCTCCAACATTCTCACTAAGACACAATAAATTGCAGAAGGAAGCTACAAAAGTAAGATTACAACTAAGATTACAAACTAAGCGCAAGATGGTAAGCAACAATACATGTAAAATATCCAATCGAAAAGTTAGCCACGCCACGATGACAATAACAAAAGAGAAAGCATTGTGCAAGATTCATTCAACCACTACATTTGAAGTTATATTTAATCACTTAACCCAACCACTTTATTACAGATATTACAGATCACTTTATTACAGATAGTGATAAATTTAATTGTAAGTATCCTACGTTACACGTAGATATACGTCTGTCCTAGCCCACAATAGTATTTATTTCTTTTTTAAATTTATATAAGCTACTGCCAAAAAGGTTTGTAGAACTAAATTTAGTGTTATATAAATAAGCTAAATAGCTAAATAAATAAGCTAAATAGCCAAATTATAATTAATTAACTTGTTATATAAAAAGGGTATCATTCCTTATGTGTTTTGTGACAGACAGAAAAAGGAAATTTTATTGTTAAAATAAAAGAGATTGAAAAGTAAAAGAATTTATTGAAATTTATATAAAAGCTGAGGGGATTAGCAGCTCGCTCGGGGATTTCCCAAATATGAAATAAATTAGAAGGGACGAAGGTTCCAACCGCGGGGTATAGCCTTGGGCTCTATCCTTATGTATTTATGTACATTATAAAAATAATTATGTTACTGTATTTTATTTTCTTTCCAAAACCAAAATCAGAAATTCCGGCAGTAACAAAGGCAGAGGACCACGAAGACAGAAAACCGAAGTACGAAGACCGAAGAGCCTTATTTACAATTTTTTCCTATTGCATAGTCAAAGACAGGAGTAAACCGCAGCCGTGAGTCAGAGCTGACGCACAACACTTTTTTCTTTCTCTATAATTCTTCTTTTTTTTTACCATTTTTTTCTTTTTTTTCTGATGAGTGGTTAGGGTGCTTGCCTTAACGCTCTGTTCTAGGGTTCCCGGATTCGATACCCGGCAGGGTCAATTTGAAAAATCAACTTTTCAAATTTGGCTCTGGTCTGGATTTGGAAAGTAGTGGCAGGGCACACTGCGTTTCGCAGTCATTTGGGCAGCCCGTCTGGCGGCAGTAACCACCCCCTTACAGAAGACCACCGTGAAATAACAGCACGTGTGCTGTTCTGTTTCGGTGAGTGAGTAAGGGATGCCAGAGCCCATTTCCCTATCCACTCCTAATCCCTTATCCTTAATCCTACTGCAGTCGGCAGCGCACTTGCAACAGTTTAGGCGTTGCTTGTGTTATAGACGACGGTAGCCACCTACCATCAAGTGGTCCGCCACTTGATGGTCCGCCACATAAAAAAAAGAAAAAAAAAAACCATATTTAACAGTATATGGTGCTAAGAAGAGAAAACAGTCAAGACGAGAAAATTACCGAAAGTAACCGTAATATTATGCGAGTATTTGATCTTTTACAGCAAATATTTATCCAATTTTCAGCCGAAATTCAATTCCTCTTCCCCCGGCGCCGTTTGTTTTCATTTAATTAACATACATTAAACGTTAAACGACTAATCAACCATTTCATACGTTTGAAAATAACATCTACAAATTTGAATAAACGTGTATCTTTTGTTGTATTTATTAAATTACTAGCTGAGCCCGCAGCTTCGTACGCGTTGAATTTGGATAGCGCGTAACTTTTTTTTTTTGTAAACCGATTCGAATGAAACAAACACTAAATGATATGGGAAGCTTGCTATAATACATCAGTAAAAACCGCATTCAAATCGGTTAAGTCGTTTTTGAGATTAGCGTGCACAAAAGCACAGACAAACAGGCAAAAATTCTAAAAACTGTTCTTTTGACTTAGGTAAAGGTAACATAAGTACAACATGCATAAATTGTTTTTTTGAAAAAATCTTTCATGTACGACACGGCTCCCAAATGTACCTATAGTATAGATACGAGTAAATGCTTTACATCTTTTGCGCAACATACAATTTGCAGAAATGTTAGTTTTATATAATCTATACTAATGTTTTGAAGAGAAAAAATTGTATCTTGTTTGTAATGAATAAACATAAAAACTACTGAACCGATTTTAAAAATTCTTTCACCAATAGAAAGCTACATTATCAACGAGTAACATAGCCTACTCATCCTCTCCCATCTCTTTATCCCTCTCCATACAAATGTACGTTTTAATGAATAACCTCAAAGATTATTGGACCGATTTTAAAAATTCTTTCACCTATAGAAAGCTACATTATCAGCGAGTAATATAGACTACTTACTTTCCATCTATACTAATATATAAAGCTAAAGAGTTTGTTTGTTTGTTTGAACGCGCTAATCTCAGGAACTACTGGTTCGAATTGAAAAATTCTTTTTGTGTTGAATAGTCCATTTATATAGGAAGGCTATAGGCTATATAACATTACGCCACGATCAATAGTATTATATAAGCAGTGTCCAGTACCGCGCGCCCCACGCGCACTCCACCGCGCCGTATGGGCCGCAGCGAAGCGTGGTCGAGTTCAGCTAGTATTTTATAAAAAGTCCCGTGCAACAGCTAGTAACTTATATAATTATTAAACTTATAACAAGTGAATTTGTTTCTAATATTTAGAAATCCCAAAACATTATTTAATAGGAAGAAAACCCTCCTCGGTCAAATATTTTATTGTTTATTTTTGTTTCTGTTGGGTAAATATTTTATTGTAATTAGTAGTAGAACAGACCGATTTCATTGAGTGTGTTGTTCCTTATATTACTTTGCATAATTGAACAAAGGCCTCCATGAATGTTTATTTGGCCTGAGCTAGCTAGCAGTGCACTTAGCAACAAAGGCCCAGCGTTGTTCCATACTATCAATTAAGGCTTTTGTTGACATAGCCAAGTGGATTACTGCAGCGACATGGATGCTCTCTGTGAATAATGGTCCCATTTAATTTTATATTATATGAATTTTGGAGGGAAATGCTAAAAGGAATTTTAAATGATATTTCATTTAATATTCCTAAATGATATTCATTTAATAATATTAAATAAAATGACATTTCATTTAATATCATTATGACAAAAGATGTCAGGCAACAATGTCCTGGCAGTACTGGACTTTGATATCAGATCGTACTTATGTTACCGGTAACATAAGTACACGTTGTACTTATGTTACCGAAGTCAAAAAAATATTTTTTTTTAGAATCTCGTCTATTTGTCTGTGCGTTTGTGCACGCTAATCTCTGTACCGGCTTAATAGATTTGAATGCGGTTTTCACTTATGTATTGTAGCAAGCTTCCTGTAACATTTAGTGTTTTTTTCATTCCAATCGGTTTACAAACAAAAAAGTTACGCGCTATCCGAATTCCACGCATACGAAGTTCGCGCCGGCTCAGTTAGTTGCTAATAAATTGCCTGATGGTCTTCAGCTGTTAGCAAAAACGTACAATTAAAATAATTCAATGACTGTATTGAATCGTAAAATAGTTATTTGATAATAACTTATCTGTGAATACGATTATGTCGCCCATTCGCGTTTTAACTTAAAATTTTCCCCAAGAATAATTATTATTAATTATGAAAATTAGCCTAGACTAAACAAAATAAAATCAGAGGAGCCCGTTGGGTGAGTGGTTAGTAAAGCTTGCCTTAACGCACTGCTCTGTTCCAGGGTTCCCGGGTTCGATTCTTGACATGGTCAACTTAGAAAATTAACTTTTGAAAGTTTACTCTGGTCTGGATTTGAAAAGTAATGGCAGTGCACGCTGCATTTCGCAGTCATTCGGGTAGCCCGTCTGTCGGCAGTAAACATCCCCTTAGAGAAGACCACAATGAAATAACAGCACGTGTGCTATTGTGTTTCGGTTAGTGAATAACGGATACCAAGGCCCATTTCCCTAATCCCAATCCCTTATCGCCTTAATCTTATTGTAGTTAGCGGGGTACTTGCAGCACTTGTGGCGTTGCTTGTGTTATAGGCGACGGTAGCCACCTACCATCAAGTTGTTGAAAAACGGCTTTTAACAACTTAAATAATCAAATTTAAAATCAATTTAAATTTGATTATATCAATTACATATTAGTAATAATATTAATAACGATCTAGTCTTATAACCCAACAACAGATGACGCGCACGACCTACTTGTTTGACAGTTGGCGCACGACAACGCTTGCAGCGGCGTTACCACCCCCTACATCCGCCCCCCTCCCACTTCCCGTTGGACCGGAAACGGCATCATCACGCCACATTGTGGAGCCTTGTGACAGACGGCCTACTTGTGTGACGAGTTATGTCTTAGCAACAAACTTTGCACTGTATAATTTCGATTAGTTTAAAAATCTTTGAGTGTCATGAAAACAAAAAAGGGCGACCGATGAATTAAAATTGTGGACTGTGACCTCACTACAAGCGCGCCAGAAGGGCGGGTGTTTAAAGTGCCCATAGCTGTTAGTTAATTTTAGCATATTTTTTTTTGTTACTAAACCACTCCCTTACAGAAGAAGGGAGTGGAAAGTAGTGGCAGCGCAAACTGCGTTTCGCAGTCATTTGGGCAGCCCATCTGGCGACAGTTACTACCCTTTACAGACGACCGTGTAACAACAGCACGTGTGCTGTTTCTGTTTCGGTGAATAATTTTCCATTTTCCTATCCAGAGCCCATTTTCCTATATTTATATTATTATATAGTATTTATAAACTAAAAGTATCCGAATCTTCGGTTCAAATTTATTTATAACTGGTATTAATTATATCAATTAAAATGGTCCTCGTGCAAAGTCCGTTCTATGTCGGCTCAGTGTAAATTTAGCATCGAGCCAGTGAGCCGCGAACATACGCCTGAGCGCCCCCACCTTTTATCCTAAACGGGGTGTGGACCTAATTCTGTACCATTTCATATTATGAGCTGTTATCTATCTACACATAATATTGGATCCTCGCAATTGTTTCATGAATAATTAGAGGCTCGGAATGGGCACAGTGCTCTAGAACGAGAGGTGGGTAATGGGAATTCTCAGTTCATGCACGCTGAGTACTTCCATAAAATGTATACATATCGGTAGAGCTGATGAAGGAGCAATGGACCCACTGTGGCCATGAGTGGAAAGTAATATAAAAAAATGTAACACTAGCTGTTCCCGCGACTTCGTATGCGTTGAAAAATGAAAAAATATTTTAAAATGACAGGGTAACTTTCTTCCAGAAAAAAAGTACTGTTCCCGAGGGATCAACTAACGCCTGGTAAAGCTTTAACTGCAATAAAGATGTTTGGAGTTAGATTGCTTATATATTTAGACAGGCGTTAGATTGCATTTTTCAACGCGGAAGGCTGAGGCCGACGATGGAGCGAGCTCACCCAGAAGATGCCTATTCACTCGAACCTTGAAAAGATTTGGGTTATATAAGCTCGGAAATACAGACGCCGGCAGGGAGTTCCAATCAGAATCAGAATTAGAGGGATTTCGACAAGATGAGGATGGTAACCAGCCATACGTCTGCATGTCCGATAGAAGAAAGGGGAAGGCGGTATGATCTCATGCGGTTCTCGAGCACACTCTCCGAAGTACATGTTATAGAATACACACAGACAGGCAACTTTTCGTCTATGTGCCAGGCTCTGCAGCTTAGTTTTACAAATATTACAAATAATATTTTTAAATATAAATATAAAATAACTAAATATTTTTTTAAATATTACAAATATTTAAAAGATTGTAGCTACAAGGGCACACTACAAGGGATTGAGTTACAATAAAACCTTTTTTAGAATTTGAATACTGGCCTCTTAGAATCTTAATGACATTCAAACAATGAATTTTTTTTATTAAAAACAAAAACTATGTTGGTTTAAAGTTGACACGTCGTTAACAGAAATGAGCTCACGCGTGAACATTTCCGTGCCATAATTTATCACAATTTTCGTCGCAGCTTATCTCAGCGAACTTGTTTCGATTTATGATGTTGAAGCACCGAGTCAAACGACAATATACCGCTGGTATGCCGAGTTCCGACGCGGTCGTGTGTCGCTCAGCGCTGTTTCTTCTGCAGGTCGACCAAGAACAGCGGTCACGCCTGAAAACATCGCAGCTGTGCGAACTATTATATTAGATGACCGTCATGTGACATACGAGCAGATTCGGGCTGTTATCAGTATCGGAATGACTGCAATTCAGTCGATATTACATAATGAGCTGTGTGTAAGAAAGCTAGTTTCCCGCTGGGTTCCCCACAATTTGTCCAAAGAGCAAAAGGCGGCTCGTGTAGATTGGTGCCGGAATACTCTGCAACCCTTCGACAGAGGGAAGTCAAATGCCGTTTATAATATTGTCTCAGGTGACGAATCATGGATTTATTCATACGAACCTGAAAGAAAACATCAGTCAGCAGTTTGGGTCTTCGAAGACGAGGTCAAGACAACGAAAGTGGTTCGCTCCCGCAGCGTGTCAAAGAAAATGGTCGCTACGTTTGTCTCGAAAAAGGGGCATGTTGCTACAATTCCTTTACAGGAACGCAGAACGGTTACCGCCGAGTGGTATATCAAGGTTTGTTTGCCAGAAATGATAGCCGAACTCCGAAAAAATAACCCGAAACGTCGCATCATCATCTTACATCACGATAATGCGAGCTCCCATACGACTCGGAAGACAAATGATTTTTTGAAGCAGAAAAACGTTGAGCTGATGAGCCATCCTCCGTACAGTCCTGACCTGAGCCCAAACGATTTCTTTACATTCCCTAGAATGAAAGATTTATTACGCGGTCAACGGTTTGAAGACCCCGAAGCAGCTGTGGAAGCGTACAAATCAGCCATTTTGTCAACATCAACTGGAATTACTGTTTTAATGATTGGTTTGCACTAATGGAAAAGTGCATTAAGTTGAACGGAGAATACTTCGAAAAACAATAAAATACAATTTAGCTATACCGTGCATGTGGTTTTTCTTATTCCCGATCATTTCAGTGTGCTCCTCGTATGGGATAATCCCAAAACCTTAACAGCTCATACGCTTATGGAAACAGCGCTCTTAAGGTACCTAGCGAAATAAATAAGAATAAATTAAACTGTACTAAAGTCCACAAAAGACAGAGTCTGGATGTAAATATTTAATAATTTTTCGATTTACTCAGGTTCAGCGGTCGGCATCTCTCTACTGATAATAATAATGATGAAGACAGTTTATTCATCAATTTTATACCAAATTGTTATTTATTTTCTGATGAATGTACAAAGAAATAGTGCAAAAGAGTTGAGGCTCCGTTTTTTATTGAGCTAATCGAATGCACGGACGAGCGAGCACCGACTATTGTGTATATTACTTCGTGTAGCAAAAGAATATGAATTGAATAGAACGTTGCTGACGCTTCACGTGCGTACAATCGCCGACAAAAGGTCTTCATTTCAAATCAGATTAAAAATACTGATGTTGCCGACACAGAATCGCAATCTTCATCTTCGCTTGCTTCTATAAAAATTCTTGCAATAGTACTTTTCAGATGTCTCCTGAATAAGTGTCGATAAGCGCTCAAAAGTGTAGTCAAGAATTTGTTGAGATTCAATAATCTTATATATAAAAATGAATCCCTATTTCTCCTGGTCACGGCATCACGCGTGAACGGGTAGACCGATTTTAATTCGATTTTCGCTAATGGAAAGAGGGATAAACGGGGAATGTTTTAGGGTATATAAAAATTGCACGCCGGGCGAAGCCGGGGACGGGTCGCTAGTTATTTAATACAAATAGAGGTGAGCCTTTGGGGGTCGGTCTGAACATTGCAAAAGCATATGACCGGGTCTGGCATCTTTAGGACTTATCCTTCGAGGACTTATCTTTCCAAATTACCCACTTACGGGTTGCCCGAGGGATTATGCGATTGGGTCGCCGAATTTCTAACTGGTCGGAGTATAAGAGTCGTTATAGACGGATGTTGCTCCGGTAACATGACGGTCAATGCCGGCGTCCCGTAAGGCTCTGTCCTATCCCCCACACTCTTTCTTTTGCATATCAATGATCTGTTGAAATCAACAGCATTCATTGCTATGCGGATGACAGCACCGGGGCAGCATATTACGAGGGACGCGCTAATATCCCTCCCTCTGACTTGAAAGAGTGCCGCGACAGACTTGTGTCTTCGATAGAGACAATCGAAACACAACAGCACACGTGCTGTCATTTCACGATGGTCTTCTGTAAGGGGGTGGTCACTGACGCCAGACGGGCAGCCCAAATGATTGCGAAACGCAGTGTGCCCTGCCACTACTAATTCCATTAGATAATGTTGAAACGCCAAATGTTAAATGAATAGGTGTACGAATATGGAATCAATTGAAAAATTGAAGACTTTTCTGAACAAGTGTAACACAAACTCGGGAGGCACGGAAAGCGAAAGTGGTCACTTTTTCTAATACAAACACGTCTTTTAGTTTTTATTTTGTGTTAGCAAATAGGCCCTTTGTGTGTTTAGAGTGAAAGCGTAAAACACAGTCGTTATAAAATATTGTGTCAACAAAGAAGAAGTCTCATTAGCCCTTAATAGAAATCTGCTATCACTATAGATTTTTAAGATTCTTCAGAATTAATTTGCAATATTATTCTAGATAAAATAATTTAATGGATATTAAGGAAACGCTCCCGAAAACGAAGAAAGACGATAGTACCTACTAATGACAACTTTGATGATGGGTCAGAAAAAAATCTATCCCGATGAAAAAATAAAACATCTTTTTACAACGTTTTATTAGCATTATTACGCTCCATCGTGTTAGTAGAGTAAAAAAGATTACTTTTACTCTAGTAAAAGTATTTTTGCTGCAGTACTCGTTTTAGCAAGCTCATGACCTGCCTGTTGTCATGGATAGGGAAATGGGCTCTGGCATCCCTTACCCACTCACCGAAACACAACAGCACATGTGGTGTTATTTCACGGTGTTTTCTGTAAGGTGTGGTAACTGCCGTCAGACGGGCTGTCCAGATGACTGTGATTGTGTCCTGCCACTTCTTTCCAATCCAGACCAGAGCCAACTTTGTAAATTTCATTTCCAAAGTCCTGCTGGGAATCGAACCGGGGAACCCTGGTACAGAGCGTTAAGGCAAGCAGCCTAACCACCCTTCCAACAAGCTCCTCAAGGTTATTTCGGTGAATTTGGTTATTTTAAAGCAATAAGGTAGGGAACGGAAAGGAATGGAAGGGATTACCTTTCCGTAGCACGTTGAGTGAATTTAAAGCTAGGGGTGCGCTGGACAGCCGTGGCGGTTCGCGGATGTCGTGTCACAACGTCCCTACAACCCCGCCAATCTATGGCTAAAACACTATAGAAAGTATTTTAGCCGGACTTTTAGCCGGCAGGAGTCCGGCATAACCTGCAGCGTCCCCCTACGCGACCGGATATCCATGAGGATTTCCCAACGTTAAAAAATAAAAAGCAGTGATGGTTACTATTGGTAGACAGGCTGCCCAATATATGACTGCAAAACACAGCATGCAACTAGTATTTTCGATTAAAGGGGGCGTATAAAGCAAAATAAAAAATCTAATAAAAATATAATTAAAAAATTTTAAAAAAATCTTAACGCTTTAACAAAGAAAAATATTCCTATGAAAGAAAAAACCTTCTGAAATATGTATACCTTACCAACCTATCTATACCGTGGTATAGTGAAAGGCGCTGCAACTATTGAAGAATCTATGAGACGTAATCAAAATCAACCGATGGAAGTCTTTTGTCATCGGACCCAATGAATGATTCTAATAATTGAAATGAAAGGTGCATTTCTCTTTTATTTAGGGAAACTTTTAAACTAAGAACGTGAAGTGGTTTTTCTTGTATTTTTTTTAGTAGGCATTATTCAGTGATTGATAATTATAAATTTTAACTGAAGCAAAGACAAAAACATAAGCATCAACTAGACATCGAGAGAGGGCCGATCCCGCTCGGAGGAGGCGACGTCGGGGTGCCAACAACCAAAGTAGGTAACTCAGACGCCGCCTACGGGCTACTGGCGGCACACCACGGGGAAGATGTGCCGTCAAAATATGTGGTCCGGGATCGGACAACACGCCACGCGGTCGGGAGTGTTGCCGAGAGTTGGGGGAGCCGTTGGTGACTGCGTCTTTCCCCTCCCCGAGGGGAAGCAAACAACGCATCCCCGGGAGGCGCCCCACCGTAACTAACGGGGGGCACAGCGGAGGGGGGCCCTGGCGCGCTAATGCGATCCCAGGACCCTCCCTCGACCGCTGAGGAAGACCGCCGCGGGGTTTTAGTGGTTATACCTCTCTCATCAAGAGGGAAGGGAGTCCCATATAACCGCACCGTCTCCCCGGACGGTGTGTGTATGCGTAACGCATTTTTTCCAGCGTCAAAAAAAAAAAAAACATCAACTAGACATATATCAAAAGGGAAGATAGATAGGGTCCTAAAAATATTTTATTCGTTTAAAAATAATATGATCGTAAAAGTATATTTACTAGTAACATAATAATGAAACATTGTGCACGAATGTTTTTACCTCTTCACACAAAAACTGACCGGATTTTTAATGAAAATTTATGAATTTTAATGAACATAATTATGGACTATAGTTAATAATAATTGGCGAAGAAGTCTCAGTTAAGTTTACATATACATATACGCATGTATATACAGTAAACGCTTATGGCGTATGCCCCATGCCGGACACGGACCTCTTTAACGAGAGGATGTACTCGTAGTACCACTCCACGATAAGCTGTTGCAGAATCAAGCTTAAATCAAGAGAACATCACTTCTAAAAATAATGTCTCAAAATACCTAAGTCAACATTCCAAGCTGCGTATTTCCAGCCGACACAGGGACTGATATTACATTAATACGTATTTTTAATGCTAACAAAATTTTATTCAATTCTATTCAATGTTAAAAACGTAGCTAAAAAGCTAGATTTTTAAGTAGAATTTTCTCTGGTGACAATTAGTCAGAAAGTAACATTTCTCTAAAACGTTCCACAATTTAATAGTAGATTTTACAACAAGTGCACAAAACGAACCATTTTTATACCAGACTTTTAGCAGTAGTGATAGTAATGTCGAGGATAAAAATGGTTTTGTGGACGAGTTATAAACTCTGCTTTTCACTTCGATTGCGAGGAAATAAAACATTAGTATAACATAACATTTCTTTAAACGCACCAAAAAACAAGAGCTGTTTCCCGAGGCTTTATTTTTTTTAAATCTTACGACATTGACATTGACATTGGCTTGGGCTGCAGCCTACTATTAAATTAATTTTGTAATAATAATTTTCTTAAATTAATTAAATAACCTACCGTACTTGAATTTAAATTTTAATATCTTTTATGTCTTCAGAAACACATAAGGCAAATAAATTTAAGTAAATATTATAAAATAACAAATTCTATCTATGAACTTCTTATTGTGTTTGGCTGTATGGCTCATTTTCTTTGCCTTAATATAGATACATTTACGAGTAGATACGTTAATGCACTTGTGCACAAAATTCGATTTTGTGCAGCCTATATCCTGCACAAATAAGCACTTTCAGAGCATGAGAAGTGAAAAAAGTATTTAATTGTATCGCTGTGTGTCGCTGGTCCAAGACACATTATTAAACCTGTGTTCAATGAAAACCGCAAACCACAAACCACGAAGTCTTGGTCAAGGAACGGGTAATTAACTGCAGTTAACCGACTAACACGATGCGGTTAGACCCCTTGAACGTTAGTGAAATGGCTGTTAAACCTAATATTAGGGTGGAAGTTGATAGAGCCATTCTCTGACCTAGAGTCATGTGGTATAATTACTTTGTAGTGAACGAGGTTATAGAAAAAAAACAGCAAAGTGTGTACTTGGACACAAAAAATGGGTAAAATCTATACGGTCACCTTAGAGACGATTGAACAGACACAAAGACAGAAACTTAAGAACTTAAAATATAACTTAAGAACTGATCGGTCATTTTGGAGAATTGGAGAGGAAGCCTTTGTCCAGCAATGAACATACTTCTTCATTTTGATTTTGGTCATATGATATAGGCCATGCCTAGACTGAGTGAGACCTTTGTGTTTTCATCGTTTTCTTTTTGTGTTTTTCGTGTAAATAAAAATAATTAATTTTATTGAAAAATATTTAAAAATAGCTGAGCCCGCAACTTTGTACGCATGGTATTCGGTACAGCGCGTAATATTTTTGTTTGTAAACCGATTGGAATATAACAAACACTAAATGTTAAATGTTACAATAGATCAGTGATTGAAATAGGTTAAGCCGTTTCAGAAATTAAGAGATTAACGTGCACAAACGCACAGACAAACAAACAGACAAAAATTCTAAAAACAATTTTTTGACCTCGGTAATATAAGTACAACGTGTTTTTTGTTTTTTTTTTTAAATCTTTAATGTACAGGTGTATAATCTTTAATACAATCTTTATAGATAGTCCATATCCTGGATATAATTTTTTAGATTTTTTTTATCTCTGTATTGCATTCCAGTGGGTTAATAGTAAAAATTTAGTTAGGTAATTTATACATAGATGGCGCGAATAAGATCATCCTGCAGATAACATCTTAGTCCTGAACTTATAAAAGTGTCTTGAGCAGAGCCGTTTGCAAAAATCTATAGCTTTACAAAGAAAGCAACGACTCAATGTGAAAAACCTTTCACGAGTAACGATAATCAAATCTCAAGTGTCATCCAAAAGATCGAGTTACAATCAGACGGACCTCTCAATTTGTAAAGTTCAAAGTTTATTTCGTTTCCTTTATAGAATAAAATGGAATCAAAAGAAACTCAAGGCTCAAAACATTGTTGTTAATAACAACAAATCCATTATAATGCCAATCAATAAAATCTTTTCTCATGCGTTGATCATTCACTTTATTTAATTGAATACAGATGCAGAGTTGGAGGTCATTATGGGTTAAATGGTATAAAAATATAAATTGAGCGATTGTAAAGTATGAGCTTCTTGGAGTATACTCCTTAAGAATCGATTTTCATATAAGGTTATAAAATTAATACAAGCGTTACGATATCTGTCACTTTGACATTTGTGCGACAGTTGATGCGTATATTTATGTTCACCAATTGTGTTCTCTGGGCTTATAAAAACAAACGTTGGAATCTTGTATGAATAGCTTCGGTCCGCGTTGAGGACCGAAACGATAGCGCGCTGTAATCTGCCGATGCAGATTATCTGTCCTCGAAGAAATTAACTATTTTTTTATTTTATGTTAAGATCGGCAGACAGGGTGACGGTCCACTTGATGGTAGGTGGCTACCGTTGCGTTGCCTATAACACAAGCAACGCCAAAGCTTCTGCAAGTGTGCTGCCGCCTACAGTAGGATTAAGGATAAGGGATTAGGAGGGAATAGGGAAATGGGCTCTGGCATCCCTTACTCACTCACCGAAACACAACAGCACACGTGCTGTTATTTCACGGTGGTCTTCTGTAAGGGGGTGGTTACTGCCGCCAGACGGGCTGCCCAAATGACTGCGAAAAGCAGTATGCCCTGCCACTACTTTCCAGCTCCAGACCAGAGCCAAATTTGAAATGTTCATTTTTCAAAGTTGACCCTGCCGGGAACCGAACCCGGGAACCCTAGAACAGACGTTAAGGCAAGCATCCTAACCACTCATCCAACGGGCTCGTCAAAAACTATTTGAACTCATAAAACGTAGTGACACGTGTGTATACCGAATATAACTAACATAACTTTTTTTGCTGGAACACGTGACATCTGAGTATGCAGAATGTATATAAATAATATAAAGTAATTAGGTATCCAGTTACCTATCGACACGAGGAAAATTTTTACGTTTAAAGGCGTAAACTCCAGTCGGCATCGAAGCCGACACACACATACACTTTTTTATTTATTTAATACTTTCAAACGTAGACATCTATGAAACCCCATTACCAAACTGCATTTTTCCAGTAAAATCTATAATTTCTTCATGCCAAATGGTACAAATTTCAACCTTTAAAACGAAAATAAAAATAAACTGATGGCCTGATCTCCTTTCAAATGAACTCTAATGTATTATAGTGTTATGACTCACCAGGGAACGTTCTAGTTATGACTCACCATGGAACGTTCGAGAAAAGCGTCTTTTTCTGTTAACATAACTGGAAATAAAGTTGGTCTTAACGGCTATATTTGAATAGCACGCTACATGGAATATGCTATATTTTTATAGCATGCTATTTTTGACGCTATATTATAACGATAAGATTTTTGTTAAAACACGCGCCGTACGCGTTGTAACGTTGGCGACGTTACATTAATACTGCCGCTAAATTAACATTCTACTAAACTTATAACATGTATCGAATTTGTTAATTTTACCATGGTGGCTTAATTAATATAACGTTTCCTTATTATCGATTTCTTGAATATTTCTATGAGCAGTATAATAAAAATGTACCTATTATTTTAAAAAAATGTTCCTATTATAATGAACTATCCTTTATACTTTACAGGCTTAGGACTGTCTATAATTTTATTTTCTTTGGTTTTCATGTATGATCGAAATTTTATAGAAATGGATATTAAAATTATAGGCGTATTTAATCTTGTGGATTTCACTTCTTCGGATTACTTCAATTCTTAATTTTTATTTATAGTAATTAAAATTACTTATTTGGATGCTGCACACATCTTGTTTATTTCTTAATTACTTCAAAACATCTAAAATAACTTATATATAAAATATTTCACAACTATCTATCCAGATGTATAAAAACACACTCTCTATGTTTTTTTCACGTCAAAACATAAAATTATACTTTTTCTTTTTTGCTGTTTGAATATCAAACCTTTTTAAGTCAGCCAGTATTTAAGTTCAAAATTCATTGACATTTAAAAGTTCATTTTATATACATAAATCGGCTTATATACAAAAGCTATTATTTACACATCTTTTTACATACATATCTATTTACATTTTGTTTACATTTAAAAACATTATTTACAAAACACAACTGGCATAACAAAGTTTCATATTAATACACACACTCGAAATTTAACGGTTTTCTAAAAAAGCGCGCGAAATCGCTAAACGACCTCCGCCCATGTCAAACATGACGGCCAGTTACCGGTCAACAATTGTTTTCTTTTAACATGCTATTTTTTACAACGCGCTATTTTCGTTGCGCGGGACGAGCGTGCGTAGCAGCGCCGCCCGACAGCCGCGCGCCGCGCGATGTTATAAAATATCGTTATAATTTTAACTCTATCTAAATCTTTATATAGCGCACGCTATTCGTTGCAAGTAAATAGCGTGCTATTTTTATCAGCTATACGTTATATTAACCATCACTAACTGGAAAGTTCCATAGTAGAATAGAAGTCACGCCACTCTCCGGTTATTGTCAAGGGAAATTAGTCCTTATGCACACAACATAGAGTTCACATTCAACAGAAATAGTGTTCCCGAACCTTCAATGACCTTGTTTACAATACGTGTGACTTGTTTACCTACTCGTATTTGTTTGTTGTTTGTTTGTACTAAATTCGAGAAAGATCTAGATGATTGGCAGCGGGTATAAATAGGCGAAGTGGCGAGCTAGCGGGACAGTTCGATTCTGCGATTCGAAAGCGAAACTTCGGAACTTACCTGCCACAGCGACTCATAAGGGAATCATTGACGACTCTCGGCAAGTTTAACGTTTGTATCGGACCTTTCGTTTAGCACTTTTGGAAGTCATCTTGGTTTGTGGAAATAAATAGTTGATTTTCGCCCTTACACGGCAGATTGACTCACCCCACACGTAACAATAGATTAAAATTTAAAATCCATGTAAAGAAAACCACTTCACTCATTTTCTTTATTTTAAATTTAAATTTACCGCGCTTTCTTTACATTTGAATTTGCCGCGCTTTCTTGTAGTTTGAATTATATGCCTACGAGATGTCACGACTGACAGTAAGGAGATAATGAGAGTGGGTAATTAGAATTAATAAATTTGCTTTGCTATAAACTTCCCTGAAAGATATAAAAGACGTAAATAAAGGCTTTGAATGTTGTTTCTTCCTTATTTCAGGTGAGTGAATTTTGTAAAACTGAAAATGTACCTTGTTAAATAATAATTGTAAAATCAGTGTAAAATATTGTAAATAAATCTTCATTATTTCAGAGAAACGCAATCTCGCCTTCATTTTCCTAAACTGTTCAAACTTAAAAACACTATTATATCCATAATATAAGATAGAAGTATTCTATGTTTTAATCCAGGACAAAAAGATAGTCGGTCGACATGTGAAATGTGAGGCAAGTTTCACTCATCCAACATCTTCACAAACTTTAGCATTAATAAAGTAAGTTTCGCTTTTCGTTGTTTCGGTGTCATAAAATAAATGAATTTAAAATCCCGACGCTATAAGTTTACTTTTCACACCACATTATGAGTTCATGCGAAGTGCCAAGGTTAACATATGTGCATTGCTGACGGGCTGGCTCTGTTATTAGATCAAGCGCTCAACTCTTTTTATTGTAATAAACAAGCAAATGTATTCCATTGAACAATAATGTCTCATTTACTTAAATATATTAATATAGACTATCTCTTAAAAGTGGTCTTCTTCGGCATATTTCTCTAGGTAACTCTTACAGAGAGTCCTTCAACCTATCTCTACTCCTACAAGCATTGATAAGCTTAAGTTAAAAGCTAAGTTGAAAACCTCATGCATCAATGATGTCGGTGTCATGTTATGCATTATAAATGATAATTACTTAATAGATGATAACAAACGAAATAATTAATAGATTATAATAATTAATAATTAATAGGCGATAGAAAACATTGCGAGGAAAGGAAAAACCACATTTCCCAGAACAGCCTGGGCTATGACTGTACAGGGCTGGAAATTGACCTGTAATTAGGACATTGAAAAAGATTGCATGAGCCCTATCTTCACAATTTTTAACAATGGCCAAATTTGTAAATAAATCGTACAATATGCACATTTGAGGTTAAATCGTGGATGCGTGTTACGTTTTCTGATACGATGGGAACCATAACTGCAATGATATGTCATAAATGTCATGTTGTGACATTTTATGTCATATAATTACTTTATATACAACAAAAACAGTCGTAGTTGAAGCGTAACACATAACATAGAATACAAATCGTGGGACCAAAACTTAATGCAGACACAGAATATAAAAAAGTACTTTTAGCTAACCCAAAATTGGTAAATATCTTCATAACTATTATGATTTACGTCCCGCTTATCGATGTACCGTTTATGCCAATTGACAAGTTTTTTCTTTAGAAACAACATTGTATAAATAGAAATAGCTAATCCTAGATTTGAATTTTATCTATGTATATAAAGTCCAAATAAGAAAATATTTATATATAGATTAATACATTATAAAAGAAAGTGAAATGTGGACAGAAAATATTATACAATGAAATTTTCTCGACAGAACAAAATTACAAAGTTACCTCTCATTTTCATCCTCTTTTGTTTTATTACAAACCTAAAAAACTATCGGTAATCTCACTACACTGATTAACTAGAATTATCTTTTTCATTTGACTTTATAGTTTACGGGTAATTAATATTTAATACTTTTCGCACTTATGACATTTATATTCCGCGAAATGCGCTATTTTCCGTCTCATGTAATGCATACTTCAATGTGCATTATTTGTGTTTCTCATGATCAGTCACAATCGCTTTCTGTGCGCAAGATTATTTAAACGTAAATATTTTAATAAAACTTATTTGTGAGTAGATTATTATAAGTGTGTTGTGTATAGACTGTTTATAAATTTGTTTGATATTATTTTAAATAGATTGTGTAAATATATGGCTAATAAAAGGAACTCTGTTGTGTTGGTATCGTGTCCATTCAATTATGGGGCCACGCGGGTTAAATTAGGTTTTCTTTATGTACGCCCCCTTAAGTAAGTTTTGTATCCGACGTTCAAACACACTGAGTATAGAATACACCAAGACACAGAGTAGTAGCAGGTGCGTTTATGGAAAAACAAATTCAAATACTTTTTGCGTTTGGCCACTGTTAATGAGGCTGATTAGAGGAAATTTTAGAAGTTATTTATACTTGTTTTAACAATATTTTGTCGTACAGATGGTTATTTTAAACAGCTAATGTTAACCTCGACGCACTTCGTCCTCGTTAAAAAAAAGAAAAAGAAAAGTGTATTTATGTATTCCCAAGTATTTTTAAAATATTTCGTTTAGCACGCTACATTCAATCACCAACTTTTCGGATCCGGAACATCAAACAGAATTCAGTAAGTGGAACAACCGTTGAAAGAAGTTCATTAGGGCAGCTCTAATGTACTAAGTGCTGGATGACTCATTTCAAACGTAGTATGAGGTGCTCTTGTCAAGCATTTTTTTTATTTCGTTAGACGTTACGTAATAAATAGGTAAGATTAGGTAATAGGGGATCGGATAGTAATCAGATTAAAATCTAAAATGTACTTAGAAAGAAAATATATAATTTTTTACGATTATTTTTCGAATAATAATTTAATATAATTCATTTAAATATTTTTAAATGAAGAAATAAAATTTTATTATTTACAATATTTTTAATCTATACTGAAACACCAATCACGGTGCGTGACGTCATTTGTGGGCAATCATTGTCTTGTCTGCAGTGCACGGCTATCACTTGTTGCATCTGTTATTTCACTTTCTAGAATCAATACCAACGATATTTTTTTCGTTCCATAATAACAAATAAAGAATCTACTCAACGAAACAAAATTTCTTGCCAATGCAGTTGTTTTATTACCACAAATGACGTTACGCGCTCTCAGATGAACTATCGTGGCGTTTTGGCGGCATTTTCAAACAAACAATATTAAAACATAATTTTGAGTACCTAAAAGGCTATAAATAAATAAAATAGTATTTTTTATGGGAATAAATATCCATGAAGATTAATTTAAAACACTTTCTGAAAATTTGTCCGATCCCCTATTATCACTTTTTATATTTCACCCAAAAAAAAATATAAAAAAAATCTAAATATAAAATTAATAATTGACATAACCAATTTATTTGTTAAGTAAATGAAACTATAATAATTATCAACCCTAGTAACTACAAATTTTTCCAAAGACATTGCCCATTGTGCGTATTTATCACCTTATCCAATACTGAGTCGCGATCTCGATAGCAATGACTATTAACTAAAAATAAGTATTTATGTTTTATACTAATAGGTAATATTTTACAAATTTTAAATAATTTCGTGTAGTCATTGTTTAATTTATTTTTTACTTTTTTGTTAGGTAACTAATAATTTCAAAAATCTAATTTGGATATTTTCTAATTTTTCAATATGGGATTTAAAAGTTAGTCCATAGCAATCGAGCGCGTAGCCCAGTATAGAATCAAGTAAAACATTATACAATAATCTTAAAATAGAAATTGGGCCTTTATAGCTAAGGTGACAAAATTTTCCTAATATTATTCTAAGTTTATTAGCAATAGGTAAAGTCTACATTCTACATGATTAGTCCATGAGAAATGTTCGTCAATTTTTACTCCAAGTTATACAGTTTACATAGAAATATACAATGTTCAGAAATAAATCATAGGATATGAAACGATGTATAATTACCATAGTAGGTGTACATATACTTATACATATATTTAGGGGCTAGTATCTGAAACTATTAAGCCGATTTATTTGCGTCCCTTGATAATAATAAGTACCTACCTATATTGTGTGGTAGCAATAATAAATCGGCATAATTTGAATGTCGAAAATTCGTATTTTAAATCCGCGGTTACCCCGGCTCAGGTCAGGTCTGCTTTTGATAGCGATATTAAAATATTCTATGGACTCCGTCAACCTTTCCGTTAGGGTTATTACCCATGTGGTATGATGATAAAATATTATTACATTTAATTCATATTTTATGTAATTAATACAGGTACTTAGCCTTAGCAGGGTTAGTAATTCGTTGCTGTCACAGAACATAATGATATCATGAGCAAAGCGGTGCTTAAGGTTAGAAAACTTACCCATTTTCATACATATTATACCGAAACAGAGTGTGAACAGCGGTACTTACAAAAAGTTTAAATAAAGATGACTTACATAGTACACTATTTAACGGCCGTGACTTCGATCGCGTTGAAAAATGAAAATAAAAACATTAATAAAACGCCTGATATATTTATTGGTGTGACGACGGTGGTTGGCGCCGCGACTGTGTCGACAGTGCAATTTTTTTATATTTTTAGACGATCCTTCGAGAACTAGGATAAAACTTTTCTAGGATAAAAAGTATCCTATATGTTAGTCCAGGTAATACAAATCAGTGCTAACGAAGCACAAAATGTGCTAACGAACCATTTCTATACATTTTTCTAGACGTCAATCCGAATCCATTGAGCAATCGCACATATTTTAAAGATCTGTTTTTGAAGTTGTCGACTAGACTAAAGAACATGCAAAATAGAAGGAGGACCAACTCTATACCTACATAAAGGTCGATCTGGTACCATTAAATAGGAAGCGCTGTTAAAACATCTTAGGCCGTAGTAGCATTTTTACGATTGTTTCTTGAACTACGCAATCAACCAATCATATCAATCACCGATGCGCACTTCTAGCCAATTTATGAACGATTTTAATGGTTGCAGCTTGTCAGTTTTTCGGTTTAACACTTGTTTAGTCAATAAGTCGATAGGTAACTTGTATGGCTTTAATTTAATCGTGCAACTAAACACAAGATTCATGGAACCATACATAATTTTTTTAAAGATAGAATATTTAGTCATAATAATAAAACTGCTATTAATTCACAAAAAAAAAAACTTACCGTTATGATACCTTATTATGTTAACAGCTCTTTGAAACATCACAAATAAACATGAACACTTAATTTGTTATTGAGGTATTCTAACTATTTCATCAAATGACCAAAGTTGTATGCAATTTCTATGAGTGTACAATACCCGTATAACTAACTGGTCACTGCGAAACCCAAATATAAACTAAACCAATGCACAAACGGACAAACTTATCTGTGAAATAGAAAAAAAATATTATGACAAGAGTGATGCATTCCACAGAAATGTCAATAATACCGGCCCCCTACCGCCCTTAAAATAACAATAATGCGACAATTTCACAACACAAATTGAACCGTAACACTTTCGAATACGAACCAATTTAAAACAACGATTGTTTTTCTAATTGCAACGTTGATACAATATGAGGTTGCAAAAATCCGCATACAATTTTCAAACTAAACCTATTGTAAATAGCGTATACGTTTGTTTACATAAATATTTTTTAGTTTTGAGCAAAAGAATTTAGTCGTTTCAATGTTTACCCGAGTCAGAGATAAGGCTATCTGTATCTTTTCTTTATTTATTTTTTGTTACGTAAATAATCGGTTATTATGTTTGGTGGACCGAAACGATCGTTTAACTTTTTATGAGGCTTTTAAGGTGATACTGATATGATACATATAGCTTATTTATGATTTTTTTACTATACCTGTTGTGCGAGTAAAACAAAAAGATTAAATATATAGAATATATAGAGAGGGCATTGGGAAATTTTTCCTACAAAAATATTGATCCTAATCGCCGTAATTAGCATGGCCATGGCGTAGCTAAATAACCTTGTAAAGTTGGCGATGGACTGAGCGATTTTGTACCACGTGGTACTAAATGTCACATTACGGATTCTTTCGTCTTGTCTGATCTATACTGTTAAAAATCTTTGGAGTAAAATGGAAAAAACGTTGTAAACCCTAAGTTATGACCAGGTTATGACCACAGAACACTATTACTCCTAGGTTATGACCGTATTCAGTTGGTTTAACATTGGTTTACCATAAGCAAACGTTCAATGATCACGTTGTCTTTACGTTTCCAATGGTTGCAATTTAACTTTTTACTTTGGGTATTTTTTTTTTACATAATTAAGTGTTTTTTGTATTATCAAACCTAATTCTAAATATTATTAATAATAAAATTAAAATAATGACTGAAATGAATATACCTATTATAAATTTTCAGCCTAAGTTGTTAGATGTCGGCCTAAAACTTACATTACCACCTAGACTTGCCAGATGGAAAGATTGAATTATCTGAGCAAAATTTCAAAAAGTCGGAATTTGGGATTATCATCGGGAGGGACAAATAAATATTATAAATTAAAATGTTACTTTTTATTAAATAGTGACAAAAACTTATTCGTTTTTGGTACATGTTTATTTAGCTGCTGCCGGCTACTTCGTCCGCGTTAAAAATAAGAAAAATGAATCCCTATTTCGTTTGGTCACGGCATCACGCGTGAACGGGTAGACCGATTTTAATTCAGTTTTCACTAATGGAAAGAGGGATAAACGGGGAATGTTTATAGGTATATATAAAAATTGCATCCCGGGCGAATCCGGGGGCGGGTCACTAGTAATGTTTAAATTGTAAAATATATTATAACACAAATAAATAATGTCGCCTCCATCCGCCACCATTCTTGAAGAAATCGCGGTTGCAATATTAGGTTTTGTTACAATCTTCCTCAAATCTTGTAAGTAAGCCTCTTAGGTTTGAATTTAATACATTTAACTAGGCCTTTTCATAAGCGTGGCCCTATTCAAACATCAAAACCGATATCAGAGATTCAAAATAAAAATTATATATGGTCGTCCATCTTACTCCCTTTCTTGTTTGGATAATAGAATATTTACGTCACAAATAAGAAAGAGCGTTAGGTTAGGTGAGACCCTTCGGTCCTATTAAACGATAATTTACTTCATATTGTAGTCAACAAAAGAAATATTAGTATGGACATTACAGATATCTCGTTGCTGGAAATTGGCATCTGCAAGATATAGAGATGAACTTTGTAATTTTAATATAGAATTTATTCTAACATTTCTACCGCTTAGTTCGAAGTAGATTAAAATGACATGTTATATTTTTAAGAGAAATAGGTTTTTTTATTCATTAACAGGTAAAGAAGTACAAGGCTTCTTTTTTTAAATTTAAATTGTAGAGGCTCCTCCATCACCATCAAAACTAAGACTAAGAAAAGTTTGAAACAAAATCAAAGAAATGTGTGTGTGTTTGTGTGTGTTAGGATCATACAAAAACCTTTCTAGAATCATTGAAATCTATACTAATATTATAAAGCTGAAGAGTTTGTTTGTTTGTTTGAACGCGCTTAATCTCAGGAACTACGGGTTCGAATTGAAAAATTATTTTTGTTTTGAACAGTCCATTTATCGACGAAGCCTATAGGCTATATAACATCACGCTACGATAAATAGTATTATATATAAGCAGTGTCCAGTACCGCGCGCCCCATGCGCACGCCGGCCGCCGCCGTATGGGCCGCAGCGAAGCGTGGCCGAGTTCAGCTAGTGAAGTAATAAAATGAGAGTAGTGATGGGTAATATAGTTTTTTTAACTAATTACTAAACTTTACAGTTTTATAAAAGTACTAGCTTTTCCCGCGACTTTATCCGCGTCCCTTTTTCTTAGACGTTAAAACATTTATTCAATCTTAATTGCTCCTATGTTTTTGTCAGGTGTTAATTATTTTTTAAGATGTTCATTGATCACGGACCACTTGATAGTAGGGCCACCGTCGCCTATAACATAGGCAACGCCGCAGCTGCAGCAAGTACGCTGCCGCTGCATTTATATAATTTTCAGAAAGCTGATTTTTCTAGAAATCAGCTTTCTAGAAACCCTATGTCCTTTTCTATATCCTTGACTTATTGTATGTAAAATTTTATTATGATCAGTCACTTTGGCATTTTTACTTTGGTTTGTTCAGTCACGAACAAACTCACTTTGGCATTTGTAATATTAGTTAGTCTACAGCCATAAGATTTTTTTTAAAAGTAAAGGTCGGGGTCACCACAAACAACGCCACAGGCGCTGCAAGTGGGCTGCAGACCTTAGTGAATAAAGGTTAACGAATTAGGAGGGGTTAGGGAAATGAGCTCTGAAATCCCTTACTCACTCACCGAACTACAACAGTACATATGCCGTCATTTACGATGGTCTACTAGTATAAAGGGATGGTTACAGCCGCCAGACGGGCTGCCCATTTCATGAAAGAGAAACACAGTGTGCCTTGCCACTACTTAGGAATTTATTAGAAGTAAATTTTCAACATTTCTTGAAGGCATGTCTATATGTTTCTTTCTTCAATAAGTGTGAGAATAGCGGTCAATTGTGAGGGATTTGGCTTCATCTTCTGCAGCTGAGCTTCGTTACAGTGATTACTACAGGATGATAGAGAAATAAAATTAAGCCTGAATTATTATTACATCTTTTTTTATGTTGTTCTCCTTAATGTGATGTACTATCGTAATACAGAATTTAATTAATGTTAATAATTACACAAGATGAAATGAACGTAGTATTCAACAGTTTAATAAAAGCAAAATTCAACAGTTTATCAAAATAATTATAAATGCCACAAAAAATTAAGAAATCTTAATTTTTTAGGAAGATTAAAGAAACCCAAGATCGGTTTTGTGGTAAGAAACTAGGGTCGCCTATTAACGCAAGGAATGAGATATACCTAGGCCATGGTATCTTTTACTCACTTGCTGAAACACAACAGCACACATGCTGTTATTTCAATATGGAGTTATATTAAAAGGATGGTTATTATCACCATAATTATTATAATAATAAAAAAAAATTTAATATCTCTAACGTAATATTTTGCTTATTTTAAATTTAGTCGTTGTATTTAGCCCGTCTGGCAGCAGTAACCACTCCCCGACCACGTTCGATAAGTGAGTAAGGGATGCCAGAGCCCATTTCCCAATCCCCTCCTAGTCCCCTTATCCTTAATCCTACTGTAGTCGGCAGTGCACTTGCGATTTTGGCGTTGCTCGTGTTATGCGACGGTAGCCACCTACCATCAAGTGGGCCGTCAGTCTGTCTGCTGATCTTAACATAAAAAAAACTAGTTATTTTGGACCCTAATTCGCTATTTGAAAAAATAATTCGAATATTTTCTAACAATGTATGGATTAAATAACTTAAATAATAATTCTTATAATGGACACCCCTTATGCTAATGTGGGACAAACCGCATATAGCGGGTAAGCATGATTAATAGATTCCTTGGGATAGGTCGGGACCTGCAACTTGAAACGGTTCTTTGTAAACAGTGTCCTTTAGATGCCATTCTAAGAAAACTGACATTTTTAATAAAGTTTATAAACTGTTAAAAGTACTATAAATATTATAATATAAATAAAAAATATATATTCACGTATAACTGAAATTTGAGTATTTGAGTAGGCACTCAGTCACTCAGTTTGTATTAATAAGATGCAACCAGAACGGATAACGCATTACGAACAACAACAGATGCTTTACGAACAATACTTGCATTCTGTATGTTATTTTATTGTCAGCTACTATATGTATAAAAATTATATCGTTGCCTTTTAAATTAAAAATAACACCCTAAAAAATATTATATGTGCGAAAATTTATAAGGATATCATAGATGTTTGTTACTGTTTCACGCAAAAATTACTGAACGATTTTTGATGAGTGAGAAATTGATTAAATGATTGTAATTTTTTTAATTAAATTGAAGGAAATAAACGTCTGAATAAATATTATACTGATTCATATATTTTTCGATTCAAAATAAACTTCTTTTTTTTATTTTATTTATTTTATCATGATGTAGCATTAAGAAACTTTATGTGCTTATACGAAACGCATGGACTCACCTTCATACATCTGTGCATATTGTGGAAATCCGGCCGCGCGAAGCCATTTGCAAGCCTCCGCCGCTTCGATCTCTGCAATGAAAAAATAATTTAAATTAGGTCCAACTCTTAGAGGCAAGATAGGGCCATACATTTAACGAATAAACAATTAAAACTGCATCCTACTGTCACCTTAATAATAATATCTACCGGTACTCGCCAGAACCAGTCCTCGAAAACAGCCGTGCCAAGTTCTACTGGGACCGGCCCATCATCACGGACAGGACTATTCTAGCGAATAGACCTGATATCGTGTTGATGGACCGGGAGCAGTCGCGGGTGTTTTTGGTGGATGTCACTATCCCGCATGACGATGGTCTCGTGAAGGCTGAAACCGAGAAGAGGAGGAAGTACCTCGACTTGGCCCACGAGGTCGTCGACATGTGGGCTGTGGCCTCCGCTGAAATCATCCCAGTTGTTCTGTCCGTGAATGGTTTAATCCCGATCAGCCTCAGGGACAACCTGAGGCGGTTGGGATTCCGTGGCGGTTCCCTCCCGGGCCAGATGCAGAGAGCGGTGCTGCTCGATACGGCCAGAATAGTACGTCGGTTTCTGTCCTTGTCGCCCTGAACCCCTACCGACTGTGCTTCTGTCGGGGGTTACACCGTCTCCCCCTCATTTTGGCTTTTGGAGGGGGAGACGAGTTAAAATGAGAAATAATAATAATAATAATAATAATTCGACAATTATCGTCCCGATAGTCGTCTCGGCGAACGGTCTTATAGCGAAGAGCCTCGACCAACATCTCAAGAGGCTCTCGCTAGATGGCTGGATCAGGGGGCAGATACAGAAGGCGGTACTTCTTGATACGGCACGAATTGTCAGGAGGTTCCTCACTCTACAGCCCTAACCACTGGTAGCTTGGGCCTTGCCCCGCTATTAGCGGATATCTAATTTTAAGTTTTTTATAATATTTATTGTTTTTATATATATATTGTAAAAAATTTAGAATTAAGAAAAAAGATGAATAAATGTATAATAATAACTTTATTTCAGACTTCATTGTGTCCATAGCTTTTTAAATTATATTACTATACATTGTAGAAAATTAAAATTAAAATTAAAATATAAACTAACAATATACATAATGTGCAAGTATCATAGAAAATGATAGAACCTATCATTTTCTATTAAGGGTGATGTGTGACATCACCCAATGTTTTATTATTGGGCAGTCCATCTTCCCAGCAATTACCTTCAACAGCGTGTCGGGGCTGCCCCGTACTCTAGTCATCAGAGATGCTATTCTCACTCGCATTATAGCGTAAAAATCTGCAACTCTTGCATTTGCAAACATCCCCGATGCACTACAGTAGCGCGGCAGCCCCAGAAACACTCTGAAGGCAAAAATTCATAGAATTTCCTATGGAAAACAGTATTATTACTAATTCTGAGAATATTATCTTACGCTATTAGACAGTTCGGTTTTGGGTGACAGACAGCTTTTGGGAGGTACCGAGATATCCTCTCGTCCAAAATTACTCATTGCCTAAAAGCAAAGTCTTTGACCAGTGATAACACAGGTATGGCGCTAAAACGTGGTCTCTAACTATGGGCTTTATAAGATGCTTCATGTCGCTTAGTCTTCTTTTTACAGATTAGGCTTAGAATTTCTTAAATTATATAAATTTATATGACAGAACAAAAGAATGTTTAAGAATTTTATCTATATTGGCCTTTGGCAATACGCCTGGATTTGTCCGGGTGCAAAAACTGACTTCTTATACATAAATATGGCCTGCAATTTTACATTATATCAGATGAACATACAATTTTCCAATAATGGCAGTTTTCAAATTTATGTTTTTTTTTCTATGGTAAGATCGTCAGACAGGCAGACAGTCCACTTGGTGGTAGGTGGCTACCGTCGCCTATAAGCCAAGCAACGCCACTTACACTATGGTAAGTGCGCGGCCGACCTAATTACATAAATAAGTAGTAATAAATAAGGGACTAAGAAGGGGGATAGGAAAATGGGCTCTGATTTCCCTTACCGAAACGCAACAGCACAAATGCTGTTATTTCACTGCTATCCAGTGGTTCACGGAGGTGACTTACTCAAATTAGAGAAAAATCAAAATTCATAGATGTGATTAGCAGGGTAAAATTGCTGAAGTGACACTGGACTGACCACCTGACGAGATCGAGAAGAGACAACTGGACGAGGGACTTCACCGAATGTTATCTCAGAGAAGGAATGCGTCGAAAGGGCAGACTGGTGAGACGCCGGGAAGACGATCTACCCAAAGTTTGGAGAAGAATATTGAGTTGCACGATGCTGATGTCGGAAGTTAAAATGATGTATACAAAGTGTATATTGTAGTCGGTGAATTACCTTCCACGTAAACAAGAACTCTCAAAATTCGCATTCTCTAATATTTATAATAATAGCATAGGTTTTCACAGCTGGGAACAGGTTTGATCTCTGGGTAAAGGAGATATTGGCTGAAGTCCAACATGACAACTGACCAATAGACAAGACACCTATCACATGTCTTCGAAGATTGCTGTTAATTCCGGACTAATATTGTAGGGTTCACCATCATTCGTTTTTCTCATTCATTATAAACCTTTTTTGTTTCCATGTTATAATAATAATAATAATAATAATAATAATAATAATAATATTTATTTTCGAGATCATGGGTATTGTACCTGAGATAACATTTTTATTGTCCCGCTCCTACATGACCTTACCGACAATCATTCGGTGTGAAAATTACCAATAACTTAAAACTATTTAAACTTACTATTAGCTATCTACACACAATAATAATATCCAAAAATTACACCTTGCCCAATTTATAATATTTTTTTGTTTTCGAGGGAAATATCTAGTTTATTTCTTATATCTATTTACGATTATTATTTGAATTGGTCTTATATTACTTTTATTTATTCATTTATAAGTTATTTATTTATAATAGCAACCTGTCCTCGAGGAAATCAGAAATTTTATAGTAACATTTGTCTAGTAGTATTTTTTTAAGTTTAGTTTTGAATAAATGTATAGGTAGATCTTTACAATTTTCAGGAATGTTATTATAAATCATGGGTGCCATGCATAGTATGCTGTTGCGGATTAATTTTGTTTTGGAAGGGTGTAAACAAAGTCTATCCCCGTTTCGTCGATTTCGAGATACTTTTTGGTTTAAGGTCGGAAATAAATGCATATTACTTTTAACAAATAAAGCTATTTCCAATATATAAAGAGAAGGGAGAGTCAAAATTTTATATTTGATAAATAGTGGCTTACAGCTATCCATAGTTCTTAATTTAAACATAGCACGTATACACCGCTTTTGCATCTTAAATATTATATCATTATCTGTAGAATTACCCCAAAATATGACACCAAACCTAAGAACTGATTCTACCATACCATAATAAGCAGTAATTATAGCATCTGTATTTACTATTGGGGCCAGTTTATAAAGAGCATAAGCGGAACTGCTGATCCTTTTACTAAGTTCATTTATGTGGCTTTTCCAATTTAATTTTTTGTCTATTGATAAGCCAAGAAATTTGACAGTATCAACATCATTAATGATGCTGTTACCGTGAGCTATTGTAATATTGGTTGGACTTCGGGATCTTTGACTAAAATGCATAACATTAGTTTTATTTAGATTAATTTTTAAATTGTTATTTTCAAGCCATTTTATTATTAATGACAATGTATCATTTATGTCCGACTCATAAGAATTTTTATCATCACAAGTCACAGTTACTGTACAATCATCAGCAAACAGTGTCATAGGATGATTAATGACATTTGGCAAATCATTTATGTAAATAATAAAAAGAAGAGGACCAAGCACACTGCCTTGCGGGACACCATAAATATTATTACGTTCCTCTGATATGTATGTATTTTCACTTTTAGTTTTATAATTTATTGTTTTAATTTCTGTGATTTGACGGCGATCTTTTAAATACGACTGTATCAAATTCAATACATTGCCTCTTATACCATAGGCTTCTAACTTTTTTATTAAAATATCGTGACTTACATAATCGAACGCTTGTGACATATCACAATAAATAGCACAAACGGGTAATGATTTATCTACTTGATATAAAACATTTACTAAAAAATCACGCACAGCCATATTTATTGTTTTCTTCTGACGGAATCCTTTTTGCTCACAACAAAATATTTCATTTTTCTCTAAATAAGCATTAATTTCTTTATAGAAGTATTTTTCAAAAATTTTTGAAAATATTGATATCAAAGCAATAGGTCTATAGCACTCCATTAGTTCTCTATTAACTTTTTTGAATAAAGGTTTGACAATAGTTTTCTTAAGATCTCTAGGAAAGACACCCGCCTGTATGCAAAGATTAATAATATAACTTAGGTGATGACTTATATCTTTATTAACAGTTTTAATAATTTTAGTAGAAAAACCGTCAAATCCAACACTGTTAGTATTTTTCAGATTTTTTATTATGTTTTTAATATGTTGGGGAAGGCTTGGCGCCATGAACATAGACTGTAGTTTATGATCAAGGCACACATTAGCTTTTTCACCCATACCTTTGATTGGTTCGATTTTATCAATAAAATAATTATTGAATGAATTAGCTATCTCTGTAGGGTCATATATATAATCATTATCTCTTTTAATTAATGATATAGGTTCTCTTGGAACGTTCAGTCTAGACTTGTTAATGATTTGCCATGTAGTTTTTGATTTATTACTTGAAGTTTTAATTTTGAAATTATTTTGTGCATATTTTGTCAGATGTATTATTTTTTTTAATCGCTTTGAATAATTAAGAAATTTTAGTTTGTTGATTTTAGTTGGTTTTAATCTATAATTCCACAATAATTTTCGTTTCTTTTTGCTACATATTTGAATACCCCGTGATATCCATTTAGGTTTACTGTTGACCCTTATAAACATATTTTTCCAAGGGAAACATAAGTCGTAGAAAAGACTAAAATTTTCATGAAAAATACCGTATGCAACATTTGGATCATCGGTTTCATATATTTCAGAGAAAGATAAGTTTTTTATACAGGTTTTAAATTTATTTAAATTTTCCGGGTTATAATCACGGGCTTTCTTATACCAATATTTCAATTTTAAGGTTTTTTTAACAGGTACTTTTATTAATTGTGCAGTATGATCTGAGAGACCAAAGTCTATCACCTCAGTCTTACAGGTTTTTTTGTAATTATGTAAAAAATTATCAATACATGTTTTGCCGGCCAGTCTTGTTGGTTGTTTTATTGCAGCTTTCAAATTATAATTTAAAAGTAAACATTCTAACTCCAAAGTCGCATTATTACTTTTTAAAATATCTATATTAAAGTCGCCTCCTATTATAATATTGTTATATTTTATTTTATTTATCTCTTTTAATAATACATCAAATTTTTTGAAAAACGCATTTAAATTATTTGATTTGGGTACTCTATATATACAAATTATTATAATGTTATAATCAACAAGCTCAATACCGCAACATTCCAGCACATTAGGTAAAGAGAGTTTGTTAATTTGTTGAAGTTCTCTCCATCTATGTTCGTTGTTTACCAGAATGCACGTTCCTCCCCTTCTATCATTGACTCTGCTGAAACATGCCGCCAATGTATAGTTTGGGAAATTAAGGAGAGCTTCATTTCCCGCCTTAATAAAATGCTCCGTTATGCACAGTACATCTGCGTTAATAGATTTTTCGGAAAGGTCCTCTAAACAGATTAACATTGCGTCAGACTTATTTAGAAGCCCCGCAATATTTTGGTGTAGTATGTGCAAGTAATTAATATCGAAAAAACATCGGATCATATTCAGATTCATTTAGTTCCTGTGGCATATCAGATATTACGTTGCTATTACATATTTCCTTATCTATATTATTATCTAGTATATTAACTATAAGTTGTTGGAGGTTTATAAATATAGTGCGCATTCCATAGTTATTAATACAACCAGAATGTTTCCGAAACATCTTGTAGCTATAGTCCAGTTTTTCGTTTGAGTCCAATATATATGCATGCTTATGTGTCAATATATCTAAGTACAATAAATTATTAAAGCTTTCCACTCTCCAATTAAATAAATTTGTAAAATTTATATATTTATAAGTTGGCAGACATATTATAATGTTAGTATGTTTGAGTAGCTTTAAAGTTTCTCTAATGTGAAGAACAAGACTACAGTAGTCACTGGTCGTTTTAAAATCTTCTTCTCCAATCATAATAATACAAAAGTCTCTCATTGTAAAATCCGAAAGTTTTGTTTCTAATCCCTTCAATAATTCCTTTACTTTACTGTTTGGCTTAAGGTAATGAAGCCTTTTACTTATATTACATATACACTGGCCGGCGAGATTTGAAATGAAAGGGAACATGAGAAAAAGGAGTAGGACAGGGTTTTTTTTTTCACGACGACGGATCATTCTAGAGAGAGATTCCGAAAAGAGAAGGCGTACGAATTATATCTTTAATATATAAAAATGAATCCCTATTTCCCTTGGTCACGGCATCACGCGTGAACGAGTGGACCGATTTTAATTCGGTTTTCACTAATGGAAAGAGGGATAAACGAGGAATGTTCTTATATATAAAAATTTCATCCCGGGCGAAGCCGTGGGCGGGTCGCTAGTATACAATAATAAAAGAGATTGAGATTTTTTTAAAAAGGAATAAGAAAGGCGATCGGCCGGCGATTTTTACGATTCTCACATTCAGATTGGGCTTGAACGAATCCTTCTGTTACTTTTATTGAGTCAACGACATCCGCTTCTATCATATCTTAACCTGTGCTCCTGTCGAATAAGGGTTATACAACTCCAAATCGACCCTCGTCTTTTGGACCGTGATCAAGAGAAGAGATATACATATATTTATATAAAGACTATAGTGATTTTGTGTACATAGTGACTCTAGTGTAAATAAAGTGTAGTGTTTCCTCAAAATCATCATATGTTCTTCTAACCAGCCACCTCAACAGTTATTCAGAATTTTTACACTACAATATGTTCTGTCATTATTACAGGAAATTATCTTTATTTTTACATACACACATACACACACACACATGGGACACCTGTGTAGCGAATTGCACACGCACAAAGCGTACCGACGATGCTTAGCTCGGCCGGTTTTGCATCTTGTGCGATTCAGTTGGTTAGGCATTGGATTTTGATGAGTTGTAACATTGTTATTATAATAATATGTATATACTTAGAATAATGTTGTTATGTTGGCATGAAGTAAATGTCTAGACAAACCAATAATGGTTTACAGACATTTTTTAATATTTTGTATTCGATTATGTATTAGATAATAAATAAATAAAATAAATAAACATAAGCTGTAATCTACAATTACAGCAAAAATTACAGATGAGAAATCCTCTATATTTACAAAATATCAATTTAGAAGTATCAATCATCAATGGCGATTTGAAATGCGTACGTGATACTAGTATACTAGTGACATAATCGCAGGTGAATGGACTTTGCAGTGTCATCGCCATTCTTGTGGTTTAACACCTATCTAAATATACAATATAATACCTATAACGACAGAAAAAGTAGGTAAAACATTAATATTATGAATAATTTTCCACGACATCGCGTTTGTCAATGTGAAATGTCGGATTCCTACATAAGCTATCGGACAGAACTTTTTAAATGGATTCATAGAACTTCTTGACAGATATTTAAATTTTTTACCAGATTGAGCAAAGAACAATTATCTTTGAGATTGAGTATTGGCATTATCATTTCCTTTTTAGATCTTCTTATCTTTTTTTTATCCTATCAAGGATGTGTTTTTTTTTTTAATTTATTTATTTTTATACAAACGGTTACATTATAATAAGATGGTGAGTAATGTCTTAAACCTTTGATAGGGTTGTCTACACAATGAGTTTACCTACACAATTTCTCTATTAGATATATAATTTTTTCTTCAATTCTTTAATACCGTCATCGTGCCTAACTGAAGATGTATGTGTGTGTTGGATCGCAAATCGCAATACAATACTTATGTACATAACAATACATCTCCTAAATTAATTGGTCGATGGGGACTCATTAATACTACTTAATGATTGCGTCAGTCGTTGGAGATCCATCTCATTACTACGATAATTATCGGTCCGTTAATCAAAAGAATTGGATTAATGTACTAAATAAAAGGTAAAAATAGATAAGGAAAAGTCAAGGTAAGAAAGAAAGATAAAGGCTATTAGTTCACTAAGCTGAACCCTCTTGAGTATATTAATATTATTAGTTTTTTACGACAGGAGTATCTCTTCATGACCATAGACAAACTATTTCTGGATTAATCCAGAAATATGTCTTTGACTTTAAACAAACAACAACTAAACCGATGCACTAAAGCTTCGACTGTATGAAATTACCTTCCAAACTGTAAAAGAATTTTCAAGAATCCAGAAAGTGGTTCTGGAGACATATTCTTAGTGCTCTGTTTGTTCTAGAGTTCCTGAGTTCGATTTTCGGCAGGCATCCCTTATTCACTCACCGAAACACAACACCACACATGCTCTTATTTCACGACGGTGTTTCGTAAGAAGATGGTAATTGCGCCCAGGTTGGCTGTTTAAATTACTACGAAATGAAGTGTGCCTTGCCACTAATTGCCAGATACAGACAAGAGCAAACTATAAAAAGTTCATTTTCAAATTTCACCTGCCGTGAATCCCCGTTAAAGCGGACGGACGTTAAAGTAAGCGTCTTAACCACTCGATCAAGGGTCTTGTCTCTGTATAATATTAGTATAGGTGAATTTGTATTTTTACTAGTTACTATAACGTTATATAGCGTTCAGGAAGCTCCGAGACATCTTCTCATCCAAAATTCCTCAATGCCTTAGAAAAAATTCGACCAAAACGTGGTCTCTAACTATGGTCCTCGTAAGAAAGCTCGACGTCGCTCAACGAGTATGGAAAGGATTATTTCGGGATCACACTGCGAGATTGAATTAGGAATAAGGAGATTCGTACACGAACGAAGTTACTAACATACAGGATTAGTAAGTTGAAGTGGCAGTGGGCAGGACATAGGTATACTTAGTACGGAGAGCCTACACCTGCTGGGGCCGGAACGTTCTCGAGTTGAGGCCTCGGAGAGCAGCAAGCGGAGCGGACAAACGACCTGATAAGGTCCGCGGGTCGACAGTGGATCTAGACGGTTTCTGATCGGTCCTTGAGAATTAAGGGGGAGGCCTTTGTCCAGCAGCGGACGTCCTACGACTGAAACGATGATAATACTATACATAAGAAAAAAAAAACAATATAGCCTTTTAAAAAAAATCTCATTACGTAAGCCAGCGAAAAGCTTAAGGTCCCAGCAAACAATAGAAAACAAAATAGCTTTCTCCTAATAAATATTAATATCAAACAACCAGTGTTATAGATCTCAGAAGCCTACGGGATAATAGCGAGGGTCTATAAATTACTGGATATCATGGGGTCAAGTTAGAGTGGTGTGCGGGCAGTTCGCGGACTAATCCACGTTGTAGGCCAAAGGGCCAATCAGTACTATTGTGGCCGTGACGTCTACAAATGTCTAAATAATGGAGAGAAAAGCCGATACATGCGTACTGATTCGAAGTGGTTGTAATACGAGAAAGCGTATAGCGTGGATATGGCAAAAGAGGAATTTCAAAATTAGTCACGATGAAAATTCAAAAAATTCTGCTTAAAAATGGCAAACGACAGACTTACAAATCCCACTATAAAATGAATTATAATAAAAGTATTAATATTATATAATCATTTATATTAATTATAAACCGGTGATTTTTCTTTTCATGTACCTACGATATAAGTAAAGCGCGACCGCGCCGTGAAACCACAGAAGCAGTGCAAAGTCAATACGCGCACGCTACTACTGAAAGGTAATTGATTTTTACTAATACTGAGAAACAATCTGAATTCCAGGTAAGAAAAGTGGGAATAAGCTAATATATTAATGGATTTATCGAATAATAAAAAAAAACTAATAAGTATGCAATAATAATTAAATTTGATTATTAAATTGGTAAACTTAAGGTTGATATTACTTTATTATTTATTTTGTACCAAATTTTAATTTATATGAGTCTTTTTCACTAATAAAAATACAGAAACATTGTAGAGAATGTATCCTCAACCCTTATTTTTTTATTAAGGTTTCCAAAGCACTTGTAACCTTATGTTATGGGGTTGTGTATATTAATAGACGAAGGCAAACACCTACCAACAAATGGACCATAGCATCTCTGCCAACCTCTCCTATAGTTTCAATTATGCCATGGCAAATTATTTTCGACATACTAGCTGTTTTCCGCATTGCTAAGACAAGGACTAAACCTCAGACCGAACACATTTTTTATCAAATTCATCATTCCCTGTCCCCATTTCCCTGTCCCCCTCCTAATCCCTTATCCTTGATCCTGCTGTAGTCGGCAGCGCACTTGCAACAGCTTTGGAATTGCTTGTGTTATAGCCGACGGTAACCACCTACCATCAAGTGGACCGTCAGCCTGTCTGCCGATCTTAACATAAAAAAAATATTACCTATGCACATCAAATAGATAAGGTGTGACAGCGTCACAAACAAACAAACTCTTTTTCGCATAATATTAGTTAAGGTCGCGGGAAAAGCTTCAAGAAAAACCAGTTTATCACACCTTGACGAAAATCTTACATCACTAAAGTTCGCGACAAAAATACGTATCTACCTTTGTTTCATCAAACATTTGAATTATCTATTGCAGAGGTAACACGATCAATACAAATAATGCTCAGTATTGCCATATCTAAATTTATTCTCTCCAAGTGTTTAAGGTCGTCAGAGGTCTGAATTTAAGTAGCGAAGTGTGTGGAGGTAATATTTCATCGAAATCTTTATATTGGACTTCATTTTAATGTGTTGTTTGTATTATCAGCCACTGAACAGAGAAGATGTATGGACCGTTTACGGGATGACTTGTTTTTGATATGGGAACCTTTAGTGGCGATGCGTAGATTTATTGCCAGCTGATAATTTTTGTTATTACTACTTCTGATTGGTATATTTTTTTTCATACAGTCTAAGTGACTGATCCCTTTTTTGTTGTTATTTAATGTTACGGCTAAAGTAGGTGGTGAAGAATTTACAAAATCTGAGAAAATTAAAGGACGACCTCAATCAAACTTGTACTTTTAACTTGTACTTTGGAGAATTTCGTGATATTTCAAAATTCAAAATAATTTCCTGTGAATGTTTCAGATTTTGTAAATGGGAATAACATTCGAAATATAACATCAACCTCTCTACGTTGTTCGTCACTCAATCAATGACGCGCAATTCAAACAGTTTTTTTTAATACTTTAAAACTTAGGTAATCTTAAGATTAAATATAAAGAAAAAGAAAGAAAGAAAGAAAGAATTTTATTTCGTACACACACACACATACAAGAAACAAAACAATATTAACTAAAACAATATTAACTAAAAAAGCGTAGTGGTGCGTCTGAAATAGGTCCCTGACTCAGCATAATGCGATGGGTGGGACCCACAGTGCTGATTTTCAGTCAAGGCCTGAAAAATACCTGAAAAATCTGTGCAAAGGAATATATAGAATATATAGAATTGGGAAATTTTTCCTGCAAAAATATTAATCCTGATACTTTTAATAAATATAAACCTTGTAAAGTTGCCGATTTTGTACCACGTGGTTCTAAATGTCACATTACAGATTATTTCGTCTGGTCCGATCTATACAGTTGAAAATCTTTGGGTAAATATCAAAGAAACCCCATAACTAAATTAGACTATAATTTCCCAGTAATATCTATAATTTCTTCAAAATTACTTCGATTTTTTGAGTTTTAGTTTAAAAAAAATATTTATCACACAAATAATAACAATCGCAATAGTTATTATTAATGAAACGAACTAGGTACCGACTTAATTCAGAAATGGATAATTTTATATTTTTCGCAGCTTTCATTTATATTTTTTATTAATTTATTTATTTATTAAGTTTTCGCCAGTAAATTGTAAATAGTAAAGATGTAATTTAATTTTTTTACAAAGAATACAAATGAATGTTATCCAGCCTAAAAAATTTTTAGTAATTAAAAACTTATAATGACAACTATATAAATCTTAGATATCTAATTTCATCAAACGCAGTGTTGTAAGCACGTTGAATAACACACACAAATCTTACCTCCTTACACAAATCTTTGTCCCCCTTCAAAAGATCAACATAATGATTTGATTATTAAGATTTTATTTCATAAAAATATTTTAGGCAGACCATTTTTTACTCACAAGTATTGGAATAAATTTTAATAAATTTGCATTTGGGTTGATTAAGACATCTTGACGGGATGAAATGAGGATTTAAGATCAAATAATCAACTATGGGTTGAAAAGAAATCGAGTTAGGAGCAACCCTATTTGATAAGTTGATTTCTTTTTTTTTATTATTTACAAAATCCTACTATCCTATTAATATTGTAAATGAAAAGTTTGTGAGGATGGATGTTTGTTACGCAAAAACGGCTTGGATTTGGAAGAGATAGTCACACAGATAGCTTATTACCCGTATTTACATATAGGATACTTTTTATCCTGGAAAAATGTTAGGTACCTGAGGGACTGTCAAAAATATAAGTCATGGCACACTGTCGCCATGACGCGGCGCCACCGTTGCGCGTTGTCAGAGCGATAATAATGACATTATATTTATCTAGTTGTTACATTTTTAATTTTTCAACACAGACGAAGTCGCGGGCTCCAGCTGGTAATGTTTTTTGTTTATATTTCTATGTATATATTTTATTTTTATTTTTTTTCCTATTTTTTTTTCTATTTTTTTTTTCTAATTTTATTGCCGGGATGCTACTTTGACTTTTATTGGCGAAGGCTGTGCCTCCTTTAATTGCGGCGGCATCTGCCATGTTATTTTTTTTTCTGTCCCTTGCTGTGTGTTTTGTTCGGTGCCTGCTTCGTTGATGGCCATGTAATAATAAAAAATAAATATAAAAATAAAATAAAAAAGCCTAAAAAAAGGTAAGTTTATCCAGATTAAAGCTTAAAAAGCTTTGTTTAGAGGCTTTTTCCTAAAGGACATGTCGCCTCATTGGGCTAGGTCTTGCATACATTATATCTTATCATTAAGTCTTTTCCAGCTCCCTGGCATCATTGGATAACGGGGATGCCAGGGCGCTGTTCAAGTCACCTACTTGCGACATAAATTGGCCTCTGGAGGCCAGCCTTTAACTAATTAATTATTAATTCTGATGTTCACAATTATTTATTGTAACTTGAGATGATATTACTCAAATTATTTTGGATTTATAGCACTTATGCTGTTAAGCCATAGAAAAGTTACAAATGTGATAAGTGTATCATGAAGCGTTGATGTGTTTTAGCCTGGACTAAAACACCTTAAATTCTTCAATGTTATCGTAAAAAGCCAATTACTAATTACTCACAAACAATTTACTGGCTCTCCACTGATCGCATTTTAACTACAAGAGTCAATATTCAAACAACTCTAAGTTAAACAGTTTAGTTAACTTTAAGGTTGGTTCAACAGTTTAGTTTAATTTGTACTTTGTTATCGTAATAATATTTAAAATAAGAACTAGTCGTTTATTCGTACAAATTGTGTAAGAAAATATATTTTCATACAAAACAAAGATACAATATTTAATTTTGTGTGACCTTCTCAGAAATAATTGATAGATCTTGACTATTTCAGAAGAATTCACAGCTTTGTAATGATATTTTTCTTTTAAAATAGTAAGCTGTAAATCCAATCAAGCTGAAAATAACCAATCAAGTCATAACGTAAGATTTTAAGAATTAAGTTTAGTATAAGTTTAGTATCTTCTTGCCAATTCAAAATATATATTAAATGTATTTTAAAATACACATTCATATAGATACGTATACATACATATAATAACATATATGTATATATGTGTTTATTATATCAAGAATATAGTTAATTAAAAAAAGAGTCATATATTAACACTGTAAAAGGTAGGAAGTAATCTCGAAACTGTTCATATGATTTAAAAAAAAATATTTCACCAGTAGTTTTATTTTATTTTATTTTTTTATTATAGATGGGTTTGCTCTTGACCAGCATCTATCCATGTAGGAAGGATCAGGCCGAAGATGGAGCGAGCTCACCCAGAAGATGCCCATTCACTCGAACCTTGAAAAGACTTGGGTTATGTGAGCTCGGAAATACAGACACCGGCAGGGAGTTCCAATCTTTAGCAGTGCGCATCACAAAAGATGTTTTAAAGCGCTTGGTCCGAATTAGAGGGATTTCGACGTGAGAGAATAAATAGAATAAAATAAAATAGAATTTCGGATGGACATAGACTATACATATATACCAGCTATCTAAGAATAAAAATTCAACGTCTGGCAAATATTAACTGCAATAAATATATCAGGCGTTATATTTATTTACATATTTCGTCAGGCGCTATATCTTTTATTTTTCAACTCCGACGAAAACAGCTAGTATATAAAATAGGCAAACAGCCTTTATCTAAAACTAGCGTTCCGCCACCGGCTTCGCCCGGCGTGCAATTTTTATATATATGAACATTCCCCGTTTATCCCTCTTTCCTTTAGTGAAAACCGAATTAAAATCGGTCTACTCGTTCACGCGTGATGCCGTGACCAAGGGAAATGGGGATTCATTTTTATATATAAAGATAGGTAATCGCATCATGTAACCTGTAATCATTTAAGGGTGGTTTCTGACTCTTACAGCACCTAGCTCTATAAGATTTATAATTAACACTTCTATGACACTAATAGCTTTCTTGTTAGCTCTTAGAACTCCATAAAACTCGTTAGGTGGTGCAAGGTATTTAACTAACTCTATTTAAGAACATCAGCCGTTTGTAAGTGTCAGCAGACACTTTGTAATTGCTTTCAGTGTTTTACGTTTCCTAAAGCTATAAGAGTAAGTTATACAATAGTTCCGACCAACTCCAAGCTAGCTCCTTAAGTTACAATTGTTTTCTTTGTTGCCGTTATTCTTCTTGAAAGTTTAATTATTTATTCTTAACATCACAGTAGAGTCTAAAGTTATTGTGGGAGCTCTTATATAACATTTATAATATTATGAGTGCCAAAAAAGGTTTCCCTTAGCGCCATAATGTTTGTTGGGAAGGTCGCTGTCCACCTCTGTCTGTTTCTTCGCTAACTTCTTCTAAACCATCCAACAGGTTTTGATACGGTTTACATCTATAGATAGCGAAAAACGAGGAAAGTTTGTGTATATAAATAACTGGCTGAACTCGGCCTGCCCATACGGCGATAGAGAGCGTGTGGGGCGCGCGGTACTGGACACTGCTTACATATAATAATATTGATCGTAGCGTAATGTTATATAGCCTCGATAAATGGACTATTCAATACAAAAATAATTTTTCAATTCGAACCAGTAGTTCCTGAGATTAAATAAACTCTTCAGCTTTATGTATTAGTATATAGATTTGCAGAAAAAAATTACACCGCGCCCGGCTGGGGGCGAGTCGCTAGTGTAAAATTATCGAAAAGCCTTTAGAAAAACGAGCCTAACATTAATGTATTTTTTTCCAAAATTATTTATTTATCAACTATTGTCGATTAAACATAATTATTCGTTAGTTGAAATTGTTTAAAATGATTACAACTGAATTTTAAAAAAGCCACACTTTAGACAAACTTTTTTTTATTTCTGAGTGCAGAAAATGCTTATTAACTGGAAAGGCTTATTAACTACACAGTAGGAAATAAACCAATTACCTACCTGTTATTTGATCAACAGTCAAATTAGGTACACTCATGTTCACACTCCACTCCTAACTCTTCAAATTGGCTGAGTCACAAGAAAAAGAAAATCGACAACAACAAAATTAGCATTTTTTCCCAATAACTTGTAACGGCTCTTACACAATTAACCACTTAAAAGTTATGCATTTTTATTGATTACTTTCACTAGATAACGTAAAGATGAGCGTTCGAAATTCAAATAAGTGTATTTCCAAGATCTTGGAACGCTAAAACCAGTTTGAGAAAAACACGTAACCACAATTCGTTGCGTGACGTTTTAAATTTGAAAATAGAATTCATTTTAAATTCACTGTCCCAATGAGCACTTGCGACAAGGCACAACCCTTGGAAATCTGGGATAAAAAAATATCGCCAACAAAAAATGAAATAATTATAAAATCAATCATAACCTATCGTAGTTTTTAAAAATAAAACGTTCGCGCACTTGAACAGTTGCCCGAGAATGAGATTATCAATGTTTATCAGAACTTATGGTCGTTGCTTCGCCTCCTTTAATCGTCTAACGAGTCACCGATAACATAGACTTTGTGGAAACGTAAACAATTTTCTTCATTTGATATGACATTCATGAAAAATACTGGCCACTTATAATCGTCAATTATTAAATGTTTAAATCATTTTAATGATATGTTATACTAATTCTACGAGGAAGAACTGAGAAAATTACTTTATATATGCCTTAAACAATTATTTTTTGATACAATCACCAGTGTCAACATGAACTGTTTGTTCAGGCGAATATTATTACATAAATCAAATTTATTTAATTTTATAATTTGCTCTTGGCCAGCATCTAGCCGTGCAGAAAAGACGAGGCCGACGATACAGCGAGCTTATCCGGAAAATGCCTATTCACTTGAAATTTAAAAAAATTGGGTTATTACGTATTTGAGCTCGGAAACAGACGCCGCGCCGGAGTGGGTATTATGAAATCCTTGGCAGTGGGTATTATGAAAGAGTTTTTAAACTTAAGGGGCTAAATACTAACAATATCCATTGTTTAATGAAGATGTTACAAGAAATGGACAAGACAATTGCTTTGAAAAAAATATATATTATACTTAAACATGTGAAGAACCAATTGTATTAATTAGAATTTTCGTTAAAGTAATAGAAACTCCACAAAAAAAGTTAGAACACAAGAAGAATTTGACTTTTATTGAAAATTCTCTCAAAAACGGCTTATTGCACGCATATGAATCCTGTACCTATTAATAAGTTAATATCAGATTAAAAAATTTAATATTTTTTTTTGTGTAATGTTCTAATGGTAAAAACAAAAAAACACCATTTCTAGGCCTGTTGAATTGGATCCGCCGCCAGCGAGTTCTATAGTAAATGGTATTTGCCTCAGTGAATCCCTTAAATAAAAAAGAATTTATTGTACAGGTAATTGGTAGGAAAGAAAAGTAACAGGTGGAAATCTCTTTCACTTTTGAATTCAGAGTATAATACTTAATGTTCGTGAAAAAAATTAAAGTAATTATAATTTAACTAGCGACCCGCCCGCGGCTTCGCCCGGCGTGCAATTTTTATATATATGTATGAACATATATAACGCTCTTTCCATTAGCGAAAACCGAATTAAAATCGGTCAACCCGTTCACGCGTGATGCCGTGACCAAAGGAAATAGGGATTCATCTAATATATAAAATTCTCGTGTCACAGTGTTTGTGACAAAACTCCTCCGAAACGGCTGGACCGTTTTTTTTTTTTTTTTTTTTTTGTATATTTGGTAGCTATGAGAATAGATCGTAAAGTATTTTTCACCCTCCTACTCCCACCCCCCATTTTTTAATCGCAATTTTAGTATTTTTGTATGAAAAATATCCAAATAATTTAACGTCGTTGATTGACGTGAAGTAACGCGTCACTTTAACATTTATGGTTTGAAAATAAAATTGGATCTGATAGGTGGCGCCACAATCGGGTTACAGAATATTATTTTCGGGTTCGAGCAGGACAACGTCTGCTGGGTCAGCTAGTTTTTATATAGGCCTCTGCTTGTCAAACTCACATGCGCATAAATGCCTTCTCTGCACTTGTTTTATAAATTAAGGTGAATAGTCAATGACTTTAAAAATTAAGGAAAATATTTGGAACCGCTGTTATCGCAGCTGTCATTCAAATTGTTTGTATTGGAAGGGCTACGACAAGATATTATAATCTTTAAAAGTTTCACATTTGGGCAATTGTGTGATTTATTCTCATTGCATTAAATCTCAAATTTGAAGTAAGAATTCTGAAGCACACGTGAACATGAGTTATTCGAATCTTGTGGATCATTTTAATTATCATCTCAGTCACACCCACGGTTACAGCTAAAGTGACAATGGGCATTTGAAATAAGTCTTTATTCATATTACGTTATGGTTCACCATTAATTACAGACTTTTTTGATATTTATTGCTTCTTAGGTTTCTCGAATTGAATTGAGTAGAAACTAAGAGTAAAAGTGTTACATGCAATTACAGTTTGTTTATTTTATTTACACTTACACCATCTGTCTTCAAAGTTTAGTACAGTCGTATTCATGAAAATGTATCCATAAAAATTTAATTCAAAATGTGCACGCGTGTGTGTACCTTACCTAATGAGTAGGTACACATACATTAGGATACATTACACAACATACATTATTTTTTTCTAGTTTTTTTAATCTAATTTTTTTTTTACAAAAAATAACTTCATTCCACTGAGTCATAAACTGGGTAACCCGTCTGGCGGCAGTAACCACCCCGTTAAAGTAAATCAACTGAACTTTGTGTTTCGGCCAGAGCCCTTTTCACAACACTAAAAAGTAGTTTCTATATTAAAGTATAACCAGTCTGCTTAATATAATTCTGGACACTATACTTATAAGTATATATACATGTAATATATAAGAGTAATTAATACCTACTGTTTGTAATGGCAAAAAATATTAATGTTGTGCTGTCTTTTTGGCAAGTCTGGCGGCAGTAAATACCCCCTTATAGAAAAAAACAGCATAATGTGTTCTGTTGTGTTTAGGTGAGTGAGTCAAGAATGCCAAAGCCCATTTCCCTATCCCTTCCTAATCCTTATCCCACAAAGTTCGGCAGTGCTCTTGTTGCACTTATGGCGTTGCTTGTGTTAGAGACGACGGTAGCCGACTACCATCAAGTGGACCGTCAGTCTGTCTGACGACCTTTACATATAAAAAAAACTAATTATAACAGAATTATACTAAGTATACCGTGCACTATACTTTTTTTTGACGAGGAGTAATCCGCTTACAGATCTCCTGCCGCTAGCTAGACGGCAGGAGTATGTGGGAGTCGCCCAGCGCCTGATTATAGCGGCACTGGGAATACCCACTAAAACTCCCCAGTGTCTCCTTTCCTTTTGAGGGGGGTGGACCGAGCTCTGCCGAGGTAACAACTCCGATCCTACCGTGCACTATACTTAGTAAAATTATGTACTGCATTTCTGTTATAATACGCAAGTTTCGTCCAAAATTCCTTAGTGTCTTAAAACAAAAGTTTTCGACCATTGTGTGTTGCCATGATATGTGGTCTGAATGGCTGAAACGTGGTCTCTAAATGTGGGCATCGTAAAAAAGCTCAACGTCGCTCAACAAGCCATAGCCTGCTCGGGGTTACACTGTGAGATCGAATCAGGAATGAGGAGATCTGTTTACGAACGAAAGTTACCGACGTAACCCGATGGATAGTAAGTTGAAGTGGCAATAGGCAGGACAGATAGAACGGAGAGCCTACGGCCGCTAGAATCGGAAGGTTCTAGAGTGGAAGCTACGGACTGGTAAGCGCAGCGCAGGACTTCCACGTCCAGGTTGCTTCTTAGCGGTCCCTTTGGAAAATTAGGGTGAGGATATACGGCTGAGATGACCCAAGTACTTCATTGGTTCTAATATTAATAGTATCTCTAGTATTTTATTAACTTTTATAATTATATGTAATAACAATTATTATTATTATCTTAAATTTCATAGCTTTTACAAAGCAGTAAAAATACCCACAAATAAGATATATATGCTTCAAATAAAACCGAGAATCTACCTCTTAGTTTTTTTTACAGCAACAAAACACAGAAGATTTTCGCATTACTCATAACAGTTCAAGTGAGCAAAACCATTCAGCTACCGATAGGAAAGCTGTAAAATTTGATCATTATCGCTTCTCCGTACTATGTGACTCACGCATTTATTTGTTTGTGCTCTGCGCTAATCGGTTACTCATTATTGACGTTTATGAAGTAACTACGATTCGTGTATTGTAAATTACTGAAATTTTAATTACTTTTTTTTAGGTTAAGATCGGCAACAGACTGACGGTCCACTTGATGGTAGGTGGCTACCGTCACCGTACAGTTTTGGCGTTGCTTATGTGTTATAACACAAGCAACGCCAAAACTGCTGCAAGTGCGCTGCCGACTACAGTAGGAAGGGAAAGGAGATAGGGAAATGGGCTCTGGCATTCCGTACTCATTCACCGAAACACAACAGCTGAAAAATAACGTCACCTACCAACTGCAAATCTTATATTTTCAGTTGGTAGGTGAGGTTATTTTTACTTAAAATTGTACAAAAGCAACATTATGTTTGTACTAGCACCACAGCTAGCACGCTCTGCGTTTTCAATCACCGTTTAATATAAAAGAAATCAGATTATCCCAAAAACAATCAACTTAGATTATAACTATAATTTCTAATAGGCCGTGACTATTACAATGAAAGCTGACCACGAATACATATCGCTCGGAATGGTATTTCGTAAACTGTAGGCATCCATCTATCGCCTATTTTCGGTAATGGTCGGTTAACTTAGCGTTCTTTCTTATTTTTTTTGCGTTTTTGATATTTTAGTGTGATATTAAATAGTATATAACCTTCCTCAAGAATTGTTTATTCAAATGCAAAATGAATTTTTTAAAATACAACTGGTAGTTCTAAATATTAGGGCCTACAATAAAAAAAAATCTAAGGCGTCAATTTTATTATTTTACATTATAAGTTTAGAAATTGAATTAGCAATTTCAGCTCCTTTAGATCTGTTCAATATTAGTGACAATGTTGAATGACGCCAATAATGACATCAAAAGATGTTTGATGGTGTTAGGATATAAATGAAAGAATTCCAATTTATTAAAACACTATAGTCACCTTTTTTAACGTTGAGAAAGCGTAGGAGACGCTGTGAGGTTATGCCGAAATCCTACCGGCTAAAGGTGGATTTATATTACACCGGACCGTGCCCCGGTCAAAATATTCATAGTATACTTTTGTATGAACCCATTCATACTTCACCGGACTGTGTCCGTGTCACGACCGTGCCCCGGCCGTTGAGGAAAACACGGCGAGCGCACGGCCCAGTGACGGCACGGTGTAATTTGAATTATCCTTAAAACTCAACGACTTTCTGTCACGGCCGTAAATCGAAGGCGTTGCGAAACAGTATGACATGACATCCGCGACTCACCACGGCTATCCAGCGCGAGGAGGGCTGCTCCCTGTTGGAACCTCGACGTATTCGAAAGTGGAAGTACGCCGACCATCTCGTAGAATCTCACGATGGACAGTAGTCTCCCCTAAGACTAGGTCCCGGTCAAGAGGGAAGATGGCCAGCCGCCTGCGCCCGAGCCTCTTTCGGCGGATCCGCGGGGAGAGGGGATCCTCTTACTGCTGTCTCCTTGCATGACATGACGTGCTCTCAGAACGCGAACATCGCCCGCCACGCAAAATCACTGCTGAGCATTGCAGAGGTCGGCACCCACGACAAGAGATAGAGGATGCGCGCTGTTCCGCCCATTCGGAGCAGCCATCCAAAGTCTGTCAATTCCCTCACGGCCACCCGATGAAGGTAACGCCCGAAGCAATCATGCCCCGAGAGCATCTGCACGAGGTGGACAGTGAGGGCACCGCTTCGCCAACCATCCTACTAGAGAGGGGCGAAATTATGGTAACCCTACTTTCATAAATAATAAACTCTACGCGGATCCTTGCGATCGGTTTAGAAATAATAAATCTAAAATATATTCCTAAAAGGAAAGTGTGGTCACAATGTTATGTAAGCGAAGCATTTTACGAATGTATCGCAGGTTTTAGCGCGCGGAGGAAATATTTGTTTAGGCTAGTCTTGGGTGCTATAACCTTGACTGAAGTAGATACGCATTGCGTCACTAGACATAATGTACCCATGTGCCGAACACATTAATCATTGCATTGCACAACGTTTTACAGGAATTGACGCTCTCAAACTGCTAGCCGTTCTATAGGATATCCAGCGGTCCAGCAAGCAGTTGGTCGGGCCGCGGGGCGTTTCGTTTCGACCGTATTCTCAACTACAAGGCTCGTCTACCCAAACACCAATCAATCCGCTTGACGACAAGTTCATATAGTAGTGGCAGAGCACACAGCGTTTCGCAGTCATTTGGGCAGCCCGTCTGGCGGCAGTAACCACCCCCTTACAGAAGACCACCGTGAAATAACAGCACGTGTGCTGTTGTGTTTCGGTGAGTGAGTAAGTAGTAACTTAATCCTACTGCATTCAGCAGCGCACTTGCAGCAGCTTTGGCGTTGCTTGTGTTATAGGCGACGGTAGCCACCTACCATCAAGTGGACCGTCAGCCTGTCTGCCGATTTTAACATTAAAAAAAAAATCGTTCTGCAGTTACAAACTGGGTAAGATGAAATAAGAAAGAACGCCAAAACTCATTACTTAACCAAAATCATTCTGTACCTTATTCTTTTTCCTTTTAAGATTATCAGCCTTGATGTAGAGTAACCACGTATCATGAAATAGACCGTAAGACTATCTGCCGTCCTTGATCACAAAAAAACCTACAACACAATTATTTTTTTTGTGCCGGCCAATTTTTTTGGCGTTGCTTGTGTTATAGGCGATGGTAGCCACCTACCATCAAGTGGACCGTCAGCCTTTCTGCCGATCTTAAAATAAAAAATAAAATAAAATAAATCTATCCGTTTAGGAGAGATGAGGCCGACGATGGAGCGAGCTCACCCAGAACATGCCTATTCACTCGAACCTTGAAAAGATTTGAGTTGTATGAGCTCGGAAATACAGGGAGTTCCAATCCTCAGCAATGTGCATTATAAAAGATGTTTTAAAGCGCTTGGTCCGAATTAGAGGGATTTCGACAAGGTGAGGATGGTAACCAGTCGTACGTCTGCATGTCCGATAGACATACTAATACATATACAAACTCAACAAGCAGGTATTTCACAAGGGCCTTTTTATTAGCGACATCTGTACAAGATAATCTGTAAATTGTAGACCACACACACAAAGAATTTAATTCCAATAGCATTTCGCACTTCGCCAAAGTGGTTATTATTGGTCCCGTCCATTTCGAACAAGCTTTAAAAGTCAAATCAATTAATGAGCAAAAAAATTTAAGTTCATTTCAATATTGCATTTTAAATGCAAATATTATGTTCGTTGCCTCAATACAATTTATATAATAAAAGAACACTTTCGATATTCTGCATTGATGATAGTGAAATTTTCTTTATACATTTTAGTTATCTTCTATATCTATGTATACACCTACATTTACTATTCGCATCTGTCTCATTCTTCTCTAACTTCTTCTAAACCATCCAACGGGTTTTGATACGGTTTTCACTAATGGAAAGAGCTATAAATTAGAAAGGTATGTGTAGATAATATGCACAAAAAAATGCATGCATACGAAGCCGTAGCGGGTCGCTGCTAAACTAATAAAAAATGCAATGTTTTCAACGGCTTATATTAGAAATGTAGTCCCAATGGACATATCTTATGGACATATTTATATACATATAAAGATTGTTTCTTTAAATTCTTACTTTTCATGTTTTCGTCACTGTTACATTAACTATAAAACATTTTACCCAAATTAAAAAATATACTAATAAAAATATAAAAAATACACCAAATTTCTAAGAAAAAAATAATAATAATAAAGAATGACGTCAAGGTTATGTTTATTTTAATTATGAACATTGACTTTAGAATGAAATGTGTTAAAATTAATTATTTAACATGTAACAAGATTACTTACCGATGATACGATATTCCCTATTCCCTAATAGTAATTTAATACTAAGAATATTATAAACAAATAATTTACTATACAAACAATAATGTGAATAATACTAATCGATACTTATGCAATATTCCTAACCTAATGTTTTCATTAAAATAATATCGAGAGACAGAGATAGATAATTTTTTTTTTTTTTTTTAATTAAATAAGGTAATCTATGAATTTTTATAAAATATATTTCATAAAACGTTTGAAAATCGAAGAGATAAATCTTTTAACAACAGTTTTTAAGATGCTGTTGTCGCTATCTCGTGACCTCTCTAGCAACGACGTCATTTTCTTCCTGATAATTGCATGAAACCCGTCCAGTTCTTGCTTCGGCAAACATTTGAGAGGCACTAAAAAAAATGACGCAACCCCATCAGTATTCTAAAACCGTTGTTGTATTGGATTCGCAATACGTTGATGTATGTAAAAATAAGTCTTAGCTCTGAAATTATTTTTTATATTTTAATACAAGGACTAACATCAGACCGAACACAATTTTTACCAAAGTGAGCGCAACCTAATAACCTATGATTTAAGGTGCAGTATTGCACAACAAATTTTTGTAGTATCTCGGAGATAATTGAAATTATTTAAAATTGGAAGGTTTTTCCTACATATTGAGTAAAATATGAAAAATAAATAAAAGTAGCAGATTAAAACTTTAGTACAGAACTCAAGTTAATTAATAATCTTAATAAATAATTTAGTTTTCGCTAAAAAAATTTATAACTGAGACATGAAAGGTTCTCTTTTGGGCAATAATTTACTCTTAAAATAGAATTGTTTATAGAAATCTGTCCGATTCAAAATTTTCTAAATATAGTCTATTATGAACTGTATTTTTAGCTTAGTGTTAATTTTACTCTAATAAGTCAAATTAAGCTAAATTAACCTGTTAAATCAACAGGGGGTTATGGAACATCATCAAATAATTACTTGGTGAGATAAATGCACGACGACAAAGCCGTAGGGCACAACTACTAAGTAGATCATAAAGCAATTTATTCTCAGGAATTTCGCCTAACTTATCTTTTACAGAACTATGTGGAGTTTGAAAGTGAGCTTATATCTGACTTTGTAGATGAGGTTGAGTTATCAGGCCTTCATTGTCATTTAAGCCCGGTGTACACGGGTAGAGTAAACGGTATAGTATTATGGTAGTGTACTAACTTTCTTACTAGCTATAGAGTACTAAAATATGGAAGAGTAGAGTAGCTACCATTGCGGGCCAGCTCTTTTACAGAACTATGTGGAGTTTGAAAGTGAGCTTATATCTGACTTTGTAGATGAGGTTGAGTTATCAGGCCTTCATTGTCATTTAAGCCCGGTGTACACGGGTAGAGTAAACGGTATAGTATTATGGTAGTGTACTAACTTTCTTACTAGCTATAGAGTACTAAAATATGGAAGAGTAGAGTAGCTACCATTGCGGGCCAGCTACTCTACTACTTGCCTTCCCCCATCCCTGCTACACTCTACTCTACCGCATACTTCACCGGCCACTTGACCAATTTGAATGCGGTTTTCACTGGTGTATTGTAGCAAGCTTCCCGTAACATATTAGTGTATACTTCATTAAATCGGTTTACAAATAGAAAAGTTACCCGCGGTACCGGATACCACGCATACGAAGTTGCGGGCTCAGCTAGTTAAATTGAAGAAATCTTTATTGCAACGTTGTTGTCGTCCAAAACTGAGATGTGCTCTAATTGAAAAGTACTTGGCACGTAAAATATACGTAATTTTATATTTAATACATCGTTGACGAGTCCGTTGGATGAGTGGTTAGGGTGCTTGCCTTGACGCTCTGTTCTAGGGTTCCCGGCAGGATCAACTTTGAAAAAAAAAATGAACTTTTCAAATTTGGCTCTGGTCTGGATCTGGAAAGAAGTCGAAGGGCACGCTGCGTTTCGCAGTCATTTGAGCAGCCCGTCTGGCGGTAGTAACCAGCCCTTTACAGAAGACCACCGTAAAATAACAGCACGTGTGCTGTTGTGTTTCGGCGAGTGAATAAGGGATGCCAGAGCCCATTTCCATATCCCCCTCCCAATCCCTTCTCCTTAATCCTACTGTAGACGACAGTGCACTTGCGATTTTGGTGTTGCTCGTGTTATGCGACGGTAGCCACCTACCATCAAGTGAACCGTCAGCCTGTCTGCCGATCTTAATATTTAAAAAAAAATCGTTTTGTGTAGTATTAATAAGGGTTATTTACTTATTCCTGTCTATGACACGTCTATTACAAAAATGTTGACAGTTTGTTTTAGCCGTAATGCAAAGTGTAATGGGAAATTATTCAATAATGCATAATGCACAGAGCTTTGAAAACGTGTCGTAAAATCAGTTCCCACTTCGCACGTAACGAGAGACTCGTTCGAGTGACCAAAGGAAAAAATAATTCAGTATGGCGTCCTTATTCCGAACATATATTTGTTTATATATACTTATTACTTTTTTTGTAAAGTGGGCAGACAAGCTGACGGTCCACGTGATGGCGGGTGGCTACCGTCACCTATAACACAAGCAACGCCACAGGTGATGCAACTGCGCTGCTGACTACATCAGTAGGATTAAGGATGAGGGGATTGGGAAGTGTTAAGGAAATGGGCTCTGACATCCCTTACTCACTCACCGAAACACAGCAGCACACGTGCTGTTATTTCAAAATTTAAATGACATATAATATATAATTAATTTTCTGTGATAAATATGGGAAATACATATATTTTTAACTTTAACTTGGACGTACGATTTGTAATTAAGTGTAAAAAAAAAAAATTTTAATATAATCTACATCTATATTATATTTTTCTCCGCTAACTTCTTCTAAACCACTGAACGAATTTTGATACGGTTTCCACTATTGGAAAGAGCGATCAACGAGAAAGGGTTGTGAACTTGCAGAAAAAAATCGCCTCCATGAGAAGCCGGAGGCGCGTCGCTTGTTATTAAAAAAAAGAGAAAAAGATGTGTACGTTTTTAATCATTCTTTGCTTCTTCAATTTCGCTTATAGCATTTAAGCATTGAAGTTTTTAAACTATTTAGGAGAAATATTATAGTTTGTAATTAGTCCAGGCGCTATCTGCTATAATATACTGGTATATCAGTTATATTTTGGTAAATTTCACACTTTTGGGAGCAATTTCAACAAAAATCTACCAAAACACATACCGCCCGAGAAATGTTTATTGTTTTAAACAATAAAATAAAACGCTTTTTATAAGGGAGAGATTTGTGGGATTGTTATTAAGAAAACAATATTCATAATAAAATAACATCCGAAAATATTTAATTATATTTTCAGATATTCAGATTTCTATGTATTATCGTGTCACCAGCGTGACGCGAATGTTTCTTCATTTTACGTAACGGCAGTGTTGTGCAACTTACAAACCAATGGCATTTTAAAATGGCATATTTCTGTTAAAAATCATTGACAAGATAAGTAATATTCCTTCAACTTCATACGCATTCATAGTTTTTCAACATGGGGGTTACGACCCGTCCCACCATAAAGCATGGTGGCTCGACATTTTTACGATACTGCCAGACTAGACACGCGCTATCCGTGATGTTGTTTTTACGACTTGTTTAAAATTCCTGCCTTTAAGAGATGAAATGTTTAGTGGTCGTTTGAGAAGACCTCTCAAATGCGACATTTTATCTAACATTTGTGCTAACAAGATAACCTCGTCTGACCTCGTGTAGCCTTTTAATTTACAATGTAATAATGACTTAATAAAAATTGTTTAAAAAGCTTATAAAAGAGAGTTCTCTTTTATGATAAATGAGTCACGGACGGCCAGACGGTTCAATAGATAGGGTGTCAGTTGATCCTAAAACAGGCGCCAACCCAAGACCATAAAACCAGTGGCGCCATTGATAATGCAAAAATGCATAGAATAGATAAAGGAATTTCATTAAGCACACAATAGCACCTGTGCTATTATTTGACGGTGACATCCTATTATGATAAACCAATAACAAAACACCTGGATACATTTTATTTAATCCCAATTTTATAGAACTCTCTGATTAAGGAATTGACGAGCTCGTTGGATGAGTGGTTAGGGTGCTTGCCTGATCGCTCTGTTCTAAGGTTCTAGAGTTCGATTCCCGGCAGGGTCAACTTTGAAAATGAACTTTTCAAAGTTGGCAGGACATACTCCGTTTCGCAGTCATTTGGGCAGCCGGTCTGGCGGCAGTAACCACCCTCTTACAGTAGTCGAACACCGTGAAATAACAGCATGTGTGCTGTTGTGTTTCGGTGAGTGAGTAAGTAATGCCAGGGCCCATTTCCTATGTAGTCGGCAACGCACTTGCAGCACCTGTGGCTTTTCTTGTGTTATAGGCGACGGTAGACACCTACCATCAAGTGGACCGTCAGCCTGTCTGTCGGTCTTAACATTTTTTTAAAAATGAAACTCATGTTACTGTAACCAATTTTATTATAGTTATTTTAACAATCAAAAATATTTTGTCTTATTTATGTATTTAAAGTAAACAAAATGTAAGACAGAATACACATTTTATTATAATGAGTATAGGATTATCAGTCCTATTAAAAATAATGATTGAACTTTACCTTTCTCAAACAATACTATCAATGGGGCAAACGTTTATAGTTCTTACAGTAAACAAGATCTCTAGATAATACATAATACTATGATAAACAGTGCGCAGGGAAAAGAATATTATGAAAATGAGACGACTTATTGCTTTAGTCGTTTGGAAGATATATTTTCGGCGAGGATTCTATTTTATCTACTTCAAAAGTCTTAGGATAAAGCAGAGCTTTTTGAAGACCTTAAGTAAAAAAATCGGGTCCAAAGTTACTCTGATTTATTTTATTTTTATACTCAAAAGTATACCTACTTAACGACATGACTTACTTATTATATTACCACAATCTCTCGAGTGACGTAACAGATGCTACGGATCTAAGATTTATCTCTCCAGTGGCAGTTTTAAGGCGAGGTTTATATGCGAAAGTTTGGGAGAATGGAAGTATAGATGTATGTATGTTTTTTTATGTTAAGTTCGGCAGACAGGCTGACGGTCCACTTGATAGTTAGGTGGCAACCGTCGCAAGCAACGCCAAAACTGCTCCAAGTGCACTGCCGACTGCTGTAGGATTAAGGATAAGGGGTTTGGAGTGGATAGGGAAATGGGCTCTGGCATCCCTTACTCACTCACCGAAACACAACAGCACATGTGCTGCTATTTCACGGTGGTCTTCTGTAAGGGGGTGGTTACTGCTGCCAGACGGGCTGTCCAAATGGCTGCGAAAACACAGCGTGCCCTGCCACTACTTTCCAAATCCAGACCAGAGCCAAATTTAAAAAGTTCATTTTTCAAAGTTGACCCTGCCGGGAATCAAAGCCGGGAATCACAAATTGGAGACAGTGCACAGAATGTAACTTAATCGAACTCTCCTTCTCCTTATTTTTTTAATAAAGATGGGTTTGCTCTTGACCAGCATCTATCCATATAGGAAGGATGAGGCCGACGATGGAGCGAGCTCACCCAGAAAACGATTCACTTGAACCTTGAAAAGATTTGGGTTATATGAGCTCGGAAATACAGACGCCGCCGGCAGGGAGTACCAATCCTTAGCAGTGCGCATCACAAAAGATGTTTTAAAGCGCTTGGTATTCTTATTCTTAGGTGGTTCTTTATTCTAAGGTGCGAGTATGTTCATCCTTTTGTCTGTATATCTTTTTATGCGGTTTTCACTATCAGTTAGATATTTTTTCACGGAAGGTTTATCACACATCGAATCGAATCCGAGCGAAGCCGGGGGTGGGCTGCTAGTAAATATTTATTTATCAAATATCTTTTTAATACTTTAAATGTAAATATCACACAGATATCCTTGAGAGCCTACATTATTGGTGTCCAGTGTCCATATGCCTGATAAAATATAATTTTTATTCTATGAGTGAGTAATTTTTTTGGGCGGTAAAATTCAATAATTGTATTACCTTTTTTGTCTATGTATATATGAATTCAAAGCGCTTTTTTATAGTTCCCGTCTAATTTTTATAGTATTATAGTTATATGGTTCTAATGATGAATTATAGTTTTAAGTGTACATATTTAATAAATTGATATTATTTTTATTATTGTTAAATATTGTTAATTATTCACAATGTAAAATACATTAATTTCAGTTAACCTAACTAAATAATAATTATGTGAATATAGTAGGTATTAAGTGCGCGCTGAATACTTTTGGTTGATCATTTTGGAACTATGTATATAAAAATGTCGCCTGGTAATTACCATACCCATGATCAAAGCAAATAAAGATTATTATTATTATTATTATTATTATTATTATTATTATACATTTATTCATTCTAATTCTTAATTCTAAGTTTTTTACAATATGTATCTATCAAAAG